>CM034156.1:611162625-612415783 GCA_019776745.2 Taxus chinensis
TCCCTTGTAAACCCTGCTTGGGGCACATCTATCAATCATCACTGTGGAACACGTTAGGGACATGTTTACTGGTTCTTGTGTTGCATTATTAGTGGAAAATTATTAATTACTTTCTTGTATCTTGATATATTACAGGGGGCATCTTGATTTTATGTATCCTGGTGTTCTCTGTAATATTCTTATGTTATCTGATTGCATGTCGTACTGGGGCATCATATTTTCTTGATGGCCTCTGTCTATGCTCTCTTCCATTTGCATATCATACTGGGGCATCAAACCTTTTTGATGGCCCCTGTCTATGCTATCACGCATATTACAGTCTCGTCATCCTGATCTTTTATATCACGATGCATCCTGTTATGTGCTATATTAAAATTAAGATGCTTTTCATCACGTGAGTATCTTCCTGCATGATCAACATCTTACTTTGCACCCCATCCATTCACCCCATTACTAATGCATTCTCCAGTTTGCGAATCCTACTTGATCACCGTTGCAGTTTGCGAATCCTACTTGACGATCTTTCTCAAGTAGCATTCACTGTCCAGCAGCTCCTTCTCCCCCACCATGATCACCATGTATTTGATCCATTCATTCTCACTTCTCATTTTTACCTCCTCCGCCGCTTATACTCATATTACCCTTCTCACCATTCCTGTCCCCTCTCACCCATTGGTATTCTTTCCTTTCACCCGTTTTTCTTCCCGCTTGACAATCTTACTTAATAACCCCCTCTATATGGAATCCTCAGTGGAGGTTTACCCCTCTCCCTAAGATCTTCCCGTTGTAGAAGCTTCTTCACCACCTTCCCTCTCATTAAATAACCATCACCACCAAAACACATCTTTCAACTCCACCTCTTCTACTTCCGATTCCCGCATCATTACTCTCACCATGTGGGCAATCCCAATTAAGGATTCCCCTCACACTCTCCACCCTCCACTGCATATATTCCTTCATCCATTCATGTTACACTCCTTTGTGTCCTTTCTTTCTTATTATCACCTCATCTCATATCATATACCACTTAGGCATACCCCACCAACTCTAACATCATCCTTCTTCTTCCTCAGCTTGGCGGTCTTACTTAATCCATTCCAGCCGCATGGCAATCTTACTTAATACTTCCACTTAAGGTTGATCTGCCCTGTGGCCTTCCCCCATCCCATCATATTTCCCCCATCTTATTTCTCCCACCTCTCATCGCAATCATCTTCTTCACCCTACCATTCCACCCCTATCCCCAATATCATTTTGTCTTTCTCTGTGCATATCATCCCTGTCGGTTGGGTGACCCTACGAAACCTCTCCAGCAGTATGATGATCTTACTTAAGAGATTCTCTTAAGCATGACATGTCATCTTACACTTGCCCATCACTCTCCCATTTCACCACCATATTTCCTCTTCATTCCCCATTATCACATCTTTTTTACCACCACTATCACCCTCCTCTGCTTGGCAATCTTACTTAACCACTCACCCAGCATGGCGATCTCACTTAAGAGTCCCTCTTAAGGATGATTTGTCTCCTTGCCTTTCCCCATCACTACCCACCCTTCACCCTTCATTTTTTCTCGGCATTCCCCATTATCACATCCTTTCACCTCCTTTTCGATTCTCACAAACACCACTTCTCGCTTGACCATTTGTCATCTCTAGTTTTGCTCACATGGCAATCTTACTTACCCACACCTTCCGTCACATGACAATCTTATGTTAGGGTCCTCCCTACACTTAACTTGTCATCGTGAACTTCTCCCCCGCCTCATTCTTAGTTCACTTTATTGATCGTTTCTTCCACCTGGTATCTCCTATTACCCACTTTTTCCTCCTCCTATTATCCTTTCTCCACATATCTTCTTACAATATACACCTCATCTCTTCCACCTACAATCACATTCTTTTCCCCCATTTTCCCCTCCTTGATCCATCATCCTTCATACCATTTCTTCCCATTCTTTTCATGTCTTGGTTCTTCATCCTCACCTCGTTCATCCTAATCAATCCCCAACCCTATCCATTCCCTTTTACTCTTTCCCACACACCCTCACACCTAGCATTCAAGGTCGATTGAATCCTTTCTCCATTTGCGTCGTGCGGTCATTCCAGTCTCTTCCACTCCATTATCATCCTCTTCTCCACCGAATCCATTTCCTTTCTTTTCGAGAGTTCTGTCGTATATTTCATTCTCGTCAGTCCTCTCGAGGGGGCATCACCACATCTATCCATAATCACATCTTCTCATGAAAATTTTTTTCTTGGAGGATACTACAACATCCGTCACTCACCACTTTCTATTCTCCCCAACAAACATTCGCTCTACCTTCTAAAAAGTAGATTGAATTCTTCCCCCATATCGTCTACTTTCTTTGAAAGGACACTACTTTCATAGTACCCTTCCAAAGAGGGGCAAATGTAGACACCCCAATTTCGCATCTATCCTAAATCAATTAATTCTCCTTCCTCATTTCCCACAAAAATACACTTCGAATTAATCAAATATAATTTGATTAATTATCCATTTCAAAATCTAAAAATAATCTAATCCTCACCACATGTCATTATTCTCCATGTTTTTCCACTATTGAATTAAAAATTCAAATTCAAATCCTCACCCACCATTTGTGGTCCCCACTCACCTAAAATCCTCCACTTATGAATTAAAAATATAATTCAAATCCTCACCCATTCTTCGTGGCCCCACACTCACCTAATCTTGCCCACATTTTCAAACCACCCACCTAATCTTGCCCACATTTTCAAACCACCCACTTAATCTTGCCCACATTTTCAAACCATGATTACTTAAATTAATCTAAGTTAATCACTCCCTCAGGCTATAAATACAACCTTACACCCTCCCCTCTAAAGACATGGAGAATAAGCTTTCATGCCATATCTAAGTTCTTGCATCCTTTGAGCAAAGAACATCATTTTTCCTCGTCCTAATGCCAAAATAGCCTCATAATCCTTTTTCCCATCTAGTGCAAAGTAAGAAGATCGTTGTAGCAGGAAGGTCTTGCTCCGTCTTGAAGAAAAGCACCTACATATCACAAAATCAGGGCTCAATCCAAGTTTCCTAGCCCATTCTGAGGTTTGCTACGGAACGCGAAGGAGGAGGTATGATTATTGGTATTTTTACTTCCCTTGTTAGTATTGTATTTTTCATAGCTTACAGATCCAACTACTGCAAGCCTATCTATGGCTTCATTCTTATTCCTAGGTATGGAAACAATGTTGAAAGCTTCGAAATTCTCAATGAGGTCCCAATACCCTATTCTTGTAGTTCCTCAGCAGGTCATTCTTTGTATCATGTTGTCCTCTGACTTGGTTGACGATTAGCTCGCTATCCCCAAACACCCTTCAAGTTCTTTATACCCTTTTCCTGGCCCAATGAAGTCCATGAATCAAGGCCTCATATTCAGACGTGTTGTTTGAATAGGAAAACTAGAAATGGAAAGCTGAATAATATTTGATGCCTTGAGGTGAAACAAGCATAACTCCTCCTCCTGCACCTTGCCTACTCCTTGATCCATCGACAAATAAATGCCATACCTCATTTTCATCCTTATGGTCTGGTTTGGTGATGCTAGGAATAGGCTGGTTTTCTTCATGTATGCAATAGACTTCTAGCTCAGATTCTTCTACTTCTTGGTAGGGATCAAAAGCATGTACCCTTGCTCGCCCATTCATCAAGATTCAAATCTGGGATGCTTCCAACTTTGATGTCATCTTCATTTGTGCTTGGATAATCTTCTTGATCAAATGCTGAATAGTTGGCATTGATTTAGCTTGGAGTATGAGGCTCAATATGAAATTTTGCAATTGGTTCGGATCTGATTGTGACCTTAGTACCATATCTTGTTCTGAACAACATGTGTGACCAGTCAGCAGATAAGTAGCCTCCAATTCTAGCTGTGAAATCCCTTGATAAGCATAGGGAAAAGAGTGGGTGGCAAATCTATCACTGACACATCTTGCAAAATGGTAATGTTGGGGCATGCATGCAAGGTAAGATTCAAAGCTTTAATCACTCCCACCGTTGCTACTGTTGTCCCATCCAATTACACTACCCCCCTTTGATATGACTTCATATTGGAGACCCAGCTGATCAGCTATTTTCTTGGGCATGACGGAACTACTTGCCCTAGAATGAATCAATGTAATTGTGTACTATTTTATCCCTAATGATTAATGAAACATAGAATGGAGGAGGCTTCAAAACTTTACCTTGTTGTCCTCCATGATTCCCTTCAGGCTGAGCAACATTTTTGAGGGCATTCTCTTGCATATGGACTTGCTAGTTCAAAGTTGACCAATTCTTCATGGTAGCTTGTAGAAGATCTCTTTGGCCTGGGATGGATAAAGATTCCCACATTGATATGTTCACATTTGTCTTCTTCATTTGATTAATGATGCTAAATGGGGATGAAAGATCTCTTTGTTTTCCTTTAGCTTGTACATTCCTTTCTTGCACATGGGCAGTAACAGCTGGCATTTGAGTTGGTTTAGAAGGTGGTTTGGGCCGTCCTTGTGTGTTTGGAAGTGTATTTTGCTTACCAACACCTTGTGGAGTGATGGAAGGTTGTAGATCACTTGGAGCCAATGACTACCCTTCACCAATATTCCTCTTCTTTGATCTTGTGTTAGCTATTATACTCTGAGAAATTGTTTGATTCATGCCACAAAAATCCTCAGCTTGCCAATTCACAAGTGCGGTATCATTTGGAGTTGTGTTTTTCTGAGATGTCCCTCATTGTTGATTTGTTTCTTGACTCACTTCACCCTCTACGCCAGTAGTTGTCACCATCAAGGCTTGGTTCAAAGCACCATTGAAGCACATAGATTGCTTGTGAGGTTCATTGCATGGGAAACACCAATCATACTCTTGAGCTATGTTGTTTTGCACTGGCACTAATGCTTTAGAAGTAGAAGCAACATTGGGGTTATAGGGCTAAAATGGTCTATTAGTGGGAGGCCTTACTTAGCTTTGATTTGCAGCTGGATTGGGTGGCCTATTGGGTTGGTATGGTGGCCTGTTAGGTTAAGCTTGAGGCTGATAAGAAGGTCTAAAGCTTTGGGCCTACTGCCTCTTGAGTGTAACCAACTCATTTCCCAAATTTTGCAATTGTTTCATGACCTCTTAGAGTTCATTTGAAGCACTAGAGGATGAAGTAGAAGTTTCATTTGAACTTTGATTTCTAGGAATGGGAATAGGAGCCAAAGTGGGTGCTTGACTAGTGCTTGGATTTTCTAAGTTTGGATACAAGGGCATGGGAGGCCTAGGGGCTAGCTTACCAGCTTGAATAAGATAGTTTTCGGCCCTAATGGAAATGCTATAAACAACAGGTAAGGTTTTGCCTCCCATAGATTGAATTAACATAGAAATATCAGAATTCAAAGCCTTAAGATAATATAGAAAATCACCTTCAGCTGTTGGCCTGACAGCCACTAGAATCCTATCCCAAGACCTTTGAAATCTGAAGTTGAAGTTAGTCAGCTGCTCATTGGGAGCTCTCTTGATAGTTGTCAATTGTTCTAGTAGAGACAAATTGTCTCCCTTTTCTCCAAACTACTCATGGAGAACTATGCATAACTGATTCCAATTCTAGATCGAACCAGCTCCAAGGCTCCTAAACCATTGCAATGCCTTCCCTTTGAACAAAGATGCCAAAAATTGGACAACAAAATCCATTTCATTTATCTCATAGATTGCACAAATGTTAGCAATGTCTTTGACATGATCACCAGGAGTGGTATGATTTTCTCCAGTGAAAAATGGAATGTTCTTCAATGCTATAATTAGAACTGGATTCTGTGCATTGAGGGAAAGTGGGCTGCTTCAAGTGAAGTTGACAAAACGGTTTTGTTGTGCCATTCTGATTGGCCTAAGAAACCTTGTTGATTGGATGAAAGGTCTATGAGGTGGAGGGGTTGATAAAGTCCTGTTAGGTGGAGATGGTGATCTTTGTGGTCTTCTTCCTCTCCTTCTTCTGCCTAGTGATAGCTGCAAGTAGACAGATAACCCTTCTTCTTGAGTATCAGACCTAGTTCAAATTCTTCTCATGTACTTGGGCAACCTGTGATGCTATACCACTGAATTCTATCCCTTCGGAGTCGCCAGATGTGTTGGGGAACGAGCCTCATAAGGTTGAATTTTTCCAAGTTACACTAATCTCAACAAAAATTAAATTCAAAATTTTGAAAAACTTCTAAATTGAGATTTAGGGTTTGGAAGTTTGATTTGGAATGATAGTCCCGAAAACCCAAAAATGTCAGACTTCCGAAATCTTGAAATCCAAAATTCAAAAAAACTCTGAAAAAATGAAAATGAAAATTTCAAAAAACTAAAGATACCCTTTTGAAGATTACCCCCAGATCTATTAGGTGGTGAAATTTTTGACTTGTTTTGAGCAAGTTAAGCCCTTGAAAATCGATTTTAGAGTTTAGCCTGGAAAGTGAAAAATCTGAAATTGGAGAACTTGTAATTTTTAAATCCAAATTTCTTGAAACTTCCTTCAAATCTTGTGGAATGACCTCTTGTCCCACTGGGCATGCCAAAAATGTTGATGGAAAATCACAGCACCCCTAAATGTATGCAAATCGATGGGTTGAGACTCTCAGTGTGATTGCATAACATGGAGCTTTTCCCAAGTGTGGGACCTTGTGAATTGGGGAAAGCTCTATGGATGAAGGCCAGTTCCTATTCCTCTGTTCAGATGCACACATAAAAATGCAAATGGTTTACTCAAAAACCTAATCTAACTTGCCAAGGATACAGGGTAAGAAGATGTACAAAAATAAACCTAAACTAACAAAGGTGCTGCGCCGAGGAATGAAGAAACACCGATCTTGCGAATAAACACAAACCATTAAAATGTAATGCAAGATCATGCACACATAGCCAGATTTGTAGTGAAAGATCAGGAGGATGAAAATGAACACAGAGAGGGTTGAGAATCATCCACAGACACACATTATTTTCTCCAAAGATTGATACAATACACTACAAAATGCCAAGAGGCAAAGTTGCATTACAGTTTTGATGGGAGGTTTGAACTCCACAAATTCACATGCCAAAGAGAAGAAGGGAGGGGAAAAACAAGAATATCCAACCTTCAAAAAGAATCCCCTCCTTACAATTTATAGGAATAATGAGAGAGAAAAGAGAGAGGAATTCCAAATCTACCCCAACCACCTCCAGGTTGCATTTAATTCATCTCATTATGGTGGTAGGTGAGAACCTTAGCAAACCCAAAAAATGGTGAATTGTATTTTACATTTTTGAAGAAATTTTTCTCACCCAAAGAGGACCTCGTAAGCTTTCCAAAAATTCCAACCTTGCATGAATCTGAGCTCCCTATGAAAATTTATGGCCATTTGAATATCTGCACCAAGGTTTGCTTCCTGTCAGGGTGCCAACGCTCAAAATGTTGCGTCTCCTAAAGATGCGCCTCCTGATGATGCACCTCGGCGCATCCATCCTCATGCCAACATGCTCTTACTTGCACCATAGGTACTAAAAATTCCATGTCGACATTTCCTGCTCTGCGCCTCCAACTTGTGCCTTGGGCACAAATTTTGTCATGTCGAAACTTTGTGTTGTGAGCCTCCAACTTGTGCGTTGGGTGTGAATTTTGTCATGTTGACACTTTGTGTTGTGCACCTCCACCCTGCACCTTGGGCATGAATTTTTTCATGTCGACACTTTGTCTTGTGTGCCTCCACCTTATGCCTTGACTGTTGGTGACGCAATAAATATTGGGCTTCGAGTTTCTTTGATTTCCATATTCTTTTGTTTGTCTATATTTACCCGTGGGGAGATATATACAACACTACCCAGTCGCATGATATTTTCACAGCTTGGGTGAAATCTATTTCAAACACATAGGGATGTAAGGGAACCAAAAAACAATATGCCGATCAACTTGGGGAGTATGACAGGGCTCATCAGATTGGCCAAAGGGCAGGACAAAGATGAGTTTCATTGGGACATGCAACAGGTAAAGTGTAGGGGAGATGATGAGTACTTTATTTGACTTATTTATATCATTTATATGATTGATAATTTGTCATTTAAACATGGTTTACTAGTGCATGGGGATTATTTATATGGTTATATCTTAGTAATTTTAATGCATTTTCCTTGCTCTTGTTCATGTAACTTGTCAACCGTATAACTTCCTACTAATTTCCTTTGTGAGTAAAATGTGCTAATGTGAACATGATAATAATGAAAATTTATTACCTGTTTTGGAGTGCAGTCAAGGAGCCTGAGTTTGGAGTCAGTATGCAGTCATGGAGGACTTTTTCCATTAACATCCTATAAACATGGGTCTTCTTTTTAGTAGTTTTGTTGGGTTTTATGAACCTTAATCAAATGTTGTTAGTGGAAGCTATTAGTTCCTATCATTTTGGCATGATATGTAACCCAATGTGTCTATCTAAAGACATATTCTACAGGAACAATTAAGTAGTTGGATAATATTGATAATCTGTAATATAGTTCGTAACAGTTAGTATTTACTTTCCAGATGCACTAAATATGTCATAGAAATTCTTTGAATCAATAGAAGTGGATATTTTTTTGAGTATCTCTTATTGTTAAGATTACGTCTATCCTAAGGAAGAGTAAGGGCCCACTTGATTGAGGTGACTGGAGGTTGTTTACATTTAAGCATGAATGTGGTTTTATGATAAGTCATAATTTTCTCATTTCCTCTACTGATATTTCCATTTAGTGTGTTTATTTCCTTTATCAAAATTTACATTCATTGTGTGTATTTTGTTTTATGTAATTTAATTCTGAGTGTGTTATTTCAATTCTGTAAATTCAATTCAAAGTGTGTTTTATTTTAATTCCATTATATTAATTTGGTGTGTTTACTATAATCTAGCAAAGTATTTCCAGTGAATGCATTTCATTACAGAAATGTTGTTTCCATAGTTTAGCATTACATTTCCGTAGGTTAGTAGAGACAGAGTATCATAATAACCAAAATCCCCCAAAAGGAATAACTAAACAATTGAGTTGCGTAGAGCTACATTGTATATAGCCTTAGGCACATAGCCCTAGTTTTATAATGAAACTAGCATAAGAACCTGTCAGTTAAATGATTGGATAATAAAAAAAACCATCATTTTTGGCACCATTTCCGAGGGTACCATATGACTAACATGACATTTTATTCACTTTACATGCTATGGGTGTTAATGGAGTTAATATATACAACCAGTATAATTCCTAGGCCTTGTTTACATAACCAACCTTGATCTATAAGCCATGAGACATTCAAGGGAGATTTATACTATGCAATATCTAAATAATATCTCCAAACATAGTACAAGTAGGAAACATTGAATCTAATCCAACACCTAGAATCCCTTTTGAACATTCTGCATCATCTTATTTAGAACTAGAAAAACATTCAAAAATGGGAGACAATAGGAATATTGATAACCGACCCTTGGGTAGAACCTTTACCTATCCCATCATCTTACATGAAGATGAGGATGCACCTATGAAAAATATCTGACCATCCACCCTCCCTATCTTCCAAGGCATGTCTATAGAAGACCTCGATCAGTTCTTGTTTGAATTCAAAGTTCTTTGCTAGACATATGAATACAGAACAAACAATCAAATACTAAAACTATTTATTTCCACTCTCAAGGTCTCTGCTATGAGGTGGTTCATGGTATTGTCTCCTAACTCCATTAATTCTTGGGAGGCCATGGAGATAGAGTTTTTGGATAAATATCAAGACTATTGTAGGGGAAGGGATATTAAATAAGATTTCTTCTAGATAAAGAAAAAAGAAGATGAAAATCTGGAGGATTATATTGATAGATTTCTCTTTCTCCATTGAAGGAGTGGTTATGAGTTACATGAATAAATCACTAAGAAATTTTTCCTTAAAGGAGCTGATGAGGAAACCAAGGATTCCCTCCATCTTATGGGATGTGGTTATGTTCACAAACCAAGTATGGAAAACATCACTGAGTTATGCATAAGTTACTCTAGAATATGAGGAGGTATAAGGAAAATAAAAACATCCTAGCTTGCCCTAGGTACTGTAGGACGTCTAAAGGAAATGGATAAGGGTAAGTGCACCAAGTTGGGGGACAATTAAGTGGACATCAAATCTTGAATTTTACATTAAAAACAGCAAAACATCAAATTTAGTCTTCCGCGGACTTGAACCATGCCAAAAAGTAAAAACTATGTCATAAAAATGGTACCATTGTGTAGGGGAGACTATTAGCTTTGTAGAAATACTGATTTTAAAGTGAATAGAAGAGAATAAATATCATTTTATAATTTTTTACTAATAGTAGGTCTTTAAGACACTTTTTCCTGTGAATGTTTATGTCTACGTTTAAGACTGCAAAATTTGTTTCACTTATCAGAATGTGATAAAACATATACCATCCCAACCGTGGTGAAATTATATACATGTTCAAAAAAAATATTATTTGATTTCAATATTTTTTAATGAAGTTATGGCAGGCAAATGGAAAGTGCTATGTTTTCTTTATGTTTTCATACCACCTTCACGGAAAAAATCATAAAAAATAAAATATTACTCAAAAAAATACAAAATAAAATCCATCCCAAGATAGATAGTAGCATATAACTTCTCACCAAAGGAAAAAATATATATCAATTTTTGGTCATCCAAATTGTGGGCAAACGGACTATAATCTTATCGGCGTTTTTAAAAAAAAATACCAAGTCATTGAATTTTGAGTGTTTAATATAGCTAATCTTGTCCATTTTTTACAAAAATTAGTATTTTAGAAACTAGATTCCGGATGCTAAGATTTACATTGATATAATTTTGTCTAATTTTGAGTTTATGTATTGCTAATAATCCCTACAAGTTGATATTATGTTGTTATTTGCAATATGATGTCCACGGATGACCCTATATTTGTCCATCAACTTCCTGCACTTACCCATAACATGAAAAAATGCATCTTGTCACATTTGACATCAACCATAGATGGGCTGAAATCAAAAACCAGTGCTGCAAAAGAACCTAAGGACATATATTGACCTAAATGTAGGAAGATACATCCCTTGAGAGAGTGTCCTTTGGATGTCATAGATATATGTTTGATCTGTGATTTTGTTGATCACGATACTAATCATTGCACATTCTTACCTCAGTTGAAAGAAGGGTTGAATTCCGTATCTCAATCTGATGTAGAGGTAAAAATTTTTCAAAGGAAAAATAATCAAGTTGTGTATGCTCTTTGATGTGCTCAGAATGCCATGAGCATATCATGGCCCAGTTAGGCTCCTCAACCTACTTGGGGACAACCTGAGTGGACACCACCAAACTGGATTGCTTACCCACATCCACCACCATGGATAAATCCCTACAATAAAAGAAGTTGGACACCACTAGCCAATGTAAATCCATGGTAAAAACAAAAATGGGTAACTCATAAGAATTCTAAGAAAAATAAAAAATGGTCACCTCAACCAAATTCTAATCAAAATAGGAGGTTCCAAAAAATACAACATGATTTAATGGCCACACCAAAAACTATAAACAACAAGGGAAAGCAACACAAACAAAAATTCTAGCCTAACCTATAGTGAACCCTAAACATCAGCAGACGACTTCAATTAATGAAGCAAGAAAAAGTTATATAATGCATGTTAATACTATAAATAATTTATGACTAAGGTTTGGGAGAACATTGAATCATTCTCATATTGTTATCACATAAATCTTTGAAGAAAATGAGAAAGAAGAGAAACTGAGGAAAATGAAGAAACTGAACATGTTCCACAAATGCAGGACACTAGGAATGATCAAGGGAAAGATAATAATGGGCATACAACTCCTTTTCTTGAACGATTATAGGAAATGCAAACTGCAAAATAAACAACACTAGTTCAAGAGTTGAAAAATATGAACATTGAGATCCCACTTTTGAGAGAAATCAAGGACATTCTTGAATTAAACTAGACCATTAGAAACGAGTGTATAAAGACACTAGGAAGGAAGAAGAAAAACATCACCGAGTTATGCATAAGTTACTCTAGAATATGAGGAGGTATAAGGAAAATAAAAACATCCTAGCTTGCCCTAGGTATCGTAGGACATCTAAAGGAAATGGCTAACATGAAAAAATGCATCTTGTCACATTTGACATCAACCATAGATGGGCTGAAATCCAAAACTAGTGTTGCAAAAGAACCTAATGATATATATTGACCTAAATGTAGGAAGATACATCCCTTGAGAGAGTGTCCTTTGGATGTCATAGATATATGTTTGATCTATGATGTTGTTTATCATGATACTAATCATTACACATTCTTACCTCAGTTGAAAGAAGGGTTGAATGCCGTATCTCAATCCGATGTAGAGGTAAAAAATTTTCAAAGGAAAAATAATCAAGTTGTGTATGCTCCTTGATGTGCTTAGAATGCCATGAGCATGTCATGGCCCAATTAGGCTCCTCAACCTACTTGGGGACAACCTGAGTGGACACCACCAAACTGGATTGCTTACCCACATCCACCACCATGGATAAATCCCTACAATAAAAGAAGTTGGACACCACTAGCCAATGTAAATCCATGATAAAAACAAAAATGGGTAACTCATAAGAATTCTAAGAAAAATAAAAAATGGTCACCTCAACCAAATTCTAATCAAAATAGGAGGTTCCAAAAAATACAACATGATTTAATGGCCACACCAAAAAACTATTAACAACAAGGGAAAGCAACAAAAACAAAAATTCTGGCCTAACTTATAGCGAACCCTAAACATTAGCAGATGACTTCAATTAATGAAGCAAGACAAAGTGATATAATGCATGTTAATACTATAAATAATTTGTGACTAAGGTCTAGGAGAACATTGAATCATTCTCACATTATTATCACATAAATCTTTGAAGAAAATGAGAAAGAAGAGAAAATGAGGAAAATGAAGAAACTAAACATGTTCCACAAATGCAGGACACTAGGAATGATCAAGGAAAATATAATAATGTGCATACAACTCCTTTTCTTGAACGATTATAGGAAATGCAAACTGCAAAAGAAACAACACTGGTTCAAGAGTTGAAAAATATGAACATTGAGATCCCACTTTTGAGAGAAATCAAGGACATTCTTGAATTAAACTAGACCATTAGAAACGAGTGTATAAAGACACTAGGAAGGAAGAAGAAATACCCAAAATGGTTATGGTGGAAGGGAATCTAGCTGATCTTGTTGTTGGAAAGATTATTTCACCAAAATATGGAGATCCTCAGATTCTAGTTATTACTATTTTTATAAATGGTCATCAATATATAACATTTTGGTGGATCTTGGTGCTGCCATCAATGTTATAACAACATATATGTTTAATCTGTTATCTTTAACAGGATTACAACCAACCAATACCATTCTTCAATTGGCAGATCAATCTATTGTTATACCAGATGGAGTGATTGAGGATATAATGGTCACTATTAAATCCTGGGAGTATCCTGTCAATTTCATGGTCTTACAGCCTAAAGCTCAAAAGTTGGGATATCCAGTTATCTTAGGAAGGCACTGGTTGGCTAATGTTGCTATAGATATTGACTGTAGGTTGGAAAACATGACCATTTTAAATTGGAAACAGTCAAATACTATTTTATTACATCCTCATGCCCAACCATATGTGTATGATTTTGAACATGTATAGGAAAATTATTATGATACTAATTCTTTACGTTATTATTATTTGGCCACCATTGTAGTGAAAAATCACATGAAAGAAATTTTTGAGTCATACAAAATGTCTGGTGAAGAGGAAACTTTGGCTATGGATATCGGAACTGTGGCTATGGAAATCAGAACTGGGGCTACGGAAATTGGAACTAAGACTAAAAAACCATATGTTCTAAACACATCAGTTACTATTACTTTGGTAAGTGAAATTTCCAATGAAGATTGCAAAGAAACCTATGCTTATCATGTGGAATGTGTAGTCTCTGATTTCTATTATCCTTTAATCAAGATTATGTCTTTTGAAAATATAACTATCTTACACATGCTTCAACCTCATGTTTGTCCCTTGAATTCTTTAATTGCTGATGCATATCTCACTATTTTGAAATATACCAACCAAGTGACTATTGACATAGAAAAATATCTTACCGGTGGCAATAACTTAGAAGACAACCAAGAGACTAGGGTTTTAGAAATCTTGAGGAAGCATTCACAAGATTTTTCTCAGGATTATTCTGATATGAATGGAATTCATCCAAACATTTGCACTCACCATATCTACACTGAGGATGTTAAACCAGTAAGACAGTCACAATGAATAATTAACTTTGATTTTAGAGACAGAAAAAAATGAGATAGAAAAATTGTTGAAGGTAGGATTCATCTATCCTATATCTTATAGTTAGTGGGTATCACCACTAGTTATGGCTCCCAAGAAAAATGGTAAATGGAGAACCTGTGTAGACTATAGGGAACTTAATAAAGCCACCAAGAAATACTATTTTCCCCTTCCCTTTATTCATCAGGTTCTGGACAATCTTGCAGGTAAGAAATGTTTCTCCTTCTTATATGGGTTTAGTGGGTATAACCAAATTATTATTACAATTTCTGATTAGGACAAAACTACCTTCACTTGTTCATGGCGTACATTTACATATAGAGTCTTACCATTTGGGATTTGTAATGCATGTGCTATTTTTCAGAGAGCACTTTTGGCCATTTTTTCATATCTTACAAATGAATGTGTTGAATTTTGCATGGATGAATTCACTGTCCATGGTTCCACTTTTGATGAATCTCTTAACAATCTAGAAAAAGTATGAACTAGATGTGAGCAACATCAAATCTCATTGAATCTTGCAAAACATCTAATTATGGTTGATTAAGGAATTGTCTTAGGTCATCATATCTTTGCCAAGGGACTACATGTCGACCCTTAAAAGATTACAGTAATTACTCTGCTTCCTACACCAAAAAATCAGACCGACATCAATTATTTCCTTGGACATGTAGGGTATTATATGTAGTTCATCAAATACTTTAGTAAAATTACTGCACCTATGTTTTCTTTGCTGACAAAATATTATGTTTTTGAATGGTCTTCTCAATATCAGTAGGATTTCAAAATTATCAAAGAGAAGATAGCCACCCCTCCAGTCTTGTGAGGACTCGATTAGGGGAAACCTTTCCATATTCACAATGATGCATCTAATACAACTGTCGGAGTTGTTCTTAGACAAAAAGATGAAGAATATCATATGTATTCCATTTATTTTATCAACAAGAATCTGAACCCTATGGAGAGAAACTACACCATTATGGAAAAAGGAATTTTTAGCTATTTTTTACTCCTTGAATGAATTTAGACATTACATTACTAGGTACAAAATATTTGTTTATACTGACCACTCAGCCATAAAATATTTGATGAATAAACCAGTAGTTTGTGGATAGATTATTAGATGTTTACTCTTATTACAGGAATTTAATTTGACCGTTATTGATAAGCCAGGAAAATCTAATGTTATCGTTGATTTTATTTCAAGATTGAAAGTTTCAGGTGATGAAGAAGCATTCTAGGATCATTTTCTCGATGAACATTTGTTTGTAGTATCAACTCAACCTCCATGGTTTTCTGATCTTGAAAATTATTTAACTACAAGGAATTTTCCTTCCTATTTTACTAATAAATAGTGACAAAGATTAGTTAAAAATAGTGAAACATATAAGTGGTGTAATGGAATTTTATTCAAATGTTTTCCTAATTTGTTTCTTCGCAGGTGTGTTCGGGAAGATGAACTGTATGACATACTAAGAGCTTGTCATGATGATCTTGGAGGAGGAAATTACTCAATGAAGAGGAAAATTCACAAGGTCCTTGGAGTTAGGTATTACTGGCATTCTCTTCACAAGTATGTCAAGAAGTACGTATGGCAGTGGATGCATGTCAAAGAATGAGAAATCCTACATCATCCATGAAAATGTCTCTCAATCTTTAGCTGGTCTTAAGACCATTTAAGAAGTGGGGTATTGATTTCGTTAGACCTTTTGATCCCCTATATTTTGGGAAAGAATACTTGTTGGTGTGCACTAACTATGTCACATAATCGGATGGAGTTCAAGCAATGACATTTGTCAATGAGGATGTTGTTGTTGAATTTCTGTACAATCGTATAATGCTAAGATTTGATGCCCTTAGAGCAATTATATCAGATCAGAGACCTCAATTTGTGTCTAACATGATTGAGACTAATAGATTAGAGGAAATCCTACACATATCACCACCAATCCAATGGGAAGGTGAAGGTCATAAATAGAGAACTTGAGAACATTTTCACCAAAGTGGTCAATGCGGACATAAAACATTGGGTACAAAAACTTCTAGAAGTGATATGGGCTTGTAAAAAACCTTGGAAGACTACTACTAGATTCTCCCCTTATGAATTGGTATATGGGTACAAGCCACTGTTACCCAGAGAATTCGAGTTGCGAACATGGAGAATAACATTGGAAATTCAGAATCGACTTTGATGAAACACAACATGAGAGAGTGATGCAGCTAAATCAGTTAGATGAAATGCAGATAGAAACATGGCATGAACCTCATATTAAAATACAAGAAGTTTAACGAGGGATAATGGGTCTTGATATTTGATTCAAAATATCAACAGTTCAAAGGCAAGTTACAAACACAATGGTTAGGACCATACTAGGTCAAAACAATGTTTGGTAATGGCTCTATGCGATTATTTCCAATTAATTGAGACAAAAGAACTCTTCTTGTGCATTGACATAGAATGAGGATGTAGCAATGTCATTTGGATAAGGAAGCCTTTAATAAATAAATGTTGTTATGCAAGAAAATGGATTCAGTGGAGGCATTCAGCTCCTCCTGTTAGGAGTGATTGTTTTTTGAATTTTAATAAAGAAAGTGTTATCCAAATAGCTCTCCTAGTTATTTGGGTAACTTGTATACATATTTTGGCTATGAGTTATTCATTTACAAGGTTATGCATGCTCAATTTCACTTGGCACATTTCCTTGGTCGTAGTTTCCCTACGCACCACCTTTCTTTTCCTCATGCAATCTTGCACGCTTTCCCTTCTTCCCTTCCTTTTTACTTTTCCTCTTTATCTCCATCTTCCCTTGTACACATCTCCCACACATCCACCTTCTTCCTCGAAAATATCCATCCTATTCACATGCCTCGCACTTGCTCCAATCAGCCAAGTCCTTGGCCCTCTCACGCGCCACACCCATTACTTTGTAATAGTTGCACCTTGACCATGTGTTATCCACTCACCTATTTTCCTCATTTCCCCATGCACGTCACACACACTTTACTCCATGCCTTCCTCTATTTTCTTCTACGCACCCTTCCCTTATGCCCTCCTTTGTGCCCTTTTGTTTTAGGTCATCTTTTGACATGCTTGAGTGTGCTGCATGTAACTAGTCAAAGTGCACCAACAGGGGCACTGAATCATGGCAATAAATCACTGAGTGAAACATGGCAGGAATGAAAAAAAATTTCACAGTTGGCCATCCTTTTAGCTAATCCACATGTGCCACATGTCTTGCATGTTCCAACAGCTTTGAAAAACATATAACAAACATATCTTCTGCTATAAAGCTTTGATCAACATGCACATGTCCTTGTCAGAGAGCTGCTGACATAAACTACAATGCTAGATATTCAAATTAAAATTCTTGGTGGATCTGGTAAGTGAAAAATGGAAAAACATCTCTTTGAGTATTAATGAGAAGATCTAATTACTCCAACCACCTGATTTAATCTTATTTTCCCTCCTTCCTTCTTCAACATGCCAAATAGGCATGGGGAAGTGTATTTTATAGATTTCCAGGTGGATTTGCAGGCATTGAATGCTTTTTGTTGGTAGGTGTGTTTCAAATTCATATTTTCCCTCCTTCTCTTCTTCTTCCATGCATTCATCTATAAATGTAAGAGCTGGGATCATTTATTAAGTTAGACACTCTAGATCCTTATGCATTCTACTAAGGACTTCACATTTTCTGTATTGATTTGTAGACCTCTGGATTTTGCTTATTCATGTGGATATCAACATCTTTCAATATTAGGAAATAAGTGTTCATAGTGTGAACATATGGTTCAAATAATTATATTATTTAATATTTAAATAAATCATAAGTGTGCATAAATAGTTGTCATGCAAAACTCATAGATAGGGGTGTGGTAGTAAGACTAAGGAATAAAGGAGAGATTTGGGGATAAAAAGATAATACTTGTCTCCATGATTATAGGAGCAAGCAATTGTATAAAATTCCATTCCTATTCAATAGAACTTAATTATTTTCTATATTTAAATTTATCTCTGGATTTTTCCTATTTTCATGTGCTAATCTCATATTGTTGATAAATTTTATCATCAAATCTGGAGTTCTGTTATCATCTAGTATCAGAGTAGGTTTCCTTCTGCAAGTGTAGAAGAAGAAGAAGATGGTTGAAGGAATCCTGTAATAAAATTTCTAGAAGACACATCATAGTAAAAAGAATGGATTTTACTCATATGAAATCCGATTGATGTATTATTTTTTCCATGGAAAGATAAGAACAAGATGCACAATATTGTATTTTACATCAACTTCAGATTCATCTTGTATCTATGTGTAAAAGTCTATGTGAGTTGAGTGAAAGGTTTTTTTTTTTTTAAAATAAACATTTGATAGATTAATTATATCTAAAAAACCCAGATTTGAAGTATTATGAAATTTATTGGGTTTGTTTAGTTAATATCTGGAAAACGCTTGATAAATTTTTTCAAAAACCCAGTTTCTAGTTTAAGAGAAACCTGGAAATAAAAACAGGGATCTAAAAAAAAAAGTGGTGCATAATACATTTATGTAATTTTTTAAATCGAACACATTTTCACTTGTACACAACGTCCATAGTGAGGGGGTGCATTATCGGTTGAAACTGACACCCAATAGAATTGTAAAATGAGCCTCAAAGACAAATTCACCTGAGTTAGCAACATCATAATGGAGGCTGGAGGCAATGGAGGAAGGAGGCGTTTTAGCGACCTCTCGTTAGGCGCCATCGATGAGGCTGCAATATTGCTTTGGTGGCCATATTTTTTCAGTTGTTTTTGGTGTGTTTAATTTCATTATGTGTGGAAGTAAATAAAGAATAGATGGATAATTCATGTTCGTAATTAGGAAAATATTTTCCTATATTTTGTTGTCTTTTGTAAAATGTGGGTGGGGAAACATGTACGCTATTATGGAGTGGTTGGTGGTCCACTAGAAAACCAATTTGAGAGTTTGTGAATCTCTTAGAAAATCACATACCAAATGGTTAATGGTTCAACTAGAAAACCTGTTGGAGTTGATGGTACTCTTTGAAAACCATTGGATTGTAGAACATGAGCAGGTACTAGAAACAACTCACCCATGTTCACACTAAGGGGGTGAATGTTAGGAAATAAGTGTTCAGTGTGAAAATATGGTTCGAATAATTGTATTATTTAATCTTTAAATAAATCATAAGTGTGCATAAATAGTTGTCATGCATAACTCATAGATAGGGCTGTGGGAGTAAGACTAGGGAATAAAGGAGAGATTTGGGGATAAAAAGATAAGACTTGTCTCCATGATTATAGGAGCAAGAAATTGCATAAAATGCCCTTCCTATTAAATAGAAATTACTTAATTATTTTCTATATTCTATTTGTCTATGGATTTTTCCTATTTTCATGTGCTAATCTCAGATTGTTGATAATTTTTATCATCAAATCTAGAGTTTTGTTATCATTCGCCATTGTAACAGCTCTATGTATTTCTAGAAGTAATAGAAGCATTATTTTGTGACTATTCTCTATCCTAACATGTTTACTGTCCTTCTTCTTGCCTTTTTTCTTGTAGTGCGTGCTTGTTGTGGAATTTCACATTCCTTGTAGTTATTTATTTGGTTGTGTTTCATGAGAATGATTTGGTAAATATATTTTAGTTGTGTTACTCATGCATAGCCTCCTTCAACGCATCTCCTTTCATTCTCGCTCAGAACAGATAGTGTTCATCAGTCTCTTTCTAGTGCTATCTTCTTTTAATGTAGTTTAATTTCATGTTATCCTTTTATCCCTAGTTCCTTGGAATTTTTAGCTTAGTTTCCATTTTAACATTAGGAGTAGCAGTAGAAGTAGAAATAGATAGAGAAACCGGCCTTCTCTGGAGATCTGTCTCAAGTGCCCAAGGTCCCACAACTTGTAGACAATTCCATTGTGATAAAAAAAATTGGTTCTCCCATATCTGAGATACAAGTGCAAGTTTGAAGACCAATAGTTTCTGGCATGCTCGGTGGGACCAAACATTGAAAGCTTAAATTTCATATTACTAAGTTCTTGTGTGTGAACTTAGTATTTCATCCTTTGGAGGATCATTTCAACACATCTGACAACTCCCAATATTTTTTAGATCTCTGTTTTAGTAGCCCTGAGCACCTTTCATGAGAAGAGTGCACAAAAGAAGAAGTGTAGCAACTAAAGATTATTTTGAGTACCTTTAGCTATCCCCAAGGAGATTTCATTCCATAAATCTTGCTCATGCTTCTTTACCTCCAACGCACTGCGCTGATTCAACTCCTCAAAACAAACAACCTACATGCCCTACAATGGCACATTAGGAACCTCCTCCATTTAGAAACTTTGATAACTTCACTGGAGGAAGCCCATTGGTTCTGGCTATGCAAAATGATATGCCGAAAGGTGCATTCAAAATTATTCCATACTTTAGTAGTGAAAATCAAGTCACCCCTCAGGAGCACATCTAGGATGTAGTGAATTTTTGTTCACTCTATTTGATCACACATGATGATGTAGAAATCATGTTACTTGCAACCTCTCTCAAAGGCAAAGCACTTCAATGGTATAGAAGCTTGAGACTTGGATCTATTTCCACTCGGGATAAGCTGGGAACAACTCTTTGAAACTATTTTGTGGATAAGTCAGATCATTTGTATTTGGTGGAGAAAATGACAACAACAAGGAGGACACCTAATGAGAAGATGAATGATTTCAACATCATATTTTAGAAGACTTAGGATAGAATCCCTCTGGTGATGGCCTACAACCCAACATGATTTTCTGTATTATCTAAAGATGTTGAACAATGACATCTCAGTCATGATTTAATCCATGGGAGGTAGGAATTTACTAAATACTTATAATACTGCAGTAAGGGCATAAAATATTCTTATTTAGGAGGGAAAGATAGCTCCTATACCACCTATGTTCTTGTTCCCATAAATTTCACAAGCACCCTAACCCTCTGTTTCCCCTATTTATGTTCATGATCAAGGTGCGAAACCAATTTCTTCAACATCATACTCTCTAGCATGACATAAGGAAGATGAAGAGTTGAAGGCCCTGATTAGAAAATTATAAAAAAAATTCATAGCATTAGAAAAGTAAAATGCACAAGCCTATAGACCCAATTCTAATTAGGTGCACAACCAAAATATTCATCCTTGGAGGAATCAATATGAAAAAAAAGGTACGCACCCAACCAATAGAATGATAGATGGCATGCTAATGTGCATCTGCCCTTGTAATTTGTTCCTCCCGCACCCTCTCTTCTAGTACCTAGTATATTTTAGGCACTCTTTCTATCTCAGAACAATTTGGCACAAGAGTCAGAATGGTTCTTGTTATCTGTTGAAAGTGCACCCTATAGAGAGATGGCTGTAGGTGTTCTAAGCTTGGAAAATTTATCTCTCACTTTCGTAGATATAATGGAAACACCTCAGGTTTGTGGGCATACCTATTTTGAGGTGAGTCTCTAGTATCAAGGTCAGTTCCTTATTGATGTATCCTAAACTAATTTTTTGGGGTTTGAGGGTAAAAGAAGACTGTAAAAAAGATTTAAAACTAAGGTGATACACCAAACTTGTATGAGGTCTTTGCCTGAGTACATGCACAATTGATATGAGAATGAGTTCTTGATGCACAAGCCAACAATTTTATATAGAATATTAAAGGAAAACACTTTGATGTATTGAGGGAAAGTATCATAACAATACCACTAAGTTAAACATACAAATTAATATCATGTACAAATTATTGAATTTAAAATAGGGTAAGATGATTAATCAGGGAATTCAACATTCACAAGATTAATGGAACATACACAAGATTGAAAATAATTGGAAAGGTAGAAAATACTTCTCATTCAAAGGGAAAAATTGGAAAAATCTTCTTCAACACTCCTATATCTAAAATTCCTCCTTTTTGCTTTGCCAAGGCACACAACATATAGCAAAAATTATTTCCCACCCCTCCTAAAAATAGGCTAAAATTGTACTCGCCCATGTATCCTATTTTTATCCTTTAGAATAAAATAAACATGCTAATACATTGAGGCATAATAGCATTTGGTTACAACTGAGTCAAATGCAATTGACTATTCTATTTTTAAGAAAAAGCATGGGTGAATAATTTGCTAATAACAAATCTTGCTTGATGAGAAAGTCTGCTTCTTTGTGCATGCAAATTTTGTCTTTTTGTGGTTGATGTGACATCTACAACTTGCCCTTTGGAGACAAAATTAATACCTTGTGCAAGTGAAAATAATGCATTTGATCTCCAATACTTAGAAAGAAAAATTCCAATCCACCGCAGGGACCACTATGAGCACATGTGCAACCATAATCAACTCTTATTTGTGAAAAATAAGGTAACAAGTCTTCAAAAGGTTGTTTGCATTTTGATGTTGACCTCTACTCTATCTCCTTGGGATCACATGAATAACTAAATTCTAAGTCATATTCAAATCATCCCATTAGTGGGGACTACCTTTTATGTGCATACTTATCTTCCTCATGAATTTTGATCACTCTTGTGGACTTAATACATTATTATGTTTTAAAATAAAACAAGGGGTCAATTTGTGAAAAGTTATCACACTATACTCAGCCACCTTTGATTATTCGACACCATGATCATGGGATTCATTAGGTTTGATTGGAATATTTGAACACCTTTTCATAAAATTGGCCATATTATAATAGTCTTCCACCTTTTTTATTATCATTTCCTTGTAATTTACTTGTCAAATTTTTGTATTTTGAATGGACAAAGGTTTAGACTTTACCTTTTGTGTGATCATTGTTGTCTGCATTTTCATCATGGTGTTTGGAATATAGTTTGGGATCCCTTTTTGATATGTAAAATGTGAATAATTTACAAGGGCATGGGGCCAACACCCCCCCATGATGATGAATCACCCCTTCACCTTCTATGTTGGCACTTTTCTTTTAATACATTGGCCACTGTGATTTGGCCATGACCATTGATTTCTCGAGAATTCTCCCTCACCTTTGATATTACGTGGGAGCATGTGATGGCATGTGATCTGTTTAAAGTGCATTAACACTTGTATTAAGGCTTGGGCCCTCTCATCCATTGATCTTTATTTATTTTGAGTCACTGTCATTGATTACTAACTGCGGGTGAGTTAGATTACCTGTGGGTTGTATTGAACTCTGTCCTAATTCTTGGTACTATTAGATCTTAGGACATTGATATCATACTCTCGGTTATGGTTTTAACCTTGCAGTTAAAGTGGTCGGTGACCTTGTTGCTTTGAATATTGTATCTATCCTTGATCATTGATTTCGGTACTTAGTTGAAAGTTGATTATCGATGCTAACTTAGTAGTGATTTCGGTTGAGCCATGGTTAAGTTGGGTGAGTTAAATAAACTCAAACCCCATTTATTTTTTCACCTTGCATTTTGGCTTGTGGGTGAAGCCTTGGAAAATTTTTTACCCAATGCCATTGTTGAAGATTTTGAAGCTCGATTCTTTTACAAGAATGGTTCCCTATCATTCTTTGCTTCTGTTGAGCTCTCTGTAGGGTCTTATGGCCACCATTTTCTGTTTATTCAAGATCTGTGTTGGTTTAGTGAGGTATTTTTAGCAAACGAATGGCCACCACCTCTACGGGTTTGAGCTCGAATCTATAGGTTTGTCTAATTTCTTTGCTCTCAAAATTTCAAGGTGAAAAATTGTGGTCATGGTTGTGTATTTGTTTATTTCTTTGAGATCTGGAGAACTCTGTAAATTCAGCTTTGCGAACCATTGTGCATGTATCTTTTGTCTTTGATCTATTAGAGATTTTTGAGAAATATTTTTAGGAGATTTCTCCATTGTTGAAGCTTTGAGCTCAGAACTATGTTATTTTTGGCCTGAAAATTTATGGGGGGCTCGAACACTTGCATCTCTTCTCATTTTAAGTTTTCTATTTTTCCTCTGTGGAGGAGTTTATGAGCTTGAATTATTTGAGATTGTTGGTGGTTGTAGAATGGTATCCTTTTTCTTGATTATTCCTGAGCTTCTTTCTGCAAGGCTTCTGATCTATTTTTGAGTTTTATGAGTGATTCATAGTTTAATGCTGGCCACCATGAGTGGTTACAAGTGAGATAATTTTTCTCTTCCACACGTACACTTCCATTTTCATTTTCTTCCTTGGATATGTTACTGAAACTTTGAAAATATTTTTGGGTTATGTGATTTCTTGCATGGCTTTGATCTCCGAACTCTCAAATGTAACTAGGTCATCATTTTTTCCACTTTGCCTTTTGAGGGTTCGATAGCTCCAATTTAATCAGTGAGTTATTGCTCATTTCTCTAATTCCTTGATAAATTACCCATATTTGGGTATATGGATTTTTGTTTTCTTTTTATTTATATGAAACCTCCCTGAGCTTTCTGTGAGTTGATTCCTTTTAAAGCTTCCCCTAATCATTATTTATTGTCATGATTTTGTTGATCATGGTTCAAGGATGACATTAATTCCACTTACTGTAGAATTTGTTCACTATTTTCATCTTTGTTTTAACATATTTGTGCACTTCTTAGTGGATTTTTTTTCATATGTGTAAGTTGAGATACATACTTGGATCAATGATTTTTAAAGAAGAAGAATACTTGGGATCTTGAGCTATTATTTTCTACTCTTTTATTCTGTAAGTAATGAATCCTCATCATGACAGAAATATAAAATAATATCATCAAACTTATACTTGTAAGATTTGGAAAATTACATTATCTTTAAGTTTACATTTGCAGTTTGTTATCTCTTATTGCTTCTGAAAGCTCTCCATATTTGTGCACTGTCTCACCTTTTAAGCTTCTCTGGTTAATTTATCTTGGCTATTTGTTGTTTTGGATGAGTGCATTAGAGTGATTTGAAAACTTCTACCTTATAAACATGTTCATTTACTTTATTTTAAGCTGATAAATGTACCCTTCATCTATTGAATCATGTCTTGTTGTTGGAAGATGAAATCTGATAATTGTTATCTTGATCATGCCATGCATTTTCTACTTTCTGCATTACTACTTGATTTACATACAATTTTAAAGCATGTATTAGTTTACAAAAAACATGATAGAAAGATGTAAAATTTCCATTTTACATGGTGAAGCCCTATCAAAATTTTCTCAGATTTCTTTCTCATTCTATTTTAGTTGTAATCTTATCTTTCTAGTTAACTTCATCCTTTATATTATGATTCTTCTGCTTCACTGATTTGAAAATCTAAAACATGTACTATTATCTTTAAGTGGAAGTAAACATGCAAGTATCTCCTTTGATCTGAACTTTAATTCCTTCTATTTCTAGAATAGCTACTGAACTTTGAGTTGCATTATTCCTTCATACCAGTATGTACTTGTAATAATTTGCTTTATGTACCATAGGATATAAGTTATTAAACTCTACAATATTTATCTAACAGTGAGGAATGTAAGACATGATTTTATTTTCTTTATCACTGCAACCTGTACCTGCACACTTAAGAAAATAGTTAGAAAATATTTAGGATTTTTGGCCTCTCTTATGTTCCAAAGTTTTTCTTTTCTTCTCTCTCCTTATTTCTGAGTGAATAAAGCATGTATGCTGTTACAGAAAAGTAATTTTATCAGTTGTGCATTTTATTCTCATGTAATTTATACCTCTTGTTTTTTAAGAGATTCATCTGCATGGATTTGGATAGTATAGGAATATGGATTAACCATGAGCTCAACCTTGAAATTTTTTCTTTTCTATTTTCAGGTACAGTGCCCTTAAGTAGCAAAACGAAGATGGAACAAAGATAGAGATGGATATGCATCAACCAAAACAAAAGACACCCCCAAGGAAATGATGGCTTCAATCATACTCTTCTACTTTCTTTTTATGCATATGTACCTCTTACTTCAGTAGTTGCAATTTACTCTTCAATTACATCTCACAGATTGTGTGGGAACATTTGAAATTCCTTATGAATAAAACATTGAATTGTGAAACTGATTTGTGCATTTATTTTTACATTTCAACTTTCTATATGGATTGTATGATGAATTAAAAAACTCAATAATATAATTGAATGTCTTAATCATGAAGGAAAGAACCTTAAATAATACCTATAACATTTAGTAATGAACTTTGATTACTGCAACATACAATTATGATTGTTGTTCCAAAACTTAAGACTTCATCTATTATGAAATTCAATGTATTCATCAAGATAACATATCTTTCCTTCGGGGCTTTGTGTTCTTTTGCTGAAGATAGTCATGAAATTGTAGAATATGTGATCTATTACATTTTTTAACAGCACACATAAATGCATATTTCATGTAATCATTAATTAATTCAACATAAATAATATTGTACTAAAATAATATCCCCTATCTTAGGTTCACTTCATCAATGCTATCCATCGTAACAAAGTTTCAAGTTGCCCATTTTTGCACAGCTGTAAAAATTGTCAACAATGCTTTCCTTACAACATGCCTCATAGTCAATATCATTGTGCAAATGTTGTGCATGTCCAAGCCTACGTGATCCATAATGCTTTAGCATGTGAACCTTCAACAAGTGCCCCTGAAGTAGAAAATCAAGGAAGACCAAATGCCTTTCCAAAGGAAACTTTGATGTTCTTTGGCACTGAGGACCTCTGTATAATCAGCCAAGCTATAGATGATACAAACACACTCCACACAAAAGTTGCGGACAACACAAGATACACGAAGAGAATTCTAGAGTCTTACGCACAAGTCACATTCCTATAAACTCAAGTAGACCCTCAAAATCAAAAGGAAGCAGCTAAGGCATCCAGTAGCAAGAATGCTCAAATACCTACAGCTGAGGCTCCACGTGAAGTTCTTGAAGCTGTGGGCACCCCTCCTTTAGTAGGTCAAGCCTCTGCTCTAGCTAAATTCTAGGATTTCATGCCTAAAAAACCAAAAAGAGATTTTTTTCCTCAAATGCACAAATTAGCAGTTTTTTCGTTCAACATTGTGTACCAAATGAAGACAACAAACATAAACTTCACAATGTGGGATGCCATGACCATTCCATCCCAGTGCAATCTATTACATAAAGCTATGACGTAACTCTCGCACGTTGATCCAGCTATGAAGCCGTGCACTTCTATAAAAATATTATAAGAAGAGGAGAAGTAAGTAAGTAAGGTTGTTAAAACCTCACCCTTCTATATGTCCTTGATCATATGAAAATACCTTGTCCATAATTGTATGATTGACTCGGGTGCTAGTACTTCTATTATGCCTAAGAGGATTTTTGATATATTAGGTCTGAACTATATCCCCTTATCTAAAGGAGTCCTACAACCTGATGGTTCTATAATAAATACCTTAGGAATCATCCAGGATCTTGGGTTAACTCTTCATGCATGTCCAAGCCTAACAATAACTCAGGATGTGTCAATCATTGACCTACCTCCATTGTTTTCCTTATGTATGTTAAGATACTTTACTACAAAAGTGGGTGGTTACTTGTCTTCTAACTGGTCTCATATGTTACTAAAGACAAGGTATGGTACATGGTTTACATACAAGCTAAGCCAATATTTTCCTATCATGTAGATTCATATGTTCCATCCCCTCTCCAAGCTAACTGTTTAATCCAAGAACAAGCTTAAGCTCCTGAAGAACATCATCTTCTACATGTTATTCCTGATCTAGTACTCGATGAATAGGTGGAGAGGAACCATAAATTTTACCCAAATGTTGAGGATTTGGAAGCTTATGAAACTGGGCTTGGTAGTTACTATATTCTTGAAGAAGAATTTATGCTTCTGCACGCACTCAGAAAAGACCAAGTTGAATTTGGTTTATGGAAGCTATATTTTGATGGTTTGAGAAAAAGAAATGACATAAGAGGAGTTGTTCTCATTTCCCCTAAGGATGAGAAATTATTCTTCATGCACAAGCTGTAGTTCACATGTTCTAACAATGTGGTAAAATATGAGGTGCTGGTACATGGTCTGTTGATTACTGAGAAGAAGAAGATAAAGGTGTTGCAAATATTCAAGGATATAAATTTGGTTATCCATCAAGTTACAAAAAAATGCCAGACAAAGAATAAGATTCTTAAAGATTATAAACATAGAGTTTGGGACCCCCTTGAGAGTGTTAATGCTCTAAATCTATAGGTGGTGTCATGCAAAATGAACAAGGAAGATGACCAAATGGTCGCGGTTCATAGTTCTCTCATGTTGAGGACATTGTCAGAGGAAACACTCAGAACATTAAGATGGTGGTTAGACCATCCATTCTAGACAACAATACCAGATGGAAATTGTTTGAAAGTGATGTGTAGATCATTGAGTTCATCCAGAATGAAACTGAGTTCTCATCAAGCATGCAAGCTGACTTACATGAAAAATATGGTGATCAAGTGATACAACTGAAGACAAACAAGTTTCCTAAAGGGCTGGTCACCTTAGAGAAAATGTTTAGTCCTGATGATGAGTTTAAGGGTGAAGATAAGTACATGTGTGTCACGCAAGAAGATTTCTCCCCAGTCACTATTACACGGGGGAAAGAGTTACTACTCAGTAAATCTTGCATGCATGAAGAAAAGTAGGCCTTTGTCTCTCTTTGTCATAAATAAACTGATATATTTTCATGGGAGTATGATGACCTCAAAGGTTTTGATCCAAGTTTTTCTCAACACTCCATTGACCTTGTTCATGGTATCAATCCCGTCAGCTAAAAGCAATGGCCAGTCAATCCAAAAATAGAAACCCTTATCAGAAAGGAGTTATCCAGGCTCATTGAGGTGAACATTATTTTTCCCATCAAGTACTCTACCTGGGTCGCAAATCTAGTTCTAGTGTGCAAGAAAAATGTTCAAATCATACTTTATGTTGATTTTAGATATTTAAACAAGGAATATCTAAAGGATCATTATCCTTTTCCTTCAATGAAGTAGATTTTATAGACTCTAGCCAGTGCATAAAATTTCTCAATGCTAGATGGGTACTCAGGTTTCAATCAAATCATGGTCAAGGAAGAAGATCAATTCAAAATGATGTTTAAAACCAAGTGGAGGACATATGCATATATGATAATGCCTTTTGGTCTAACAAACACAAGCGTAACATTTTAGCATGCCATGGATATTGCCTTCAAAGGTTACATCAATGAGTTCATCTTGGTTTACCTTGATGACATAACAGTCTTCTCAAAGTAAAGCGTGGATCATATGGCACACCTAGAGAAAGTATTTGAGAGATGAAGAAAGTTTGGGGTGTCTCTTAACCCCAAGAAGTGCATTTTTTCTGTAGTGCATGGCAAGCTCTTAGGCCATGTGGTTTCAAAGGATGGAATCTCAATGGATCCTGAGCGCATTTCATCCATCCTAGCTCTTTCCTTTCTAGTACACAAGAAGGCCCTGTAGCCCTTCCTTGGTAAGATAAATTTTGTTAGGAATTTTATCCCTAAATTTTAAGGACTAATTGGGCCCATCACCCTGATGCTTAAGAAGGAAATAGATTTCGGATGAACAGTAAAATGAAGAGAAATATTCAACAAAATCAAACAATAGATTACTTACATGCCAACAATCATAAACCTGGATTATTCCAAGGATTTCATCCTTTATGCTTATAGCATTGATATGAGTGTTGTTGTTGTCCTAACATAAGAAAATGAACAAGGGTTAGAACAACTAGTGGATTTCTTTAACTTGATGCTTAAGGATTATGAATTAAAATAAATTCACACAGAGAAGAAGGTCTTCGCCATCATGTGTGTGCTTAATAAATTTAAAAGTATGCTCGCCACAAATCATATTAAGGTGTTAGTATCCCACTCTTCTGTCAGATATTTCATCATGGGAGAAAACATTAGTGAAAAGAGAGCACGATGGGTGACCAAAATAATGGAATATGATGTGACTATCAAAGCCACAAAGTTGGTAAGAGGTAGTGCGCTTTACAAGTAGATCGCCGAAGATGCATAAAATGAGTTTGATATTTCATTCTTTCTAGATGCAGATCTCTCGTGCGTAGAACACAAATATAATCTAGATCTTGACATGCACAACTAGATGAAGGACACGATCACATTCCTTTATGAGGGTGCATACCTTCCTAGTTTAAACAAAGAAAATAGAAGACATTTGAGGTTACAATCTATCCCTTATGTTTTTATTGATGTAACTCTCTTCAAGAAGAATCTTGATGGTGTTCTGTTAAGATGTATCAATGGAATGCAGGGTAAAAATGTTTTAGGATAATTTCACAATAGATTCTCTAGTGGACAATTCTCTACCAAAACTACAACAATGAAGATCATAATGGTAGGTATAGTTTGGCCTACCCAATTTACAAATGCACACAAGTGGGTCAAAAAATGCAAAGAATGTGATTTCTTTGTAGGAAAGAAACTATTAGCAACGCTTCCCCTCTAACCTATCCAAATAGATAAGCCTTTTTCACAATGGGGTCTTGACTTCATAGACATGATCAATCCACCTTCAAGTACTGGACATAAATGGATGTTGACAAATATAAACTATTGGCGTAGAAACTGATTAACATGATGAGATCCCTCTCCACAATAAGTTCGAGCTTTTGGTGTGATGGCAAGTTGTGTAGCTCTAATACCAGGTAGTTAAGCGTGCCACCCCCAGAGTAGTTCTGGGATGGGTGACCTCCTGGGAAATTCCTAGTGTCACTTCCTCTTAATATGCCGTTGGACAGAAGATTTCACTTCCTCTTAATATTCCCAGTGTCACTTCACCAGATGGATAGAAGATTTCACACTCAAGGAGTCAATTGAGTCAATCATCCTTGACTTTCTCGAAGGTATAATCACAAGGTTTGGTATTCCTCAAACCATTATCTCTGATAATGAAAAAACATTTATTGGAACTAAAATCACTGATTGGGATCTAAATTTGGGAATTTATCTAAAAACCTCTTCCAATTATTACCCCCAAGGCAATGGTCTAATAGATTCAACAAATAAGAACTTGATCAAGATCATGAAGCACACAATGAATATCAGCCAAAGATAGTGGCATACAAAGGTCTCACACGTGCTCTAGGAAGATAGAATCACAACCAAAAAGGCAATAGGAAATTCACCTTAAAAGCTTGTCTATGGAAAGGAGTCTACCCTTCCTTTGATGCTTGATTTGAACTCCTTGGTGCTTGCCCAGTAGATAGAATTCAAAGGTGCAGACCAAAGAGAAATTAGAATGACAAAGCTAGTTAATATTGAAGAGTTAAGAAACTTTTCCATGATCAAGTTAGAACAACATAAACAAGGAACAAAGAATTGGTTTGACAGAAAGGCTAGGCCTCAATATTTCAAATTTGGGGACTTTTTTTTGAAATGGGATGCTGACAGAGATAAATAGGGTGTCATTCAAATTTTTATGCATTTTGGAGTGGCCCATATATCACCATTTCATGCAAGGAGGCTAACTCTTTTGAGTTAACTCATCTTGATGGAGGCTCACTGCAAATCCCATTAAATGTGATCCATCTCAAACCCTTCCATTAATTTTGTTGTGTCTTTTTTTATATATTAGAGTAATTTTAATTCCTCTAAGTGTGTTGCATTCACATTGTTTGTTTACACATAGTTCTTTCCTCACGTGCATCCTTTCTTTTCCTCATGCACTCTCACATGATTTTCCTTCTTCCCTTCCTTTTTCATTTTCCTATTTGTCTCCATATTCCTCTACGCACATCTCTTGCGCATCCACCTTCTTTCTAGCAGATATCTATCACAAGTGTGTGCCTCACACTTGCTCCAATTAGCCAAGTCCCTAGCTCTCTCGCGTACTACGTCCATTACTTTGTAATAGTTGTGCCTTGACCATGTGTTCTCCACTCACATGTTTTCTTCATTTCCCTGTGCACATCACGTGCACTTTCCTTCATGCCTTCCTTTATTTTCTTCCGTGCACCCTTCCCTCATGCCCTCCTTTTTTCCATTCTGGGCTAGGTCATCTTTATACATTCTTGAGTGTGTCACACGAAACTAGTTAAAGCATGCTAACGGGGCACCAAATCGTTACAACAAATCAATGAGTGACACATGGAAGAAATGAAAAATATTCACATAGTTGGCCATCCTTTCAAATAATCCATGTGCACCAAATGTCTTGCATGCACCGAAGGATTTGAAAAACTTATAACAGACGTATCTTATGCTACAGAACTACAATGCTAGATATTCAAATTCAAGTTCTTGGTGGATCTAGTAGGTAAAAAAATGGAAAAAATTCTCTCTAAACATTAATGATCAGATATGATTGCTCCAACCACCTGATTTAATCTAATTCACCCTCCTTCCTTATTCAACTATCCAAATAGGCATAGGGAAGTGTATTTCACATATTTTCCAAGTGGATTTGTAGGCATTCAATGCTTCTTGTTGGTGTTTGCATTTCAAATTAAGATTTTCCCTACTTTGATTCCTCTTCCATGCATTCATCTATAAATGTAAGAGTTGGGATCATTTGTTATGTTGGACACTTTGGATCCTTACGCATTCTATTAAGAACTTCACATTTTCTATATTTTGAGTTACAGATCTCTGGATTTAGATCGTGCATGTGGATATCGGCCTCTTTTGCCATTGTAACAGCTTTGTGTATTTATGGAAATAATAAAATCATTGTTTTGTGACTATTATATGTCCTAACGTGTTTACATTCCTTCATCTTACCTTTTATCTTACAGCGCATGCTTATTATGCCATTTCATGTCCCTTGTAGTTCCTTATTTGGTTATGTTTCATGAGAATGATTTGGTAAATACGTTTTAGCTATGCTACTTGTGCCTAGCCTCCTTTCACACATCTCCTTTCATTCTCACTTAGAGTAGATAGTTTTCATCCTTCTCTTTCGGGTGGTATCACCTTTTAATGTATTTTACTTTCATATTATCCTTCTATCCCTAGTTTGTTGGAATTTTTAGCTTTGTTTCCCTTTCAGTAATAGGAGTATTACTAGTAGTAGAAATAGGCAGAGGAACCATCCTTCTCTGGAGATCCATCTCAAGCTTGCAAGGTCCCACAATTTGGATATACTTCTATTTTGATCTCAAACAAACTCAGTTCTCCTAGATCTGAGACACGGGTGCAAGTTTGAAGACCAATAGGAAGATGATCATGATTTCGATCTTCTTCCCTTAGTTAGATGTTTTTCTTTCAATAAGGTAGAAATATTCATTGATTGAATGAAGACTAATCAAATTTTATCTAAGAGTGCAAGATGTGGAAATATATGGATATCGGGAAGCTGAGCTGGCAAGGGTAAGTGCATTTTAAATCACTACACAATGTTAAATGCATTTATAGGGAATATCATTCCAAATCTTAAGATACAGAGTGGGGTGTAATGAGTCATAATTGCAGAGGAAACCACATGTGTCGAGTTTTTAAGAAGAGGACACACTACTTTATAGGAAGGATAGGTGACATCGCTATTAAAAATCATGGGATATGTGTCGTACCATGCATTAAAACTTTCCATGCATACATGGTCCCATCAAATTTTCATGCAACAAAAAGTTTCACCTACTACAGACAACTAAAATATTGTGGTGTATTTCAAATTGTGACTCACTCATCACCTCCTACCATTTCTTTGAGGATTCGAACACACCATTACCAATTCTTTCCATTACTATGTTCATTTGAACACAACCTTGTTTTTGTATTTTCCATTGTCTAGATTCATCTACACCATGAGGAAAAAGAAAGTTTTTGAACCAGACTCTCTGAATCCACTACTCTGGAATGCGGAAATTTCCTAGGTATTTTAGGATGTCGATTGGCTGGAGTTCATTAGGAAATTTGAAGGTTTTGATGAAAATTTAGTGGATGAGTTCTTAGTAAATTTTGAAGACACCTGCTCACGCATTGGGGGAAGCGAGTAGAAATCAATAGTTGGGTTTTTTAAGAACTATTGTGTTTACCAGATTTTGGTCTCAAGGTTATGAAAAATGCTCCTCTTAAGCACCTGATTCCCCTATTTCATGAGGATGGAGAATATTTTACAAAGGTAATCCTCACTTGTAATGGTGTTTAGAAGGTGATTAAGAGGGAAAGTATTCTTGGAATTTGAAAAGAGGTAGCTAAATGGGTCAATAAATACTTCATTTGTGATGTAAAGCTATTTGTGCATTGGCGGGGATTCACTAAAAATTCTAATTCATTTAAAAAACAACTTCATAAACACTGCACTAATGGTAAATTTACATGAATATTTACACGATACAATCATCAAATTCAGACAAAATTATAAGAATGGGGCTGGTAAGGCAGTGCTAAAACATCCAGATCTTATTAAATTTCTCTACTCGAATCAAGTTTTCTACATACCAAAGTGAAGGATAACATAGATAAGTGCAGGGGAGGTTTCCAAACCAAGGAAACTCAAAAAGGGTCCATCTTCCATTATTTTACCCAAGCTTGAGTCAGCATCTCGCCCTTCATAGGAGAATTTGGAGGAACCTTGTAGTAAGGGTAGCCCATCTTCTACACCTCACAATTCTAAAGGTAAGAGCACCTTTCCACTTTTTTCTTCTATTTCGTTAAGGCCAAGGCAGTCCTTTACCTTCCAAAGGCCTAGAAGTTCTCATCTGAAAGTTTTTGATGATGATTCTACTCCCATTTGGGAAGAGAAGGAAAGGGATTGTACCTTGACTATCCCTACTGAGCAATCTTAGGATGTTGCATTCACCATAGCTATCCATGCCACACCTAGCTCTGATATTCCCGCATCTTCAGAAATCAACCCAGTAGCTCCGAAAATTCCCTCAATACCTGAAACATAGACCGCAACGCAAAACCGGTTGTGATGGAGATTGACGTCCATGGGTTACGTGAAGATGATGTACTAAAATGTTATTTGGAAGAAATTTCCTCCATCAAATCAAAATTGAAAGGTATGAAAGAAACCAACATATATCTGTAAACTTTATTTACACAGATAATTGTATAAAAAGTGAGGGAAATTACTGTTTCGAAGGTAGAAGTTAGCAGTATCAAGAGACAAATAGATATAGGTCTTAAAGTATGGGATGATTTAAATAAGTTATCACTTCAAAATAAAGCATTAAAAAAGGAAAATGAAAAGCTAAAAGAGGAGATTGAGACCAATGCCAATAAGAATAAGAATTTAGAATCTATTTTATACTTTTTTTTTCATTGGCTTGTAAGCTTCTGGCCTGTAGGAAGCCTTATTCTAACTATATAATGTTTTTCCAAGATTAATTATATTCTTGGCATTTGAGTAGACTGTGCAGTCAATAATGTCGTGAAGCTCCTGATGTCAAAACATTTTTTTCAATTTATAAAAATAGTACCCTTATGATACACAATCAGCTGTGTGAATTTTATCTCCACAACATGTTGGTCACCAATGTGTTTAATTTCTTTATCAATCTATTTGTGAGAGATTTTCAGTTGAAGGCCTTTCAGTCCTTGCTTAGGAACCAAATTATTTGGGTTGAAGAAACATATAGTTTTACTCAAACAACTCACACCATAGGTTTCCAAATTAGACCTACCCATCAGAATGATGTAGCCATGAAGAAAAATTTCCAATATATTTATTATCATGCTAGTGTTGGGGAAAATACTTTGAAGATTTTACTGAAATGTGTCCAGTATTTTGAGGCCTATAGTTAACAAAATTTTGGTGAAGTGAGGCAGGATTGTGATAGAACGTGGGATACCTTAAGCCTCCCATTAAAAAGGAGGGAAGTTATCTCCCCTCAAAATATCAGTTGGTGTATACAAAGGGGTGATGCATTGGTCACAATAATTTGATAGTTGTTTGAGAAAAATGACAAGGGCTACTATAATTAATGGGTAGTAACATAGGTAAGGCCACCTATTCTCTTAAATATGATTACTACTTGATAGAGTAATTCTTCCCAGTCACATGATAGTTTCAAAGCTTAGGTGAAATCTATTTCAAACACTTAAGGATATAATGTAACAAGAAAATGTTGGTTGTGGAGCCTGATAGTGACGGGGGGTGCAAGGGGGTGCTTTTCCCCCTTTGCGGGGTCTAGGGGCTACTGGCCTTGGCAAGGGGCTCAAGGGTAACACCCACCATAAGCCACATTTAATATGTATTTATTATATGTTTCCCCAAAATGATAAAAAAAACTCTAATAATAGAAAGAAGGGTTGTGATGTAAGAGGTTCATTGTAGCAGTTGATGCACTGTAAGAGAGTTTTACTAGACTGAATAAAAGGATTGGATGTTTCTGGTGGATGTAGCCCATTTTGGGTGAACCATGTTAAATCTGTTTCTTTATTTTATTGTATTTTATTTCTAATTTACGTTTCCCACATTATTCATTACTTGCTTGTTTACCTGTACAACTAATATAATCCTAACAACTGGTATCAGAGCATGTTTAAGGTTTATTTGTTGGTAGTATACTCATAGAGGGATTTCTATTTGAGTGGGAGAAGTAACAATGGCAGAGGAGAGTAATTTTAGAGTTGATAAGTTTAACAGCCAAAATTACCAGCTATGGAAAATGTAGGTGGAAGATTACCTATATCAAAAGGATTTATATCTACCATTGGGAGGTGTTGGAGCGAACCCCCCATTCATGTCTGATGATGAATGGAATGTTTTAGACAGGGAGGTTCTCAGTGTGATTCGATTGAGTCTGGCATCATCCGTAGCTTCAAATATCTTACAGGTGAAGAGTACGATATAGTTGATGAAAACTCTAGCTAATTTATATGAAACACCTAGTGCATCCAATAAAGTTTATTTGATGCAAAGATTGTTTAATCTACAAATGCAAGAAGGTGGATCTCTATCTAACAATCTTAATGATTTCCACACTATTTTAAATCAGTTAGATTCAGTTAATATCCCATTTGATGAGGAGGTTAGAGCATTATTATTCCTATGTTCTTTGCCAGAAAGTTGGGACAACTTAGTAATGATAGTTAGTAATACATCATCAACTTCTCTTAAATTTGAAGATGTAGTAAGTGTCATCTTAAATGAAGAAATGCACAGGAAAAGTACAGGGGAAAATTCTTCTTCTAGAAATGCATTGAATATGGAGAGTAGAGGGAAGAGCAAGGAGAAATCAAAGAGTAAGGCTCGTGGGAGATCTAAATCGAATATGGCCAGATCCAAATCTAGGAGTAGAGGCATTAATTGTTGGAACTATGGAAAGAGAGGACATGATAAAAATGATTGTTGGTTCAGAGGAAACAAAGAAAACCAGCCTGAAGGTATTAAAGAGGAAAATCTGATAGGTAATATTGTTCAGGATGCTCTTATACTTTCTCTTGATACTATAATAGAATCTTGGGTAATAGATTCAGGTGCCTCTTTCCATGGAACCCTTGATAAGGGCTATTTTAAAGAGTATGTCCAGGGAAATTTTGAATAGGTTTATTTAGGTGATGATGATCCATGCAACATTGTCAGGAAGGGCAATGTACACCCAAAATTATGAAACGAAACTACATGGATATTGAGAAATGTGAGGCATGTACCTAGTCTTAGGAGAAATATCATCTCTACAGGATAGTTGGGTGGTGAAGGTTGCATAGTTACATTCACTTCAGATGCTTGGAAGGTTGGCAAGGGTGCCCTAGTAGTGGTACGGGGTAAGAAAGTAGGCACTCTTTATTTATCTACTTGTATATCTAATTCTTCTACCATATTGTCTACTTCATATGAGGATGCCAACATGTGGCACAATAGATTAGGACATATGAGTGAGAAGGGCATGAAAATTCTATAGGGAAAAGGTAAGCTTTCAAGTTTTAAGAAATTAGACTTAGAGTTTTGTGAGCATTGCATTTTTGGGAAACAAAAAAGAGTTAGATTTCTCAAGGTAGGGAATACCAAGAAAGAGAAAAAGTTGGAGCTAGTTCATACAGATGTGTGGGGACCGGCCCATGTTACATATCATGGTAGTTCTCTGTACTATGTCACATTCATATATGATGCCACAAGGAAGGTATGGGTATATTACATTAAGCGTAAGTCTGATGTCTTTGATACATTTAAGAAATGGAAAGCACTTGTTTAGAATGAATGTGGTTTTAAATTGAAATGTTTGAGATCTGATAATGGTGGTGAGTATTGCAATAAGAAATTTGATTATTATTATTCCTTGAATGGGATTCATAGAGAGAAAACAATTCCTAGGACTCCGCAACAAAATGGTGTTAGTGAGAGGATGAATAGAACAATAATGGAGTGTGCACGGTCAATGAGATTGCATGCGGGGCTGCGTCTTCAATTTTGGGGAAAGGCCGTAGATACTGCTATGTACTTAATCAACCGTGGACCTTCGAGTGCATTGGATGGAGGAATTCCTGAAGAATACTAGACTGAGAAAGAGGTAGACATTTCATTTTTAAGAGTATTTGGTTTAGAGGTATTTGTGAATGTTAATAAAGAAAATAGGAAGAAATTGGATTCAAAATCCAAATGTTACACATTCATAGGCTATGGATCCAATGGTGATTATGGATTTTAGTTTTGGTATCTAGATGAATCTAAGATAATTAGGAGTTGTGATGTTGTTTGACATGAAAATAGAATGTAAAGGGATCAAGTACATGATGAAAAATGCCCCAAGGAAGATTTGGTTGAGGATATAGCTCCTAAAAATGAACTCTCAGATGGAAAATATCCACCTACAGGTACCGAGGGTGACAGTTTTATAGGCTAAGCATGAAAACCAACGTCAGCATTGGCACCTCTATCAGAAATTCAAGAAAATGAACAACAAGAAATTAATGATCCTGAGTCACCCCCATCTTTGGTAAGAAGGTCACAATGTATTAGTAGACCTCTAGAAAGATTTTCCCCTGCTTTGTATTATTTGTTACTAACAGATCGTGGTGATCCAGAGAGATTTGATGAGGCAATGCAGGTGGAGTCCACTAAGGAGTGGGATCATTGCATGAAGGAGGAAATGGACTCCCTGGAGAAGAACCAAACATGTGATTTAGTCAAATTGCTGGTTGGGAAGAGAGTACTACAAAACAAATGGGTCTACCATGTGAAAGAAGAAGAAGGTGGACGGAAAAGGTACAAAACAAGGCTTGTAGTGAAGGGGTATGAACAAAATAAAGATATCAATTTTGATGAAATTTTCTCCCCTGTTGTAAAGATGTCTTCCATTCATACTATATTAAGTTTAGTTGTTGTTAAAGATTTACACTTAGAGCAACTTGATGTCAAGATGACATTTCTCCATGGTGACTTGTAGGAGGATATTTATATACAACAACCACTTGGATATGAGGTGAAGGGTAAGGAGAAATTCGTTTGTAGGTTGAAGAAGAGCCTATATAGGCTCAAGCAAGCTCCTCAGAAATGGTATCTAAAGTTTGTTAGTTTTATGCATGAGCATGGTTTTACTAGATGTCAATCATATCATTGTGTATACTTTAAATGGTTGGATAGTGGGAGCTACATTATTCTTCTGTTATATGTAGACAATATGCTTGTAGTAGGGTTTAATATGCAGGAAATTACAAAGCTTAAGGAAAAGCTTGCATAAACATTTGAAATGAAGGATTTGAATGCAGCAAAGAAAATCCTTGGTATGAAAATCAAGAGGGACAAAATAAATAAGAAATTGTTGTTGTCTCAAGAGGAATATTTAGAAAAGGTGCTAGAAAGGTTTCAAATATGGAATGCGAAACCAGTTAGTACACCATTGGATGGGCATTATAGATTAAGTAAAGAGCAATGCCCAACAACACAAGAGGAAAAAGATTATATGGCATGGGTTTCTTATTATTTAGTAGTTGGGAGCCTTATGTATGCCATGGTTTGTACTAGGCCAAACATTGCCCAAGCAGTGGGAGTTGTTAGCTGGTATATGGTAAATCCGGGTAAAGCACACTGGAAGGTAGTCCCGTGGATTCGCAGGTACTTTAGAGGGACCACTAGTAGGCACTTGTGCTTCGGAGGGTCAGATTATACTTTACAAGGATTTGTGGATTCAGATATTGTAGGAGATGTGGATAGCAGAAGGAGTACTACTAGATATGTGTTTATAGTTGGTGGTGCAGTAGTGAGTTGGATCTCAAAGTTGCAGAAGGTAGTTTCCCTATCTACTACAGAGGAAGAATATGTTACAGCAACTGAGGCAAGTAAGAAAATGTTATGGATGAGCAGGTTCATGGAGGAATTGGGTAAGGAGCAAGGTGATTGTAAGTTACACAGTGATAGTCAAAGTGCATTTCACTTGGTAAATAAATCAGTCTTCCATTCAAGAAAAGAACACATTCAGCTAAGATATCACTTCATACGACAAGTGTTGAAGGATGCGCAGCTTGAGTTAGTGAAGATTGATACAAATGGTAATCCTATTGATATGTTTACTGAGCCAATGAAAAAGGAGAATTTGGATTTGCATTCAACTTCTATGGGTCTTAAAGGTTGATCTTGAAGTGGAAGAAACAAGCCAAGAAGAAAAGTCCAAGTAGGCGTTGTAGTGGTGGAGTTACAGTAATAAGTCTCCAAGTGGTAAATTGTTGGTTGTGGATCCTGATAGAAATGGGGGGTGCAAGGGAGTGCTTCGCCCCCTTTTTGGGGTCTAGGGACCGCACGCCTTGGTGGGGGGATTGAGGGAAGCACCCCCCGTAAGCCACATTTAATATGTATTTATTATATGTTTCCCCAAAATGATAAAAAAAATCTAATATCAAAAAGAAGGGTCATGATGTAAAAGGCTCATTGTAGTAGTTGATGCACTGTAAGAGAGTTTTGATGGAATGAATAAAAGGATTGGTTGTTTTTGGTGGACGTAGCCCATTTTGGGTGAACCACGTTAAATCTATGTCTTTTTTTTATTTCATTTTATTTCTAATTTATGTTTCCCACATTATTCATTGCTTGCTTGTTTACCTGTACAACTGGTATAATCCCAACATAAAACAATATGTTGATAAATTTGAGGAGTATGACATGGCTCAAAAGCTTGGCCAAAGGGAAGGAAAAAGATGAGTTACATTGGGACATGCAACAACTAAAGTGCAGGGGAGATAATGATAACATTATTTGACTTATTTATATCATTTATATGTTTGATATTTACATTTAAACATGATTTACTAGTGCATGGGGATTCTTTATATGGTTATATCTTAGAGATTTTAATGCATTTTCCTTCCACTTGTTCATGCAACTTGTTAACCATATAACTTCCTACTAATTGACTTTATGACTAAAATGTGGTAACATGAATAGGATAATAATGAACATCTACTACCAGTTTTGGAGTGCAATTAAGGATCCTGAGTCTGGAGTTGGTATGCAGTCATGGAGGAATTTTTCCATTAATGACCTATAAACATGGGTCTTGTTTCTAGTTGTTCTATTGGGTTTTATGAACCTTAATCAAATGTTGTTAGTGGAAGAGATTAGTTCCTATCATTTTGGCATGATATGTAACCGACTTTGTCTATATAAAGACATCTTATGGAGGAACAATTGAGTAGTTGGATAATATTAATAATCTACAAGATAGTTTATAACAATTAGTATTTACTTTCTAGATGCACTGAATATGTCATATAACTTCTTTGAATCAATACAAGTAGATATTGTTTGTAGTATCTCATGTTGTTAAGATTAACACTGTCCTAAGGAAGAATTAGGGCCCACTTGACTGAGGCAACTGGAGGTTGTTTACATTTATGCATGAATTTTGTTTTTTAATAAGTCATAATTTTCTCATTTCCTCTACTGAAATTTCCATTTAGTGTGTTTATTTCCTTTATCCCAATTTCCATTTAGTGTTTGTGTTTCCCTTTTTGCAATTTCAAGTCTGAGTGTAATTTCAATTCTACAAATTCAATTCAGAGTGTGTGTTATTTGAATTCCTTTATATAAATTTTGTGTGTGCATGATACCTCTAACAAATTATTTCCAATGAATGCATTTCATTATAGAAATGTTGTTTCCATAGTTTAGCATTACATTTTCGTAGATCAGTAGAGATAGAGAATCATAATAACCAAAACCCCAAAAAAGGAACCACTGAACAATTGAGTTACATAAATCTCCATTGCATATAGCCTTGGACACACATCATTAGTTTTAAAATGACACCAACAAAATAACCTATAAGTTAAATGATTGGAGAATACAACAACCCATCATTTTTGGCACATTTTCCAGAGACACCACAAAAAACACACACCATTTTATTCACTTTACATGATATGGGTGTTAATGGAGTTCATCTTTGGAACTAGTAGAATTCCTAGGCCTTTTTTACATAACCAACCTTGATGCATAGGCCAAAAGACATTAAAGGGAGATTTATACCACACAATATCCAAATAATATCTCCAAATAGAATACAATTATGGAACATTGAATCTAATTCAACACCTAGAAGCCCTTCTAAACATTTGGCATCATCCTATTTGGAACCAAAACAACATTCAGAAATGGGAGACAATGGGAATAATGAGAACCGACCCTTGGGTGGAACCTTTACCTATCCCATTGTCTTAGATTTTGATGAGGATGCACCTATGAAAAATATCTCACCATCCATCCTCCCTATCTTATGAGGCATGTCTACAGAAGACCCTGATCGAATCTTGTTTGAATTCAAAGTTCTTTACCATATAATTGACTATAGAGTAGACAATCAAATACCCTCAAATATTTCGTTTCACTCTCAAGGAATTTTCTATGAGGTGGTTCATGGGATTGTCCCCTAACTCCATTAATTCTTGGGAGGCCATGGAGATAGTTTTTTTGGATAAATATCAAGACTACTGAAAGGGAAGGGATAGGAAAGAAGAGTTCTTCTAGATAAAGTAAACAGAAGATGAAAATCTTAAGGATCATCTTGATATATTTCTCTTTCTCCATCGAAGGAGTGGTTATGAGTTACATCCACAAATCACTAAGACAAGTTTCCTTAGAGGAGTTGATGAGGAAACCAAGGATTCCCTCCATATTATGGGAGGTGGTGATGTGCACAAAATGAGTATGGAAAATATCACTGATCTATGCAGAAGTCACTCTAGAACACGAGGAGGTATAAGGAAACAAAAATCATCCAAGATTTCCCTAGGTACCTCAAACCTTCTGGGGACAATGCATGGTGTTGTGTCCCACTTCTTGTCCCGAAAATGCGAGCCAAAATGGGAAATGCACGTTTTCCAAGGTAGGTTCGTGCGAACACACCCTTCGTGTGAACCAGTTTCGCGCGAACAGACACTTAAGCCGTTTTTTTTCCACGTGGCACAATTGAAAGGGTTCGCGCAAACAATATGTTCGTGTGAACACCATTCGCGCGAATGGTGTTCGTGCGAACCCCCCTGTTTATAGATTGGAGGTGTTGTGGAGGAAATCATTTTCCTCTTCCCTGCCTCCTTCGCGCGAAGTTTGGACCAAAGCCCACCACACCAACCGAGAGCCCACCACACTAGCGAGCCCACTAGTGACGAAGCCCAGCAATGAAGAGCCCAGGTATGTTAGCAAAATCGTACACATTTTTTTAGCAAAATCGTAGCCACTAAAATACCATTTTTTGCAAAACCCTTGCTCATTTTTTTTGGTAAAACCCCATTTTTTCTCGTAGAAATGAATTGAATGTGAAGGTCAACTCTGAAAATACCTGATTGGCCATTTTGTATGCTACATCCTTGTTACTTGTAAATGGTCTCTTTGAGAAACTCTGAGGGCAATAGGCAATATTTATACCCTTCTATTATGTACGTCCAATCAAACAATAAAAAGTATTCTTTTACCAGGTTCAGAGAAACTTGTTTTTTACAATGGACGATTATACTGTAGTTTAAAGATAATTTTATCTAGCTTTATTTCTATTAGCTTTGATCCACGACTAAGGAAGAATTCATATGGTTGTTACCTGTACATTTTTCCAAGGTCCTGGTGGCATTGGGACATGGATGGTCTCATAATTACAATTCAGGCATGAAAACCTTTTCTGAATTCTTGTTGGGTTTCGCTTCTGAATTATATACTTACAGAATACTTGTAGTCTGTGTGTGATTGGTTTTCCTTGTAAGCAAGCTACAATGAATTCAATAGTCATGCTTTATTTTAAGGTGTAAATTTTATATATAGTTTTATGTTTTTGGTGTGGATTTATATTTATTTATATATTGGTTTTGAATTTAAATATGTATTCATGAATTTATTAGAAGTGAAATGGAATGGTATTTATATTTTAAGAATTGTTCATGTTTAGGAGAATTCATTCTTCATAAATATGAATGGTTTATTTGGTACTCATTGTTTTTAATTTATTTCTTAATAATATGAATGGTAACACAATTTTGAAGGTTAATATGTTATGAGAAGGAGATTCAGATCCCACGTACAAGAAGCATGACCTGGAAAAATTTTAGCCAAACCCCCATCCCCCAACCTTACCATGGATGTGTATTTGTAGTATGCACAATAAATTATTATTTATCAATAAATCCTCAAAAAATTCTATTAACAGTGATCCGTCAACCTACGTCATAATTTGCAATGTGCATTCATCGTTCATGCAATGTCAACCTTAAATATCAAATTTAATAGTCATCTAATTAATTCAAGCTTCAAAAGCCACAATTATAGATACCAGAAGTGATCCAAAATGGTTCAGAAAATTAAAAAATACTAATAATGCAAAGACATACAAGTAAGATCCAAACACCAAGCCCTTACTATGAAGGCAGCAAACACACACAAAATCAAGACATGAAAGAAGATGACATAGATGACTGTCACACTAGGCTATTGTACTTGTACCACTGGGCAGGTCCTTTGAGGATCTGGATCCTCAGGAGTTGACAAGAAGGTGCAAGGCAGAAGACAAATGAACACTCAAAGTTGATGGTTGGGCACATGTTGAACAAGTCAGTGTTGTGAAACAGTGAATAGTCATGGGTATGGCACATGCTGTACCCATCCAACTGTGGGGGTAGAAATGAAATGGGTTTAGTCCATTTTGAACCTGTTGCCAATCATTAGTGCAGGGTGCTGTGGGTAGCTACCAGGGGTTCAAACCCACTGGGTTCACTTGGGTAGCTTCAGGACCTGCCAAACCCATCAACAATGACTGTTACGCTTCCAGAAACAAGCAGCAGAGATGATACATCATCCAAAAAAACACTACTGTTGATCTTCCATGAGTTGAGTCTTTGTTCCAAGGACAAATCCAGGATGAATTTTCGATAAACACATTTGAGCATGGAGTGATTTAACATGTTGTTGTTAGACCATGTCTAGTCCTTCAAGAAGTTGCATTGAACCAAGAGTAGACATCTTAACAAGGAGTGAGTCGTCCTCAAGTTGCAAAATTCCAATTATAGTTGTCTTGTCAGCTACACATAAGTGAAAAAAAACCTTTAAGAAATGCCAATGTTTCCATTGGTACCATTATAAGTGACACAAATCTTCAAACTCGCATATACCTATTTTTAAAAGACATTTTTATTTCAACCTAGACTACAAAGAAGGGGAAGATTGTTGATATACACGTCTATTCAACCAAATCGATGAAGTGGGAAAGCTAAGGCCATGTTAAAGAGATTTGTTATTCTGTTCCAACAACTCATAAATGTCACATTATGCTTTCCAACGAACTTAGAACTGAAAACTTTGAGATTTCCAATCAATTACTAGCGGAAGGGTCTTCGAGGGTCTGCATAGGAAAAGATACTCATATCTCCACTCTTGATGGATGATTTGTCTGATCTCAACATAGGCAGATTAAATTTACAAGAAGGAAAAGAAGAATCTGACACGCCTATGCTCTTGGCATCTAAATTATAAGTAGAAAATTTCTTCTGCAATTGAAGATCATCATTTGAGGGCGGCCCTTATCTTTGGAGCGCTGAAGGAGCACGCTTTAGCCTTGGCAGACCTAAGAATTTCACCTAAGAGCAGGAGAATTTATCCATCTTGCAAATAGGAGAAACCCAATAGTCTCTCGCCTCTGCATAAATGGCAAGATTTTTCACCCTACCCATTTGGCCATCTACTTAAAATATCCCTAAAAATTATTAAATCATAGCACTCAAATACCCCAATCCTAATATAGATAGAGAAAATTCTTTATCAAATTATTTAGAAATACCTCGGATTCTCTCAATTTAGTCTCGTGGCTTCAATGTGCATCAAGTATTTCCTGCACTGCCTAACCTTCCTTAGACATTTGAACATGGCGGGCCCTTACACGGGCTTGAACCCTGACGAGTGCTTGCATACACCTCAAAGTAACTGATGCCTGCTTCCTTACCTGACGACCCTCACCAGCCCTTTCAGTGCTTGTAGTGCTCTCCTCACCTGTAAAACCCAAAAACCAAATCCAAAAGAGTGACAATAATCCCCTTCAAAAATAATCAAACGAAATTCTCACAGACCTGTTATTGTTCATTGAGAATGGTTACCAAAAATCCTTGGAATGCAGTCTGGATTCGAATGAAAGCCCATTCCTGTCATACAGCCTTGAATTCCTCTGGAGGAGCCCTCACTATTGTTGCCACTGCAGCATTATAGGCCTTTGCAGCAGCCTCAGATGCAGATTCAGCAGTCTCCACATTGAGATGTCTCAACTGCTTATGCCAACTTCCTTCACTTCTTTCCCCTGACTCGTGCTCACCAGATATTTTCCACAGACCCCATTTTTTGGACTTGACGTTGGTAAGCTTCTTCTGTTCATGATTCAACAATAGCAATCAATCAACTTGCTTGTAAAAGGGCAAATGAATCCTCCTTTGTAATTGGTTGCCCCCGTTTTGTATGCTACATCCTTGTTACTTGTAAATGGTCTCTTTGAGAAACTCTGAGGGCAATAGGAAATATTTATACCCTTCCATTATGTACATCCAATCAGACAATAAAAGTATTCTTTTACCAGGTTCAGAGAAAATTGTTTTTTACAATGGACGATTATACTGTAGTTTCAAGCTAATTTTATCTAGCTTTATTTCTATTAGCTTTGATCCACGACTAAGGAAGAATTCATATGGTTGTTACCTGTACATTTTTCCAAGGTCCTCTTGGTTGCCCCCGTTGTTCAATGTATTTTTTTGAAGGGCTTCTTTTATGTGCTGCAAATTGTAACATAAAGGATCTTTTTAGTTTCTAGAAAAATGAGTATATTGTGTAGCTCACAGCTGCCTATGCCATACTAAGATCCCATAGTGGCATAATTGTTGATTGGAACCGAGAAAGTGCACTGCCAAAATAACATATCATGGAGATATTCCATTTTCACAAACCTTAATACTACTGCCACTGCTAGGAAGCTTTGCATATTTCTTTTGCAATATCTGTTTTAATGTGCCTTTAGGGCTGCTTCAAAGCTTCTAGATAAGATAATATAAATATAAATAAATATAGTAGTTTCCTCCTAGAACTCGTTGGCTGCATGTAGCCTACACTTGAGAAGCATGCTTTAATGATATCACTGCCTTGTATCTAGTACATCAATAGATAATGTATTGTAGTACTTCCAAATAAAATTTTCCATTTTGTATACAAACACTGTGATTATCAATAATGATTTTTAAGCATGCATAAGTGGTCAACTTGTACATGTGGAGATATAGATGCATTAGACATGTCTTTTACCGATGTGTTTTGTTGTTTAAAATTGGATTGGTGTTCTATTTGATTGCGCTAATTTTGTATCATATGCACAAAAATTGTGTTCCAGGGAAAGGTGAATCCCACTCAATTGTTCTGCTTTGATAATGGTTTGTGCCCAGGTAAACTTACATTCTCTTCTACAAACATTGCTTTGACTTTAAGATCATCTAAATGTATTCAAAACTTTTCATTTCTGAACTCTGCAACATCACTTGGTATATTTTGTTATCATTGTGATTTGTAATTTATGTAATTTATTTGATTTTGTAATTTATTTTCTATATTAGTTGCATTGAAGCTTGAAAATTTCATATTTCTGTTTTCATTAATATAGGAGAATATCTTAGGAATTTTTTTTAATTAAAAGTACTATTAATTAGAATTTTACTTTCATTTTTTTTACAGTCATGGCTTCTTCTGGAACTCCTAATTTGTTTGAGAGGACCGATTTAGAGATTGCAAAATTGCAATCTATTCTTGAAAATCCAACTACAGTTGGGCAGTATAAAGCCCATTGTGAAAAAATACTGGTTGATCTTCGTAGAATAGAGACAAGTTTGAAAACATATAATCCATTTGATTCTGAATCAATAAAAAAATTTATGGATTCACTAAAATCAAGTGTCTCAGGAGATGTAGGTTATAATGAGATTACATCACGACTTTCCGATAAGGAAGTCGTTAAGAGGTCTTGTTGGAGTTTTTATGCAGACAAACGGAAAATAAGGGCATATTATGTAAACAAATGTTCATGTCCTTTATGTGCCCCTTTGATTTATCCTAGATTTGTGGCCTCTCAAGGCCAATTTCCAAATAATGACCAATTACCGTTATACTTCATAATGATGCTACATGCTGAGGTTCACTTAAACCTAAAGGTGAACTATTTAGACATCCCTAGTTATTTGGGGCAGGGGCATGGCCGTATTAGCCACAGGCAGGCATATAGAAAGGAGGGAGCTCCTACAGTTGTTGACGTGGCAGCTTGTACCAAGGCCACAACCATTCTTATCAGGCTTTCAGGATGTCGCAGCACCTGTTGTTATGACTGCACATGAGGCTGCTATCGAGGGTCTTGCTGGCATTGCTCGCGAGACCCAATTTATCTCTTCTGACCATGTGGGTCAGTACCTTCAGAGACGCGATACTAGCAGTGGAGGTGCTAGTAGCACCAGTGATGCACGCAGTGAGGTATACACTCATGCATCTTTGATTTCCCCAGATGACTTTGAGCTAGTTACAGATCCCGCTCAGGCACGTCGGCTAGGATGCATCATGGCTGCTGACTTGTTGCGTGCGTATGAGGTGATTGCTCGGCATTGCAGCATTCCACTATCGGGGGTTTTAGATTTTATAGAGCAGAGTGGGAGTGTATCTTCTAGTCAGGGTACTACTGCCACTGCTACAGATAGACTTCCTGTAGCTGGGATTGTCACACCTGATGTTCAGCACATTTCTGTTCCGGTGTGTGAAAATTAAACCTTTAATATAATTAAAATTTATTTTAATTGATCATTACTTTACAATTTATTAATATTAAAATTAAACATGTACTTTTGTGTTTAGGCTTCTGCTCCAGTGTGTGGAGCTTCACAGCCCACACCATCTACCCGTGTCACATACACACAGCTCTTGACTGAGCACAACATGGATCTCGATGTTCCGGGTCTGAGTCAACTTGGCTTAGTTGGCGAGATATTTGCTGGTGTTGAGGTCGTGGATGACAATCCCATACATTTGGAGACGCATTCCGCAGAGGTATAAATACATGTGTTTTAATATAATTAATATTTAATCTAAATTGAAATGTTAGAAATTAATGAACTTTATTCAAAAAACTTATTTATCAACTTCTTACATTTTATTTATTTTGTTTCACAGGGATCTACGGGACAGAGATCTACGGGTAGCGTAGATACTCCCAACATCCGCGCAGGGACAGATACTGAGGTAATCAATTGTACATATCAGTTATATAATGTATTGAATTAATCAAGAAATTGTTGTAGATTTCTGCTTATATATTTTAATATATGGTACATGCTATATATAGTTTATGACATGTATATTCCTTTTTTTTAACATGCAGGGTGCAGCAGAGCGTAGTGAGGGGTCTGGCACTCGCCCTAGTGCACGGAGGAGACTTCAGTGATATTTTATAGATTTCAAACATTTTAGACATACTTCTGGAGATTTTAGACATGTATATATATTCATACTCATTCTAGACATTATTATTATATTTTGATATATGTCTTCGTGTATTATTAATATATTTTGATATATGTCTTAGACGTGTATTTACAATTATGGATGTGAATATAAGACACCCCCTTATCTTTCATTTTTGTCTCTTGATGATATCATAATAGGTATATAACTAGCAATCGCATGTGTTTCATGAGATGTGAACGCCGAACGGTATATGTTATTTGATTTAGAGGCATAGTTATCTGAGTTTTGATGTGCTGCTTTGTCCATCTCTTGCCGTCCTCGGTCAGTGTCCATGCAGTCTTTGCTGTAATTAATAATTTAATAGTGTTCTGTGTCACTGTCATCTATTATCAACAAATCCAGATCCTAGGATTACAGACCTTCCATCTGAAAGTAGATCCCTCGCATAATCAAAAGGCATCCCACAATCACCCAACCTAATGTTGCTAGGCTGCATCAAGGAAGCTGTATTTAGTTCTGTTGAAACAAAAGGCCACCCACAGTTACCTGACCCAATGTTGCTAGGCTGTACCAAAGTTGAATTTGATACCGCGGTCATTTCAGAAGGCAACCCACAATCATCCGATGTAATGTTACTATGCATCACAAAAGATGGACTTGGTCCTGTTGTTGCTTCAAATGGTATCTGACAATCACCTGGCCTAATTCCATTAGGCTGCATTGAGGAAGATTGATATGGTTCTGTTGTTTCAAAAAGCCACCCAGAAACACCTAAGCTAGATTTTCTAGGCTGCATAGAGTTTGTTGGATTTGGTTCTGTCATTTCATTAGGCAACCCACAATCATCCAGCTTAATATTGCTAGGGTGCATCAACAAAGACGGATTTGGCTCTGTTGCTTCAAATGGCATCTCACAGACACCTGCCTTAATGCCACAAGGCTGCATTGAGGAAGGATGATTTCGTTCTGTTTTTGTTTCATTGGGCAGATATTTCAAGAGTATATGAGGTAAAATCAAGGAGATTTCTACTAAGATGGTGACACTATTTGACTCCAAATCATGGTAAAAGGTTATCAGATAGTTTGAAGGGTAAAATCAAGCATGTAGAGTCATTTTTGAAGTCTTAAGAAAAATTTAGTGCACTTTGGTCACTTCTCTTCCCTAATCGGGTTGTCACTGTGCACAGTGAATGGTATAGATGGAAACTACGATTTGGAGAAAAAAATGTTGGTGTTTAAATATAAAGTTTAATAAAAATATTCTAGACATGATGGTCTAAATTATTTAAGAGGTTTTAGGTTCTAAGGTTGTCTTCACTCCTTGGAATTTTTGACATGGTTCAGATTTGGCAGTGGTAGTGTCAAGAGGCCTAATTTGAGGTATGTATCTTGTTGACTGAGTAAGTTCCCTGTTGGAATGGGATCTCAAGGTGTGTGAAAAATATACTATGGATAAATGGGTTTCTGAATCAATCTTGATATCATTATTTAGTTCTGTGGATCAAAATATGGTTGTGGTTTCTTCTAGAGCTAGGGTTAGAATACTATGACAGTGCTTTAGTTGATGAGATGAAGGGTTGATGTCTACAAGAAAATCTACAAAATCTATTTAGTCCATTTTTTATGAACCAAAGTCTCATGATCTAACTATATTCCTATGTGAAGTGATATATATTGTCCATATCAGGTGTGGGATATGCTCGTTTGGTTCATAGTCATATCTTAAGCCAATATTGTCTTGTTACAGGTATAGAAGGAAAAATATACTAACCATTCTGGTATGAGATTTGTTCTGTATCATTTTTGAGGTGTTATGATCATTTTAACTTTTATTTTGAATTTATATAGCTATCCTTGGGCATTGATGAATTATTAAATAATGATCTCAGGTTTGTGAAAGTAAGGGAACTAGTTATTTTAGTGTCAAAATTATACATCTTTACGTATCACTGGTAATATTATTCATTGTGCATTGGTATGAGCATCATAAAATATAGGTTTAAGAATCAATATAGGTATTTTGGACCTTAAATTTGCATGAAGTAGATGATCTCAAGGGTGATGAGATTGTTGTGACTTCTTGAGGGTGTCTTATGCAAAAGTAAAAACTATAGGTAAAAAGGTAAAATGCTACAGTTTCAAGATTCTATAGAAAAGGTTGAGCATGGTGTTCTTAAGTGGTAAGAGGTGTTTAAGTCATTCATGATATAAAAATTAATTTACAGACATATCTACTTGTTACAAGATGTATTTGTTGCATGTGAGTGGTTGGTGAACTGTGATTAGACTGGACATGATTAATGTTTTCCTAAAATATCACCCTATAGGTTTGTAGATGTCTAATGAAGTATGTTGGTAGTATATGAAAAGGGTGACAATGCTTTTTCATTTCTTATCAAGGTTGATCGGTTGTATTGGGTATGAATAAGTGAGTCTCATGGCATAAATTGACTTTGTTGGATAAAATGTTGTATCAAGACCACAAGTGTGACTGTTATAGTGCTACACTAACAAGAAGAAGGTTCTTCTATAAGTGAGGAATTATTTTGTGCCTATTAGGAAATGGGGAGTGCATGAGATCACTCTTTGATGATGCTACAAGTGATCTATTATAGACATCTTCTTGATAAATTTATGCTTGATGGTGAATCGATGTTTTTTTAGATGTTTTCAGTGAAAAGAGAAAAGAAAGTGTGTTGCTACAGGTAAGAATATTTCTCCTACAGGAGTGTATAAGCTCTTCATGATAGGGGAGCTTGGAATATGCTTCTAGAAAGATAAATAGAGTTCTCAAGGTATTAGTTGGAGGTATACACTATACATTGTAAAATTTTACCCCTTGTATGTATGATCTCAGTCAATTATGACTGATATGAATTGAGAAAATGGTTTAGGACTGGTGAAAGTTCCTCAAGATTATTTCAGGCCAAGTTTGCAAGGTAAGTTGCTTATTCTCTAGTCTTTATGCTAGAGATAACACTCTTTAGTATAGGGGGAGTGATAATTTTTTGAATTATAAGTTGAGTGAAGAAGGGGAGAGATTCAGAATTGGTCCTAAATACACTGAAAGGTCTACTCAGGGACCTATGTTCTTGAGTTAGTTTGAATAGTAAAAAGGTGCATTAAAATGCTAATTCTTTTCCTATAAAAGTTGGTTTGTGGTCAAGAAAGGTGGTTTGATAGATTTATATGAATATTTTTGACAATGTTAGCATGTTCAAGGTGTGAATAGCTCAGGTTACAGTCAGCTACAGTGGTCACTTAAAAGAAAAAATAGGTCTTAAGGAGAAAAAGACAATTTTTGCATGCCTAGAAGGTTCAAAATGATGATTTGACTCCACATAAGTTAAGTGGATGAAGTATTCATAATTTACTAATGGTTTTATTCATTGGGCTATGGTTTTATGCTTTAGCTTGTAAATATACTTTCTCAAACAAATTTCGTTTTAGCTTGTAAATAGACTTTCCCGTTATTGTTATCTCTTTGGAACATTTCATGTGTGGAATGCAGATCAGAAGAAACCTTTGTTGTCCAAAACTGGCTTGTTGTCCAAAACTGGAACATTTCTCTGGCCTCTCTCAGACCCCACGCGTCTCCTTTGGCTGCTCTCAACACCCACACAGCTGGCTGCGCGCCCTCTCCGTCTGAAGCTCCAACCCTAGCCGCATTTGGTGCTTCCAATGCCCATGTTGGCAATATTTTGTTGGCTCCAGACGCCTCTAATAAGGCCGCACCTGCTGCTGTTCTTTCGTTGGCTCCATACGCCTCTAATAAGGCCGCACCTGCTGTTGTTCCTTCTGAGACCGTGGGCACTTTTTCTGAGCATGTTCACGCCATTCCAGAGGCTGTCAACAACCTGTACGAAACCTCCACAGCTGTTAATACTTCAAACATTGTTCCAGATGTGGATATGCCTGATGTCCCTCTGCCGAATGTAGAAACTCCTGCTAAACCAGCTTCGAATTTTCCTGTACAAATTCAACTTCTGGTAAACAAAGCTTTCACTGAGTTTAAACGCCTTTCTTTAATTTCTGAGCGTTCAAAGGATTTTCTCATTAAATTGCAAGGGTTCAAATCTTCTGGCATTTTGCCTAAAAATCTCCATGTTAAGGTTCCAAAAATCTCTGTCAATGATCTTGAAAGTAATGCTTCTCTTTCTTTGAAGCTGGATTCTATCCAAGTCGATGCAAACCACCTTTTTCTGGACGCTTATATTGATGCTCTCACCAAAGCACATGCGAATCATGATTCTGCCATTCTCCAATCCGTTGAAAACTTTGATTCTACCCTTCTGGGTGCTTGTGTTGCAATTAAGCACCTTCCTCTTCTTGGCCAATTCTCTGTTGCTAGTGATGACTGGTATTCTGCTGCAACTCGTGAATTCCATTCTCGTTCCTTGAAGAGAGCTACTCGTAAACAAGCCGAATCAATCAGACAACAATCACGAGATGATGCTTTGGGTGACTCAGATAGCCTGCCTACTGATGCAACTATCTCTTCCCTTATTAATGAAAAGAGGTGCATGCATACTTTTCCAAATTCAAAAAATCGTTTATGATCCCTGCTTGAAACTTAAGGATCAAATCAGAACAGCTCTAGAACAGATAAAGGTTTTAGGGGAATCTTCAGCTATCAATATGTCCAAAAGCCAAATTTTTTTACTATCGAGTTTGGTAGTTATGCTATGTGTGTGTCTGTGTAAATGGAAACATGGAAAACTATTTTTTGGAGCTTTCCTTCTTCCTGATCACTAATCAAGTTGAAATTAAGCTATCTGCTGGCATGTGCTGTACAAGCAAACCTAACTGAGCTTCGTCAAGTCTTTATTTATATTTAGGGGATGGTAAGCATTTTGAAATATAATTAAAAAAAGGGAAACAACCTCACTCAAATTGCCTCACAAAATTATCAATGTTGTTGTGACCATAATCTTAGCACTATTTTGTTTGCTTACTCTCGGCATCGCCTCTTTCCATGCTACCTTTGGAAGACTATTTCACAGTGGGGCGATATATCACATTTGTTATGGTACAATGGAGTATTGAAATCTCTTAGAGATCAGAGTTGAGTTTCATGCGAAGATTCTAATCCATATCCTTTGCACAGGATTTCTCAGTAGATCATAATGGTTATATTTAAGAGTCTTTGCCCTGGATTTGAAATCTGGCCTTGTGTAGACAAGCTCTTGTCACCATTGTTCTAAAACACGCATGAAACTTGCAGAACTCACCAGTCAGAAGGCTTGGCAAGTAATTCACCAGCAACTCGGTCAACAAGTTATTGGTGAGTGTTTGTCAATATGGCACTTAATAACACGCGAGTCCATTCCTGAAACTTGCCAGCCAGAAAAAAATTGTTTTTTTCAATTTTGTCTCCATTGCTATGGATTTGAAAGATTTTTCAACAGTTTTCCTTGTTGTACGATCTATAAATTCATTTCTTAAGCTTTTTGGCAGCATTTTGCATCTTATAGAAGTTTAATAACGATTTTGTTGCTTTTTTCCTCGTTAAGTTTTACCGAGTTCTTTTTGCCAGGTTCCAAGTCCAAGTCAAAATTTTGGGCTGCCAAGTTTCTGCCAAATCCGAGTTTTAAATTGCCATTAAGATAGCTTTAGTTTCAGCATAAACTTATTGTTATAGTGGGGTTTCTGATTTGCATCTTCAGAAAGGATTTTATATTTACCGTTCACGTGACTCAGTAATGATTTTTACAAGCTTCTTCTTGCCAGGTAAGAAAAATAATACCGTTGAAAGCACCTCCTCGCATGCTAGGATTATGAGAGCCTGCTCCACCCCCATTACCCAAGTCATTATCCAGATTCCTATCAGATGAAGAGATTGATGAGATGGAAAAAATTTCATTAAGGCAACATTTGATAGCTAGGGAGCTTCCTACATCTGGAAAGATTGAGAAATTAAAGGAAAGGATTAAGCAAGCCCTAAAAATTCCATCATTTAAACTTTGAACACAACAGAAAATAAACTGATCTTTATGATTCTGAAACTCTTCTCACAATTTTCCCAATAAAGCCAGATGTAGATATGATATTGTCACTAAATAAGTAAAACTTGATAGAATATGTGTTGAATATGCAAATTAATATTGGACAATGTTATGATTGTTTCTATATTTGGTAGCAAATAATAAAAATAATAAATATTCTGATTAATTTAATTCTGTTTTGATAATGGTAATTATGTATTAATGGATCGATCAGAAAAGAAGACTACTCTTTCGCAAGTCAAACTCTGCTAAACATAGCTCGCAGAACATATGGAAAGCAATCTTGAGCTCATGTTTCCTTGTGTAACGGGTAAACAATTCAAATTACAGTGCTCAAAATACAGGTCCCACTGGTGAGTGTTGGAGGGAAAGTGTGTGCTCTAACAGAAACTACTCGTATAAACCATGTTCTCTTTCAGAACCTTCATTTGTTTCCACACTTAAAAACAGATTTTTACAGGGCACATACTTCCATAGATTTTTCTGAATTATCAGAAAGTGCTGGCATGACTTACTACATTTCAGCTACAATGAGAAGGCTTTGATTGAAATATTGCTTTATCCAGTCTAAATTTCAACCCATAAGAAGGATTACTCATGCTGTGAGCTTTGCATGTGGTATATCAAATATTCCATCTCGTATCTTAGCCATTATTATTGGACAAACCCTCTAGACACATAAGGTGTATTCCAAATCAGAAAAATTGCAGACATGTAATTCTTGTTACCTCAATTATTTGGGGACTTGTCAAAAGATTTGTCACTTAAAAAGATAATCGTGGCTATAGATATTACATTGCTTATTGGAGAAAATAGTTCCAGCATTCATAAAGAGTGTTCAATGGACCACTGCACACCCAGACTTGTTTCCAGGATATTTTTGTGATCGGCTGAAAAAAACTGCATTCTAAAGCACCGGCACATGGTTTTTAACACCAAATAAAAAGATTGTTGAAAGTGCTTTAGGGCTTCTGGACTAGCAGTCAGTTACACAGTCATCCCAAGATTTCAGGATCCATGTCATGAAGCAAAACCTATGATGGTGGCTGTAAAAGTACAACATCTAGGGGTGAGGGAAGTATTTAGCAGAGAATTTATGATGAAAAAATTAAGTTGCAAAGGTTCAAATTTTCTGCCTGCCTTACGATAATTAAAACTTGATGAAAGTGTTCAACAATTTGCCACATCTTTATGTTGCACCAAATTGATCTAGCCAGAGAAGCTGCACACTTGAGTCGATTTCCTGACAACTTTCGTAGATGGAAGGACACCTCCTTTCTCAAGCAGATCAAAGGTACAGCTATGGGCAGCAATTTCGCTATGGTGTATGCTTGCTTGTTCCTTTTCCATTCGGAACAGTAGCTGGTTGCTCGTTTTGATACTTCACCCCTTGCTTTCTACAGGAGATATATTGATGATGCTTTGGGAATTTGGACCGGGAGTGAAGTTTCTTTGCTGGAATTTTTCGAGCAATACCAAAGCTTCTATTCTGAAATTAAAATCACTCCCTCCTTCTCCTCTACTTCTGTCAATTTGCTGGACATTACTTTTTTCAAAGATGCTGATTTCTCTCACACTGGTATTCTTGGTACCAAATGCTTTCAAAAGCCTCTCAATGCCTACCAATACATTCCTTTTCCTTCTTGGCATCCACAGCATCAGAAAAAGGCTTTCATTGTCAACAAACTTCGGAGATATCTGTTGCGTGAATCTGATCCAGCAGGATTCATCAATCTAAGGAGGCTTCTTTATACCAGACTTCGTGCTAGAGGGTATCCTAAGCGGTTTCTACTTCATTGTTTCAGCCTCGTCTTTCACAAGGATAAGTCAATGCTGCTCAATCGAATGCATCTTGGTGTTCGAAAGAGCAAGAGGGCCCCCCTCGTTTTTAAGCTTGATTATAGCACTTCCGCTAGAGCTTTAAACTTGGGGGCTTCATGTTTTTAAACTTCATTCCTTCCCCTCTTCTGATCTTATTTTCCAAACTTCTATCATTCCAACTGATGAGCGGCGAATCCGCGAAACATGTTTTGAAAATATTTTGGATTTCTTTTGTAAGATCTTAATTAAATTTTTCTGGCTTCTTTCATGGATTCATGTGTTCTTCTCTTGCTCTGATCCGCCTTTTTCTTCTCAGATAGCTGCCAGTGATATTTTTATAAAATTTTAAACTATATTTTTAAGATGTCTGAAAGTTCTGAATAAAACAAGAACTTTAATTTAACTAAATTGTAATGTATTTCAAGACCACCATTTATGTATTGATTATTCATCATATATTCATTTGGTTCTTGATTTGACCTCTATTTATTAGTTGGTCATATGAGTAGATTTTGAATTTTAAGGAGAGCTCATTATGATAGGAGTGTTCATTAAAGAAAGGCACACAAATTGAAACATACTAGTTTCATTCTCATAGTTGGTCACATGACGTTTTAAGATAAAGGAAAGGCAATTGTTTCTTGATGCTTATACTGAGAAGGGGTGCAGGCCATCTAAGACTTATAACAGATCTTCCCCACAACATTATGATATAACTCCCAAGTAGTAAAGAAAAATGTGTTGCTCTAGAAAACCCAAGCCAACTCAATGATTTAATCAATTTTAAAAAATATATTTTAAGACATAATCATGAAATAGCTAATATGTTGAGTGTAATAAATGAGATTTGGTTTCAAAATATCTCAAGAAGATGGTCTTGGTGGCGATGTAACAAAAAAAAATTGTATATAAAAAAATAATCATAACAAAGCACACAAGCATAAAGGTAGACTAAGACGAAGTAGAAAACCATTGAGAGGTCTAATACCATATAAAAGTTAGGAAAACTCATCCACCGAATCACTTATGTGCTCCATGAATGCATTTAACTAAGCCACAATAAACATATGATTGAACTTAGGGAGCATTCACAAAAATTTGAATTTGTTTCTCATTCATGCGATTAATAGTGTACAATACGGAACTTCTATAAATAATAAGGAAATTTTATTTTACAATGACCATATAGTTGTCTTGAACACACTATTATTTAAATTGCCTAAATATGCACTCAAAAAATGGTTTGTGCACATATCTCTCAAACATCTAAACAACCTCTCTAATTTAATCTTAACCTCTCTAATTTGAATTAAATCGTAAAAAATATCAACTCTCACCTAGGTCACATGTTTAAATAATATAAACTAGCAATCACACGTGATGTGTGAGATGTTAATGCCAAAACAGACATATTGCTAAGCGGAAAAGGAAATTGAAATGGGAGAACAAAGCACCGTAGTTCGATCGAATTCGACGATGAGAAATAAAGGCAAAGCAGGTAGGAAGAACAAATTGTGGTAAAAAGTGTCAATGATAGACTTAATAACATCATTTACAAGACAAGGTTTGAATGCATAAATTTATGGAAAACATGAATTTCTAGTTGACACAGAGAAAAATGTAATGTTGCAATTGATCCATAATCAGCCTATCATGAGTCAATAAATCATGTTTATACCATACATACTTCCATGTAACAACCATATCACAATACTTGTAAACCATAAACCATCTCACAACAAGTAAGAATCACAAGTATTAAACAACTTTATTGTATAGTGGTCTCCATAGTCCCTTCAAGTAGAAAATACAATGCTATCTAGCTTAATAGTTTATTACCAACAAGTTTTAGTAATTTATTCCATGTCCTTCTATATAATACCAAGTGGCTCTGCTCGTTGTTCAATGACTTGTAAAATTTTTTCATGGTCTTCTACATCTAGTCTCCATTTTTTGCGTTTACTATTTGTAGTCTTCCACCCACTACAATTGTAACCCTGTAGCAATTATGTAATGGGTGTAATGATACACCTTTTTTTTCTGGTTTGTAATCAACAAAGTGAATCCCACTTTGGAGGGCTTTCACTTGTTGTAAGTATGTTCCCTGCACTACAACTAAGCCAGTAAAAAATGTTGTCACTTCACTTGTTATTTCACATGTTAGCTTTGTTCTCTCCTCTGTGCAACGCAACAAGTAGTACTCCACTTTCTCAATATTGGCTTCTTCAGCAATGACTGCAAATACATCTCCTACAACAAAATGTAAAGAAACATTCAATGATCGGATGTATAGTATAAATTATATACATATATATTTAATTATCAAATTATACTTGATCCTTTCAAATAAAACATACCTTGTTTAACTAGTCCAGATATGTGGTCATAATCAATTGAAATTAATGGCACATCTTCAAAAATATCATCATGATCTGATCCATATGTGTCATCCACAACTAAAGGGAACTTACTTCCACTCACCTACATACGCATGTTTTTGACTATTGCACTCTGAATATGATTTGTTCATGCATTCATAACAAAAACAAGAATAATCTCTTGTACAGATTGTCCAGTTATTACTATCCATAGTCATCAAAGAGTGCAAAGACCTAGAATTGGGAATCCTTTCACATCCATACTTTGTCCTCCGATCAAGACCTTCATTTAATCATGCTCAAAAGATCAATAAAGTTTAAAACAAACAACAAAAATCAGAATAAAAAAATTTAAAGTTAGTAACTTGTAGTTCACTTAATAAATCACATCAAGATTTACATATCTATGTTTTAAATGTGCATGTACCTGTTATCTCCCAAAATACTCTGTGTGGGGTTGAAGCATTTGAGGTTGAAGCCTGTGAGGTTGAAACCTGAACTGCAAAATGTTTCTTACACCAGTTCAACAACGGTGTGGGCTCAATCAAACGATTTCCCTCATAATCAAGCTTTGTTTCTTTAGAGCGCGTTTGATGCATGCACCTGCACCATCGTGTTCTCCCTTCCCATGACCACTCTAAAAAAAAACTCCATAAATGAGGAATTTTGTGATGACGATGATAATGACTGAGTGCAAAGAAAGGGCGAGAGGATTTTAATTGTGATGCGCAACCATCTGACCAAACAAAATGGTGATCTATTTTTATTCCTCATTGATGAAGATATTGAAAGAACAAACCAAAACAATGTTGCACAAAGTGGGTGTCATGTTCCTTGTCATGACTTATATAGAAGTGATACTCCTTCTTGATCATTCGCTTCACATATGTACTTTCAACCCCATCCAAATCCAATTGTGCATGCCTATAAAATACTTGAACCTTGATAGTAACCTGGTCAGTATGATAATATTGTGTTTGAATTTCTTTTTGATGAGAAAATGAGTAATTATCAGCAAAATCAACCACGGAAAATATGAAACCAATAGGGAATGTGTCCCTATTAGTCTTGAATTATGTAGCCTACCACTTTGAATAGTGAGAATGTTTGATGTACGGACTAATTAAACTTCAGAAACTTTGCATGAATGTAGCAATGGGGATTTCCTCTTCTACCAAATCCAACTTGGTTGCATCTTTTCCAAGCCTTGTTGAATATTTTATGTATTTGAACCTACAAAATCAATTCATAACATGGACAAATTGTCATGTATTCATTTGCAATAAAATAAAAATCAAAATAAAATCTAACATCCAAATTTAAAAACATAAATTTATATATATCACCTCTTGCAAGTAACCAGGTTAACTGTGTCTAAATATTCATTTGTTTTTGGCAATAATTTCAAGTCCCCACACTTGTCACAGACACCTTTGATGCAAGTCATATGATCATCAACATGATCATCAGATACGTTGCAAATAATTGAAGTTATGAATTCACTGACACGTGTAGGTGAGGCAATTTCTTCTCGTAACTTTCTATACACCTGAAAAAAATATAGATTTTGAAATACATTAATTTTAAATCACATGTCTCAAAAAATGTTATTTAAACAAATTTTAAATATATAGATATAAATGAAAGGACGCCTCAAAATATATATACATTGAATCTATAAATATTTATGTACCTGATAGTGATAATCAAACTCAACGTGATAGCGACAACAACATGTGTCAAGGACTTTATCAGCTCACACATACCAAGGCTTCAAATTTTCAAACATTCGTTGTCCAATCTTAACATCTGGATTTTCTTCTGTAAACTTTATGTACATCTCATGTTGAGTTATTTCAATCCAATGTTTTATATGTTCGTCATAGTTATTGCGAGTTACCCTATGTTTTAAAACATCCCTCACATTCGAAGAAGGACGAGTCCTCTCAGTCCAAAAATCAGAAACTATCTTCACAATATTATCCTCTATTTTATCAGAACGTGGATTTCTACACATTAGTGCCCAATTTCCTTCCATAGTAGAGTCATCCAATGTCTTCCTCCTTTTTGCATACCTGCTAACTGTCTTTCTAGATAAACCCAATGCCTTGGAAAAGGTGGTAACATGACGATTCTTTGTTGTATCTTCACTTACAACTGAAGTTAATATTGCTCTACGAGAAATACTCTTATCAGCAAACCTAGTTTTTGTACCCAAAGAACTTATTCCTTTAAAAACATTCCCAACAAATTCTTCTTCTACACGTTTTGAATTTTTCCATCCAAAATCAACACCTAACAATTCTAATGTTTCCCTCATATCAACATGATTCAAGAATGTAACCAACAAATGTGCTCTAGCAACTGTAGTCAAATTAACAAATTCACCATATACTATCTCTACACTTTTTGTTGTTTTCTTTCGTGATAGTGGTTCTTGTTCGGAAAATTCTTTTAATTGTTGTAAATCCATCTTCACCAAGTGTTTCACATTATTTTTGGGAAGTAATTCCATAACTTTTGATATCACTTCAGCATAATGTTGTGCATCATGATCTGTGTCCATAAACATGCACATGGGATCTTATCAAAACCCTTTCCTTTACGCAATCTAAAAAACATAAACTATATATTTAAACCTTAGAACTAAAAAAAAAAAGGATCTATCAAGGGTTTCTATACATATGTACCAATTTTTGCAGCATTTTCTTTCACTTGTTGTGTCTTCTCTCTCTCTCTCTCTCTCTCTTTGTGCCCTCCTATGAACAGATCTTCTAGCATTCTTCTCTGCATTCTCTTCCTCGGTATATTTTCGTTTCTCATTCTTTGCATTTCCCATGATTCATCCACTTCAATAATTTTCACCCACACACATAAATCGTGATAGATCTGAATGTGTAAGAGTAAACTTGATACAAAACTATATGTGCATGCAACTCTATTTATATACAAATCTCAGTAGAAATTAGGTTATTTTTAATTTTAGTTTTCTATAACTTTAAAACACCTTTTCTAAATTTAATAGAATTTATATTTAATATGTAAACAACTTTCCTAATTTAATATTACATATTTTTGGTTAAAAACAATTTTAAAAAAACACACTTACTTTAAAACACAAAAAATATGTAAAAAATTAAATTTAAAACATAAAAGCGAACAATATTAAGTAAGTAACTTGTAAAATATTAAATTTAGAAGGGGAGACGCAATTGCAAATCATTAAATCTAGAAGGAGACGTTTTGGAGGCGCTTTGGTGGCGCAGAGGGGGTTCGCGCGAACTAGGGTTCGTGCGAACAGTATTCATGCGAACCCTAGTTCGCGCGAACCCTGCTGAGTGGCAATGACGTGGCGCTTGATTGGCACATTTTGGCTCCAAATCATTTTGGGGGACAATTGTGAGCCAAAATCTGCCACTCAGATGCCATGTAATTAGGGTAAACGAAATAGTTAACTTACAAAATTTTGACACAAAATTCATATTTTTATTCGCTTTCTAAAAATGTAATTTTCATTTTTTAAAAATCTGTTTTGCTATTTATTTTTTAATTTTTACTAACATACGGTATTTTAGGACAATCAATAGTACAGATCCAACCAAATTTGAAAAAAATATACTTAGTATTTGTTGAATTCTTCTTCTTTCCTATGAAAAATAATAATAATTTTGATATAAATATTAAAAATTATTGGCATTGAAATATGGACGCCATTTATTTTAAAATATAGTTACTAAATAATTAATTAAAAAAATATAAGTTAAAAAAAAATGAAATTTTGACAGCACGTCAAAATTATAATCTTGAACATATATCTAAAATTTCATAGTGAAAAGATAAGTTTTCATTTTAAAAAACCACCGGGGGACAGTCATTCCTCTTTAATAACATAAGAAACAACATATGCATAAAATTAAGAAAAATACTATATATTTTACCAAATATTTTTTTAAAAAATATACATGTATTCTACACTCTAAACACAACATTTCGTTAGTTTGTAGAATTTCATGAATGTGTACGGTTTTGTGGCTATTAACTTTAGAAAATCAATTAAACTGAAAATTCATGTTTACTAAGGTACAAACCATACCAAAAAGTGGGACATTTTATTGTGCTTTTACCCTCGATGGAGGAAATAGATAACATAAAAAACATATTCTCACAATTAACATCAACCATATATGGGATGAAAGCCAAAACCAATTTTGCAAAATAACCTCTGGACATATATTACCCTAAATGCAGGAAGAGACATCCCTTAAGAGTGTGTCCTTTTGGATGTCACAGACATGTGTTTCATCTATGATGTTGTTGATCACGATACTAAGCATTACACATTCTTAACTCGGTTGAAATAAGTATTGAATTCCATCTCTCAAGTTGATGTATAGGTAAACTCTGTTTAAAAGAAAAATAATCAGGTTGTGTATGCTAATTGAACTACTCATAACCCCTGGAGGATGCCATGGCCTAGTCAGACTCCTCAGCCTACTTGGGGACGATCTGAATGGAAACCACCAAAACAGATGACTTACCCACATCCAACACCATATATGACTCCTTACAATCAGTAGGGTTGGACACCACCAACCAATGCAAATCCATGGAAAAACCAACAGTGGGAAACTCACCATAATTCTAATCAAAACAAAAATGAGCACATCAACAGAATTCTAATCAACATAGGAGGATCCATAAACCACAATAGGATTTAATTGCCCCACTACAAAACTAACAACACAGGAAAGTAACACAAAAAAAACTTCCATCCCAACTTGTAGCGAATCGTAAACATTAGCAGACAACTTCAATTAATGAAGCAGGACAGAGTGATACAATGCAAGTTAATACTATGAATAATTTGTGACTAAGGTTTGGGACAACATTGAATGATCCTCCTATTTTTATCAAATAAATCTTTGAAGAAAATAAGAAATAAGATACAACTGAGGAAAATGAAGAAATTAAACATGTTCCACAAATGCAGGACATTAGGAAAAATCAAGGAAAAGATAATAATGTGCATACAACTCCTTTTCTTGAACGAATCCACAAAACTCAAACTACAAAAGAAACAACACTAGTTCAAGAGTTAAAAAATATGAACATTGAGGTTCCACTTCTGAGAGCAATCAAGGACATTCCTGAATTAAACCAGACCATTAGAAATAAATGAATAAAGACACTAGGAAGGAAGAAGAAATACCCAAAAATTGGTTAAGGTGGAAGGGAATCTAGATGATCTTGATTCTGGAAAGATTATTTCACCAAAATATGGAGATCCTTAGAGTCCATTTATTACTATTTCTATAAATGGTCAATCAATATCTAACATTTTGGTGGATCTTGGTGCTGCCATCAATGTTATAACAATAGATATGTTCAATCTGATGTCTTTAACAAGATTGCAACCAACCAATATCATTCTTCAATTGGAAAATCAATCTATTGTTGTACCAGATGGAGTGATTGAGGATTTAATGGTCACAATTGAATTGTGGGAGTATCCTGTCGATTTCATGGTCTTATAGCCTAAAGCTCGAAAGTTGGGATATCTAATTATCTTAGGAAAGCCCTGGTTGGCTACTGTTGCTGCAGATATTGACTGTAGTTCGGGGAAAATGACAATTTTAAAATGGATAAAATCAAATAATAATTCATTACATCCTCCTGCCCAACCCTATGTTTATGATTGTGAACATGTATAGGTAGATTATTTGGCCACCATTGTAGTGAAAATCACATGACATAAATTGTCGAGTCATACACAATGGCTGATGAAGAGGACAATGTGGCTAAAGAAATCAAAATTGGGGCTACAAAAATTGGAACTAAGGATATAGAACCATATGTTCTGAACACATCAGATACTATTACCTTGGTAAGTGACATTTTTAATGAAGATTGTAAATAAACCTATGCTTATCATGAAAAATTTATAGTCTTTGATTTCTATCGTCCTTTAACCAAGATTATGTCTCTTCCAAATATGACTATTTTGCACATGCCTTAGCCTCATGTTTATCCCTTGAATTCTTTAATTAGTGATGTAGAGATCACTATTTTGAAATATACCAAGCAAGTGACTATTGACAAAGGAAACAAGCTGACCATTGGTAATAACTTAGAGGCCAGCCAGGAGACTAGGGTTTTAGAAATCTTGAGGAAGAATTCCCAAGATTTTTCTTTAGATTATACTACTATAAATGAAATTAATCCAAGCATTTGCACTCACCATATCTGCACTGAGGATGTTAAACCTGCAAGACAACCGCAAGGAAGAATTAACCTAATGCTCAGAGACAGTAAAAAATGGGATAGAAAACTTGTTTAAGTTAGCTTTCATCTATCCTATATCTAATAGTTAGTGGGTATGACCACTAGTTATAGCTCCCAATTTAAAAATGGTAAATGAAGAATATATGTAGACTATAGGGAACTTAATATATCCACCATGAAATACTACTTTCCCCTACCCTTTATTTCTCAGTTTCTCGACAATCTTGGAGGCAAGAAATACTTATCCTTCTTGGATGGGTTTAGTGGGTGTAACCAAATTCCTATTACACCTGTTGATTAGGATAAAACCACCTTCACTTGTCCCTAGGGTACATTTGCATATAGATTCCTACTATTTGGGCTTTGTAACGCACCTGGAAATTTTCAAAGAGTAGTTTTTTGCTATTTTTGTAGATCTTACAAATGAATGTGTTGAAGTTTACATGGACAACTTCACTATCCATGGTTACACTTTTGATGAATCTCTGAACAATCTTGAAAAATTATTAGTTAGATGTGAGAAACATCAACTCTCCTTGAGTCATGAAAAATGCTTGATTATGGTTGATCAAGGAATTGTCTTATATCATCATATATTTGCCAAGGGAATACAAGTCGACCCCAAAAAAATTACAGTAGTTACTCAACTTCCTACACCAAAAAATTAGATTGACATCAAGAGTTTCCTTGGACATGTAGGGTATTATATGCAGTTCATCAAATACTTTAGTAAAATTACTGCACCTATGTTTTCTTTGCTGACAAAAGATTTTGTTTTTGAATGATCTTCTCAATGTCAGCAGGATTTTGAGATTATCAAATAGAAGAGAACCACCCCTCCAGTCTTGTGAGGACCCGATTAGGGGAAACCTTTCCATATTCACAATGATGCATCTAATACAATCGTCAGAGTTTTTCTTAGACAAAAAGATGAAGAATATCATATGTATTCCATTTATTTTATCAACAAGAATTTGATCCCTATGGAGAGAAACTACACCACTATGGAAAAGGAATTTTTAGTTGTTGTTTACTCCCTGAATAAATTCAAACATTACATTAATGGGTAAAAAATATTTGTTTATACTGAGCACTCGACCATAAGATATTTGATGAATAAACCAGTAGTCAGGGAATGGATTATTAGATGATTACTCTTATTACAGGAATTTAATTTAACCATTATTGATAAGCCAGGAAAATATAATGTTATTGTTGATTTTATTTCAAGATTGAATGTTTCAGGTGATGAAGAAGAATTCCAGGATCATTTCCTGGATGAACATTTTTTTGTAGTACTAATTCAACCTCCATGGTTTCCTGATCTTGAAAATTATTGAACTACAGAGAAGTTTCCTTTCTATTTTACTAATAAACAATGATGAAGATTAGTTAAAAATAGTGCAACATATAAGTGGTGTAATGGAATTTTATTCAAATGTTGTCCTGATATGGTTATTCACAGGTGTGTTTAAGAAGATGAAGTGTATGACATAGTGATAGCTTGTCATGATGAGCCTCGAGGAGGAAATTGCTCAGTGAAGAGGAAAATTCACAAGGTCCTTGGAGGTGGGTATTACTGGCCTTCTCTTCACAAGTCTGTCAAGAAGTACGTATGGTAGTGTGATGCATGTCAAATAATGGGAAAGCCTACATTGGTCATGGAAATGCCTCTCAATCCTCAACTGGTCTTAGGAGCATTTAAGAAGTGGGGTATTGATTTTTCTAGACATTTTGATCCCCCATATTTTGGGAAAGAATACACGTTGGTGTGCACTGACTATGTCACAAAATTGGCCGATGTTCAAGCACTGACATCTTCTAATGAGGATGTTGTTGTTGGATTTTTGTATAATCATATAATGCTAAGATTTGGTGCCCCTAGAGCAATTGTATCTAATCAGGGACCTCAATTTGTTTCTAACATGATTAAGGATTTTATGGAAATTTATCAAATCAAGCACCAGAAATTGTCACCATATTACCCTCAATCCAATGGGTAGGTGGAGGTCACAAATAGAGAACTTGAGAGCATTTTTACCAAAGTGGTAAATGATGACAGAAAAAAATGGGTACCAAAAATTCCAGAAGTGGTATGGGCTTATAACACAACCTAGAATATTACTACTGGATTCTCCCCTTATGAATTAGTATATGGGAAAATTCCACTGTTACCCATAGAATTTGCGTTACGAACATGGAGAACAACATTGGAAATCAGAATCAACTTGGATGAAGCACAATGTGAGAGAGTGATGCAACTGAAAAAATTGGATGAAATGTGTATGGAGGAATAGCAACAAACAAATATTATTCAACATCAAATAAAAACATGGTATGATGCTCATATCAAATACTAGAAGTTTAACAAGGGAGAAGGGTTCTTTATTTTTTATTCACAATATCAATAGTTCAAAGGCAAGCTACAAACATGGTGGTTGGGACCATACCAGATCGAAATAATGTTTGATAACGGCTCTGTGTGATTATTTCCAATTGATGGAGATATAATAACTCTTCTTGTGAATAGATATAGACTGACGATGTATCATTGTCCTTTGGATATGGAAACCTTCAACAAAGATATGTTGCTATGTGAGGAAATGGATTCAGTGGATGCACTCGCTCCTCTTGTAAGGAGTGATTGTTTTTTTTGAATTTGAATAAAGGAAGATGATCATGATTTTGATCTTCTTCCCTTAGATGTTTTTTTTTTCAATAAGGTAGATATATTCATTGTTTAAATGAACACTAATCACATTTTATCTAAGAGTGCAAGATGTGGAGATTTATAGATATCAGGAAGCTGAGCTGGAAAGGGTATGTGCATTTTACTTCACAATGGATATTTCCTTTAGAATAAATTCCCCATTGCATGTACCTAGCATGATTAAATCACTACACAATGTTAAATACATATATTGGGAATATCATTACAAATCTTAAGATACATAGTGGGGTGTAATGAGTCATAATTACCAAGGAAACAACATGTGTTGAGTTTTTAAGAAGAGGAAAAACTTATTTATAGGAAGGACAAGTGGAATTTCTATTCAAAATGATGGGATATGTGACGTACCACACATTAAAAATTTCCATGCATACTTGGTCTTGTCAACTTTTTGTGCTGCCAAAATTTTCACCGACTACAGATAATTAAAATATTGTGGTGTATTTCAAATTGTGACTTGCTCATCACCTCCTGTCATTACTTTAAGGATTCAAACACACCATTATCACTTCTTAACATTACTCTGTGCATTTGAACACAACCTTAGTTTTGTCTTTTTCATTATCAGGATTCATCTACACTATGGGGCAAAAGAAAAAATTTGAATTAGACTCTCCGGGCCCACTCCTCTGGAATGCGGCAATTTCTTAGGTATTTTATGATGTCAGTTGGGTGGGAATTTTTTTATAAAATTCGAAGGCTTTGATGAAAATTTAGTGGATAAGTTCCTAGTAAATTTTGAAGCCATCTGCTCACGTATTGGGGGAAAGTGAGTAGAATTAAATAGTCAGGTTGGTTTAGAATTGTTTGGTGTATACCGTATTTTGGTCTCAAAGTTATGACAAATGATCCTCTTAAGGACCTGATTCCCCTATTTCATGAGGATGGATAAGCTTTTACAAAGGTAATCCTCACCTCTAATGGCCTTCAGAAGTGGATTAAGAGGGAAAGTCTACCTAGAATTTGGAAAGAGGTAGCTAAATGCATCAATAGATACTTCATTTGTGATGGAAATCCGTTTATGCTTTAGCAGCGATTCAATAACAATTATAATTCATTTAAAGAAAGGATGCATAAACCCTTCACTCAGAGAAAATTTACTTGAATATTTAGATGATGCAATAATCAAATTCAGACAAAAATATAAGAATGGGGGTGGTAAGGCAATTCTAAAACATCTAGGGATTATTCTATTGCTCTACTCGCATCCAAGTTTCTATAGACTGAAGTGAAGGATTGCACAGATAAGTGAGGGGTGAGGGTTCCAAACCAAGGAAACTCAAAAAGGTTCCATCTTCCATTATTCAACCCAAGCTCAAGTCATCCCTCTCTCCCTTCATAGGAGAATGTGCAGGAACCTTGTAGTTAGGGGAGCACATCTTCTATGCCTCACAATTCTATGGGTAAGAGCACCTTACCACTTGTTTCTTCTATTTCATTAAGGGCAATGCAATCATGTACCTTGCAAATACCTGGAAGTTCCCATCTGGAAATTTTTGATGATGATTCTACTCCCATTTGTGAAGAGACTCTCTGGACCCACTGCTCTAGAATGTGGCAATTTATTAGGTATTTTATGATGTCGGTTGCATGGAGTTCATTAGGAAATTTGAAGGATTTGAGGAATATTTAGTGGGTGAGTTCCTGGTAAATTTTGAAGCTACCTGCTCATGTATTGGGGGAAGTGAGTAGAAATAAAATAGTTGGGTTGTTTGAGAAATTTCATTTTTACCAGAGTTTGGTCTCAAGGTTATGAAAAATGCTCCTCTTAAGCACCTGATTCCCATGTTCCATGAGGATGGAAATTTTTTTTCAAAGGTAATACTCACCTACAATGGTGTTCAAAAGGGGATTAAGAGTGAATGTCTACCTGGAAATTGGAATGAGGTATCTAAATGGGTCAACAAATACTTCATTTGTGATGGACAACCTTCTTTTGCTTTGGCGGGGATTCACTAAAAATTCTAATTCATTTAAAGAATGACTGCATAAAAATTACACTTGTGGTAAATTTACCTAAATATTTAGATGATGCAGTCATCAAATTTATAAAAAAAATAAAATAATGGTGGTGATAAGGAAGTGATAAAACATCCAGATCTTATTAAATTTCTACTTGAATCAAGTTTTCTACAGACTGAAGTGAAGGATGGCATAGATAAGTGCATGGGAGGGTTCTAAACCAAGGAAAAATAAAAAAGGGGTCATCTTTCATTATTTAACCCAAGCTCGATTTATCCTCTTGCCCCTCTACAGGAGAATATGGAGGAACCTTGTAGTTAGGGAAGCCCATCTTCTCTGCATCACAATTCTAATGGTAAGAGCACCTTGCCACATTGTTCTTCTATTTCGTTAAGGTCAAGGTGGTATTGTATCTTCCAAATACCTAGAAGTTCTTTTTCAGAAGTTTTTGATGATGATTCTACTCCCACTCAAGAAGAGAAGGAAAGGGCTTGTACCTCAACTGTCCCTACTGAGCAGTCTCAGGATGTTGCATTCACCAAAAATATCCCTACCACACAGAGCTCTCATATGCCCACATCTTCAGAAATGAACCCAACAACTCTGGAATTTCCCTTAGTACCTGAAACATAGATCCCAACTCCAGAATCAATTGTGATGGAGACTTACAGTCATGTGTTTACATGAAGATGATGTACAAAGTGTTATTTTTAAGAAATTTCCCTCCCTCAAGGACAAATTAAAAGGTATGCAAGAAACCAACTTATCTTTGTAAACTGCATTTACACAGAGAACTTTAGAAAAATTGAGGGAAATTACTACTTTGAAGGTAGAATTTAGTAGTGTCAAGAGAAAAAGAGATATAGTTCTTAAAGTATGGGATGATTTAAATATTTTATCTCTTTGGAATAAAGAATTAAAAAAGGAGAATGAAAATTTAAAAGAGGATATTGAGGCTAGTGCCAATACGAATAAGAAGTTAGAATCTATTTTATACTATGTCCATTTTCTTGTAATAGTATGGCCTATAGGAAGCCTTCTTCTATTCATAGAATGTTTTTCCAAGAGCAATTCTATGCCTGGAAATTGATGAGACTGTGCAGTCAAGAACCTCATGCAACTCCTAATGGAAAAACCTTTTTGTCAATTTATCAAAATTGTACCCCTATGATACAAAATCAGCTGTGTGAATTTTACCTTCACAACATGTTGGTCACCAATGTGTCTAATTTGTTTATCAATCTATATGTGGGAGATTTTTTATTTGAAGGCCTTTCAGTCCTTTCTTAGGAACCAAATTATTTGGGGTGAAAAAACATATATTTTTTACTCAAGCAACTCGCACCATAAGTTTCCAAATTAGGCCTACCCATCACAATGATGTAGCCATGAAGAAAAAATTCCTATCTCTTTATTATCAGGCTGGTGTTGGGTAAAATACTTCAAAGATTCTAATAAAATGTGTGCAGGATTTTGAGGCCTATAGTCAACAAAATTTGGGTGAAGTGAGGCAGGATTGTGATAGGAGGGAATTTATCTCCCCTAAAAATATTAGTTGGTGTATACGAAGGGGTGATGCATTGGTCACAATAATTTGACAGTTATCTAAGAAAAATGACAAGGGATATTGTAATGAGTGGGCAGTAGTAACATAGGTGAGGTAACCTCTTCTCTAAAATCCGATTACTACCTGGTAGAATAACGCTGCCTAGTCACATGATAGTTTCACAACTTGGGGGAAATATGTTTCAAACACTCACGGATTGTAAGGGAACACAAAAAATAATATGCCAATAAATTCGAGGAGTATGACATGGCTCAACAACTTGGCCAAAGGGAAGGACAAAGATGAGTTTCATTGGGACATGAAATAGGTAAAGTTTAGGGGAGATGATGAGTACATTATTTCACTTATTTATATCATTTATATGAATCTTAATTTTTCATTTAAACAAGATTTACTAGTGCATGAGGATGCCTTATATGGTTAGATATTAGTGAATTTAATGCATTTTCCTTTCTCTTGTTCATTGAACTTGTTAACTGTATAACTTCCTACTAATTCCATTTGTGAGTAAAATGTGGTAATGTGAATGGGATAATAATTAACATTTACTAAATGTTTTGGAGTGCAGTCAAGGAGCCCGAGTATGGAGTCGGTATGTAGCCATGGAGGACTTTTTCCATTAACATCCTATAAACATGGGTCTTGTTTCTAGCAGTTCTGTTGGGTTTTATGAAGCTTAATCAAATGTTGTTAGTGGAATAACTTAGTGCCTATAATTTTGGCATGATATGTAACCGAATTTGTTTATATAAAGACATCTTATGGAGGAACAATTTAGTAGTTGGATAATATTGATAATATGCAATATAGTATGTAACAGTTAGTATTTACTTTCCATATACACTAAATATGTCATAGAACTTATTTGAATCAATACAAGTGGATATTGTTCTGAGTATCTCGTGTTTGTTAAGATTACCTATATCCGAAGGAAGAGCAAGGGCCCACTCGAGTGAGGTGACTAGATGTTGTTTTACATTTATGCATGAATGTGGTTTTCTGATAAGTCATTATTTGCTCATTTCCTGTACTGAAATTTCCATTTAGTGTGTGTATTTTCTTTTATGCAATTTCAATTCTGAGTGTGTTATTTCAATTCTGCAAATTCAATTCAGAGTGTGTGTTATTTTAATTTATTTATATTAATTTGGTGTGTGCATTATAATTCAAGAAAATTATTTCCAGTGAATGCATTTCATTACAAAAATGTTGTTTCCATAATTTAGCATTAAATTTCCATTGATTAGCAAAGACATAGAAGCATACTAACCAAAATTCCTAAAAAGTAACCACCGAACAATTGAGTTACATAGAGCTCCATTTCATATATCCTTGGACATACAGCCCTAGTTTTATAATGACACTAGAAAAAGAACCTATTAGGTAAATTATTGGAGAATACAATGACCCATCACATGTGACTGATAGTAGAACTCATAAACGCAACCTTGCTAATGATACAAAAACAAAGAAAGAATGGAGAAAACTAGATCCAAAAGGTTTGATTTTATTGAAAAATAAAAACAAAAAGACCAAAGTCGGTTGAGTAGCTAATGTCAGTATGAAAGGGTAACCGCCACCGGTCAACTAGACCGATGCCAGTTACTGTGGAAAAAATAAGAAATTTACAAATTTGGTAATAAATGATGACAATGAAGTAGAACTGGACTATGAAGGTAATATCAAAGACTCAGAGATATAGTAAAGTAACAAAGGAAGCCACATAAAGAAAAGAAATATAAATTGAATGCTACTTTGGCATAAATGACCAAAACAACATAAAACTAATGATAGTTAGTTAACCGATGGTGGTGCGATGATGAAAACTGATGTCGGTTGTTGGATCAAAACCGGTTACTGTAAAATTTGTGAAAAGATGGAAAAAAGTGAATTTTAGTGATTTAGATCAAATAAAAATACCAACTTAGAGACTGATTATGGAAATGATTGATCCTAACACACTTAGAAATAGTTGGAATACCCCTAACTATGATTGTGGAGCATGGAGGGAGAGAAATGGAGAAAACGATCTCACACCTCAAAACACAAATCAAGTAAAAAACTAGTAAACATGAAATTCTATGTTGTAGATTTTATGTTGTGGCTTATGCCATTTAGGACTGACTTGTGAACATAATAGAGCTTTTGGTTACTGAAGGTGCCCTATGGAAACTAAAAACTATGACTGGTTTAGGGTAAAATTTGGCGTGATGTCCCCAAAATATACTTTGAAGTACTCAAGGCCCTACTCTGACATGATGAATGGACAGAAAACTAGCTGGATCCCACTTTCAATCCTTTGATTGTGTGATTGTTGAAAAAATCATCCAAGAAAGATTTTTTTTAATAAATGTGTAATTTGTTTTAAGTGGTTTGGCATAGAGAGAGAGTGTGTGCAAAATGTGAGCTACGGTTTAAATTTTTCAACCATTAACTGGCCATGAATTCCAACATATAGATTGACCATAATTTAAATGAGCTATAATGCAACATAAAAAAATGAGATGTAAATATTTTAAACCCCAATCCACACATTTTATAAGATGAGAACAAATTCTGAAGAGGTAGAGGGTATGAATTTCACTAAATGCAATGTAAGACAAGAAAGAAGAATTCCTTTTAATCCCAAAAGAAAAAATTTAATGAGACAATTAGAAGAAGAGAATGTTTCTAGAGAAGAAGCTTAATGTGAGCTTGTTTCAGATGAAATAGACACACAAGATCTTTCCCTCAAAATTAACAAATGCAACGAAGCCCAAGCGTGCCAAAATGTTTCACCAGATATGTATGTGTAAAATAAACAAGGGAAGAGGTTAGGAGGAATACCTGTGAAATGAAGGCTGAAGGTAGAATGTGCACATTATTGGATTTTTTATCCAAGTTGGTTGTGGAGAGATTCCCTTTGGCTAGGAGGAATGAACTGTAAGAAACACAACAAGAACACAAAATAACATTAATAATATAGGTTAGTGGATTGCCTAGCAAGTGATAGATCTGAGAAGTGAGGTGCTTCGTTCAATGTTTTCAATCCACTTTTAAATACAATTTAATACAGAAAATACCATGAAATAAGGGAATCCTACTGTAGTTGTACGATTTAGGTATCTCGTGCTAATACAATAAGTAAATCTAATCTAATAAACAAAGTCACAATTAGATCTAGAGGTTTGGTAGGTTGTTTTGGGTTTTGTAGGTCTGACAAATGTCTGGTGAAGGTATGGTACTGATTAGGGGAGGTTTGGGTTGGTTTTGGTTAAATGGAAGGATTTATCATCAGAAGGTGTAAAATGACATAGAGATTAGTATCAGTCGGGTGACCGACACCGGTATAGCGATGAAACCGAAGATAATTAGGAAAACTAATGTTGGTAGGGGAAATGGGTGGTAAAATAATAAAAATGGTCTTTTGGCCTCTCTATGATTGCACAGAGAGTAAGAAAGGTGTGGTTAGGCTCCTAATATAACTAAGAAGACTCAAGAATTTAGAGGAAAAGGTTAAGACAGATGGAAAGGATCAAAATGGTTGGGTAGATGGATTGGTAGGAAGATGAGGATATTTGGATAAAATAAAAAATGAAAATACTGAAAGAATTGAAGGATATACAATAAAGTAAGCACAGATGATCAAAACCACATTACTTACTTGTTACTATGAAGATCTCGTGAATGAAGGTGGCTGGTGATTGATCGGTGAGGTGATGTCTGGTTTAGTTCCATGACAATGCAACATGTGTGTTATTGTAGATTCTCCAACTCTCTAGAAGAAAATCTATTGCTTGTGTCAGTCTCTGGTGGTGTGTAGTCATTGTTTGGATGTAGGAATGGTTTTGAGACTCACGCTTGATTGCAATATAATTCCTAAAATTGAATGACCAACCCATGTAAATAATTGTAAATTTGGATATAAAGGAACCAATTACAGTTCAAGTGAGTGACATTAATTGAGGATAAATTGGCATCGGTTAGGGTAAAATAGTACTATTTACATAAAAAAGGACAATCTTCCTAGATTTGGCATATTTTCCTTATTATATCCACCTAAGGAAGTGGAGTTCACATGAGAGAAGGCAAGAAAATCATAGAGGAAGTCCAATTAGGTTTAGTAAGAAGTTTTAGTTAGTTAGATCAAGTGGTGACTCAGCACTGGGGGTGATGACTCAGAGATGAGAGTGTTTACTTGGTCATTGTGGGATAAATGTCCCTCAAATGGTTTCATGGGGAGGTGTACTAATGAGGTGGTGGTTTGAGGGCTGAATTAACTTAATTAAAATAATTAATAATGTGAGGATACATATTCATTTAACTTTAGGTAATTAAATCAATGTAAATGTGTGGTAACGGGGTTATGGCTAGGTGAGTATACATTGCGTTAATTAATGGAGGAGGAACAAGGGTAGTGTGACCCAAATTTGGTGTCTACACCAAATAAAGAAATAAAGTGACCTAAATAACTAAGTAAATAGAAATATGAAATCCTAATGAAAAAGGAGGGTTAGAAAGAGCTTAGATGATTTGAAAAGCTCGCAGGATTGTGTCGTAAAGATGAAAAAATATAGGAACGACCACCTGAGGGCTTAGGAAATGATAGATCTATGATGTATGAGCATACAAGAGAACTTGGGGAAGGATAAGGGAACCTGGGGCACTCTTGTCTGAGATCTGGGTGCCCTAGTCTATGCAGGAGGTCTAGAAACAAAGTTTGTAAGGTCATTAAGTGAGGCGAAGCCTTCTTTGCTTGTTGTGTGTATATCACTAAATTGTGCGAAGTGTCATTGGTAATAAAAATGATAAAGAGACCTATAAAACCCCAAGCCAAGCATCAAAACCCTAAAAAATAAAGAAGCATATGAATGGTAAGACTATCCTTAAGGGCCAAAATGGTGGACTTACTAACTTAATGATACACTACATTTTAGACCAAAATGTAGTTATAGATGTGTGTGTGTAAATTATTCCCTAGGTGCTCTTTTGCCAGTTGCACTTTGCTAAGTAGTGAGAAATATCAATATGTAGAAATGTAAACAAATATTGGATGGAATGAAATAAACTTCCCTCCTATACAATATGATGTAGATGAATCAACCTTGTCCTTTGTGATGGAGTTATATGGATGCAAATGGATCTCTAGATGCCTTAGATGGAATGCAACCTAGGTGATGATAGTAGTGCCTAGTTCTTGATCCCTCATTATGGTTTCGTAACTTTATATTTATATGGTTATCTTTCTCTAATTTCATAATTAACCCCGAAAAGGTTGACCAGTAAAAATATAGAAATCTCAAATGGCTAAAAAGTGCCCAAAAGATGGAGGTAAAGTAGGAAAATGATCAGGGTGACCTGAATGGGACCAAGGCATCTGGAGTGCCCTAGTACTAGGCTGGGCATCCTAGTCATGGATAATATGACACAAATTTTCAGAAGTGATTGGGTGAATACATATTGGAGATCAACAATGATGACAAAAAGTAAATTCAAATTTCTTAAGGACATGGGTTAATTATTACTTTCTTCACTCAAAATCCATATGAATAGTAGTATGAGACCGGGACTAAATAATACCCAAAGTGAATGATTTTTTGTCTACATTAAGGAGTGCATGAAGTAAATACTAAGCATAGTTTGGTGATTGATATGATTGAACATTGTTTGTATGAGGTGTAGAAACCTTGAGGAAGATAAAAAAGTGTTGGGAGAGTCTATAATAATTATGCCAATAAGTACTCTTCTCATAAATAAAGTCTTATGAAAGTCAACAAGCATAGTAAGAACATTGGGGTGAGACGGAAAAGGAAGAGCTATAAAATTGGGACGATGGTAGAGAGATAGGAAGGGGTGTGATTGTAAAAGGAGTGAAAAAAATTTCAAAGAAGCCAAGAACATCTCAAAATAGAGTGTAGAAGAATTGAGGGTTTGAGAATAAGTGAAAAGGGTTTAGAAGTTGTAAAACTTGAAAAATAACACAATTTGAAGCTTGAGAGGTAGTGGGATATCAAAAGAAGCATGTGTAAGGTGAAAAGAAGAGGTGTAAGGTATTGAAGAATTTATAATAGTGTTAGAAAGGTCAAACCCCAACAATTAGCAAGAAACCCTATCTTGGACATATGTGCTTGATCGAATTGTCAATATAATAATAGTTTTAACCCACCAACAGGGGTTATCACCAGTTGCGAGTCACAATGGTAGCCCTTATTTGAGGCCTTTTCCCTATGTAATGGGTTGAAAGGAGGAGTTTGAGCTCAAACTCTCATCATTAATCAAAATTGTACCAAATTAATTGGGAAAAATCAAACATGAAAATTCAATTTGGGAATGAGGACCTTGTGCTTGTCTCTATTGTAGTCATAAAATCATGCATTTGCTATTATAGTTATACGACAAGAATTTTATTTTCTATATGGAACTTGTGTAGTTAAAGTATTCACTAATGATCCATCCCCTAGTCCTATCGTTAGTTAGTCGATTGTCATTGTCATTTTGTCTTGTATAAATGTCAATTGTTTACACAACTCTATTCATCTCTTTGGGAGTATCATGTGTCGTTATTTAGTCATTTTTCATCTCTAGTACTTGAATAACATGTCTAGGGTAGTACTGGGGGTTCCTATGGGCACCTCTATCCTTAATTTTAGGTTCCCTAGTCCCTTGTAACACTTGGATGTAATTTATCTATTAGAGGTCAGTCTTTGTCAATTTTCCTCTCATTCCCCTAGGTACTAGTCGACATATTGGGTCATTAGTGTCAAAATTTGATCAAGATATCCCTATATAAACATAACATACTTACTATCTTAGGGGTGGGAATATTTACCATCAAGGAATAGCTATCTACTAGGGAAAGGGACTACATTTGGGCATCATTCCATCACACACACTGCATTAGAAAGGGAAGTCTATTCTATTCCATCCACCATGTGCATTTTACATCTAGATATTTCCCCATATCTCTTCGTCTTTGACACTAGGGAATTGTAGGCACAATTTCACACACAAAGAACACATAACTACTTTGGGTCTGGAATGTAGTGCAACGCTTAGTCATAAGACCACCTTTGTGGCCGCTAAGGTCAGTCCAACTCCTTCATAAATATCTTTTGTTTTTAGCAGTTTGATTTTTTTTATGGGGTTTTGTAGGTGAAACTTCATTGGATTTTTGCAACATCATCAACGACGATATTGCAATATTAACATGATAAGGAGTGAGGTATTGTGAGAATCTAGCGAAACTTCAAGATTCATGTCTGGAGCTATTTTTTAGACCAAAGCACCCATATTATAGACCAGGGCACCCATAGATGCCCCAGTCCTCCTCTAGGTGCCCCAGTTTGGGAAAATCACCATCTACTGTAATTTTCTAGGTTGTTCCATCATACTAGCCTCTATCCACACATCATTTTTTGTCCCAACAAATAACGAGGTAAGTTATTTACATGTTATTACCTTATCCATGCTATTTCATTTATTCCATTTCAATTTAATATGAAAATAAAATATTAGCATCAATATTTTAGTTTGTATCGTTTATTGCATTTTTGTACCTACTTAGATTAACTTAGATATAAATTACTATATTTCATATTTTAGTTAATCATTTTGGTGAACCCATCTTTTAGAATATTTTTCCATAGGATCCATCTCAACCCCTAATGACTAATGATAGTTCATGTTCTTTTCCCATCATGTCTTATTTTAGTGTCAACCCTATATATGATGAGGCTACTATTACTGAGCTCAAGGCTATCTATGGTAATCCTATTCCTACGTTGGCTCATACTCGACATGAACTCTTAGAAGGATAATAATATATGCCTACTCACTTTAAAGAATCTCCTATTGGAATTATCCTTGTTGAGGATACTATAGCCTTCAGTCATTGTACATCATGCTATATGGCTATGAGTGATCCTCCTTCAGATCTCTCTAAGGATGTTTTAGATCATTATCTAATTTACTAATTATTTGGTATTGATCATTGTTCACCTATGCCTACCGATTCTTATTATTCTACTTAGCATGATATTATAGCTCCATCTCATGATTCTCCTACATCTGATAGTAATTCTCATCATTCATTACTTATTAGCTCTCATTCACCTTTTTATTATTTTGATGATCCTATTGATAACAATCTTAATGAAGTTCTCATTTTTGAGTATTTATCTGATCATGATGAGGTAGTTTTCAGTCATGGTAATCCTTTTCATACTAACATGAATGAATCACCCATTCTATCCTCACCTTCTTCTAAGCTTGCATCTAGTACTATACACGATTCTCCTCATCTATATATTCTTCATCTCCTACCATTTAATCTCCTCCTATTGCATCATCTACACATATTACGTCATCTTCTCCTATAGATGTCTCTCCATCGATCACCTTATCTATTTGGGATGCTGCCAATGCTAGTCCTACCATCGGTATAGATATTCCATCTACATCATCTACCATAGCTCCTTCGACACCTTCTACTAGTGTGCCTTTAACATTGGATTCTACCATGTCATCTTTAGACATCCCTATGATCACGCACAATGGAAAATTACAACCTCTTATTACATTATTACCATCTTCCATTATTATTTCATAGGATATCATATCTCTCATGCATGTCATTGGATAATTAAAATCTCAGGTTTAGCCACTTACTTTAGGATGTAGGGATTATTATGCTTTTATTGATAACAACTCATTACATGGTAACCCTATTCCGAAGTAGATTCATAATTCAACATTCCCTCAAGACTTTATCATTCCTACATTCACTTACTTTGATGGTACTGGTGATCCTCATGCTTATTTCTTACAATATCACATGGTCATGACGTATTTTCTAATGATATGCTATTACTTAAGGCTTTTAGGAATAGTATCATCAATGAGACACTAAAGTGATGCACTCATCTCCCCTTTGGGTCTATTAGTACTTTATATGATATTGAGGACACTTTCCTCCATCATTTCATCATCAATAATTTCCCTAGAGTAACTTATGATTGTATAACTACTCTACATCAGGGCTCATCCAAATCTATTAAGGATTACATATCATCATTTAATGCTTGTATGCTTCAACTTTTATTTCATCTTGTAGACTTAGAAATGAAATTAATTTTCTATTGTGTTCTAATTCCTCTACTCAAACAAATATTACAATATGAAACATGTGAGTATTTCATTCTTTAATGTTACAAAGTCTTAGACCTAGAGTAGGATCTCCTTTCAAAAAATGTAATTCATCCTCTTCTTGACACAAAATTTGGGTCACACTCCCCTTTTACCCCACATGTATATTAATTTAATTACCAACAATTAAATTAATGTCTATTATCACAATGTCTATTAATTTAATTACTTTAATTAAATTAATTAACAGCTCACCTAGACACATCACCTAGACACCTCATCATAGACCTATTTTTAGCATGTTTCCGTTTAACTAGGACTCAATCTCCACTTACCATAACTAACTAAGACTTATTCTAACCCTAACACTAGATGCCTATTCTTTCTCTAACAACATGCCCACTTACTTATGCAGAAAATACCATTTTAGACCACAACAATGGATAGGACTAGCCAAAAATATTCTGTCATTTTGGAAAACCTATGATTTCCCTCCTAAACTGACGCCAGTTAACCCTAAACCGACAATGATCACCCTAACCATCATCAATTACCATATATTCATTTTGGTAACCTTTTGTTCAAGGTTGAAAGAATTATTTGAGTTGGATAAGAGAGAGATCTACATGCATGCATGAACCAAATCCCTCTCACACATCCAAACATCCTAAATAAGCACCAAGATGGATCTAAACGTTAAGCATTCACAGCAATGTTTTGAGAAGCACTTCTGTGACACTGACCACTAGTTTCATAAATTAACCATCACCCTCACCCAACCACTAGGTCTCCAAGTACAAGTAAGTGCATTTGGATATGCATCTTTCCATACTTATTTAGATCAGTTTCTTTATCTCTGTTTGAGAGTCCTAGTCTCTTTTGTATCTCATTATATTCCACCTTCCTGTCAATCCATCCACCTAATCACCTACAACCTCTAGATCTCCATACCTGAATCCAGATGTCTCTAAGCATTCTCATCTTCCTTAGAAACCTAACCATCATTCTCCCATTCTCTGTGTAATCACAGAGAACCTCCAAAACCCTAGTTTATTGAGTTTATATCATCCCATCTCCACTGACATCGGCCACTTCCAACCGTCATTAGTTCCCTCTGAACCATAATCAGCTATACCAACACTAACATCGGTGTCTATATCTAGTAATTCTTCCTGTAATAAAAACATTATAACCTTCACCCAAATAACCTGATCCTGACCTATTCTAGTCACCTTGGCTACCTGCCCAACCTCAAGATCTAGTCATAACCTTACCTGTTATAATATAATTTCTTAGTGTATTTGAATGAGATACCTAAATCATATCAACTACAGTAGGACGTTATTTGATTATATTATTTCTTGCATTAAATTGTATTAAATAGTGGATTGACAACCATCTAAGAAGTATCACATTTCTTGGATCTAGCACATGCTAGGCAGTCCACTAACATATATTGCTTAATATTCTTCTTGTGGTCTATTTTTGTATTCATAGGTAGTTCCTCCTAGTGAAAAGGAAGTTCTCGCAATCAGCATTGGATCAAGAAATTCAAACGCGCGCACTCTACCTTCCACCTTCATTCACAATTATTCCTCATCACTCGTACCTTATCTTTTTTTCTCATATGTACGCAACTTATCGGTGAAACATTTTGACACGCCTGGTGGTACCCTCTCTTGGGTTCATTGCATTTTCTTCATATAGGAATTTTTTTTGTGTGTTTCTTTCTTTTTGAAAAATACACATTTAATATTCTCCCTAGTTATATTATTTTATTCTAACTGTCTTCACAACATTTGTGATTTGGTGCTTAAAATGAACCAATTCTTTCTTCTTACATTAGCATAGTAGAGAAAGAGCACGTTCTTGACCTATTCATCATTTGATTCATTGAATATAATTGTCGATTTGGATTATAATTTATTTTACATTTCATCCTTGTATGTTGTATTACTAGCTCACATATAAAAATGAGGCCAACTTATATGTTGGAAGTCATGCCCAGCTGATGGCTGACACAATTGAATAGTAGAAAGCACTTTCTTCTCTCTCTCTTTTCTAAATTGCATAAATCTAAATTTACACATCTTCTTAAACAACATCTCACCCAGAAGAGACTATCAATGATCATATGATCAAAGGATTGATAGTGGGCACAAATCTGGTTATCTCTGTCCAGTCATTACCTCAGAGAAAGGAGCACCCCCGCCATAACATATCCTGAAACCACCTTTTTAGAATTTCCTTCTTCATAGGACGCCTTCCCAACCAATTTTTTTTTTCTAAATTCACAAGTCAGTCTTAAATAACATAAGCTCAAACAACATAAAATTCACTTGTAGAATTGCGTTTTTTTCTTAGCTTTGTTCTTGACTTGCATTTTGAGTTGTGAGCGTATGATTCTTAATTTTTATTCTTCCTTTCACACTCCACCATCATAGTTGGAGTATTATGACTGTTTCTGAGTGTGTCTTGGCCCCATCTTATCATTCTCAGTTTTTTGGGTTGATTCTTCGTCTAATTTAATTCATAAAAATATAGTTTCCTTCATTTCTTCTAATTTCATAGTAACTGGTATCGGTCTAGCGACCATTATCAGTTTACATCTTATTGTCGATAGTTTACCTAACCAGTTTTGACTTCTATCTCTTTTGGTTAACTTACCTGAAACTACTTTTATCACATATTCTTTTCTATTTGTGGTACTCATGATGCCATCATATCCCCAACATTATGATATCCCTATCAAGTACAGTTTCCCCATTTCATTTTTCATCAATTTTGCTTCATTTTCTAACATTGTTGTTTTCCCACAGTGATTGGTATTAGTTATCATAACTGTCATCCATTTCTCTTTAACCATCATCGGTTGTTGTATTTGATTTTTAATCAAAACACCAACCAGATTTACCTCTCGGAATTCATCCTTCTCTACTTTTTTTGTTTTCTATGTCACTTACAAGATACGGTTTTACTGGGTCAACACTAATTCGAATGGTGTTGAATCACAACCAAACTAGCACCCGTGTATTCCATGTCAGTCATCAACCACTCCAACCTAGCCCATCGCTTCCTTCCATCCTATCACCTATGGATTCAAATCAGCCTATCACCATTTCTACCAGTGATGAGGACTTCACAAAACTCCTTGATTAAAATATTATTTCCCTACAATACAATCTTGCCCACTCATCTACCCGGGACCCCTCGGGACAATTGATATACAATATGCCCGTATCTATCTCTCCTTCCCTCATCACCACTCCCATGTCCACTACTACTAGCTCAGAGTTTTCCTCATCCACTTTACCCCCTGTGGTCTCTCAACTAGGCCCCACACCCGCTATGACTAATACATCTACAACATTTATCACACCCATCATGTAAACTATTCCTTCATCAACCACCCTGAGCATAGCCCCATTTGCACCCGCTACCTCACATGTACCTCTTGCATCATAACCACCCATGGTGTCGGTAACCCCTAACCCACTCCAAAACCTTGTCCTCTTTATCCCATAGTCCTTGCCACCAATTACTACTAGAGTTATTTCAACTACTCCACCTATGTACACATATTACGAACAACCCCTAATCTCATCCATCACTTATTCTGGATATGTGCCACCTACATCTATTTCTCTTTCGTAGTCCTCCTATTTAGAATCACCATATACTGGAATGTTACTAATATCATATATTCATCATCAACCCTCTTATTCTATAGGAGGCACCCATTCATCACAACCCACCAACAACCTCATTAAGATGATGATGGAAAAGATACAGACATTAAAAGAATTAGTTTCTAGCTCATGTAATTCCCTAACTTATGATGAAATCTGTAATGAGCCTATTCACCCACCTATTCCTATCTTCCCATACCCCGTGCATTGGGAAATGCCCAAGTTCAATCGTTTCAATAGTAAAGAAGACCCTCAACAACATTTGCGATCATTCAAACATGGGAGCTATCTAATCGCCCATGATGATGCTTTATTCCTAAGGACCTTCCTAATTTCTTTGACAAGATCTTCATTATATTGGTACAATGGATTACCCAGACATTCCATTTACTCATTTAACCAGGTAGCCCAAGAATTTCTGGACCACTTCTCCATCAACATTTTTAACAAAGTTACCATGACTGATCTATATTCCACATGACAATATGACAATGAGTCTATCGTTGATTTTTTCACTCATTGGAAAAGCCTCATCAACCAACTCACATTCCAATTACCTCAAACCAAGATCATAGATTTATTCACTTGGGCTTGTGTGAGACTCATCTCACCAACCCTATAAGTGTAAACCTTCCATACCATTGACAAAGAATTCACCATAGCACGAAAAGTGGAAATTTGTGCCATCGAAGAAAATAAAATTTATCTACATAAAAAAAGTGCCACATTCAAATAAAATGATTCCTCTTCATCTTTAAAACCTTAGAATAATTAGTCAAAAGCCAAGGGATCTGCTAACATGATAGTTCTCAAAGCTAGTCCATATCACCCATCTAACCAAGAAAAATATACCTCTAATCTCTCTCCCATCTAAACTTTTCAGTTTAGACAAGAGCAACGAAAGTACACCTCAATAGGGGAACCTTATTCTTTAGTATTAGAAAAACTTCTTAAGGTTGGTGCCACTACCCTTCCACCCATAAAACCACACACTGGTTTTTTACCCTAATCGTCCCATGCCCACATGGTATAATTAATATGACTTTTACAACTATCATCACGTAAAAGTCCATAGCGATGGTAATTGCATCACCTTAAAAAATATTGTCCAAGAAATGTTAGATAATGAAGATCTAGTATTGGACAACTCAAACACACCAGATAAACAAAACCTACATATATTAAAAAAACCTTTCCCTAACCATACTCCATCTTCTAATCAAACTGGTGAAGCTTTAACCAATGATATCAATGTTCGTGAAGTCCATGCTATTTTTGAGGACATACTAATCATTTCCAAATTTCCTCCTATCCCCTCTATCAAGAAGATCCTAGTGCGAGCTCCCCTATCTATAAAGGAGCCTACCTCATCTACTCCTCCAAACATAGAGGAGTCCCCTTAATCTCTCCCTTCACCCATAGAGGAACCCATAATTTATAACAATCCCATTTCACCACTCGCCTCTCCAAATAACGGAAAATCACCAGTAGTGACTCTCCTATCCAAGAGAGATTCATGTTCACCTTCTACTCTATTGCATTGAGAGGCTAAGTCATTTTACCCATCATCTCCTCTACCCATAGAGGATCCTTTAGAAACACCATTACCTTTAGGTGATCAGTCTCCATTGGCCTTCCAAAATCCTCTCAATATGCTTTTGGCTCTCTTACCTACAGAATCTGAGGCCAATCATTTCCCTATTTCATAGATATATTTTATAGGGATCGCTACTAAATCAACATTGGCTTCTCTTACAAAAGTACCATTTTCATTCCTGGCCAATGGCTTGGATTACATTGATAAATTCCTGCTTTGGGGACACCTTCTACTCCCTGTTCCAACCCAAATGCAAAGGTCTCTCACTAACAACTCCACAATCTATCTGGAAGTATTTCAAGTGACCAAATCAGCCATAACTATGCCTATTAAAACAAATTCTTTGGCATCCTTACCTACATCTGAACCTTTACCCATGACTAAACACACACCTATGCCTAAGAACCTAACCGCACCTATATTTTCTCATACGTCTAAACACATCATTACCTTAGGGGTCGTGCCAACATCAAGCCTTTCCCATCCACCCATTACATTGGATTTAGTCACATCTTCCCAAACCCACACAAAATTTTTTCCTCTGCCTAAAAGGAACACCCAACCTTCTAGGCCACATACACCAGTCTCACCTACCATGATTTTTCATCTTCACCCCTTCCATCCATCCTAGGACCTCACCCCTCAACCCTGGTCAAGCAACCTACTGCCTACAGTAAATCAAAAATGTAGCATCCCACCTCTTCACCATGATCCTCTAATATTCCCAATCGACCTGCAAAGCCCTCGTTATCACCCATATCTTTCTTACCATCTATACCCCCACCACCTCCCATACCTTCATCACTACCCATGAGAGATTCCTCTCTTTCACCCACATCTTCCACTCAGCCTCTACCAACAAATCCCATTATACCTCCATTATCGTAATGGATAACTCATCCTCTTCCACCATCTACCTTTCCATATACATCATGCACTCCTTCCTCACCTCTACCCAACAAATTTCATTCAAAATTGAAAAACCCACTACCCTCCAAAGAAGTGGTTAGAGCTAATGCCCCTTACATTTCCAGTTCATCTACTACACCTTTACCCAAGAAGGCACAACCTAAGCCTAAGACAGTACCACGCCCCATACTAGTGGTCCAACCTACCCCTCCTGAAATTCCACCTCATGTGGCACTTTTCCAATCACAATCACTCATCATCCAACCCAAACCCACACTCACTTCATACTGTGATCCATTGGAAAGGTTGTACACCATTATTCTAGCTAACCTCCTAGAAACCTCTGTCATCACATTACTGCCTCTTATAACTTATAACCCACTCAAACCCAAACCAAAAGGGTTTGACGAAACTAAAATTTACGGCTACCATCGTGTGTCAGGGCATGATATAGAGAACTATAAAGCTGTAAAAAACCACTCTTCTCCAATTGTTTCCCCCTGAAGAAATTTTAACGATGATAATATTCTCGATGAGGACCATATTCTACCTCCACCAATCTCCCCACATCCTCTTCCATTACCTATTCAGTGACTAATATCCCCACCCCCACAATCATGTTATCCACCTCAAAATTTCAAGATCAATATTTTCCACATAAGAGAGCTAGCCAAACCTCCACATAAATGTCAGTGTGACCTACTCATTTCATAAGGCTCTTATCCCCCACTAGGTTTTTGTCCCTCATGCCATTATACCTTTCATGGCACACCTTCTCCATTTGCCTCTCTACCTTAGATCAACATGATCTGGGTTGCTGCTAGCACCTAGAAAGACAAAGGAAAGGATAAAACACCCATCCCGTCAACCAATCACGTGCCCAACATACCATCTACACCCACACCCAAAATCACCATTCGAGGTCCTGCGTACCCAATTTCTAATGGGGTCGCTCACCGTATAGTGATCAAAAAATTGTACCAATCTCCTCTCAAAATGCCTTTGTAAAACCTCATCCAAACCTCTAAGTCACATCACCAAGCCCTTATGGAGGTCCTCCAATCTATTGATATTTTACCAAATGACCCTATACCTATGGAATCCATTATTACCCCTCACCATGTGGCCTCCCTCACCAACTTGTCACTTTCTTCTACACCTCCACCTACTTTCCAAGTATCCACTCTTACATTTTTTTATGATGAGATCGCACCCCTCCAATCCGATGACCCCGATCCCGCTCTTTTCATGTCCATCTATATTGATAACATACGCATATGACACATTATGATAGATGTTGGCACCAATATTAACATCATATCCTCCCATGTAGACAACCAAATGTGTATACCCACCAATTACATGCATAATAACCCAGTTATGTGGTGCTCATTCAATGATGCTATGACTTCTACCCTTGGCACCATCATCCTCCGTACTGTCTCGGAACTATTCTACATCGTAGAGGTGGATTACCAATACAATTTTTTGCTTGGCCAACCTTGGATTGGCATCATGGGCTATCTTCCTTCAACTTTATATCATTGTGTAAAAATTTGAGCATGAAGGGCATAACTATAGTATCCTAACTCACCCGTCACAATTTAAAACTTGTAACATACTATACTGACCTAAGGATGTCCTCATACCAATCAAGGAATCTACTACCATAGACACTTCTCCTTCACCCACAACCCCATCCATCAATGTCGCCGCCACCTCTCCCACACCTAATTCTTCTATCCCCACCACTGACGTAGCCTCCACAAATAACCCATTTGTTTCCCAACCAATTGATACCCCTTCTTTCCAAGAATCTATTAATTCATCTCTTCCCTCCACCCACATATAAACCAATGATCCCTTAGAAGGTGTTTTTCAATACCTCACTCTGGGGGAGTACCAATTATACAATGTCAATACATTCCTTACTTTATAATATTATGTAAATCTTCACCAACACCCTTGCTATGATCACCACATAGGCAAGATATTTCCTTATGGTCCTCCCTACCTTCGTACCAACCTCATGTATGGGGAAATTGATACTTCCACCTATTCACCAAAATTACCATCCCAAACACAACCATTTTCATTCAACCTCCAATATCTCACCAACTGCCACTTCGCCCACACTTTCCTACACCGTTGTGCATGGAAAGGATTTAGCTTTGGTTTTTACGAACAAGGTCATCATACCGTCATCTTGTGTACCACCTAGAAAAACAAGGACCATAGTGGTATTGAATTCACTAAACTATCTTCCAAGAAGGCCTGCATTGAACTTATTGAGGATAACGAACCTTATTTACCCCATTTACCAACTTCACCACCCTCACCTATGGAGTTGATGGATCTAAATCCATTTCTTCTAACTTTTTTTTTCATAAACACCATTTCCTTGGGGCTTTGACCTTATCAACATGATGACAAGGTTCCCTCTTGTCTTCCCTTCCTATATCTTGACATGATCAATGACGATACACCTTTTATTAACATTGTTCACTGTCAGGACAATGATTCTATCCTCATTGACCTTGGTGCCAAAGATTCTTATATTCACTGGTCATTTCCTTCTAAGACGCAAAACATGTTGAATGAGTTAACTATTGAAATCAACAATCACACTTAGGATGACCCACACATTCTAAAGATAGGTCAATCCTTGAATTTTGTTGAACAAGAAGCTCATACTTATTTCCTCAGGTATCATAGCTATGATTTTTCTTGGTCTTATGCTGATATTACTGGTATTGACCTAAACATTACGGTCTGAAATATCGTAACCATTATTGAAGCCAAACCCGTAAAACAAAAGTAGTGAAAAATGCACCCTCGCATTTCTCTCCTTGTTAAAGAAAAACTTTGGCACCTTCTCTTAGTTTCCTTCATCCTACCCATCGACTATCCCCAATGGATTTCTAACATTGTCCCTATCACAAAAGTGATAAGTGGACTTCACATTTGCACATATTTCTGTGACCTTAACCTAGCTTGCCCCAAACATGAATTTCCTATACCAGGCATTGACCAACTAGTTGATATCACCATCGGCCATGAGATGATATCACTCATGGATGGTTTTTTGGGTTATAATTAAATATTACTCGCTCCAGAAGATCAACAAAAAACCACCTTCATCATTCCTTGCGGGACCTTCTACTATCGAGTAATGGCTTTAGGACTTAAAAACAATGGTGCTACATATTAGTGGGATATGAATTATATCTTCCATGACATCATGCATCGGATATTGGAAGATTATGTAGATAACCTTCTTTCCAAATCCAAATGTCATGTTGAAAACCTTATAGTCCTATAGGTCATCTTTGACCATCTCATCAAGTATTATGCTCACTTTCTACCTAAGAATTGTGTGTTTTCCATTCTCTTAAGAAAGCTCCTTGGTTTCATTGTTTCTCTGCATGGCATAGAAGTTGAACCTATAAAAGTAAAGGATATTCTCAAAATTCTTCTGCCTACTAATCTTTTCCAACTTTGAAGTCTGCAAGGTGAGTTACAATCTATTTGTCAGTTTATTTCACAACTTTCTGAACATTGCCAACCGTTTCATCATCTCCTAAAAAGGACATCTCCTTCAAATGGGATGATGACTACCATAAATCCTTTAATGCATTAAAAAAAATACCTTCTCCAACCGCCAATGCTCATTCCTCCTAAGGATGACCAACCCTTTTACCTATACATTTCTACTACTGATCATTCCTTGGGTGCAATGCTCACTCATCATGACAAGTAACATTGAGAGAAAGCAGTTTATTACTTAAGACATACTCTTCTGGACTACAAAACTAGATAGAACCATGCCAAAAATCTCTACTTAGCCTTAGTTTTTGTCGCCACTAAACTTCACCATTATCTACGAAACCAAAAAACCTTTGTCATCACCAATAGTGACCCTTTACATTACATCTATGCCAAACCTTACCAACATAAACGTGTTGCACATTAGCTCATGCTTCTAAAAAATATAGACCTCAAATTCATTCATTAAGAAAATTTGAAAGGCAAAACCATCATTGACCATCTCTAGAAATCAACCCACTAAATTTTATTTTTTAGATGAATCCATTATTAGTCTCTCTTTGGACGATACCGCTTACCAAATGACCTTATTCTTCGATGGTTCAAAATGTCAGCATGGGGGTTGCGCAGGTGTTATCCTCACCCCCCTTGATGGTGAACCTATGTCGCTATACTTCAAACTATATTTTTATTTTACTAATAACATTTCCGAATATGAAGTATTTGTATTAGGTCTTCAAGACGCCATTTTCCTTAGACATTAAATCAATTAATATGTTTAGTGATTCCCAACTAGTTGTAAAAAAAGTCAATAGTATATACCAGTGTCATAGTGAAACACTTAAAAAGTATAAACACCACGTCGACATACTTTTTACTACCTTCAACTATTATGAACTCCAAACCACTCCATGCTCCACTAACAAATTTTTAGATACCATGGCCTATCTAGCTTCTCAGATACCTGATTCACCTGTTGAATAAAAAATATTTGTCACAATAAAAAGGTTGTAAAAACCTTATTATTTATCTTGAGAGGTCAACTCTGTTAGAACTGTTGCACCCTGAACCATGTGACCTTTGGTATAAAAAGTTCACATACTACCTTTCCCTTTCCATTCTACCTCCCGACCTTACTCGTAATAGATAACATGCCTTCATAAAAAGTGCATCCCGCTATGTCATCATGGATGGCATTATTTATAAATTTGACTTTGACGGTATTCAGTTACGATGCCTTACAATTTTTGAAATTCACTATACAATCAAGGAAGTTCATGATGGAATATGTGGAGGTCACTTCAGTGGCCTAACTATCACTAAACACATCCTTCACCTAGGCTATTATTGGCCAACCCTCAACTGTGACTATTATGATTATGTCAAATGTTTTGCGAAATGTTAGCAACATGTTAATCTTCATCACACACCTAGTCATGCCTTATAGGTCACCTGAGACTTTTGGCTTTTCTCCCAATGGCGTTTAGATCTTGTCAGAGAGATCAATAATCATTCTTCACAACAACATCAATGGATCATTACTATTACCAAATATTATACTAAATGGGTTGAATATGTACCTCTCATTTCTACAAAATCTCAGAAAATATGTAAATTCATTAATCATTACATTATTTTTCACTTTGGTGTTCATTACCACCTTGGTGTTGTGAAAATGTGCAACAGGGAAATTAGAAGTTTCCAAGCATGACAACTATACCCCTATGGCAAAATTTTCATTCCTAGGTACCCCAGGTCAAATCCATCAGTCTGATCACCCCCTATTTGATGTCAAATTTGTCCCCTAGGTGATTTAGTAAAGTGCACTCATTCCACCTAGGTGATTTTAGGGAGTTCTAAAAAGACACTATCTCATGGCAATATAGGGAAGGGCTATCGCTGGCCTTCCTAGGACTAGATTGACCCCCTGGAGAAGAATGGAAGAGAAAAATTTCAACATGGAGGTGAATGAAATACCTTATGACATCAAATAAATTTTTTTGGAAGGTTTAGAGAAGTTTTTTCAAGACATGGAGCAGTCTGAGTGAAAAATAGGGTTCATAAGCCTAAACAGTACACAGGCCTAAAACAACCGCTGGGCTTCAGAAGAAGATTTCAAGAGCTCCAAATGTATTTGGAAGTAAAACAAAACATCTTCTGAAATAGGATTCCAAGACCTACATGATGGTGAAATAATATTTTTCACAACACCTTGGCGCATATGATTGGAAGGCAGTTTTTCTCAGGCACAAGTGGAGTCCCAAATCAAAACTCTGATTTTTTAGGGATAATATGGCCGAATTATGACATTATACCCACATCATTGGATTTAAAATTCCATTTTCAGTCAGGATCATATACCATTTCACCAAGAAATTCCACCGGGAGCTCAAGTTATCTTCGTTCTAAGTTACCCTTTCAAACGCAGTTCAAGAATTAGTCATTTTTCGAGAGGACATGTGTCAGCACCAGGAGCCTGGCTGGATTTCATGTCCCTGAGGTCCTTGAGGTAAGGTACATCAGCCCTTTAAAAATTCACCCAGCCCCCATGTGACCTTTGGGGCCCTCATATGACCTTCAGACTTGACAGTTCAGCCCCCAGGTGCATTCTTGGAGCATTCATCCCCTGTCGTTGGATCGGTTACCACGTGTCAGCTATAGGACCACTGTGGAAACTGATGTCCCTTATGTACCTAAGGTGGGGGAGATGAGACATTGAAAAATTTTCCCATCCCCCACAGGGATTCTTCTGGACACTCATGTGACCACATTTCAGCCCCCAGGTGCTTATTTGGAGCATGCATTCCTTGTCATCGGATCAGGTGCCACATGTCATGCTCTTGACCACCGTGGAATTTGATGTCCCTTATGCACCTTAGTTGAGGGACATAAGACGTTGAAAAATGCACCCATACCACATATGGATTCATTTGGACACCCATATGACCTCCTTTCAGCTCCTAGTGCTTTAAATCAACTTTTTCCTCCTTCATTCCCTGTCGTTGGATCTAGTGCCACATGTCGCCGTCTTGCTCATTGTGGATATTGATGTCACTCACATCCCTGAGGTCAGGGACCTCAAGCATGGAAAAATTCTCCCAATCCCTACCTGTGCATATCTTTTTGAAATTTTTCCAAGTGCCACTTTTTCCCGCTTCTAACTCCTTATAGTTATATGTGCACTTCATTCTTCCATACTTCCTCCGCAACATTCTTCCATCACTCTTCCATTGAAAATGATCAGACATGATCAACCCAAGACCTGAAACACATTCCCTAAAGTGATGTGCAGGTCTCAAAAGGAATCCTCATCAAACACATAAGGAGAAGCACAGAGCGGAGAAGGAGAAAACGGAGAAAACTCCATAGCCATGAAATGAGAAGTTGAAGAAATCTCCCAAACAGATGCATGAAACAACAAGATAAATTTTTCTACTCATTACTCTACCCAAGACCATCAATAAGACACCTTCAAATACCCCCCATGTGTGATAGAGCATCCACAATGAAGAAATCTCCTTTCCAGCTCAACGAAGAAAGAAGTGGGATTTCCCTTCAAACCAGTTGCCGAATCATAGTAAGATTGCACGTGAAGCACTAGAAGAAAAAAAACACATCAAAAATACAATTTTATTCGCAAACGGAGGATAAAACCAGACCTGTAATTTTGAGGTCCATTTATGGTTGTCGTACCCAAAAGCACTACCAGGTCTGAAAAATTAAAACTTTAAAATCTCCTGGATTATTAAGCAGGCAGGCCTGAAATTTCAGAGGGATGATATTGGGAAAAAACCCATATAAAAAAAAAATTTCCACGTCAATCCAACTCCTAGAGGAAAACTTTCTAAAAATAGTAGGTCTAATACATATGAACTACTATTTTGGGAAAATCATCTATAGAAGAAGCTACGAAGAAGACAAAGACATTGGAGGTGCACTACAGCTGAGAATCCACCAGAATGGACATTTTTGGCACATGATAAAAATAGTAAGTGTGCCCTTGAGCACTTGCTAAAAATAGAAATTTGATCCAAAGGAGTGAGGAATGTAGGGAGAAAGGGGAATCAAGGTCACAACACTCAGTAAAGGATTGAAAGAGTTGCTTTTTTCTCACTTACTAAAAATAGTAAGTTACACTCAAAGAGAAGTTTTGGCACAATGGGATGTACAAGGATAATCATTCAGGAGGACATCATTTTTCAAGAGCATCCTAGTCATTTTTCACAGGGCATTCAAGATCCACCTTAGTTCATTCAACTTAGTGAGTGTTCATGAGATAATTTGGAGGAGTTTCACAGTGTGCAAGGAGTTCAAAGATTCAGAGTTTCATTGCATTTGGATCTTTCCATCAACGATGATCAACGGAATTCATCAGGTGACATCTACTCTTTTTCTTATCTCTCTCTCTCTTTCTCTCTCCTCTTCCCCCAACTTTCTCTCACTTTCAAATGTTCTAATTCTTCATTGGGGTTTGCACTTTTTGATATGCCTTTAAGTCACTTAAAAGTGACTTTAGAAACATAATGTAAATTAAGTTGCCTTGCTATTATAAAAGGTACTTAAATATTTAAAGTGGAATATGAACAGTCTTAAGTCATATTAAGGCATATGGAGGGTCATGAGGAAGACGATAAGTCACCTCTCATTGTATAAATCGTAACATCATTCCCATTACAAAGGGTTGGTAATTGATCTTGTAGACTCAAGAGTGCATTGTACCTAGAGAAAGCAAAGGAGATAACCATTTTATTCTACTCTCTTACCCTCTCAAATTTCTTCCATTCCCACATTATGTACAACTTTGATTCGTAAAATCAATACAAGAAGGAGTTTCTTTCTTTCTTTGACTAAGGGGTTTCTTGATACTTGGTGATTGATGAATTCTATTTGGTCTTGTTGCTATTCGCAGAGTTTTTTCTTCTGATAAATGCATGTGTTGAATTTTCTAACTAGTGTGTGTGTAGGAATCTGATTTTATACCTACAGCATTAGTTCTCCTACCTCTTTTCTCACTCCCCTTTCCCACTCTACAGATGAAGACTTCCCTAGCAAGATATTGCTAGCTTTTCTGCAGGGTCAATGGAGTGCCCCTGTTGGATCCTCAGTGGAAAGACAACCACATAAATCCACACTTTCTCGCGTATGCACATACAGAAGCTACACTGGTTAAGTAGAGGGACTTAGATTCCCAAAGCATTGGCAAGAAATCCAAAAGTTTTTCCACCCAAAATTTTTTCTCGCCAATAGTTTTTGGCACCCACTGTGGGGTAGATTTAGCAACATCTGCACCCAAACTACAACCACAAGGTCCCAAATATTAAAAAAATCATAAAAGAGAGTGCATAAAAGTCCATTTCTGAAAGATACACTACTTATTTCTACATGTGACTTTTCAAATTCCATAGTGTCCTTTCGTATTCCGATTGCAAAAGTTTCCAAAAGCTGGCTGAAAGAAGATACACCAGGTTGAGAAGGTTGAGAGGTGTTGCTGATTTCAATTTCGAAGCTTTACAAGATTTGCAAGAAATCATGTGAGATAATCCATATTTCTTCTCTCAAGCCTCCTCTTCATCTAGTTCTTCAAGAAGTTCACTTGGTAATCCTATCTAAAATCCTTCAAATTATGCAATTTATCAACAACCATTGAACATCAACTTCTCGGAAGAATAAGAATTTGAAGAAGAATTCATAGAAGCAAGAGCTGAAGTAGAAGAAGAAGAAACGATGGTAGATGAAGAAGAAAGACCTCAACCCATTGTTCCATGGGGAAGGAATATGGATCCATTTGCTCTTGAGCCACCTCTCCATGATCTACCAATGGGTTCCCACAAGAACTTTCCAAATTTCAAAGGTGACAACACACAACATCCTGAAGAACACATTGCTACTTTCACGACATCATGTGGAATTCTTGGTGTCCAACATGAACATGTTGTTGTAAGATTGTTCATGGAGTCCCTCCAAGAAAAAGTAATAGAATGGTTCTACATCCTACCTTCCCGATCCATCACTAGTTGGGATGACATCAAGGTTTCCTTTGATGAAAGATTTAAATCAACTAAAGATTGTCAAGACCTCTTGGTGTAATTGGCTCAAATGAGGAAAGGAGAAAGTGAAATGATGAGAGACTTCATGACTCATTTCGAATGGTTGCTTCGTAGGATACCAGAAGAAGATTCACCCTCTCAGAATAATATCAAAAGATTCTTCATAAATACTCAATCACCAGAGGTAGGATTTCTCCTACAAAGAGTTCAACTAAGGAACATTTTAGAAGCACAAAGGAGGTCCATTGAATTGGATGATGATCTCATCCTCTTTGGAAAGATCAAGAATACATCAAAGGCCAAGGCCCAACATCTTGAAGATGAGAGAACTAATCCATCACTACAAAAGTGGGCGAATGAGATGACCTCTTTGAAGAGGGAATTATTTGAATGATTTTCTTCTCAGAGAAGCAACAAAAATCATATCATAGGAGCACCCCAAATACTTTCCCTGGAGGCCCCACCCGTGAATGTAAATTGCATATTTCAAGAAAGTGAAGAAGAAGTTGAACAAGAAGGTGGTGATTTCCAAGAAAGTGATGAGTTTGAGAACGATACACAAATCAGGTTTTGTGAGTATTCTGGAGGTTATGAAGAAGATGGATAATATGCACCTAGTTTCTCATGTGTGGTATACACTCATTCTCAGTCTGAGAAAAGAGCATCTCCCTCTACTGCTGTAAAAGAAAAGAAGGTTGATGATTCTCCTATGGCGACTTCAAAAAATAAAATAATCAGTCGAGAATCCCCACTTCCATCTTCCATGAAGTCCACATTGTTGTATCTTGATCTCGTAGCAAGTAAGAAGACTCCCGAAATCCCAAGTAAGTCTTCCAATGTCTCTTCCATTTCTAAACCCAAATCTGCTCCTAAAAAATCTAATTCCTTGAAAGCTCCTAGTGTGCATTTTAAAATACCGTCCATTCCTCAAACATCAAATCCTACTGCTAAACCTATCTAGACTCCAAAATCAGTCCCTTCAATCCCCTTGTCCACATATTCTCCCTTTTACTTCATTGAATATGAAAACAAAGCCAAAGTGTAGATTACCGAAACTAAATATTTGCGGACTCATCCTGAACAATTCAAGAGGTTCATCCGATATATCAGGAGTGGTAGTCTAACACCCATTGATGTAGCTCATCATTCCAAAGGCATGCTACCAAACTCACCTACACCTCCCTCATAGAACATGCTTTCTTTGAGTGCATGAAAGACTGATAAATTTGAACCTTTCTATGTCTCCCTTCTTGTAAGAGAATATGTACTAAACAATTGCATAATAGATTCTGGTGCCTTAGACAACGTGATGCCTTTGAAGGTCACCAAGACTCTTAACTTACAATGACTCCACCTAGCAGCTCTTATTACTCTTTGGAATCAAAAAAGGTCTCACTTGTAGGGAGGGTTAAAGATGCACAGGTGGCTCTTGCCAAATTTCCAGACAAGAAAGTTTCAGTGATGATTTTGGTAGTAGACGTCCCAGCCTCGTTCAGAATGTTGCTGAGTAGAAATTTTTGCTGAGAGTTGGGAGTGAAAATTCAGATGAATTGGTCTTTTGCAACCATACCAGTGAAGGGAGACATGGAGAAATTACTTCCTGAGAAGAAGATGAGGTGCACAGTATGAAACTATGGAATCCTGGAAGCTAACATATTGTATTAAGGTAGCAGGAAAATGAATCACTTTGTGGGAACTGAGGAAGAAGAGGATATCCCCATCTTGATAGGCCCAGACATGCCTTCCCAAAGAGATTTGGATTTTGAAGAAGCATTGAGGAGATTTGAGTTACAAGAGGACAGCCCTAAATCACCAGATGATGCAAACCACGAGGAAGAGGAGATGGTTCTTGATGATTTTAAAGAAGAAAAATCAGTTTATATGATTTTACAAGATGAGGAGTTATTCTCATTCCCATTTGGGGATGAGGAGTTATTCTCATTCCCATTTGGGGATGAGGATGATCTCAATTAGGCCATCTATGGAGAGAAAAAATCAGTCTACAATGAGCCCTTGAGTAATGGGAAAGAATTATCTGTACAAGAACTGCTAAGAGCCATGGAAGAAACAGAAGACCCTAAGATTAGTCTCAAGCTCTTGATGCAAACTAAAAATCTGCAAGACAAGCATGAAGCTAATTTGGAAGCCTTAATCAATATGAAGGTTGGCCATATTGAAAAATATGATGGTACTCTGGAACTAATGGTTGATAGATGCAATAACGAAATGGAGACATTTTCTTTCCCTTTTGAGGATGAAGATTGTTTCCATGATGAAGAAATCCAAGCAAGGAGTCTCGAGGCCTTTGAAGATGAAGCTCTTTTTGATGAAGGATTGATAGAGTGCAATGATTCCCAAGATGATGGGGTAATCCCTCCAGATAATTGCCTTGATCTACATTCCTCAAATGTGTACAAAGATGAGTTATAGGAAACAATGAATCATAACTCCGTGAAAGAAATTTTTGATGCAGTAGAATTAGTAGAAGATCCTGAGCTGATTCTTGATCTCTTCACTCATGCCATGGACATGCAAGAAAAGTATGAGTTTTCCTCTGATCCTCCCGTCAGGACTCAAATGCCTCACAGGGGAATAAAGATAAGGGATGGTTCAAATGTTTCTCATGAAGAAGATGTCAATGAGCATCGACCCAGGAAATAAATTAACTCAGAAGATTCAAGGAATTGGAATGAAAATCAGCATTGGCGCAGCGATGAGATGCTCTATGGAGAATCAACTATATTTATAAACATGGAAGGTAACTGGCACGATGAAACCAATTTCAAAGAGCATGAAGGTAGTGGAATTTCCAAGCAAGGACCTGAGCATCAAGAAGATCACATGGAATCACTCCTACCAAGTACACAGACAATTTTGAAAGCACCTGGCTTTCATAAGTAGCTGAGGAGGGAAGGATAATTTTTGGAACCCTTTAACTGCTTCATAGAACATCATCATTCGGTGTTGCCTCTTTAGGGGTAACTTTTGAGAAATAAAAAGTACTTCAGTGAAAGTGGGTTGTCCCTCGGTTTGTACCATAGGTGATTGATAGGTGTTTTTTCCCTTTCCATTGTGTGTTTTTCTCTTCCTGTTGTGTGTTGTGTGTTTCCTTTCTGTTGTTTTTGTGTGTGTGTGTGTGTGTTTTCTTCTTCTAATCTTCCTTTCTAGAAGTTGTACATGACTCCGCAAGGCCCAATGGATAAGGCACTGGTCAATGAACTATATGGTCTAATATTGAGATTTTGGATTCACACGTCATGTCTTCACTACACTCATTCCATGCCATGTCCCCAAGCTAGAGCCAGTTGTTGTCATGAAAATGTGCAACAGGGAAATTGGAAGTGTTTAAGCACGAAAACTATACCCCTATGGAAATTTTTTCATTCCTAGGTACCCCATGTCAAATAAATCACTTTGATCACCCCCTATTTGATGTCAAATTTGTCACCTAGGTGATTTAGTAAAGTTCACTCATTCCACGTAGGTGATTTTAGGGAGTTCTAAAAAGACACTATCTCATGGCAGTATAGGGAAGGGCTATCGTTGGCCTTCCCAAGACTGGATTGACCCCCTAAGAGTAGAAAAAAAGGGAAAAATTCAACATGAAGGTGAATGGAATACCTTATGACATCAAAGAAATGATTTTGGAAGGTTTAGAGAAGTTTTTCAAGATTGGAGCAGTCTGAGTGAAAAACAGGGTTCACAGGCCTAGATAGTACACAGGCCTAAAACAACCACTTGGCTTCAGAAGAAGATTTTGAGAGCTCCAAATGGATTTTGAAGTAAAAAAAACATCTTCAAAAATAGGATTCCAATACCTACATTATGGTGAAATAATATTTTTCACAACACCTTAGCACATATGATTGGAAGGTAGTTTCTCTCAGGCACAAATGGAGTCTGAGATCAAAAATATGATTTTTTAGGGATCCTATGGTCGAATTAAGACATGATACCCACATCATTAGATTTAAAATTGCATTTCTAGTTAGGATCATATACCATTTCACCAAGAAATTCCACCGGGAGCTCAAGTTGTCTTCGTTCTAAGTTACCCTCTCAAATGCAGTTCAAGACTTAGTCATTTTTTGAGAGGACACATGTCAGCACCAGGATCCTGGCTGGATTTCGTGTCCCCAAATTCCCTGAGGTAAGGTACATTAGCCCTTGAAAAATTATCCCAGCCCCCATGTGACCTCTGGGGCTCTCATATGACCTTCAGACTTGACAGTTCAGCCCTCAGGTGCATTCTTGGAGCATTCATCCCTGTCATTGGATCGGGCGCCATGTGTCAGCTATAGGACCACCGTGGAAACTGATGTCCCTTATGTACCTAAGGTGGGGGACATGATACATTTAAAAATGTGCCCATCCCCCATAGGGATTCTTCTAGACACTCATGTGACCACATTTCAGCCCCCAGGTGCTTATTTGGAGCGTGTATTCCCTACCGTCGGATCAGGCGCCACATGTCATGCTCTTGACCACTGTGGAATTTTATGTCCCTTATGCACCTAAGGTGGGGGACATCAGACCTTGTAAAATGTTCCCAGCCCCCCATAGGGAGTCATTTGGACACCCATGTAACCTCCTTTCAACTCCTAGTGCTTTAAATAAGATTTTTCCTCCTTCATTCCCTGTCGTTGGATCTAGTGCCACGTGTCGCCGTCTTCCTCATTGTGGAAATTGATGTCCCTCACATCCTTGAGGTCAGGGACATCAAGCATGGAAAAATCCACCCAAGCCCTACCTATGCATATCTTTTTGAAAATTTTCCAAGTGCCACTTTTTTCCCGCTTCTAACTCCTAACAATTATATATGCACTTCATTCCTCCATACTTCCTCCGCAACATTCTTCCATCACTCCACGATTGCAAATGCTCAGACCTGATCAACACAAGAACTGAAAAAAATTCCCCACAGTGATGTGCAGGTATTAGAAGGAATCCTCATCAAACATAGAAGGAGAAGCATAGAGCATAGAAGGAGAAAATGGAGAAAACTCCATAGCCATGAAATGAGAAGTTGAAGAAATCTCCCAAACAGATGCATGAAACAACAAGATAAATTTTTCATCTCATTACTCTACCCAAGGCCATCAAGAATACACCTTCAAATTCCCCCCATGTGTGATAGAGCATCCACAATGAAGAAATCTCCTTTTCGGCTCAATAAAGAAAGAAGTGGGATTTCCCTTCAAACCGGTTGCCGGATCGAAGTAAGATTACATGTGAAGCACTAGAAGAAAAAACCCACATCAAAAATACAATTTTCTTTACAAATGAAGGAGATAACCAAACCTAAAATTTTGAGGTCCATTAATGGCTGTCGTACCCAGAAGCACTGCCAGGTCCGAAAAATTAAAACTTTAAAATCTCCTAGTATTATTAAGCAGGCGGGCCCGAAATTTTAGAGGGATGATATTGGGAAAAAAACCTATATCAAAAAACTTTGTTCCACATCAATCTGACTCCCAGAGGAAAACATTCTAAAAATAGTAGGTCTACTACATAGGAACTGCTATTTTGGGAAAGTCATCAATAGAAGAACCTATGAAGAAGATGAAGACATTGGAGGTGCACTACAACTGAGAATCCACCAGAATAGACATTTTTGGCACTTACTAAAAATAGTAAGTGTGCCCTTGAGCACCTGCTAAAAATAGAAATTTGATCCAAAGGAGTGAGGAATGCATGGAGAAAGGGGAATCAAAGTCACAAAACTCATCAAAGGATCGAGAGAGTTACTTTTTTCACACTTACTAAAAATAGTTACTCTCAAAGAGAAGTTTTGGCACAATGGGATATACAAGGATAATCATTCAAGGGGACATCATTGTTCAGTAGCATCCTAGTCATTTTTCATAGGGCATTCAAGATCCACCTTAGTTCATTCAAATTAGTGATCGTTCGTGAGATAATTTGGAGGAGTTTTACTACATTTGGATCTTTCCATCAACGAGGATCAACGGACTTCATTGGGTGACATCTACTCTTTTTCTTCTCTCTCTCCTCTTCACCCCAACTTTCTCTCACTTTCAAATGTTCTAATTCTTCATTGGGGTTTGCACTTTTTGATATGCCTTTAAGTCACTTAAAAGTGACTTTAGAAACATAATGTAAATTAAGTTGCCTTGCTATTATAAAAGGGAATTAAATATTTAAAGTGGAATATGAACAGTCTTAAGTCATATTAAGGAATATGGAGGGTCATGAGGAAGATGATAAGTCACCTCTCATTTTATAAATTGTAATGCCATTCCCATTGCAAAGGGTTAGTAATTGATCTTGTAGACTCAAGAGTGCACTGTACCTAGAGAAAGCAAAGGTGATAGCCATTTTTTTCTTCTCTCTTCCCCTCTCAAATTTCTTCCATTCCCACATTATGTATAACTTTGATTTGAGCAATCAATACAAGAAGGAGTTTCTAGCTTTCTTTGACTAAGGGCTTTCTTAATACTTGGTGATTGGTGAATTCTATTTGGTCTTGTTGCTATTCGCAGAGTTGTTTCTTCCAATAAATGCATGTGTTGAAGTTTCTAACTAGTGTAAGTGCAAGAATATGATTTTCTACCTGTAGCATTATTTCTCCTACCTCTTTTCTCACTCCCCTTTCCCACTCTACAGATAAAGACTTCCATAGCAAGAGATTGATAGCTTTGCTGCAGGGTCAGTGGAGTGCCCCTGTTGGATCCCCAATCGAAAGACCACCACAAAAATCCACAATTTATCGTGCATGCACATACGAAAGATGCATCGTTTAAGTAGAGGGACTTATATTCCCAAAGCTTTGGCAAGAAATCTGCAAGTTTGTCCACCCGAAAAATTTTCTCACCAACACACCTTATCACTAATTACTGAAAATAATTCAAAAAAAAAACATACAGAAGTTCTGTGATGCCTTCGGCATTCAACTTAGTTTCTCTTCACCTTACTACCCACAAACCAATGGCCAAACATAATCAACTAATAAAACTTTTAAAAAAAATCTTTTGAATGTAGTTGACGATACTGGAAAGGATTGGCATATGCAAATTAATTTCTCCTTATGGGCTTACCATACTAGTATTCACACCTTAACTGCTATCAGACCTTTATCTCTAGTCTATGGTACTAAGGTTGTCTTACCTCTCGAAGTCTAGATTCCATCTCTTCATATTTTCCTCAGAGTTATGCTCAATGATGATGACTTTCACTAGGACCATTTGGCGTAGCTTGAGTTATTGGATTAACTTCATCTTAATGCTCTTGACCATCTTCAAATCTACCAAAAACATATCAAACGTGCCTATGAAAAATGTTTCCATAAATGAACCTTCCAGATTGATGACCTCGTCCTAAAGGAAAATCAACATGTAACCAAAGAATAGAAAATTAATTAGGGAAAAATATTCTCCTAATTTTCTTGGACCCTATATTGTGACTCATGCCTATGGGTCAGGTGCTTTTCATTTGTCTTCACTTGAAGGTAAACCCAAACCGGAGCCCCTTAATGCCTTTCATTTTCGACCATTCTATTGTTGAACCAATTCCTATATCACGTTCTGTCTATTTAATGCTCATCCCTTTAGTACCATTTACCTATTTTAAGTATCAACAACTAAATAAAAATCATGTGGTTACCCATCCCCCTTTTAGCCTTATCTTCAATATGAGTACTGGCAGCTCTACTCATGGCATGAGTCTCATGGATAATTTTCATCTTTCTCAAGATGGAATCCCATGGTTGTTCATCACTTAAACCCTCTCTTTCATAGTTAACCTCTATATTCTCCATTTTTACCTCCTAAACAAGAATCAAATTTCCTCTATAGTCTTGTCCATGACTAAAAATCCCAAAAAAATAAATTAGTTTCAAAATTTGATTCAACTCCTTGAGTCTAAATTCTAGCAAAAAGATGTCTCCCTCAAAAAGGACATCTCTTCTCTCTATCTCGCCACTATAAATAGACTACTCCCTTAAAAGGAAGCTATATAAACCTAACCATATTGTACATAGACTATCACAAAAGAATACTATTCTTGCAAAAATATAATAAAAATATTAAGAAGCTTCCTGCATCGAATAGCTTTACTAAGACCTCAAGGAGACAAATGTACACATCCCACATAGAATTCCCACATTGATAAGTCTATCAACAACAAAAGAAAAAAGAAAAAAGAGAACTTTGTCTTCATGGACCTGCCTATCTTGATCTTGGGTTTCTAACCAGAAAGGAATGTTTGTCTCACATCAGGTTATGCTAAACCAGCTTGTTAGCACCTCATCACATTTTTTCACCCTAATTTTCCCACCGCCTCAAGGGAGTTGTCACGACTTTGAAATTTTGTGATCATGTGACTTTCTTCACCCTTAGAATAATCAATCATGCAATGCCTTTAAGGTATTGCATTCATATGCCTATCTATGGTATGGTAGACTTGTTATTGGTTCTTATCAATTAGATGGTTCTTTTTGTCACTTTCTTACCATTCACCTTTTTTCATTACTGGTTGATTATCCTCTATAGGACAAGGCCATCAACACCTACATTTTGGGAATTCCTTGTTCCCCCAAAATCAACCTCAACTCAACCATGCCTAAATTACCTAAAATCAATCACAGCTATGACCTAGAATCAATCATGCCTAAAAACCTACCAACCCATCCCTTTACTTCATCATACTCTTCCATAGCTTATGGGAGAGATACATCAGCCCTGAGGCCCCTTTTCATTGGGGCTATATAGGCAGCACTCTAAGGGCCCTTGGAGGTTAGCTCAACCACTCTTTACCCTGACCAATTCCCCCTCACTTTCCTATTTAAATTCTACCTTAGTTGGTTTCCATTTTATACCAACACTTGGAAAATAAAAAAAACCATCAATTAACACACATATACACCTAACCTATCATTTTTAACAAATCATCAGATCATCCATTTTATCATTTTCATGTTTCAACGATAGCAAATATTTGGAAATTTAAACCATAACATGCATATACATATACCATTTCTTTTCCATGATTTGAAAATTACATCAAAACCAGGAACCACAACTCAACCATGGTCTCTACCTGACTCCATCATGCATATGACTAGACTCAACCATGCCTACTCACCTAGACTCCACCATGCCTAACTCACCTAACTCAACCATACGTAACTCACCCCATTTCTATCCATACATAAAATAAAAATGAACATTTAAAAACAAAAGTACCACATCCACGTCATGAATATCATCATCTATATAGAAATCATCAAGTCCTTATATAAATAATGATATACAACACTCCAAACATATCAAAGTATCTCAAAATATCTCATATAAAATCTCAATATCTTCAACATGTTGGTCAGTATCATAATAAAAATATCAAAAAATCTCATGTACATCCTCGCTATCTTCGGCACACAGGCCAGTATATATATCAAAAATAATAAAATGTAGGTACATAAGGATATCAATCATCTACCCATCTGATGTCTATATCGGTCTCATCTGTGTTCTTCTCCTCTAATCTAGTGTGGCACCCTACCAACATCTCTGCACATCACTTAGGTCTCGGTCTCACCTCCGTTTGGTCTACAACTGAGTCTGGACTCCATGAACTCAGGGCCTCACCCTGAACCTATGTTTGGGCTTGCCAGCCCCCTATACCCTCTGAGCTATGATTGCGAGAGATATTTCTCTCATTCACTACCTGTTTTTCCCTGTACTCAACATAGGAAGGGAAATCTATCCCTGCAGATGTCAGCTGATCTTGGTAGTACCACACCTAGTTCATGGCATCCTTGAACCTTTTCATTGACACCATATGAGGTGGTGTCATAGGTCTCATAGAAACTTGTGAGATATGTCCTGCTACTGATGGCCTAGGCCCCTGAACCTATGAACCTTTCCCCCCTGTACTATGGGACCCTATCTCGGTATTACCTATAATATGGAACCCTATCCTTGGGCCTGTGGAGCTATATGTTCTATGTCCTGGGCCTGTAGGACCATAATCTGAGCCTATGCCATGGCCAACTGGCCCTCCAAACATGCTACTTGTTTCTGTAAGGTGGATACCTACCCTCCATCACCATCCTTGCTTTTTCAGGAACCTATCCCTATGCTACTTGTGCCTGTAAGGCCACCACCTGTGCCAGTACTGTGGTAACCTATGCCTTTGACCCTGTTAGCTGCCCCTGTAACACTTTTATTTGGGCCTGTAAAGTGGCCACCTTCCCTTACAAAGTATCCCTCTGTACTGTAAGGGTATCTAGTCTGGCTGCCCTATCCTAGATCATGTTTCTCATATCTATGCTACCCACCACCATCTATAAGCATCGGTAACACCTGCATCATCAATCAGTCTATCTAATGGCTTCTCCTATTTCCCTGTCGACACCATCAGTTGTGGTAGAGGCATAGGCCTCTCCACGTCATCTCTCCTATATTGGGTGAATGGTGGTGGCACGTCCTAGGGAGCCCAAACTACCATCTAACTCTATCGATGGGTATCATCTCATGCTCACTGACACAATGCCTCTCTATCCACCTCACCAGATGTATCTCATTCAAATCCATTGAAATATGTGTGTATGAAGGTGTTATCTCATTTTAGTGATTCCAGTTAAAATTAAGATAACCATAGAATTTTTTTGGAAAAATATCCTAAAATGCCCTTTTGAAGAGATTTTCAGGTTTTCGGGACCTTGGAACATCCAAACATCTCATGCTTCATGTTGCTTGACTTTCGAAACCTGAAACCCGATTTGATAGCTAATCCTTTGTATCGGGTTTTCGGGCACTCCAAGCATGATGACATGGCATTAACTCCGAGTTGTTAGGTAGTTGGCACATGTGTTAGTAAAGTGTCATAAATGCTAGGGTTTTATAAATAGCCTAAATTTACACATCATTTTTACCTATTGTACTTTTACTGTGTGGATTTTTCATACTTGTTCTTGTGACCTCCAAACCCGATCAAGCTTCTTGATCAATTTCGTGTTCCGTTTTCGATTATTTTTTGATATTACTGAAGGTATTTTACTTTTCTTAAAGATTTGAGGTCTTTTGGATTTGTATTTGAGATATTCTTTTGATGTTCTCCATCCTTTCCTATTTTTCCTCTAGGTTTAGGGTTTTATATTGTTTTCTTCATTTTATGTTGTATTCCATTGAAATTTCTTGTGTGGAATTCACCCCTAGGGTGTTTCTTTATTTTATCCCATGGAATATACCCTGTTGATTATTTAAAAAATCTAAAATTCCTAACTGGTGAATTGGTGGGAATTTTGCATGTCCTGACACCTCAAAAACCTTATTCCTTTATTTTTGAGTTTTGCAGGGTGTCTAACATCTCCTTGCTTCTTCCATTTGTCGGGCTTCATCGAGTGCTCAACAATCTCCAATTTCTATCAGTGTATCAGGTTTTACCAAGTGTCATACATCTATCAACCTCTGACATACACTTTCTAGTGTATCAAGTTTCTTCGAGTGTTCGACATCCTCTGATCTCCGCTTTGTGTCGGGTCTTGTGAAGTGATTAACATCTTCTGACTTCCGCCAGTGCATCGGGTCTTACCAAGTGTCTGACATCTACTAAGTTCTGACACTCTCTGCAGGCTGTTGGGTTTTGTGAAGTGTCCAAAAAGACCTTATTTCTGACATAAATTCTAGTGTGTCGGGTTTCATCAGGTGCTTTACAAATTCTAAAATCTGGATAGTGTGGCGAGTCTGTGGGGTTACTCAACAAACTTCCAAGTCTGATTGCTCAAATAGGGAGTTGTCTAGGAATTCTTTCTTTAGGATTTCTCATGTCAGATTCTAGATCATCTGAGGATAAGTCAGATAGGTCAGCAAAGATGAAATATAAGTACCAGAAAATGGAATCCCCCTCCTACATAGATTGTAATTACAACATCTGAGATATAGAGCTTGGTAATAGTGACATGGAAGACTATTGGAACAGAACCAAGGATTATTCTTAGAGTCCCTGGATGAAGTCAATAACCAACAATGGCCTCCCTTTTACAGTAGGATTCCCAATGTCTACTCAATGCTCCAAGTTCATTTTGGCCCGTGCTTCCAATTATGACTTGGATTCTCGCTCAGTGAAAAATCAAATAGGAGAAGTCATTGTGAAGTTGGACGGGGGTTACTTTGATGACCTCTTAAGATTACCCAAATTTTAGGAATATGTTGATGTAGATCTTAAGTTAACGCAGAAATCCTGGGACAAAGATCAAGAAGACTGCATTAGGCATGTGAATAAAAAGTTCTTGATCAAGGCCAAAATAGTTGTCTCAAGGTTTCCCAAGTTTTTCCCTAGGAATGATTTCATCCTTGAAATCAATGACATCATCACCTTGCTGAGTCAACTATTTGGACTCCCTGAGTCAAGAGACTTCCAAGGATGGATGTATCAATTCACAGTCATTATGAAGAAGAACGAACAAGGGATCAATTGGAGCAGTCTTATAAGTGATGAGATTGATTCCCAGATGAAGATAGTCTTGGCTACTGGTAAATTCTATGTGTCATCATATGTCACCTATTCAGTAGCTGGCATGAGAAATTATCCAGGGTTGGATGCAAAAGGAGATAGGGTAACAAAACACATATATCGTTACTTCCCTCAGCTGACAATGAAGGGTTCTGAAGATCAATTTAGAAGAGTGAATGATGCTTTCTTTTATGAAAATATCTATAGGATGAACCTTGATATAAGGAAAGGAAGAGTCTCTGATGAAGCATGGGCGGAAGTATCAAAATGGGGTTATATCTTCTTACAGTTCAAGAAGTTCACATACCTGCAGGTGGTCATGTACCTTGGTGATCCTTTCCGATTGCCCATATTCCCAGGTGATAAGCTAATCCTAATGGAGTTGGTAAGATAATTGTTGGATTTCCACAAATTCCAACAAAGCAAACATAAGGATGTCGTATCCTTCTCTATTTCCATCGGAAGATACACATGCTCAACGATGGTCAAAGCTAAGAATGTGGTGCACGAGCTTTATGACAATTTTAAGAAGCACATGAAGCACAGAGATGGATTTGATTTCCGAGGAGTCCTTAAATCATACGGGACTTTGTATCTACATGTTCCTAACATTGAAGATATTAGGGTTGATCTTCGGGATGAGGTTTCCATCCTAAGAAATGACAATAGCAGGTTGACAATTGAAGAAATCTAGATGCTGGATTTATCTGACATCCCAAAAGGCACTAAGGACAATGAGAGTGTCCTTGACGCAACGTATGATGGGTTGAATGAAGATCAATATGTATTCCCGGCCATTGATTAGTCCATTGCTGAGAAATCTTCTATCATGAGAAGAGCTACTCAAATTCTTGCCCGTACTAAGGCGTGGCTTATTTCTTGGGGAATGAGTTATAAAGAAGGGAGTTTTACAAAGCTAGATACTTTGGAAGTGGGACCCTCCATGGGAAAAAATAAAAAGGGTAAGAACCCTTCCAAAATGCCAATGAAGGTTAAGTTTGTAAGAAAGGGAGAAGATCAAGTAACTACACCAGTGGCCACTCTCCCATAAATAGTTGAGGTTCTTGATTCACCTCCACAACCAGAACAAGGACATCTTCCTGTAAGAGAAGAGATTATTCCTCCTTCTTTTGATAGTTCATCAAAGGTAAGTCTTCATCTTACCTCTCAGGCTCTAATTTCACAATCCTTGCCTCCTCCCATTCAACCTTCCTTTCCTTAGAATTCTTCACCAAGTTCCTCAGCCATGGCTAGCATCTTCTCTGGCCTCTTACCTCTCCCCAATAGACCCTAGTTAACCATGGACATGCCTCCTCCTACTGCACCTTCATTCCCTAAATCCATTACCATGGATGCTACACTTGCAATGGTCACCACTCCACAATCTAACCTTCCTCCACTTGAAGATGTGACCATAACACCTATAATGGGAGAAACTTACTTTAATACACCTAAATGGTTAGTATATTAGACTCCAAGGAAGAGGAAGATGGTAGTTCCATTACTAGCCTTTGATTTCAGTTCCCTCAAGGTCACTCCTACCAAGTTGGCCAAGAAATCCAAAATAGTTTCAAGGATTTCATTGGATGCCTCAGGGCATAAATTTGCAGAGATTGCTACTCCCACGGTTGATAAAACTAAGGATGATATAATGGTCACATATTCACAAATTACAAGGGTGGCTCTAGGGAAAGTAACAATGGAGGGAGCACAAAAGGATGCACAAGATGCCATGAATGTGTTGTACCAAAAGCTAAAAGAAACTAAGGCAAATAATGATGAGTTAAAAGAGAAAGTACAACAGCTAACAAAAGTGCTACTCAAGCTCTCAAAGCCTCCTGAGTCAAAACCATCATCCTCTTCTCCTATCGGGTTTGATTTCTCATCGGTACCCATGATCGAGAGGATTAATGAGAAGGGGACGACATTCGATGAAAGGATCCAAAGGCTGATCCTGCAAGGAAAAGAAGTCATCGAGGAAACTGTGGAAGTCTACAAATCCTTAGAGGATATAAAGAAGGATGGAGAGAAAATGGATGATGAATTTTCAATAGAGATCGGAAACCTAGAGTTAACTGCTGAAGCTCTCCAAATGCTAAAACAAGTTCCATCCCGCATCTTTGTCGAAGAAGACATCATTCCACATGGGGATAAACATTTTCAACTAACCAAAGCCATTAGATTAAGAATAAATATTCTCAATGAAGCTTGTAGAAAATTGAGGGAATCAAGAGATCAATTGGTCGAGGGCAAGAATGACTTAGAAGAAGAGCTAGTCAAGATTTGTGCTAAAGTGTTGAGTGAAAGTTCGGGCATTTTACCTATTGATGATCTTTACAAATAGATCCAAGAATCAATTCAACATGAACCAACTTATGGATTTGGCCTAAAAATCATTAACAGGTTTGTGAAAATTGAACATCCTTTGGAGACCCTGAGGAAACTCAACAAGAGACTGAAAAATCTTCCTGGAAACGCTAGCGATACTTAGGAAACATGTGAAGTTCTGAGTGATCATTCCACCACACCTGATGAAAATGAGATGCAAGGTATAATCCAAAAATTCCAAGAATTTCTGGACAAGCAGGATTTTTTGGAGGAAGACAAAGATGATGATACAGAATAAGCACAATGTTACATGTCATTTCAATCCTGAAATCTACATGTCTTTTTCATTTTTGTTTCGTCACATAGGAAGCAAATTTTGACTTGGTCTCTTGCTTGAGAGTCAAGCAAAGTAGGAATCTCATTAAAAAGACTATTTTCTAGGATTTATCCTATTTTCTCTCAACTCCTTTTATTATAAATAAGGGATGCTTATGCATTCCAAAGGGTTGAGATTTTTGGAATATTGAGATCTATTGTGAAGAATAAAGACTTTGTGTTTTCTTTTAATCATTTGAGGAATAGAAGCTGACGCTATTTTGCAAAATTTGTGTTGTGAGATGTATATTTTTTAAGATATTATTCTTATGTTCATAATATTAAGCTATTCTTTGTTTAGCATCTTTATCATTCTAATCATTTCAAATGTTACATTTGTTATTTAAAGGTTGTATGATTATTTCATGCTTTGTGTTTACTCGAAAGAAAATATGTTCCTCTCATTTCCTTTCCATTGTGTTTTCCCATAATAGTAATTCCCTCTCCGATCCATTTTACTTCGAAAACAACAATATCTCCATCTATTTTGGATATGGATTTCAGGATTCTATCCCAACCCCAATGGTTAGATTAGTGTGAATATTGTACATATTATTTTTGTTGTGTTTTAGATTAGTAATAAATAGTTAGTCTCACCTATCTTTGAGGAGGGATTTAATCCCATGTACTGTGGTTGAACCTCATATTTTGGCGTGAAAAAATATCCAACCAACAGTGTTTGGTGACTCTGCTAGGGAATACGGATTGATAAGACTCAACTTATCCTTTTGGTGTCTAGTGACTCCGTGTTTTCCTTATTTTCAAGAAGATTCATTTTCCAGTTCAAGATGGCTAGGAATATCTTCACTCAAGTTAAGACGAGCCAAGGGTGAAATTGATCCATTCTTTGATCTACTTCAACAACATAATTTCAGGCTTTCATGCAACAGTGTTAGATCTAGTCAGGAAAGAAGTTCTTCGCCCATCCGAAGGACCTAGATTCCTCAAGAACAAGAAGTTTCGTCAACTTGTCGTGCATTATTATTGCCAGATATTTAGATTCCTGTATGCACTTAATTTAGAAGAATAGCAACACAACCTATGCCTTGGGGTGCAGCTATTGGTCCTCTTTCCCTTACTCCACCATTACATGAACTACCTCATGGATCATAGAAAAATATTCCTAAGTTCAATAGCAATGGAAAACAACATCCTGATGAACACATTGCCTCATTCTTTGTTGCATGCGGTGTTCTTGGGGTTACTCATGAATATGTCTCTATTCAACTCTTCATCAAAACATTGAATGGCGTAGTAGTGGAATGGTTTTACCATCTCCCAAATGCATGCATTACCAACTAGGCTACCAAGAGATCTAAATTTGAAGCAAGGTTCAAACCAGCTGAAGATTCTCATGCCTTGTTAGCACAACTTACACACATGAAGAAGGAGTCTTACGAACCCATGCGAGAATTCATAGCCAAATTCAATAATCTGATCTGTAAGATTCCAGATCTCATTGTTCCTACTCTTGAAAATCAGAAGTATTTCTTCATCAACGCTCAACCTCCTGATGTGAGCTTCTTGTTGAGAAGATCTGTTATCCCCAATTTGGCCACCGCTCAAGCTACATCCACCGAAATAGAAGATGATATTATTTTGGCCGGAAAGATCAGAAAAGAATCATCCAAGCCTAAAAATCAGAGTTCTTCTCAGAGTACTATTGATATAATGATTGAGAAGATAGGTAATGACTTGATCACTTTGAAAAAGAAAATGTCTCAATAGGTGAACAACGTTCTATATCGGGATATTCCTAGATGGAATTTCAATAATACCAATAGCACTCCCAAAAGAGATAGACCGTGGTTTAATGCTACTCAACCAATACTAGCTATTGAATCTCCTCATGTTAATGCTATAGTACAGATAGTCAAAGAAGATGAAGAACCAGAAGAACAAGATTCTCATGAAGCTTTTGAAGCTTTGGGATATACTGATGAGTCCTATGATGATTCAGCTGGTGACTCCAAAATTGGGTATTTGGAATATGAGGAAGACAGATGTGAACATGATGGTCAGTCATTTATGGTCTTCACTCGATCTCAATCTTAGAATCCTATAAAACTGGTTGAAGGCTCTAAGGAGAAGAATAAAGAAGCTCCCATGATCATGACCAAGAGAGGCTCTCCTATCTCAACACAAACTAAAAAGGAGACAACTAAAAAAGGTAAAAAATTCTTCGTATTCTCCTTCTCCTGCTCCTAAGACCAGTACCTCAGCTCAAACCAATATAACCAGAACCGAGCCTACCATCATTCCTTCATATACTGCTTTTGACATTATTGACCATGTAAAAAGAACTAAGATCCAAATGTCAGAAGTAGAATATATTCAGTCAAATCCTAAGCAAATTGAAAAGCTTTCCAAATTCATTAGAAGCAAGGTTGTCATCCCTTCATCTTCAAAAGGCATTTTTTCAAGTCCTACTCAACCTTTGCCTTAGACCAATATGACCTTTGTTTCTTCTTCAGGAAAGATCAAACCGTTTTATTTGTCTTTACTCATAAACGGGTTCAAACTCAGTAATTGAATAATTGACTCAGTATCTTCTGATAATGTAATGACCATAAAAGTAGATCATTCCCTTGAACTTACTTTGACTAAATCATATGGATGGTGTTACTCCATTAAAACCAAACAAGTTCCCTTGATTGGTCACATCAAAGATGCACAATTTGCATTTGTCGCCTTCCCAGAGAAGAGAGTAAAAATGACCATTCTGGTTGCTGATAACTTAGCTACTTACGGTATTCTCTTAGGAAGAGGTTTTTGTAAAGATGTCGGAGGAGAGATCAATATGGACTGGACCAAGGCTAAAAATCCTATTAATGGATTTCCTTGTATTCTCTATCCTGAGCCTCAAGTGAAGTATCTAGTCACTAAATCAGATGACCCCAAGGCTCAAATTCTCTTCGAAGATGCTGGCTTAGGGAATTATTTCATGACATCAGAGGTACCAGCTGTAAATGTTAAGGAAGAGGATCCTAATGGTATTTGGACCCTCAAGTTTGATGGGAGTTGTTCAACTACTAGATCAGGTGCCGGTGTAGTTCTTATATCTCTGGATTTCAAGATCTTTCCCTTTGCTTTCAAGTTGCAGTTTGATAATACTAAAAACATAGCTGAATATGAAGCTTTGTTATAAGGATTAGAAATGGCAAGACAAAAAGGAATCCGAAACCTCAAAGTGCAGGGAGATGTAGAGCTTATTGTAAATCAAGTAAAAGGGGTTTATCAAGTGAAAAATGATTGCCTAAAGCATTACAGGAACATGGTATGGGACAACGTAGAATTCTTCGATGCTTTTTCTATCAAGGCAGTTTTGAGGGATTATAACAACAAAGCTGATTCGTTGGCTATGTCTACATCTATTCTCCTTCCTCATCCACAATTCAAAAAATACATGTACACCATCGAGATTGTGTATCGTCCCAGTGTTTCAAATAATTCAACACATTGGCAAGTATTCAATGATGATCAACAGGTACTGTCTTTCCTTGAAAAAGATGATTATTTTAGTGAACTATATTTTGAAGGATCAGAATCATATTTCAATGAATCTGTTTCGAGTTCATATCAATAGATTGATGGTGAGTTCATTCAGCTAAAAGGCAACAAGATTCGCAAGGGATTGGTTTCTCTAGAAGGTTTGTTTGATAAACATGACTGGTTTATTCAGGGTAAAAGGCAAGATGAAGGTGCTTCCTCGTCAGAGGTAGATCAAGTTAACCTAGGTTCCACTGATCAACCATGGATGGTAAACATTGGTAAATGTCGTTCACCAGAGGAAAAAGAAATATTCTCTTCACTCTTGATGAGATATATGGACGTTCTATCGTGGTCATACGTAGATCTAAAGTCTTTCAAGCCAAAGGATGTGTAACATAGCATTCCTTTAAAGGATAAAGTTAAACCCCATAGGCAGAAGCAGAGACATTATAACCCAAAGATCTCAGGGACTATTCTTGTAGAAATTCAAAAAATGTTAGATGCAAGGATTATCTTTCCAATCCATCATTCCACCTAGGTTGCGAACATTATCCCTGTGAGAAAGAAGAATGGTGAAATATGGATTTATGTTGACTTCCGTAATCTCAGCTAGTCTTCATTAAAGGACAATTATCCATTACCCATCATGGACAAGGTATTATAGACTGTTACTGGAGTAGAAATGTTATCCATGCTTGATGGATTTTTGGGGTATAATCTGGTTGAGGTAGCTACTGAAGATCAACATAAAACAATGTTCACCACTCCATGGGGAACCTTCGCTTATAGGAAAATGCCTTTTGGTTTGATTAACACTAGAGCCACAGTTTAAAGGGATATGGAATTAGCTTTTAGATATTTAATGGACAAGGTCATAGTTGTGTATTTGGATGACTTGATGGTCTTCTCTAAAAAATGAAGTGATCATTATCATCACCTAAAACAGGTACTCTTAAGGTGCAGGCATCATGGGATTTCATTGAATCCTAAAAATTTCATGTGTTGGAGTGATAGAAGGAAAGTTTTTGGGTCATATTGTGACTAGAGAAGGAACCAAGATCGACCCAGAGAGGGTGAAGGCCATTCAAATCCTTACCCCACCCACAAGCAAAACCGGGTTGCACTCCTTTTTCGGGAAGGTTAATATCCTAAGAAGATTTGTACTTGATTTTGTTGATAAAACCAAAGATATCATTGGGATGATGAAAGGGAAAAATCCATTTCAATGGAGCACTGAAGGGAAGCTTTCTTTTGAAGAATTCAAAAAGGAAATTGCACATTCCCCTATGCTACCATGTACAGTTATGCTTCCGCTCATACAGTATCAACCATCTTGATGCAGGAAAACAAAGAAGGAATTGAAGCTCCCATCATCTTCATGAGCTTCCCATTGAAATAACATGAATTGAAAATGTCACAAATTGAAAAGCATGCTTATGCGGTGGTGAGAGAAGTGAAACATTTAAGGTATTACGTGCTTAGTTCTCATACCCTCATTCTCATTCCTGATACTACAGTTAAATCCATTTTGACTCAACAAGAGTTGGGTAATCAACGGGGAAACTGGATAGCTAAAGTCCAAGAGTATGACTTGGACATAAAACCTACCAAGTTGGTATGAAGAAGAGGCCCGTGCCAATTGATTGCAGAAAATAATGTTGAGATAGAATGCAAGAAAACTGAGGATACCTCTTCGGAATTTCCCATAGTGCTTTTTGTGAGCACAACCGACGAATGGTACACAAATATTTCTTTATTTCTAACTTATGGTGAATGCCCCCCACATTTAAGCCAAAAGGAGAAGAGGACAATTAAGTTAAGATCTGCAAGATACATTCTAAGGGATAATGGAATATACAAGAAAGGTATTGATGGTGTATTCCTATGCTATGTTGATAAGTCTCAGTAGGTGAGGTTACTAGAGTCCTTTCACAATCTAGCATACAGAGGACATTTCTCCTCCTTTGTGACAGATTATAAGATCCTATGGGCTAGGTACTATTTGCCTACTCTCTTTCGAGACTCAACAAAATGGGTGTCCAAATGTGAATCTTGCCAACATTTTGTTGGTCGCCCTAAGTTAACAGCCCTTCCCCTGAAGCCTGTGGTGATTGAAGAATATTTTTTCCAGTGGGGAATTGATTTCGTTGGAGTATTAAACCTTGCCTCCAGTGCGGGAAAATACTACGTGCTCACTACCATGGAATATTTTACCAAATGGGTGGAAGCTACACTTATCAAGAAGACAACCTCTGAAGTTGTCTGTAATTTCCTCAAGGAAAATATAATTGTTAGATTTGGCGTGACTCACAAGATCATGGTTGAAAATGCTTCCAATTTCTCATCCCATGAGTTGACAGAATTTTGCTATGGATTTGGGATCACATTGGCTCATTCATCCAATTACTACCCACAAGGCAATGGTCAAGCTGAATCGAGAAACAAAAACCTAGTGACCATAATCAGAAACTTGGTTGATGAGAATCATAGGACATGGCACAAAGTATTGTATGATGCATTATGGGCCGATCGGATTACTCCTAAATGAGCTATTGGTATGTCCCCATTCCAGGTGTTGTATGGGATCAACACTGAGATACCTATCTCTGTAGAATTGCCAGCCTTACAGTTAGCTAAAGCAATTGAGGATGAAATTTTTCAAATTTTTATTGAGAAAAGGATAATGTACCTAGTTAGGCTAGAAGAAGAATGGAGCAAGGTAGTGGATCACATCACATACCATCAGATCAAATTCAAAATAATATTTGACTAGAAATCAAAGCAACATGATTTCCAAGTTGGAGATCTAGTATTTCTCTAGGACAAGAGAACAGAACATAAAGGGATGCATGGCAAGTTTGATTCTTTATGGAAAGGATCTTTCAAATTACTTCAGCTAAATGGTGAAAATAGCTTTTGTCTATCATACCTTGATGGAGATTTGTTCCCTCTACCTTCCAGTGGTCAACATCAGAAGCTTTTCCATCAGTAATGCAAGATGCTCTCTTGCATTGTACATAATTTGTTTTTTATTGTGTGTTTGCTTTTTGTTTCCTTTCTTTCTTTGTTTATTTTTGGTTTTCTTCTTTCTTCAAACTCCATAGCCTAATGGATAAAACTAGATATTCTGAGTTCTCTTCCTTTGATGTCACAAAGAAAGTCCCCAACTGGAGCCAACTGTTATCTCATTTTAGTGATTCCAGCTAAAATTAAGATAACCATAGATTTTTTTTGGAAAAATCTCCTAAAATGCCCTTTTGAGGATATTTTCAAGTTCTTGGGACCTTAAAACATCCAAAGATCTCATGATTTATGTCACTTGACTTCCGAAACCTGAAACCTAGTTTGATAGCTAATCCTTTGTATCAGGTTTTTAGGCACTTAAAACATGATAACATGGCATTAACTCCGAGTTGTTAGGTAGTTGGTACACTTGTCAAGTAAAGTGTCATAAATGCAAGGGTTTTATAAATACCCTAAGTTTACATGTCATTTTTACCTATTGTACTTTTATTGTGTGGATTTTTCGTACTTGTTCCTGTGACCTCCAAACTTGATCAATCTTCTTGATCGATTTGGTGTTCCATTTTCGATTATTTTTTGAGATTATTGAAGGTATTTTACTTTTCTTACTGATTTGAGGTCTTTTGGATTTGTATTTGAGATATTCTTTTGATGTTCTCCATCCTTTCCTATTTTTCCTCTAGGTTTAGGGTTTTTGATTGTTTTCTTCATTTTATGTTGTATTCCATTGAAATTTCTTGTGTGGAATTCAACCCTAGGGTGTTTATTTATTTTATCCCATGGAATATACCCTGTTGATTATTGAAAATATCTAAAATTCCTAACTGCTCAAAAGGAGGGAATTTTGCATGTCCTGACACCTTAAAAACCTGATTCCTTTATTTTTGGGTTTTGTAGGGTGTCCAACATCTCCTTGCTTCTGTCATTTGTTGGGCTTCATCGAGTGCTCAAAAATCTCCAAGTTATGTCAGTGTATCGGGTTTTACCAAGTGTCAGACATCTATCAACCTCTGACATACACTTTGCAGTGTATCATGTTTCTTCGATTGTTCGACATCCTCTGAGCTCTGCTTTGTGTCGGGTCTTGTGAAGTGATCAACATATTCCAACTTCTGCCAGTGCATCAGGTTTTACCAAGTGTCTGACATCTATTAAGTACCAAAACTCTTTGCAATCTGTTGGGTTTTTTGTATTGTCTGACAAGACCTTATTTCTGGCATACATTCTAGTGTGTTAGGTTTCATTAGGTGTTTTGCAAGCTCTAAAATCTGGATAGTGGGGCGGGTCTGTGGGGTTGCTCAACAAGCTTCCAAGTCCGATTACTCAAACAAGAGTTTTCTAGGCATTCTTTCTTCAAGATTTCTCATGTAAGGTTCTGGATCATTTAAGGATAAGTCAAATACATCAGGGAAGATGAAATATAAGTACCAAAAAATGGAATCCCCCTCCTACATAGATTACAATTACAACATCTGAAATACGGAGCTTGGTAACATTGACATGGAAGAATTTTGGAACAGAACCAAGGATTATTCTTAGAGTCCCTGGATGAACTCAATAACCAGCAGAGGCATCCATCTTGTAGCAAGATTCCCACAATGCCCCGAGTTCATTTTGTCTTGTGCTTCCAATTATGACTCAGACTCTCGCTTAATGAAAAATCAAGCAGGAGAATTCATAGTAAAGTTGGACGTGGGTTACTTTGATGACCTCTTAAGTTTACCTAAATTTAGGAATATGTTGACATAGATCTTAAATCAGCACAAAAATCCCGAGACAAAGATAAAGAAGATTGCATTAGGCATGTGAATAAAAATTTCTTGATCAACGCCAAACCAGTTATCTCAAGGTTTCCCAAGTTTATCCCTTGGAGTGATTTCATCCTTGAAATCAGAAACATCATCACCTTGCTGAGTCAAGTATTTGGACTCTCTAAGTCAAGATAATTCTAAGGCTGGATGTATTAATTCATGGTCATTATGAAGAAGAATGAATAAGGGATCGATTGGAGCAGTCTTATAAGTGATGAGATTGATTCCCAGATGAAGATAGTATTGGCTACTGGAAAATTCTATATGTTGTCATATGTCACCTATGCAGCTGCCAACATGAAAAATTATCTAGGGTTGGATGCAAAAGGAGATAGGGTAAATGAACACTTATATCGATACTTCCCTTAGCTGACAATGAAGGGTTCCGAATATCAATTCAAAAGAGTGAACGATGCTTTCTTTTATGAATATATCTACAGGATGAACCCTGATCTGAGGAAAAGAAGAGTCTCTAACAAAGCATGGGCTGAAGTGTCAAAATGGGGTTGTATCTTCTTGCAGTTCAAGAAGTTCACATACCTTTAGGTGTTCATGTACATGGGTGATCCTTTCCGATTGCCTAGATTCCCAGGTGATAAGCTGATCCTAATGGAGTTGGTAAGACAATTGTTGGATTTCCACAAATTCCAACAAAGAAAACATAAGGCTACAGTATCCTTCCCTATTTCCATCAGAAGATACATGTGCTCGATGGTGGTCCAAGCTAAGAATTTGGTGCACGAGCTTCAAGACAAGTTGAAGAAGCACATGAAGCACAGAGATGGATTTTATTTCCGAGGAGTCCTTAAATCATATGGGACTTTGTATCTACATGTTCCCAACATTGAATATATTTGGGTTGATCTTCAAGATGCGGTTGCCATCCGAAGAAAGGACAATAGCAAGTTGACAATTGAAGAAATCTAGATGCTAGATTTCTCTTACATCCCAAAAGGTACTAAGGACAATGAGAGTGTCCTTGACACCTCGTACGATGGGTTGAACAAAGATCGATATGTATTCCCGGCCATTGATTAGTCCATTACTGAGAAAGCTTCTATCACGGGAAGAGCTACTCAAATTCTTTCCCGTACTAAGGTGTGGCTCATTTCTTGGGGAATGAGTTATAAAGAAAGGAGTTTTACAAAGCTAGATACTTTGGAAGTGAGACCCTCTAAGGGAAAAAAGTATAAGGATAAGAACCCTTCCAAAAGACCAATGAAGGTTAAGTTTGTAAGAAAGGGAGAAGATCAAATAACTACACCACTGGCCACTCTCCCATAAATAGTTGAGGTTCCTGATTCACCTCCACAACCAAAACAAGGGAATATTCTTTCAAGAGAAGAGATTATTCAACCTTCCATTCCTCTTTTGGTTGACATTTCATCAGAGGCAAGTCTTCCTTTTACCTCTCAGGCTCTAATTTCATAATCCTTTCCTCCCATTCAACCTTCCTTGCCTCACATTTCTTCACCAAGTTCCTCAACCATGGCTAGTATCTTCTCTAGCCTCTCACCTCTCCCCAATAGACACCATTTAACCATGGACATGCCTCCTCCTACTGCACCTTCATTCCCTGAATCCATTACCATGGATGCTACACTTGCAGTGGTCACCACTCCACAATCTAACCTTCCTCCACCTGAAGATGTGACCATAACACCTACAATGGGAGCAACATCCTCCAATACGCCTCAGTGGTTAGTAGATAAAACCCCAAGGAAGAGGAAAGGTGGTAGTTCCATTACCAGCCTTTGATTTTAGCTCCCTCAATGTCACTCCTACCAAGTCGGCCAAGAAACCCAAAATAGTTTCAAGGATTTCAGTGGATGCTTCAGGGCATAAATTTACAAAGATTGCTACTCCTGTGCCTGATAAAACTAAGGATGATATAATGGTCATAGATTATCAAATCACAAGGGTGGCTCTAGGGAAAGTAACAACAGAGGGAGCACATCAGGATGCACAAGATGCCATGAATGTGTTGTACCGAAAGCTAAAGGAAACTAAGGAAAACAAAGATGAGTTAAAAAGAGAAAGTACAACAGCTAATAGAAGTGCTACTCAAGCTCTCGAAAGCCTCCTGAGTCAACACCATCATCCTCTGATCCTATCTGGTTTGATTTCTCATCGTTACCCATGATCGAGAGGATTAATGAGAAGGGGAGGATGATTGATGAATGGATCCAAAGGCTGATCCTACAAGGAAATGAAGTCATCGAGGACATTGTGGAATTCTACAAATCCTTAGAGATTATAAAGAAGGATGGAGAGAAAATGGATGATGAATTTTCAAAAAGAGATTGGAAACTTAGAGTTAACTTTTGAAGCTATCCAAACACTGAAACAGGTTCCATCCCACATCTTGGTCGAATAAGGCATGATTCCACATGGGGCTAAACATTTTCAACTAACAAAATCCATTACATTCAGAATAAAGATTCTCAATGAAGCTTGCAGAAACCTGAGGGAGTCAGGAGATCAATTGGTCGATGGCAAGAGTGACTTAGAAGAAGAGCTAGTCAAGATCTGTGCTAAAGTGTTGAGTGAAAGTTCGGGCATTTTACCCTGTTGATGATCTTTACAAACAGATCCAAGAATCAATTTAGCATGAACCCACTTATGGATTCAGCCTGGAAAATCATTGATAGGTTTGTGAAAATTGAACATTCTTTGGAGACCCTAAGGAAACTCAACAAGAAACTAAAAAAGATTCCTGACAACATTAGCGATACTCAGGAAACATGTGAAGTTCTGATTGATCATTCCACCATGCCTGATGAAAATGAGATGCAAGGGTATAATCTGAAAATTCCAAGAATTTCAACACAAGACAGATTTTTTGGAGGAAGACAAAGATGATGATACAAAATAAGCACAATGTTTCATGTCATTTCAATCCTGAAATTGGCATGTCTTATTCATTTTTGTTTTCATCACATAGGAAGCAAATTTTGACTTGGTCTCCTACGTGAGATTCAAGAAAAGTAGGACTCTCATTAAAAAGAATATTTTTTAGGATTTATCCTATTTTCTCTCAACTCCTTTTATTATGAATAAGGGATGCTTATGCATTCCAAAGGGTTGAGATTTTTCTGAATATTGAGATCTATTGTAAAGAGGAAAGACTTTGTGTTTTCTTTTAATCATTTGAGGAATAGAAGCTGATGCTATTTTTGAAAATTTTTTGTTGTGAGATGTATCTTTCTTAAGATATTGTTATTATGTTCATAATCTTAAGATATTCTTTGTTTAGCATCTTGATCGTTTCTAATCATTTCAAATGTTAAATTTGTTATCTAAAGCTGATATGATTAATTTCGTGCTCTATGTTTACTCGAAAGAAAATACGTTCCTGCTTATTTCCTGTTCCATTGTGTTTTTTCCATAATAGTAATTCCCTTTTCTGATCCATTTTACTTCGAAAAAAATCCAAATCTCCATCTATTGTGGATATGGATTTCAGGATTTTATCCCAACCCCAATTGTTAGATTAGTTTGAATACTGTGCATATTATTTTTGTTGTGGTTTAGATTAGTAATAAACAGGAAGCCTCACCTGTCTTTGAGGAGGGATTTAATCCCATGTACTGTGGTTAAACCTCATATTTTAGTGTGACAAAATATCCAAGGCAATAGAAAGGGAAGATAACATTAGGCCTCCAAATGATATCTACCCTAGATAGTCCCTCCATCACTCACCTGTACTAAGCCACATTATGTGTAGCCTTAGCCACACAGTGTTGTCCCCTAACAGGTACCCAATGCCTGTAACCAACTTGGGCTAAGCCTGCCTCAAATGCATTAGGCCATGGAAAACCAACTAGATGAACACATGCAATGTGCTCATATGCCCAACAATGTAGAAGGGAGGTACACCACATGTTGAACCTCTGTAGCCACTCGTAGACCCACAGCTCCCTGTATAACTACACCAAAAATTTCATTCCCCAGGAAAAACACGTCCTCTACTCCATCATGTGTTATAGAACCACCATCAGCGCTCATGGGAATATCCCACCCTCTACATCTTGTAGCGAAAAGAAGCATACCACCTCCTGTTTTGCATAGAATGTTTTCCGTTCTTAAAATAGAGTTGCTTCTATCCTTTCATTCTCTTAAGAAACAGATAAGGGTTAGGGCTAGGAGGAATACCTGTTGAATGTTGGAGAGGTGTGTGCACGTACCGTAAAGAGAGATCAGATCGATTACAAAAAACTCCTTTTTGTCTAGGAAGGACTACCTGTAAGTAAGAATACAAGACCACCAGATTTTAGTTAGACAAGAAAATGAGGGAACTGCCTTGGGCCTAGGAAATATTGGACTTCCTTTCAAAGGTGGTCAGTTCCCCTCTTAATACGAATCAACAAAAATTCTAACAAAGAAGTTATTACAAAATTACAATTTAATTACCTCGTTAAAATTAATAGAGGAAAGGCTGGTTTTGGTTTGAGTCACAGTGACCGATGCCAGTCACTGTACAACCGACTGCGGTTTTACACCAATACTGGTTGCTGATAACCGATACCAGTAGGGTCATTGATTTAGGGGCTTTCAATGAAGGAAAGCTATAAGGCGGTTATGGTGTTTTATAAGGCTAGTAAATGATTAGGGATAGGAAATAGGGTGATTGAGAAAGACTCAGAGAGTGTGGGGGCTGTTCTTGGGGCAATGTAAGGGTAGAGGAATGACAATTAGATGTAGGGTGCTGCTGGGTAGTAGATCTAGGAGGTGAACATATAAATTACTATGATTCAGAAGCTCAAGAAATGTTATTTAAAACTATACAAGACACTACTTATTAGTTCCTGATGAAGATACAGGTCCAAGGATTGTGATGACGAAGGTAGGGCTCAGGTGGGATGATCTGACAATAAAAAATGAGCTATCTTCTCTCCCAATGCTTGGATGAGTGTCACTGTGCTCTAGTTCCTCAGTTGCAGTCTTGGGCTCAATGTCCTTCTCTACAAACTCTTCTCTTTTCTTCACTTGTCTCTGCTCTGCCAAGTGAATTCTGGATCTTTCAAATGAATTCTGATCCTTTGTTTTTGGTTAGGGGAGGTCATTTACAGGGAACCGATGGCAGTTACGTAACCGACGGTGATCGAGTAGGAACCGATGTTGGTTAAGTCAAAGTGGGCTATTTTTAGTAAAGATAGCCAACTTTCCCTCCTTTTTCTCCTGAGGGATTAGTTGTGGGCTTGGTCAAGTCATGATTAGGTTGGTTTTTGGTGTGGGTGAGAAGTAATTAGTCATGGGTGTGGATGTAGACCAAGTTATAGGTCTTAATTAGGTTAGTTTTAGGGTTAGGGCTAGGTCATGATGAGGTGGTGAAATGATGTGTGGCAGGTTTGGAGATGTGGATATATTAATTATAAGGTAATTAATAAATAATTGTGTAAGGTTTAAGTGGTGAGGTTGGGTTTGCGAAATGAGATGCAGAGAACAGGGTGTCGTAAGACACAAATTTGGTGTCTACATTAGCCCCTTATTGTCGTGTAGCTTGTCTTGTAAAGCTGCATTGACAATTAATAAAAAAGTGATTGCCCCAATTAAGGGTATAGGTAATCCCCCTCAAATCTATCACAGATTGAAGGTGACGTGAAATCAGGGATAGGGTTGATAAAGGATAAATGGTGTTGGGATGATGGTAAGATGGTGGGGTAAGTTCAAGGAAGCAGACGCATGTTGAAATGCAAGTAGTGCGACCCAGGGTACATGATTGGAAGAGCAAACAAGCAATTCATAGGCAAAGGTCGATAGTTTTATTCAAACAAGGGTGATATAATCCTGGTATCCAAGGCATGGGAAGTAGCTCCAGGGGATATAACGGGTAAGGTACAGGAACGTTTAGGCATGTTCGGCAATACCAAATGGTTTGGTTTGGTTGAGATAAACATCACAGTCTCGGTCTAGGCAAAAGTTGGTTGGCTGATCAATTCAAGTATCCTAATCATGCTAGAACACGAACAGGTGAGCTCGATTGAACAATAAACTACATGATGGGTGGATAAAATTGTAATTTGTGGGTCTTAGGTGAGGTACTTAATTGGTGCAGCCTTGGATTGGGCTGATTGATTAGGGAGGGCCTTGGGTCGAGCCTGATTGGTTGGGTGTGGCCTTGGGTGGGGCCGATTGATTAGGTGTGGCCATGGGTTGGGCTAGATTGGTTGGTTGCAGCCTTGGGTCGGGCCTGATTGATTGGGTGTGGCCTTGGGTCAGACCAGATTAGTTGGTTGCGGCCTTTGGTCAGGCTTGATTGATTGGGTGTGGCCTTGGGTCGGGCCGGATTGGTTGGTTGCGGCCTTGGGTCGGGCCTGATTGATTGGGTGTGGCCTTGGGTCAGGCCGGATTGGTTGGGTGTGGCCTTGGGTCGGGCCTGATTGGTTGGTTTTTTGCGACCGTGATTTGGGCCAATGAAGTCAAAATAATGCTATTTAGCAAAGCCGGGGGAGGCGACGTGGTGAGACAGGAAGATTGGTGGATAAGGGCAGAAATTTTGTTAAAGTAAGCATGTAACTGATATCAGTTAGTTATGACCGGTATCGGTTAGAAGACCGATATCAGTGTTTTAGGGCACGCACTAACCGATATCAGTTATAGGTCAAAAACCTATAAAAAGAAAAATACGGCATGTCATTATCACATTGTCATTTTGATAACCAATACGGCTTGTCTTGGTTTTAAATTGATTTTGTTGAGTTTGTCCCACCACGATGACGTGTAGTCGTACCGGTAGGCTCTGAACCCCTACTTGTGTGAATTTAATGATTTTAACTTAGATGTGGGTTTTGGGTAGGAATCCCAAATTTAATAAAACAATGAATAAATGGAATTAATTTGTAAAATGGAGTGGGTAGGTAGGTTAGTTAGGCCAAAACGGCAGGGTGGGTAATTTTTTAGGTCTTTTTGGTGGGTAAATGGGTAGAAATAGGAAAAAATAGGTTTTGCGGGCCGTTTTGGGTTCGGCCCCAGAATGGGACAATGATCGATGTCGGTCACTAGGCAACCGGTATCGATCACCAAAGGTTTGTAGAAATTACTTTGTGGATAGACCAGCGTCGGTACAAAAAATTTGCTTGGGGGACCAATGGCGGTCAAGGGTGACCGGTACCGGTCAGCATGGGTAGGAGTTAGGTTTGTGAACTTTGTGGTGGTTGTTTGTTGTTAGAGTTTTATTTTTTTTGTTTTTTGTTTGGTTGGGGGTGAAGGGGGGGGAGGTAGGGTTGATAGGAAAGGTGATTGGGGTGGGGGGGGAATGGGGTTGTTAGGGGCTGGTTTAGGTAGGATAGATTATGTGTTGTGTATGAAGTAGGAGGTGTTAAATTGGTGGGGGTAGAGTTAGATGGCTAGAGTAGATTGGGGTGGTTGGTAGGGTGGGAGATAAGTAAAGGGGAAATCGTAGATGTATAGAGTAAGATAGGTGGGTGTAGATGTGTGTTATAGAGTCAGGTTGTGGTTGGGTGGGTAAGTGGGTATAGAGGGTTAAGGTAGTTGTTTTTGTAAAGGGTAGGCCTGATGAAGTGGGTTTGTTTTTTCAGGCACGCCAGCAGCTCACGATATGCAGGATCATATGCCCCCTCTATTGAGGCGGATGCGGCCACATGTGACCACAGCACAGTGGGCCATCATGTGAGATGTTGGACTTGGCAGAGTCAAGCAGTATAGGGCCTGTGGATAGGGACCATAGCTTGATGGTTACCCTCATCAAGAGATGGGATCCGACAACCAATGTCTTCCATCTCCCTACTGGAGAGATGAACGATTACATTAGAGGATGTGTATCGCATCCTGAGACTGTCCGGATCATAGGTGAGGCAGTGTTCCAGGTAGATCCGGAGATAGAAAATGGACAACATCTTGCATGTATTTGAGGATGCAGCCCCATTGCTTACTTATCACAGCGCGAGCATTGCCTATGGCGACATGTATCGTGAGCATAGACAGGAGACACTGACTTGCCATGTTAATGATGATTGGCATCACCTACTTCACCCTCCCTAACTTAGAGGGAGGGCCACTTCGCCACGGGCTTTGATGGGAGTTTTGCATGAGATGGTAGAGGAGAATACATGCTATGCCTGGGCACCAGTGTATCTGGTGCAGCTATACAGAGAGCTCTGGGGTTATCGCTGTATGAGGTGATTTGGTATATGCTCGACGTTTTTGTTACACTGCTGGGCTTACGAGCATATGATCTGTATATGACTAGTAGGGGTTTGCCCAGCAGCCATGGGCCACAGATAGTATAACAGATATGGATTTCAGAGGTGGTTGGGGGTCGTGGGCCAACCACAAGCGGTGCTTGTAGGATGAGATGTGGCCTATTATTGTCATATGTTAGAGGGCTTGACCACGCTCAATATTATATGGAGGCCCTAAAAAGGCCATCAGCCCTGAGGAGGAGCCCGAGCATAGGTGCGTTGGATCCAGTATAGTTATCTGGATAGCTGGACAAAGGTCTGGGGAGTATGAGCGGATACCCCTAGAGAGGGTACAGACGGCAGTTGGGCTTACGACAGGATGAGCCACCTCCCTTCCCACAGTACCGGAGGGATGATGTAGAGGCACCACTGCCTGCACCGCAGCCAGTTGACCCAGACTGGGTAGCAGAGAGACCGGCTGATGATACAGTGGATGATGCTGGAGTGACAGGGGCATTTTTGGTGTGGTGGGCAGGTCAGAGAGCAGCTATGAGAGTACAGCCCACACAACCAGATTTGGCGGCTGTGATAGCGGAGAGGGACCGTCTCTTGGGCCAGGTGCAGCTATTACAGGGGTAGCTTGCTGCTGCACAGGCATAGATTGGGGTGCTACAGGGGTAGTTAGCCCAGGCACAGCACAGCTCAGCACCACCACAGCACCGGCACAGCCACATGCACTGCACAGGCACAGGCACGCAGGAACCGACACAGGCACAGGCACAGGCACCACCGCAGGCACAGGTGCAGGTACAGGCACAGGGGTGTACCGATAGGGCAAGCAGGGCCACTGCTATTAGGAGTCGGGGGACCAGCCCCAGCAGCCATGGTGGCACGGGCCCGCTATATGGAGGCGAGAGCGGAGGCCCAGTATTATCAGGACGTGCTCGATGGTACCGGGGCTGACTATCAGCCATATGCGGTGCACATAGAGCCGAGACGTCCCAGAGCTAGAGATCACAGGGGGCTGCAGCCACAGCCGGTGGGTCGGTTACAGGGAGGAGGCGAGAGCCAGCATAGAGACCAGCAGGGGGACGGGCCAAGGGTGGTGGAGAGAGCTGATGACATCCTAGGAGCGGAGATTGATTTTTGTTATTAGATATAGACACCGGTCTACAGAACCAAGTATGTATATAGAGGCCTGTATGCCCACATAGGATTTATTTATTCATTTTTGTTGTATATACCGGCCTGCGAGGTCGAGTACATTTTGTATAGCTGATACCGGCATGCGAGCCGAGTATATTTTTGACATGAGAGACCGGCCTGCGAGCCGAGTCGAGATTTTGACAGAGACAATGGCCTGCGTGCCGGCTTTGTATTTTTTAGATCACAGAGGCCCCATGCAGGGCAAGTTGTATATTTTGACATTGATATATATATAGATGATGATTTTGATCCACATGGTGTGTATAATGATTGGGTTGATGTATATATTAAAATGTCTCATGTGTTTTGTCAATGGTTTTTGAAATTTAATGATATATAGATGATGAGTTTGATCCACATGGTGTGTATAATGATTGGTTTGATGTATATAGTCAAATGTCTCATGTGTTTTGTCGATGGTTTTTGAAATTTAATGTATATAGATGATGTTGATGAAATTTTGATGATATGTATATGCGTTGATGGGATTCTGATGACAAATATTGATAACAATGTCGTTATGTAGGGAAAAGAGGCGGGCGCCACCAAAAATTTGCAAAAACTAAAGAAAAGGCCTAGGTTTAAGCAAAAGGAGACATGTGACCGATATCGGTTAGCTAACCGATGTCGGTAGATATATGACCGATACTGGTTAGGTAACCGATATCGGTTACGCTAAAACGAGCTTTTCTAAAAATAGAAAAGCTTGGGAGGCAACTTAAGTTCTTATTTTTAGAGTCATGCAACAAGTTAAATACGAGAATGCGACTGTTTGACGACTGATACAGGTAATTACATGGGAGAATTGAGTGATAAGGAGGAAAAAGATAGGTAAAGTGATTGTGGGCTGAGATTAAGAAGGTAGAAAGGTAAGTTATATTGAAGAGGGTGGTGAACATGGTCTGAACAAGGTGAATCATCCAGCGGGCAGAGACGAGAGGGAAGACAGGTTCCACCTCAAGCTTGCTGCATCCCAAGAGGTAAAATTTTTGGTTGTAATTTAATTCTTGCATGTTTTATGAATAGGATGAGAGAAGGTAAGTGGGTAGAGATGAAAAAGAAAAGGTGATAGGCAAGGGTTTGGGATGGGGTGAGGGTTATGGGGTAGGTAAGTAGGGGTTTCGGGTATGTTTATAGGTACAGAGAGGGGTAAACGAGCAAATAATTATCGTAGGTGGTATTTTTAAGCAGGCTGTATAGGATTGACAGTGACCGATATCATTTTAGAGATAACCGGTATCAGTATCGGTTAGGTAACCGGTATCGGTTACTGCATGACATTCCAGAATGTGAGAAAAAACACTTGGGGATTTGATTTATTGAATGGTTGTTTGTTGATTTGATGTATGCAGGCAGAGGCAGGGTTGAGGATGAATGATAGTGTGCCAGCTTTGTTGTCACGAGTCCGAGCGGATGTAACACCAGCTGAATGGGAATTGATAAACCATGTGGGGTTAAGTGGAATCTGCTATTATTCACGAATCGCACGCAATCATGCTATGTTGCAGGCGTTGATTGAGAGATGGAATCCAGAAAAGAATACCTTCTATCTGCCAATAGGGGAGATGACAGTGATGTTGGAAGATGTGTTTAGAATTTTGAGGCTCCCAATTACAGGAAGACCAGTGTATCAGGTAGGGGCCTAGTGTGGCGCGGGGAGCGATAACAACAGTATTTGGTTCAGCTGCACGAGATTTGACACAGCGAGGTTTGACATTTACTTATGGTATAATGTTTGCAGCACACCCTGAGGCAACAAGGTTAGCAGTGGTATTAATGATAGCGGTGGGGTATTATGCATTACCAAGGGCGGATGGGGGAAGATTTCCAAAAGCATTGATGTGTATTATTTGGGAAATGATAGAAAGGAGCGTGACTTTCACATGGGCACCCGCATATCTGGCGGAGCTATACAGGGGTTTATGGGCCTACAGGTGAAATCACAGGACGACACTGGATTGTGCATACTTATTACATTGTTGGGCCTATGAGCACATTGTGTGTGTGCGACCAATAGGCCGACCAATCCAGGAAAGAGAGACAGGAGTGCAGAGGTTGGGATTCAGATGATGGGTCCAGACAGAACAAGAGGTGAGATCCCAGGCCGTGACAGATGACATCGAGTATTATAGGCAGGTGTGGGAGATGGTGACGATTGTGGATATCCATTGGAGGCCTTACGGGAACTATATGGTGACAGAGAACATAGCTAAGGATTTGAGGGGTGTAGAGCGATTGAGGTGGATCGCGGGGCACAGGCCAGGTGAGTACGAGAGGATTCCTCTAGATCACGTGCGGCGACAATTTAGATTTGTTCAGGATATACCCATGGCTTATAGACCATACATGAGGATCGACGCCGAGGCATCATTCTCACCTCCCGGCTGACACCTCCAGAAGGACCAGAAGAGATAGCAGCCAATCGCAGGGTAATGGATGTAGGAGCGACAGAGGCTTATAGATTATGGTGGGTAGCAGAGCTGTGAGGTTCATGTGAGAGGGCCGATCAGCCTAACATAGCTGTGATTACAGCGGAGAGAGATCACCTGCAGGGTTTAGTGCACCAGCTTCAAACGCGGGTGAATGAGACAACGAGATTGTTAGCGGTTGCGGAGTCACGAGTAGAGAGACTAGAGGCGAGATTCCTCCACGCGAGAGGGCGTATTCATATGTTACAGGAGAGATTGGCAGATCAGTGGGAGGAACCAATAGCAGTGGCACCTTTGAGGATGGAGAGGCCAGGCGAGCGGCGTCGACGATCACGATCATCACCTGGTTCGGGATGAGGCGCAAGGGTCTAAGTGAATTTCATAGAGGTATAAGAATAAATAAGGATGCCGACCTGCGCGTCGATGATAGAGAAGATGTATTTGTTTAACATCTAAATAAAACTGAATATGTATGTTGATTTGAGTTATGATAATAATAAGAATGGTTGTGTTTTGAATGTTTGTTTTGAAAAAGGATAAAGATGAATGTTATCAAATAGAAATACACAAAAATATTTATATTTACAACACATGATAGGTTATGGTAGGGGATGGTCGAGCTAACCTTGGGAGACCCCATGTCTCCTAAGTGCTGCCTACATAGCCCATTGCACAAAGCAAGGAGGGGCCTCAGACCGATGTAGTTCTCCCTTAGGACCAGGGAGAGGTGAATTCAGGAAATTTGGTTGTGGTTAGGCAATTTGTTGGTTGGTAAAAATATTGATATTGGTAGGGTAATGTTGTTGGTGTTGGTAAGGTATTGGCGATGTTGGTGTAGGTATAGGTGAAGTGAAAGTTAGCTTACCCAAGTAGTAGGGAACCGTGTCCTGATTAAGGTCAACACATAATCCTAGATTCGAGTAAAAGAGGCAAAAGTGTCCCGTAGTTGAAAAGAGCTAAACAAACCACATATTAACGTAGGATGAGCTTGAATCCCTAGGTACCTTGCATAGGTGAGAAGTCGATAGGTGAAAAGAGTTGTATAATCACAATATATCGGATATACGTCACGTCCCTTGAGTTTTGTTGCTTTGACGAATGGTGAGGTGAGGTGGCTGGTAGAGCTGGGGCGCAGAGAATTTGTTATAAGGTGATTATGCTGACAAAAGAGAACCAAACCTAAATAGACAAGTCCATGACTCAAAAGTGCTTTTGAATACTGCTTTTATTTTTCTGGATATAGACTGATCGATGCGGGAAGTCTACATGGGATATGTATTTTTTTGTTCTTGAGGTCTTCACGAAGCTGAGCAATGCGAGAAGCTTCTGATAGAGGCTGACTTTGTATAGCTATCCTTCAAGGGAGTAGTCTATTTATAGTAGCAGATGCGGCTTTTGTGTATAGCTGTCCTTCGGGGGAGCAGTCTATTTATAATAGCAGATGTGGCTTTGCACATAGCTGTCCTTCGAGGGAGCAGTCTATGTATAACTTAGAGGTCTAGATGTCCGTTTGGCATGAAGCATCTAGTTTTGTAGGAAGTTTGACTCAAGAATATCCCATAAGTGTATAATTGAGAACATGTTATTTTGATACTTTTAAGTCATGGACCAGACTAAAAAGGGGAAGGCATCTTTAAGAGGAGGTGATGACCAAACCACGTGAGCTTGATTCTATTTTGAGATGCATGAAACAAAGTGTATGAGGTGGTAAATGAGCTCAAGGGACGAGCGCAAGGTAGATAAGAAGTGATATAACACTAAATTCAACAGTAGAATGGCCGAAGATGCAAGGCATTAAGGGGTTCAGGCTCAGGTTTACCATTAAGCGAAGCTAAACGGTAAGTGCCTGATCCGTAAGTGTGAGTGATAATGTAAGGCCCAATCCAATTAGGAGTAAATTTTCCACGTTTGCTCTTTTCTAGTTTGGTTACATGTTGATTCTCTTTGAGGACAAGATCACCAACCTTAAAGGTACGCTCATGAAGTCACTTATCATAAGCACGCTTGATGCGCTTTTGATAGATTTGAAGGTGGTCAAGAGCTGTAAGACGACGCTCATCAAGAAGCTCCAATTGGGCTAACCGCTCTTGGCGGAAATCATCATTGGTGAGAATATCCTGAAGAGATATTCTTAGGGAGGGTATTTGTATTTTGAGAGGCAAGACAGCCTCGGTACCATATACCAAAGAAAATGGGGTGGCATTAGTGGAGGTACGAATGCTAGTCCGATAAGCCCAAAGGGCAAAGGGGATGTGATCAGGCCAATTTTTTCCAGAATCGTTAACGAACTTTCATGAGAATTTTGGTCAGGGTTTTGTTAGAAGATTCGGCTTGACCATTTGCTTGTGGATAGTAAGGTGATGAGAAACTAAGTTTGATACTAAAGTTGTCACAAAGGTCTTGTAACAACTTATTTTTGAAAGATTTCCCATTATCTGTTATCAGGCGATGAGGAACACCAAAACGACAGATAATGTGATGGTTGATGAACTCTACAATTTTTTCTTTTTTGGTTGAAATGAGTGGAATGGCCTCCACCCATTTAGTGTAATATTCGGTCGCTGTGATTATCCAACGGTGACGTTGTGAAGAGGGCAGGTGAATCTCACCAATAAGGTCTAAACCCCATTGTGAGAAAGGCCAAAGATCTCGTGCGACCTGTAGCGGATGGCTAGGAGTATGTTGAAGGTTGGCATGTTGTTGACACATAATACAACGCTTAACATATTCGTAGCAGTCGTTATTAAGAGTAGGCCAATAATAGCCTAGGTGAAGGATCCGTTTGGCCACGGCAAGGCCACTAAAATGTCCACCACAAATGCCGTCATGGACTTGTTGGATGATATAGGTGACCTCCGCGCCGGTTAGACATCGAAGGAGGATGCCATCAAAGCCACATTTATAGAGGAGTCCCCCCATGACGACGTAATGAGAAACACTTTTAAGAAAAGCACGTTTTCTGTTACTCGTAAGGTCAGATGGGAGAACAGAGGTTGTAAGGTAATCGTGAAATTGGTGATACCAAGTATCCTGTGAATCAGCGGATACATTATTTATCATACCAACATCTGGGGCTGAGTAAGATGGGGCAAAGAGTTGTTGGACCAAGACAAATATGTCAGAGTTCAGTTGGTGAGGCAGGAATTTGCGAGGCTAAGCAAGCCATAGTATCCACAAATTTATTAGTTGAGCGGGGAATGGTTTGGATAGAATAATGAGTAAATAAGGTCAAAAGTGAATCCACGTAATGTTTGTACTTTTGAAGTTCCTCATTTTTACATTGGTAGATGCCGTAACTTGATTGAAGACCAGTTGAGAGTCGCCGAAAATGTTAATAGATTTTACACCTAAGTGTAACGCAACCTGGAGACCCAAAACAAGGGCCTCGTATTCCGTTGTATTATTAGTGCAGGGGAAATCGAGCTAGAATGAAAGAGGCATAGGTTCAGCATCCAGAGGAATGAGAACAACGCCGGCCCCTCTGCCGCGCTGGCATTTGGATCCATCGAAGAAGAGGGTCATTGGATACGACTCCTCACTGAGTGAAAGAGTGGCAATGAGTTCGTCAGGGAAAGTAAAATTGGTAAATTGTTCCCCAGGTAAAGGGGCTTCCGCGAGTTGGTCTGCGATAGTTTGTCCTTTGATTGATTTCTGGTGTACAAACTCAAGGTTGAGGTCGGTGAGGAGCATAAGCCATCGGGTGATGCGTTGGTTTAGATGAGGTTTGGCGTACATATAATGGATGGGGTCCGCGTTGGTGATGACAAAAGTTTTGTGATTCAGGAGGTAGTGTCGGAGTTTGGTGGCCACGAATGATAGGGCTAGGCACAACTTTTCTACATGTGTATACCTAGTCTCGTAATCCACCAGAGTACGACTTATGTAATAAACGGCTTGTTCTCGATGCTCGGAGTCACGATGTGTGAGCATGGCTCCTACAGCATGGTCGGTGGTAGAAAGGTAAAGGTAGAAAGGGCGATCGTCCTGAGGTGGGATAAGCACGGGTGGCTGCAAGAGATAGGCTTTAAGAGCCTCAAAGGCTTGGTGGCACTCTTCGCTCCATTGAAAGACAATGTCCTTTTTAAGGAGATGATGGAAAGGTTGACATCGATCCGAGAGTTGTGAGATGAAATGCCGGATAGATTGGAGTTTTCCCTGCAAACTACGCAATTGTTTGAGGTTAGTGGGTGGGGGAATTTCTAGGATAGCTTTGACTTTAGCTGGATCGACCTCAATGCCACGCAAAGAGACAATAAAACCAAGGAGTTTTCCCGAAAGGACACCAAAGACACATTTCTTTGGTTGAAGATGAACACAGTATTGTAACAGGTGATCGAAAATAATGGTTAAAACATCGAGATGTTCACTGCGATGTTTAGATTTGCCAAGAAGATCATCGACATAATCCTCAAGGATAGTGTGCATAATGTCATGAAAAATGTAAGTCATAGCCCGCTGATAGGTCACACCAGCATTCTTAAGGCCAAACGGCATGACACGATAGCAGAAGGTTCCCCAAGGAGTTATGAAGGCAGTTTTATGTTGATCGGCCGGGGCTACCAAAATTTGATTGTATCCCGAGAAGCCATCCATGAGGGAAAGCATCTCATGGCCCGCAGTGAGATCAACAAGTTGATCAATACTTGGTAGGGGGAAGTCATCCTTTGGGCAAGTGAGGTTAAGGTCCCAGAAATCCGTACATATCCGAAGTCCCCCCGTTGCTTTAGTAACAGGTACGATGTTAGAAATCCATTGAGGATAATCAATAGGTAAGATGAAGGAAACAGAAAGGAGTTGTTGAAGCTCTTCTTTGACCAAGAGGGCAATGCGTGGATGCATTTTTCTCAGTTTCTATTTAACTGGTTTGGAATCAGGTTTCAGGGTAATGTTATGGACAACAATGTCAGGATCAATTCCTGGCATGTCAGCGTAGGACCAAGCAAAAGCTTGGTTGCGGGAACGGAGGAAGGTAGTGAAGGTAGTTTGTTCTGATGCGTTAAGAGATTGTCCGATCTTCACAATGTGAGGATCATCCTCTGTGTGGATGTTGATTTCTATAGTTGACTCATTCAACATGGTTTGAGTGTCAGATGGTAAGGCACGTTGAATATAAGAGTCGTCCGCACCAAGGTAAGTGAGGATGGAGTCGTCATCCTGGCACTCAACAACATTAATTGAAGGTGAGTCCTCTTCAATCATGTCTGGATACAGAAGGGGAAGAGAAGATGGGTCTTCATTATCGCGTTGATAAGTGAGAGGACCCAGGAAGATAGCGTTTATGAAAAAAAAAGTTAGGAGGGATAGATTCAGGGTCTATCGACTCTGTGGGTGACGATGACAAAATGGGTGATGATGGTTCGGAAGGGGTGACTTCGTCATCTTCCTGGATACAATGGATAGGCGGTGTCTTCGGTGTAGGTGGTTCAGAGAATCCAAGACCACGACGATCTTTGTGTTTGCGTGTAGTTACAGGAATGATCGTATGTCGGCCTTGTTCATAAAGACCAAAACCGAAGCCCTTCCAAGCACAGCGCATCAGGAAGGTGAGGGCGAAACGACGATTAGTTAGATATTGAAAATCAGATTGGAAGGGAACCACACCAAGGGGAGGTTCAGGGGTGACAGAGGATGTATCGACACCCCCATACGTTAGGTTGGTGCGGCAATTAGGTGGTCCGTAGGAGATTACTTCCCCCACACGACGGTCGTAGGTAGGATGCGCATGTAACTGTCCATACTCCTGTGGGGTATGGAAAGTGCTAACATTATATAGGTGATACTCCCCCAGCGTAAGGCATTGAAAAACATCTACCAAGGGATCTGAGGTCGGGATGTTGTCCGCGGGGAAGGAAGCGGTATTTGCGGCGGTGGTTTCATTGGTTGAAGGTGTAGGTGCGGTTGAGATGGATGGTTGAGGTGTGGTCGAAGTAGATGGTTGGGTTGGATGAATGGGTGTCTTGACTGGTACAAGCACATCATTAGGGTGATATAACATATTGCAGGTTTTGAAGGGGGGAGCGTCAGCTTTTACGGTGTAGGACTTCCCCTCATACTTGAATTTTATGCATCTATGTAAGGTGGAGGGAACGCATCCCATAGCCCGGATCCAAGGGCGGCCTAACAACATGTTGTATTGGAATTCTCCCTCAAGGACATAGAAGAGTTCAGGTAAAGTACGTGGCCCTACACGAATGTTAAGGATCACGGTGCCTAAGGTAGAAGTAATAGCATCATTGAATGAACGCAACATGGTGGGGTTGGCACACATGTAGCTAGAAGGGATATTCATTTGTTGGAAGGCTTTGGAAGAGATGATGTTTAGGCTAGCACCCCCGTCAATCATAACATGACGTACTCGGATGTCTCAGACGTAAGCCGAGATGAAAAGAGCGGGGTCAGGATCTTCTGCACCAAAGTCGACAATTTCGTCTTCGGAGAAACTGACAGCAGCGGCTTGCTGTACAGAGACAGAAGTGGTTGGGGAGATAGGTTGTTTGGTGAGAGAAGCAACATGATTGGGTGTTAAAATGGAGGCAACGGGAAAGGTTTTCGTTAGGTAGGACCTCTATCCCTTGGAGGATTTCAATGAGAGCTTGTCGATGAGATTCAGAGGTTTGAATGAGATCATACAGTGTCATTTTTACAGGTGATTGGTGAAGCTATTTGATCATGGTACGGTGGGCAACTCCATCAGAGATGGGGTAGACAGGTCCACGAATAACCACTTTAGGTGGTGGTGTGATCGGGATGGCGGACGGAGAAAGAGAGGCCGCAGGTGTGCTTTCTTTAGCTTTCCCATTGGTTTTCTTCCCTCGAGTAGCAATGCTAATCATGTTGATCTCGTGAACACGAGAGGAGGAAGATGGTAGGGATAAGTCATTGTCTTCGAGAGGTGGGGTTGCAATAATGATATTTCTTGGTGAGGTGGGGATAGGTGGTATAGGAGAGGGGATTGAAGCTAAAGGTTTCTCCCTTCGTAAGTTGTCTTTCTTAACCTTTCTATCTGAGAGAGGTGACTGACGAAGGATGGCTTTCAAAGTTTTGCATCCCTCTACATCATGTCCTGGTGTGCGGTGGTAAGCGCAGATTTTAGACTCATCATAACCTATAGGTCGAGGTTTAGATGGATCATAGGGTCTAAGTGGGGGTAGGGAAATGGTCGCATTCTCCACCAACATATCAAGGATCTTGGCGTAAGATCCTTTGAGCGGGTCAAAGTCAGAGGAAGATGAGGCTATTGATTGGGTGGGTTTTGGTAATGTTTGGGTATGGTTGGTTCGTACGGGTGGTGGTTTAGACAAGGGGTTTTGATAATTGGATTTAACTAAACGTGGCTTCTTCAGCGCAGAAGTTATGTTTAGCTGGTTAGATGATGAGGCCACAGATGACGTGGTGGCAGGAAACAACCACAGAGAAAGAGGAGTGACAGCAAACAAATCCTTTGATGATGGAGTTTGTTTAAGGTTGATAGGTGGACAGGATACTTGGGGTGACGGTGTTGATACACCCATGGATCTCTGTATGGGTGTAGAAGGTGTAGGTCATTTTAAAGAAAACGCAGGAGGTATGATGTATTGAGGCAAGGTGGAGGGGTGAGGTCCCAATATAGAAGGTAGGTGTGACGGCGAGGGTTTTAGTTGTGACAGAGGCATAGATTGGACTTGAGGGGATTGGGTTTGTCTCCTAGGTGGATGGACGGCTTTATTTTTGGATAAATCTAACCGTTTAGGTGGGTGTGTTAGGCTGGGTATTGGTGAAGTCCCAAGCGTAGGGGAAGGTGTGGTTAAGTTAATAGAGGTGGATGAGGTATTCGGTAGAGATGAGGGGGGTGAAGATGAGGACATAGGCATTTTGAGCTTTTGTAAATACCTCGGGTATATGGTAGAGGTGTCTGGATCAGTCATCTGCATTTGAGTAGAGCATGGTGTACTCAAACGCTCCCATAGGACTCGTCTATCTTCTGAGGGATGACAATCTTCACGTGTGAATAGGAACTTTTGTATGGAAGAGAGGTGGGTTGTGATTCCGGTCCACTGTGGGTGTGATACAGGGGGTAAATGAGGCACTGTATCAATGGGCGTTAAGAGGTCAACCGGTCGCTGAAAAGATTTAGGTGATGAAGAACTAATAGGTAGGAGGGCATGTTTGAGGGGATCCATCATGATTAAAGAATTTGGTGATGTTGGTTCGAGGGGTTTCTCTTCTAAGGATGACAGAAAAAGTGGCGAGCCTTCTTCTTTTATAGCAAGAGTGACGGAAGGAGATGTTTGGGAAATAGATAAGTTAGATAACATCTGCTCACAATCTTGCAGGGATGTGGTGTAAGAAGACTCATTCGTGAGAAGAGAACTTTGGGTGGTTAATTCCTTTATGGGTAAAGGAATGGACAAGATTATCGTTTTGTCTTGATGGGGGTGAAGGGGGTTCGGATCCCTGCGTTAGTAAAGAGGCTTGATTCAGAATTTCCTCAATAGAAGCTTTTGGTTGGGAGTCGAAAACTGCATGGATTTCATGAACACTCTCCTCGGCTAAGATATCTTGGTTTATGTTACTGTTAGAAGAGTGGTTTGGGAATGGTTTGTTGAAGATTTTCAAATTTCGGTTAGCAGGGGCATTAGGATTATTGAGGGTTATATCCCCTGCATCAACCATTTCCTGCACTATGTTTTTCAACATCTTACAGTTTTCGTGACTGTGTCCCTTCACGCGGTGGAAGTTACAGAAGTCATTTTCTTTGTACCAAGAAGGTATAGCGTGGGTGGAATCAAACCTAGAGTGAGGTTTAACAGGAGGTAAGGTGATAGCTCCCACTTTGAGCAATTTTTCCAAGATGACACCATAAGTTTCTCCCAAGGGAGTGTAATTGATGGGCTCGGCTTTATACTTATAGGTGGTTTTTGGCAGGGTATTAGACGGTGCTTGGGATTTGACCATCACCGTGTGTACAACTCCTTTTGATTTCGAAGCAGTCGATGCGTGAGAATTGGTGGTGTTGGGTTTGTTGGTGGAGTCTTGGGTTCGGAAATTAGGGTTTTTGTTACGCAACCGCAATTTCTCTTCCTCTAAGGCTCGAATCTCTAGTTTCCGAGCCATAGTAAAGGCCTCATCAAAGGTGTGGAAAGTTTGAATTTGGAGGGTAGGAGAAATGTGCTTAGCGCAGGCCCGCGTAAAGAGTTCGATAAGTTTGGCCTGAGGCAAGGCATAAGTAAGTTGGTTGATAAGGCCCCACCATCGTCCAACGAAATCTGTGATAGATTCGTCTTCAAATTGTCGGATGGCATAGAGGTCGGTGATGGATACTTTCTTGGCGATATTAATGGAGAAATGATCCAAGAAATATTGGGCTAATTGGTTAAAAGAGAAAATTGAGTGCTGGGTTAAAGCACTGTACCATTCCAAGGTGGGTCCTGATAATGACATGGGAAAGGTGTGGAGTAGTAAGGCATCGTCATGAGCAATCAGATAGCAAGCATGTCTAAATGATCGCAAGTGTTGTTGAGGATCCTCCTTACTATTAAAATGAGTAAATTTTGGTAATTCCCATTGAGGAGGATATGAATGAAGGGGGACAGAAGGATGAATAGGCTCCCGACAAACTTTCTCGTATGTCAGGGTGCTATGGCTTCCTGAAACAGAAGCCTCCAGATTTTGCATCTTGTCCATCATTTGTTTGATTAAATCAGTGGTTGGATGAGATGATGGTGTGGTTGTTGTAAACGGAGGAGGATTGGGCCAAGAGCCACCACTAGACAATGGTGGGGTTAAATGTTGATAAGGTATTGAGGATGAATATGTTGAGGTGACCGAATAGGGATGTCCTATATAAGATGTTGAAGCCACCGGATAAGTGTGTGGAAATGAAAAGGTGGGCGGAGCTTGAGAAGGAAAGCTCATGTGGATAGGTGGCAGAGAGCAAGTTATGAAAGGGGCAGTCTGCGAGAGAGACGAGGTAGGAGGAGTCGGCGGTAATGATATGTGGGGCCCCAGATTAACCAAAGGAAAGCTAATCTGTGTCGTATGAACCTCCGAAGCCACTGAGTTGGGAGACGGGGCTAAGGATGAAGAAGGTAAGGCGGAGTTATTAGGTGGGGAAGGAGCTAAGTGAGCAGCTATACTAATAGGCATACCAACAAGGAGTTGAACCGTCGGGTGTACGGTCAGGGGTATGAGACAAATAGTATTGTACAGCGCTAGGATTAGCATCCAAAAATTTCACAAATTCTTTATCTCCTACAGGGATTTTGGGAACCTCACTGGTGTCCGTAGGATTCCCCATAGGATGTGAAGGGGGTGATTCAAGTAAAGGAACAGAATAGGCATGTGAAACCATGGCTACGGCTTGTTTCTGAGTGATAACAACCATGGACAAGAGTACACAGCAGGGATTCAATCTATCAGGAACAGAAACAGCCACAAGATGTTGGAATTGGTAGGTTGTTGGTTTGTCGGGAACTGTGAAAGAAAGTAAATGATATTGATTAGGTAACCGATGTCGGTCAGACTGTAGCCGATGTCGGTTAGTTAACCGATGTCAGTAGAATAGGACCGGTGTAAGAAGTTATAAGAAGTTTCTGATTTGGGGTTAACGATGCTTAGTATACCTACCAAACTATTCTGAAGTGATCACTGAAATAGTGTATGACAGAGAAACAGAACTAAAAACAAGCAAGATGCACAAGCAAATCAAGAGACTAACCCTAAGATTAGTTTTAATTATTGTGGGCTTATGCCTTAGATGCAAGATGATGTCAATCCTAAACAAAAGACCTAAGGGAGATGTCAAGTTTGTTTTGGCTTATAAGGTTACCTCAATCGGGTGGAGGAATACCACGGAAAAGGGGGGATGTTTGAGCTGTTGTGTTGATTATGATGTGATTTGGGATGTGTTGTGTAGTGAAAGTAAGATTAATTTCTTGTCAATACCATGGATATCACCCCCACGTGTACGACCTGTTACTTAATCTACGTTCACTAGAATTGAAAACAGCAAGCAAGAATGTGATGCATGTGTTTTAAACCCAAATCGAAAATGATATTCGATGAAGCAAAGAAGATGACTTTCACTAATGCAAAGATGAGGAAGAAAGAAAAATTCTTTTACCAAAATGACAAAAATATCTTGTGAATATTTAGAAGAAGAAAATAGCAAGTGTGCTCCCTATATGAAAGCAAGCAAGAAAGAAAGAAACTTGAGAAGGGTCCCACCGGGCGTGCCAAAATTTTTCTGCTATCGTGTCATGCCATTTGGCCTTAAGAATGCTGGTGCCAAAATGTTTCACATAGAATGTTTCCATTCTTAGAATAGAGGTTCTTCTATCCTTTCATTCTCTTGAGAAACAGATAAGGGTTAGGGCTAGGAGGAATACCTGTTGAATGTTTGGAGGGTGCGTGCGTACCGTAGAGAGAGATCAGATCGATTGCTAAGAACTCCTTTTTGTCTAGGAAGGACTACCTGTAAGTAAGAATACAAGACCACCAGATTTTAGTTAGACAATAAATGAGGGAACTGCCTTGGGCCCAGGAAATATTGGACTTCCTTTCGAAGGTGGTTAGTTCCCCTCTTAATACGAATCAACACAAATTCTAACAAAGAAGTTATTGCAAAATTACAATTTAATTACCTCGTTAAAAGTAATAGAGGAAAGGCTGGTTTTGGTTTGAGTCATAGTGACCGATGCCGGTCACTATACAACCGACTGCGGTTTTACACCGGTACTGGTTGCTGATAACCGATACCGGTAGGGGCATTGATTTAGGGGCTTTCAATGAAGGAAAGCTATAAGGTGGTTATGGTGTTTATAAGGCTGGTAAATGATTAGGGATAGGCAATAGGGTGATGGAGAAGACTCAGAGAGTGTGGGGGTTGTTCTTGGGGCAATGTAAGGGTAGAGGAATGACAGTTAGATGTAGGGTACTGCTGGGTAGTAGATCTAGGAGTGAACTTATAACTACTATGATTCAGAAGTTCAAGAAATGTTATTTAAAAACATACAAGACACTACTTACTAGTTCCTGATGAAGATACAGGTCCAAGGATTGTGATGACAAAGGTAGGGCTCAGGTGGGATGATCTGACAATCAAAAATGAGCTATCTTTTCTCCCAATTCTTGGATGAGTGTCACTGTGCTTTAGTTCCTCAGTTGCAGTCTTGGGCTCGATGTCCTTCTCTACAAACTCTTCTCTTTTCTTCAATTGTCTCTGCTCTGCCAAGTGAATTCCGGATCTTTCAAATGAATTCCGATCCTTTGTTTTTGGTTGGGGGAGGTCATTTACAGGGAACCAATGGCAGTTACGTAACCGACGGTGGTCGAGTAGGAACCGATGTCGGTTAAGTCAAAGTGGGCTATTTTTAGTAAAATAGCCAACTTTCCCTCCTTTTCTCCTGAGGGATTAGTTGTGGGCTTGGTCAAGTCATGATTAGGTTGGGTTTGGTGTGGGTGAGAAGTAATTAGTCATGGGTGTGGATGTAGACCAAGTTATAGGTCTTAATTAGGTTAGTTTAGGGTTAGGGATAGGTCATGATGAGGTGGTGAAATGATGTGGCAGGTTTGGAGATGTGGATATATTAATTATAAGGTAATTAATAAATAATTGTGTAAGGTTTAAGTGGTGAGGTTAGGTTGTAAAATGAGATGAGTGGCACAGGGTGTCGTAAGACACAAATTTGGTGTCTACACCTCCATGATAAGAACCACCGGCCTCATCTCTTGATGATGGGATGCGTACATGTCTTCATAGCTCAAGCTCGCGCTATGGTATCTCAGCTCTGTCATCACCTCTCCAAAGACAACTATTATCATCTCCTCTGATGCCTCTGATGTAATAGAATACACCTTCTCCCCCACTATAGGTAGCCACAGGATCCTATATACGTCCTCTAGGGAGATTGTGATCTCACCCCTTAGCAAATGAAATGTGTTGGTCGCAGAATCCAATATATCGATGAGTGTGACCATCACACTTGGATCTTGAGCTATACACCTATAGTGTCAGATCCCAATTAGTCCCACATATGTCACATGGCTCCACTCCTTCGCAGTCACTCTCGACCGTACTTCTAGTAAAAAATGTGGAACTTTGTCCTGTATCCATTACTATTCCCTAGCCTACATCCAATAAACGACAACATTGTTAAGCCTTGACCATACCCAACATATCTCTTACCCAAAAAACCTATTCACAAAATCTTATTACTTATTACACCTTACCTACACCCCAAACCTATAGGCTACCCCTTTTTCCCCATTCATATTTTACACCCATCAACCTATCCCATTTGTCTTATTTTCAATAGACATGCACTTACATCTAATTACCTATCTTTCCCTCCTACCCTATCTCTTTTATTGACATATTTTCAATTACACCTGACCAACGTTAGTCACAGTTGACCAGCATTGGTCACTATTGACTGACGTCAGTCTATCATGACCAACATCAGTCACCTAATACTTTACCAATGCTAACCAAGGACGATTGACATCGACTACCCCTTGACCGACGTCAGTCTCTGTCGCAACGTCCAAAACTAAAAACCCCTCCTCATTTCTCAAAATTTGATAAAAATGACCTAAATACCTACCCTACCCTACCCAAACCTCAACTAACTTTATCCTCACCCCTATTTAACCTACAAGGGACCTCCCCCTCCCTCATTTAACTCCTTTTACTTGTAAATTACAAATATAACCCCCACCAGAAAATTTTTACCCAACCTGATTCCCATACCATATTTTTTTTTAAAAATGTCTAGATAAAATGGAATCCTACCTCATCTCAGTGCCATCTATGTGGTGGTATGTCTAGCCACCATGCTAGTGTTCCACCCAACCCTTCTCCCGCATGTACCATCACCAAATCACATCCTCACCACTAAGCTAGTCAAATCACTCGAACCGATCTTGTGGACCCGCCAATCTAATGTCGATCCCCAACTACGAGGCTCGCCAACTCAACTCTCCATCTCATCCTATTGCTAACTCTTACCCCACCGCTCTTTCATTTTCCCAAATAGTAACACATTATAATGAATCCGTAACATATGAATTTTTCTTTTTATTAACCGGTCATAGCAAACTGACATAGGTTACTTTACGTACCCAAAATTGTATGTACTATATTATCAAAAAGAGGTTACATAAAACCTAATAATGATTTAGATCTCTTCGCAAGGTGTTCATAATCTAGAAAATCTTGCCAAGTATACATTTGCATCCTAAAATTCCTTATCCAACCTTTTCATACTTCATTCTAACCTCTGCCCCCTTTTTCCTTAAATTTTTGTCTTTAAGTTACAAGATCGCTGCCCTGCCTGGGCGGCGGTCCCGTGACCGCCACCCAAGAAAGGGTGGTGATCCTGTAACCACCACCCTACATAGGGAAGTGGTCCTATCCACCTTTTGTAGAACCTTCTAGTGCACTCAACAACGTGAAAATTCAAGTTGCACTTTCAACTCTTAGCCACTTCTGCTTTGTTTAGATTTTTCAGCCACTTGATAATAGTAGTGCTCCATTTTTAATGATAAAGCATGGAAATTTGGACTTGCCTTCTGGTGAGTAAGAATGATATAAATATTGAGCTTGTTTATAAGCAAATGTCCCCCCTCTCTCTATGTTTTATTATTTAGTGCATTTGGAAGTTCCTCAATAAGTCTCAATAGCTTTAGACTTAGCATAAGTTATCAGCCTCTCAGTTTAAGGCTCTTCATTTTTTGGTTTAGAGATCACTTGATCTCTCTAGTTTAATTTTCTTCCATTGTTGTTCTCCAAAAAAATGGCTTAGCATAAATACATCATTGGTTCTAGATTGAGTTAATTTGAATATTGGTTCTGCTTAGATTTATAGGTTTTGTTTAGTCACAAGAAGAATAGGTCCTAGAATTTTAGGTGTGTCTTATCGTATCCCTGCAATAATCCTATTAGGAATCACATAACCAAGCTCTGTTCTCTTGCACTATCTCTCTCCTACTTGCATGTCGTTCAGTTTACCTCTAAGTTGTCACTGTTCAAATATATTCTCCTGTTACCGCTATCACATTCTCACCTTTATGGATTCATGAGAACATGAAGGAACAAAGAAATCACATTGAGGGGACAAGCTATGATAAAAATGGATTTGTCTCTGTTCTGCATATTCCAGGTTTGATTTGTCAAAATTGTAGTTTACAATATATCAAATAGAGTAGTGAACCATTTCATTTCGGTTAAAGCTTTCTTTTAATATTACCGAGGAAGCTGTGGGGAATGATAGCTTCTGAGAAGCTATGATTTTTTTCTCACTTCTGAGGTAAGATTGGAGATCTTTCAATCAAATTAGTTAGATATTTATATTTGTATCAACTCACGAATGCACAGGAAAATAGCTACATTTGGCTACCTTTCTTTTTTTAGCTTTATTCTTAGATTAGTCACTTGTTATCTAAATTTATTATATTAGTTTCTCTTTAAAATCATTCAATTTTATATCTCTAAAAATACAAAAATAAGCATAGCGTAGATTCATTTTCATAGTTAGTTTACTTCATTTTGTTAAGTTAGTTTATTTATTACATGACTATTATAGGATCAAGAGGGCCCAGGGATTACATATTCGAGCCTATGATACCCCAACTGAATCTCTGCATGGCATTAACAGATATAGATCAAGGTCTTAGGATCCATTTCTTCTAAACAATATAAAACCCGCAAGCAATTAGTGGGAAATTAAGAGTGTTAGACATCGAAGATGACAAAGCATACGAGTTCTGGTCAAATCAACCCAGCTATAGATTGCCTTGATAGGATGCCCATATGACCATATAAGAACCTGAACAAGACCAAATATTTGGTTGTGATCCATTAGTTCCATAACCAAACACAGGACACCTTCTCATTGACATAGATATAGGCCTATGCATATAAGTTTCTAGGACACCCATGAGGTATTCCGAGAAGATCGCACAACTCCTGATATTAAACATGAAAGTTGAAAAATCTTATGAGTACTCGATAGTCGAAAGGGGGGATTGATTCTTTACATGACCATAAAAAGTCCACAACAACCACAAGTTCATGGTTGTGATCCCCAAGTCCCACAACCCAATGGGCTTGCAAACCAATTAAACATTGACACCAGTTTACGTACACTATTATTTAGATCCTCACCACTCCCATCGGATATCATCACACAACTTTCTGTGTTGAACGTAGAAACTGATTGAGCTAATATTTTCTGGGTCAAACCAGAAAAGCATCCATAGTTTCTTGTAAATCCACTACATCTCTCACTATCACCTTCATGAACCTATTTGGAAATATATACGAAGCACCCATAGGTCACTTTCCACAAGTCCAATAACCAATAGATAGGATCTCGACAGAGCTTGACATTGATTGGAGCCTCCAAATAGTTATAGTGTTAAACTGATCCATAACACCAGTTTAGGTTAAAAGAGCCTTCCTCACTTTAGATTCATAGATCCCATTATTGCGTATCGAGGATATAGGATTTCCCAACTAATTTGTCCAAATCCACATAAATTATACTTCACCGGCTATCTAGGCACGACCTCGAGAGGTTGGGTATGGAGAAAGTCTTCTCGAAAATTCTCACGCTCACCTGTCACTTTTATATCATACAAAATTGGTGAACCCGATGTGAAACTAACAAACTCTCCTTTTTATTTTCCATTTCTTTCATCCACCTTCCTCTTTCCCATTATTTTGCAGGTATTTATATACCCCTCAAGTATGTTGGGATACGACACATACGGAAAACCTCTCTCAGGTCTCGAAGCATATTATGGTCAGACGAGTAGACAACAGTCACCATCACTTTTTGCATAGCCTGATAACTACTCAAGAAATTACTTGTCATCACAAACTCCTCCTCAAAGAAGTAGCTCTAGTTCTTCATTCTAAATTGAGGATTTGGAACAACTCACAAAAACACAACAACCGGAGCCCTCAAGCTCTAACAATATGACATTTACTGGAGAATCCATTTCATCTCCTCAATTTTTATCTAGACCACACATCAGTAGGTAGTAAGATCCACTCCCATTCTTGGATGAGGAGCTCTAGCATGCCTCCTCAATAATCCTATAGCTATCCACAAAAATAACCAACTAGAACCATGTTTTCAAACATTGGTCTAGTTGAAAATATGATACCTCTCGGTTTAGTACCAAATAATCCATATCAGAGCAACGCTCCTCCCTACTTAAAAATTTATTCAAAATCACCATAGCGATATATGTTCTCTTCTCCTGGGATATTCACTCAACCCTAGGGGTTTCCTTACACCCCTACAAATACATATGTTATGCCATATCAACAACCTATTCCACCTCCACTCCCTCAACATGCACCATCTATGGTTGAAACCTATGCAGTAAGGACTTACTCATAATATTTAAAAGAGCCTTTATATTTCACCGTATGAAGTGTCATGCTTCCAAGACCTCTTCCCAATTTTCCTAAATTCAAGGGGGGGAGATTCAAATGCTCATATTAAGGCCTATGCTACAACCATTCAAGAAATATTCCCTTGGGATGCGGTTGTTGCTAAAATATTCCCATGACCTTAGAAGGAATTGCTCTTGATTGGTATTATAGAATACCTGAAGCCTTGATACACTTGTTCAAACAACTTATGTCAGAATTTTTCAAATATTTCGACATGAAAAAACTGTTAAGAATAGGCATAAGGGAGTTCTTACACATTAAACAAGAGCACAATGAATCTGTTGCCCATTTCATTCAAAGATGGCGTACAATCCTCTACTCATCAGAAAGTGCTCCAAACATGGATCAGATGGAACTATGTGATTTATTCCTTCATTCTCTCAGCAGAGAGATAAAATAAGAAGTCCAAAAGTTCCCACTAAGGACTTATGATGAAGTACCTAAGAGTTCTCTCTAAATAGATCAAGCGGTAATAGGCAATGGTCATAAGACTTATGGAACAAACGGGAGATTAATTACTCCCAATCAAAACACTACTACTTATCCCAACATAGGAAATACCAATCAAGGACCCAAGATCCTTAACAAAAAATGTGGGGTTACAACAGATATAGTCACTGATTAGGCCAAAATACCAAATGTTTTGAACACCCCGGCACCTGCTAACAATCAATGCAATAAAAACTTTAATCTAGTGATCAATACAGTGGATTTTAATCATCCACCACAACCACAACAACAAGAGAAACAACAAAAACAATAGAAAATCCATTCAAAAGGCCCTATCCAAGGTCTAGATGGATATCAAAACCAAAACCAAAGGAAACAACCTCAAAATTACAATTATAACAATCAGCAGCCCAATTGAAACTTTGGGCCACAACAAGATTTATACCAACGACCACAGAATTATAATCCCAATTTATACTATGGCTTCCATAAACTCTGAGATCATGATACTAAAACTTTCCGTGATTACAATAAATTCTTGGAACGTTTACCAAAAGATCAAAGACAACTCTTTGTAGATATGTTTCTAGAAAATTCCATACCAACCACATCAAATACCTACCATGGATCGGTTTCTCCTCAAAATGCACCTCTCAAGATTTTCAATGATCCTCTCCTGAATCATTCTAGCAACAACGGGTTAGATCTATGTGGAACAAACAAAGGTTTCATGATGGGGAAAAACAATCATGAAGCTTCGACTTCATCACATCTAATGGTCACACCCCAATTAGGAACTCAACAACAAGCCAAGATAGTTGGACTCGTAGAATTAAACATTGAGTTGCAAGTAGAAACTATAACAAGAACATGGTACTACTCCTCTTAACCAATCCCAACCTACTCACTACTACTAGACAACACTCAACAAACACCAGTAAAACCAGTAGGTGCCTATGATTTAATTAATGACTTAACAAAGACCTTCTCTCACATTTCCTTTTTTGATTTGTTGAAGAACTCTCATGCTCATAGAGCTACTCTATTAGAGGCATTAGGTCTCGGTCATCTCATCAACATCACCCCTCCCCCTGAAATGCAATTAAACCATATAGACTTTGATGTCTACCCTTTGGGACATCTAGATAGGGATACCAAGTTTATATTCAACATAAGTAAAATGCCAATAGACACTAAAATTTTGCGTAGAGGTGATCCACCCTTTCATTTACAAGTATGGGTTTATAAAAACTACATCAAGCATGTAATGATTAATGATGGGGCAAAATTTAACATAGTCCCCTTCACTTTTCTTCAAAATCTAGGATATGGAGAAATGAACTATTCTTTGACATGAAACACGCTAACGGGATATGATAGCCTCAAGGCAACTTCAATGGGGACTATAGTGCTACCAGTCACTTTATGACCCAAAACAATCCTCACTGAATTTTATATTATAGATCGGGAAACCAACTATAATATGATTCTTGGTCATCCTTGGATACATCGCATGAATTCAATCCCTTCCACGCTATTTCAAGAAGTAAGTTTTCCACACCTAGGAAAGGTATTTGTAGCACAAGGTGACCCAAAACCTTTCCACATACACCTAGCAAATTTGAAGATAAGAACAGGTGTTCATTCTAAATTTGAGCTCCTGAAAAATTTTCTCAACAAACCAGTCAATACAAACCCAGAAGAGAAGCTGGTACCCATGACAAAATTAGAGGTAACAAACCTAATCAAAGGCATCCCAACAATCAAAGATGATTCCATCACTATAAAAACAGTTTTTCTAGGAACCACTACAAAAATTATCGAATTATTAGAGAAATATCTACCTATTCTCCTACCATTTGATTTTATGGGTATAGGACATACCCTAAGAATTGGTTCCTTACCTGCTGACCAAGTTTGTATGGTGGAAGTGACTGAAGCAAGGGAATTAAATACTAAGAGCTTCCTAACTTCCATTTTTCCAAATTATTATTGGACTCTCCACTTTGATGGGGCAAAATGTCATTTTGGTGATGGGGCAGGTGTGATGCTTACTTCACCCGAGGGAAAGGTTCTACCTTTCACTTTCAAATTGAACTTTGAGTGCACAAACAACGGGGATAAATATGAAGTCCTCCTTCTAGGTCTTATCATTTCCACAAGGATGGACATTAGTAATATCAGAGTATTCAAAAACTCATAATTAGTTGCAAACCAAGTATTAGAGGTATATGAGACTAGGGCTAAACATTTGTAACTATATAAAATGGTAGTACTAAAACTAATAAAGGGATTTGACTTCATATTAATTGAAGAAATCCCATGAGAAAAAAACCTTCTCACTGATTCTGTAGCAACTTCAGCTTCCCGATTCACTCCAAGCAATGAATTGGAGGATACTGATTTCGTGGTATCAATACGTACTAAACCTTTGGTTCATGTAAAGTACCAATAGTCCTAATATCAACACATGTGGAAGTTGAGAATACCACTTTATATCACTCTGATAGTGATAAGGTGACCCCTAGATATCTAAGCACATTTACAGAGCTACATCTTGCTCATTCCATAGTTTATTTCTCTCTAATCCCATGCTCCTCTTCCTATTTTGGAAATCCATGATAGAATTTCCCCTGCAAGATAATCTCAAAATCTACGAAGTGGAGAATGAAGGGAGTTTGGAATTACCCCTAGCCCCTCCTGAATTTGAAGAGGGCAATGCCTCCTTAATTGAAGGAACCATAGACATAAATATTGGAACAGAGGAAGAACCAAAGATTTTGAAGTTGGGATCCTCTTTAACTTCAAAAGAGATAGAAATACATACTCAGATCCTCAAAAAAACATCAAAAGGATTTTGAATTTAGTTACAAGCAATGACAAGAATTACACGACACATCGTGGTACACAATCTTGTCACCAAAACAGATGCAAAGCCAATCAAGCAAAATTCAATACCAATGAAGCCAAAAGTGGCTCTCATGGTGAAAGAGGAAGTGATGAAACTCCTCCAAGTGAGGTTCATCAAATCAATCTAATATTCATATTGGTTATCCAATATCATCCCCATTCTCAAAAAGAATCGGAAGATATGCATTTGCATAGACTTTTGGGACATTAACAAAGCCTGTCCCAAAGATGACTTCCCATTACTATGCATGCATCGACATTATTGTTGATGCAACATCTGGATTTGAGATGTTGTCCCTCATGGATGGGTTCTTAGGGTATAATCATATTAAAATATCTGAGGAAGATCAAGCTAATACCACGTTTTTAACTCCCTAGGGAACCTATTGTTATGTTGTCATTTCGTTTGGTCTTAAGAATGCTAGCACTACATACCAATGGGAAATGACATATATATTCCATGATCTTATTCATAATATTGTGAAATCCTACGTAGATGACTTGGTGGCCAAGGCCAAAAAGCATTGTGATCACCCAGAAGTGCTTTGTATCATTCTCTCATGATTGATCGAATATGGCATCACATTGAATATAGAAAAATTTGTATTCGGTGTAACAAGAGGTAAGCTTCTAGGTTACATTATATTGTCATGAGGGATTGATGTCGACCCGGCCAAAATTCAGGTTGTTCTTGAAATGATTCCATCATCAGACATGTCTGGTATTAGATCATTTCTTGGGAAACTTGGTGCAATTTGAAGGTTCATCCCGGACTTAATTTTTGTTGTCCATCCAATCAAAAAATTTGTTAAAGAAGGATTACAGTATTGATTGGATTGATGAATGCAACGAGGCCTTCAAAGAAGTTCAAATTTTCCTGTTGTCTCCTCCCATGTTAGTGCCCCCTAGGCCAAATCATCCTTTGATCTTGTATTCATGGGCTACTGATGTCTCACTAGCCTGTATGTTGGCTCAAAAAGATGATGATAAATGAGAACGTGTAATCTACTTCATTAGTCAGACATTGCTCGACTATGAGACATGTTACACACAGGTAGAAAGAGAATTCCTTGCCATAGTCTTTGCAAAAAAACACTTAAGACATTACATGTGAAATCAAGAAATAAGGGTGATTGTCAAAATAGATCATTTATGAATGTTCCTCACACAAGGGTCTTTTTCTAAAAAGGAAGGACACTTCATAACCTTAATGGGTGAATTTGAGTTAACATTTGTAAACCAAAAATCTATTAAGGGACAAATCATTGTAGACTGGTTAGCTGACAACCCATTGAATGGAGGTGATTTGGTAGATTTGTACTTCCTTGATGAGTGTGTATATTTTATCAAAACCAAGCCTCCTATATGTACATGTCCTTGGTGCACAGATATAATCAATTTCATCATGGACCACACATACCCAAAAGGGGCCACATCCCAACAAAGAAGGAGGTTACGCATCATCGTTGCTAAATACGTCATCTTAGAATAGGTGCTCTATCGTAGAGCCTTCGATGGGATGTTGTTAAGATGTGTTGACACGAAAGAATCTGTAAGGATTCTTTACAAATCCCAGAGTGTGGTATGTGGAGGCCACTTTGGAGGCCATGCCACTGCTCATAAGATACATCGGATGGGCTATTTCTAGCCCACCCTATAACATGATGTAGTAGATTTTGTGTGCAAATGCCATAAATGCCAAGAATTCTCCCACGAGAGTCACATGTCAGCACAGGCTCTATAACCAATCGTAACCCCTTAGCCCTTATCCATGTGGGGCCTGGACTTGATAGGAAATTTCTCTCCCTCATTAATAGATGGCCATAACTTCATAATCATGGCCACATAATACTTTACAAAATGGGTAGAGGCCATGCCTCTCACCATTGTACCAGGTTCTATAATTGCCAAGTTTATTCTAAATCAAATCATTTATAGGTAAAGTGTCCCACAAGTCATTATCTCAAATAATGGAACATACTTCAAGAACAATGAATTCCATGAACTATGTAGTAAATTCAAGATAAACCATCACATGGCTTCTCTTTACTACCCCCAAGCCAATGGATAAGCTGGGGCCAAAAATAAAATGCTAAAAAACCATTCTCCTCAAAAATGTTAAGGAGAACAAGTGGGATTGGCATTTAAAGCTATACCCATCCTTGTGGGCCTATTGAACATCAATAAGAACACCAACAGGGGTAACCCCTTTCTCATTTGTAATCGGAGCTGAATTAGTTTTTCCAATAGAATTTGAAATACCTAGCCTCCGCATCTCATTACAAGGGATCTTAGGAGAAGAAGCCTATAGAGAGGCACGAATCTCTCAATTAGAAAGCCTTGATGAGGCTAGGTTAAAAGCCAAACAAAGGGATAAAGCCTACGCTAACTGAATGTGCTAGCAATACAACTAGAAAGTCTACAAATGAGAAATATATGAGAGTGATCTTGTTCTAAGACTAGATAGCCAGATTGATAAGAAAACTGGCAAAGGAAGGAAATACCACCCTAAATGGCTAGGCCCATACCAAGTCATGAAGGACTATAGAAATGGTGCATATCTTTTCTGTACACTAGAAGGTGAGGAATTTAATGAAACTGTCAATTCCTTACATCTTAAATGGTTTTATGCACAATTGATCAGCATCACCATTTGTATACTATGTTAACATGCATTGCATTAGTCATTTAGTTATTTCATTATGTTCATTCATTTCATAAATTTTGTAGTCAAGGAACTTATTCTTAAGCAATTTATTACAAGCTTATGTTGGCAAAAGTATTCAAATCATATCTCTTCAATTTTCATGATATCATTAAATGATTTCAAGATCATCTCATTAATTCGATAGACAAAATCTTGACAAAAACCATACCAAGGCCTGCATACTTAGTCATACTCATTTTCTTCTACTAGGTTAAGATGTTCTTACCTACGGTATATTTTAGAAGCTTCTTGGTGTCACATCTATCCCTCTTACATCTCTTTAAACTAAGGATACTTCAAAATTATAGATCACAAATGTCAAAATAAAATTGAATAAAAAATGCTAAATGAAAAGAATATTGTATTTTACACACTTATTTGCCCTACCGATCTTCGGTGATGAGCCCACATCTCTTACTAGTGGTGTGAGGTTGAGAAAGGAAGGAAGTGCCCTTTCTCGCATATGTCCTACCTTCAGTGATAATCCCATACTTCTTACTAGTAGCATGGGGCAAGGTGTTGGTGATGAAAATAGTCTTACCCCAATTTACCTTCGAAAATCTATCAATTTTTGGCCTCTGTCACTTTCTTTTTCCCCGTTTGTTCTTGGTTAATCTTTTTTGCCATTTTTAATCTATTCTTGGGTCATAGAACAATCATGGGTCCATGGTTTGCTCCTTGTTTCTTTGTTCCTCTGGAAAAGGTCTATAAAGTGGGTCTCCCATTCTCTATTCATCTAAAAACTCAGGTTTTCCCATGTTTTCTATTCTCCATGGTCAGGATTCTATCTTCCACCTCATTTCTACCCTAAATACTTGAATAAAAGTGAATGAATGTATCTATGAGAAACATATTTTAGCCTTGTAACATTTCTAGATTCTCTGTCCTTGGAGAAATTTTCATTTTTGGGCTCGAATGATCATTTTTCTATATTTTACAATTTGATGGGTGTTTCTCCTAGTCAAATTTACATACTTGCATTGACAAGACACATGGTGAGCTCATGCTCATTCAAGGTCTCTACTTTTGGCACCATCTTGAAGTTATGCCATGGAGACACGTGGAGGAACCATGCATGTTTGCAGACCGGCCCTTGAGTTTCATTTTGAAGAAGCACCAGGATGACACGTGGAGGCTTGTGCTCACTTTGCATTTTGCTTAGAATTTTCAATAGCCAAAGGAGACTGCCTAAGAGCATGACATGTGGCACCTTCCGCTGAGCTTCAAACATTCAGACAAACTTTACTGGAATAGGACACATGGCGAACCCGTGCTCATTCAAGGTATCAAATTTTTTGGGACCGTCCCAAGGTGCGCCATGGTGACACATGGTAGTTTGAAAAGTCAAAGAGGTGGGGAAACAAACAATTGGAGGGAACTTGGATTTTTTGCCTCTTAAGGATTAAAATCTCAAAATGGCCCGCAAACATGATAAAGGAAGGGTCAAAGTTTTCTCCGGTCAACAGCAGAGGTGTGGACTCTTGGGGGAAATTTTGAAAAAAATCCTTTTTGGGAGAAAAGGAGTAAAACGTCAAAATGGCCCGCAGGCCCGATAAAGGAAATAGTCAATATTTTGCCCCAGTCAATGGCAGAATGGTGGAAAAGTGGGGAAAACTTGGAAAATTTTCCCTTTTTCAAAAAGGGAGTAAATTGGTAGAATTTGGCAATAGTTTTGCCAGGGCCCACCTTAGGACACATGTCAGGCTCATTTTTCAAGGGCAGAGATGTAAAGAAAAATAGAAATTTCTTCCATTCTTCCAAAAGTTGAAAAAAATCAAAGGAAGCCCCCAGGTCTATTTTTAAAGTTTGAATCTTCCATGTGGATGACCCAAATTCAAAGTAAAGATCAACGGCAATTGAGAGTCTGAATCTAATTTTTCCCCCCATTTTACTGAAACACACCTAGAAGTTCGAGTCTTCATGATTTCTTCGTCTTTCCTACACGCCAAGGAGAGAAGGGAGTTAATGTTGATATCTGAGTTTGGTGGGAAGATCTAGAATACATCTTTCACCATTAAAATGGTCTGACTATTGTGCTCGATTGGATTCTCCTTTTTTCTTCTCCTGAGCAAGCAAGGAGCCAGATTTGACAGATTAGGGGTGAAAGTGGTTGGAAAATTGAAGAAAGAGTGATCTACCAAAGGAAAGATTTGAATGTGGAAATATTCGATGAGATCTGCCCCCTCGAGCACCTGGCCACTTTTTACAGATCTGATTCTAAGAATCAAAATCTAAATCATGGCAAACGTTGGTGCATTAAAAATTTTTGTCTTTTAGGAAGAATGGGCTCTGTTGTAAATGTTATAAATGGTACAAATGTTTCATGCAAAAGGGTTGGAGGTTGGAGTGTTAGGGGCCAAGACTGATTTTCTCTAATAGAAGGCTTGACATAGCTCATCATTTTGAGAAACCATTTGAGAAGCTTGTATATCTCTTTTGTATTAAAATTTGATCATGTGAAGGTGGTTGCAAGTGTACAACCATTGAGAAGCTCTGAGACTGTTCTAGAAACTTTCCCCTGCTGATCAATTTAATCAAATTTGAGTTGTTTCTATGTTATCTTAACCAAAATGTGTTTATTTTATTTCTGAATGTATGCAAGTAGTTTTTCTTGTTTCTATTACAATATTGTATTAACATCTGATTCAATCACACAGGTCTCAATCCTTGTGACAATCTAGTGGCATCTATAATTTCATTTCTCATAAGAGCTTTCATCTGGGATTGGAATAAATGATTTAATATCCCTTGTCTTTCACCTATTGACAGATATTGTTTGTAAGCCTATGGGTGTACCTTAGGCAAGATTTTTCTTATATCTTGATGCTTTGTTGGATTTTATAACTCGAGCCTTCGTGATATAATCTCAAATATTGTGTGAAACAGTGCTAATCTGGGCCTCCATTAAAGCACATATTCTAGTTAAAGAAACATTTTAGCTATTATGTGGCATTCTGTTGGTTTAACCTTCCATTTTATAAGGGTCCTCAAGGATCTAGTGAATCAAGTTCACCATACCCCACCTCCCACCAAAAATTCATTCAAAAACAACTAATCCTAACTATACTACCCATTTTTGTCCTATATGCATTCAAATGCATAATCTCTGTTACCAAATATGCAGAAGTAATCAGGGTCTCAAATGTCTTTAGTAGCATTTGCCTTGTTGTGAAAATATGTCCATGATTTGGAAGTGACAACTCATGAGATTCAAATTTGGTGTGTTGATCATATTTTCCCAAGGTATTCTCTATAAAATTTATGCAAAATATGGATTCATCATTGTTCTTCAATAAACAAAGGTTAGAAAATAGGTTCTCTTACCTTGGTTGAAAGGCACAACCTAAAATAGTGAGGATAGATTAAATCCTCTTAAGGGTGCTATCCATTTATCCACATTTGAGTGACAAAGGGCCAATTAGATCTCATCCCCGGCTACAAAATTCCTCACCATGATTTAATCTGTCTCTAAGTTTCCTGTCAAACTAGTGATGTTTCTTATACTTTGAGGGAGAATCAACTTGGATACCAACACCTAAGTAGTGCCGTTTCCAGGGAGATGGTTTAAGTTCCTGAGAACTAATTTGTTACTGAGAATGATTTGTTGATCTATTGCTAGTTCATTTCTATTTATCCCGTCAACACCTAAGTGGTGCCATTGCTAGGGATTTCAGTTCAAAATCAAGACCCTGGTAAAACACTTCTTGTATGCTCCAAGTGTTGTGTGCAGTTCTCTCAGTTTTCATACCTAGTGCACTAGCTTTCATTTTATAAATATGGGTAAAGAAAGGTTAGAATCTTTCCATTTCTAGTTTCTAGCATTAACAGACATTTGACAGATCATATTTAGTGCATCTGCATAACTAAGGTGGAAATCATTAGTTGTGACTCCATGTTAATTGAATTCTTAATGAGTACCAGTGTCTTAAAACTCTGTAAAAATCAGATTTGTTACTAATATTTGCAAAGCTGGAAGGAAGAAGATCTTTCTTTGCTAGGGATCTTGCTAGGACATTGTTTCTAGAGCAAGGAAAATCAAAATCAGAAGGAAGAAAATCCTGGAGAGCTATTGGAGATCAGCAGACAAGGAGAGGGATCTCCATTGATGAAAGTGATCGGCCTATCATTGAAGACTACCGTTCAAGTGACTCTGAATCAGGTAGCCTATTTGTGGAATTGAAATATCCAACTGGAGAGGGGCCTCCATTTGATTTTAAAAGGTTTGCTTCACACTCTGAAACTGTCTCTTCTGAGGTTGATAGATATTTATGAGAGAGAAGGCCTTTAGGGGATCTCCATTTTGAAAATTATACTCCTGTGTTCCAAGGACCCTCTACCCCTCATCAATTTTTCACCCTTCTAAGGTCACCTCCTCAAAGGAACATGGCCTTACCCCCACCTAGACCCCCTTTTGTTATAAACAACTTTGGACCTATAAATTTTTTGGGAATGGTAGGATATCCAAATGTAGTGCCTCAAGATGTAAGGAACAAAATTCCAAAGTTCCAAGGAAACAATGCTAAATTATTGGTGATCAAGATCTAAATATTTTTATCAATATGATGGAAGATTTTGAGATTGAACATGAACATGTGTATATCAAGTTGTTTATCCATACCTTGGAAGAGGATGCTAGGGACTAGTATAAAGCATTTCCAGATAACTCTATTAATTCTTGGACTGAGATGAGAAATGCATTTAGATTGCAAAATGGTGATAGGACTGGCCCTAGGTTTCTTTTGACAGAATTTGAAAATATCAAGAAGAACCCTAATGAGTCAGGACATGATTTCAACACAAGGTTTAATAAAACCTTAAGGAGATTACCTGTTAGGATAAGGCCATGTGATGAGTCATGTTTGATCAAATATACTTATGCATTTGATAAAAAGGCTGCATATTATTTAAGGGATAAAAACCCAAAAAAATTAAGGTAGGACTTCACCATGGCTCTGAAAATAGTGAATAACATCAAGGCAATTGGAAAGCCCCCAAAAAGGGAGGGTGTAAAGCTGGTTAACCCAGAAAATCCTCAAATAAGCAAGGCTGCTAACTTAGAGGAAGTTATGAATAATTTGTCAAGGGTTGTCAAAGAAATTTCCTACAAGCTAGCCCAGGATGAGAAGGGAATTGGGTAGAGCTCACAAGGTCAACACAAGAAACAAGGCCAAGACAGGTTCACAAATAACCAAATATATAATGACAGAGGAAAGGGACCTATTGTATTTGGAAATAGGAAGTCTCAAGCCATGGATAACAGAATGGTACCTAATCCTTTAGCTGCAAGAGTTGTTATGGTGGAGGAGATAGATTTCATTGATTGGTGTGACAGATGTTTCATGCCTCATGCTCCTTGTGAGGGATATCATAAAGAAGAGGAAGAAGCTGCTGACAATGATGATGATGCCTGCATGATGGAGATCCCTACAAGTTTACCAATGGAAGAAAATTCAACAGAGGTAATGAGTGCTATAACTACTACTATTTTTTGGGATTACATCCACCAGGTACCTCTTCTTCCTCCCTCTCATACTTTAGTAGTAGAAATTTTACAAGATTTTGAATTGCCCACTAATGATTTTGAATACTTAAGGGAATTGATGATTAAAAAGTATGATGGAGGAGTTCATTCAGAAGAAGAAAGCCATCTATTAATGAATGTTGTAGTTGCCAAAGAAAAGGAGCACAATACCAGAAGTAAAGCTGTAAAGGGGCCACAAGCCAAGTCAAAATTTCCATTGCTTACCAAATAAACCCCAAATAAAAATGCATCTAGAAGGGAGCTTGTTTCCCCAAGAAAAACATGTGTCCCTCCCCATGCCCAAACTGAAAAGAATCTCATTCCATCTGATGAATTTTCAAATATTTCTCCTAGTGCTTCTTTACCTGAATCTGTTCCATATGACATTGCCCAAGTTTTGAGTCAAATCAAAATTTTTGTCCCAATTGTTGAGTTGCTTAGAATCCCTGAGCACAAGAAGATGGCTTTTGAATATTTAGGATTCAAATAAGAAGAGATCATACAAGGTAGAGATGTAAACAAGGTTGAGAATCCCCTTATTTTTGTAGAGTTGGAAAAGCCACAAGTGTTGGAACATCCAAGGGAACCACCAGAGGTGTATTTAGGAACTTCTTTGGTTAAATCCCAGTTGAATGTGGATCCATTATTCACTACCCTGGTTATCAAAGACAAGTTGTTACATAACTGTATGTCTGATTCTGGAGCTTCATGTAATGTCATGCCTCTTGAGGTCATGAATGAATAAGGTATCAAAGTGACAAAAACATATAAGAAGTGCACTACCATGGACTCTAGAGAGGTGCCAGTGGTGGGATGTGTCAAAGATCTGGTTATGCAACTTGCATCTTATCCTGGAAGGAACTTAAAGCTTGATGTAGTCATTGTTGACTGCCCTACAAAGTGGGGGATGATGTTATCAAGAAAGTGGGCAGTAAGTGTTGGTGGTAGTGTGAAAATGGACATGTATTATGCCACTATCCCCATTGAAGGAAACTTGGTGAAATTATATGGAGAAAAGAAGATAATGTACTTGATTGAAGACCCAAGCAATACATCTTATGAAGTTTTGCAAGTAGATACTGATCTCAACAACTTTGTGAGTTTTGTGGATTTTAGGGAGCATGAAAGTGTTGAAAATAGAGCTCCTAAGTATGTTATTTTTTCTGGGAATTTGGTATACGATTCAGCCTTGAAAAATGTTGAAGAATTTGATTTAAACACAATGAAGGAGTTTCAAGGAAAATGGATGGTTTACAAACTGAACAAAGAAGAAAAAGAGGTATATTTCCAGTTGATGAAAACATATCAGAACCTCTTGGCATGGTCATATCCAAGATGGCAGATGCTTGAAATTTTTCCTTGATTTTTTTCTCTGAATCAAGGTAAACATCTTGTGTACAGTGTATAGTTTGTTGTCTGTTCCCTATCTTTTGTGTTTTGCTCATTCTAGTCCTCGGTGACCTATTTTTGCTGGTTTATCTATTTTTTTGAAGTGCCTCTATTTCTCTTCTCTATAATATGACTCTATTTCCCAATGACTATCCTTGGCACTTGGTCTACCTTTGTTCTTATGGCACTCACAAGGAGTGCCCATCCCTGAGTCGGAGCCGATGTTGGTACTCAAAATATTCTTGTCCCAATTTTTCTTCAAAAATCTATTGATTTGCGGCCTCTGTCACTTTATTTTTCCCCGTGTTGTGCCTGGTTAATCTTTGTTTCCATTTGTAATCTTTTCCTGGGTCATAGATCACTCATGGGTCTATGGTTTTCTCCTTGTTCCTTTGTTCCTCTGAAAAATGATTATAAATTGGGTCTCCTGTTCTTTGTTCATAAAAAACTAGAGTTTTACCATGTTTTCCGTTCTCCACAGTTGGGATTGTCTTCCTTGTCATTTCTACCCTAAATACTTGAAGAAAAGTGAATGGATGTATCTTTGAGAAACATATTTGATCCAAGTAACATTTCTAGATTCTCTGTCGTTGGAGAAATTTTCTTTTTTGGGCTCAAATGATCATTTTTCTATATTTTATGGTTTTATGGGTGTTTCTCTCGGTCAAATTTACATCCTTGCATCAACATAACACGTGGTGAGCTCACGCTCATTCAGGGTCTCCGCTTTGGGCACCATCTTGAATTTGTGCCATGGAGACACATGGTGGAACCACACATGTTTATAAACTGGCACTTGAGTTTCACTTTAAAGAAGCACCAAGAAGACGCGTGGAGGCCTTCGCTCACTTTACATTTTGCTTAGACTTTTCAATGACCAAAGGAGACTTCCTTGGAGTGACATGTGGCACCTTTCGCTGAGCTTCAAGCATTCAAACAAAATTTGTCAGAACAAGACACGTGGTGAGCCCACTCTCATTCAATGTATCAAATTTTTGGGACCATCCCAAGGTGTGCCATGGTGACATGTGACAGTGTGAAAATTCAAAGAGGTGGGGAAGTAGACCATTGGATGCAACTTGGATTTTTTACCTCTTAATGATTAAAATCTCAAAATGGCCCACAATCCTAATAAAGGTAGGGTCAAAGCTTACTCCGGTCAATAACGGAGGTGCGGAATCTCAATGGAAATTTGGAAAAAATTCCTTTTGCTAGAAAAGGAGTAAAACATCAAAATGGCCCGCAGGCTCGATAAAGGAAATAGTCAATATTTTTCCTCGGTCAACGGCGGAAGGGCGGAGCTATGGGGAAAACTTGGAAAATTTTCCCTTTTTCAAAAAGGGATTAAAATTGTAGAATTTGGCCATGGTTCCACTAGGGCCCACCTTAGGACATGTGTCAACCTCATTTACCAAGGGCGGAGGTGTGGAGAAAAATGGAAATTTCTTTCATTTTTCCAAAATTTGTAAAAAGTTAAATGAAGCCCCTGGGTCCGTTTTTAAAGTTTGAATCTTCCACGTGGATGGCCTAAATTCAAAGTAAATATCAACGATAGCTGAGAGTCTGAATCTAATTTTTCCCCCCATTTTACTAAAACATGCCTATAAGTGTGAGTCTTCATGATTTCTTGGTCTTTCCTACGTGCCAAATAAAGAAGGGAGTTAATGTTGATATCTGAGTTTGGTGGGAAGATCTAGAAGACATCTTTCACCATTAAAATGGTCTGATTATTGTGCTCAATTAGATTTTCCTTTTTTCTTCTCCTGAGCATGCAAGGAGATAGATTTGATAGATTAGGGGTGGAAGTGGCTGGAAAATTGAAGAAAGAGTGATCTACTAGAGGAAAGAGTTGAATGCGGGAGATATTCGATGAGATCTGCCCCCTCAATCACTTCGCGAATTTTTGCAGATCTGATTATGAGAATCACGATCAAAATCATGGCAAGCATTAGAGCATTAAATATTTTTGACTTTTAGGAAGAAGGGGATTTTTTGTAAATGTTATAAATGGTACAAATGTTTCATGAAAAAGGGCTGGAGGTTGGAGTGTTAGGGGCCGGGACTAATTTTCTCTAATAGAAGGCTTGACAGAGCTCATCATTTTTGAGAAATCATTTGAGAAGCTTGTATATATCTTTTTTATTAAAATCTGATCATGTGAAGGTGGTTGCAAGTGTACAGCTATTAAGAAGCTTTGATACTATTCTAGAAACATTCCCCTGCTGATCAATTTAATCAAATTAAAGTTATTCTGTGTTGTCTTAAGCAAAATGTGTTTGTTTTATTTCTGAATGTATGCAAGTAGTTTTTCTTTTTTTTTGTTGCAATCTTGTATTAACATCTTATTCAAGCACACAGGCCTCAATCCTTGTGAAAGTCTAGTGGCATCTATAATATCATTTCTCAAAAGAGCTTTAATCTGGGATTAGAATAAACAATTTAATATCACTTTTCTTTCACCTGTTGATAGAGATTGTTTGTAAGCCTCTGGGTGTACCTTAGGCATGATTTTTCTTAGATCTTGATGCTTTGTTGGATTTTATAACTTGAGCCTTCGTGATAGAATCTCAAAGATTGTGTGAAATAGTGCTAATCTGGGCCTCCTTTGAAGCACATATTCTAGTTAAAGAAACATTTTAGCTATTTTGTGGCATTTTGTTGGTTTAACCTTCCATTTTGTTAGGGTCTTCAAGGATCTAGTGAATCAAGTTCACCCTGCCCCACCTCCCATGAAAAATTCATTCAAAAACATCCAATCCTACCTGTACTACCCATGTTTGTCCTGTATACATACAAATGCATAATCTTTGTTGCCAAAACATGCAGAAGCAATCAGGGTCTCAAATGTCTTTAGTAGCCTTTTCCTTGTTGTGAAAATATCTCTGTGATCTGGAAGTGACAACTCGTGAGAGTCGGTTTTGGTGTGTTGATCATTATTTCCCAAGGTTTTCTCTATAAAATTTATGCAAATAAACAAAGGTTAGAAAATAGGTTCTCTTACCTTGGTTGAAAGGCAAAACCTAAAATAGTGAGGATAGATCAAATCCTCTTAAAGGTGATATCCATTTCTCTACATTTGAGTGAAAAAGGGCCAGTGAGATCTCATCCCCAGCTATAAAACAAATCACCATGATCCAATATGTCTCTAAGTTCCCTGTCAAACCAGTGATGTTGCTCAGACTTTGAGGGAGAATCAACTTGGATACCAACACAAGGAATAGGGGGTCCATTCATGCAAATCAATGAATCTTAGTGTTTCAAAAATTTAAAACAAAGTGTATTGTGAAAAGTTAAATTAAGCATCCAAGTTCCAAAGAGATCAAATCCTCAAAACCATATTTTGTCAACCAAGTTTCCATTTATAAATCTAAGTCTATATAAAATGAAAAGTAAGTTGCATTCTGAACTATGTAGTAGGTTTGAGTAAGGTAAGTACATAGGTATAAAATTGGTTTCTATTAATACTTTGTCTTTCTCACATCATTTCCATCTTGTCAAACTCATACAATTTGCATCCTTCCCAGCTCTTGGTGTTGAGACCTCGCATCTTACTAGTTGCATGGAGTTAAGAATGGGACAATTTCATTTCATTATCACTACATTTTCATCACGTTTTTCCAAAACAAGAAGAAGCAACAAACATTGCCCAAAGAAGCCAAATGTTCACTGCTACAATCTATTTGCATCATCATATATCAGCATTATATATAAAAAAAAAAGAGAAACATTATGTTCAACATTGTTTATCACTTTTCATCCATTGCATACATTCTGAAAAGCATATAAAAATAGAGATTCTAAAGCATCTAGCATACACATGAGAAACAAACCATAAAAAACTCTATATACAAGGAAGATCTGAATCCAAATATATATATATATATATATATATATATATATATATAGAAATCATGTCTTATATACAATACCATCATGCTCTAGGCATGGTAAAAATTCTCAATGATCCTGAAAACATACAAAAACACTCATATAAACATCTGAAAAAATCACTACAAAAAGACCAAATGGCCTCTCAATCCCTGTGAGATCCCTCAGAGGGTGCACGACCACATCTAGAACTCCTTTTATGGTGGTGCTCGTGACCATGACCACTGACTGTGGTCTCACTATGAGAACAAATCTGCCTCATCAGGCACTCAGCGGTCCTGTATCCAGCTAGCTCAGTACAAAGAGAGGACACTTACTTTACTGCCTTGAAGATAGGGGAAAACACATCAGTATATCTGCCAGGTGTTGAAGGCTCTCCCACATCCTCAGTAAGCTTGGCCCAAGTAATCTCTAAGGGGAGTAAAATGGTATCCATGTACACACTTGGCAAATCAAATCCTACCATCCCTCAGCAGTCACTTCAAATAAAAAGATAAATAAAAAATTATTAAATTACCAAAAATGAAATTAAAAAAATAAAAACAACAAAAAAAGAAATATTAATTAACATCTCTAACTAACAGAGTCAAGAGAAGAGTAGTAAACTCACTCAGATCTCCTAGTGTCTAGGTGGGATCTCTAGGATCTGCGCTTGGTACTGATGTTGCTACCAACTATGGAGCCTCCCCAAAATGTGGAAAGAAATGAGATCCTACCATGGACTCATCATCTCCCTCAGTGCCCTAGTGAGACAATCTCTTTGAGACCAAGGTCTCCTGCTCTGCACTCACCTCTGCCCTCTCCACCCTTAAAATGGCCTGAGTGTTATGCCACTCATAATCACTATCATCCTCCTTGTCCATCCCACCAACCTCACCTCCAACCCCCTCTCCCATTGTATCCTCCTCACTCTCCTCTACAGTTAACTCCTCAGAGTCTGAGTCCACATTAATGGGCTCATCTCCTTCTCCACTATGAGCAGGAGCATCCCCGATTAGAACTAAGGGTGCTCGAGGAGCATTGGCTACCCCTCAAGTATGAACCACCCACCTAACTACAATGGGAAATCCAAGAGTAATGGTGGTCCAACCTCGTCCACCTCTAGAACCTCCCCTAGCCTCACGAACATACCTGTATACTGGCCCCACTGGAGGAAACATATCAACGTAGGGGAGGAAAAATTGCTGAGGTACTCTATCAAACGGATGGGTCTCCAACCTCCCTATCCTGTCTACTAGCTGACCTATAGTAGAACAGCTAATCAATGTATGTGTCTCCTCTCCCCATAGTCCTGTCATGTCCTGATAAGGAGTGGCCTCCATTTATGTGGTAGTCAGTAAAGCCACTGGTTGGAGTGGTGTCCTGAGTTCTGTCATCCCTGTCCACCTCGCTTCCCTAACAGCCCCCTGATCCTCTACTAGTATACCCCTCCCATAGGGGATGATATGCTCATACACCCAACTCATAACTAGAGTAGGGTGACTCAATGACTACCCCTACAATCTGACCACCATATATAAGTCATGGTAGGTGATCCCAAGAATGTCTTCTCCCCAAGCGTAAAAATGGCCATGAGCCTCAATCTGTGTAATCACGAGAGACCAGTAGTATAGTAAAGTATCCCCTCTCTTATCCCTAATCAAGCATGAGGCCAGGATACCCATAATAGCCTTATCATCTGGGACCTGGATCCGACAGCCTTAAGAGATAGCTACCTCCCAAGAATCAGAAACCCTAGTATATGATAAACGTCCTCCAGGGTGATAGTCCATTCACCCCTAACACCTGGTAACCAGAAGGTATTCTAGTCTACATTCCAATACGAAAATAAGTCGCACAATATGTGACTGGCAGGAGAAACATGAGGAACCTATGAAATCCTCAATATAACGGCCCTCTGCAGAGTGTCTCGCTCTGTCTGGGTCAGTGTGTCTAACACTGCTGGGAGTCAATCACACTCCCTCTCTCTACTCTATCAGATATACGCATCCTTCTTCTGCATCCACCCAAAATAGAGAGAAAGAGAAAGTTAGTAACATGATCCAACTGGAAAGCTCATCAAAAACTTAGAAAAGTGTCAAAAATGCAAAAACAATCAAATTATACACCTTTTTTTACTTTCTATTCAGAACCGTCGCCCTGTGCAGAGCAGTGGTTCTGTGACTGCCACCTTCTGAGGCAGCAGTCTTGTGGGCACCACCATCATAGAGCAATGGTCCCATGACCACTCTCTTCTAAGACAACAGTCCTGTGACCGCCGCCATCATAGGGTGGAGGTCCCATGAATGCCACTCTGTGCAGGGTGATGGTCCTGTCCCAAATTGACGAGCACCCCTAAAGCCATAAAAATTCTTAAAACAACAAAAATACACCATTTTTGATAAAATAAAAACCTACCCTATGCCCCCCCTAGAGACTTATTTAACACTAACATATTCGAAAATGATCCCCCCAAGACAAATATTTCAACGTTTCTATATTTTAGGTTAAAAAACAATAAATTGAGTAAAACTAACTTGAGACTTCGCGGTTCGATCCCCTACTCTTGGAGGCAAGATCACGATCTCACAATGAATGTTTTTACTATACTCTCATTGAAAATGGTTACCACGGGTCCTAGAGCTCCAAAATTACCAAATCGATACGGGTAAATGAATAGTAAAATGAGCTCGTTTTATATATATATATATATATATATAGTATTCTAATCTTGTTTTGAGTGTTATTATGAAGAGTTGGAGAACTAATACAAGTAAGTTCTTATCCCCACACAAATGGTGATTCCTCATTTCATTTTAATTTAGTATTTACTTTTCAATTTATTTTATCTATCTACACTTGAGTCCCCTTTTCATTTTGCAAATAGCCAGAATTTCGGTGGTGACATTGCAACACGCAAGTGTGTCAGGTATAGCTTCTAACTGCCAATTTTGGGACCGCCATACTTGGACCCACCATTTTATGCCTCTTCATGGCTAAAACGCTTCTCCAAGGGGGCAATATGTATATACCCAAAATTGTATGTACTGTACTGTCGGAAAGAGGTTACAGAAACCCCAATGATGATTCAAATCTCTTTGCAAGGTGTTCAAAATCTAGAAAATCTTGCCAAGTATACATTTACATCCTAAAATTCCTTATCCAACCTTTGCATACTTCATTCTAGCCTTTTCTCCCTTTTTCCTTTCATTTTTTTCTTTAAGTTACAGGACCACTGCCCTGCTTGGGTGACAGTCCCGTGACCACCACCCAGGACAGGGCGGCGGTCCTGTAACCACCACCCTGTACATGGCGGTGGTCCTTTTCACCTTTTCTAGAACCTTTCGGTGCACTCAACAACGTGAAAAATCAAGGTGCACTTGCAACTCTTAGCCACTTCTTCTTTGTTTAGAGTTTCCAGCCACTTGATAATAGTAGTGCTCCATTTTTAATGATAAAGCATGGAAATTTGGACTTGCCTTCTAGTGAGTAAGAATGCTATAAATACTGAGCTTGTTTACAAGAAAATGGCCCCTCTCTTTCTTTATGTTTTATTATTCAGTGTATTTGGAAGTTCCTCAATAAGTTTCAACAACTTTAGACTTATCATAAGTTCTCAACCTCTCAGTTCAAGGCTCTTCATTTTTTAAGTTTAGAGATCACTTGATCTCTCTAGTTTAATTATCTTCCATTTTTGTTCTCTAAACAATTGGCTTAGCATAAATACAACATTGGTTCTAGATTAAGTTAATTTGAATCTTGGTTCTTCTTAGAGTTATAGGTTTTGTTTAGTCACATGAAGAATAGGTCCTAGAATTTTAGGTGTGTCTTTTCATATCCCTACAACAATCCTGCTAGGAATCACATAACCAAGCTCTATTCTCTTGCGTTATCTCTCTCCTACTTGCATGTCATTTGGTTTACCTCCAAGCTGCCACTATTCAAATATCTTCTCCTGTTGCCGCTGTCACATTCTCATGTTTCTGGAGTCATGAGAACACAAAGGAACGAAGAAATCACATTGAGGGGACAAGTTATGATACAACTAGATTTGTCTATGTTCTCCAGATTCTAGGTTTAATTTTTCAAAATTATAGTTTACAATATATCAAATAGAGTAGTGAATCATTTCATTTTGGTTAAAGCTTTCTTTCAATTTTATCGGGGAAGCTATGGGGAATGATAGCTTCTAAGAAGCTATGATTTGTTTCTCACTTCTGAGGTAAGATTAGAGGTCTTTCAATCAAATTAGTTAGATATTTATATTTGTATCAACTCACGAATGTATAGGTAAATAGCTACATTTGGCTACCTTGCTTGTTTTAGCTTTGTTCTTAAATTATTTTCTCTCTAAAATCATTCAATTTTTTATCTTTGAAAATAAAAAAACAAGCATAGCGTATATTCATTTTCATAGTTAGTTTACTTCATTTAGTTAAGTTAGTTTATTTCTTGCATGACTATTACGGGACCAAGAGAGCCCAAGGATTACATATTCGAACCAATGATACCCTAATCGAATCTCTACATGACATTAGTGGATATAGATCAAGATCTTAGGATCCACATCTTCCAAACAACAGTAAACCCACAGGAAATTAGTGGGCAATTAAGAGTGTTAAACGTCGAAGAGGACAAAGCATACAAGTTCTGGTCAAATCAACCAAGCTATAGATTTCCTTGATAGGATGTCCATATAACCATACAAGAACCCAAACGAGAGAAAATGTTTGGTTTTGATCCATTAGTTCCGCAGGTAGATGTAATAGACCTTCTCACTAACATAGATACATGCCTACACATATAAGTTTCTAGGACACTCGTGAGGTATTCTGAGAATATCACGCAACTCCTGATATTAAACATAGAAGCCAAGAAAGCTTATGAGTACTGGATAGTCGAAAGGTGGGATTGATTCTGTACATGACCATAAATGGTCCACAACAACCACGAGTTCACAGTTCTGATCCCCAGGTCCCACAACCCAACAGCCTTGTAAACCAATTAAACATTGACACCGGATTACTTACTTTCTATGTTGAATGTAGAAACTGATCAAGCCAATATTTTTCTATGTCAGACCAAAAAATCATCCATATTTTTCTATAAATACACTACATCTCTCACAATCACCTTCATGACCCTATTTGGAAATATATACGAAGCACCCAAAGGTCACTTTCCATGAGTCCAACAACCAACAGATAGGATCTCAGCAGAGCTCGACATTGATTGGAGCCTCCGAACAGTTATAGTGTTAAACCGATCCATAACACCAGTTCAGGTCGGAAGAGCCTTCCTCACTTTAGATTCACAGATCCCGTTATTGTGTATTGAGGATATAGGATAGCCCAACTAATTTGTCTATATCTGCATACATTATACTTCACCGGCTGTCTCAGCATGACCTCAGGAGGTAGGGTACAAAGAAAGGATGCTTGATGATTCTCACACTCACTTGTCACTTATCTATTAATTTAATTACTTTAATTAAATTTTCTATCGTACAAAATTGGTGAAGCTAACGTGAAACTAACAAACAATCCTATTTATTTTCCATTGCTTTCATCCACCTTCGATCTTTCCCATTATTCTATGGGTATTTATATACCCGCCAAATATGTCAGGATATGATGCATACGGAAGACCTCTCTCTGGTCTTGAAGAATATTATGGTAAGATGAGTAGACAACAGTCACCATCATTTTTTGCATGGGCTGATAACTACTTAAGTAATTACTTGTCATCACATACTCCTTAAAGAACTAGGTCTAGTTCTTCATTCCGAATTGAGGATTTGGGCCAACTCACACAAAGACAACAACCGGAGCCCTCAGGCTCTAACAATATGACATTTACTGGAGAATCCATTTCTTCTCCTCGATTTTTATCTAGACTACAAATCAGTAGGCTGTCAGATCCACTCCCATTCTTGGATGAGGAGTACTTATCACACTACGCTAGAAGTGAACAACGCTTCCAAAATATGTACCACCTTACCCATGTTGTTTACACTAATGACCTTACCTTTCCTATTGTCATGCCATTTATCCTGACCCAACCTTTGGTGTAACAGAGCATACCTAAATGTTCCTACACATCACAAATCATACGACAATAAACAACAAATCATACATCATTAATCACATTGTGACATCAATACACAATAACATAATCTCATAAAAAATAAATAACATAAAATATTTCATACATATATCAAATTTGATCATCACTATAAATCATATTTAGAGGGTGTTATCCTCTCAAAATTTCCCTTCTTTTGAAAGTCTGAATTTTGAAAATTTTGAGTTGGCATCTTTAATAATGTCCTAGTCAAGAGAAAACTTGAGATGGTGAAAATTGTGTTTTTGGAGTCTTTTTGGTTATTTACGTGTCTGTCGGACATTTTTGTCCCCCGTGTCCCAAGTTCCCATGGGTGTTATGTTCACCAATCAGCCACTTTCCCAGCAAAACCTTAACTATCAGCTTTTTCGGAACATTTTGGCCCGTTTGTCCCAAGTTCACTTGGGCTTCCTTTTACCTGATCATCCACATCGGCCGCATCGGGTACTTTACGTAATTTTTTCCTATCTGTCCCAAATGCATCTGGGATTTTTGTTCCTACTTATCCTGCATCGACCGAATCACATCCTTACATCCCTTGCATCCTTCACGTATCTAAGTTCCTAGACCGCACTTGCTCATTTGTCCCACTTTTCCCACATCACCCGCATCAGCCGGATCACGTCTTCACGTCCCTCGTGTCCCAAATGTACCAAAGATCACATGGGCTAGTTTTCTCCACTTTTCCCACTTTTCATCTTTTTGAGTCGGTGCAGGGTGAATTTAATGCACATTTAATAACCTTATCTCTCCTGAAATGACTATTTAATTAGACTCCCTCCTACGCATTTTTCACATTTCTCGCTTGCCTTCTCTTACTCAAAATCTTTGCCATTAAAATCCATTTGCTCATGCCCATGTATTCCTTTGCATCCTCATCATGATTTTGATCTTTAGAAGGCTATACCCTATGCATTGCAAAAATGAAGATCAAGTTTCAGGGCCAAGAACATGTATCACCTCTTGAATCCTTTGTACTAGATATCAGAGACAATGAGGTTCGACACTTAGATTTTGTGGATTTTTGGGGAAGATTAACTTTCTCTATTCATGATCCCATGGCATAAATGATTAGTGACAGTGGACTTGCATATGTGGTTGGTTTCCCTATCTTAGTACAGTGTGTGGACATGGTGCTTTCCTACGGAGCCCATCTCAACCTAGATACCAAGGAACTCACCAATGTACATGGTCAATTAATCACAAAACTAGATATTTCCCCCATTACAACTTCCCTGCGCATTCTAGAAACTGAAGATTCCATAATTCTCACTCATTCCCAAGCCCAAACCCTATTCGAACAAGAAAGTGACAAATATAAGGCACATATATCAAAATCATGGTTAAAGAACCATAAGAAGGGAGCATCCCAACTCTCCAAGGCATTATACAGGTTTTATTTTAATGAGGAGTTGTCCGACTTTATTATTTTTCTTGCCCATATCATGGGGTTTCCCGCCACAAATGAGTTTGACTTCTAGATGTGCCCCTTCATAAACATCATCTGTGAGGTCAAGCAGAACATTAATTGGGCCAAAATTATTTGCATGAATTTGGCTAAGCAGTTGTCTAGTGTTCAATAGACTAAGAAGTTCTATATGACTTCTTATCTCATGTATACCCTGACTACATCCCGGTAGTGGTTTGGTTTCACTTACCTAGAGGGCCATAAGAATGAACCTATTTATGCATACTGCCCACAGTTTACCCTTGAAATAAGAAATCTTAATTTTAGAAGAGTCAATGATGCTTTCACCATGTACATTGTAAGACTCTTGGAGGGAAACACTATAAGAAGATTTTTTTATGAAGCTATAAACCTTATAGCCAAGTATGGGTCTTTCTTTATCCAATTCACGAGGTTTTTGTACATCAGGTTGGCTGGCTATGAAAGCAAACCTCTCAAGATCCCTATGTTTTTCAGTGATAAAATGGACCTAGTTGAAGTATGAAGGCAGCTTGATAACCTACATAGGACATGCCGAGACAAAAATATCACTGGCCTACATTTACCTATCTCTTTGGGAAACTATACATTTAAAATAGCCTTAGATGCCCAAAATGTAGAAAGGGCTATTACTTCTATCATTGTTCATTTATTTAGACCCAGATATTGCTTTGATCTAAAGAATTTTATTGAGTAGAACCTCAACATAAACTATCATCACAAGCCAGATACTAAGGATTACTAGGCTGTGTAGATGATTTTGAAGCCAGACGAAGACACTATGGAAGAATCTCTCTATAACACATCAAATATTTCAATCTTTATCAAATTGGTGAAGGACTTAAGGAGGATGATGAGAACTTACAGTCCTTTGAATATGAGACTAAAAGAGCAGCTACATATTTTCACAGAATAATATATTAATTCACCCTATTTTCATTAAACATACGAGCTATTACAAATATATATAGGAGTACATTTTCCTATCATCTAGGAAAGCTCCTATAACTTCTCCAACTATTATTGATGAGTTGTTAATACAACTCTCAACATACTCCTAGAATAGTGTTATTGTTACTCACGTAACATTACACACTCTAAACAATAATATTATAAACAACTCGTAATATGAGTTTTTATTACAAATCAATTAATTTATCCAATGTAAATATTATATTTCATAACATTTCCCCCCTTAATGTTTACATGGTACAACATATCTCATTCGCTGATTGTAGCCTACCATCTCTGTGTGCTCATGATCAACTTCGCAAATGTGCAGCATTGGGCTTGCACAAAGCTCAAACATGTGCCAATGCACATTGATGGTTTTCTCCGGCTTCTACCAACAACCTTACCAAATTGGTTTTGCAGGTGTACCAATAACCTTTCACAATTGGTTTTGTAGGTTTACCAAAAACCTTACACAATTTCTTTTTACAGGTTTACCAAAAACCTTACACAATTGGTTTTACAGGTTTACCAAAAACCTTACACAATCGGTTTTACAGGTTTACCAAAAACCTTTCAATTAGTTTTCCTGGTTTACCAAAAACCTTCACATCATGATTGCTATAATAATTTTTGATCAATATTATACAATGTCTCTACAACAGGGAATCATGTAGGAAATACTGCTTTCAAAACTGAACAATGAGACCATGTTCCCCCCCTCAATGTGAACATTTCACTTATTCAATCCAAAATGAGGAACTTTGAAATCATACTGCACACAACAAACTACAATTCTAAAATGAAAGAAAACTCACACACACATTGTCACCACAACTTCATGCAGCCCCATCGTTGGTGACTGACGAGAGGTCTCTGAATGACCTCCATCCTCCTGTGCCTTCATCCTCCATTTAAAAATCATCTAGAAGAGAAAATCTTCATCACTTTGATGTGTGGTATTTTCTTCCTCTTCATTTTCTCCTTCTTCATCAACAATCATGGCATTATCTTGTAGTTTCCCATAAAGTAAGTCTTGTGCTCTTTTTCTGCAATTTTTAGATATATGACCAGGTTGTTTACAATAGTAGCATGTAAATTGTTTCTTCAGTCCTTTAGAGGTTGAACCGTATTTGTGCTTTTTCTTACCAAATGCTTTCTTGTTTATGCCAAACATTGTAGTTTCCTCTGGTTCAACAACCATAATTCTTTTTTCTTTATCTAACAAAGAAGAAATAAGTTCTTCTAGACTTGGATTTATTTTGCTTAATGTAAAGACCATATTAGAATAACATGAAGGAACGCTATTAAGTAATACTGCTTTAGCATCATCATCATGTACATCTACTTTTATACCAACAAGTTGATTACATATAGAATGAAACTTACTGATATGCTCCACCATGCTGTCACCTTCTTCCATCTTGAGGCCGAACAATCTTTGCTTCAAAGATATCGCTGCGCTTCCCATTTGTGATCCAAACAACTTGTTTAATGTCACCCAGATTGTATGAGAGGACTTTTTTAAGTCTATATGATGTAGATAAGCATCTGATAGACCTAATCCAATAATCATTGTAGCCTTTCGATCTCTGCTGTCCCACTTTACTGCTTCATCTACATTTTTTGGTTTTTTTCTTTTCCATCAACAATATCCCATAAGTCTTTGTTGATTAGGAATAATTGAGTCCGCACTTTCCAAGTATGAAAATATTTTCCTTCAAATTTTTCAATGTGACTCAACTTATTCATTATGAATTTTCACACAATTCAGATGTCAGATTCTACCGAGAATGCGTCCGTGCAAAAACTTGTAAAAAGTAATTAAAGATTACTTTTTAATACAATAGAATGATGAAACTTACCACTGATACTATAATTAAAGAGCCTTAACAATTTTTCAGAAACTATAACATGCTAGTTAAGAGTAACTAAGAGCCATAATTGACTTGACCTCTATAACATGTGTGTGCTTTGCAAATACCTTTGAATATTGGAAAACCGCTCGTGTTTCTGGCTGAGAAGAATTTAGACACACCACCACTTACATACATGCGCATACAGGTTTCTAAATCAATAATCCCAGCCACATAATTTCATTGAATACTAAGACTCGGGATTGCAGGTTTCGTAATTAATTACTATAGACTCAAATCGAAGAAGTGTACAGGTTGTATTTGAATGATGGAAGCCCACAATTGCTAACTGGTCCAAAATTTGAGTCACTCTGTATGTCAGATCCAATATGCATTCCTTACTTTGACATCCGTAGCATGTCGAATCTACATGTATTGATTCTGAGCTTAATTCCTACGTGCTTCAATCATTTCCATTTTTGAATATTAAGATCTTGTAAATATATTTGGATTGCAAATTTTCTTCACTCAAGAAATGCATAAACGTTGAACAATGTAGGACACGAATCTCAATGTAAGGAACCAATTCAAAACCATGCAATCACCAGAAAAAAAACATGTCTACACAAGAGAATATTAACACCAATGATGAACTTCAGATGTGTATAACTAGATCTAAAAGATGACTGCATCTGACATATGTAGGTTGGATCAACAAATGACCAAATCCAAGACAACAACAAGTATATATTTGACTAATCTTCTTCCAAATGGATTCAAAACACAATATGCTGATAGTGATTTAAAATGCGGCAGTCTAATCTATTATCTATAGACTCAATAAGATGCAAATAACTCAAATCCAATGAAAATTCCTGAAGCTGGATATATATGCAAGGAGAGATGTCTTATTGGTATGGCTTGACTATGGTAAAACAAAAAAATTACTTGCATGTACAGGAGTAGTGAGCGAAGCACTTCCCCTCTCGATTGTTTCAAACTTCCATATAGAAAAAATCCTCTCCGATACCAAATAAAAGAGTAGCTACTTATTTACACAGAATAATATATTAATTCACCTTGTTTTCATTAAAAATCCGAGCTATTAAAAATATATATAGGAGTACATTTTCCTATTATCTAGGAAACCTCCTATAACTTCTCTAGCTATTATTGATGAGATGTTAATACAACTCTCAACATACTCCTAGAATAGTGTTATTGTTACTCACGTAACAATACACACTCTAAACAATAATATTATAAACAACTCGTAATATGAGTTGTTATTACAACTCAATTAATTTAGCCAATGTAAATATTATATTTCCTAACAGAGAAAACAATCAAACACACTCCTTTGGAGGATCTGGATTGGTATAAAAAAGAGAGATATGATTTGGTGGAGATTATGGCCCCCTGTTCTTATAAGAACTAAAGTTTAGCTTGATAGGAAGATTCATGAGTTCAAAAATAATCAGGGTGGATCTTCTTCCAGAGACACCTCTACACCAGGGAAGGAAGCACATACAACCAGCACTGAGGTTCTTGAGAAAACCCCTCATTCCTCCTCAATGAAAGAGCCTGATTCATCTACTCCTTCTTCTACTCAAGTATACCAAAAGAAGATCAGAGAAGTCAAACAGGAACCAATTGATGAAGAACCTCTTCTTGAACATCCAGAGCTACCTTCAAGGCTAGATAACATTATCGTTCTTACTGAGAGTGATGACAGTGAAATACCAAATCCTATAGAAACTCCTGAAGTTACTATTGAAAAGGAAAAGGAAAAGTCTAGTGCAGAACCTCCTAGTAACACAAACTCCTCTATAAAGGAAGCTCCTGATACTCCCTCCACTCCTTTGTTAGAGGCAAAAGTGGTCAATAGACTAAGTGCCATGAGTTCACTTGTTCTTGGGCCAATTGTTCCTTCCTCTTCTTCTTCTAATTTTGCTTGGGTGAAACCCATGGTTGAAAACAGGAAGATGAAATCTTCCTCTCGGATAACAAGGCCTAATTTTGATGTCGTAGCAACTTTGCTAGGAACTATTCCTCCCCCTCTAGCTAAAAGATCCAATACCACTTTAAGCATAGTAACTGAAGCTCAAGGCCAGTAGTTTCTGGAGGTTGCAAATCCCAAGGTTGATAAGGCATAGTAGGATCTCTTGGTCTCTGATTTAGAGATTTCTAGAATCCTAATGGGGAAATCCACTCCTGAGAGTTAGGTTTATAACCTTCAAGAAATAGTGACAAAGGTTATTGAATGAGTAGGGAAGGGCAAGCAAACTATAGAATAGTTGGAAGAACAAAATCAAGTTCTCTCCAATTTTATCAAGTCATTATTGGCCAGAGATAAGGTTTTAGATCCTACCCCATTGGTTTCTCTTCCACCCCCCATGATTGTCAGCCAGGATGAAGTTTACAACATCAAAGATATACATAAGTATTCTACTTATGGAAATTCTTTGGAAACTATGGTTGATGATATGATTATAGCTGGCTTGAATTTCATTGATGAAGCCTTCAAGGTCAATGAGAAGGTGATTAATCTTTAGCAGAAACTCACTTCCTCAATAAGGGCTATGGATAAGGAGATGAAGCTCTAGATTAGTTGTATTACAGATCTTCATCTTATGGGCCAAACTGATGAGAATATCTTTTTGGTTAACAATGTATTTGATGAGGCCAAGAATAACTTGTTGAAGTTATGGGTTTTTGGTGTAGAATGGAAGATGAAGGTTTTAGAAGAAGCACTGGGTGAGCTAAATAACGTGGGCAAAAAGGAGAATCCTTCAAAAATTGTGTTTCCTCTGCTTTTAAAGATATTCATTGCCATCTTCATGATGAAACCTCAGGTGTTCCTTGCTCTCTTCAAGATATCAAATCTCAGTTCAGAACATTTTTCAAGGAAGGCTTGTTCAAAGAAGAATTAATTACCAAAGAGAAGATAAAGGACATTTGTTTCCTTCAATTTCCAATTACTGAGGAAAATAAAGAACACACGGGGCATTCCCAGTTTGATAAAGATATGGAAAAATATCTAGGCACTTGGTTACATACCACTGCCAACACATCACTCCCACAAGGTACGAAGATAGCTGAAGCATTGAAGAAATTCAGATATAGGATCCTCAAATCAATGGGCCCACCTCATCCATAATCGGATGTTTCTTCTTTTGGCTCCTCTTTTTCTCCTTCTATTTTTAAGTGTTTAGCTCTTTGTAAATTAGTTAAGGATATTGTATTGAGCATATCCTTAATTAATCTTTTAGTTAAAAGAAACGGTTACCAAGTGTAACTAATTTGTAAGCTATATAATCAACTCTCCACGCCATTCTAAAGGGCTGGAACTCTGACTATTTTTGCAAGTGTAAAAGAGTTTAAAAGCTATCAATACAAGGAAACTTCTCTTTCTGTTTCTATATGTGGTTATTCATTCTTTCCTATCTATTAAAATTATTGAATCATTAATCTCTTATGCATCAAGAAGCTTTGTATTCTTGTGGATGTCATCTCTAGAACTTTGTGTCTATGAAATAACATCTTATGGATTTAACTGAATGATTTTGTTCTATATGATCTTAGTTTAGCATTTATAAGGAATTATTTTGCTATCTATATTTCTTGAGAATGCTACTCTTCCTTTTCCCACTTCCTAGTTCTGTTGTCCCTTTGTATTGATAATATGTCATTTAAAACACTTCCAGGATGTCATAGTTCCTCTTTTAAACTAAATGTTGTACACTTGTAAATAGGTTTTTGCCTTTAAATAAGGAAACCTCTCCCGTTAAAGAGGAGGGAATTTTGTTCCCTAACTGTTGCTTTCTTTAAAGTCCTTATTTGACAACCAATAGTTTTTGGTGACTCCACTGGGGATTCGATTTGGATGGATTCTAGTTTTATGAACAATGTCTTGATCATTTTCTAATCTGGTGACTCTTAGATTTACTCGTGGTAGGAGGCCTCTTGGAATCGAAGATTCTCAGTTTTAACTCTTGTAGCAACAAGGTTTCCCTCTTCCTTCAATAGGGATAAATAAAAGAGCTCATTCTACAATTACACCTCTGGTTGAGAATAGAACCCTTGTGAGTGGTATCCCTCAAGATAAACTCAGCCCTAATCTTTGTGCTTTGATTCTTGCTGGTGTTTCAGTTCCTCTTCAATCAGTTTTCCCAAGGATGGTAATTCCATTAACTTGGGGCCGTCATGTTCGGCCTCTTACCCTTCCTCATCCTTTGCATGAGTTACCCAGGGGTAACCGGAAGAACTTCCCCAAGTTCAGAAGTGATGGCAAGGTACACCCTGATGAGCATATTGCAGCTTTCATAGTTGCGTGTGGAGTCCTTGGAGTTGAGCATGAAGATGTCTTAGTGAGAATTTTTGTAGAAACTTGTAAGATAATGCAGTAGATTGGTTTTTTCATCTTCCTATTGGGGCCATTACCAGTTGGACAATGATGAGAACAAGATTTGAGAACTGTTTCAAACCCGCAGAGGATGTGCATGCTTTGCTAGCTCAGATTTCTCAAATAAAGAAAGAATCACAGGAGCCCATGAGGGAATTTGTGGCCAGATTCAACAAGTTGATTAACAAAATCCCACTAGATACCCAGCTTGTGGATCAGATTCAAAAATGTTTCTTCCTGAATGCTGAACTACCTAAAGTTAGCTATACATTGAGGAGATCCAACCTTGTAACTTTGGAGGATCAGAGATTAGCTGTTAGCGTTGAAGATGACATGATCATGTCTAGTAAGTTGAAAATAGATCCTTCCAAATCTAGAGCCTCTTCTTCCTATTCTTCTACTCCCAGAGCTAATGTAGATCCACTAGTTCAAAAGCTTGCTAATGACCTCATTGCCATCAAGAAACAATTGTCTCAGCATGTTCCATATGGAGATGTTCCAAGAAGGAATTTCCAGCCTAGAAATCGTTTGCTTTCCTCTTAAACAAGGCTGTCAATTGAGGGAGCACCCATCAAGGTCCCTGATAATGCAACTTATGAGGTTGAAGAACCTAAAGATGAAGAGATTAATGAAGATTTTGAAGAACATGAAGAAGAGGTTGATGAAGAACTGGAGGAACTTGAGGGATATCAAGTTAATTTCTTCACCACTGAAGGTGTTGATGACGAGGATTATTATGATGAAGTAGTAGTAGAAATGAATAGTGATTCATATGCTATTATGACTTGGGAACAGAAAAATAAGGAGAGAGTGATGCAGCCCACTACGAGGTCTAAGGAGCATCCCATGACTATCCCTGTTGTTACAAAAAGAGGATCTCCTATTCCCACCGCATCCACATAGAAGGTGAGTTCTGCTAATTCTTCTTTTCCTACTTCTACTATTAAAACTTCTTCTTCAACTCCTAAACTTGATAAACCAAGGATTCCTAGTGATGATAGCCCATCCACCTCTGGATCTTTTGATATCATTGATCACCTTAAGAAAACAAAAAGCCAAATTTCAGAATCTGAGTACTATCAAACTCACCCAAAAGTCTTTTCCAAAATGGCCCACTTTTCCAATTCCCACTCCAGAACTTCACCCAATTCTTTGAAAGGTATTTTGCTTACTCCATCCTCCACACCCCAACAAAATCTTGTAGCTGCAGTCACCTCACCTAATGAGAAAATCAAACCATTCTATGTAACCCTCCTCATAGCTGGCCATAAACTCAACAACTATGTCATAGACTCAAGAGCATCAGATAATTTCATGCCTACCAAAGTGGCTCATGCTTTGGGTCTTACTCTCACACACACTTATGGTTCCTACTATTCTATGGAGAGTAAGGAGGTTCCTTTGGTTGAAAGGATAAAGGATACACAAGTAGTTTTTTTTTCTTTACCAGAAAAGAAGGTTTTAGCTACTATCTTGGTGGCTGATATCCCTAATTCATATGGTATGTTTTTGAGTAGGAAATTCTATAAGGATGTGGGAGGATAAATTAAAATAGATTGGTTGCATGCCCTCATACTAGTTAACGACAAGATGAAGAAGTTTTTTCCTGAGAAGCAATCTGAGTATATTGTGCAAAAGACGGATGATCCTAAAGCACAAATACTTTATGAAGATATTGGGAATGGCAACTATATGATTATGTCCCAAGATGAAACAGAACATCCCAAAGCATTACTTCATGATCTTAATGGCATTTGGAATTTGGAATTTGATGGAAGTTGTTCCTCGAATGGGTCTTGAGCTGGTGTGGTGTTGATATTTCCTAAAGGAAAGATTCATCCTTTCTCATTCAAACTACAGTTTGAAAATACCAATAACATAGTAAAATATGAAACTCTCATCCTTGGGCTTAACTTGAAAAAGGAGGAAGGTGTGAAGAATCTTCTGGCTCGTGAGATGTGGAATTAGTTTTTAAATAGGTCAGAGACCTTTTCCAAGTAAAAAATAGAAGATTGAAGAATTATGGAAATCTGGTTTTGGATTCTACTGAATTTCTTGATGCCTTCTCCATCAAGGCAGTCCCAAGGGAAAAGAACACGAGGGTTGATTCCCTAGCCATGTCAGGGTCTTTGCTCATACCTCATCATAATTTCTCTTAGCGAAAATTCACCATTGAAATGATCCATAGGCCGAGTGTGTTAGATAATGCAAGCAACTGGCAGGTTTTCAATGATGATCAGCATTTGCTCTCTTTCTTGGAACTCAGGGATAACTTTTAACAATTATATTTTGAAGGAAGTGAAAATTTATCTCAAGAAAGTGTATCTTCTAATGAGGAGGGTGTTAAAGAGGAGATAGATCAAGATGGGTGCATCAGACTAAAAGGTAACAAGATCCCTAAAGGGCTGGTGAGCCTGGAAGAATTTTTTGATAAACATGACAGGTATGTTAAGGCTAAAGCTTGTAGAGGAGCTCAAAAATCTGCTGAATATGAAAAGGTTAACATTGGGGGCTCTACTGACCCCAAAATGGTGAACATTGGGAAATGTTGCACATAGGAGGAAAAGAAGAAGGTAGTAAATATTTTAAGGAGATACATTGATGTACTTGCTTATCCTTATGATGATTTGAAAGCCTTTTAGCCCAAAGAAATGTAGCATTTCATTCCTCTCAAACCTGGGATTAAACCTTTCAAACATAAGAAAAGGAAGTACAATCCAAAGATCGACACCATTTTTGAGGAGATACAAAAGTTGTTGAAGGCCAAGATTATCTTTCCCATTCATCATTCAATTTGGATTGCTAATATTGTGCTTGTTAGGAAGAAAAATGGTGAGATTTGGATCTGTATTGATTTTAGGAATCTGAATCAAGCTTCTCTGAAGGACAATTACCCCTACCCATGATGGACCAGGTGTTGCAAGCTGTTATAGGAGCTGAAATGTTGTCCATGCTTGACAGTTTCTCAAGATATAATCTAGTAGAATTCAACACTGTAGATCAGCACAAGACTACCTTTACCACTCCTTAGGGTACTTTTTCTTACAAGAGGATGCCTTTTGGACTCATTAATGTTGGTGCCACATTTCAAAGGGCTATGGAATTGGCCTTTGGAAACCTAAAAGGAAAATACATTGTCGTGGATCTGGATGACCTAACTGTATTTTCCAAAGACATAGAAGATCATTTTCTGCATCTAGAAAAGGTTCTTTTGAAATGCAGAGAACATGGGGTCTCTTTGAGTCCTAAGAAGTCTATCTTTTGTGTCACCAAGGACAATTTATTGGGACATGTTGTCTCTAAGGAAGGAATCAAGATTTATCCTAAATGAGTTCAAGCTATTCAGCAGATTCCTCTTCCTACAAGTAAAAAGGGAGTGCATTCTTTCTTTGGTAAGATTAACTTCCTGAGAAGATTCATTCTTGATTTTGTAGAGCTAACTTTGAATATGTCCCAAATGATGAAAGGAAAACAAATGTTTGGTTGGTCTCTTGAAGGGAAAGAAGCATTCAAAGGCATTAAAAAAGCTATCACTAGGACTCCTATCTTAGCATGTCGAGATTTTAGCAAGGACTTTATTATCTATTTCTATGCCACAAAGAGTACCCTAGCCGTTATGTTAACTCAGAAAGACTCTAAAGACCATGAGCTCCCAATTTAATTCATGAGCTATATTCTTAAAAATCACAAGCTGAAGTATACTATGATGGAGAAACATGTGTTTGTAATGGTTAAAGCTATTAAGCAGTTTCGATTTTATATTCTTAACTCTCACTCGGTGATACTGGTGCCCGATACAACCATAAAGTTCATTCTTACACAACAAGAATTTGGAACTAAGAGAGGAAACTAGGTCACAAAGGTTTAAGAATATGATATTGATATCAGACCAACTAAACTAGTTCGAGGTAAAGGTCGATGTGAACTCGTCGCTGAAGGAGCTGGTCATGGATTGCCCAAGGATGAGGATGATGTTCCTATTGTTTTGTTTCTCAGCTCAATGAACAAATGGTATTCTGACATTTCCCACTTCCTCACCTATGGTGAGTGTCCATCTCACTTAACTGCTAAGGAGAAGAGAGCTATCAAGTTAAGATCAGCACAATATGTGTTGTGGGAAAATGCTTTGTTTAAACATGGAGTAGATGGAAGATTTTTGAAATGTGTTGACAAGGAACAACAAAAGAATCTTTTCTTAGCCTTCCATGATCAATCCTGTAGAGGTCATTTCTCATCTACTGTCACATCCCATAAAATTCTACATATAGGGTACTATTGGCCTACTTTGTTTAAGGATGCGTCAAAATGGATTGATAAATGTGAAGCTTGTAAAACTTTTGTGGGAAGAGAAAAGTTAGCCGCTTTGCCACTTAAACCAATTATGATTGAAGAACCCTTTCAACAGTGGGGTTTGGATTTTACTAGAACACTTAACCCATCCTCAAGTGCAAGGCATACTCATGTATTGACTGTCATAGATTATTTCACTAAATGGGTAGAAGCTATCCTAGTTAAAAGTACCACTTCAGAGGTAGTATGTAATTTCATCAAAGAGAACATCCTGATAAGGTTTGGAAAACCCAACAAGATTGTGACTGATAATGCTTCAAATTTTTCTTCTACTGAAATGATGGATTTTTGTTATTGATATGGTATTTCCCTTGCTCATTCCTCAAACTACTATCCTCAAGGGAATGGTCAAGAAGAATCAACAAACAAAAATTGGTGACCATAGTGAGGAAGCTTGTTAATGAGTTTCATAGGAACTGGCACAAGAAGCTCTATGATGCTCTTTGGGCGGACATGATTACACCTAAAAGAGAAATTGGGATGTCTCCTTTTCAAGTGGTGTATGGTGTGGAATCCCAGCTACCGGTGACAGTGGAGCTACCATCTTTGTATTTGATAAAGGTCATTTAAGACACTAGTTTCAATGATTCTCTAGATAAAAAGATCATGTATCTACAAAAGTTGAATGAAGACAGGCTACAGGTTTTTGATGGAATATCTACCCATCAAGAGAAGGTGAAATCTTTGTTTGACAAGAAAACCAGATCTAGAGATTTCAAAGTTGGATACATTGTTTTGTTGTGGGATAAGAGATATGAACCTCAAGGAAGCCATGGTAAGTTTGATTATCTTTGGCTTGGTCCTTTTAGAATTAGGCACTTTTTTGGTGAAAATTCTTTCTATCTTGATTATATAGATGAATCCTCTCTCCCACTTCCTTATAGTGGGTAGTACCTGAAATTGTTCAAGTCCTAGGTGAAAGAAAGTCTTATGTAACTTATGTATAGGGTGTGTTTTCTTTCCCTTGCCTTTGTTTTTTTCTTTCCCTTTCCTTTGTTGTTTACCTTTCCTTATTTTGGTGTGTTATCTTCAATATTGATTTTCCCTTGACTCTATTACCCAATGGATAAGGCATTGGTATCCTTCCCCTGAGTTTTCTTGAGTTCTTGTCTTGCCTCGTTCTTTTGATCTAGTCAAGTCATTCCCAGAAAGAGCCAACTGTTGTCCTCTCAAAATTTCCCCTCTTTTGAAAGCCTAAATTTTGAAAATTTTGAGTTGGCACCTTTAATAATGTCCTAGTCAAGAGAAAACTTGAAGAGTTGGTGGAAATTGTGTTTTTGGAGTCTTTTTGGTGATTTTTAGGTCTTCAGACATTTTTTTCCCCTGTGTCCCAAGTTCCCCTGGGCCTTCTATTCACCGATCGGCTGATTTTCCCGTAAAACCTTAACTGTCAGCTTTTTCAAAACTTTTTAGCCTGTTTGTCCCAAGTTCTCTCGGGCTTCCTTTTACCTGATCATCCACATTGGCTGTATCGAGTACTTCATGTACTTTTGTCCTATCTATCCCAAATGCATCTAGGCTTTCTGTTCCAACTTTTCTCGCATTGCACACATTGGCCAGATCGTGTCCTCATGTCCCTCGTATCCTTCGTGTATCTAAGTTCCTTGACCGCCCATGCTCATTTGGCCCACTTTGCCCACATCACCCACATCAGCCGGATCATGTCTTCACATCCCTCATGTCCCAAATGTACCAAAGACCGTCTGAGCTATTTTTCTCCAGTTTTCCCACTTTCCATATTTTTGAGTCAGTGCGGGGTGAATTTAATGCACATTTAATAACATTCTCTCTCCTAAAATGACTGTTTAATTGGACTCCCTCCTATGCATTTTTCACATTGCTCACTTGCCTTGTCTTGCTCGAAATATTTGCCATTAAAATTTGTTTTCTCATGCCCCTATATTCCTTTGTATCCTCATCACAATTTTGATCTTTGGAAGGCTATCCCATGTGCATTACAATAATGAAGATCAAGTTTCAAGGCCAAGAACATGTATCACCTCTTGAATCCTCTGTACCAGATATCGGAGACAATGAGGTTCGACACTTAAATTTTATAGATTTTTGGGGAAGATTACCATGCTCTAATCCTACTCCAATGGCAAAAATTATTAGTGACAGTGGAATTTCATACACATTTGGTTTCCCTATCTCGGTACAGTGTGCGGACATGGTGTTTTCCTGCGGAGCCCATTTTAGCCCAGATACTAAGGAACTCACCACTGTGCATGGTGAATTAATGATGAAACTAGATACTACCGCCATTACTGCTACCCTCCACAATTAAGTTTCACTTCTGGATGTGCCCCTTCATAAACATCGTCTACAAGGGAAAACAGAACATTAATTGGGCCAAAATTGTTTGCATGAATTTGACTGAGAAGTTGTCTAGTCTTCAACAGACTAAGAAGTTATATGACTTCTTATCTCATGTATACCCTAGCTACATCCCGATAATGGTTTCGTAAAACTTACATAGATCACCAGAAGAATGAACCTATTTATGCATACTACCCACAATTTACCCTTGAAACCAAAATCATAATTTTAGAAGAGTCAATGATGCTTTTACCATGTACATTGTAAGACTCTTGGAGGGAAACACTAAAAGAAGATTTTCTGATGAAGCTATGACATGTATAGCCAAGTATGGGTCTTTCTTTATCCAATTCATGAGGTTTTCATACATCAGGTTGGCTGGCTATGAAAGAACACCTCTCAAGCTCCCTATGTTCTGCAGTGATAAAATGGCCCTGGTTAAAGTATGCAGGTAGTTTGATAACCTACATATGACATGCCAAGACAAAAAGATCACTTGCCTGCATTTCCCTATCTCTTTGGGAAACTATACATGTAAAACGGCCTTGGATGCCCAAAATATAGAAAGGGCTATTACTTCTATCATTGTTCATTTCCTCAAACCTAGATCTTGCTTTGATCTGAAGAAGTTTATAGAGTAGAACCTCAAGATAAAATATCATCACAAGCCAGATACTAAGGATTATTTGGCTGTGTAGATGATTTTGAAGCTAGATGAAGACACTATGGAAGACTCTCTCTATAACACATTAAATATCTCAATCTTTATCAAGTTGGTGATGGACTTAAGGAGGATAATGAGAACTTACAGTCCTTTGAATATGAGACAACAATCAAACACACTCCTTTGGAGGATCTGGATTGGTATAAAAAAGAGAGAGATGATTTGGTGGAGATTATGGCCCTTGTTCTTGTAAGAACTAAAGTTTGGCTTGATAAGAAGATTCATGAGTTCAAAAATAATCAAGGTGGATCTTCTTCTAGAGACACCTCTACACCAGGGAAGGAAGCACATATAACCAAAACCGAGATTCTTGAGAAAACCCCTCATTCCTCCTCAATGAAAGAGCCTGAGTCATCTACTCCTTCTTCTACTCAAGTATACCAAAAGAAGATCAGAGAAGTCAAACAGTAACCAATTGATGAAGAACCTCTTCTTGAACATCCAGAGCTACCTTCAAGGCCAGATAACATTATTGTTCTTACTGAGAGTGATGATGGTGAAATACCAAATCCTATAGGAACTCCTGAAGTTACTATTGAAAAGAAAAAGGAAATGTATAGTGTAGAACCTCTTAGTACCGCAGACTCCTCTATAAAGGAAGCTCCTGATACTCCCTCCACTTCTTTAGTAGAGGCAAAAGTGGTCAATACTCTAAGTGCCATGAGTTCACTTGCTCTTGGGCCTCTTGTTCCTTCCTCTTCTTCTTCTAATTTTTCTTAGGTGCAACCCATGGCTGACAACAGGAAGAGGAAATCTTTCTCTCGGATAACAGGGCCTAATTTTGATGTTGTGGCAGCTTTGCTAGGAACTATTCCTCCCCCTCCAGCTAAAAGAGCCAATACCACTTCAAGGATAATAACTAATGCTTAAGGCCAGCAGTTTTTGGAGGTTGCAAATCCCAAGGTTGATAAGGCATAGTAGGATGTCTTGGTCTCTGATTTAGACATTTCTACAATCCTAATGGGGGAATCCACTCCTGAGAGTGAGGTTCATAACCTTTAAGAAACAATGATAAAGGTTATTGAATAAGTAGGGAAGGGCAAGAAAACTATAGAATAGTTGGAAGAACAGAATCAAGTTCTCTCCAATTTTATCAAGTCATTATTGGCCAAAGATAAGGTTTTAGATCCTACCCCATTGGTTGCTCTTCCACCCCCCATGATATTCAACTAGGATGAAGTTTAGAGCATCAAAGATATACATAAGTATTCTACTTATGGAAAGGCTTTGGAAACCATGGTTGATGATATGATTATAGATGGCTTGAATTTCATTGAGGAAGCCTTCAAGGCCAATGAGAAGGTGATTAATCTATAGCAGAAAGTCACTTCCTCAATAAGGGCTATGGATAAGGAGATGAAGCTCTAGATTATTTGTATTATAGATCTTCCTCTTATGGGCCAAACTGATGAGAATATCTTGTTGGTTAACAATGTATTTGATGAGGCCAAGAATAACTTGTCAAAGGTATGGGTTTTTGGTGTAGAATGGAAGATGAAGGTTTTAGAAGAAGCACTGGGTGAGTTAAATAACATGTGACAGAAAGGAGAATCCTTCAAAACTTGTGTTTCCTCTGCTTTTAAAGATATTCATTTCCATCTTCATGATGAAACCTTAGGTGTTCCTTACTCTATTCAAGAGATCAAAGCTCAGTTCAGAAATTTTTTCAAGGAATACTTGTTGAAAGAAGAATTAATTACCAAAGAGAAGATAGAGGACATTTTCTTCCTTCAATCTACAATTACTGAGGCAATAAAGAATACCTGGGGCATACTGAGTTCGATAAAGATATGGAAAAATATCTAGTCACTTGGTTACACGCCATTACCAACACAGCACTCCCATGAGGTATGGAGATAGCTGAAGCATTGAAGAAATTCAAATATCGGATCCTCAAATCAGTGGGCCTACCTCAGCCATAATCGGATGTTTCTTCTTTTGGCTTCTCTTTTTCTCCTTCTATTTTTAAGTGCTAAGCTCTTTGTAAATTAATTAAGGATATTGTATTGTGCATTTCTTTAATTAATCTTTTCGTTAAAATAAATGGTTACCAAGTGTAACTAATTTGTAAGTTATATAATGATCTCTCCACACTATTCTAAAGGTTTGGAACTCTGACTATTTTTTACAAGTGTAAAAGAGTTTAAAATCTATCAATACAAGGAGACTTCTCTTTATATTTTTATCCATGGTTATTCATTCTTTTATATTTGTTGAAATTATTGAATCATTAATATCTTATGCATCAAGAAGCTTTGTATTCTTGTGGATGTCATCTCTAGAACTTTATGTCTATGAAATAACATATTATGGCTTTAACTGAATGATTTTGGTCTATATGATCTTAGTTCAGCATTTATAAGGAATTATTTTGCTATCTATATTTATTGAGAATGGTACTCTTCCTTTTCCCACTTCCTAGTTCTTTTGTCCCTTTGTATTGATAATTTGTCATTTAAAACACTTCCAGGATGTCAGAGTTCCTCTTTTAAACTAAATGTTGTACATTTTTAAATAGGTTTTTGCCTTTAAATAAGGGAACCTCTCCCATTAAAAGGAGGTACTTATGTCCCATGACTTTTTCTTTTATTAAAGTCCTTATTTGACAACCAACATAGGGCAAGGCCCCCTACATCATATACAATCATAGAACTCACAATTCATCATCAATATCACTCTTAGATACCGCAAGAGCCCTAGAACTAGATGCCTCTCAACTAACTCTGTGCCACTGTCAGTGGCCTGCACACCTCTCGAATTTCCTTTGTAGAAAGGTAATCTCCATAGACTACTCATAACATTGGCATTGCACATCTACATCTTGTGTAAATACATCTTTTTCCAAGGGACCGTTACCTACTTCCTCTCGGGCTCGTCGAGTATCCTCGAGTGCCTTGTCCCTCTCACCTTGCAACATAGTATACACTTCCACTATTACGGCCTCTAGCTCAAATAAATGGGTAATCCGTTCCTTCAACATCATCCATGCGATCAATTATACCTCCACAAAGAACATCAGATGGCACACTCCATGTCAATGTGTAAATGGATGTGTCAATGATTAGAAACCAATACACATCACCTATAAACACATGTTACTCAATGCGTTAGATAGCCATATGTAATAATATAGGAAAGTGAAAAAGTACACAATGCAAATGTACAAGTACTTATGCTTCACTACAACTACTACTATGGGATCAAGGGCATGTGCTTCCCTCTCTCCTCCTCCTACATGCGGTAACCCTGTTAGACCTGCAAAAAAATTGAAAAATAATACCCACCGATGAGCTACCCACCATGCACGGTAATCATCGATGTAACCCTCATCATCTGATTTTACAATCTTTATCACTGCATCTACCTCATCTGGTCTTGGTGGTACTAGCTGCTTTGTTGTGGGCCTTGGCCTAGCTCCAACCCTCCTAGGTGTTTTTATATCTCGCAACCATACATATGGCTTTGGGGGCACATCCTAAGCCATACCGAACTGGCATGATACTCTATCTACATGAAAAAGATGGGATACACCTGGAAACCGGTCATCACGAAACATCATTCTCCAAATACACCGCAACTCTAACACATCCTCGGGCCATCCATGTAAATGCCTTGGGCCCCATCCTATCTATTAGTACCTTCTAGGTATATATGTTTCCATATTCCGACCACGAATATCAATCCACTTCATCATATAGATCTCTGTCCTATCCCACTGTCCTTTTGGACCTCCCACTAGTCTACACGTAGATATGTGCTCATATGTCCATACATGCAATAGTGTTGTAGCTCCTATCCCTCCACCATGTTCATCATGTGTAATTGGTATAGATATTTGTATAGGTGGGCCAACACACAATGTGTCCATGCATATTTAATGATCTCCTCCTCTATCCGTTGGCATATGTCATGCATCTTATATAAGATACCTACACATCCTCCCTCCACGGCTATACATGATGCAATCACAACTGCTATGAACTTCCGTAAGCACAGAACCCCAAACCACAACATAACATCCAAATATATATGGGCCTCAATAAGTACTTTAGTCCCCATAAAATATCATCTCGTAGCTCACATTTATCACTACATATCCTCTTTTGGTATAATCTACACACTCTCTCTCTAACCTTGGAAATCACAAAATGTGATATACATTCTCCAACATAATAGTCATCTCCCCCATAGTCAACCAAAATGTACGCGTATCACCACACCACCTATCGCATAATACAATCAACATGGGAATATTATGGGGCACATTCCCTATTCGTGTTATGGGTTGCATTCCAATACAATCCATCACATCCCAATCAACATCTAATAAGCCCAATCTAAGTAACATACTCATATGACACCAATCGTAGAACTCCCTCGAGTGGATATCCCTCTACACACCACAAAATGACAAAAAACACAATGTTAGAAGAAATTTCAAGACCAAATACACTCACTTATCATACTAGAAACATGGATTTCCCTATTATATATAAAATGAAAAAATTATGGACTAGGGCAGCCAAATGCAGGACTGGGGTGCTTAGGAGCAGGACACTAACGTCTAGATTTGGGTACTGCTGTCCCATGGGTCACTAGCTCCCTCATTGCTATTTTCCAAGTCTCAAATGTGGAGAAAATTAAAAATCTTAAAACTACAAAAATTCAACCAAAACGACTACTACACCATACATTTTGTGCAAAACAATACACTTACTAGCTCTGTAGTAATATGTGATGCTACGATAGTCACCACCCTCTCAAATTAACTAGGATGTGTTGCTCTCACTTACGACATTTTCACTCACTTCATGCTAAATCTCACAATCGCATAAACAACCAATGAAGTGACTAAACACTTTTTCACTTCACTACTTATAGTTACTTTTTCATCACCTACTTTACTATAGTCATTATTTTGCGCTTATTACTACAACTGATGCACACTACATCATTTTTATCATATCTTGAGCGTTTCTACTCCGATTTGTACCCCGTTTGTAGTGTTCTTCTTAGAATTCCACCTACCACCATAATAAACACATTTTTCATGTATTATATTTATTCAAAATCATATTCAAATGCATTTATACATGTTTTGGCATTTTCACTACTTTCTATCTATCTCGTGCTTACTTTCAACTTAGCATTCATTTTTTTCATCACTTACCATTTTTTATAAAAGGGGGGAATATCATTGGAGTCATCCTATAATTCCCTTTACATTATCATATGATCAATCAACACTACTAATTCATCATTTTCAAACATTTGGTAATTCACCACGCAATAGTTCACCATTAATTCCCCCTAATGACCTAATCTAGGGGAAAAAAGCATACAATATTTCTATGTGACATTTCATCCCTTCCCCCTAATGACCTAACTTGGGGGAAACAAGTGATTAAATTTTTTTCATGTGATTATTCACTAATTTCTATCAATTCCCCCTAATGTCCTAAACTGGGGGAAACTAACATAAAATCTCTCTACGAGTAATAAATCAAACCAAATGAATCAATAAACCAACCAATCAAACATGTTCAAATCGCTAACAATAAAAAATCATGTCAATAAATCATTACAATACAACACAATCGTCTTACCAGATGGCCTAACTTGGGAGTTACATTTGTTACTTTCCTAGATGACCTAACCTAGGAGATTATTCTACATTTTGCGCTTGCTTTCAGATAAAGTAACTTAGAAGCTATTATATATATTTTTTCTTACTTATAGATGACCTGTAGTCAATTTTTATACCCCTTAACAAATAAGGACAATCCCATGCGCGCTAACCTATCACCCAGTGGGTGCTGGGTGCTCACCCGAGGCACGTTCAGAGCGTCGAGCCCCTCTTTTATGTGAGTTGTGCAAGAATGTATGATAGATGAATAATAAAAAGAAAGAAGAAACTATTTATTCAACTAGGAACTTCAAGTAAATGCTACACTAATATATTCATTCAGAAAAGGAGCGCATTGACAAAAGATAGATCTGAACCATGAGGGAAAAAGGATGCAAAAGATTACACTCATTCATATGAAACACACTAAACATAAAAAAAGAGATGAGCCAAGAACCACATGTATTCATATTTGAACATGTCCAGTAATCACATTACATCTATCAAGGTCATTATAGACCAAAATGATGGTGCAGATTAAAACCATGTAGCAAGATTGGAATTACATCCCTTATAATGGAAAAGAAAAACATGTACCCATCCCTTGATACATCATTCTTCCTACATATCTACTATCACAACCCATAAAGTTCTCCATGTATTTCATCAGAGCTTCGCCTCTCGTCTACTCTCTCTAATCTCTCTCCTTTCCTTTACCGAGCACTTGTATTTATAGCCTTTCTCAACACCTTCAAGCCTTCGTAGGAGTTGCAGATCCATTTCCAAGTGTCCAAGGTGGTCATCCATAGGAGAATGCTTCTTTAGGCTCGAGGTCTCCACTTTTTGCAATGATGGCCTTCTAGAATCTTCCATTGCAAGGTATATTCCTTCCTAGGCCACCCTATTGCTAGGATGACACCTTATCCACCTCCGCATGCACATTCAGGTCATGTTTTTCTCATGCTCTATCTGATACATAAAATATGGCTAAGTCCCAAATCCTTTGCTCTTCCTTTCACGCTTGCCACTTGTAACATTCCCATTTTAAGACTTTAGAAACAAGGGAATTTTTTTTTGAGTAATGTTCCCTGTTCTAAATACATAATTTAGAAAACACATTCCAAAACAACCATTCTTATAACAAATAACCATATGCAACTATAATGACTCAGTAACCTACCGATCTATTCATTTCATGACTCGATAAACTACCGATCTATTCATGTTTAACACTAAGTATTGAATACTTTTTTGTATACTACATATACTTGGTTCTCTTACCCTGTTCTGGGTATTGAGTGATCTATCTAAGGAACCTAACTGAATAGTTGTTACCAATATTCATCTGCATCATGATCCTTAGACTAGGTGACATAGGACAACACAACCAGCAAATTTTGATACTTTGGCCAAAGTTTTCTAACATACTATTCATATTACTTATTCCTTGACGGCATACTCATCAATCTAGAATACGTCCTTCACCCCACTCTATTGTTATCTAAAATGTCCTCTACTAGCTTCCGTCAATCCTCTTGCCCAAGGTTTCTCCCTAGTTCTGGTTAACATCGTAGGTTATGATATGAAGGAGCTCCCAAAGACTTAGGATAGATTGGCATACTGGGTCAACCTAAGTCAACCCCATGTGCCAAGATACCCTAAGTCCTAGAGGGCTACTTCGTATCGCAACTACGCTACTACCCAGTCCAGGAGAGAAACTAAGTTCAAGTCCAAAAGTGTGTAGATCTAGATGATGAATGCAGAAGGGTGTTTCCACATGTCAACTATAGTGTTGTATCCTCGAGAAGATCCTAATCTTCTTGAAGGTACAACCCTGCAGTCAGCATGTTTCAGCATCCTATAGAACATCCTCATCGAGATATACATACACTTAGGAGATTATTAAAGTTAATTAATTTGGATTCCTAAAGGCAGATTTCAGCAACCATGTCCAAACTCTAATCCAACTCTCCCTAAGTTCTTTTATAATCAGGTTCTATTAACCCTTGCAAAAACTTCCTTCAATTAAGATTGCTTTCGATGTTTTCTAATGTTAGCTGAACAAACAACCACTAAGAATTAAGAACAATAACTTCTTAAGTTTCATTCAACGTGATTTAACTATTTTAGGAAGTGTAACAACCACTGAGGTTGTAACTTAGTAGACTTTATTAAATGAAATCTAATGATTGTATTCATATATTCCCTCTTTTTTACTTTTTCTTAAGACAGGAAGAGTCTTTGTCTTCGTAGTTAAGTTCTTAGGACTTACACACCCTTTATATCCTTTATAAATTCTATAGAGTTCATTGTAAGTTCATCACACGTTACTTTAATAATATGAAATGTTTAGATAAGAACATTGATTATCTGCAACTTATTTAGTTGCTTCACATTTAGGGATGATACTCTAATTCCCTTTTTCCTACTTATCTAAGAACACTCATTGAAACTTATAAATAACATGAAGAACATCAATAGAAATAGGATTCCATTTCTTTTGCAAAAGTACAAGATAATTTACATAATCCATACAAGTAAATTCTCATTCTACATTTCCTTTTCAAAACTTATACTTGTACAACTTATGCATTTCAGACATACTACATGACAACAACATTCTTTCAAAAGAAAATAACTTTTCTTTTCAATACAACTTAAGAACAGATCAGAATTCTTCACAAGAACCAACTTAGATCAGCTAATGTATCATATAAGTTTTTGCCTTCTTTTATCACTTACGAAGTCCATCTGCAAAAATTTCTAGCACGGGTCAGTTCAATGAACTGAGCATGATAAGCACTAAGCCTTAAAACGAAGTGCATTCCACTAATTGTTTCAATAAAACAACCCTACTTTAATGAACAAGTAATTCATACTCCCTCAGCATAAGTAATATCAATAAAAATAAGAGCAATACTAAATAGGTTTAACAAAAGAAGAACAAAATATAATCTATATTACCTATCCTATAAATCAAATTATAATTGATTCCATCAATTATCTTTACCAAACAACAAAACATAACATACCACTATTTCCAATCTACCAAATATAATACAACTCATATCTTTACTGTAAGATACAGAAGTATTTATAACATATTCCCTCTTGGATGATTCATCTCACTTTCAAGCAAGGAAGAAAAGAAAGCATTCCATTTGCCAAAGTACATAATCATCAGTCAGGCTGAAACAGGTGTATATCATGATTTAAACAGTTCCTTTAAAGTAACTCTACTTTAAAATTTAACAATTTAAGGTATTCATCAAACAGATTCATATGAAAGAAATCCATGGAGAAGTGATGGATTAACAATCAACAAAAAATTACAATTTCATTTGCCAACCTAACTTCCATTAGAAACATTGTAATAATGGAGTTCATACACAGTCTAAGGACAATAAGTTTCACAGTGTATTCTGTCAAAGACTTAACAATCTTTTATTGGACCAGAACAACCTGAAGAGAGAACACTAGCATTTTTCCTTCATAGAACGCTTTACCATCTAACAGTGAAGTTCCATCAATCCTTTCCATTACTATTCTCTTTTTAAACTCAATGATAAAATAGTGAAGTTCAAACACAGTCCGCAATGGATTTGAATCACAATTAAACTTTCAAGACCTAACATTCATTTACTGGACTCAACAAGAGGTAAAAAGTCTGAGTAGATGTTGAACACTCAAAACTTTCCAATAGTTCAGGTAAAACAGAACTATCTCAACAGTATATCACTACAAGAACTACAGGTTGAGATTCCAAATAAAAGACATCTAACAAGATGTTTCCAATCAATATCTTTAAGAGTTTATCTAATCAACCTACTAAGCCATGCTTCCAGTTTTCTCTTACATATGTAGTTTATTAAAAAGATTCTGAATCTAGAACCACTCCATCTAGTAATAAACTCCTTTTAAAAGACAAGATCAACAAATAGTACATTCAGTCAAAGACTCGAATATAAGTCCGAACACAATGTACAACATAAGCTCCCAATAAGGGTCAAATCATTCAAATGCTTTCAACCAAGTTTAGGTAACAACATGTTCCATCCCTAGTTTATAAAATAATCAAAATATTATAATATCTAAACCAGCATGTCGTTCAGGTTACCTTTTAAAATTACAAACACCAAGTAACAAAATGATTGTACAGGGATGTATCACAATATTACAATCATAAATCCCTAAATACACCAGCATTGTAAAGCTAGATCAAGTAAGAAGAAACTTATTATAAAATAGTTCATTCTACAAACAAATAGCTTCCATTTCAGTTAGGGTCCTTTCAAACCCAATTTCCCATACTAAATGTAAGATACTTAATAGAGTCCGGTCCAAACAACTACAAAACATGAAAGCGGGGTTCATAGCGAACCTACAGTAATAGCTAGATAGTCACAAGGAAATAGTTCACAAGCACCATGCCTTAAGCAGCTTCGAACATAGTACAAATTATCAAAGATAACAAACCCAAGTTTCAAGTTCGATAGTGTTCCAAAAACAATCAAGTTTGCATGGGATGAAACACAAAACTAAACCATATACGGTTTCTCAAGTGCATGCAAGTTTCAATAACATTCAATGTTTCTCGCAAGAAGAAATACAAAAACCAAACCATATACTGGCTTATCCACAATTCCTGTGAATTTCAATAATAGTCAATGCATTTCGCAAGAAGAAATACAAAACTAAACCATATACGGTTTTCCCTGTGCATGCAAACTTTGCAACAATCAAAGTTTCCACAAGGTGATACAAAACAAGCAATTTATGGATTTATTCATAGTCCAATTAACCATGAAATAAAATGCTAACATCATAGAGAAAATAATCTCAACAACGGTTCCATCCACTGAAAAAAGTTTCCAATCAAATAGCTCGAACCAATTTGTGAGTTTCCATAAGTACTAGAGTTGCTTACCAGCTCGGGTATATAAAACACAACAGTTTGCAACACTAAACTCAAAAAATACAGACATATCTCTGTAACAACTAAAGACCAAAAAATAATTCTAAACCAACAACAATTTCAAACCATTGAAGAATCCAAACAAAGTGTCTAGGTTTTGTTCACATATGCACAGTTCCTTGGTGAAAAAGGCAATTCAAAACAAGTTTCCAACAGAATCAAGTAAAACACAGTTTCAAAACCTGAAATACAAGTTTTACAAAACCCATCAATAAATTTACCAGATAAAGCATGAATGCACAGAACTCATCAGAGAAAAGTTTTTTTAATGAAAATAGTTAGAGGAAAGCAAGAGATTTTAACAGTTAGGGCCTATCATGCTTGATAGTGTCACTGTAAAATTGAAGAAGACGTCTAGCTGAGATCACTTCTTCCCTTCTTCTCCACGAAAGATCAAACAACAAAATACTTCTTCCACAATGCCTCATATACTCTCCATGAAACAAAAATAGATTTGAAACCTCCAAAATAGCCATGCAGTGCAGTTTAAACTGCTGGTTCAAAAAACCAGAGCACATGAAGAGATAAAAATGGAGAGCATGCAAAATGAAACAACCAAACAAAATTCCTTGGCATTCCTTCCAAAGAATTTCAAACTTGTGAAACAAATTTCATTAATTGCATTAATTTCATATCTCCTACCCAATCTTCCTTGCCACCACCTGCCAAGTCTGGCGAGTTCCCAATAAAAAATAACATGTGTTTCCATTTCTAGTGATACTGCCACCTAGGCCTCCGCCAACCCAACTAGCCCCTGCCAAATTTGGTAGTCCCGCATAGCCTTTCATCCTTATCAACAACATTAATTCCTTAGGAACTATCACCCAATACTTGTGACCCCTTAGGTTCCCCTTCATGTCATTAGTTTACGGTACATTACTGGCTTAGGTTAGATCTTAAGTAGAATTAAAGTTTATACCTTAGGATATAACACTAACCACTAACCCCCCAACATAGGTCCTTAGCAAATAGGTTAGATAACTCCACATAGGTAAGTAATCAAAAATATAATAGCTTTTAGAAACTAGGTTAGATCAGTAAATAACCTTGTAGTGTTAGGTTCTAGTTTTTATACCTAGCAACCCTTCTAACTCTTTAGTACCAGTTTAGGTTAGAAACAGAATTGTATCAAGTAGCATAGCTTGGATAGTAATACTTTCACCTAGCTTAGGATTTTTTAAGTCAATCCTCAATAGGGTCTTAGGTATCCCTTATGTCATGTACAGGCTGCATGCCTATTTTATCAGCAATGACTTGTCTTGGTTGATCTTCAAAGACCCAAGCCAAAAAACCTACTAAATGGAAGTTCGTTCACACAGAAATCAAATAACTTGCAAATAAAAAGTTCAGTCTAGTGTGTGCCTTAACTCATGGAATTTCAATTTTACCATTCATTCAACAGAGCATTTTTAAAACATTCATTGGATCACTGAAATTGATCCAAGGGTGAGTCAGATAAAAAGACAAGTTTACAACTCTTGAACCAGATTGCAAATCACCTACCAAAAGTGAAAAATGGATTCAAAGAAGTCATACCAGTTCGATCAAATGATCTTAAGAGAAGAAAAGAATTATCCATATCAAGCATGATTTCCAATAACCAAAAGAACATATCCATATAAGGAAAATCACATATCAACACTTGAATGCAAAGGAGGAAAATAAAAACAGTCAAGGGTGTTACACCAATTGTTCTACAAAACCCTCCTAGAACCTTGTCCTACGCATTTTCTGCTTGTGAACCCTTCTTTAAGTAGGTCCTATGTGCCCACGTGCTTCTTTATCCCTAGCCAATAAATTAAGGGCCCAACATCACCCAACACTACGCCTGTTCTCCACACTCAAGAACACCTTCTTAAAGAAAAAATAATGACTTTCCTTAAATAGTTTGGAGAAAGAATAATGGAATGAAGAATTTTGGGGAAGAATGAAAGAATGGGGGAGACTATGACTATTTCTGTAAGAGGAGAGGGAAATATTTCGTCAAGTATACCTCCAACTTATTTTAGGTATTAACCTCACTCTCTACCTATTAACAGAGATCTCTGAATAATGTCCTCACCTCTTCAAAGATTATCCCCTCTCCTTGGGTAAGCATAATTCTATTATCCCCTCCAATTGTTTTCCCAAATCCTCAAGCGCATCCATTGTTCAAGTGATTTGGGGGATACAAATATTTCAGCCATTTTTTTATTGAGCCCCGTAAGGTCTCAATAGCCTCTAATTTCTTCTCAACCTCGGCTAGAATTTTATCACTTTCTGCCCTATTCCCCTTGTTCTTCTCCTAGAACTCCTTGAGCTCTGCTTCATGGGTGGTGACCGGAATTATTTCCACTCTATCTCTATCGGTGTAGTTATCGTAAGCAACCTCAGTAACTTGGGCAACGACTTTCACATCTGCAAGAACTTTCTTGTACTGGGCCATAATTTCCACAACCTTCATCTTTTCCTCATTTTCTTTATGTGCCAATGCCTCTTCTACAGACTCCAAGGCCAGTGGTTGTCTTTCCATTGTGAATATGTGGGTTAAGTCCTCTAGACATTCCATGGTGGATCCATACTTCTATGTTGGCGGCATTAGATCTGGATGCTTTAAGAAAATGGCATCTGTGATCATACTAAATTTCTTGTAGACCTCACACACCCTTACATTCTCTTCTTTTAACTCATGCATTAGCTACGCATTGATTAGCATAGGGAGAAAAATCGTAGAGGCATCATAGCTTCACTGCGTTCCTTACTACAATTTCTAAAGTCAAGGAATTTATCATTTGGACCTCATAGGAGACATACTTCTCCACGTATGCACACTTCTTGGGCTAGATGAGATGTCTATGTAGCTCTCTATGGTCTTGATCTACTTCACTAAGGTCGAACCATAGTCTCTTGGCCTCTTTAAACCTATTCACCCCCGCTTGAAAATATTGCACGGTGAAGGAGAAGGGGAGTTTGTACCAGGGGCTCGTAGATTCATCTACCAATTTGAATTTTCCAATGCCAAAGTGCTGGTATACTGAAAACTCTACTGCTTCATCCAAGAGTACTGGTAGTTTCTCTAGAATTTTCTGCTTCACCCCGAATGCATCTCGTATGCACTTGTACCACTTCTCTAGGTGTGCCTTGTGAGTGGCCATCATGATGTCACAAGTATATTTTGTGAATCTTTTAGCAGGCGACGGGTCTTCCCTTGGATATTCTCAAATAGACTTATCCAGTCCATCAGAAACTCCAATTTCTGAGAAGAATATAGTGAGTAGGATTCTTCCAAATAATATTTTATCACCCTCTTGCACGCTGCTTATGATTTCATCCATGATGAAAGTAGAAAAATTATAGAGGGTCCCCTCAACTATTTCTGGCATACATTAAGCCATGCCTTGTTCACCTGTGTCCATCTCTCCTGCTCATCAAGTTTCATAATGAGGTGCATGCTTATCCTCATCATGGGTTATGGGATCTCAACGATGTCAAAGTACTGTGAACCTTTCTTGTAGGCATACACGGCTACTATCTCCTTGATGGCCTCTTTGTTGCTTAAGTCATCATCTATACTCTCTCCCTCATAGGTAAGGCCTATGAACTTTGAAATTAACTAGGGAGTTATGCACATATTGCATCATGTGAAATAGAAATGATCCTCATGCACACATGACATAAGCCACTGGTAGAGGTGCTCAGGATTTCTGAAGTATGGCAGTTCATAAAGTTGCAGCAACCCTACCTTCTCCATCTTAACCTTTACCTTGCCACAAGAAATGGGCATGCCTTCTGACAGTCTCTTATTGGTTGGGCACACCAACTCCAACGCCATCTCCTTCTCTATTATAGTTGTGTGATGGTTATAATCACTCACCTTCATCTTTCCTAGGTGCATTCCTATTCTTTTCCCAAAAAGACCCCATCTGGGTATTACATCTCTGCATACCATTCTTCATTTGTGCTCTCAACGACTGTTGTTTGTTTTCCCTTTCCCTTTTGCTTCTGCTTCTTTGGTGAGATGGTTGGTTTTCTGGGTACCATCTTTCTGACTAGTTTTAGTACTTAGAACTTCTCCGTCTTTCTCATCTTTACCACTCTATCCAGCCCCAAGCTCGATCTTCACGGAAAAATCCTTCTAACTCTGTGCCCTAGTCGCCAAACCCTAACTGGAAAAAACCCTTCCACAAGACGGTGCTTTCTTACTTAACTTCTCCATGCCCATGTACTCCTTTCCTACTGGTTTGTGAATTTACCCTAGCTATGCACTTCAGATCTCTCAAATACTTCCTTCATTACAAAGATATTGCTTTGGATGCCCTAGTTTGTAAGAGATTTCTTCCCTTCGTAATTGCAATGCAAATAATGAAGTGCTCAACCTCTTATTTATAGTTTTTCCCTTTTCTTAACATTAAATGCTCTCTCACCTACCACCGTACTTTGACCTTAAATGTGTATTTCTCCATTAATCTAGTCTTAAGAACATTTTCCTACATGCCACATCTTGCGTGAAAACCCCTTTACAACCATCTGGCATGCAAAACTCCAACCCGACTGAAGACTCTTATGCGCTTGTTTATAGCACCGAAGGCACTTCTTCTGTCATTTTCCCTATTTTTTCCCTCGCCTACCTCATGTTGTTCCTGCACTCTTCCTTTTTCCTATATGTGGTTTCTTCAAGGATTTCTTGACACCATCCATTCATGTCCATATCTTCTCTACATGCCTATTAACCTTACGTGCCTTTTGTCCTTTAACCGGTCCATTCACCGCAACTTCTACTGCCAATGCATGCTTTTATTATAGGCATATACTTCCTTTCACTCCATCCCACACTAAATCAATATGTAGTCCTCTATGCATACACAACCTCCAAAACATAATGTGGTTAATAGTGCACATGGCACAAAAGAAAACAACAAAAAGGAATGAACACCGAGAAATGGAAACAAAAGAAAAGAAAATGCATTAGAGGAAATTCTATTCTAACTAGCAATGCTGCCTTATTTACAAACACCAAGAAGACTTATTTATAGTAGGGCTTTAGCCTACTCCCATTGAAGTGTCCTAGTAATCTTGTCCCGTTTAGTGCTTACAACTGGCACACGCCTGAATCAAGGATGTACGAGATGATGTAAGGGCCCAAATAATGGATTTATAGCTTCCCATGATGGCACAGAAACTTGGAATCATATAGAAAAACCATCTACCCAACATCAAACTTCTTGTTCTTGATGTGACAATCATGTCATGCCTTTTGTTTTAATTTTCTAGTCTTTTATCTCCTCCTGGCGAGTGATCGTCTTTCATCCAACTGCATTAATTTTTCAATCCTTTCTTCCAACGCTTGCTCATCAGCTAATCCTCTTGTGCGTGTTATACGCAATGAAGGTAACATGAATTCAATTGGTAGGAAAACCTTCATGCCAAACACCAATTAAAATAGTGTGGCCTTATTTAACCTCTTGTATGTTGTCCTGTATGCCCAAAGAATGGCTAATACTTTGTCATCCCAATCTTGTCTACCAACATCATACATCTTAGTCTTCATGTGACTAAGTATTTTGTTAAATGCCTGAACAATTCCATTTTCTTGAGGGTGATAGGGGGTAGTCTTGTGATGGGCCACCATAAATTCTGATAATAGTATCCTAACCATCTCATTGAGAAATTGTGTACCTCTATCACTTGCCAAACTCAATGGACATCCATAACTCCTGATTATATTTTCCCATAAAAATCTAGTAGCTATAGCCATTATACAATCCTTTGTAGGTGTTTCCCCTACCCACTGTGTCAAATAATTAGTGCAAGTGATGATATACTGTGCACCAGTCCTTCACGCCGCTGGCAAGATTGGTCTAACAAAGTCGATAGCCCATTTCTCAAATGGTTCCGCACTGGCTATTGGTCGTAAGGGCATTGTCTTGTATGCCCAAAGAATGGCTAATACTTTGTCATCCCAATCTTGTCTACCAACATCATACATCTTAGTCAACATGTGACTAAGTATTTTGTTAAATGCCTCAACAATTCCATTTTCTTGAGGGTGATAGGGGGTAGTCTTGTGATGGGCCACCATAAATTCTGATAATAGTATCCTAACCATCTCATTGAGAAATTGTGTACCTCTATCACTTGCCAAACTCAATGGACATCCATAACTCCTGATTATATTTTCCCATAAAAATCTAGTAGCTATAGCCATTATACAATCCTTTGTAGGTGTTTCCCCTACCCACTGTGTCAAATAATTAGTGCAAGTGATGATATACTATGCACCAGTCCTTCACGCCGCTGGCAAGATTGGTCTAACAAAGTCGATAGCCCATTTCTCAAATGGTTCCACACTGGCTATTGGTCGTAAGGGAATTTTTTCCCTCCTTTTAGGTTTGTGAAGGTTCTGACAATGGTCACAGGCCTTGCAAAACTCAATACAATCTTGGTAAAAGGTTTCCCACCAAATCCCTGCAAGCAGAAACTTCCACGTGGTTACATTTCCCGCATAGTGTCATCCTACGATCCCACCATACGCTTCTTCCATAATTGTAATGCACTCATGTTCTAACATGCATCATTGCAGAACCTCATCATGGCCCAATATGTATAGATCTCCACTAATCAACATGTAAGGTGAGGTGTGTATGGCCAATTGTTTCTTCTCCAAGGCCTTCATTCTTTCTGGCGCCACACCTGTCTTAAGAAATACTGCAATGTCCTCCAAATCTAAGGCTGCGCGCCACAACCTAAATAGTTGTGTGTCTAGCATAGTCTCCTCAATTCTCTGTGCGTCCTCCCCTGAGTCAATCCTAGATAGATGATCAGGTCTAGAATTACTCTTTCCTAGATTCACAACCATGGTGAACTCAAATTCTTGAAATAGTAGGACCCACAGACATATACACCCTTGAAGAATAGACTTATTGACTAAGTATTTTAATGTCATGTGGTCTGTGTAGAATATAAAGGGTGTTTCCAACAGATACTACCTAAACTTATGTAGCACATAGATCATGGATAATGCTTTGCACTCAGTAGTTGTGTAATTTTTATCTACTGGTATTAACTTTCTGCTGGAAAAACACAAGGGATGATCAACAATCCCTTCACCGGGTTGTGCCAGTACTGCTCCAATGGTTATGTTGTTGGTGTGTGTATTTTCCACATCATTAGGTGAGTCATCTCACTTAGTTGAGATCGTAGGTCCATGTGTCATTTAGACGTCATTATGAGATTCCCTTACGTGTCAACGTGTCAGTACGTCAACACGTTAGTGCGTCAGTGTGTCATATGCATCATTGGGAGTTACACTTCTATTCTGGGAATGTAACTCCCCCTCTCTAATCAAGTTGTCATGATTGTAGCACTGGGAGTTACTCAACACCTCCTATATGTACACATCTTTTGATCTATGAGATAGAGGAGAGTTTTATGGCTTAACTAGGTTCTACCCATTTGTCGAATCTTTACATGCACATTCGGTTGATGCTCGCTCCTCCCGAGATCTCTTAACGCTATCATTCGCACATCTGTTAATGTGCACGTTGTCCCTCGTGATCCTCACTTGTGGGTTTCAAACCATTTTTCATGGTATCAGAGTAGATCTTTTGGATCCGTGCACCCCTCGGCATTTTTCATGTTTTTCAGCTTTCGGTGTGATATTCAGATCTCTTTCAGCGTGTGTCGTAATGGATATTCCAACCGTGCTCCACTTACATTGATTTTGGGCCTTATACCTCTATTTGGGTTTGTTTTTGGTTCGTTTGATCATGTTGGTGTTTGTGGATTTTCAAGCTTCTTCGAGTTTGCATGTAGTTTTTTGGAGCAGCTTCAGCTTACATTTTCAAGGGTTCTTGGTTTTGTGCTGGTGTGTTACCTGTGTTGGGATCTACATGGCACGTCGTTTACAACATTCAACTCGTGGAACCAATTTTCCTTGGCTCGCTGGACTTACACTCCTAGCTTTTTGACTTAGGTTATGAGCATGTATTGATTTTCCTTCGATACACCGTCTTGTGTTCACATTGGTTGCTGCCCCGTTTTTGCTTTGCTTGCCCAACATCGTTGTTGCTCTCATTACACTCAGGTTTGTTGAGTATCTGCCTGTGGCATTGCTCTCTGGGCCCTCATTTGGGTATTCTTCGGTCGTGGACCTCTATGTAGGAAGACCAACTCAACACATTCAGCCTACTTCTGCATTCTTGTTAGCTTACCTCTAGCATGTGGACCTTAAACGGTGTTGCTTCAACAACTCAGGCGCCTTTGCATTGAAAAACATTTTGGATTATGTGTTTCTAGCTATTTGAAAACATTTTTTGGTTGTTGAGTTCAGTTGCTAAACATTTTGGTTGCTATGTTTAACTCGCCTATGTTTCCAGCCTACAATAGTTCTCTTACCTAGAAATCTGCAGCATACAACTATGTGCCTTCAACCTGCGTTTTTTCATTGGAAAACATTTTTTTGTCTTCTGCCTGCATTCAACATCAACCTGCATTTTATTCTCTAGTGTTTTCTCCTTTCAAAGCGGTCGTTTCAACTCCCTGCACCACATGGAGCATCTCCCAGTGCTAGTCCACCAGCCATGTGGCCCTACAACAGTCTCCAACGGTTTCAACCTCTCCTCCAACACGTGCTAAGTACTGCTCTACCATTCAGCTCGGTTTGACACATTCCAACATGGGCATCACCTTCTTTTTTGATTTTTTAGGGTGATTATTAAAAAAAAAACATTTCATTTTAACGGCATTGTAATAATTTATTGGGTTGTATTTTGCTTGTATTAATCCCTTCCTTCGAGTGACGAAGACGAAGGGCGAGGTCCGGGGTTGGCAAGAGGCTAATCCCCCCTTGCAGTCAAAACAAACTCTACCTAAAATTTTGTGCCATTTCCAATGAGTACCTATACGATACCCTATGCACCCATTTCGTGCACTTTTTTAATGTGTTTGTAGCATCTAGTGTATTTTTCCATCAGTTGCAGGAATCATTTTAATGCGATAACTTTTGACTCTTTGCTCGTTTCTGAGAACTTCCTTGGTCAAAGTTGCATGATTTTTCACACATTACATGATGGGATTATTATTTTTGTAAATGAACTACTTTTATAAATTGCCGCATTCTAGGGGATTGCTTGTACTCTTGGGCCTACACACGCAGACGCATTATCGGCCAAGTTCGATGTCTTGCTTTTGTGCATCTTGCATTTTTTCATCATGGAGAGTCCTCTTTCTAGACATGAGCATCGTAGGATCACCTTATAGCCTCCGCCACTTCTCACTGGGAGAGAGACCTATTCAGCTTGGTGTGCTTCCATGGAATGTTACTTCGCCCACGAGGGTCTTTTACCCTTCTTGCTTGGGCCAGTTCCTGCACCCACTGATCATCATCATCTAGAGGACTTCCTCAAGACTTTTGACCATGTCTTTGGTCACATGATGATGCATGTCTCTCATTCTCTCTTGTTTCACGTGGCAGATTCAGATCCACCTCATCGTGTCTAGAGCATTCTTCAGTCCCTCTATGGAGACCCTTCACATATTGATGCCATTGTTGCTACTGCTGATTCAGTTGTCTCCTCCATTTCTTCATGTGATTATAGTTTCACTGAAACAGGCTCGCTTGGTTCTACTTCTAATGATGAGGATTGTGCATCTAGTTCTGACATCAAGAGTACTATAAAGGACTCTTCTCCTCTTTCTCTCACTATTCCAGACATTGTTTTCACCCCCATATCTCATTAGATATTGAGCAGTCTCCTACCCAGTCTCACACCGTCATTACACTCGCCTCCTTTATACTTCCAGTGTGTGAGGCCCATTCCACTCCTCTACCTTCATTGGATGACTCATACCTATCATACATCACTCTTCTGTTTATTCAGCCCCCTCATTTAGATGAGTATCTGCCTGACCTTGGTCATCTTTTTGTAGAGTCTACTTATGAGGCACTTCAGGTCCCTCATCTATCTACAGGTGTTTAAGAGGAGTTCATCATCTCTGTTGTTGGGAGTGCCCCTTCTAGGAATCATACCACTTCCACTTTTCCAGAGACCTTCATTGATCCACCCTTAGCTGTGGATCCCTTTTCTGTTGTGGAGGATATTCTGTTCCCTTCACATCACATGGACATCCTTTCCACAAGTGTTCCTCTTTTATACTCTGACAATTCTGCACTCGTGACATTACCTTTGGTTCCTTGGCACTCACTCGCTAGACCTATGTCACACTTTTGTGCACCAGACTCAGAGTTCTTCGTGTTGTTGCCTTCAGTTTCCTTTGTGGAGTGGGTGGACTTCCAGCACGTCATTTCTGTCCTTCCTAAGGGAAGGCACACAATTCAATGTGGGTGGCTCTTCTTCAGTCCAAAGGCAGAGGATCTTGTCATCAACATTCTTTTGGGAGACTTCCTAGAGCTGCAGAGTTCAGATCCGTCCATGGCATCTTCTACATTCCTCTTGTCTCCCTCTTCTTCTCTCTTCTTCTTCTTTCTGAGAGATTACCTCTTTGTACATGGGTACCCTTTCAGGCTCGTCTATGGCTGGGACCCATATTTAGCATCTTTCTTAGATTAGAGAGTGTTTTGTTCTCTTGTGGTGGATGTTTTTCCCATTGGGTTTTCCTTCACTGCTTGGGATATTTTTCTTGTACATGGGTACCTCATCAGGCTTTATGCCGGGACCCATTTCTCATTTTTGACTTGCCGCCTCATCCTAAGTTATGATGAAGGGGGGGTGTTGATGTGTGTATTTTCCAAATCATTAGGTGAGTCATCTCACTTAGTTGAGATCGTAGGTCCATGTGTCATTTAGAGGTCATTATGAGACTCCCTTACGCGTCAGTGTGTCAGTGCGTCAGCGCGTCATTGCGTCAACACGTCAGTGCATCATATGCGCCATTGGGAGTTACACTTCTATTCTTAGAATGTAACTCCCCCTCTCTACTCGAGTTGTCATGATTGCAGCACTAGGGGTTACACGTCTTTTGATCTATGAGATAGAGGAGAGTTTAATGGCTTAACTAGGTTCTGCCCATTTGTCGAATCTTTGCATGCACATTCAGTTGATGCTATCACCTCCCGAAATCTCTTCACGCTGTCATTCACACATCCGTTGATGTGCACGTCGTCCCTCATTATCCTTGCTTGTGGGTTTCAAACCCTCTTTCATATGCCTGAGGCATCAACATAAACATGGAAAGGCTTATCACAAGAAGGGAATCATAGTATGGGTGTGGTGACAAGATTATCCTTTAAATTATTAAATTCCTTCTACTGAACCTTTCCCCAAAGGAAGGCACTCTTGTGTTTAAGCAACTCTTTTAAGGGTGCGGCCATCCTAGCATATCCCTTGATGAACTTCATGTAATACCCTGTATGCCCAAGGAATCTATGCACTGTACTTTGGCTATTAGGATCCCCCAACCCCATAATGACAGAAACTTTGGTGGGATCTATGAGTAATCCATTCCTACATATGATGTGCCCCAATAATGTTCCAAATGGGGTAGAAAAGACACATTTCTTAATGTTGAGGGATATCCTCAACTGCCGACATCTCTCAAACATTAATCTTAAGTTATCATAGTGGTCCTTCACTAGCCCATACATTGTCCAATCATCCAGAGAGACTTGAAGAATTTTTTTGGATAAAGTCCTAAAATGCTTGTACCACGATGTGTGAGAACATAATAGGCACATTCTTCAACCTAAAGGGCATGACCGTATAGGAAAAACTTCCCCACTTAGTGGTGAAATTTGTCTTCTCCTAGTCCTCCTTTGTGATCTGAACCTGATGGTACCCTGAAAATCCATTTGTAAAGGAATAAACTTTGCATCCGGCCACTCCTTCCAAAATTTCTTCAGTGAAGGGGGTTGGAAAAGGATCAATGACAAAAACTACATTCAACTCCCTATAGTTTACATATATCATTATCCTTCCATCCTCTTTGATACTAATGAGCATTAGACTTACCCACTCTGGCTCTTCAATAACTTCAATGATTTCCGACACTATTATCTTATCTATTTCTTCCTTGACCTTCATGTGCAGGTTAAGATTCATTCGGTATGGTCTCTTTTGAACAAGGCACGCACCCTCCTTTAACTCGATCCTCATTTCCCCCAAGGAATGGTGAGTGCCTTTGAGTTCATGATACCCATGAGGGAATAAATCCTGGAACTTACATAATAGATCATTGATTTTAGAGACCTCCTTCTCTGACCAATAATCCCCGATGATGGCCTTGTAAGGTTCCTCTTATGTACCAATGTTAACCTTTTTTATTTTTAACAGTTTATGGTAGGTGCATGCCCGTTCCGTATCACTATCTATCACTTCGTGCATCCCTATAGAATGGTTAACATCCAAGCTTTCCGCTTCCTCCCCGTTAATTACATACACCATCTTCCCTTTTTATTTTTCCATGCATGTGCGCTCAAGTTATATCTTTTCTGATTCTTCTTCCTCAAATTTTGTCTCCAGGTAAGGTTCTCATAAAAACTCTTGTATTATATCCTCCACCATATCACTATCCCCTATTGTAAGGAAATTGACAACGAGTAACGCATTATCCACTAATGGATTTGTACTCTAATACTCAAACACTTGACTAAGATCAGCCATCAATTCTGTCTAATTACCAGTTTGACAACGAATCTCTGAGTGTATATACCATGTGTGCACACATCCTTACAGGGTGGAATGCAGCTTGTGAACCCATAATGAAGGTGGTAATGCTTCTGTGCTTCCCATCCATTTCGTCTCGCATGCTTGGATATGGAATGAAGCGGTCTCTTTACCATGGTAGTTTTTTATAGTTGTGGGCACGTTGCTCCTGTAAAACCTAACAGAAAATGCAATTCTCACCTCACATTGTTCCAAGAGGTTCTCCTGATGTGTAGTCCACCAGCGCGTAGCAATACCGAGTAGGTTATAGTTGATCATCTCTATTCTTTCCTTCCCATTTCTCCATTGGGCCTCCATTTCTTGCAAGAAATCTTTAGGATTGGCTCCTCCTGAGTAACTTGGTAATATTTTATCCTAAACGTCAGACTAAATGTGCCTTAGTTACTAACCCTCTTAATTATTGTCCAATCAACTCATAGGTCCCATGTACCCAATTGTCACATGATATACTAGTGGTGTCTCTAACGGATTGAGCATCCTCAAACTGGATAACTCCTCCCATGGGATGATTTATCTTAGGATCCCTGATTGAGCATACATATATTCTTTCAAGGACTTCTTCTCCCAAGGGTTCAGTATAGGGAGTTGAATTTCTATCGGCCAAGGGTATAATGAACCGCTCCTCCTTATTCTCAAAACTTATGTATCCCTTGTTGAACCCAAGGTTAGCATTGTTCTTATAACACCATATGCACCCGAGTAATGCTAGAAAATTTTCCACCTTGGCGAGTGCCAAGAATTTGAAGTCTCTGGTAAAATTGGCCCCATAAATGGTGATAGTTGCATCCTTCAAGACACTGATCAGAATTGCCTTGGTTTTTTTTTCATATACAACACATTTGAAGATGGCTGTAATGCAGGACTTCCCATTTGATGCCATGCATCCAATGTGAGAACATTGACCTCCACTCCCATGTCAATGAGGATATTACTAAGGAGCCACCCATTAACGACTGCATTCAAGGTGATTTCCTTATCATAGTCAAAGTTGTGAGGGGGAAGGTTTGCATGCAAAACAAGCCTCTCAAGCTCTACTCCAATGTGTTACCTTCTCCCGCAACAATTCTCCTAGAAACAATATAATATTCTCTTGCCTTAGCATCTTACATACCTCCTTGACTTCATCCAAGTCATCCTTTGGGGCCTCAACATTCCTTCTTTTCTCCTCCTTCTTAGACTGCTCCTTTAGAAACTAGATTTCTCCCTGTAAACTCCAAATGACATCCATAGTCTCTTGATATAACTCCTTCTAATGAGCATGGTCTGGGTACTTCCCATGTACCACTTCTTCCCTTGAAACTAGGGTCATCTTCCTTAGTATTTCCTTGGCATGTGTTGCTTCTACTCATGTTATCATCAAAATAGGTTCCACTCCTAAGTCACGCGTCACCCATGGCATCAAATATGATTCAATATTATTTATGCTCACCATCATGCTGCCCTTGTCTTTCGGGTGTTGTTGGATCATGTTCTCAAACAAATCAAGGAACTCCTCAAATGTGTGCTTCTTTCTGCACCACAAGCACTGCAATAACTTTGGGCACTCATACTTGTAGTGTTATGTAGATCCATAATTGAAACAGTTCCTCATGGGAACTCACTTCTTCCTCCTCCACAGCTACAATGACCACGAAATCCTCTGTAAAAACCCTTTCCATGAGCGCTTCCATCTGCGCACCCCTTATAACAGCAGTCATCATCCTTTAAAATTCTTGCAAGGCTAGTATGGCGCAAACCAAGATCAATAGCATAATGAATCTGATTAATCAGCCTATAGTATTTAGTGTCATGTGATGTAGATGTACAAATATTTAAATAGCAAGATAAATTCTTACAGATTACACGCTATAGTAGAGGGAACCTACTTGCATCATGGTCCCTATGAAAAACTTCATAGTCCATCGCTATAGCACATACTGACTTTCGAGGGAATCTATCCTTTGCATGTCCCTCCACTTCATAGTCTGTACACCACATTCCACTATGAGTCTCATGGTACACCACATTCCACTATGAGTCTCATGGGATGAGTTCACTGATAAAAATTACAGCTGCTTAAAAAAAGCAGTGATTTGAGCTTCCAGAAATGGATTAACACCAGTATCAATGCTCCCAACAACTTCAACACATAGAGAAGCTTCCAATGCCTCACGCGGGTCTATGAAATTCTTATTTGATAATGCCCTTCTAAATGTTGTTATCAACCCTCCAAAAAACCATTGAGCGTGTTATGAAGGGTGAATGTCATATAAAAAATTTGGCAAGAGAGTTTTAAACTGTGCATCATACTCACACACACTCTCTGTCATTCCCTGTTGAATCTCCTTTAGAGCATTAATTCTCTTATACTCAAACTCAGGGATGTGGAATTCTTATAGGAAGGAATTTCAACGTGGTGTCTGATGGGGGTCATACTTATTATACCAACTATGCACGTGCCCTTACAACGATCATTACAAATTGACTGGCCTTTCATGTATCAGGGTTGTGATCCCCTTCGATGCGCCATAATAACTCACACTTTTGAACATGCTCTGCAGCATCCTCTATGCCCTAGTAGTTCTAGCAAGTGTAAAGACATTTCAAAAAATACCTGAGGATGGGGTTGAGGACCATGTCCTCCTGATCCAGATCCTTGGTTTCCTTTTGTGTTTCCTCCTCTGTCAGACCCACTAGATCCACCAGGTCCTATGCCCCCAGATCCACCAATTCAACCTCCATATCCTCCTACAACTAGTAATGGTCCTGAAGTGGTCGCGCCTAGTGTCCCCAAAATTCCACTGAACTACACACCAATGATCTACGAGATCATTCCACTGCCAAATGTGTGTCTCTGTGCCACTCCCTGACCCATTGACCAAACCTTTTATATTTTCCCCTTGCCCAAAAATTCCTCTGAACACTAGAATGGTATGTGCAGCCATAGAAGTCCCAAACAAGAAATGATATCTCCTGGGTGTAGATTGGTCACTTCCACCAATAAAAACTAGGTTATCAATACTTCTCCATTGATCTAGAAAAATCAAGTTCCAATGTCTCGGTCACTAGGTGGGTTCATATGCCCACCAATGACTCCTCTTTCTCCTTGCGATGAACTCTCATCAGAAGCTGAAGGATTCTCTCTCCCATGCTTGCCAATATGGGGGTAGCATAAACTACTCAAGTTCCACATCCTCTGCATGAACCTCAACTCCTTCCCACAATGTCTTCCTCCATAGATACATCAAACTTGTAACCTTTCATTGTCTAGCAATATCCCTTTCACGCACTTCACTATACTTGAGTCATCTCTCCTTCCTTTCTTTCTTAGTCACAAGTGTCTACCATCCTCTTCCACCCTAGCTTCCTCGGCCAGCACTCGGAAGGGTTTAGTCCGGCCATTGGAAATTCCTCTAAACTCAAGGTAATGATCTAGATGTACATCGCTAAAGGAATAGCATGTAGAAATGATCCTCTGGGATCCCTTAGAAGCTCAAACTCAGAAACTTCCAAACAAGAGTACATAGAAATGGTGTATTCTAGAGTGTAGCTAGCCACCACTCCCTTCCACCAATGATCCATAACATGAGTCCATGTCAAATCTACATCTTGCAGCCTCTGGTAATCATCTTGGATCCATACGTGTGCTCTATAGTACCAGCTTGATCTAGAACACATATGTTGAGAGCCATTCGTACAACTCTATTGGGAAGTAACAAAAAAAAAAATCAAACAACTCATAGTAGATGTTCTCTTCTACCCATCTACATGCATCAAACTCAGGTCTAGTGTTGAATCTCTGAGAAAATTCATCCTTCATGCTCTTGAATCATGTTTTAACACTTTCCAATGTTAAATGCTTTATCATCACACAGTATAGATACAAAGATGCATGCCATTTCTTACAACAACTTCAAAAAGAGGTCCCAAAAATGGAACCAATATGTAGTTAATTGTTATACCCCTTAACAAATAAGGACAATCCCGTGCGCTCCGGCCTATCACCCAGTAGGACGTTGGGCACTCACCCGAGGCACACGTGGGTGCCGAGCCCCTCTTTTATATGAGTTATGCAAGAATGTAGCATATATGTGTAATAGAAAGATAGAATAAACTTCTTATTCAACTGATGACTTTAAGTAAATGCTACACTAATGTATCCATTTAGACAAGAAGCATATTGAAAAAAGATAGATCTGAACCATGAGGCAAAAAGGATGCATAATGATTATAATCACTCATATGAAACACATTGAACATAACAAAAATATATATGTATTAGCTGGGAACCACATATATTCATATTTGAACATGTCTAGTAATCACATTACATCTATCAAGGTCATTACAAACCAAAATGGTAGTACATATTAGAACCATGAAGTAAGACTGGACTTACGTCCCTTACAATGCAAAAGAAAAACATTGTACCCATCCTTTGATACTTCATTATTCCTACAAATATCCTAGCCCAACCCATAAAGCTCTCCATGTATTCCTGTCAGAGCTTCACCTCTCATCTACTCTCTTTAATCTCACCGTCATTTCCTTTAGCAGGCGCTTGTACTTATAGCCTTTCTCAACACCTTCAATCCTTTGCGAGAGTTACAGATCCATTGCCAAGTGTCCAAGGTGGTCCTCCATGAGAGCATGCTTCTTCAGGCTCAAGCTCTCCACTCTTTGTAATGATGGCCTTCTAGAATTTTCCATCACAAGGTATATTCCTTCCTAGGCCACATTGTTGCCAGGCTGGCACCCTATCCACTCTGTATGCACAATCGGGTCATGCTTTCCTTTGTGTTCTATCTGATACGCCAAATATGGGCTAAGTCCCAAAACATTTGCTTTACCTTGTTCGCATGTGCCACTGGTTCTACCAAAACCCTCCTAAAACCCTATCTTGCGCACTTTCTCCTTGCATGCCCTTCTTTAAGTAGGTTTTGCACACCCACGTGTTTCTATGTTCTTAGCCAATAAATTAGGGGCCCAACATGACCTAAATTGGAATCCATCATACATTTCACATGTGCTTCCATATGACCTAATTTGGAAGCAATCACATTATGGTGACACCCATGGAGTGGGGGAAAGAGTTCCTTTCCTATGCTACTCTTATATGGGTCAGCTATTTGATTGAAATTATTTGGATCCCAAAACCACAATTATTTGATGTGAGTCCATCTACAGTGGCTAGATATTGAGGATGTAGTAAGATATTGGAGAATAACACACTTTTCTACCCACACTCTTCCTCTGGTAGTAGGATACCCCAATCCTCTGGTCATTTATTCATCTATACGTGTTCAGGTTGGGAACTGATCACTACCTACCCAACCTCATCATCATCATACACATTCGAAATCATCAATCATTGAACATTACAATCGTCACTCGCATTTAGTACACTTCATCACGATATTGCATTTTTTTCTACATTTCATGGATCAACACATTGATCCATGGTTCATAATGCTATGTGGTTCTTTTGGCACGTTTCTACTACACATCTATGCATTCTACTATAACATGGGATTCTTCAACTTCTCTCAGGTATGCATCTCTATCTACTTTATGCTATCAAGATTTCCACTCACCAACATAAAGTGGGGGAAAATGTAGTCACAAAATCATGCACTTGTTATTATAATTATACTGGTAATCATGTTAATTAATATATTGATCTTGCGTGATAAAAGGTTCACTAATGAACCATAACCTAGTCTTGTCACTAGTTAGTTAGTTTTCATTGTCATTTGTATTACACATTCGTCAATTGTTTACACAGTTCTTTTCATCTCTCAGGGAGTATCAAGTGTCATTATTTAGTCATTTGTCATTTCTAGTGTTTGACTAGGGCGGCTAGGGTAGTACTGGGGCACCCATGGGTGCTTCGGTCATTAATTATAGGTGCCCTAGTCCCCGTAACACTTGGATCTAATTTTATCTATTTGAGGTTGGTCTTTGTCATTTTCCCTCTCATTACCCTTGGTACTAGTTTGCATGTCGGGTCATTAGTGTCAAAGTTTGAGCAAGAGATCCTTATATAAGAATAACATACTTGCTATCTTAAGGGTGTACTATTTCCCATCAAAAGCTATTTATTTACTAAGATAAGGGTCTGCATTTTGGCATCATTCCACCACACACACTGTATAGGAAAAGGGAATTCTATTCTATTTCATCCACCATTTGCATTTTCATCCAACTATTTCCCCGTCTCTCTATGTCATTGACACTAGGGCGCCCTACGCACAATTGCACACATAAAGCACATAGAACTAAATTGGTTCTGGAATGTAGTGCAGCGCTTAGTCAGAAGTCCACCTTTGTAGCCACTAGGGTCAGTTCGACCCCTTCATATGCATCTTTATTTTTAAGGGTTTTATGCTTTCTATGGGGTTTTATAGGGGAATCTTCATCGCAGGTTTGTGACATCATTAGCGAGGATATTGTAACATTAACGCAACAAGTACCGAGGTACTGTGAGGACCTAATGACACTTCTAAATTCAGGTCTAGAGTTTTTCCATAGACCAGAGCACCCATACTGCAGACCAAGGTGTTGATAGGTGCCGCAATCCTCCTCTAGGCACCCCAGTCTAGGAAAATCACAATCTGTTGTAATTTTATAGGTTGTTCTGTCATACTTCCCTCCTTCTGCACATCATCCTTTGTAGTCTCGACACACAGCGAGGTAAGTAATTTACAAGTTATTACCTTATCCCTTATATTTAATTTATTCCATTTCATTTAAATATCAAAATAAAATATTTAACATCAGTATTTTAATTTATTTCATTTATTGCATTTATGTACCTGCTTAGATTAACTTAGATATAGATTACTATATTTCATATTTTAGTTAATCATTTGTACTACATTGTTTTCAGTCACTATGTTTATAGATAATTCAGTTGTACTTTTAATCATTTACATATTTTCATTTTAATGGTGTGTCTATATATCAATATCCAAACGAACACATTTCTAAGGTTATTTATACCTAAACCCATGCATTTTAATGAGATAGGTCTTATCCTAACCAAAAATACATCAATGTCCGTAGATCCCATATATAGATTGAAAACATGTCACGAGTTATATAAGTCAGAAAGTGATTTATTTTTTAATATGTATTATACAATTATATTATGGATGCATTTGTGTTCATATAGCTCAAATGTTGACACTCATGGATCGATGAGCATTTTTAAATTGTTTTAAAATATCCCCCATATGTTAAAATGAATTACAAATAAATTCTTATAGACCGAGCATACAAATTTCATTTTGATAAACACATTATATATTTGATTAAATAATTAAGGTTTTAGTTTTCTGAAGAATAATCAACCAATGGTAAATGTATGCTGAACAAATACTTACATCTCAAGCTAACTAAAGAAAAAATTCATTCCACCTCACAAATGAAATATGGGAGAGACGATACGAAGTAAAAGAGAAATCCTTGGACATCGCGCATACGATGGTGAAGGGTCCACCAAGTATAACATCATTTTGTACATCACCGAGAGCATCGTTGAAGAGGAAAAAACCCATTATGAAAAAGGAGAGAACATTACGTGGTCCAGATAGGAGTGCTAGATGGCCCAGATAAGATAAAATGGGAACATCCCCTAAAATAACGATCACTGAAAAGAAGATGACATGGTCATAAATGCTTATAAGGCGTGTTTTAATAGATGGTATAAGAGGTTGTGCGATGCCTTCGAGAATTAATGACACGTTCCCAAAGAGTTACCAATAGAGTTAAAATGATATGTAGCGTTTGTGGTTATGCAAAATTTCAACCTTGGAAGGATTTTACTATTTAATAGAGAAATGTGCCCTTGGTGAAAACTCCTTCATTCACTTCCAAATGCTTCAAAAGTGTAGTCAACGGGAGCAAGGATGTGTAACCACTTAAAATTTACATGGATAAGGTACATGTTTATTACCACACCTTGCATTAAACCTATAGATATGAGACCAAGGACACCTACGTAGAGAAAATGGAATCTGATATGATAGAGCTTAATCCCATCATTACATTAGTAGTAGGGAAGGAGGAATAACAGGTCTATATCTACTTTAAGGTGAAGATAAAGGATGGTAAGGTGGTCGAATTATGCAACACCAATCATCAAGGAAAACAGTTGTAAGAATACTAAAGTACGAGAACAAACCTACTCCAAAAGAAGAAGAAGAAGAAGAGGAAGATGTGATAGAAGGTAAGATGGATCATAGCCCATGAAAGAGGATGCCAACATGGAGATAGGTAGAAATCAAATTACGCACTCCTCAAGTTTCTCTAATTGTCCTAGTTAGAAGTGAGCGAAGACATAGCCCCACAGAAGAGGAAGAAGAGTAACCAAATGAGCATCTTGAGGAAGAAATCCTTCGAATAGGTGAACAAGTATGATAGAAAAGGGGATCTCTTTTGATAAACATTGTTACAGAGAAGGAAGATGATCAACTTGACTAGGAGTATGAACAAGAGTGATTGTTTCAATTTAAAGAGCACATGCGTGAAAGAGGAGCATATAGAGGACTGATGTAGGAGCAATATATATATATATATATATATATATATATATATATATATATATATATATTGGTTTGATTAGTCTTTTTAGGGTGTCTTTGGAGGTTATGTAGGTGTTTTGGTCCATATGGACCCTTCATGTTGTAATAAGTATCATTTTGGAGGTTCCCCTCCAAAATCCACATTTGAATATTCAAATTAGCCTAGTTGAGTATTCTAGCCTAGGTGTTAGTCATGGTAGAATTTTAAGTGTTATTATAGGTCTAAACTGAATGTAATTAAGGTGGTTTTTTTCTCACTCAATTACCTCAACTTGTCATGTGTAAATTCACTAGGGTTAGTTCATCATGTATGGTTAAGGAAAAAAAACCAAACTACTTCTAAAAACCATGAAAACTATTGTCTATTCAGATAGATAGGAGATTTTTGAAGGTAAGAAATAAGGTGGAGGGATATTACCTCTTTGATAGAGCCTCTAAGGCTCAAAGAAGCTTATAAAATGCTTGAAATATCTAATAAAGCTTCATTGTTGTTGTAAACTATGTACTGTGTATTGTGATATATTCTATTAAAATTATTTTAAAGACTACTCAGAATCTCATGAAATATTAATGAATGAGTGTGTCAAAGTGTAGGGTTATATCATATCTCTATAGAGATTACGAAGAAGGAAGTCACATGTTGAAAATGTGGATGAAACATCCAAATAAAAACAATAATTGAAACTGTGACGAAGGTAACATGTGCTTGCATGGTTTATAATAATGAATTCTTAAAAGCCTCCTGAGAAAGGATTAAATCTTGAAGATTAAGTTTATAATCTAATGATAATGGTAATGTCTGTAAGGAATTTTTATGTGGCTTGCAAAATTTGAAACTGTATACTCTGATAGGGCAAATTTTTTTATGTTTGTAAGAAAAGTTGTGACTTCGAGATAATAGAATAAATGAAAATGGGATTGTATGAAGAAACATAGGGTCTTGAAGATATTAGGATTTAATAATGAAATTTTCTAAAGACAATAAAAGAATTAGGAATAAAAAAATTATCTGAGTTTGGTGATATTCTAAGTTTTATATAGACTATTACTTTCTTATATGCATGATTCAAACAAGTCATGGAATAGTTATGATGATGAAATGGTGGCTAAGGTATGTGAATATGATTCATTAAAGTATTACATGAATATTGTTTATAGGGTTAATATTTGTGGGATAGTGGTAAGAAGTGTTATGGCATGAGTGATGATATCTTTAGGTTATCAATTAAGAAATGAAGTTGTATATTGTACATACCCTGTTCTTGAGGGTACAAAGGTCTTAGATAGATTGTATAGGGTTTTAGTAGTTCATTAGAATGTGCCAAAATTGAGGTTTGAGAAGAGAATGAAGTGTGTAGGGTTATAAATAAGAATTAAGGACAAAATAAGATGAATTGGGAGGTTAAACAAAAAGAACTTAGAACAAACTGTGAAAAGTTATAAGGGACTGTGTTGTAACAAGTTGAGGAGGTTTGAAGAAAATTCCTTATATGAGATTCATATTAAACTTTCACTAGGGTCTAAAAAGTATTGAGGTGGCAACCTTATGGGAAAAATATTTGATAAATAGAGCATTAGAGGACAAAAAAGGTAATATATAGTCTTGAAACACAACCGTAATAGTCTAGATTATAGGCTTAAAACATAGTCATTAAAGAGGAATCTAAATTAGGAAGGAGAGAAATTGAATTGAACTTGGATAATAGGAATTAGTATGACTAGAAAGAATAAAATATCTAATTAACTCAGATTAATCTAGTGGTGAGAGGAAAGTAACACAGAGTTAGGAAAAAAAACAGTCCATGAGAATAAGTGTCACAATCTAGTTAAGGGTATAAGGAATACAAGAAGTGAATACTAATAATAGTTTAGTGATCAAGAATATTTAACATTGTTTGTAAAAGGTGTAGAAACCTTGAGAAAGCTAATTTTTTTTGGGGGAGTCTATAATAATCATGCCAATAAGTAATCTTCTCCTAAATACAATCTTATGACAGTTAACAAGTGTAGAATGAACATTAGTGTAGTAAAGAAAAGGAAGAGATATTAAAGTGGGAAGAGGGTAGAGAGATAGGAAGTGGTGTGATAGTAAAAGGAGTGAAATTGTTTTAAGAAGCCAAGAACATATCATAACAGAGTGTAGAATAATTGAGAGTTTGAGAACAAGTGAAGAGGGTTTAGAAGTTGCAAAAATAACAAAATTACACAATTTAAAGCTTGAGGGGTAATGTGATATTGAAAAATAATGGGTAAGGTGTCAATAAGAGGTGTAAGGTAATGAAGAAGTTTTAACATTGTTATAAAGTTCAAACCCTAGCAAATAGCAAGAAATACTAGCTTAGACCAAAGAAATAAGCAAACAAATGAGGGATTGGTGATTGGGAGAAGTAGGAAAGGATTTAAGAAAAGAAAAATAATGAAAATAAAGAACAAGAAAAAGGGTATCTAAAAATCTAACTCTTTTTTATTGTAAGTTTCTACTTCATTCCTAGTTTGGAGATTTGTGTCAAAATAGGGCTAATTGGCAAAATAGGTGAAATTACAAAAATAAGGATAGCATTTTACTAGAGAAGAGTTAGTCTCTGAAATTTGGTATGCACAAATAAGAGGTTAATGGGTGCCTAAAATTATTATCTCTCAGTTTTGAAAGTGTTTGGCTTGTGAAATTTGTTATATTTTGTCAATTTATACGCTATAAGAGCTTACGAAGGTCAAAAAGGAAAATTGTGAAAGATAACAGTGTGAAACTGATTAGATGGTTGGAACAAGTTTCTTTTATGATGTTAAACATGTTTTAAGTAGGTTTAGCCTTTGATACAATTTTTTAATCCTTTTTAGAATATTGAGCAAAATTTTCCTACTAGAGCTAAGTAACAAGTTCAGTGTTTTTGGGTTATTGAATTGATGATATTGTGGTTTCTTATGCATTGTGAATGTTGTAGATGATTTGATGCAAGGATCTTCATCAAGGACTAAGAGAAAGAGTGTGAGGAAGGATAAGAGGGATCAAAACTTGGAGTGAAGGAAGAACAAGAGGACACTAGTCTTGTGTAACAATCACCACGTAAGGAGTGCACAACGACAAGACCAGGACCCGAGTCATCACAATAGAAGAAGAAGAAATGATCTAAGCCATTAAGGTCACCTCCTCACCCAAGATTTTCATACAAAGATGATACAAATTTTTTTATCATATGTAGATTTCAAAGCTCCGTGGATCCCAAACAATTGTATTGTTGGGATATGTTCAATAAAAATGAAGCCCATACTCGCATGCGCATGATGATTTCCATTTCAATGTAGACACACATTGAGGATCTAGAGTTTGAGGTAAAGAAATATTCAATCATTAAATTACATGGAAATATGAATCCATCAAATGTCATTACGATTGTGGACTCGACTACATTATCAAACAAATATGCAAGCAACGCCTTGAATAAAACAATTATTGAAGTAGAGAAAAGGTTTATCAACAAGGGAGATGCATTGAATGATGGATGGGAGGACCTGAATGATGTGGGAAAACAAGATAAGATCTTATCTAAGAGTTAAGAAACACTAGAGCGCAACTAAGTGTTGCAATAAAAAGGCGGTAGAACTAATCACACACATTCCAAGTTATTGTCCAGACGTGGATTTAGAAGCTAACATGAATAAGAATAGGGTGATTGAAACCCTAGGGGAATTGATTCTTTTATTGATTGGGAGAGTAAATAAAGGGAAAGGTCCCACATATAATGAGTTAGTGCACGTGAATAAAGAAAACATTGCCAAAATAATAAAGGAATATGAGGAGATGGGCACTGAGATAATGGAATCCACAAAAAATGCTGAGAAAATCTGTAGAAGATTCAAAGATGCCACAATCATAGACATATGCCCTGTAGAAGATGAATTAGAGTTGGGCAAGATAGATGCCTCATTATATACATGGGACAAGGTGTCACGTGAGAAAATTTTAGAAGAGGTACATGACCTAAATAAAATAATAACAGCCAAGCACAAGATGATAGAGGTGAGACTAGAAATGTTCAAAGTAAATTTTTGAATCTATACTTCAGTGTAACCATGATTCTCTAGTATCGATCCTCTAATTCATGTCAAAGATTATAATTCTTCCTTTAGTAGGGGACGCCTATTGACTTAATTAATCTATGTGCTCCAAAAATATGTGTCAACTCAATGTGGCCACCTAACAAAGTGCACCATTAGGCACTAACCCTTATATTAAATATCTATCTACTATATAGATATGATCAATCCTACATTATAATTATAAATTTTCAATGTGATAAGAGTAAAATGTAACCTTCATGTTAATGTTCTAATCATGAATGACGTACAAGTTCCCTATATGTGTTTATGCCTCTACAAATAGAAGAAAATTCATTAACACTTTAATTAATCATGATACCATGTCACTATCAATTGAAACTACTACATTGACTCAAATTAGGATTCCAAGTCCACACCCATATCCATATCTAAAATTGTATCATGACAAGTTGGAATGACTGACATTAGAAATAACAACTATTTACATTGCAATTAGTAAACAACATGGTATTTATTTTTAAATATCTCAAATGTATGTTTCCTGAAGAATATGTGTACCACATCGCCTTTTTCTTTTATACGGTTAAAAAAAATGGAAAGTGATTCACATGCGTCTTCTGGGAAAAATTCAGAGATTCAAGTACATCCTTCCAAATAATTTTCCAATTCTTGGAATTCTCCTCCATCAATCCCTTTCTTCATTGCCTCTTCCTCCTACAATGTCTTTCTCCCTCAAGTTTAAATTCTTTAATTCATCTCTATCGACATCTCGATTGCACTATTCATGTGTGATTGCTACGTTGAGTCTACTCCACATATCCCTATCTCTAAAGTGTCATGTGACAAATGAAAGTTAATTTCTCTTAATTTGATGTTTGTTCTAACTAATCTCAAATCACAAGGGATGATATCAATAAAATCAACTTGCATCGCTACCCTTTTCTCCAAGTCAAATGTTTGGAAAAAAATCCACATGGTTCTTATGTGCTTAATCGTAAGAAATAGAAGTTTCACATAGGTTCTCCCAACATTTTTTCCATCCTTGGACTTCTTCTCCCTCATACCCCTTCTTCATTTGCTCTCTTCTCCTGCAATGTTTTTCTTCCTCAAGTTTAACTTCTTTGGTGTATTTCCTTAGGCATCTCATTGCATAATTTGCGAGTTATTGCCAATACATGCATCGATACCTCTATAAATAGAATAAACTTTACCACCACTTTAATTATTCATCCTACTATGTCACTATCCAAATGTAAACGCTTAAAAATGGATCCTAAATACTTAAAAGATCCCTAATTATTGATCTTTTTTGTACTTGTCCATCCCTTTCCTCTTCTAAGTATTTCATATTGGTTAGCACATAAATATTCTATCTGAATATAATTTTGTATTAATGTATGTGTATTAGGTCATTTTACAACGCACAAGGTTGCTAATGATTTGTATAAAAATTATAATATAGATGAGGGGTGAAGCAATTAATATTACAACTTTTGTTTATTGTTTAAAATTAGTTTTTTTTCGTTGAACACTTTTCAGGAATAATCTAAGGTTTTATATTTTTACTAAATCATGTATTTTATATGATTTTAGTGTTTAGAGGACATTCTTTATATTACAGTTACAACCTTTAGAAACATGATAATTAGCTAATATCTTAGGGCATGGTTCCATGGAGGGGCTTGGGCTCCTATTTTCTTGCAGCAGAAGGTCCCATGCTAATTTTTAAAGCCAGCTACGGGAAATAATAGAATCTAGGCCTAAAAAATAGGAGCTCCACTTTTTTAGTCCCCTAAACTTACGAGGTGGCTGGAGAGGGGGGGTTGGGAGTTTCCTCCTACAGTTTAGGGGTTGATAGAATCTAATATGCATTCCCGCCATTATTTTTTTAGTGATTTTACAGAGAAACATGATTTTATTTTCTTACAAATAATCATAAAAATCCAATGGGATCCCTATAATATCTCGCCGTGGATTGTTGAGAAAAACTAATAAAAATTCATGGGGACCTTAAAACTGCTAAAATGCTCCTAAATTTTCTCAAGAGCACCTACGGAGATATTATGGAGCCCCTTCCATGATACCATACTCTTAATCATCCTAGACCAAGCACGATGCCAGTAATATCACTTTAGTTTCCTTAAATTTTGAAATAGTGTATGAATAAGATCTAATCTAGGACTGACCTTGACTATGTGAAAGTGACGTACGGCCGACTGTAGGCGGTAAGGGACCAACCAAATAGACTTTTTCCGGCGTGGAAGCAGCCAGGAAAAATCTTCACCGTAAACAGCACGCCCCGCAGCCACGCTAAGTAGACACGGCACAACGAAGAAATTTCTCTCCCGTGCAGTCCATCTCTGTTTTTATTACTTACGGCCTGCGTATTTCTCGTTTGCAGCGAACATATCTTCCTCTACTTACTCTGCTAATCACTCCATCGAGTTTACTAGAGATGTTTCCTTCTCCGCAGATAAATATAAATTCTAGTCAATGTTTCCCCGGGATTTCCTATTGATCGTCATTCTCCGCCTTTCCTGCCGAGTGTCCCTGAGTACTTTATTCCCCAAAATGTAGCTGATGCGGATTATGAATATGACAGTGTCATGCTCACAGCGGCCTTGGTGTCTCTCGCTATGGTTCTTCTAGTTGGTAGTACCGTTTAATTATGTGTAATTTACATAGGTGTGGTCAACAGGCTCACACAAGCGGAGAGCCGCCCTGAACCTCAACGATTTTCTTGGACTAGGGTAGAGGACGATTTCTTTTTTACGTCGCCAAGGGAGGGTCTCCGCAAGAGTATGGTGGATGCCCCTGCCGGTTTTTGTCTACAGAAGGGAAGGTTTCGACGATGGATTGCGGTGTGCCGTTTGCCTGTGTGAATTCGAGGAAAATGAGAAAGGGGAGAACGCTGTCCACCCTGCAATCATAGTTTTCATGTCGATTGTATTGATATGTGGTTTTATTCTCATTCGACGTGCCCTCTTTGCAGAGCTACAGTTGACGCTGATCAATCCGAGCAGTTTGTGGAATCGGGTTGCAGACAAATGGAGGTTTCCGTTATTGAAGAAATAGAAGAGTCGTGTGATAAGACATGTGTTAGCAGTAGCAGTAGTGGATCAGCTGCAGCAGAGCCTGAGCATAACAATGATGAAACAAAAGGGGGAAGCGGAGCTTATGTTGCCATTCAAAATACCCACCAGCGAAAAGTAGCTTCATTATCACCATAGACTTGGCTACACTATTGTATGGCGGGTTTTTAAATTTAGTTGACAGGTGAGTAGAGGATGAATTGGTAAGTTACAATTATGTCTCTCGAATTGTCATTCAGTTAGTAATAAGAATGCGTAAGAATATTACAGCTGTTCATAAATTTACTGATTATAAAGGTGAATTCCCATTGAATTCTCATTCATCTTATCAAGAGGAACGTTACTTAACAACCTATTATTGTTGGAAATATCTAATCTTGATAGATAAATTCCAACTTTATGTAAAAGATACTCACATTTCTTGTGAATATTAACTCCCCTCCAAAATATCAAAAGATATTGTATAGAATATTTAGAAAATATCAAAAGATATTATATATATCTATAAAATATCCAAAAGATCAATACTATCTAATATAAGATATTGTGAGATATTTTCTAAGCTAGAAGGTTGGAAAATTTTCTATAAATAAGAGTTTTCACTTTGTAATTCAATAAGAAAGAAAAGCAAGAGAAGGCACCAAAGTGCTCTTGAGTATTTTTAATACAAAGTTTGTTTTTATATTTCTCTTGTGAGCTTTTGTGTGTTCATAATATTGTTTCTATTTGCACTATCTTAGCACACACTCTCTAAGGTTAGGAGTTAGAAATAGTTCCTTCAAATTGGTATCAGAGCTAGGTTGAGCTTACATTATAAGTTTTTTATTTCACTCTATAGTCTAGTTCAAAATGGCGGGTATGAGAAAAAGTTTCACTCAATCCCAAATCTCCATATTCAATGAGAAGAACTATGATTATTGGAGTATTTAAAATGAGGACTTTATTTTGTTCACTAGATGTGTGGGAACTAGTTGAGAATGGGTTTTCAGAACCTGTGGATCTTCAAGCACTTCAAGCACTAGCACAAGTAGATCAAGATTTGCTGAGTGAGAACAAACAAAACGATGTAAAAGCCTGTTTCAAATTCAAAAAGCAATGGACGAGTCCATCTTTCCGTGTCTTACAACAACAACTAGATCAAATCAAACATGGGAAATTATTCAAACGACTTATCAAGGTACTAGTAATGTAAAAATTGCAAAATTAAAAAATCTTAGAAGAGATTTTGAAAATATTTGTATGAAGGACTTAGATTCAGTAGATTTATTTTTTACCCATGTGATGGGTGTAGTAAATCAAATTAGGTCTCATGGTGAGACTTTAGAGGATCAAAGGATCGTAGAGAAAATACTTAGAAGTCTTCTTGATAAGTTTGATGTAATTGTTGTTGCAATAGAAGAATCAAAGAATTTGACCCAAATATCTGTAGATGAATTAATGGGATCTCTAATATCCCATGAGCAAAGATTGAATAGATCAGGTAGCTCATCTCTTGATCAAGCCTTCAAATCATAAGTTTCAATTGGCGGTAATAGAGCAAGAGGAAGATCAAGCTTCAATAGAGGAAGAGGAAGAGATTTCAAAAGAGGGGTCTGGAAGAGAAAACACATCTTATGAAGGAGGGAAGAACAAATTCATATTTCTACACTGCAAATGTTAGAGGTCGAGGAAACAACTAGAATCATACTTATGGTCACATGTATGACAAGTCACATGTTCAATGCCATTACTATAAAAGGTATCTACACTATGCTAATGAATGTAGGAGAAATAGTTTGATATGAGTAAAAAAAGTGCAAATTTTTCTTAAGAAAATCGGTCTTAAAGTTATAACAATGGTTCAATGTTCATAACATGCAATGTTTCTCAAGAAAGTGCAAAGGGTATTTGGTTTCTAGATAGTGGTTGTAGTAATCACATGACTGGACGTAACGAAATATTTACAAACATAAATGAGTCAGTTATAGCTGAAGTTAAACTAGGAAATGATAGTAAAGTTGTAGTTATGCGAAAAGGAACAGTAAATATTGAAACTAGGAAACGTGAGAATAAACACATTATAGGTATGTATTATGTTTTTGGTTTGAAACATAATGTAATGAGTATTGGGAAGTTAGTGTAAAAGGGATATAAAGTCTATTTTGAATATGATGCATGTGTAATATTAGATAGAAATCCAGGCACCAAATTGATTGCAAAGGGTTGAGATTGTTAGCATGATTTAGCATAGGCATATTTATTGCATTTTATTGCATTGTCCTTTATTTAATAATGTGCAACATGTGCACTCTAGTCTAGTGACTTGCATTCAATTTTGTTATGTTGGATAATATTCAATATTGGTATTAGTAGTAATTACATGTGCATGTGAGATGGGTCTTATCATCTCGTAGTTGGTGTCTGCTAGGGTGTCATGTCTATCCATATGAGGCTGTCTAATATCTATAAATATTACAGTTTCTTGCATTGTAATGTAATCTGATTTCATGATCAATAATATTTGTGAGGCTTCCGTCCCTTTTTGGTCATTGCAATCTTATTCTGTTCTATCATTTGGTATCTAAGCTATACCATTATTATCATTTGGTATCAAAGCAGGTTTCTATCCATGCAAGGTTGAAGAGGAGCACTATTGGAGAGGATCCATTGGAGAAGAAGATCTGCATCAAAGGAGAGCCATTGAAGCCATCCTGCAGCTTCCATTCCTCCCGAGCATCCATCAACTAAAATTTGACCTATCCACTTATTTGGAAGATTTGGAGATCTTTTAAAAAAAAAAAAAAGATCTTGGAAAAAATTGCAGATCTAAAAAAAAAATTGTGAAAAAAAAAGAGATCTTAAAAAAAAAAAAGGAGAGAGATCTTGAAAAAAATTGCAAATCAAAAGGAAAAAAGAAAAGATCAGATCTAAAAAAAAAATCAGATCTGAAAGTGGAGGTGTGAAGAATTCGGGAGCAAAGGTTGAAGCAGTCCGGCAACAAAATTCCAGCAGCTAGCTCTTAGAAAAAAGGACGTAACTTTTTCATAAAATTTCAGATTGATGTGCCATTTTTTTTTTGGAAATATAAGAAGGAGGCGCACAACTTTTTAGTTTACATCATCTTCAGATTCGGCCTCTATATGTGAAGAAAAGTCTGTACAAGTCGGATCATTTTTCTTTCTGGAAAAAAATCAAATCTAGCTGGTAAATTGGAAAGATCTCAAAAACTAAGATATAGATTCTTTTGAAATTTTGTGGGTTTCAAGGAAAAATATTGTATGATGTTGTTGTCAAAATTTTAGAAAAACCCAAATCACGGTTTGTGAGAAAAGGTGAAAACAATATTCAGATTGTTTGTTTGGATCTTGGGAACAAACAGGTCAGCGGTTCAATTCCCACTCTCTCTCATATTTTTTCTTAAATTATTTTTTTTGGAAAATTTTGAGAAATTAATAAATTTTGGGAGATTTCCAAATTTAGAAGCTCACCAAACACATTTAGAGCCACTGTTAAATTTAGCGGAAAAACACCTATTGGGGGTAAAAAAATATTTTTGGCCTAAATTGTGTATTTTGTGATTCTAAACCCTTTTTTGTAAAGAGGGGGGACACAAAAACTTCATTTCGATGTACTTTTGGAGCATTTTATACTAATCTTGGTGCATGAAGTGAAAAAAAAGGGTACAAATTTTTTATTTTATGTTTAGTTCTATCACACGAGATCTTTGATCTCATAGCAGCGTTCGGTATATACGATGCCTCTAGCAAGCGCTTACGGGTGATGCCGTCATGACTACTACTGCACTTAACACCTACACAACTACCTAAACATCATCTGGGCATTGACCTTATAAAATCGATGGGGAGTAATAAGGACACAATACACACACATTTGAGCCCTCCCATCCGTTTGTGTTTGCACAAACCCCTCTCCGTACTGTCTAAGTACCACGTACTAAATTCTTTCACGTGCGTTAACACCTCTTTCTGTACTGACGGGTATATTGAAAGGGTGATATTCTTCTACATACCGATGGGTATATCGGAAGGGAGAGTATATAGAAAGGTTTGGTATATCGGCCTGACGGTATATTGAGAGGGAGACCATAAACCTGGAGTGATAAGAGCCTTACCTTTTGTCAGAAATTCAGAGTTTCAGAAATTCAGATTGCAGAAATGGGTGCACAAGCACCAAAGTTCTTCTTTCCAGATTCATAACTACTTAGAGGAGACAACTATGCTACATGGAAACCGAAGATCAAGACGTTACTTGAGTTTGAAGACCTATGGACAGTTGTAGATGGAAAAACAACAAGATCACTTGATGATGGAAGACAACAAGTTCAATTTGACAGGGCCAATCAAAAGGCCAAGTTGATCATCTTGTTTAGCGTAACAGACGATGTGCAACCCCACATTAGAGATTCCACATTAGCCAAGGATGCATGGGATAAGATGAGCACAGTCTATGAGGCAAAGAACAAGAATGCCATCCTCAACCTACTATCACAACTGCATACTCTCAAGTTCAAGCACAATGAGAAGGTTAAAGTTCTTTTGAGACGAGTTGCTACTTTGAGGGCATCTCTTTTGGCATTGGGAAAAGAGATAAGTGATGAATACCTCATACCAATTGTGTTGCGAGCACTTCCTCCTTCCTATAGAATCTTTGTGACAACTATCAATATGAGTGAACACATAGTCACCTTTGAGAAGTTGGTCAATCTACTCCTACAAGAAGAGGCAATGAACAAAAAAGATTAGGAAGATGAGCAAGCACTATCTTCCAATCATAAAGGAAAAGGGAAATTTCAGTCCAATCACAAGAAGTCCCAATAAAACCAAATTCAACGAGACAACACCAAGAAGTGTCCCATTTGCAATAGAGGGGGACATGACATCAAATATTGTTGGTACAATTCCTATAAAAAGGGTTCATCAAGCAATTCAAAACCCAATAACCAATAGGGTAACAATAATTCAAATAAAGGGAAGTCCAACAACAACAATCAAGGGCAGAAAAATGGTAATTGGCAAAGAAAACCCAAACAACAAGGGTACATTGCTGAACATGAGGATGATTCAGATGAAGGACACCACATGTATTCTGCTCACTTTGATGAAGAAACCAAGTCCACACAAGATATCTAGTATGTTGACTCGGGTGCAACTCGACACATGACTGGATGCAAGGATTGGTTCTACACACTACGTGACTCACCTAACAAGAACCATGTGTCATTAGGTGATGACTCATCATACAGTGTCAAGGGGATTGGAAACATTTCACTACCTCTTGGAAAGCATGACTGCAAAATCACAGATGTATTGTATGTACCTAGGTTGACCAAGAATTTGCTATCAGTTAGTCAACTCCTTGATCACAACTTGAAGTTGGATTTTGATAGTAATAATGGAGAAAAAGTGTGCTTGATAAGAGATAAGTCAAGAGGTTCCAAGATTGTAGCAAGAGCCTCCAATGTGGGACGCATGTTCCAACTTGATTTTGTCCACAAGAATGATCAAGCTCTAGTGGCCAAAGACACACAATCTGCAGAACTATGGCATCGCAGATATGGTCACATCAGTTTTGGCTATCTCCAAACACTTCAAAAGGGAAACATGGTGAAAGGGATTACCTACACACAAGCACAACACTGACAAGTGTCACAATTGCCTAGCTGGATAGCAACACAGAGTACCCTTCCAAAAGAACACATATAGAGCTAAGGGAAAGCTTGATTTGGTGCACACCGATCTTTGCGGGCCTATGCAACCAAGTCATTCTAGATGTCAATACTTCATGCATTGTGTTGATGACTACTCAAGAAAGATGTGGATATATTGTCTAAGAAACAAGAGTCAAGCCTTTGAGACATTTCAGAAGTTCAAAGCACTTGTTGAGAATGAAGTTGGTCGCAAGATCAAAACTCTTCGCTCAGATCGAGGGGGGGAATTCACAAGCAATGAGTTCAAGACTTACCTGGAAGCTCATGGGATTCGTAGAAAAATTCCTCCTACTCACACACCATAGCAGAATGGTATAGTTGAGAGAAGGAATCGTACTATCATGGAAATGGTGCGATGTATGATTGATGACTCAAGTTTAACAAAGACATTTTGGGCAGAAGCTGCAAAAACTGCAGTCTATTTGTTAAACAGAGTGCCCATAGTAGCTCTTGAAGAAGTGACACCTCAAGAAGCATGGTCAAATCAGAAACCATCAATTGCACATCTAAGAGTATTTGGGTGTAAAACTAGCATGCACATACCCAAGAAGAATAGGAACAAGTTGGATATGAAAGCTGAGAAACTGATATTCATTGGATACAGTGAAGAAGCACTTGGGTACAGATTATGGGATCAGAAAGAAAAGAAAGTATACACAAGTAGGGATGTTGAGTTATTTGAGAAGAAACAAGCAGATGCTCCACTCAACGACTCAACAAACATGCAGAATACACCTCTTGTGAAGACAAAATTTGATTTTCCCACTGAAGATGACAGTGATGAATTGGATGATGGTGAAAACTTGGATCCACCACAAGCCAATGGAACAGCTAAGAAGTTACCTAAATGGTATACTCAATTAATAAGAGATGCAAATTTAGATGAAGCACCTAGCACATCATCTAATCTTGGACCTAGAACTTGCAGTCAAGCTCGTGAAGAGGTCAATTATGCCTTAATGAGCAGATTTGTTGAAACAATTGAGCCATCTACAGTTCAGGAAGCCCTACAATCAAAATCTTGGAAAGATGCCATGGATTCAGAGTTTCAGTCAGTGATGAAGAACAACACATGGCAACTTGTCGACCTTCCACCAGGGAAGAAACCCATTGGATGTAGATGGATATTCAAGACTAAGTACAAATCAGATGGGACTATTGATAAGTATAAAGCAAGGCTTGTAGCAAAGGGGTATGCACAACAAGAAGGCATTGATTATGAGGAGACATTTGCTCCCACAGCCAAGATCAAGACAATCAGGATGATCTTTTCTCTAGCTGCACAATTTGGTTGGAAGTCCACCAAATGGATGTGAAAAGTGCCTTTCTTAATGGAGATTTGCAAGAAGAAGTCTATATGACTCAGCCAGAGGGTTATGTAATACCAGGAAAAGAGATGATGGTATGCAGACTCATAAAATCTCTATATGGCCTAAAACAGGCACCCCGGGCACGGTACATCAAAATTGATGAGCATCTCATAAGTCATGGATTCAAAAGGAATCCTTATGACCCCAATCTCTACCTCAAAAAGCAAGGGGGAGAGATTGTCATTGCGGTTGTTTATGTCGACGATCTAGTCATTACAGGCAGTTCTGTGAAGATGATCGATGTAACAAAGAAGGATTTTAATCGATCGTTCGACATGACAGATCTCGGGCTCATGCACTATTGTCTTGGGTTGGAAGTATGGAAAAAAGAGAATCATATCTTTTTTGTCACAGTTGAAATACACCAAGACAACGCTTGAGAAATTCAGGATGATGGACTGCACTCCTATTGCTACACCTATGGAAGTGAGACTTCAATTATCTCGTTCCGATCCATCACCACCAATGAATGCAACTCTCTATCGACAGTTGATCGGGAGTCTCATTTACCTGACATATACTAGACCATATATTAGCTTTGCAGTCAGCTATTTATCACGCTTCATGCAAGAACCGAAAATATGTCATTGGAAAGCAGTAAAGAGAATACTAAGATATCTAAAGGGTACAGTTGACCTTGGTCTAGAGTACAAGAAGAATGAAAATTTCTTCTTGACAGGATATTTAGATTCAGATCATGCAGGAAACATGGATGATAGGAAGTCAACATCAGGCTTCGTCTTCTTTATGGGATCTGGACCGATATCATGGGGAAGCAAGAAACATAACTTTGTTTCTCACTCTTCTACAGAAGTAGAGTATCGAGCTGCAGGTGAAGCTATTTGTGAAGCAATATGGCTACGCCGAATACTGGAAGGAATTGGTCTACCACAACAGAAATCTACTCCAGTATATGTTGATAATGAAGGAGTTCTAAAGCTTTTTCGAAATCCAGTATTTCATGAGAGAACCAAGCATATTGAAGTACAGGTTCATTTCATACGCGAGCATGTATTGAAGCACAACATACAGCTCCATTTCTGTCCTACAGCTGAACAGAAGGCAAATTTTTTCACTAAGTCACTTGCACGTGACAAATTCAAACTGTTCAGAGAGTTCCTCTCCACTTCATTGGAAACTATGCAAAATTAAGGGGGGGAATGTTAGCATAATTTAGCATAGGCATATTTATTGCATTTTATTGCATTGTCTTTTATTTAATAATGTACAACATGTGCACTCTAATCTAGTGACTTGCATTCAATATTGGTATTAGTAGTAATTACATGTGCATGTGAGATGGGTCTTATCATCTCGTAGTTGGTTTCTGCTAGGGTGTCATGTCTATCCATATGAGTCTGTCTAATATCTATAAATATTACAGCTCTTGCATTGTAATGTAATCTGATTTCATGATCAATAATATTTGTGAGGCTTCCGTCCCTCTTTGGTCATTGCAATCTTATTCTATTCTATCATTTGGTATCTAAGCTATACCATTATTATCAGAGATGACACGAAAAAAATGTTTCCATTAAGAATCCAACATGATATGTCATCTATAGAGACTTCTTCAATAGCATTTAAAGTTTCTTTAAAAGATCATACTTGGTTATGGCATTTGATATTTAGACACTTAAGTTTTAGTGGTTTAGATTTACTACAAAAGAAGCATATGGTGAAGGGTTTGCCTTTGATAGAGCAGCTAAACAAGTCTTGTGAAAGTTGTATTCTAGGGAAGCAACACAGAGGAAACTTTCCTATTGGAAATTCATATAGATCTAGATCTCTTCTTGAGATTTTTCACTCATATCTATGTGGACCCATGCAAACACCATCAATTTGAGGAAGCATGTATTTTCTGACTTTTATAGATGATTTGTGTAGAAAAACTTGGGTTTATTTATTGAAACATAAGTCAGAAGTATTTAGTGTGTTCAAAGAGTTTAAGTCCATGGTTGAAAAGTAGATTAGTTACTATAAAAAGGTGTTAATATCAGACAGAGGAGGAGAGTATGTTTCAAATGAGTTCCTAAATTTCTATAAATTTCTTGAGATTAAGAAGCAATTTACGACAAGGTATATACCTCAACAGAATGGTGTGGCAGAATGAAAGAATAGAATAATTATGGAAATGGCTAGAAGTATGTTGAAATCCAAACATCTACCAAATGAGTATTGGGATGAAGCAGTGGTATGTGTGGTTTACATCTTGAACTGATGTCCAAAAAAAATTGTGAAAGATAAAGTTCCTCAAGAAGCATGGAGTGGAAAGAAACACAATGTCTCACATTTAAGAGTTTTTAGATGTGTAGTTTCTGCTCATATTCCAAATGAGAGGAGGAAGAAATTAGATGATAAAGAAGAAAGATGTATTTTTGTAGGTTACAGTGAGAAATCAAAAGCCTATAAAGTATTCAACCCCATCACAAAGAATTCTATTATTAGTAGAGATGTTGATTTCATTGAAGAAAAAGCATGGGATGGAAGTATTGATAAGTTATAAAATATCACTACAGGAATCACTCATCATGAGAATGGTTTTGATGAAAAGAGCACACAAAAAGTTCATCTAGCACCTGGAAGGATTGGTGCAGTGACATCTTATTCAAATAGCACTCCAGTTTCACAAAACATCACAAGAGGTATCTCAAGTGGATTTTCATCCCCTCCAACAAATTTACATCCTCATGAAGCATCAGGGCATGAAGGCAATTCTTCAAATTTGAAGTCTCACAGCAGTGACATATCAGATCCAACATTGACAACACAAAGGTCTCACTTTAGGGACACCCCAGGGAAGACAAGAAGCTTAAGGGAGATTTATGAACTAACTCAAGGTGATGAGAATGTTGACTTATATTTTGATTTTGCATTATTTTCTCATGATGATCCTATATATTTTGAAGATGCATTTGAAAATGAAAAATGGGTAAAAGCAATGGATGAAGAAATTGATTCTATTGAAAAGAATTGTACATTGGATCTTGTGAGCCTTCCAAAAGGAAAGAGTGTAATTGGCGTAAAGTGGGTCTACAAGACAAAAATTCAATGCAAATGGAAATTTTGAGAAACACAAAGACATGTTATTTACAAAGGGTTTCTCACAATAACCCAAAATCGATTTCAATGACACTTTTTCTCCAGTAGCTCGACTAGACACTGTTAGATTTGTTTTAGCAATAGCAACTCAAAATAATTGGAAATTCTATCAAATGGATGTCAATTCTGCATTTTTGAATGACATACTAGAAAAAGAATTTTATGTTTTACAACCACTTGCATATGAAATTTTTGGTCAAGAACACAAGGTCTATAAACTAAAGAAAGCCTTGTATGGTCTGAAACAAGCTCCGAGAGCATGGTATAGTAGGATTGATTCATATTTTTTGAAAAATGGATTTAGCAAAAGTAATAGTGAGCCAACACTATACATCAAGATGAATGATCAAGAAAAAATTCTAATTGTATGTCTATATGTTGATGATATAATATTCATAGGAGATTTGTCAATTGACTTGTTTAAGACAACAACGAAAAAAGAATTTGAAATGACGGATTTTGGTATAATGAAGTATTTTCTTGGCATAGAAGTCAATCAATCAAAAAATGGAATTTTCATATGTCAATCAAAATATTCCAATGATATTTTTAAAAGGTTCCGTATGATGAATTGCAAGCCAACATCAACACCAGTTTCCACGGGATTGAAGCTAAGTAAAAATGATAAACGATGTAATATTGATCCAACTATGTACAAAATACTTGTTGGTAGCCTGATGTATTTGACAACTACAAGGCATGATATCATGTATGGTGTAAGTCTTATTTCTATGTTTATGGAATTTCCAAAGGATTCTCATTGGCAAGATGGAAAAAAGAATTTTAAGATATGGCATTTTGGCATTTTATATACATCTTCTGACTTTTTCAAGTTACTTGGCTACACAGAAAGTGACTGTGCAGGAAGCATAGATGACAGAAAGAGCACATCTAGTTATGTTTTCCATTTTGGTTTAGGTGTAGTTTCATGGGCTTCTAAGAAGAAACCTATTGTCACTCTCTCTTTGGCAGAAACAAAATACGTGGTAGCCACAACAACATCATGTCAAGAAATAAGGATGGGAAGAGTATTATCCAATGTAAAACAAGAACAAGAAGGAGCAATGAATATATTTTGTGATAACAACTCAGCTATTACATTATCAAAGAATCATGTTTTTCGCAAAAGTAGCAAGCATATTGATACTAGATATCATTTTATTAGAGAGCTAATCATCAATGGACAACTATTTTTGGAGTTTTGCAGGTTTGAAGACCAATATGCTGATATCTTCACCAAGCCATTACCAAAGGACACATCTGTGCATATGAGAGATTGCTTAGGCATCATAGGTCCGTTTTTATCCAACAATACATGAAGAATCAAGATTAGGAGGGATTTTTTGAAATATCTAAGCTTGATAGATAAATTCCAACTTTATGGAATTCAATTTTATGTAAAAGATATTCACATTTATTGTGAATATTAACTCCTCCAAAATATCAAAAGATATTGTATAGAATATCTAGAAAATATCAAGAGATATTATATATATCTAGAAATATCTCGGAATATCTATAAAATATCCAAAGATCAATAATATCTAATATAAGATATTATGAGATATTTTCTAAGCTAGAAGGTTGGAAAAATTCTGTAAATAATAGGTTTCACTTTGTAATTCAATAAGCAAGAAAAGCAAGAGAAGGCACTGAAGTGCTTTGGAGTATTTTTAATACAAAGTTTGTTTCTATATTTCTCTTGTGAGTTTTTGTGCGTTCTTAATATTGTTTCTATTTGCATTATATTAGCACACACACCCTCTAGGTTAGGAGTTAGATATAATTCCTTCAATTATCTATTCTTGTCAATCTATGATATTTCTAATCTCACATGCAATTTATTACAAACAATCAATAAGTGTAACTTGGAGTCATGCCCATGCACTTGCACGTTTTTCAAATTCCTATCTCTAATGTTAATTTTTATTTTTGAATATTAGATATTGTAAAAACTGGAAGTTCTTATTTATTGTAGAGGATTCCATATTGAATTGTTGACCAATCAATTGGGTTACGCCTGGAATTTTAAATTATGTCTCTATCAAATCAAAATTTGTTGACGGTCTAGTTATTTGATATAATTGTAAATTTAGATTATTTTTATACTTATTTTAATGATTTATTTGTATAGAATTGTACGTTTTCATATATTTATAGAGGATTATTTAATAAGTTATATGGTTTACTAAATTTTCACCCTGTTATTCTCTATGGTTACCATTTTTTACTGGTAAGGCTAAAATCACAAAAAAACGGCCCCACATCCTGTCAATTTCTAAGATTGAATTTGATGTTTATTACTTTATATGTGAAAATTTTCATTGATTAGTTAACTTGTTCAACTTGCAAAAATATGTGATCCCTAGGTAAAAAATAATTTGTATCTATTTACTTTAAATTAAGAATGCTTCACATTTATTAAATTAACCAAATTAGAGCCATGTTGATGGTATTGGATTTGATGCTATAGGAAGCACAATATAAAAGTTACAAATGAATCTATGATTAGTAAGGGAAATTTCTTAATTAAAACTGTAGCATGTGCATGGAACATATGTTTTAATGTTGATTATATGCTTGCATGGGAATTTTTAGCTTAATTAATACATTTGTTCTCCACGTATCATATGCGGTTACTCCTTAACCCTGTAACTACCTATCGTGCAACTGTTCCAGTGCCTATATATTTTTAGGCTTGCTATTTTATTAATATAGCAATTAATTAATCTTCTTTGAGCACCATCATTGGTATCAGAGCTGGTTTGTTATGCGTGGAGGAGCAGCGACCAAGGAAATGGCCTGTGTGAAGACTGTAAAGTCCTAGAGAGCATGAAACCGTTCTATTTTTGCATGGAAGGTTGGAAAAAAATTTGTGGCATTTAATTTGGCATTGGAGGATCCCCATGTGGTTTATGGCGTGTAATTCATGACCTGTGTGTTGGAAGAGGTGACCAAGGAAGTGCGTGAACATTGTTGTGGGTGGAGGAATAGTTCTGTGCGTGGAGGAACAGTAGCATGGGTATTAACTCTCTGTACTTATCTGTCCTCTTCCTTGGAGGTATTAGTTTGCAGTTTGGTTGTTGTGAGTGTGCATGGAAGATAAGAAGAATTTTTTGTGTGTGGACAGCGGCCAGGGAAGGAGATATTGTTGGATCCTCTCTGAAGTGACCAACTTCTGTAGTGATCGATTCAGAATTTCATTGTTGAGCGAGAGCCATGCTTCTATGTTGTGACTGCCATACTACATGTAGAACCACGTGAAAGACCATCCAAACCCCTGTACGTGTAAGAAAAGCTGACAAATTACAAAACTGTGTGTGCGTGTATGTCTCAAATCTCAGATGCACAAAGCACCATGAGAAATGCACAAAATATTTGGGCATTGAGTGACAACGAAGACACCAATGGGCTATTCTTTTCCTTGGTCAACGAGCTACACAACACTAGGAACATTCTCTTTGACGAGATTGTGTGCCAAGGACTGTTGGAATATTTTTGGTTCGACGTTCGATGTCAAGCACGACGGATTTGTGTAGAACTTGAATGTGGTTGTGATGCAGATGATGAACGTGAAGTAGAACACCCGCAGGAGCGTCCGCGTCTCACTGCATGAGCCTATAGAGTCCATCTTCGGGACAGATTCCTTTAGTAAGCGTTATAGCCATTTTTGAAAATAAATAAATAAATAAAATACATTTTTGAGTTTTTGAAAATGTCTGCTCCAAAAATATTGCTATCCGATGCCCAACTCTTGAAAGGGCCAAATTTCGCCGCATGGAAAACCAAGATGTGGACGATTCTTCAGTTCGAAGATATTTGGGGGATCGTTTCTGGCAAAGACACCCCTCCCATAGATGCTAATATGTTGGTAAAATATGAAAAGGATGATGCGAAAGCACTAATGCTTATCACCCTGAGCCTTTTTGATGAGGTGCAACCATACATTCGGGAAGCAATGGCTTCTTCTCAGGCATGGACCACGTTGTGTACCATCTACGAAGCCAAGAATCTGATGACAAAGTTGCATCTTCAGACAAAGCTTCACACGACGAGTATTCATGATGGCAAATTAGTAGAAGCCTTCTTGCGGTGTGTGACTGAGTTACGTGCAGAACTCTCTACTCTTGGTGAACCGGTGGATGACAAGTTTTTAGTCCCGCTCACCTTGCGAGCTCTTCCTTCTCAGTTTCAGACACTGATCACCACGTTGACCATCACTCAACAGGAGGTGAGTTTTTCCACCCTGGTGAATTATCTCCAGCAGGAAGAAGCCATGCAAAATGTACAAGAAGCCTTCGAAGACAAGGCTCTCATCACAAGGAAAAATCATAAGCCTCGAAAAGGGTAGTCAGCCCCCTAGAATCAAAAGCAACATCCTTAGCAGTAATCTTCTCAGTGACCACCACAGTGGCCACCCCAGAAGTAGCATAACTGCAAGGCAGATCGGTGGTGCCACATTTTCTCCATGGATACGCACACGACTGCGAACTATTATTACAACGGTCGCAAGTATGGAAAATCTGGCGAAGAGAGCACTTCAGGCCAAGGATATTCCAAGAAATCCTGATGGCATGCTCGTAATCAGAGGTAGAAGAGCCACATTACTGCTTAGCAGGATGCCACCTCCGATGAAGAGGTTCAAGAAACAACTCATTCTGACATTGTTCTAGTCTCACAGACTTCGCAGCCCTCAGAAGATGTCTGGTTGATTGATTCGGGCACCAGCAAACACATGACTGGCAACAAGAATTTGTTCCATACTTCTGAGTGACCATCCCACTGGAGATCGGATCACCATCATAGAAAATCAGGAGTATATTGCGGCAAGGATTGGTGATGTCATCATTCCTCTTGGAACACGAAGATGTACACTCACGAAGGTGCTATGTGTTCCAGGTTTAACCTCAAATCTTTTGTTTGTGAGTCAACTTCTTAACCATCGAGATGCAGGTTGAATTCTTTATTGAGAAAGGGGTCAAGTCTTGCATCATTTCTCAGGGAGATTCAGTAATTGCTCAAGAATTTATAAAGGGCCTGCCTATTTGCATTGGATGCGGTTACTTCATCTAGCATTGCTCTCTCTGCTTCAATGGCAGAGTCCACTGCACTAGGGCACTTTCGATATGGTCATCTTTCTGCTGGGGCTCTGCATCAGCTCAGTGCCAAGGAAATGGTAAGAGGGCTTCCTCCACTCTCCCATTCCTTACCTATTTTCTCAGGATGTCTTGCGGGCAAACAACATAGAGGTGCATTCAAACAGAGCTCTTATCATTCTACAAAGCATCTTCAGGTCATTCACACCAATCTGTGTGGACCCCTGCCAGCTAGCTTCCAAGGTTTTGAGTACTTTCAGCTCATCATTGATGATTACTCATGGAAAATGTGGGTATATTTCCTTCAGAAGAAGAGTGAGGCACTTGTAAATTTCCAAACCTTCTACCAGCAAGCCACTAGGCAGTCTAGGAAGCCTCTTCTTCTCCTCTGCTCAGATCGAGGGGGGGGAATTTGTGTCAAAGAATTTCTTAGCATACCTGAAGCAGCATGGCATTCAGTAACATTTGACTGCACCCTACACACCCCAACAGAATGGGATTTCCGAGCGCCACAACAGGACTGTCATGGAGATGGCTCGTTGTATGCTCTCAACCACCAAGTTGGAGGATCAATTTTGGGCAGAAGCAGTCCAGAAATAAGTGTATCTACTCAACCGAGCACCCACAAAGATCTTGCAGAACAAGACACCGGAAGAGGTATGGACTGGTCGTAACCATTCTATTCATCATTTGAGAGTTTTTGGTTGTACTGCATATATGCATGTTCTAGATAAGAGAAGGAAGAAGATCGATCCAAAGACACTGCCATGTCTTTTCTTGGGGTATAGTACTACCTCAAAGGCATATCATCTCATGGATCCTGAGACAAAGAAGATCTACAAGAGTCAAGATGTGGTATGTGATGAGTCATCCTTTGACTCCTTGCCACACAATGGAGATCCAGTACCGACCTCGTCACATAGATTGCTCACACATCCAGATGATGGGAAAGATGATTCTTCTCAGAGAGAAGAAGAGCTGAGTGGAGACTTGTTCGTTGATCTTGGCACACTTAGAAAACACATCTTCACATCAACAGCACCAACGTCTGAAATGGGTCCAGAATACTATTAGGGATGCACACCTGAACTCACTTCCTGGTACTTCTACGGGAGTCAGAACACGAAGTCAAGCTAGACATGAGGTAAATTTTGCACTCATGAGTTCAGTTGTTGAGAGCACCGAACCTGACACTATTCGTGAGGCATTAGACCAACCACAGTGGAAACAGGCTATGGATGCTGAATATGATTCCCTAATTCAGAATCAGACGTGGGAACTTGTCGATCTACCTCTAGGTAAGAAATCCATTAGCTACGAATGGATTTTCAAAACAAAATATAAGGTAGATGGTTCAATCGACAAACACAAAGCATAACTTGTTGCAAAGGGTTATGCTCAGCAAGAAGGAATTGACTATGACGAGACCTTTGCACCCACTGCGAAGATCAAAACCATCAGAGTTGTCTGTGCACTAGCAGCACAAAATGGATGGAAACTTCAGCAGATGGATGTCAAGAGTGCTTTTCTAAATGGTGATCTAAAAGAAGAAGTGTACATGGCCCAACCTGAAGGGTTTGTAGATGAGCATCAACCACACAAGGTATGTTGTTTGATAAAGTCTCTTTATGGACTCAAACAAGCACCTAGGGCATGGTATATAAAAATTGATGATCACCTATTGCAGCATGGATTCACTCGTAGCCCCTCAGATACAAATTTGTATATCAAGAAGGTAGGAACAAGAGATTGTCATTCTGGTTTTGTACGTAGATGATCTTGTGATCACAGGAAGTTCTGACAATCTTGTAGATGATGTAAAGAATGATCTGAAGAAATCCTTCGACATGACTGATTTGGGGCTACTTCACTATTGTCTTGGCTTAGAGATATGGCAGAAGAAGAATCATATCTTCATCTCCCAGATGAAATATGCCAAGACACTCTTGGAAAAGTATGGAATGTCAGATTGTAAACCAATTTCCACACCTATGGAAAAAGGTTTTCAATTATCTAGATTCCAGGATTCACCACAAGTAGATGGCACTCACTATAGGCAGCTTGTGGGGAGTCTCATTTACTTGACTTATACCAGACCAGATCTTTGCTTTGCAGTGAGCTATCTCGCCAGATTTATGCAGGAGCCGAAGAAATGTCATTGGATAGCAGCAAAGCATGTGTTGAGATATGTCTGAGGTACAGTTGACTTTGGTCTGGAGTATCAGAAGAACACTCAGTTCTTCTTACAGGGATATACAGACTCAGACTATGCAGGATCCGTTGATGACTAGGAAATCCACTTCAGGATATGTTTTTCATCTCGGATCTGGACCTATCTCGTGGATTAGCAAGAAGAAAACTGTTGTTGCTCTCTCATCCACTGAGGCTGAATACCGCACCGCACGAGGAGCTGTGTGCGAAGCAATTTGGTTACGTCGCATTCTTGCAGATATAGGGATTCCTGAAGAGAAACCTCCCATCATTCACTGCGACAATCAAGGTGTGTTGAAGCTTGTGAAGAATCTATGTTTTCCATGAATGAACAAAGCATATTGAGGTCGAATGTCACTACATTCGTGAACAGGTCTTGAACCACCAAATTCAGCTCCAGTACTGCCCTACTGATTTTCAGGTTGCAGATATTCTCACCAAGCCTCTCGGCAATGTGAAGTTTAATTTGTTTTAGGGGGTACATTTGTAAGAGCAATGTATTAAGGGGGGGAATGTTAGCTTAATTAATACATTTGTTCTCCATGTATCATATGTGGTTACTCCTTACAGTGTGTAACTACCGTACTGTGCCACTGCTTCCAGTGCCTATATATATTTGGGCTTGATGTTTTGTTGAAATATAGTAATACAATTAATATTCATTTCGAGTGCCCATCAGGAATCATATTGATATACTAAATCCAATATGCTTGTGTTTGTATATCATAGATACTGTGATAATATAAAAAGAGACAAACATATTACCCTATCCATCACATAGCTTCGTGATGGGGTCAATCAAAATTGAACCTGCGACCTGCTGGTTACATAATTCTGCCAACCTACCACTATGCCACATATAATTTCTATGACAAAATCAAAGGCTTGGTATGATCTTTTTGACTTTAATTTTGACTACGAAGGTGTGTGACACTTAAGTTGCTGCGATAAAAACAATATCTACAAAAAAAAACTTATCTAACATAGGGAAACATTTCAGGGCTTTTGTCTTTGCACCACTATTCTAATAAGGAAATTGTGGGAGTATAGTATATATTGTTGAATATTTTAATCTTGAGCTCCATATGTTTTGAATTTGATTTACCAAATATTTTCCTCATAAATTTCATCTACCTTTCCTTCATTTACATTTAATGCTATATTGCACACTTAGTTTATTGAATTCTTCGTTGAGAGGGAAAGATAAATAATCATTGTAATTTTTTTATTTTTTTTTAACTTGAAAAGAGAGAGAAGTGTGCAAAAGGAGATAGAGAGCTGGAAAGAGATAAAACATATAAAATAAATAAATCAATGAAACAAATCAGTGTAGAGATGGAGAATAGGTCAAAATTAGAGTTGTGAAAACAAAAGGAGAGATGAGTGTGTGCGCAATAGTGGAGAGAGTGAAAAGCATAGAAGAGTATAGAAACATACAGAGAAACATAACATTCCAATTTATTTTTGGGAAATATGAAGAAAAATTGCAGCATTATACACAGGAAATAGAGCAGAAGCTCAAGGAATTTTCGTACTAAGTTGTTCATGGAATCAATATAATTAGATTTTTTGTTTTCTGGGTTTTTCTTTCCCTCCATTACTCTTTTTTTCTCAACATTCATTTTTCAAACAATTTGGTATCAGAGATAGGTTTTCATGGTTTGTGTCATGACTTCTAGTAGTAGCAACTCTTGCTAGCAACCCCCAGTATTTGATGGAAGAAACTATGATATTTTGTGTATAAAAATGAAGACTTTGTTTTGTTCTAATTTTTTTTGGGGAAAAAGTAGAAGGTGGATACATAGAGACACCAAACCAAGCTACACTCAATGCTCTCACACAAGTAAGAAAGACCATTTCTAACAAAAATTTGGAAGAAGTATGCCAAAGCATTGAGTTGCATTTCAAATTTTGTAACTGATTTAGTTTTCCAAGTCTAAAAAAAATTCTCAATCTAATAAACTTTTGATATTTTACAAAATTCCTATCATCATAGTGAAAAGGTGAAGCTAATAAGATTACAGATGTTAAGGAGTTATTTTTACTCTATTGATAAAGGAATCATAATCCATCAATGATTTTTTAACAAGGAAAATGGTGATATTATTTCAAATGAGGACAAATGGAGATGTTGTTTAACATCATATAATCATAGATAAGGTATTAAGGAGTCTTCCATCTAGATTTTATCTTTTTTTAGCAATAGAAGAGTCCAAGAAATTAAGACAAATGATTGTTGATGAGTTTATGCATTCCTTGCGAACCCATGTACAAAATATGAGTATGACAACCAGCTCCTCCAATGAAAAATAATTCAAGATAAACATGAATGTGAAAGGTAGGGGTAGAGCAGGATATAATAGAGGAATAGGTAGGGTTTGCAACAATCAAGAATGTGTAAGGCATAATAATCAAGATCCACATGGAAGAGGAAGAGGAAAGAGAAGCAACATTTTTCAAGGTGGTTCCACACAAAAGGTATCAATGTTATTATTGTAAGAAGCATGAACACTATGCTATTGAATGTAATAAGGAGTATGATATGAAATACCATTATGCAAGTTATACTGATGGAAAAGAGGTTGAACCTAAAAAGAATGAAAATGGTGGAATTTGTTTTCTAACATGCAATGTAGTTAAGCAAAGCAACAAATAAATATATGGCACATATATGGTGCATGCAATAACCATATGTGTTGAAGCAAAGGAATATTCAACAATGTAGATAAAGCAGTCAAATGTGAAGTAAAAAAGGGAAAAAATGAAAAGGTTCCTATAATGGGAAAAGACAACATAGCAATTCTCACCAAGAAAGGATGTAATAGGAATATTCAAGATGTATTTTACGTGTCAGGGTTGAAGTATAACCTTCTAAACATTGGGTAGCTAGTCCAAAAAGGATATAAGGTGAGATATGAAAATGGAGAATGCATAATTTATGATAGAAGAGGAAGCAATGTGAATCTTGCAATAGTGAAGATGACACAAAATAAGATGTTTCCTCTGAGGATGCAAAGTGAGATATTAGTAATGTTTTAAAAAGTGGCAATTGATCAATCTAGTATATGGAACCTCAAGTATGGGAATTTGAGTTTGGGTGGGTTGAATGTTCCTTATATGAAGAAAATGGTTAAAGTGATGCCCCTAATTGAATAATTAGATAAAGTACGTGAGGGCTACATATTGGTGAATAAACATTAAAATGCTTTTCCCTCAATCAATTATTAAAGAGTAATTACACCACTTGATCTGACACATTCGGACCTATGTGGTCCCTTGAAGACTCCCTCCTTATCTAATGATGACTATTTTGTTACATTAATGTGTATTTTAAAAAAATCAGATGTATTTAATTTATTCAAGAAATTCAAGGCCATGGTTGAGAAATAAAGTGGTCACTACATAATAATATTGAGAATGGATAGAGGGGGATACAAGATATCAAATTAGTTATTGAATTTTTGTAAGGAGCATGGGATCAAGAAATAATTTACAGCGAGATATACACCACAGAAAAATGGTTTAGCTAAGAACAACAATTGAACTATACAAGAGATGGCAAGAAGAATTATCAAAGCTAGAGGATTTCCTGATGAGTACTAGACTGAAGCAATTAGAAACACAATCTATATTTTAAATAGATGTCCTACTAAGAGTGTTCAGAACAAGATACCTCAAGAGGCATGGAGTGAAAGGAAACCAAGTTTTGAGAACTTAAGAGTTTTGGGATGTGTTTTATACACACATGTGCCGAAACAAATATGATCAACATGGGATAATCGATGACATAAATGCATCTTAATTGGGTATAGTGAACAATATAATGATTATAGATTGTACAATCCTTTCACAAAGGATCTAATAATCACCTCAAATGTTAATTTCATAGAGGAAACATCTTGGGGAGATGTTCAATTCATAGAGAATGCATCTTTGGGAGATGTACAAGAAGTGTAGTAGTCATAAACAAAGGTTATTGAAGCTAAAATAACGGATGATAGAGTCAATAACACACCAAGTTAGATCCCTATCTTACAAAAGGGTGAAGCATCAAGTGGTAGCAACCAAAAAAGTATACAAGGAGTAGCTCATGAGACTACAACATGATCCTGTGACTCAAATCAGTGCTAAGTGAGAACAAGGAGTGTATAAGAGATTTATGATTAGTTAACGTATGATGAAAATGAAGATAAAAAAATCTATTTTTCTCTATTTTCAGCAGCTGATCCTATTTAATTTGAGGAATCTGTTAAGGAAAACAAGTGGTTTAAATAAATGGATGAATATATGCATGCAATAGAGAATAATAATACATGGGAATTTGTAGACCTTCAAGTAGGAAAAAAAATCATTAGAGTTAATTGAGTTTACATAAACAAAACCAATCCTGAAGTCAAGATTTAGAGACATAAGGCAAGGCTAGTTGTAGTCAAAGGCTACAAGAAAATGGTTGGAAATGATTATATTGAGACATTTTCTCTAGTTCTAAGGATAGAAACTGTGAGAACAATCATGGAAATAGTTGCTCAACACAAGTGGAAAGTACATCAGATGGATGTCAAATCATCTTTCTTGAATGAAATGTTAGAATAAGTGTATATGAGAAAACCACTTTGTTATGAGATTCTAGGGCATGAGAACGATGTGTATAAGCTCAATAAATAATTTTAAATAATTAAACAAGCACCAAGGGCATGATACAACCATATAGAATCTTATTTGACAAGAAATGACTTTAGAAAAACTAGTGTGTTGATAGGTTCACACAAGTGGACGACCACCCTCTTTGATGGGTCTAAAATTCATAACATCAAATATTTTATAAGAGGGTACTAGATGATTTATTTTTTACATCACCAAGAGAGGGTGTAATGCCCACAAATTCGACGTTCTGAAACCACATTAATCCTTAAACCATTATTCAGAAAGTTGTAATTTTTTTTATTTTGTTTCATGTTAAAAGGTGTCAAACCCTAATATATGTTTAATTAATTCCTACTAGCAATGTTGCATTTCATAGGATAGATACAGTCTAGATTACTAATTAATTATTCTTAATTCAGTTCTAATGTCAATTTAATTATCATTACTAGATAAGTGTCTGTTAATTTCTCGTACTAGGTTAAATAGTTTCCCTCTTGGAAATTAACATTAACCCACAGTTTAATAAACCCTTATCCTTAGTTCCCTTAGTTCTCTTAAATTATTTTCTTTAATGTCGATTGAATCATACAGTGAAACCTAATAGAAGGGTTACATTGTTAACTTAATACACTAGAGCCCTAAGTGGCCCCATTCACCCATTTACACATACATTTGATTTATTTAAAATTTACAATCATAATATGAATATTCTCACCTAACAATTGTAGGGTTGATTCTTAACCATTGGATCAAACCAATAGGGACCACAAGATTAGATCTACCCAAATGAAGCCCTAATCATCCTTAAAGGAGTCTTCTTAAGCATTTTTTACCCTAAGCTCATTCATTTGTTTCTCTTTGGTTTTCATGTTGAAGGAGTGGATGTCATGGATCAAGGGAAAAATCATGAAGAATCTTCTTGGATCTAAGTGCAATAAGAAGGGATTCCATCCATTTGGCTCCTCATTTAGAATAGTTGAAGCTTAGATTTAATCATGTATTCTTAGTTATTTATTACAATACAAGCATCTATCCTAGATCTGGTTTGAGATCTATTGTTGATTGTTTCCCTTTTTTTGTTTTCATTGATGGGAAAAAAAAACCCTATTTTGTAAATCAAGATTTTTTATGCATTTAAATCCCTATATGCAAGTTGGAGTATGGGTCCAAACAAGCGTACATGTCCCTCATAGCTAGATCTATACATTTAGGTTAAGTCTGGATCCATAAGAGCCAATGTTTGGGCAAAAATACATTTTTAAAAAACAATCGATGCATAGGTGACCGACGACTACGGTCTCTTGACCAATCTGTGGTAACCATTGTGCTACCAAATCGGTTCCACTACCTGGAACTTCTTCTTGTGTTAACTGATAAGTTTTTTAGAATATTGTTTTAAATGTAGGGGTAAGGATTACTTCCATGAGCAACTTATTATTCAATTTTAAGAAAGCTAACAGTGTTAAAAGCAACTGATACAAAAAAGGGCACAACAAATGATTGTAAACTTTGTAAAAATTAAATTTGTGCAATATCCAGTGACTGATGTTGGTCAACAGTAATACCGACAAATAGTTCTTTCACCGATGCCGGTTACTTTCGGATGAGTCTATTTTATAAATTTTAACATATCTTCAACATATTTTGTGCTTCACACTTATCTAAATGACTTTTCCACAATTATTAATTGAATTTAAGGTTGTTGTGCAAGCCATGATATCATTTAAGCTGATAAATAAACTTAGAGTTTTAACATTTTAAAGACTGCAATATGAAATGGTGACTGATGTCGGTACTAAGTACACTGATGCCAATTAAGACTGGCCGATGTCAGTCACTGTGTAGGCCAGAGAACTCTAAACATAAATTTATAAAATAACATAGATATCAAAGGATAACTTTAAATTTAAATATATACAAACCAAAGAGTGTTTGACTATTTCATCCCAGAATAAGGCTATGACAACCTCCCAATTCACATTGTGATCAAAACATTAAGATTTGTAACTTTCTTTTCTTTCAACATCAAGGTAAAATTTAAACATGATATCCATTTAATTCATTCCTTTACATACAACTAATTTGAAGAGAAAGGAAAGACACATTATTTAAATATGAACTTCCTTCAATTATAATATTACAACTTGGTAAATAAAACTTGCAAGGACAACTTTTCTTTTAAATACAAGTCTAATAGTCTTCCACCTTAAGTGGGAATTACAAGAAAATTTCTACAATGAAGGGTTGTTTTTTAATTCAAAAAATTCTCCAAATCCCAAATTCTTCAACAAGATCTCGACCATTTCTTCACTTTAATCACAACAACCAAAAATGGGGGAGAGGCAACACTCTCCACCCAACCAATAATCCAATGAGGAGAAGAATCTATCCTCCTCATTGGCCCCCGAGCCCCAACCAAAATGCAATAAAGGATGGATCCAACTCATGGAAACTATCACAAAGCTTCCACATCACAATAAAAAATTTCACAACCATTTCAAAACACATTCAACACAAGATACAATCACAAGAATGAAACTATCAAAATACACAAGGCTTGAAAATGCAAAGCCAATGGAGCAAGGATCTATGGGGAGATCACTTATGCCTCCCAATGGGATTAGGTGCCCACCTTAAAACCCTCAAATATACATCTCAAAACCCCTACACAACTCTTATGCCTCCCTCAAGATCCTCTTATGCCACCCACATTCTCTTATGCCTCCCTAAAATCTCTTATGTCTCCCTCAAAAGAACCAAGTAAGAAATGCAAGCATTTTCTTATCAAAGGTGGGGCACCCAACCCAACTCCCTCCCAAAACATGAAATAAACTCTTATTCCTCCCTACAATGGAAAAATACCCATAGCCTTCTCCTACACCATACTTAGGCATTCTACCCAAGATCCCAACAAGCACATAAATCATTCACATACATACAATACACACATATAAAAACAAACAAGTAAAAAGAGTGTAGCTCCTACCTTTCCATAGTAAGAACTTGATCAAGGAATCACACTCCAAGCTCCTTCAAGCTCAATCCAACTCCAACAAACTTCAAGAATTCAACAAGCACTCCAAAAACTCTCTAACTCCAAAAATACAAGAGCACAAATAAAATGAAGTAACCCCCAAACAAACAAATAAACTTGCATATAATAGAAAAAGGAAAGAGGAGGGTGAGGTGGCTCCATGTAGGATTCCACATCACTTATCCTCAACTCCACATCACAAGTCAAACCTAAACCCCAATGCACAATAAATTTGTGGTTGAGAGGAATGACAAGCCTCTTACACACACAATCCAAACCCACACCCCCTAAGGACAAAATTTAAAACCCATGTAAGAAAAGTGCAATAAATGTCACTTTTTTGTCTTACAAAATACATAATGGGATATATTTTTGACCTCCCGATCCATAGGTATGGTTTGTATATGAAATTAAGAGGTGTGGGACAAGCTTAGGTTGTCCCACAAGCCTACCAAAAATGGCCCTTAAGCCGAAATCCAAAATTCCAAGGCAAGGTAGAGTGTACAACACTCAAAGTCACTTACACTCAATCAAAATCACAAAATCCAAATGACCAACTACTCTAATAAATTACCCCTTTTGTCACATCCCCAAATAACTTAATAAACATGATTAATTCACTTAATTAAGGCACATTAATCAACAATGATAAAAAAAGATTACATCACAAATTAAATCACATACTCCACAATTAAATAAAAGAAAAAGGGAAAGAATTACACACAAGCCCATGGTCACAATTGGAGGTCATCCCCCCATGGGGACCTCCTAACAAATTAAAACAAACAAATAAACACATTACACAAGTTGTCATGGTGACCTTCATTTTATCCATCTAGTATTCTGATTGTGGTTGGTCTCCAATCCCCCTTTTGATTGTTGTGATATAATTACCTGCAAAATCACACAATACCTCCTTCGTCCTCGTGGCCACATCAAATACATCAAAGATAAAATATATGCACATCAATCAATAAACATCCTCATATAACTAAATCATCATCTCAACTAACAATGTTATCATTTGTCTAAAATTTCAACAACATCTCAATTCTATTTTTTTATCAATATCAGTAAGATCACAAGATTAGTTCAAATGCTAAATCCTAGTCAACATGATGAGAATTTGAATGTCAGTAATATATATGCTAACAAAACATCATCATCATCAATATAAAATGTCTCTCTATGTCTCTAAGAATCCACAAAAATCATACTATGAATCACAATCCATCAATAGTCAGAATATCTCTATCATCTAACATCATGCTAAACCAAAATGATACAATAATATCCATGTCTATAGTCAAGAGTAATCAAAATCAAAATATAATAAGTGTTGAAGAGGAGTGGGCACTACATCCCCCTCCCCTTAGACTTGACTTCCTCCTGGAAGTCACTGAAATAGGTGTGGAAACTGGACTCATAGCAACATAGCATCCTCCCATGTAGCAGCAGTCTCATCATACCTGTCCCACTGGACTCACACCTGATCAAATCTCTCAGCCTCGAAGGCCTAGGGGGTTATACTCTAAAATATGCACAGTGATCCACCATCATCTTCCCCTTACTCTTACACCTGCAATGCAGTCCAATCCAATACATGAGATGGATCTGGGATATATCTCCTAAGAACATATACATGAAACACATCATGCATGTGAGACAAGCTGGGTGGCAAGGCTAGACGATAAGCTAAGGGACCGATCCGCTCTAGGATCTAGAATGGACCCATAAATCTAGGAGACAACTTAGAGCCTTTTCTATAATGGATAGGACTCTTATGAGGTCTAACATGAAGAAACACATTCATGCCCACCTCATAACTATAGTCAAACTCTCCTCTAATCATCATACTTCTTTTGTCCTATCATGTACCTCCTGCAACCTGTATCAGACCAAAACAACTTGTTACTCCATGTCTGTAACAAAGACGGTCCAAGAGATACTCTATCCTCCAATCTATCCCAACTCAACAGTGTCCTACACTCTCTACCATATAATGTTCCTGAAAAGGAGCATGCCAATTGAACTCTGAATACTATTGTTGTAGGAAAACTCCATGAAATTCAAGTACTCCTCCCACCTAGACTGATGATCCATGATGTACATCTGAAGCATGTCCTCTAAAATCTTGATTCACCCACTCCATCATCCATATTTATCTCTGGATGATAGGTTGTGTTGAAGTTGATACTTGTCCCAAGGGCCTGTTGCATGGTAGTCCAGAAGTGTGATGTGTATAAGGGATCACAGTCACATATGATCTTCCATGGAATCTCATGCAGTCTAACAATCTCATCCATGTACACTCTCACTACTACACTAGCTATATAGGTGGTCTTCACTAGAGAAAAATGAGCCACTTTCGTCAATCTATCCACCATGACCATGATGGCATCATGGTGGTATCTCGTGGTTGGTATCCCTACTATGAAATCCATGGAAATGGTGTCCCATTTCCACTCAGGATAACATGTGGGTAAAGAAGGCCAGTTGGATGTTGATGCTCAGCCTTCACCCTCCGACACTCTAAACAGTGTGACACAAACTGAGCTACATCTCTCTGAAGACCTCTCCAATGGTATAGTTATCTCAAGGTGGCGTGCATCTTCTTCACCCCTGGATGGGTTGAATAAGGTACATGATGAGCCTCTGCCAAGATATCTTGTCTCAAACCTCCATCCCTAGGTACATAGATAGCCTCTATTTTTGAGAAGTCCATATGACTCTATATTAAAACCATCGAAATTCCCCTCAAGGGGTCTCTGAGACTCAATATTTGATCTCGATGTAAGGTAGAAACTGTCATGAGGAAGTTGTCACAAAATCTTACTCCACAAATATGTACCCACTGAAGTAGCCAAAACCAAATGTCTTCATCTACTCAGAGCATTGGAAACAACATTCTCCTTCCCCTTCACATGCTCTATCTCCATGTCATACTCACATAACAACTCCATCCAATCCATTGATGAGTGTTGAGATTGGGTTGCGTGAAGAGGTGACGTAAGCTCAAATGGTTTTCCTAAGAATAAATCTCTTGCCAAGAAGGAAATGTCTCCATCAAACCAAAGCATGCACAACTGCTGCAAGCTCAAGGTCATGAGTCAGATAATTGAGCTCATGATATTTGAGTTTGTGAGACTCAAAGGTAACCACATGCCCTCCTGCATCAATACCCCACCTAATCCTGCCAAGGAAGCATCCGTGTACATAAAGAAATCCCTCTGAGGGTCTGGCATAACAAGAATCAGTGTTGATGTAAGGCATCCCTTCAGTGTACTGAAGGCCTGCTCACATCCATTAGACCAAACAAACTTCTTCCCTTTCTACTAAAGGAAGTGATGGGGTGTGCAATCCAAGAAAATTCCTGAACAAATATCCTATAGTAACCTACCAACCCCATGAAACTGTGCACTTCGGTCACACTAGTTGGTTGGGCCAATCCATAATAGATCAAATCTTGGAAGGATTGACATCGATACCTTCCCCAGAAATGATGTGACCCAAGTACTACACCTCTGACTAAAGAATGCACACTTCTCCAAGTTCCCATAAAGTTATTGCTCACGAAGACACTGCAGAACCTATCGAAGGTGTTCCTCATGCTCCTCACACATACATGAGTAAATCAAAATTTCATCAAGAAAAATGAGCATGAAGCGATCCAAAAATGTCTGGAATACCCCATTCATCAAACTCATGAATACTGTGGGGGCATTCATCAGACCAAAAGGCACTACTGTGAACTCGTAGTGGCCATATCTCATACGGAAGGCTGTCTTATGAATATCTACCTCTGTGATCCTCAGCTGATGGTATCCAAACTTAAGATATATCTTAGAAAATATTGTGGCCCCCTTCATCTGATCAAAAAATCATCAATACATGGAAGGGGGTAACGATTCTTGATCGTTACTTTGTTCAACTGACGATAATCAATACACAATCACAGAGATATGTCCTTCTTCTTTAACAAAAATCACTAGTGCACCCCAAGGGGATACACTAGGATGGATTAGTAATTTCTCTAGAAGGCCCTCAAGCTATAACTTGAGCTCACAGAGCTCAGGGGTACTCATCCTATAAGGTGCTTGTGAGATAGGCTCTGCTCCTGGAACCAAATCAATGTGAAAATCTATCTCACGTGGGGGAGGTAACCTGGAAGCTCCCCTGGAAAGACATCTAAAAACTCCCTCAAGATATGATGATCATCAAGTGATATCCCACTACAACTCATCCTCAGATCTGTCACTAACCGTGACAACATACAACTGGAAACCTCATCATGCACACCGCTTAAGCTGTATAGTAGATATGGTGTGAATAGAGGTGGGTCTCCTAACTCCCACTATCACTGTTCTCCACTCCCAAATCATCAAGCACATGATATTACCTTACTGTAACAATCACCCTAGCCCCGTGTATAGATAACCAATCCATGCCCAAAATAATCCCATAGGAACCCAACAGGAAGGATACAAAGATCCAAGGTCATGGAAAAGGGTCCTAGGTCAACTATGCACTCCTTGACTAAGGAGTCCACTATGATCTTGGCTCCAGAAGCCATCTCCACATCCCAACTATGGATCTTCCTAACTGCCACCAGCCTACATCGCTCTACTACAAATGGGGAAATAAAAGAATCTGAGGATCCTGAATAAATAAAATAGGAATAGAAATGCCATCAATGCTACCTGTCATCTCAATCACCATGCTCTGGTGCTCTACCTGGTGGTTCTCAACTACTACATATATCATATGGCTCCTAGCCATATCACCTATTGTAGGCTCTGAAACTAGTGCCTTACCCTTGTTATTAGGGTTCTAAGGGAACTCTCTCTAATGATGCCCAAGTACTCCACACCCATAGCAACTACCAGGTCCCCTCCAATGAGAAGCAGCTCCTGTAGGTACTCTAGTGGTCTGTGCCATGGATCCTGATGAAATTTCTATGGACTGTTGTGGTCACTACTGATGAGATCCTACTGACTAAGCTCTAGGTGGTGCCTGAGTCCTGACTGGTCCCCTAGGAGGAGGCCCATACTGTGTCCCCTCTGAGCATCGAATCTCTTGGAGGCCTAAATGGAGGGAGAGTCTTCCTCTGCTACTGAGGTGGCTATTGTGGTGGTTGAATGAAAGACTGTGTAGAACCATGTCTGCCATGAGGAGGAGGAGCTAACCCCCTCGATCTTCTATCCTGCATCTACTGGATACGACTCCACACTCTATCTCTGGCCTTTGCATCTTCCCCCTGGTCTCCTCTGTAATGTAGGCCTTCTCAACGGCCTCTGCTAATGTCTATGCAGATAATGAATGCATACTACCCCTCCAATGTCTAGGTTCAGGCCCCTGATGAACCTGTGGATCCTCACCTGCTCATCTTGCATGTAGTCTACATACTTGAAGTAGGTCCAGGAAGTGACTCTCATACTCTGCCACTATCATGGATGCCTGACGTAGGTCATGGAACTCATCTATCCTACTGCTGAATGAAACCTCCTGGACAAATATCTACTCCTGAACCGCTCCTTGAAGAGCTCCCAAGTGACTGTCTCAGAATCCACATGGAGCTTCTACTCCTCGGTCCTCCACCAAACCTTGACTCTGTCTCTCAGAAGGTGGATGAAAACACGAGCCTTCATGTCTCTGGTACACAGACATAGCTTGAAGCATCCACTCAAGATGACCAACCATGCCTCTTCCTGAAATCCTCCAGTGTCCCCAATGAAATGAGATGGATGGAGTTTTAGGATCTCTCTGATGTGATCTTCTGCTATAGATTGTCTTTCCTCTAGGTCTCTCAACACAATCATCATGCAGCCTAGGGCTCCTAGATCTTTCCTTGTGTCATATAGCCCTGCTCTCCATGACCTCTCTGTGGTGAATCTCATCTGACTAACTCCACATGGGATTTCTCTTCCCTATACTCATCACTATGTCGGGAAGGTGCACGAGCCTCTACTGATGGCTCTCTATCCTGTATGCTATGTCTCCCTCCTAAAGGATCCTCCACATGTATAGCGGCATTAACATCCTGTAATGTCTAAAGTATCTGAGGTAATATGGATTCTATTACTACCTGATTTGGGGGTGGTAAGTCTAGGTCCATGTGTAAGAACCCCTCGTCTGGTCCGCACCTCCTGCACAGACCAAGGTGAGAGTTAGTCTATTGTTCTAGATTTTTTTTCAGTTTTCTAGGTTTTCTACGTTTTAAAATATCATGCAATGTTGTGTGATCTAGGTTTTGAGTTGTGCTAATTTTCTTGTTATGTCTTATGTTTCCAAGTGTGCCCAGGGTCCAAGCGTTGAACCCATGGCTCTGATACCAAGTGTAACACCCACAAATTTGATGTTCTAAAACCACATTAATCCTTAAACAATTATCTAGAAAGTTGTGGCAATTGTTTTTTTTGTTTTAAGTTACAAGGGTGTCAAACCCTAATATATGTTTAATTAATTCCTACTAGCAATGTTACATTTCATAGGATAGATCCAGTCTAGATTATTAATTAATTATTCTTAATCCAGTTCTAATGTCAATTTAATTATCATCACTAGATAAGTGTCCATTAATTTCTCTTACTAGGTTAAATAGTTTCCCTCTTAGGAATTAACATTCAACCACATTTAATAAACCCTTATCCTTAGTTACCTTAGTTCTCTTAAATTATTTTCTTTAATGTCCATTGAATCATTCACTAAAACCTACTAGAAGGGTTACATTTTTAACTTAATACACTAGAGCCCTAAAGTGGCCCCATTCACCCATTTACACATACATTTGATTTATTTAAAATTTACAACCATGATATGAATATTCTCACCTAACAATTGTAGGGTTGATTCTTAACCCTTGATCAAATCAATAGGGACCACAAGATTAGATCTACCCAAAGGAATCCCTAATCATCCTTAAGGAGTCTTCTTAAGCATTTCTTACCCTAAGCTCATTCATTTGTTTCTCTTTGGTTTACAGGTTGAAGGAGTGGATGCCATGGATCAAGGGAAAATCATGAAGGAGTCTTCTTGGATCCAATGTGCAAGAAGAAGGGGGATTCCATCCATTTGGCTCTCTCTTTTTAGAATAGTTGAATCTTAGATTTAATCATGTATTCTTAGTTATTTATTGCAATGCAAGCATCTATCCTAGATCTGGTTTGAGATCTATTGTTGATTAGTTCTCCTTTTTTTTGTTTTCATTGATGGGGAAAAAACCCCATTTTGTAAATCAATAGTTTTATACATTTAAATCCCTATATGCAGGTTGGAGTATGGGTCCAAACAAGCATACACAACCCTCACAGGCTGGATCTACATTTAGGTGAAGTCTGGATCCATAAGAGCCAATGGTTTGGCCGAAATACACGTTTTTTCAAAAAAAAATCCATGCACACAGGTGACCGATGACGGTCTCTTGACCAACCAATGGTAACCACTGTGCTACCAATGTCGGTTCCACTACCGGCTCTGGTTCCTATGTTAATGATAATTTTTTTAGAATATTGTTTTAAATGCAGGGGGTAAGAGATTAATTCCATGAGCAACTTCTTATTCAGTTTTAAGAAAGCATAACAGTCTCATGTAAAAGAAGCATCTGATATAAACAAGGGCACAACAAATGACTGTCAAGTTTGCAGAAATGAAATTGGTGCAATATCCAGTGACTGATGTCGGTCATAGGAATACACAATGATGGTTCAGTCGTCGATGCTGGTTACTATCAGATGAGTCCATGTTTAATAAATTTTAACATATCTTCAACATTTTGTGCTTCACACTTATCTAAATGACTTTTCCAACAATTATTCATTAAATTTAAGGTTTTTGTGCAAGTCATGATATCATTTAAGTTGATAACTAAACTTGGAGTTAACATTTTAAATACTGCAATATGAAAAAGTGACTGATGTCGGTACTGAGTACATTGACGTCGTTAAGACTGACCGGTGTCATGTCACTGTGTAGGCCAGAGAACTAAAAAAAAAATGAATGTATAAAATAACATAGATATCAAAGGATAACTTTAACTTTAAATATATCAAAACCAAAGAGTGTTTAACTGTTTCATCCCAGAATAAGGCTATGACAACCTCCCAATTCACATTGTGATCAAAACATTAAGATTTGCAACTTTCTTTTCTTTCAACACAAGGTAAAATTTAAACATGATATCCATTTAATTCATTCCTTTACATACAACTAATTTGAAGAGAAAGGAAAGAACACATTCTTTAATGAACTTCCTTCAAATATGATATTACAACTTGGTAAATAAAACTTGCAAAGCAACTTTTCTTTTAAATACAAGTCTACTAGTCTTCCACCTTAAGTGGGAATTACAAGAAAATTTCTACAATGAAGGGTTGTTTTTTACTTCAAAAAATGCTCCAAATCCCAAATTCTTCAACAAGAGCTCCACCATTTCTTCACTTTAATCACAACAACCAAAAATGGGGGAGAGGCAACACTCTCCACCCAACCAATAATCCAATGAGGAGAAGAAGCTATCCTCCTCATTGGCCCCCGAGCCCCAACCAAAATGCAATAAAGGATGGATCCAACTCATGGAAACTATCACAAAGCTTCCACATCACAATAAAAAATTTCACAACTATTTCAAAACACATTCAAACACAAGATACAATCATACAAGACAGGAAACTATCAAAATACACAAGGCTTGAAAATGCAAAGCCAATGGAGCAAGGATCTATGGGGAGATCACTTATGCCTCCCAATGGGATTAGGTTCCCACCTTAAAACCCTCAAATATACATCTCAAAACCCCTACACAACTCTTATGCCTCCCTCAAGATCCTCTTATGCCTCCCACATTCTCTTATGCCTCCCTACAATCTCTTATGTCTCCCTCAAAAGAACCAAGTAAGAAATGCAAGCATTTTCTTATCAAAGGTGGGGCACCCAACCCAACTCCCTCCCAAAACATGAAATGAACTCTTATGCCTCCCTACAATGGAAAAATCCCCATAGCCTTCTCCTACACCATACTTAGGCATTCTACCCAAGATCCCAACAAGCACATAAACCATTCACATACATGCAATACACACATATAAAAAAAACAAGTAAACAAGAGTGTAGCTCCTACCTTTCCATAGTAATAACTTGATCAAGGAGTCACACTCCAAGCTCCTTCAAGCTCAATCCAACTCCAACAAGCTCCAAAATTTCAACAAGCACTCAAAAAATCTCTAACTCCCAAAAATACAAGAGCACAAATGAAATGAAGTAACCCCCAAACAAACAAATAAACTTGCATATAATAGAAAAAGGAAAGAGGAGGGTGAGGTGGCTCCATGTAGGATGCCACATCACTTATCCTCAACTCCACATCACAAGTCAAACCTCAACCCTAATGCACAATAAATTGGTGGTTGAGAGGAATGACAAGCCTCTTACACACACAATCCAAACCCACACCCCCTAAGGACATAATTTAAAACCCATGTAAGAAAAGTGCAATAAATGTCACTTTTTGTCTTACAAAACACATAATGGGGTCTATTTTTGACCCCCCCCAATCCATAGGTAGGGTTGGTATATGAAATTAAGAGGTGTGGGACAAGCTTAGCTTGTCCCACAAGCCTCCCAAAATGGCCCTTAAGCCCAAATCCGAAATTCCAAGGAAATGTAGAGTGTACAACACTCAAAGTCACTTACACTCAATCAAAATCACAAAATCCAAATGACCAACTACTCTAATAAATGGCCCCTTTTGTCACATCCCCAAATAACTTAATAAACATGATTAATTCAATTAATTAAGGCACATTAATCAACAATGATAAAAAGGGATTACATCACAAATTAAATCACATACTCCACAATTAAATAAAAGAAAAGGAAAATAATTACACACAAATCCCATGGTCACAATTGGAGGTCATCGCCCCCCCCATGGGGACCCCCTAACAAATTAAAATGAAAACATAACACATTACACAAGTTCCATGGTGACCTTCATTGTATCCATCTAGTATTCCGTTGTGGTTGGTCTCCAATCCCCCTTTTGATTGTTGTGATATAATTACCTGCAAAATCACACAATACCTCCTTTGGCCTCGTGGACACATAAAAACCATCAAAGATAAAATATATGCACATAAATCAATAAACATCCTCATATAGATAAATCATCATCTCAATTAAACAATGCTAGACATTTGTCTAAAATTTCAACAACATCTCAATTCTATCTTTTATCAATATCAGTAAGATCACAAGATTAGTTCAAATGCTAAATCCTAGTCAACATGATGAGAATTCCGAATGTCAGTAATATATATGCTAACAAAAACATCATCATCATCATCAATATAAAATATCTCTCTATGTATCTAAGAATCCACATAAATCATACTATGAATCATAATCCATCAATAGTCAGAATATCTCTATCATCTAACATCATGCTAAACCAAAATGATATAATAATATCCATGTTTATAGTCAACAGTAATCAAAATCAAAATATAGTAAGTGTCTACAAAACAAAATGTTTCGATGATGGATTTCGTTGTGTCATTTGCCTATGTGAATTCAAGGAAAATGAGAAGGGGAGAATGTTGTCTAGCTGCATTCAAAGTTTTCATGTTGATTGTATTGATATGTTTTTTTATTCTCATTTTACGTGCTCTCTTTGCAAATCCATTGTTGATTCTCAATCCGACTGGTTTTTGGAATCAAATCACAAACAAATAGAGGTATCATTTATTGAAGAAAAATAATAATCACATGATAAGGAATTTTTTAGAAGTACAAGTAGTGGATCAGCTGCAGCAGAGCCAGATAATGAATTTATTAACCATAACATTGACTAAACAAAACAGGGAAGTAGAGCATATGTTTTCATTCAGATACCCAAAAATGAAAAGTAGTTTCATTATCACTGTAGGGTTAGTTAGCTACTAGAAATTGCACCATAACTAGCATATAATGGAAATTCCGATAAGTGGGTATGATGAGGGATGTGTTGTCAATATAATCAGAATAAATAATGCATGTAATGATATTTCAAGTGTTATTCCTGTAACAATAAGCCATTTATATCAATGTACATTTTTAAAAATTTTGTACACACTATGTTGATATTGTCTTATTATAATGTTTATATTGAAGATTTTAACCACAAATTATATTCCTTCAGTAACAACTAACAAAGTAACATCAATGTACATTGTTCAAAATTTTCTACACACTATGTTGATATTTCCTTATTATTATGCATATATCGAATATTTCATCCACTATAATGATATTACCTTGTTATAATTTCTGTGTATATTTCTTGTAAAATTTCATTGAATATTGTGTTGCAACATCAACTATGGAAAAAATATGATAGAAAAATTATTTGAATATTTGGACAATAAGTTTGTGAATATTTCTTTGGAGGATATCCATATCCTATTTCGAAGCTCATGTATTGGCATAAGTTAAGAGTATACTAGGAAAGGAAAGGGTAGATTCTGGAAATTAAATTAAGAGTAAGTTAAGTTAAGAGTTTTATTTAACCAAGAAATTAAATGGGTATATATTTTGGAAATTAAATTTATTTCGTTACACTTTATATGAAATCATTAAAATCGAACATAGAAAAAATAAAATAAATAACTTGGGAGAAGAATATAAAAGGTAATTAAACAAATGATGAAATAGTACTCTAGCTAGCTTGCATAAATGAATATAAATAAGTTGGATACTAATTTTCTTAGATTTCAAAAAATATTGCAATAACATAACAAAAACTAGAAATTTCTAATTGGGAAATTTCGTCCCCTAAATGCTTTTAGCAAAAAAGGAACCAAGTATGAATTGGGATCTCTAACAACTATAAGGGTAAACAATATAATATTTTGGGATACCATGAAACAAATGCAAAATTCTATAATTTTGTTTTGAGCTTTACATCTATCTTGGTTTGCCTACAAAAACTTCTTGAACTAGGCAATTTCTTACAAGAGAATAGTAGAAAGTTTCTAAATGCTTTTTGCAATAAAGGAACCAAGTATTTTGGGATGTCTCACAACTTTTAAATGGGCGTAGAAAAAACAATATTTTGGGATACCATGAGACTACATTCATACTAACAATGTCACACATGCATCATTAGCCTTTTAAGTTATAATCCTAATAGAATACAATGTTGGTTTGAAGACAAACTCAAACATTCCATGGTTTCTATATGTTTATAGCAAAACATGAATAACGTATTTTGCGATGTCCCTCACCTTAAAGGGAAAAATATATTTTGGGATACCGTGAGACTATATCCATATGACAAATGTAGCACAAACATCATGAACAATATCAATCCTTTTTAAGTTACAATTTCGGTAAGAGACAACATAAATTGAAGACAAGTTGAAAGATTTTATGGTTTTGGATGGAGAATGGCTAAGAACACCTTTCCAACTCAAGTGATATTAAAACCATTCAAAACTCCATGTGAGAGAAGATAGAAATCAATTTTGAGGATAAAAATGTTTTTCAGGGGACAAGATTCACAAAATGGCTAGCTTCACCTATAAAACCTTTCGAAAACTAAGTTATGACCTAAATAAATCAGAATACCCATGCTGGGAAAACCTTCTTGTTGATTTATAAATTTGCAGTGCTTGAAAACTTTGATTATAATGTAGTTACTTTAAAAACTCCTGTGTACCTATCTTGGAGATTTTGGGTAGAAATTTTGAGTGTGTGTAGAAATTTTTCCATAGTATACCCTTGTATATGTTACACTTGATAGCGGGTTGTAGCTAGAATGTATCAAATGTAGTAGAATGTGTGTATGGAATAGAATGAACTTCCTCTTCATATGTTGTATATGCAGAGTATACAACCCTTGTCCACTTGAATGGATGTTAGATGAATGCCTTGGAGTGAGTTTAGGTTCCTTTTAAATGCAAACTTAGATGATGATAGTAATGCTTAGTGCTTGATGGGCTTAATTTTGATCACATAATTAGGTATTTATATGATTTCCAAGTTTGAATTAAAGTAATTGACAACTAGAAGGTCGACCCATAAGTAAAAGATGCTCATAAGATAAAAGAGACCCAAAAAGAGTGCGTACGGTAAGAAAAGGGTCAAGGGTTCCCATAAAGGACAAGACTGGCACCTAGGCACTTCTGTCTTGGCTGGGCACATGGTGTCTGAAGCCATAAAAGATAAATAAGTAAAATACCAATTAGGCTGCAGAGTGTGTAAGATTCCAAATAGAAAACAAGAAACAAAGAAAAGAGACCAAATCATAGTTGTCAATCACTAGTTTTCTTGCTTAGAAATCATATGAATGCTAGTATGATTTTAGGACCTAGAAATGTGTCCAAGTGTGTGATTGGGTTTTTAAGAAATGTTTGGGACTTTACACATATACGATGTTAATACAAACCTGATAATTATGCCGAAAGCATGTGTTCCAAATTTGAATGAGGGAAAACATGGAGACTAGTTTATAGAGGTACACATTAATTTAATCATCATATATCCAGGTATATCACAATTATCCATATGGAGAACAAAAACAGGATTGAACACAACATAGTGCACATTTTCAACTTAACTAGGTGGCGACGTTGAGGTTCCATTTTCTAAAGTTGGCAGTGAACCTTTTGCAAAAGGCATCATTTTCCAAGTATAACTATGTCATCTATTATCTAATACACTTTTGGGAAAGAAGAGAAAGCCCTTATTTGAGGTATCAAACTAAATGCTCATGTGAGCACTTTGTTCATACCCAATTAGAGTGCGCCTCTATAGACAGTCATGGTATATGGACTTGATCTACATGATTCCACCATTGTGGTCATTTCCCTCACTCATGGGCACCACTTCAAATCTTGCACGCTTGTAGGTTATTTCACTTGAAAAAAGGTACTGATACGAGTAACCTTCTCACCTTATCAATTCTAGATAAGCTTTGTTGTCTCCTTTAAACACAACATATTAGGGAAGCATCGTAGTGGCCATGATAATTGAAAATATGTAGCAATGCTCTCAACTCACTCATTTGTTTTCAATCCATTCAAACTATGTTATTCTCCTTATATACAATTGTTGGCCACCCTCTTACTATGGAATATATTATTGTAATTATTCTATATGTGTAAATCATTGTTATAATTACACCTAACACGCGAGTACAAGGACATTACAAGACACACTCAAATACTTACAGTCATCGAATGCATCTCACAGTTGAAATTTTAAATATGTTATTAATATGTAACTTTGAAACAACACATATATACTTTTATGAAAACATTGGATATTTTTGGTTTGTAATTATGATGATGCAGTAATGGTATTTCATTTGGGATGACCATCTCCCTAATTTTGTTTATGGGATTCCTTTTCAAATCCACTCATAATGTTTGTGCCTTGTACTTTGCCCATTAGGCGGCTTCCTTGAAGATGTAATCTAAGGAGAAAATTCTCAAGCCTTGCACCAACTAATTTGTCACTGTCAAATGTTGAATGCCTTAAAAGTTGCCATTTCTTTCTTTGTTGGATTCCAAAAAAAAAATTGTGAGTTTGAAAATGAGTCTCAAATCCTATTATGGTCTTGTGTAGCCCAAGAAACTGAAAACTCATCCCTCGTATCTAAATTATAGGGTTTGTGAATTCACAATCCTTGTAGCTAAATTCTAGGGTGAACAATTAAGGTAGTGTAGTGTTTGTACAAATTACACCATTTTTTTTTCCATTTACAATTAATTACTTTTTAATCATTAGTTTCTTAATACATACATTAATTTATAATCAATATAATTCTTTTGATTTGATGAATTTGTCACTTAAATTTCTTGTCTATATGTTTTCTTTGAGTGTATTGACATTGTGGTGTAGGTGCTTGTGTGTGTGTGTGTGTGTGTTTGGGCACGGTTTCTCTTTAGTATTATATGCATGTCTGGTCAAAGATGTTTTTGCTTTTTTCTTCGTTAAATTCATCGAAATTGTGTCTTCTACAAAGAAAGAAAGAAATAAAGAAATAAGACTTTCACATATATTCATTCACCTTCACATTTTCCTTTGTCATGGACTTCTCCTCCCTCAATCCCCTTCTTCCTCCCATTTCCTTTCAACACATCACTATGGGTGTCTCCATTCCACCGTTCCCTTACCTAAATAATTGAAATTTTACACTTAGGGCATCATACTTAGTAGAAGGTCCCATGCTATATTTTTAAAGCCACTTACGGGAAATAATAGAATCTAGGCCTAAAAAATAGGAGCTCCACTTTTTGAGCACCCTAAACTTAAGAGGTGGCTGGAGAGGGGGCTTGGGAGTTTCCCCTTATAGTTTAGGGCTGATAAAATCTAATATGCATTCCCGCCATTAATTTTTGGCGATTTAAAAGAAAAATATGATTTTATTTTCCTACAAATAACCATAAATATCCAATGGGATCCTATAAAATCTCAGCAGGTATTGTTGAGGAAACTAATAAAAAATCATGAGAGACTGTAAAACTATTAAAATGTTCAGCAACACCAGCTGAGATATTTAAGGAGCCCCCTCAATGGGACCATGCCCTTAGTGGCTAACGAATAGATATTTAATTGGCTAATCGAAGTGACACTAGGTATTTATGTCACGGGGGCCACAATTTTCTCCACAAGCGAAAGTTCCTATTTCCTAACATAGCTAACATCTTCAGGTGCACTAAATGCTCCGACGTCACAACGTGCGTTAATGATGACACCTTTCACCAACCAATCGCGTTCGACGACTACTATTTAATGATCACAACATGCGTTAATGATGACGCCTTTCACCAACCAATCGCGTTCAATAGCTTTCGACGACTACTATTTAGTGCCCTCTTCCCCTCCGTTTCGTCTCACACAAATTTTAACATTTGCCTTCTCTTACAGTAAATAGATACTAAATTGTGGTTGAAAATGCAGAAGGCATGGTTTTATAATGAGTATGGCTCCGTAGACGTCCTGTAATTTTGGGACATTCCTCTTCCAAATGTGGTGCCTAACTAGGTTTTGGTTAAAGTTCGGGCAGCCGCTCTCAACCTTATCGACTACAAGATCCGCAAATTAGGCATCTTACGCACTGCAGATGCCCCCTTTCGTGTAAAGAAAAAAAGAGGCCCGAGCCTACACGTTATGCCTACTATAAAGAAAAAAAGAGGCCCAAGCCTCTATCATTTTATCTCCTTCAAACGTGAGTTTCAGAGCTTAACCATGCCCTCACATTTTTTCATTCAGCTATGGATCTCAAGCTCAAAGGATCATTTCTAGATCCCATGAATCGACGATGGCACCATGGAGAAGAGGTAAGCACAATTATTTTCTCAAAATTGCATTGAAATATGATAATTATAGACTAAAATTTGAATTGAATACCTAATTTTTTATTGTTATAGTTAGAGGTCGAGGGAATAAACCACAACCAAACCCTGTTATTCCTGTCATCCCTCCAAACACTCCCACAATTTCTCAACATCCCCCAGGTAGTCAAGAAGATTTAGCAACCCACATAGTTGAAAACAAAATTGAAATTGAGGATTTAATCAAAACAATGAGGGATTCACAATCTACAAACTCCCACCGCGCCTCTCTTGCAAACACATTGGAGGCATTACTTGTTCAAGTTGACGTGGCAACGGGGAAAATTGATCATTGGACAACTTACAGAGAGGGTTGTAGGGTTTATTATTCCAACAAATTGTCATATGTGGATGTAAAGAAAAAAGAAATTTCAAAAGACCTCATATGCGCCATATTCATGGACCCCCGCACTAATTTTCCTATTCCGTTGTCATGTAAACGGTTTCCCATCCATTGGTGCAATAATAATTTGATTAAAAATAATTTTTGGGACCGATGGTGGATGGTGTGTGATTTTCCACCTTGTAATAACAACGAGGTGCCACTATACTTTCTGAGGAAACTCTATTGCGAGTTTATCCTCAACGAGATCCCAAATTATTTTGATTTCTGAGATTTCCAGGGCCGAGGAAAAGGATCTACACAGGATCAGCCAAGCGCACAACGTGCACCTATTCAATAGGGTAGATTCCCTGCACAGAATCCCCTCACCCTGAGATTGTCCCTCAAGCGGTGAAGGAGACAATAGAAATTGATACACTCCACGCGCTTCAGGGGCTATCTGTGACCCTTTTTCGACATACGAGGGATATTTCTGAGCCAAATGCTCACGGAGGTACACAGAGTATTCCCTTAGGGAGTACTAGCACGAGGCCACATCTTTGCTCGTCATGTGGTAGCATATGTTTGGGGCCTGAGGAGGACGATACTTTCATGCGTACTGATTTTGGTACACCTGGTGCTAGGGGTGCACACGATAATGTCACTATGTCAGATGCCTTTTTAAGTGAGACATTTGGATTACAGTCATCAGTGTAACCTTTGCAGGTATTTGTTATGTTTTATTATGTGTGTTATAAAAAGTTCAAAGTACTTGATTTACTTATATATGTTAAATTTTTGAAATAATTGTATTTGTACATGTACATACATTGATATTACAATGTGCGAGAGGCACGTCTTCATCCTGACCACAAGAAGTGAGCACCATGCGTACACATACATTCACAGAGGTAATTTAGAATGTTAATTGTCTAACATTTTCACATACATGCAAATATATATATATATATATATATATATATATATATATATATATATATATATATATATATATATATATATATTAGTTTTGAAGTCAAATATATGTATGTTCTTGTATGTTCATCTAACTCACATGATACATGTTTGATAAAGATGTTGACTTCATTAAACACCCCCACCATCTCTGTGACAAGTAGAGAAAGGTGTTACTGCTACGATTTCATTTACGAAGCAACTCACTGATGTATTCAAACAATATGTAAATTTTGTTAAATTGATCATGTAATTCATATTATGTTAAATTACATGTTAGTAATGTCTTTCGTTATAGAATTATTAAATTATGTTAATAATGTCCTTCATTGTGTATATGCAGGAGTTACTTGCAACATGTATCATCCCTGTTCATTTGATTCATAGGCATGGTGGGGTAAAAACAATAGTTCTATATTGATAAAATTAGTTAAAATATTGTCATTACACATATATGTACTTAGTTCTATTTTCGCTAATTCCGATGTTATATTTGTGATCTTATGTGTATGTAGAGAACTTCAACCCCCTCCATTTTGAATTTGAGGGCACAGACTCCTCCATCTCGTCATCTTCATACCCCTGTTCGTAATCTAGGAGCTCCCGATGACTCATCTGAGCGTCGCGATGTAGATTCGACGTGATCAAAAGCTTGCAGTAATTTTGTGTATTTATGTAAATACTTTCATTTTAGCATGGTATTAAATACATGTTTAAAACATAGATAAATTAAGTTTTGACAAAAAAACATTGTTTGCATATTTATAGGTTCAACTACAGGCAAGTATTCAGTGGAAGAGGACTCATAACATGGGTTCAAATGATCCAAATTCACCTCATAGATCTCCATCTTCATTTAAGGGAGGGCCTTCTTCGAGAAAGGCCAAGAGAGGCATATATTTTGATGATTAGGAAATATATATGTCTTACATGACATTTTTTTTGTATGCCTATGTGCATGACATTGTATGTACGCCTATATGGCATTTGAACTTGATGGTATTTGACCTATTTGGGCATTTTTTATATATATTATGCACATTAAAATACTATCTGGAACTTGATATTTTTTGTATGAGACCTTACATTTCTTAGATTATTTTTGCATGAAACTAATATGATGTGCACTTGAAAATATTTAAGACATTATGGATTATTTTTTTCATTTATTGGTGATGTACATGTACTAGCTTTTTCAATGTATAATATGCATCAAACTGCATAAATCAATATTTACATAATGTATGTATATAAAGAGTTACCTAATCTGAGTAATTATTCATTCAATTTATCAATGTGTATATGTGTATTTACCTTACTTGTGTGCTTCTTCTTGCTCATGGTCTCTTTGTATTGGTTCTTATCTTATCATGCACCTACTACATTCCTTAATGCTTCTTAGTTTTCTCCCCTATTAAAACACCTGAGCATGCAAACATTAGGACCATCATTAAGACAAATTTTTTTGCAACAAGTATGGATAAAAGGATCTAAGGATTCCCACAAATTCTTACAAGCTTCAATAGTTCAAAGAGATTCGTCACAATTTTATGCCTTTGATCTATTGATATTTTGATAATGTCTCTCCACATGCATTACTCCAATGCTCAAGAATGTCTTCAGATGTAATGACATTCTGATTCAGACACTCAATGATTTTTGGTTGTCCAATCTTGTCCAATTTGTGTTATTACCTTTAAATTTGTAGGCATTTCAAGTTATTTAGAAATCACATCACACCCTTCACTAGGTTTGATGAATACCCCTGTCTTTTTGAAGGTAATTTTGAAAGCATCCATGGGTTTATCATAGCATAAATTATCAATGAATGGAAGTTCACTAAGCCATAGGCCAGTCGACTCTCATTCAGAACTAAGCAAGAAATATTTACTAGGCGATTGATAACTCCTATGTGTTCTTAGAAATTACCCTATCAAATTCATTCTTAAGTCAATCTAGTCACTGAATAAGAAATCCCAAATGAGGTTTTAGATCTAACAAGATGTCTCTAGGTTCCATGGAGTCTGAGAATTCACCTGTCAAAGATATAACGTGGTTTGGTCTTAGGGATCTTAACGGACTACGCCTGAATAAGGTAGCTCAGAAGCACAGGGAGAGTAAGCAATTGAAACGAGGCCTCCGCTATCATTCACCAGCCATCCAAACATGTTGACATAGTTGATTTGGTGCCAAGAGCTTTTGTTTGCAAAGTATTGTGTCTGATAGCATTACACTAACTCAAACTATAATATTTCATGCGTTTACAAACAATCAGACAACGAGAGAACCGAATAGAGATGGATAAAACCATGAGAGGATTTCGTAGAGGGCCCCAAGTTGGAGGTTTTGGATATAACAAGAAGTCTCTAGGTTCCACAGAGTTTGAGAAATCACTCGTCAAAGATATAGCATTTTTTGGTCTCATAGCTCTTAAGGGACTATGCCCAGATGAGGTATCCCGGAAACACAAGGAGCATAGGGAACCAAAAAGAGGCCTCAAATATGAATTTAATAGGCCATCCAGACATGTTGGAATAGACAGTTTGGTCCCATGAGCTACCATTTGAAAAATATAGCATCTGACAGCCTTACACTGACTCAAATTGTAGTATTTCATGTGTTTGCAAACAATAGGACAATGAGAGAACCAAATGGAGATGAATAAAAATGTAAGACAATTTCATAGTGGGACCCGATGTGGAGGTTATGGATATGATGAGACATATCTAGGCGCCACAGAGTCCGAGAAATCACTTGTCAAAGATACAATGTGTTTTGGTTTGAGGGCTCTTAAGGGACTACGCTCAAACAAGGTAGTCCGGAAGCATAAGGATCATAGGAAACCAAAAAGAGGCCTCCACTAGTGTTCACTAGGCCATTTGGATGTGTTGGCGTATTCTATTTGGTGCCAAGAGCCTCCGTTTGCAAATTATTACGTCTGACAGCCTTACATTGACTCAAACTACATTATTTTGCATGTTTGCAAACAATAGAACAACAAGAGAACTGGATGGAGACGAATAAAAATTTTAGAGGATTTTTTATGGGCCCCCAACATAGTAGTTTGGGGTATGAAGAGATGTCTCTAGGTGTCACAGAGTCCAAGAAATCACCCATCAAAGATATAGCATTTTTTGGTTTCATTTCTCTTAAGGGACTACGCCTGGACAAGGTAGCCCCGAAGAACGAAGAGCGTAGGAAAAAAAAAAGGCCTCCACTAGAATTTAAATTGCCACCCTAACGTGTTGGTGTAGTCGATTTTGCACCAAGATCTTTCGTTTGTAAATTATTGCATCTGACATCCTTACAGTGACTAAAATTGCAGTATTTCGTGCGTTTGCAAACAGTGGGATAGTGAGAGAACATAATGGAGATGGATAAAACCATGATATTTTTTCATATAGAATCCCTACATGGAGGTTTTGGATCTAATGAGACATCTCTAGGTGCCACAAAATCTAATAAATCACCCGTCAAAGATATAACATTTTTTAGTCTCAGGGCTCTTAAGGGACTATACCCAGACAAGGTAACCCAGAATCATAGGGAGCATAGGGAACCAAAAAAGGCTTACAATAGTGTTCACCAGGCCTTCTAAACATGTTGGTACTGATGGTTCGGTCCCATGAGCTACCGTTGCAAAATATAGCGTCTGACAACCTTACACTGACTCAAACTGTATTATTTCTCATGTTTACAAATAGTAGGACAACGACAGAACCTAATAGATATGAATAAAACTATGAGATTATTTTATATAGGGCCCCATCATGGAGGTTTGGATCTGAAGATACGTCTCTAGGTACCATGGAGTCCAAGAAATCACCCATCAAAGATATAATTGGTTTTGGTCTTAGGGCTCTTTATGGACTATGCCCGGATGGGGTAGTTTAGAAGCATGGGGAGCATAGGAAACCAAACAAGGCCTCAAATGGAATTCACCAAGAAAATTAGATGTGTTAGCATAGACGGTTTGGTCCCACAAGCTACCATTTGCAAAATATAGCGTCTGACAACCTTACACTGACTCAAACTACAATATTTCGCATGTTTGCAAACAATAGAACAACAAGAGAAACAAATGGAAATGGATAAATTGAAATAGGATTTCATAGAGGACCCCAATATGGAGGTTTTAGATCTAACGAGACATCTCTAGGTGCCAAGGAGTCTGAGAAATCACCTGTCAAAGATATAACGTGTTTTGGTCTCAGGGATCTTAAGGGAGTATGCCTAGATGAGGTATCTCAGAAGCATGGGGAGCATAGGAAACCAAAATGAGGCCTTCACTAGCATTTGCCAGACCATACGGATGTGTTTTCGTAGTTGATTTGGCACCAAGATCTACCGTTTACAAAATATAACGTTTGGCAGCATTACACTGACTCAAACTGGATTATTTTGCATGTTTTCAAACAATAGGAAAATGAAATAAAAAAATGGAGATGGATAAAACCATGAGAGGCTTTCATAGATGGCTCTAACATAGAGGTTTTGGATAAGATGAGACGTCTCTAGGTGTCATGGAGTTTGAGAAATCACATGTCGAAGATATAGCAATTTTTGGTCTCAGGGATCTTAAGGGACTATGCTCAGGCGAGGTAGCCCAGAAGCATGTGGAGCATACGAAAACAAAATGAGGAATCATCTAGCATTTAATTGTCCACCTTTATGTGTTGGAATAGTTGGTTTGGTGCCAAGATTTGTCGTTTGTAAAGTATTGTGTTTGGCATCCTTACACTAAGTTAAACTGTAGTCTTTCACACGTTTGTAAACAATAAGACAACAAGTGAACCGAATGGAGATGGATAAAACCACGAGAGGATTTCATATATGGTCCTGATATGGAGGTGTCAAATCTTACGGGACATCTCTAGGTTCCACGGAGTCCAAGAAATCACCTGTCAAAGATATAACATTTTTATCGAACAACCTTGAACAAAAGTTTGTTTTACAAAAACTCATATAACTTGAACAAATGACCTAAATTTGACCTAAAAATTTGTAGGAAGCATCATACCACCTTCCTCTATAATCTCCCATAATCTATATAAAATAATATTTCTACATTTTTCTATCCCATCTCATTTGCACGCTACAATAGTGCATACTACAATATTATAAGGCTGTCTAATACAATATTTTGTGAACGGAAGCTCTTTACACTAAACCGACTCCTCCAACATGTCGGGGTGGCTAGGTAAACACTAGGTGAGGTGCATTCTTAGATTCCAAAGCTTCGGGTGCTTTCATGCTATCTCGTCTGGGAGTAGTCCCTCAAGAGCACTGAGACCAAAAAAGGCTATATCTTCGACGGGTGATTTCTCGGACTCTGTGGTACATAAAGATGTATCATTAAGTCTAAAACCTCCATGTCGGGGCCCTATAAAAAATACTTTTCAAGTTTTTTCATATCCTTTTGGTGTTCTCGCTTTCATACTATTTCCAAACACGTGAAATAGTGTAGTCTAAGTCAGTGTAAGATTGTCAGACGCTATATTTTGCCAACGGTAGCTCATGGGACCGAACCGTTTGTGCCAATAGGTCTAGATGGCTTGGTGAACACTATTGGAGGCCTTGTTTTGGTTCCCTATGCTCCATGTGCTTTCAGGCTACCTTGTTTGGGCGTAGTCCCTTAAGAGCCATGATGCCAAAACACGTTATATCTTCGACAGGTGATTTCTCAGACTTCGTGGCACCTAAAGACGTCTATTCAGATCCAAAACATCCATGTTGGGGCCCTCTATGAAATAATCTTACAGTTTTATACACATCCATTCGGTTCTCTCATTATCTTATTGTTTGAAAATGCCTGAAATAATGCAATTTGAGTTAGTGTAAGGATGTCAGATGCAATACTTTGTAAACTGAAGCTCTTGGCACCGAATCGAATACGCCAACACGTCCGGATGGCCTGGTTATTGCTAGTGGAGGATTCGTTTTGGTTTCCTATGCTCCTCGTGCTTCCATACTACCTCGTCCAGGCGTAGTCCCTAAAGAGCCCTGAGACCAAAACACATTATATCTTCAACTGGTGATTTCTTGGACTATGTGGCACCTAGAGATGTCCCGTCAGATCCGACACCTCCACTTAGGGAACCTCTACGAAATCCTATGTCAAAATTTTCCATATCATTTTGGTGCTTTCGTTGTCATATTGTTTGCAAATGTGTGAAATATTGTACTCTGTGTCAGTTTAAGGTTGTCTAATACCAATCGCTTGAATAATATAGGTGCTTCATACAATATAGGTGGTAAAATGAGAATTTTAATAAGATATTTTTACAATATAGGTGGTGAAATGAGAATTTTTATTTTTTGTTCCTTTCTAATATTTAATTGCTCTTAGCTTCACTTAGCTTTGAGAATAATAAATTCTCTATTGATAGTGCCAACCACGTGAAGGTGGAAGATTTTTTAGACCACTAACCTACATAAATATTATAGTAAGCAATTAAATAGAATTTTAAATCTTATAGAATTTAAACAAAATCATTCAAGTAAATATTCAAATTAAATTCATGAAGAACATACCTTTGTAAATTCAATCCAATGAACCACAAGGATCAACTCTACTCTTGACAGTAGCAAGAATTACTTCATGATCTGATTCACGAACCTTCCACAGATTCATTTTTAATGGCCTACCTTAATATTTGATCAATTTAATATTTTTTGCAAGAACCAAATGTGAATAGTGAAGTATCTTTTGATGTACTTCAGAGTCTTCAAACAACCAAGTGTTTGATTTTTTGATAGGATATCATTGAAGCCAAGTTCCAGTGATTACCACTGACCGAGTGGGATACTCAAGGTCTTAACCATCAATGATTGTGGAAGTCAAATTTGTTTCTCCTCTACACAATGAGACAAGAAGCAGTTTGTTCCCTCTTTGTTAAATTTAGTCGCAATAACTGTAAAAATGTGCCCTACATCACAAAGTAAAACTAAAGTCAAATTTAAAATACATTAAGATTTGACCATTTAATAATTTATAAATCTAAAACATGGCATGTACATATATGTATGTACCTTGTTTCACTAAATCAGAGACTTGGTCAAAGTCAGGTGATGTTTTCATTTTATCTAAAGATCTTGCAAGTCGTAATTCTTGTGGAACTTGATGTGTGTTGAGTGGAAATAGAGGTCTACAAGTCCATTCATCCACCCACTGATTTGATTCACATTCATTCTGTGCAAAATCAATGCATGATATACAAAAACATGTCAGGCACCTAGTATAAATATTCCAAGCATTTGCATATGAACTATGAAATGAGTGCATATCACTTGAGCATGGAACTGTCATACAATCTTCAAATTTTTCTAGATATTGTTCCTCTATCAACAAAAAAATATCTACGAACCATTGATCTCTCTTGAGATTCATGGATGATATTCTTGACACACCAATCAACAATGTTTTGTGCATCTATAAATTTAGCACCATCCTTGAATTTTAACTCTTCTCTTGCAAGTGCTCTTTTCACACATGCTTCTACACCATCATGATCTCCTTTTCCATGCCCTGCCTCAATAAAACTCTAGATATATTGTACATTTGTTTCTTTTTGCATCCTATTTAACCAATAAAAAATCCATGTATTCTTGAATCGTGGTGTGTAGTTGTCTGAAAAAATGTAATGTTGATTGAAACTAATGTTCCTCTCATTCAAGTTTGCATAAAACACCTAAAAAATCCTCGTACATATTCTGTAGAATATGTTCGATCATCATTGGTGTAAAAATTATACTCTTTTAATATTTTTTGATCTTTCTCTGTGATTTTTGGAGAGTGCATGAATGTTATATGCACAAAAATAACAACTTGCACAAAGTTATAATATTGAGACTGAACCTCCATTTGTGGCTGCAATGTGTAATTCTCTACGAAGTCAACCACTGAAACAATAGTACAAAGTGAGAATGTGTCCTTTCTTAACTTGAATGGCCAAATTTTCCTCTAGGAGTTTCAACGTGTGGCTGAACTGTTTGCTGAGGATTTGACTCTAGAGTAAATTACACTAGATCAACACTTATAGATGTTGAATTATGCAGTGGTCCTTTCTCCGAAGTTGAAGCTCGAAGGCCTGAATTGTCAAAAATATTTCTAGGTTGTCTCTAGTGGAACTCAAATGACTTGTTAGTTGAACCCAAACCACCACCATTAAAACCCATATTTTTAACAATAACTGCTCTTGTAGAATATCTTTGTTTCAAGCCTTCATCGAGACTTTGTTTATATGTTATATGTGGATTTCTTAATTCCTCAAAGTCGGTGTCACCATCACTACTTTTCTCTCCAAGATGTGCTTCATTCCACTTATTTTTGAATGCTTTATCTTCTGCAATAGAATCATACTCTGAAATAAATTTTGGATGACCTAGGTCCTACCTCATAGACCAAAATGCAAATTTTTTTGTCCTTGTCCAAATATTTTCTTGTAATTCATTTTGTAATTTATTTGGCATTCTTTTAGAGGAATTTTTATCAGATTTTGCATACACTTTGGCAGATTGAAAATCCTCTACCTATTTTTGTGGAGACTGAGGCAATCCAAAAAAATTTGTTGATGACTATTGAAACCTAATTCCTTTCTCAATAGTAATTTCATCCATTGATATTTTTACTTCATCCCAAGAGTTCTTGTTTTTCAATTTTTCTAGCAAGGGTTTGCTTTCATGTTGAATTTTAGTGGCAGAGTTCGTGTTTGCCACTACCCTTTCTTTAATCACTTCACATGGGTCAAACAACCAGTGAGAGTCAACATCTAACTTAAAAATTTGTAAGATGTCATGTGCCACATAGAATGCTTTTCTTTCAAATGTGAACCCTCCACATGAGAATAGTAAGGAAGGAAATACTCTCTTCTTTTGCTGAGAAACAAAATAGAGATTATTTATGTTTTCCATCTTCCATATATATTCCAAGGCAAAACAACTCTTTGTAACATGTATTGGAAATTTGTAAGGTTCTACTCTTGATCCATAAATCCTTAGCACAATATATTCCTCTGTGAAGTACTAGTCTACTAACTGTATTTCTCATCCTAGATGAATAGAATCTCTACATTTCATAGGCATTCTAGGCGATGTACTTTTTGTAATTTCTTCATAAAATGGAGCCAAAAAATAATCCACAGATTGATTACAGTCCCTTCTATGATCATACATCCTTATCTTAGGGGTCCAATCAGTTAATAGACGCACAACTTTGTACTCGACCTCAGCAAAATAGGGTTCAATTGCAAGTTTTTTTTTCAAACCATCTAGAAAACTGCCATATAATTAAATAGCATAAGTAGGTAGTGAATGTAAATGTATTAGTGTTGGATTCTTCTTTGATTGTTAATAATTGTTTATGCATAGATTATGTAACATACCCAGCAAATTTGTATTGACAAATTGGATTAATGTAAAGGATATTGTATAACATTTCTAGGAGGGTTTCATCCACTGTCTTATTGCTATCGAAGACAAGGAAAAATACTAGCATAGAAATGGTATCCCTGAGCCACAGTTTAAATATGTGAATTGCATACAAAGCCTTCCCTTTTGGTACCCCTGCATCAAATGTTAATTTTCATAAAATCTCATCTATTTATTTTTTATTTATGGCATGATAATCACTAGCAATTTTTTCTAGGCTTATGTAGATGGTTCCTAAATATTTTCTTTCAAACCCCAATGCACTGCCAAGATTTGCCTCTGCAATGTAAAAAATTTCTTGTCCGTTGCCATTTACAACAATTGATTTTTTTTGTCTCATTGGAATTTTGGGCACATATTTTGACAAATTCAAGGTAGGGGAAAACCTCATGGAACATCATGCATCTCAATCCATACCCCCATGTTATCCAACCTAAATCTTTAGGTCTAGTTGACTTCTCTAAAAATCTACTATCCCTCATCTTTGTCTCAGATGTGTATCTAAGATGTGAAGCTCTTGTGTGAATTACAGGATTATAAATGTCATGATATTCATCAGTAAAACTAGGGGTTTTACTTTTAAGAAATTTGACGTATGGGATTTGGGTTTTACTTTTACTTTGGGATCCGGTGGAAGTAGACATGCTTGGAATTTCAGATTTTGTAAACCCTAGACCCTAATTTCTCAACCCTTATATTGAAATATTTGAAAGTGAAGGCTTATACAATGTTACTTATAAAAAGATAATATTTGAATGATCAAGACTCAAATGCAGGATGAAAATTACTCAGAAATATGAAAATCTTGAGTCTTACAAGGTCCACAACTTCTATGAATCTATTTTTCTTTCTGTTAGAATATGCCTTCTAGAAATAGAATTTCAATTGTCAATACCACTATACAAAATTAGATCCTTCATTATACTTTCTAAACATCAAATTTAGCCATTAATAAAATTATATTAAGTGGATGATAGTTGTCACTTATCATATGGCTATGTGGAAGGATTCTAGGCCTCCTCAAGGCAAAGGCATTCCTAGAATCCAAGCTCGTAGAATAAACCAATTCAATAATAACTTTTTAGGTCTGCAGTGACAAGTGTTTGCATTTAATGACTTGGCCATTGAATTGTTTAGGGGTCGTTGAAACATTTTAAATAACAAACCCCCACTTTTTCCCATACCATGTGGAATAATTCTGTGGATTTTTTTTTCCATGCCCTGACAGGTGTTTGTCATTATTGGTCATGGACATTGGAATTGGAGTAAACATCTAGGTAGCTAACAAGGCAATTGATGGATGAGGAGGTGAATTATTAATTTCTAATAATATTGAAGATTTGCATGGCTTGGAAGATATTATCATTTATGATAAGTGGCGCACACAAAGCTTGAAGAAATAATGGTGGCACATGCCACACTTTGGGCCTTTATTATTGGTGTTCGTTGGCATTCCTCTCTCCTTACCTTTGTTTGTTCGTGTTTTAGGGCTGGCAAGAGAATGGTTTTTTTGGGGTTTCCTTCCATTTATCTTCACAGGGAGAGAAGGTAAATTTCCTTTACTTCAGCAATTTCTGGCAGGCAGCTTGAAGAGGAGTTTTGATATGAGTCTGTGCTTGAGGAAGAGGCAATTGAGTTTGTGATAGGAGATTCTTATATGCATGAATCTCATATGGCCAAAGTCAACTTTGAACTCACTGTGACATTCATTTCTAATTTCCTCTTGCTCCATCTAGTCATGGTGGATGTTGTGGTTGTCACGGATTTCTGTATTTACCTTATCCATTGAGTCAGTTTGCATAAAGAAATGAATATGTGTCACATCCTTGACCCTTTACTTTGGGTGGAGGAGGTGGATGCTCTGGAGAATGGCACCGGGATCAAGGAATATTTTCTCGATAAGTGGTACAGGGAGTTGTTACTCTATGCAGAGGTTGTTCACGTTATGTTCTGGCATGGTGGTCTGGACCCTAGTAGACTTCCTCCTCTGGATCTCACTAATGCTCGTTCACCTATCAACTCAGCCATTAACCACCTCAATGAGTTTTAGGATAACTCTAGTGTGGCCTTTTTTCTTGTGTTAGGTAAGGCCAAAAAGCTGGAAGGTGGAATTTTTGGCATCAGAAGTTATTTTGGATGAGGATTAATACTATTTTCTATCTTTTTTTGTTTTTTCACATTTATATAGTGTTTACATTAAGAATATCTGAATTGGTGAAATTAGAAGAAAGTGGTTTTACTGTCTCATAGGCTATTTTTAGCCTCGTGGACATTAAAAATTTTCTTTTCATTACATTTCATTAAATTAGATTATTTATTTCTTAAATTAATTTAAATCTTTTAATAAATTAAAAAGTTATCACCCCCACTTTTTCCCAATGCCCATGCCATGTGGATGAATTAATATAATTTAAATACATTTTATATATATATATACACACAACATGAAGATGCAAAATACTTTGTCAATCATGACTTCTGGGTATATAAAGAAAAATCCATCCATAAGGAAGACTATAGCTATACTATACAATATACATTATAGCATATATATTTAGATTGAGGATTAATCCTCTGAATTAGAAGACACAACCAAAATTATAACTGGAGGTCCCTACCTCTCAACCACACCATCCTCAGAGTCCTGACCAAAAAATTCATTGGCCCAACCATGCCAAAGATGATTATAAACTTCTCATGTAGCTTCATGGATTTCCATCCACCAAAGTGGCACTAGTGCAATGGGATAACGAAGGGAAGCCAAATTAAGGAGTTTGAAGCACGTTTTTCCAGCATTCTTGTCACAGCTGAATGCTATCAGCTTCTATGTGAAGGCCATCAGCTCTCCATGACGATGTTCTAGTTCCCTAAAGATGCTCAAATCCACGCCATCTCAGAGCTTCGCCTCCTCTACTACTGCCCAAAAAACAACATTACACTTTTGTACTTCTGCAACCAAATTTCTGTAGCAAGTAGACCAAACCCAGCGGAGAACAATGTTGACCACATCAGGCTTTGATGGCTCAATTATCAGAAAAATTTTCCACAAAACCCTAGGCTACACTACTATTAACCCCACACCATCCAGCCTCAAACATAGATTTTTCCCCCAAAACCGATTTAATTGCCTCCAGATTGCTAACATTACCAATTTTAAAGATTTGTCGCAGATAATTAATGGATATAAATGATTTGAAATCCATTTTCTTTTATTTAAAAATAAATACAACATGGGAACTTGAGGAGAATCCATAGGTGTTCACTGAAGCAAAGGATAATAATGAAAAAAATCGACCTACAATAAATATGTAAAAAACAAGGCCCTTCACACACTTGAAAATATTGGCGACAACATATATTTAAGGCCCTTCCATATTTAAGATGATTTCAAGACCATCCCAAATTCCAATATATATATTACGATATAAATATATTATTTATATATATTTAATATTATTATAATATATATATTATATCTATATTAAATATATATATATATATATTATTATTCCTAGATGAGATTAGCAATAATGGAGATTCATGTCTTTTCAGTTTTTAACGAGTCACTGGATTCACTTTCCTTATTCCCTTCCTTCCATTTCTTCTTTAAATAGGTGAATCATGGTATTCTTGGGTGTCCCTTTTCTTTATTTGGATGAAAAATTGGGAGAATCATCCTTTTCATTTGCTATCTCACGTAGGTGTCTTCAGGATGTCTTCCGTTACATCTTGGTTCATGAAGAATAAGCAATTGAATATGTGTTGGGTGAGTCGTATATATTGGCCTCTAACAGGGTGCGGACCGCCTTAGACATTGTAGTGGCCTTTGTTTCCAATTTTTCTTTTACTGCATATAGATAAGGCTATTTTCGAGCATTTTGTTGTGTACTTCATCTACCCGGCCAATCATAGTGGCTTGCATGAGGAATTGGCGGAATGTTGGCTTCTAGATATTTTGATTTGGCTAGAAGAAGTAGATGAACAAGCTCTCGGTCCCAAGCGCGGGGTGTAGTGGTTTGGGGAACAATACTAGGAGTTGTTTATTCATGCTGAGAATGTGTACTCTTTTATCTGGCACGATGACCCTGATATCTCACACCTTCCCTCGTTTGTTAGGAAATAAGGGATAAATATGTGGAATAATCCCTCACAGAATCGCAACAGTAGAAACTAATATGCAAAAAATATTACAGATCTCAAATAAAATTGTAGAATAAAATAACACAACTCAAAGAGATAGTATTTAACGTGGTTCACCCAATTTGGGCTACATCCACCAAGAATCACTTGCTCAAATTTTTTACAAGCCATTGTCTTCAATATAATACCTCTTGCCCATCTATTCATGGTGGATGTTTGTGGTTGTCACGGATTTCTGTATTTACCTTATCCATTGAGTCAGTTTGCACGAAGAAATGAATATGTGTCACATCCTTGACCCTCTACTTTGGGTGGAGGAGGTGGATGCTCTGGAGAATGGCACCGGGATCAAGGAATATTTTCTCGATAAGTGGTACAGGGAGTTGTTACTCTATGCAGAGGTTGTTCACGTTATGTTCTGGCATGGTGGTCTGGACCCTAGTAGACTTCCTCCTCTGGATCTCACTAATGCTCGTTCACCTATCAACTCAGCCATTAACCACCTCAATGAGTTTTAGGATAACTCTAGTGTGGCCTTTTTTCTTGTGTTAGGTAAGGCCAAAAAGCTGGAAGGTGGAATTTTTGGCAGCAGAAGTTATTTTGGATGAGGATTAATACTATTTTCTATCTTTTTTTTGTTTTTTCACATTTATATAGTGTTTACATTAAGAATATCTGAATTGGTGAAATTAGAAGAAAGTGGTTTTACTGTCTCATAGGCTATTTTTAGCCTCGTGGACATTAAAAATTTTCTTTTCATTACATTTCATTAAATTAGATTATTTATTTCTTAAATTAATTTAAATCTTTTAATAAATTAAAAAGTTATCACCCCCCACTTTTTCCCAATGCCCATGCCATGTGGATGAATTAATATAATTTAAATACATTTTATATATATATATACACACAACATGAAGATGCAAAATACATCGTCAATCATGACTTCTGGGTATATAAAGAAAAATCCATCCATAAGGAAGACTATAGCTATACTATACAATATACATTATAGCATATATATTTAGATTGAGGATTAATCCTCTGAATTAGAAGACACAACCAAAATTATAACTGGAGGTCCCTACCTCTCAACCACACCATCCTCAGAGTCCTGAGCAAAAAATTCATTGGCCCAACCATGCCAAAGATGATTATAAACTTCTCATGTAGCTTCATGGATTTCCATCCACCAAAGTGGCACTAGTGCAATGGGATAACGAAGGGAAGCCAAATTAAGGAGTTTGAAGCACATTTTTCCAGCATTCTTGTCACAGCTGAACGCTATCAGCTTCTATGTGAAGGCCATCAGCTCTCCATGACGATGTTATAGTTCCCTAAAGATGCTCAAATCCACGCCATCTCAGAGCTTCGCCTCCTCTACTGCTGCCCAAAAAACAACATTACACTTTTGTACTTCTGCAAACCAAATTTCTGCAGCAAGTAGGCCAAACCCAGCGGAGAACAATGTTGACCACATCAGGCTTTGATGGATCAATTATCAAAAAAAAATTCCACAAAACCCTAGGCTACACTGCTATTAAGCCCACACCATCCAGCCTCAAACATAGATTTTTCCCCCAAAACCAATTTAATTGCCTCCAGATTGCTAACATTACCAATTTTAAATATTTTTCGCAGATAATTAATGGATATAAATGATTTGAAATCCATTTTCTTTTATTTAAAAATAAATACAACATGGGAACTTGAGGAGAATCCATAGGTGTTCACTGAAGCAAAGGATAATAATGAAAAAAATCGACCTACAATAAATATGTAAAAAACAAGGCCCTTCACACACTTGAAAATATTGGCGACAACATATATTTAAGGCCCTTCCATATTTAAGATGATTTCAAGACCATCCCAAATTCCAATATATATATTATGATATAAATATATTATTTATATATATTTAATATTATTATAATATAATATTATATCTATATTAAATATATATATATATATATATATATATATATATATTATTCCTAGACGAGATTAGCAATAATGGAGATTCATGTCTTTTCAGTTTTTAAGGAGTCACTGGATTCACTTTCCTTATTCCCTTCCTTCCATTTCTTCTTCAAACAGGTGAATCATGGTATTCTTGGGTTTCCCTTTTCTTTATTTGCATGAAAAATTGGGAGAATCATCCTTTTCATTTGCTATCTCATGTAGGTGTCTTCAGGATGTCTTCCGTTACATCTTGGTTCATGAAGAATAAACAATTGAATATGTGTTGGGTGAGTCATATATATTGGCCTCTAACAGGGTGCGGACCGCCTCAGACATTGTAGTGGCCTTTGTTTCCAATTTTCTTTTACTGCATATAGATAAGGCTATTTTCGAGCATTTTGTTGTGTACTTCATCTACCCGGCCAATCATAGTGGCTTGCATGAGGAATTGGCGGAATGTCGGCTTCTAGATATTTTGATTTGGCTAGAAGAAGTAGATGAACAAGCTCTCGGTCCCAAGCGCGGGGTGTAGTGGTTTGGGGAACAATACTAGGAGTTGTTTATTCACACTGAGAATGTGTACTCTTTTATCTGGCACGATGACCCTGATATCTCACACCTTCCCTCGTTTGTTAGGAAATAAGGTATAAAATATGTGGAATAATCCCTCACAGAATCGCAACAGTAGAAACTAATATGCAAAAAATATTACAGATCTCAAATAAAATTGTAGAATAAAATAACACAACTCAAAGAGATAGTATTTAACGTGGTTCACCCAATTTGGGCTACATCCACCAAGAATCACTTGCTCAAATTTTATTACAAGCCATTGCTCTCTCAATATAATACCCATATCTATTTGGAGTTATGCTAAAAAAACTCTACAAAATTCACACCCAAATTCAAAGCACATCTACAAAGTTTAAATTATATCTACCATATACACAAAACCATATAAATAGACAACTGCTTAAGTAGATTTACAAAACTGTGGGTATCAAAAACCATGGGCCAAAACTATCCCATACACCTATGGGTCAAAAAAACCTACCCATATGAGAAAATCATGTTTCCCGATATATCAGACACATTTTAAGGCCCAAAAAACATTTAGGGGCTGCTTCCCCAGACCCCTGCTCGAGGCCCAGGCCAGCCCCTAACCTCGGTGAGACAACTGTGGAAAGTGTATAATACTCTTAGTGTACAGTCTTCAACACTTTATCACATGAAAAAAGCTCCACAACCTAAAAATCTCCCACTTGGAGACTAGTTTTCCTCTGAGCAAGCTTCTCGACCCTTCACTAGTTTCTGTGAAGACCAACTAGAGTTGAACACAACTTCAATTTTTCCCTTGTGACCACATTAGTCATCATATCTATAGGATTATGACTGGTGTGAATCTTCTCCAGCTTCAAATTCTCTTCCTCCAAAATTTTTCCTGATGAAATGGTACCTTAATTGTATATGCTTCATCCTAGAGTGGAAAGCAAAGTTCTTAGCTAGGTGTATAGCACTCTAACTATCAAGAGGAAAATTTCCTTCCTCCTGCTTATTCCCCAAATCCTCAAGTAATTGTTGTAACTAAATAATTTCCTTGCTTGCATCTGTGGCAGCAACATATTCAACCTTCGTGGTTGACAAAGCTACCAACTTCTGTAGTCGTGAAATCCGGGTTACTGTTGTCCCACCTACAGTTTAAACATAACCTATTGTGCTCCTCCTACAATCTACATCTCCAGCCATATCTGAATCTACATAACTACACAAAGTGGTGTTTGATCCACTGTAGCACAAAACTATCCCCATGGTCCCTATCAAATACCGAAGGATCCACTTTACTTCGTGTCAGTGATATCTACCTAGATCACTCATAAATCTACTCACCACTCCCACTGCATGGGAAATATCAGGCCTGGTGCACACCATGGCATACATCAAACTACCAACTGCTGATGAGTAAGGTACTGTCGACACTAAAATTTTCCTCCATAATTTCTATTTCATTAATGTATGTATTAGGAATAGGATGTTGTTAAGTATAATTAGTAGTAGCGTTTGATAGAAGATAACGACGCCGTCAGTATGGTGTCGCCAATAATGTGCAGTACAGTAACAGTCAAAGTACAATAGGAATGTTCTAAAAAGTAAATATTTGTTGTAAGTGGTCCGGTAATGTTAAAATGTCAAAGTTTGGGTAATTAGAGAAGTAGGGTCTACATGATTAGGAATTAGAAATATTATATTGGTAATAAGGACAAGGAGTGAGGTCATAAATATTTTGTGTATTTTATTTGTAAAAAGTCTAAAAATGTGGAACCCATGTAAAATGATAAGGTTTATCTTATCTTAAGAGATAAGCTTACATGTATAGATAAGAGTTAAGGTATGGAATATGATTCGTCAGAGTGGATTTCTTATCCTATCTTAGAGATAGGATGGATAAGCCTGGAAGTTCTATAAATAGAGAGGCCACCCCCCTCATTTAGCATAGAAAGAAGTAATGAGAAATATTGTAGGAAGTGTGCAAAGGAAGCCATCAGTTAAAGGTGTGTTGAAGAAGCCATCAAGAGGTGTAATTGTAAAGTTTCTCCCATAGTCTTGTTGAAGTACCTCATGGGTGAGATTGTAACAATTTCGTGTTAATATTATAATTCACTTTGATATTTCAGATTTGTCATCATTCTGTCTTATCATAGTCGATGGTATTCTTGTGTTCGGTTGTTGTTTTGTTTCCAGATTACATCCACCAAACTAAAGGCTGTGCATTAGTAAATAATCATAGCACGAGGAGTTCCCGGTGAAGAATTATCATAGTGCCGGATTGGTGATGACATTTTGGTTCTGTTGCCAGGACCATTCCTCGTTGGTGGATTTTCTGGAGAGATATTCCCACTAAGTCAAAAATCAATTGGAGGGTAACCTTGTTTTTATTGTGCATAGTAGTTACCATGGTAAAGTCATTTTTACTGTGAATAGTAGTTACCATGATAAAGTCATTTTTGCTGTGAATAGTATTTATCACAGTAAAGTCACTTTTTACCGTGAATAGTATTTACCGCAGTAACTTCACTTTTTACCGTGAATAGTGTTTACCACAGTAAAATCAGTTTTTACCGCAGTAAGTCAAGTTTTACCATAGTTTACCGTGGTCATTTCTATAGTAATTTCAATTATTTGTGCACATAAGTCTTGTTGATTGTACTTGTGGGTTGGTATTTCACGGTGGTTACTTTTGAAAATGGGAAAGATTCCTGTTTTTTCAGCTCAATCTAATGAAGATGCTTCTTCTTTCATTCAAGAGTTTAAGTGATCTTGTATTTGTAATGGCCTTATAAGAAGGGAACAATGGACTGAATTTTTTCCTACCTTTTTGGATGGTTCAGCACTTAGGTGGTTTGAAACACTAGGTGATAATGTAAAAAATTCATGGGATTTATTAACTGAAAGTTTTCTTGAAGAATTTGGTGAACAACAGAAATATGCAGATCTCATGATCGAGATCACAAAGCTATCCCAAGGAGAGAAGGAGAAGATAAGGGATTATCATGCTCGTGTTCTAGAGCTAAGGAGGAAGCTCGATGCCCAGATCCGGAAGGAAGGATTAGCGGATGGGTTGATGAATGGCGTGGATAATCTCCTCTGTAAGCACTTCATTCTTGGGATGAAGCCAGAGATCAGACAACGAGTGAAGTATGACTGCCCAGCTACCATTGAACAAGCAAAGGAGATTGCAAGAAGGCAAGAAGAAAGCATGGAAGAGGAGCCCAAAGAAATTGTTGCTAAAGTAGAGCCTACACCAGCACCTTTGGTCCAGAATCCACAACCACTCCCGGTGAGCACAAATATTTCTCCTAGTACATCTACTGAGTATGAAGATCTGCTTAGGAAGATGGGCCAGTTAACTATTAATCTTCTTCAAGGAAAGGAATTTAGTTCTCAGGGAGGAGATAGAGGTCCAAAAAGAAATATTTCTGAAGTTGTTTGTTATGGTTGTTATAAAAAGGGTCATTATAAGTATAATTGTCTAGATAGAGCTTCTACATCTGGTACAAGAGATAATGATAAAGGAAAAACACCTGTGAATTCTCTTGATGTAGTAGATAAGAGTAGAAATAATGAAGTAGATGTGTTTGTAACAAAAAGAAAGAAAGAAAAAGATAATCAAGATGGAACTGATCCTAAGAAGATGAAAGGAGAAACTAGTAAGAAACATAGGAGAAGAAAGTTGGGTGTGCAGGATTTTCTGATTTCATAGGGGCAAGGACCATACTCCATCTTGGAAGATCTGTCCAAAAGGCCTGCAAATATTACATATGGTCAACTCTTGGCTATGTCTTCTGAGAAGAGGCGGGAGTTGCGAGGTGGACTCAATGCTCGAAGAAGGAAGGAGGTTGAGGTCCCTGTTTTGGAGGCAGAGGCAGATCCCTATGCTCCACAAGCTGAGGTATTATGTAATGGTATTTCAATTCATGATGTCTTAGTTGATGGAGGTGCTGCAGTTAATGTAATGACCGAGTCTGTAATGAATATGTTGGGTTTAAAAATTGATCACCCTTCAACACTTATGTTAAGGTCATTAAATAAGGGAAAAACTAAACCAGAAGGTGTAGTTTCAAATGTGGCAATATCTGTTATGGGTGTTGTATGTGTGGTAGACTTTCAGGTGATGAAAAATGGTACTGTTGTGTACCCAATGCTGCTAGGAAGACCATGGCTAAGGAGAGTTCATGCAAGAAACTACTGGAATGAAGGTTTCATGACACTTGGACGTGGTAGAGAGAGGGTGAAGATAAACGTGATCCCTCGACATCATAAAGCAGAACCTGTGGATTCAAGTGATGAAACTGATGATTGGACATCCTCTGATTACTCTAGTACCAGTGAAGTGGACACTGAAGATGAAGAAAGTGAGGTGGATGTTTCAGTCATGGATATTCTTCCAGTCACACCAACTCATGACCCCATAAAATTATCTGAAGAAGAAGTTGATGATCATCTCCAACAAATAAAGATTGGTGATGCTGTGATGGAGAGTGAGAAGGAATCCTACCTCCAGCTCTTTCGAAGGTACATACACCTATTCACTTTTGATTACAAGGAACTCCATCAAGTAAGTTGGGTAGAACATTGTATTGAGCTGGTAGATGGTGCTAAGCCCATAAAGCAAATGCCATATAGAATGAATCCTAATTTTTCCAAGACTGTAAAAGAAGAAATAGATAAGTTGCTTGATGCAGGATTCATATTTGCTGTGGAGAATTCAGAATGGGTTTCTCCCATTGTGATCTCAATAAAAAAGAATGGGAAGCTATGCATTTGTGTTGATTACAGGAAGCTCAATAAGGCAACAAAGAAGGATCATTACCCTCTTCCATTTTCAGATCAGATCTTGGATGAAGTAGCTGGCCAGGAGTGCTATAGTTTTGCTGATGGATATAGCGGCTACAACCAAGTTCGTATAGCAGAGAAAGATCAGCTGAAGACCACGTTCACCACTCCTTGGGGAACGTTTTCTTATAGAGTTATGCCTTTTGGGTTGTGTAATGCTCCAGCAACATTCCAACGTTTGATGAATAGGGTGTTCGAACCCTACATTGGGACCTTCATCAGAGTATTTCTGGATGATTTTTGCATCTATGGGAGCAAGTTGGACCACCTGCACCAAATGGAGACAGCATTTCAAAGGTTAGATGAAGCACAAGCCTCACTAAACCCTACAAAGTGTGTCTTTGGATGTTCTAAAGGCATTTTGTTAGGGCATGTTGTATCCAGAGATGGTATTGGTACTGATCCTGATAAAGTTTCAAAAATCAAAGATTTACCATTTCCTCTTAATAGAAGTAAGTTGAGATCATTTTTAGGCCATGTGGGTTACTATAGAAGGTTCATCAAGAATTTCTCAAAGATTGCACAGCCACTAACCCAGTTCTTGAAGAAGGATGTTACTTATGAACCAGGAAATAAGGCGCATGAAGCTTTTGGACAATTGAAGGAAGCCCTGGTGTCTTCACCTGTTTTGAAGAATCCAGATTGGAGCAAGCCATTCATTGTGTACACTGATGCCTCAGATGCAGCACTAGGAAGTACTTTGAGCCAAAAGGATGAAAATGGGAATGAACATCCAATTTACTTTGGGAGCAGACAAATGAGCAGTGCTGAGGTAAACTATACTGTAACTGAAAAAGAGGCTCTGGCTATCATTTTTGCTGTAAAGAAGTTTAGAAATTACTTGCTAGGGCAGAAATTTATAGTTGTAACAGATCATCAGGCTCTGAAATATATTGTCAATAAGCCTAACCCATCAGGGAGGATAGCAAGATGGATAATTTTGCTACAAGAATTTGAATTTGATATTATAGATAGGCCAGGAAAGAAGCATGTCAATGCAGATGCACTCTCTCGAGCCTATGATGGTTTAGGATCATCTTGTGATGATGATGATTTTCCCGATGCAACATTGTTCTCCCTTGACACAATCCCTAGTGAATACATAGATATTTGGAATTATCTGAATGAATTCAAGTTTCCTGATGGTGCCAATGCAAAGACTAAGAGAAAGATTACTCAAGCCAGTCATCCATATTCTATTTTGCATGGAGCATTATTTCGAATAGGACCTGATGGACAGTACAAGAGGGCAGTTGGACGTGATCAAGGAAAGGAGCTGCTAGAAGAATTCCACAATGGTACATGTGGAGGGCACTTCTCTGGACAACTTACAACAAGAAGGATCTTGGATGCAGGTTATCACTGGCCCACTCTTTTTAAAGATTGTTATAATTATTGTAAGACATGTGATATTTGTCAAACACATGGTAACCGTAAGACTTCATCAGCTCCATTATGTCCTATTCTTCCACTTGGTCCCTTTGAAAAGTGGGGAATAGACATTGTAGGTCCACTTCCAACTACATCACGCCAAAATAAGTATATTGTAGTTGCCACAGATTATTTAACCAAGTGGGTTGAAGCTAGGCCATTGAAAACAGCTTCCATGGATGAAGTGGCAAGGTTCATATATGAACGCATTGTCACCAGATTTGGTTGTCCATTAGAAATTGTAACAGATCAAGGAAGCCACTTCATTAATGAGGTGGTAGAAGCCCTAGTCAATAAGTTTTCTATTAAGCACAGGAAGGCAACAACATACAAGCCAAGCACAAATGGACAGGTGGAACGAACAAATTTTGTGTTGTGTCAAATTCTAGCAAAAGATGCAGCCTTGCAGGTACATAAATGGGATAAAAGGATTCATGCAGCATTGTGGGCATATAGGGCAACATCAAAGTCAGCAACAGGATACTCCCCATTTCAGTTGGCCTATGGCATTGATCCAGTTCTTCCTATTGAGTTTGATATTCCCACTGTGAGAGTTATGAAAAATGAAAGGATGGATGAAAGTGATTCAGTAAAAGAAAGGTTGGTACATCTTCATTTGCTAGAGGAAATGAGGGAAATAGCAAAGGATACAAGCCATAAGAAGAAAATGAAGCAGAAGGAATACTTTGATCAAAAGATCCGATGGTCTCCATTTCATGTGAATGACTTGGTCCTAGTATATGATTCCAGATACAAAAAAAGAAGACAGAGAAAATTTCTTCCAAAATGGATGGGGCCCTACAAAATAGCAGCTGTGCATGAAAATGGTACGTACCGACTGGAGGAATTGGATGGCACTCCCATTACGAAATGGGTCAACCACGACAAGTTGAAGATTTTCCAAGCACCAGAATAGTCTACTCCGAGGACGGAGTAGAAGCTAGGAAGGGGGAAGATGTCGACACTAAAATTTTCCTCCATAATTTCTATTTCATTAATGTATGTATTAGGAATAGGATGTTGTTAAGTATAATTAGTAGTAGCGTCTGATAGAAGATAACGGCGCCGTCAGTACGGTGTCGCCAATAATGTGGAGTACGGTAACAGTCAAAGTACAATAGGAATGTTGTAAAAAGTAAATATTTGTCGTAAGTGGTCCGGTAATGTTAAAATGTCAAAGTTTGGGTAATTAGAGAAGTAGGGTCTACATGATTAGGAATTAGAAATATTATATTGGTAATAAGGACAAGGAGTGAGGTCATAAATATTTTGTGTATTTTATTTGTAAAAAGTCTAAAAATGTGGAACCCATGTAAAATGATAAGGTTTATCTTATCTTAAGAGATAAGCTTACATGTACAGATAAGAGTTAAGGTATGGAATATGATTCGTCAGAGTGGATTTCTTATCCTATCTTAGAGATAGGATGGATAAGCCTGGAAGTTCTATAAATAGAGAGGCCACCCCCCTCATTTAGCATAGAAAGAAGTAGTGAGAAATATTGTAGGAAGTGTGCAAAGGAAGCCATCAATTAAAGGTGTGTTGAAGAAGCCATCAAGAGGTGTAATTGTAAAGTTTCTCCCATAGTCTTGTTGAAGTACCTCATGGGTGAGATTGTAACAATTTCGTGTTAATATTATAATTCACTTTGATATTTCAGATTTGTCATCATTCCGTCTTATCATAGTCGATGGTATTCTTGTGTTCGGTTGTTGTTTTGTTTCCAGATTACATCCACCAAACTAAAGGCTGTGCATTAGTAAATAATCATAGAAGGAGGAGTTCCCGGTGAAGAATTATCATAGTGCCGGATTGGTGATGACAGTACCTTAGACATTTGGTTTCTCTCCTGCTCTGTCTTGGGACATTGTTCCTTTAATAACTTTAAATGGCCTACCAAAGGAGTCCCAACCATTTTAGCATCTTGCATATTAAACCTCTCCAAGACCTTCTTAATGTACTCTTCCTGAGATAAAGTCAGCTTCCGTTCCTTCCTATCCCGAAATATCCTCATACCAAGGATTTGTTTAGCTGCCCCCAAATCCTTCATAGAAAAGGATTCACTTAGCTGCTTCTTGAGTACTTTTATTTCTTGCATTTTGGGTCTCCCTAAGTCAAAGGCATTCCCCCTAGAATCCAAGCCCACGGAATGAGTTGATTCAATAAATTTTTGGGTATGCATTGTTGGTGAGGTAAGAGAGAGTGGAAGTGAGTAATCATAAGATACCACATGTCATTTTCCTCTTCCTCTGAGTTGTCAAGTGTCACACATTCTAGGCATTTGAGCGTAAAGGTAAGGCATGTAAAAGAAATGAAAAATTATGGGCCTCATTACAGTCAAATTTGACAGAAGGTACTCGCCAAAAAAGTTACAAGAGATTGTCATAATTATTAATTGTTATAATCTCGAGTACCGCAAATTTGTTGTTACCAACCCCCAACTACCTTCAGGCTGAATTTATTCTTATTTGGCCATTGAATTAATACTTTTTCCCATTAAAAGTAAATTAATATTTTTTGGCCATTGAAAATTGATTAAACCCCTCGAAATGTTTATTCCACGCGGAGACATTCTAGGGTTTCCACTCCTTTCTTCTCCTAGTGGACTTCAAAGTCCCATAATGCATTGTTTTGCATAATATTTCGGGTCGAGTCTATTTTATATATTTTTTCATGGATGTTTATATCGTGCCCAATATATTTTAATATATGTGATATAATATATATTATTTATAATTTTTTGGTTTTGTCTTTCCCTTACTGGTTGCATTTAGCACTAGATTTTTCCAATAGATATTTGTCATTCAATTTCCAACTATTTTTAATATTTTACCATTTTCACTGAAATAACGAAACATGTTAAAGTCACATTCACCAAAACCATGAAACTAATTATAGGTATATCCACCAAAACCACAAAACTGGTTATAGGTATATTCTCCATGATTTCTATAAGTTTTTTTCAAGGGGTTCCATAAAATTTTCTTCGCTTCAAAGTAAATAAACCCCACAGAAGGTGTGAGTTCTATTTGTATGATTTTATCTCTACCTCTTTTCATGACTTCCAGGAGGAATTCAAGTCTAAGTGGAGGGAGATGTAATTCCCATTCCTCTTTGACACTTATTACACTATGATTTTGATTATTGATGAGTAGAGACATGAAATTTATTATTATATTTTGATTATCATGATGATGGAAAATATGGATATTTTTATTAACGATATGTGGTGAATCATTTTATGGATTGTATGGACTCCTACATGCATGGATACACATTTTAGTACTAATGATGATCTAGTGATTGTTATTTTTTATAGCAAAATCACAACACCCCTGATTTCTCACAAGTAAATGGTTGAGGAAGTCAGTGTGATTCATCAAACATGGATTTATCCCAAAGTGTGGGACTTTTCAATCAGGATAACCCTCCGAAGAAGGTTGATTTCCTATCCTAATCTAGTGCCAACTAATCCAAAGTGCAGAGCGTTACAAGTCTAACACTAATCTAATGTTTCCAAAGAGACAAAGATAGAGAAAATACATGAAAACAAAACCTACTCTAAGGGAAGGTGATGCACCAAGAATGATGTTGAATAACCTGCATAATAAACACAACACTACTAGAACCTTTCAATGAAAACAACAACAATACATAATAACCTTGAATGTAATTAAAGATCAGAAATTTGCAATATAACACATGTAAGAGTGTTTGAAACATCCATAGATATGACTTTATCGCTCTCAAAGTTGATACAATACATCACATTCAATCTCAAAGTCACATATTTTGCATTACAATGTCCAATAGGGAGGTTTGGAATATCCACAAAATATCTTACAAATAAGAAGAAGAATGGAGGGGTATATATAAGGTGTCCAACCTTTTAACATGATATCCTCCTTACAATATATAGGAATAATGAGAGAAAGAGAGACATAAGGAATTCAAAATCTTGATTCAACCACTTAAAAATGCATTAAAATCACCTTCAACAATGATGGGTGCCACTGTAAAACCCATACCTCCATGTACTTTTCATTGTTGGTGAAGAAAGGAAGCCCATAACTTCATCATTTTGGCAGGCAAGAAATCTCAAAACATCCCTCTAAAATGACAAACTATATTTCCTCATTTTGAAATACTAAGAGCTTTCCAAAAAAACTGATTATGTGCAAATATGAGCTCCCGGTCAAAAGTTATGGCCATTTGAAGATGAGGGTGCCATACTGCAATAAATGCGGGTGGTTGATAATTCATTTTTGGACTCCGACCCTGGATCATACCCTTTGAAATCTAAAATTTCAGACTTTGGGAATTCGAAACTATATGGCACGAGGGGTTCATTAGCTAGGAAATATCCTAGCACGTGGGTTCATATTGAGGTATTTAAAATTAATATAAGTAAATTCAATATATCGTTAGACATGAGGGGGTGAAAGTATTTAATTTATTAATATTCTAAATCAGGTATTGGGGGTAGGTTAGATAAGCAGGCCAAAGGAAAGTGAGTTTTGATTTTAATATAAAACTAAAACATTTGAACCCTGGTTTTTAGAACTATATACCTTAACATTGCAATTTATTGAGTGTGGTCATAAAGTTAAATTATAATCTCTTTTTGAATAAAGAAATATGAATTAAGATATTCTTAACCAAGAAATAATAAGATGGTAGAAAAATAAGATTGAGTATACTTTTCAACACAAGTGATATTATTTCACCATCTTAATTATTTAAAGAACTATTAATAAATGATTAAATATTTACATTCATAAGGTAATTTGTAATAGGTCTCGAATGGCTTCAAACTATATTTCGAGAGAAAATGCATATAAAAAAAATGAGTGAGCAATATGATATATTTTTTGTTTAATATATTAGGGTAGAAATAAAAAAGGGTAAATAAAATTACTGTGGAAAAATGGGTAAGTAATGTACATGGAAAAACTACGGGGTATTTTCATTATAATAATATAACGGGAGGGGGTATTATCAATTGAATAACTAGAGGTAAAAACTAGAATTAAGGGTATTCTTTAATACCCTTCGAAAGTATGTGTTATACCATACTTTTACTAAGTGAACCCCCCGTGTTATATGGGCATTAGATGGGTTAAATAGTCATTTCTGTTGTCTTGATTTTAATTACATTTGAATTTATTTTTGTAAATGTACTTTTCACCATCACCCAATCTTGGATTTTAGCTTTGGAGCCACTTTTAGAGCCTTGTGGGACAAGTTAAGTTTGTCACATACCTCTTAAACTTGCCCACCAACTATACTTGTGATGTGATGGGTTTTGGTCTCATTATGGGTTTTGGGGGAGAAAAGATGCAATTAATTGCACTTTCTTATAAACCTCTTAAATTTGGTCCTTTGGAGCATGGTGTAGAGTTTTGTGTGCAAGTTAAGTTTTTCATATCCTCACATCACCTATTGATTAGTCTTGGACTTTTTATTTGATCAAGTGACGTGGATTTGAGGATAATTTATGTGGAATCCTACATGGATCCTCCTCACCCTTCTCTCCTTAATGTTCTATTTATGTGAGTGACTTTGGAATTTATAGGGGGTTACTCATTTTTCATTACACACTTGATTCTTTTTGTAATTTTAGTGGACTTCTTGCTTGGGAGCTTTGGAGATTGCTTATGGGGAATTGTTTGGATTTTGAGGAGATTGAATCTTGTTGTTAAACATTGTGGAAGATTATAATGGAAAGGTAGGGTCTATACCCTTGTCTTAATTACCTATTTTTGTTCTATTGTAAATCAATGAGTGTATGTGTTTGTGTTTGGGATTTGGGGTAGTATGGCCTTGAGGAAGGTGTGGGAGAAAGAAAATGGGACCATTTTGGGAGGGAAAAGAGAATAGTGAGGAATTGTGGAGGGAGTATTAGTAGGGTGTTTCGCCTATGGGGAGAGAAAATGATAATATTGCTACAATTTGTGTATCTTGAATTGGGAGGGAAGAGGGATATTTTGAGTAATTTTTATGTGCACTTGGAGGTCATTTTGTTAGAACCCCTAATTCATTTGGGAGGTAAAAGGAGGTGGTTCTCATATTTCTCTTCTCCTTTGGATTATATTTTAAGCCTATGTGTTGGGATTTGTATATTGTTCTATTGAGTTTTTGGTGTTTGAATGTATTGCATGTATTGTTGGCAGGAGTGTTGTAATGTTGAAACCCTTATGAAGTTGCCATGGTTGCTTACTATCCCTCATTGCTCCATTGTTGGTGCTCAGGGGCCAATGAGGAGGATGACTTCTCCTCCTCATTGGAATAGGTTGAGAGGAGATCGTTGCCTACTCCCCTTCCTTGTTTTGTGATTTGGAGATGGAGTAAAGCCATGGAGTTGCAAGGTTATCAAGAGATCAAGATGCATGTTTTGAGTTCCAAGAAAGAATATTACTTTTTGTAAATTTTATTATGTTGTTTCCACCTTGGAGTGAAAGGCATGTAAATGCTTGTATTTTAAAGTTGGTTCTTGTAATTTGATTCCAAATGTGTATTGTAATGGTTGATAGAAGAAGTTGTAAGTTGTATTAAAATGGACTTCTTGTAAATGAAAATTTTAAGCCATGTATTATATAAGTTGAAAGAAGTAATTTAATTAAAATTTTGCATTATATTCTCATTTTGAAATGGATCTCATTTCTTTGAAAATATATGGAAAAGATGTTTGTTTCTCTTGAGTATTCTTATCAATTTTGGTTGTAAAAGGAAAAGTAATTTTCATGGAATTATATTATGCTTTTATCTCTTTCAAATGGGAATGGAAAATGATGGTATTTTAGTTGTTTTTATTTAAGATTCGTTACATCGTAAAAAGGATATAACTACTTCTTCAAAAAAAAACTATCTACAAATATATGTATATATATTTAAAATAGTATAAATATACATTTATTAAATAAAGTATTTTAATAAATACATATCTATATAGTAATCAGAAATTTGAATAACACTAAAAAGTTATATTTTACAAATACTCTTACATAGATTATAATTGTGTGTTTGTGTGTGTGTGTGTGTGTGTGTGTGTGTGTGTGTGTGTGTGTGTGTGTGTGTGTGTGTGTGTGTGTGTGTGTGTGTTATATTATTAAATATAATTAATATTGAGATAAATATATACATGGTTGTGTATTACTTAAGAAAAGTAAATCACATTAAAAAATAGTATATATCAATGTGGGTAGGGTTAAAAGTCTTAGTGGGAAAGTTATATAAAAAAAACCAATGATTTAGACCAATCGACCATCACTTTTCATTGAGATAAAGTATATATATAAAAAAACAAAAACAAAAATATCTTATGTTAGGATGCCATATTAGATGGGCCAATGTTAGCTTAATATAATAAAACGAATTATAGTGGGTGTGGGGGCAGTGCCCCCACCCCATCTATATAAAAATTTAATAAAATAAATCCCCAAACTTTTTTTAAAACCCGTGGCTTCTCTTTTATTTTGCGTAGAGGTCTGGTTATAGGGACAAACCAATATTTGTTCTAAAATAGTAATAAATACACACACACACACACACACCCACCCATCCACCCACCCACCTAGAAACCTTAACTTGTGGATATGTTTCTTTTTTTTAACAAAAAAATAAAAATAAAAGGGACAAACAATGCCCATAACACGAGTAAAGAAAATCTTCCACTAAATAAAAATAACAAATAATGAACATGGCCAACCCTAGGAGATGGATACAAAAAAATCACCTAAATATTGGGTGTACATTTCTCTGAGGTAGGTAAAATCCTCCACAGTATCTCCTTAGCTCCATGGCCTCCATGCTCCCAAACTTGCAAAACAAAATGTGTAAATGAAAAGAAATTAGGGTATAAAGTGCATAAGAGAATCCTATAATGATTTCTAGGGCTTGTTGGTCAAACCAAGATTGTAGGGCCTTAATAGATCTAATCCATTTGTTGAGGATTGTCCCTACAATTTTAAGTTGTTGATGTTTTTATGGGAATGAATTTTAATAAAAGTATGGGTATTGGTTGAATGGGGCCACTTAGTGGTTAGGTAAAGTTGTAACCTTTATGTTATAGAGTAATAAATAAATAAATGACATTGGGTTGTAAGGATTAATTAAACAATTTTTTGCATGGTATTTTGATAATGAACTAAAGGGATTAAAGTAATTAAAAGTAAAATGTATGGCTAAATAATTAAATGATAAGTATTGATGTTAAGTTATTAAAGGGGATAGATTAAAACCACCTTAGGAATTAGCCTATAATAAACTAACGTGGATTTTAAATGAAGTGAAATAATGATATTAAAAGAGTCAATATATTTAAATAAATAAAAAAAAGGAATTAGTGGAAACCTTAGAAAAGGATTTAAATTCCATATTAAATTTTAAAAAGATAAATTTAAATTGATTCAGGATCGATGTATTAAATGACTAGAAAATTGGAGGTGATAGATGGATTTAATTTAATTTAAATGTATTTAACAAAAAAAAATTATCCATAATTTTCCTAAGTATCTAATGGCATTTGACATGGTTCGGAGAGTCAAATTAGTGGGTGTTACAACAAAAAGATTACAGAAGCAGAATTTAGGTGTCGTCATTTGCCCCTGTTTGAGGTGAAGCAAGTGACTTCACTTCAAATATAGTAGACAAGCATAAGCAAGTGCATTTTTGAAGAAAAATTAGTGGCATGAATGATTCCCCCTTGAGTGTCAATGGGGTGATATAAGAAGTCAATCGACGATCAAAATTATGATTAAAATGGATAGAAGAAATAAGATATAACGAGCATGAAACTCTTCGGTGTTGAGAAGAGAAAAGGATAGGGATAAACATGATTTTTTATTACCTAGGTGATTTGGAAGAAAAATTAGTAGTGATAATAAATGATAATGGAGAAGAAATGATTAATGGAGAATATAGGACAAGCCCAATCTTTGCATCTAACCTTTCAATAAGCAACCTTGTTTTTATCATTTTGCCCATAGATCTAGATCATTGGCCTTTATTTAAAATAAACAAAAGTGTAATATAACATGAAAAGATAAATTACTAACAATTGTTTATTGCTAAAACTACATAAATCCATGCAACATACATTATGTGATGCAATATGAGAAAGTAAACCAACTAACCTAACAAAGAAACTAGTATAATCATACGTACTCAAACAAACAACATTTAAGACAGTGGCGCCAATGTTTTTGTTATCAAGATGTAGTTCCCGAATGGTCATTTTGTAATGACAAGGGTTAAAAATGGTGCCCAAAGAAAGGATACATGCGAGGGGAATAACAAAGGACACAAGTAGTCCCATGGAAAAGATTTCGTGTGCTACAACAAAGTCTCTAACAATTCACTGTTGCAATTATTAGAATGGGCATATGCCCATTCTCATACAAACAATTTTTTTTATCTTAAATGGGAAGATGCCCAGTCTCTTATAGGAATCATAGAAGAAGAATTTAGGTTGAATGCAAATGATGAGAAATAAATAAATAGAGGTTAAATAGAAGTTAATTAGAAACTTGATTACTAACCGCTTCATCCAAATATCTTCATCATATTAACATAGCATATATTACTTTTTCAATAATTCCTCATACTTCCCATATTCCCTAACTATGAGAATGGGCATCTATCCATTTTAAACATTCTCATAAAAGATCTAATTATCATTTATTCTTTATGTTTCACGTAGGAGCATTTTTATTTCTTTCTATATTGAGTTTATGAGAATGGGCATATGCGCATATGCATAACCCAATACACCTATGCATTAGTTTGTTTTTTGGATGTTAAAATGTTATTTGTGGCGGGGGGCACCTATTCACTGATGCATGCAAAAGGGATCCTACATGCAACTGGTAGAAGAAATACAAGGGCGCCTAGGCGCCTATGCCTATAGAAATGCACATATGCATAATTGGTAGAGGAAATGCAAGGTCACCTAAGCATATATGCACTTATAAATGTGCCTATGTCCAACTGGTAGAAGAAATGCAAGGGCACCTATGCGCCTATGCTTGTAGAAATGCACTCATGCCTTTTTTCTCCTTTTTTGGTCTTTTTGGTTTTTTTTTCCTTAGAGTATGAGCACGCATGTGCGAGTGCATAAGGGAGTGTACCCACCTGGGATAAAAGGTGCTCATGTGTGAGAAAGTGTGATGGTACACGTAGGGGTACACCCATGCACAAAAATACAATTTTAAATTGTTTTTAGGAGAAAACTAAGGTTTTAGAAAACCCTAGGTGGGAGAAATAGGTGAATTATAGAAGAATATAAAGATGAAATAAAAGAAAAATGTGATAAACTAGACTTATAAAAATTATATCGTAGAATAGAAGACAAATATCATAATAATTGATCTGATTGGTTCCATAGGTAGATTTAGATGTGGGAGCAACATGGTAGTTACTCGAGCGTGACATGCATGACTTCAAACTTATGAGGAAAATTTTGGACACCGAGACAAGATTTTCTTGGAGATTATCCTGGAGGTGACAGATTTATCCTATATAGGACATCTGCCACGAATTACCTTAGATCACATCCTACTCACAGACTTAGTTGAGAGATGGCGGAGCGAGACTCAGACTTTCTGACTACTTACTGGTTAGATGAGTATTACATTGGAGGATGTTTGGTAGATCCTACGAGTTCCTATTCAGGGTCGTTTGGTTACGTATGATGGTTTCCCAGATTGCATTGAGCATTATACAACTATGACATTTGGAGTGATATATATCCCCCACCGGGGTATGTCAATTTTTATTGGAGGTGCATAGTCAATCCACGGCTAGAACAACTCCCTGTATACTAATTATCTCTTGTCATTGGCATGTTGCTTCATGACAATACTGGTGCATGATTCCCTCTGGATATCATTGGAGTGATTCATGACTTACTTCAGTGTAGGGTGTACTATTGAGGTCATTGATACTGGATCAATTATATTTTGATTTGCACTTTATAGCCTATCATGGACAGAGGTCGGTGTGTCCTGCCACTTTATTATAGATCTAGGCTTAGGATCATATTGCGATAGTCTTTCCTGCATGACTTTTGATAGATCAAGTTATTGGAGAGCCTTCCCTCATGGGATACATTCCAGATGAAGATGATACTCACATCCATAGGGGAACACACACTATTACATGTAAGATATTGATGAGTTACAACCATATATGATCACATGGAAGCCATACAGGTTATACCAGTGGCCTCAGGATTCAGTCAAGTTTAGGACAACTACAGTAGACCATTTCATTATTAGAAGCATGAGCTATGTCTTGGAGTGGTACAGGGTGGACAGGGTCTAGTGTCAGTTTGGTCTCATCCAAGGGATTCATGGTGATAAGATGTGGTATGCACACAGATATAGATTGGTCTACCACATGAGACCCTAGATCAGGTTGGGCCAAGCTTACATGATATTTTCACAGGTAACTCCACATCCTTGGGTACAATGGGCACATGTAGTAGATCTAGGGACTACCCAAGATTATGCAGCGTGGTATAGGATAGGTTTCCCATATAGATAGACTATACCACATGAGGTATTGGACACAATAGTGTAAGGAGGACAAGACCCAAATCCACAGGCACGAGCACACTCACACTCATAGGCATGACCATACATGAGGGTACCAGCGTAGCAGGTGCTAATACAACATTAGGTATTAGTATAGCATCGTGTAGTGGTGTATCCATAGGGTTGGAACCACATATGCCATTTTAGGCTCTAATACATGCACCACTGCAAGAACATCCATAACACCCTCACGTAAGCCCATGACATAGTCCATGAGGAGGTGGAGGAGATGGTGGGGGTGGTGAGGACATAGAGGATGATATTCAGGATATACCATATATATAGACTAGACTGGATATATATGTTTGTGGGAAGGTGGTTTCCTTGTAACAAAATTTAGATTAGGTGGCAGCTCTACAGCTCCACATGGCAGCCAAGAGGGATCGGACTATTACCTAGAGAGACAAGGCTATCACAGATGGGGATCAGGTTGTGATAGAGTGAGATCAGGCCTGGACAGAGAGAATACATGCCCTCACTAAGTGAGATAAGGTGATAACATGTATTTTACAACTACATGAAGAGTGGGACCAGGATTTAACATATAGGTTACAACTACAAGAATATTAGTATCAGGATATAACAAATAGGTTACATTTACAGGAAAAGAGGGATCAGGTTATAACAAACAAAGACTAGTTATGCATAGAGATAACTAGCATGAGGTAGAGCGTAATACGCTACAACAAGAAGGCATGTCTTCAAGGGTTCAGTCAATGATTGGGCACATTCCCACTGTAGCAGTTGAGGCCACATGTTACAGGATGAAGTACTACATGACCGTTTTCACCGAGTAGAGAGCTCCTGAGTATATTCAGATAGCAGACATCAGGTCACGATTTAGATCTCATAGGCTATCACGATCAACATGATTTATACAGGGTCCTTCATGAACATAGGCTTCAGAGTAGCATGGGTTAGCTCTATATGGTGCACCACTTTCTACACCTACAACACCTCAGATGCCCCTGCCAAGCCGTGGACCCAAACCAGGCATCCCGGGCGAGGGTGAGAGTCATAGTTGACTCTCTTATTCATGTACTCAATGTATTTTATTTGGTGTATCGCCTAGATATGAAGGCCTAATTTTTCATAGATGTATATGTATTCTTTTTTATTATGCCTAGTTATGAAGGAATTTTTTTGAATAGACACCCATGATGGCTCATTATATCATATGTACTTTTTAGACATGTTGTTTTGTACACAAACATTTATACTTTTAATGTTTTATAATAATAGATGGATTACTAATGTACCACATGTTGCTTATGATATATCATGCTTAATTTATTTCTTTATGTTTGTATCACATGTTAGATTATGTGATAGCCTTGGCTGATTTCATATTGCATGTTGATGAGATAGTTTGAGTAAAACATGCTTTTATTTTTGATATTATTTTTGATATTGGTTTGGTGGGGTAGATTTGTGATCATGTGCAACCCCTCTTTCCCCATTGGTGATATTGTACTTGATAATTAGCTTCAATATGTGTGATGCAGAGTTAGAATTTATTTATATATAATGTATAGATGTGATGGTATATGTTATATTATGATGAAGCCATAACACAATGTACAAGTAAAAATTGACAAGCACAAGTTAAAGAATCTAATCAAAGCAACACACTTATTTACAAGTATGCAAGATAAAATGAACTCAATGCAATGTATTATAGATAAAAATGACATTCAATCTAAGTAAGCAAGTGAATCCAACTTAAAGTACATAATACAAAAAATTAATGCAACTAAATACCATACAAACCAACAACTTAAAAGAAAGAACACTACTACTTTGTTTTTGTGGGACAATTTTGTGACATTTTACGTTGTGTTTGGCTTTATCTCTAAGAAAATTTTATATTGTTTTACAATTTTCTACGAATCATGTTTGAATGGCTTGATTTTTCCAAGGGACATATCTGTATGTTTTGGGGTTTTCAAAAGTTATACGAATGTTTTCGATGTTTTCTAAAAAGTTTTCTGAAGCGAATGTGCAAGGAAATGAAGAAACATGGATGCCTCCAGTGTTAATTGGGATGTACAAGGGTAGATTGCCACGTGTTATATGCTAGAAGTGGCCCTATGGAGTTTCCCTGAGATGGGTTCATTCAAAGTTAAATTATCTACATCCACAAGGTAGGATTGGCAGGATCAGGACAAATAAGAATAGGCTTACAAGGGACTCAGACGAAGGTAAAGACCAACTTCGGATTTTCTGTAGGACTTGAGATACTTTCCAAAAAATTAGAGATCCCAGAGGTAGTTGATATTACCCAACCTTTTATGTAAAAATAAGGCATTTTCTCTACCTCAAGTCAAGAAGAGAAAGTGCCATATGTTATTGTAGTTGTGGAATAAGAAGTGAAAGGCACATCTCATGAACAATTAATCACTTACTTGTTATGGGGATTAAGTCAAGATGTTAGAGCTGACATTCACATAAATAATTTCCACAATGCATTTGTTAAAGTTTCATCAATTGAAGAGAAAGGATGAAGCTCAACATCTTAAGAACAATCCACCACAACAAGGGTTGCAATGACAAAGAGGGAACAACCAAATGTTGAATAAGTTTTAGTAGCAAAGAATGGAAAACTAAATTCCATAGAACCTCTTTAATCAGCTATGTACATTGTGAATAGATCAATTGTAACTCATGACTATGTAGAGAAAATTATAGAAATAAAGTCTCAGGATCAAACATAAATATAAATTGAGTGAATAAAGGAATCTCCTTCATCGAGGAAAGAAGAAGTTGAAGTTATTGAACCTACAAATGTAGGTAATCAACACCCTTTAACTAAGACAAGAGAAGATTTGAAAGATAAAGGAGAAGAGGAGAATGAAAGCCAAGTATAATTTTTTCAAAATGCGGACACACCAAAATCTCCATTCACTTAATATTAAAATCAGAAGATTGCGTGTTCGATTCACGTTGGATTCACCAAAATGATTCTCTAAAATTTAAATTTTATTATGAATTTAAGAAGTACAACAATGTAATAAATGAAATATATTGAAATGTAAATGCTAAAGCATTGTTGTTGGTGTCCAGGAAGAAATGACAGAAAATTGTGAGAAGGCTGACAAACTGGTATCCCTGTGACCTAACAAAAAATGTATATAGGAGTGAAAACTATGAGAGATAAAACAATAGAAACAAACACAGAAAAAAAAATGGACTAGATAGTGGGTCACTAGTGAATACTTTTCTTACACAAGATCCATACATAAAACAATGTACTTGGCGATATAGTAGAATAGTAGTATGTGCATGATTTTATGTTTACACTTTCTTATACTCAAATGTACACTTTATTTCCCATCTTATATGGATATATAGCATGTCATTATATTTATCATATACAATTGTATGTTCATTTTTTATTTAGTTGTGAATGCACACTTTCTATAGATATTTACACGCAACATTGTTGCTTGACACTGTACTGCTTACCGATCCCACTGAGGCTCCTGGGGGAATCTACTTTCTTACACACAATAGGTGTTATTGTTTAATTTTATAATAATTCCTATTTTGACTAGTACAGGACTTGTTCCATTTATCATACATGCTTTGACATACTCATTATATTTATAATTGTGCAACATTTTCCTTGGAGGAACTATTTTCCATCATGGTTGTCTGATACTTTCCTTATTATTGTTTGTCAGTGTTTTCTATTTTTATGCCATTTTTTATGGGATTTTCCCTTTGTATTATATGCACACTATATCCTTTTGGCCACTTTGGTCCTGATTATCTTGTGACATTTTGAGTGATGTCTCATGCTTAAAACCTACTTTTACAAACTACTTTGTCTGCACTATTGCTATTTTACATTGTCTTCTATAACATGTTTGTCCTTTTCTTCTGCTAAAAAATATTTCTAGCCACTTTTTTTGCATGTGCCTTGATTTCTACTATGCACATTCCACCCTACAGGGTAGCAAATTCAGATCAGTCTTTAGTCCCCTCCTTTGGGCCGCATCCTCCTAACAACATCACATACACCCCAAAGGAGGGGGGCATATATTTGGTGAATCAATCACCCCATACAATAGCTCACAGCTTTATTACAAGCCTACACATCACAAGAACATAATAGAGTTATAGTCACAAAATGACCCAGATTCTAACTTAGGTCCCTTAATTCAACATAGACACCAACACCTAGATATCGACATTAGCACCTAGGTGTTCTTGACCTTTCCTAGGTGCCCATGGCTAGGGGGAGTTACAAATACTTTCTCAGGTCAACAAAATTTTCAAATGTTCATGGAATAAGTTTCATAGTATAGGAAAAATCCTCCACCAATCAGAATCCATTCTATCTCCCTTTTTATGGTTAGATTGAACATGGAACTAAACATAGATCACACCATCTAAAGTGATGTATAAACTTGGGAGAATTCATGGAAGGATATTAACACTAGGACTCTCTCACCAATACTCTTTTGTTGTGGCATGATATTTCCCAAAAAACTCGCACTTGGCGTGAAATCTCCCAAAATACTCATTCTTGGCATGAGATTGCTGAAAAAATTCTCTCTTGGTATAAGATCGCCCAAAAACTCACTAATCTATAGAAGTTCAGGAAATTTTCTATCCTTTTCACTGTTCACAGATAAGGTGCACGCTTTCCTTTTACTACTTTTTACATAAATTTACATACTTTTACAGAGTTTTCATAATACATGAGTTTGATTACTCTTTTTCTCTTCTTCTATAGGTTTTTCCTTAATACGCAACAAGAAGAAGACATACATAAAGCAAAACAATAGGTAAAACATAATACGCTTCACCCCCTAGAGTCAATTCATTTTTCTTATCTTCCACCCTTCATTTTTATCACTTCACACTTTCACAAATGTCTCCTTGGCTCACTATCACCATCACACTCTACATGGTTATTAGGTACACATATCTTATCTACTTTATGTTATCAAGTATTCATTCAACAACATAAATTTGGGGAAATGTAGACACAAAATCATGCACTTGGGTACATTTACAGGTCCATAAACACATACTTGTATTTATATGATTTCTAAGTGTGAAAACTAGTAATTAAGAGCTATCTTTGGCCTCTTTGCTTTGGTTCTGTTTTCTTTCTAGTTTTTTACACCCTACAACCCAGTCTAAAATTTATTGTTTTATCTTTCATGACTCTGGATACTAGTACCTAGCCAAGATGCCAATGCCTAGGCACCCTCATCCTCTTTAGGCACCCCCAACCTCTCTAGGCATTGTCGACATATTTATATCTTACTCGATCTTTTTAGGCTTATTTTATCTTTTGGGCATGTTATTTTCTTATGGTTCGGTCTTCCAATTTTTAATTACGAAATTCAACCAAGGGCATAATACAAATACAAAGCTATGTGACCAAAATAAAGACCAAGCGATAAGAATCTATTATCACCACCTAAGGTTGCATCCAAAGGCATCTAAAAGCATTAAAGACATCCATCTATCTTTCTTTCAACGGACAAGGGGCTACATTTTCTACATACACGCATAGGAGGGGAATTGTATTTTTCCATCCATACATCTATTTACATTGGTACATTTAGATATCGTCTGTTATCACATGCACTTGCACAAGGGCTTCTTCGAGTACGATTCTATCACATACACACAAGCACTACAAGGATTCTTAGATGTAATGTAGTGCTCTATTGTAAGTTCACTATATCAGGTGACCACTGATGTAGTGCCCACTTCGCTTCGACACCTTTTTTATTATTTTTTTTAATACTTTCGTCTGCACTTATGGATATATTATAGTTTTCGATATAAAATGATTAGTAGATATCAAAGATATTGAATTGTTATTGATTTGATTCTTATATGATGCATATGGACTACTGGAGACATTTGATGATGATATTGATATACTTTTGACATGGTTATTTATTTGTAATTCTGACATGTGATATATTTAGTCATATTGAGTAGATCTTGATAATTGGATTAATGTGCTGGAAAATTGTAAGTGATATCGTATCTTGCATAGATGATATTAATTCGTATATAGTTGATTTCAGATTTATATTGCATATTTGACATGAATGTTTTAATACGGCCACAAGGTTAAAGGAGGTATTCTCTATTTTGCAAGTCTATTATATTCACAACAATATCAGGGGATTATAGACCAACCACATCAGAATTCAAGAAGAAGTCAACTAGGGTCACCATGGCAACGTGTAATTGTGTGTGTGTTAGAATTATTCGGTTAGGAGAAAATTGTGACCTAGGGGTCATGTGTTGTTTTGTTTTAATTTTCCCTCTTTGATTATGTTAGTTTGTGTTTTCTTTTAGTAATAAAATTTTACTTGTTCCATTATTTAGATTTTTGGATTTGTGTTTACCCCTTTATTAGTCATGGGTTGTAGTGTATTAATTAAGCTAATTTTAATTTGTCCTAAAATAATTAAAGATGTGACCAAAAAGGAGTTTATTTATTAGGCTTGATTTACTTTTGGATTTTTGTGTTGAGTGAAGTGTGTTTAAGTTTTGAGTGTAGCACACTCTACCCTTCATGGGAAACTTGAATTTGGCCTTAGAGGCCAAATTTGGAAGCTTGTGGGAAAAGTCAAACTTGTCCCACACTTCTTAAATACCCATGCCAGCCCTACCTATGGGGCTGGGGGGTCAAATTGAGGCTCTTTTAGGTGTTTTGGGGGGATAAAAAGGTAAAATGTTAATTGCACTTTCTTTCAAATATTTATTTTTGTCCTTTGGAGGAGTGGGCTTAGATGGAGTGTGTAAGGTTCTTGTCATTCCTCCAAGCCACTTATTAATGGTGCTTTGGAATATGAGGTTGACCAAGTGATGTGGAGTGGAGAGGAAATGAGGTGGCATCCTACTTGGAGCCACATCATCCCTCCCTCTCCTTTATCTATTTATTGAATTCTTGTTGCTTGTTTTGGGGTTGGATGATCATTTTTTAGTCTCTTGAATTTTTGGAGAGTGAGAGGTTTTTGAGAGAGTTGTGGATTTTTTGAGCTTGTGGATGCTTGCTTGATCTTTGGAGGAGTTTGGAACTTCATACTTGGAACAAGCTCTACCATGGAGAGGTATGAGCTTCACCTTAGTTTAAATTATGTTATTTGTTTTTTGTATGTGTGTATATATTGGTGTTCAATGTTGTTGTCTCTTTGAAATGTTTGTTGGGTGTGGGTAGAATGCCTAAGTTGGGAGTGAGAGGAGACTATGGGGAGTTTTTCTTGTAGGGAGGCATAAGAGATCACTTTCTTGTGGAGGGAGTTTGGCTTGGGTGCCCCATCTAGTATGATAAATGCTTGCATATCTTCTTGTTCTTATTATGAGGGAGCCATAAGAGTCTTGAGGGAGGCATAAGAGTGTATAGAGGTATAAGGGGTACTTGAGGGAGGCATAAGAGTTGGTAGGGGAAAATTATGTTTTGCATTTGAGGATTTTAGGTGGGCACTGTACGATGGAAAGTGACAAGTGAGCATGGGAATCTACAAGTAACTCTTCCTCGCACTTGACCTCTTGAGGTCGTTCCGAGATAGCCGGTGGGGATGGATTATACGTGGGGTATGGAAAAACTAATTGGGAAATCTTATGTCTTCGACACACACTAATGGAATCTGCAAATCTAAGGAAAAGAAGGCCCTCTTAACCTTAATTGGCATGATAGATCGGTCGGCGAGGAAGACTTCTCGAAGGCTCCAATCAATATCAAGCTCTGGCGTGATCTGATCTATAGGTTATGGGATACGTGGAAAATGACCTGGGATTGTTTCGTGTATGTCTCTAGATAGGTTCATAAGATGGATGATGGACATATAGGGGATTCTATGGGCGATTCTCTGGCCTAGTCCAAAAATACTTATCTTGATTAGCTATTATGTCTAGTGAGGATAATTGTGCGATAATGGTTGGTGGAAGTGGAGAAGATCTAAATACTAATGTGCGTAAACTAGCATCTACGACTGATTAACCTTTGGAATCGTTGGGTTATGGGATCTAGCCCCTGAATCAAAGCCGTAAGTTTGTGGTTATTGTGGACCTCCTATGGTCATGTGTGGAATTAATCCCTGATCCCTAATACCCAATAGTCATATGCCTTTTCAGCCTCTATATTTAGAACTAAAAGTTTAACAATCTTCTCTGAGTACCCTACAGGTGTTCTGACAACTTGAATTCTTAGGCTAGTGTCTATGTCGATTAGGATATCTCCTGAATCTAGATGTGGGACCAAAGGATCACAACTAAATGCTTGCTCCCTTTCAAGCGCTTCTACAGTCATGCAAATATCTATTTAGGCAAATCTGTAGTTTGGCTGGTTTGTCCCAAACGCATGTTCTTGGTCATCTTCTATGTTTAATCCTCTTAATTGTGGGCTGATTTCTTGTAAGTTTTTTATTGTTCGAAAGACATGCATTCTAAGATTCTGATCTATATCAGTTATTGCTATAACAAGATTGGATTGAGGCATAATTGGCTCGAATACGTATTCTCTAGGCTCCCTAGGTCCCGCGATTGTCATACGAAAGAAATGATATAAATCTAACTAAGTTAAGGTAAACTAATTATACGGTATATTCACAACATATATATAAATTCCCTATTTTTTTATTTTCAACAAAACTATTGAATGAAATTGACTAAGAGTAACTATTTAAAATATCTAGAAATTGACAACTAAACTAATAACAAAATTAAAACAAACAAGGCAGTCGGGTATAGCTACTTGCCTATGCAGTTAACTAAATCTATTCTAAATAACAAAATAACTGATCTAATCTATTTGAAAGACCCCCGATCTTACCTCTAAGTGAGGAATGAATCATAGTTTCTCATAAACTATCAATCCCCATAGCTTCCCCAGCAATATCAAAAGTGAGATTAATTGAAATGAAATGATTCACTACTCTATTTGATATGTTTTAACTAGAAATTTGATAGCTTGAACGTTAGATTTTTTGAGAATCAGTGGAGAATCTGATTGTGTGTGTGGCTTTGTCCCCTCAATGTGATCTCCTCATTCCTTCATGCTCACGTGAATCCAGAAAAGCGTGTAATGCTAGCATCAACAGAAGTATGTATTAGAATAATGGCAGATTTGGGTGCAGACTGAATATAATGTGAGTAAGAGAGGGATAGCACCTTGCAAGAGAACAGAGCTTGGCTTATGTAATTCCTAGCAGGATTTATTGCGAGTCATGCAAACACAAAACATCCAAAACCTCAGAGAACTATTCTTCTTAACGAACAAAACCTGCAACTCTAATGGCTTCAAACTAAAAATAGAAACTATCCTATCTCAATTTGATTGTATGAAACAGTAATAATTCCCACTAGCAAAAGAGGATAATGTAGCTTCTAAACAACAAAACAACACTAACTATGCATGCAACAAAAAAAACTACTACAATTCCTAAGCAAGAACTGAAAGACTAAAATTGAAATGAGAGAATGAGAGGCAAATTTTGAGGGGCCATTAGCTTGAGCACAAACCAGCTATTTATAGAATTCTCATTTACCCCAAAGGTGAAATCCAAATTGAACTCCTTTACAATAAACAATAGAAAAACACTATTCCAAGGAACCAAAATCATAAATACAAGCAAAGGCGGTGAAAAAAGCTGGTAAACGTTGAAATGTTATGTGATTCATAATAAAAAGAACGTTTGGCTAAAAACGCATGAAGGACCGCTGCCCTGTAACAGGGCGGCGGTTATAGGACCGCCGCCCTACCTGGGTGGCGGTCACTAGACCGCCCTCCCAGGCATTGGGTGGCGGTTTAGTCACTGAAGACCAAAAAGAAAGGAAAAGAGGGGGGAAGAGAAAAATAAAGCACGCAGAGGCTAAGCGGGACATGCGGGATGTTAATGCATACTTGGAGAGATTTTTCAGATCCCGAACACCTTGCGAGGAGACCTGTATCATCATTGGGGCTTACGTGTAACATTGTTCCTGACATAGTGCAGTACCCTACAATTTTGGGTACATACATATTGCCCCCTCGGAGAAGTGTTTTAGCCATGAAGAGGCATAAAATGGTGGGTCCAAGTATTGTGGTCCTGAAATGGGAAGCTTAGAAATTATACCTGTGTGTTGAAATGACGCCATCCAAAATTCCCGCTACCTGTAAAATGAAAAGAGGACTCAAGTGCAGATAGATAAAATAAATACTAAAATAATATGAAATGAGGACTTACCATTCGTGTGGGGATAAGAACTTACCTCCATCGGCACTCCAAACCTGCGAAAAGGGGCATTCAAAACAAGTCAAGATGTTATATATGTAAAAATGGGCCCATTTTCCTATTCATTTGCGCATGTTGATTTGATTGATTTTGAGCTCTGGGACCCACGGTGACGGTTTTTTTGACTGAGAGTATAGTCAAAATGTTCATGACGAGATAGTGATCATGCCTCTGCGAGTGGGAACATCGACCCGCGAGATCACAGGTTAGTTCTTCTTGATATTAACATTTTTATCCCCCAAAATGTTAAAATGATGAAATCTTTGTCATGGGGGATTATTTTTGAAAATGTCGGTGTTAATAGGGTCACTTAGGGGGGGTGCCTAATGGGTAGGCTTTGTTTTAGTCAAAATAGTCTTGTTTTTGCATGTTTTTAGGTGTTTTTAGGGCACGTGACCCATTTGGAAATTTGGGACATGACCGCCACCCTGAGCAGGGTGGAGTTAGGGCCCTTTAAGGTGGTGGTTATAGGAACCGCCGCCCTGCTCAGGGTGGCGGTCCTTTACATAAATGCCAAAATAACTCAGTGTTTTGAGCTCAATTTTGCATTTTTAGTATTCTTATATGTTTTAATGATTTTTCCAATGTAATTTGAATACTAACTTACTCCGTTTTGCGTGTTTTTGGGTGTATGTAGGTGAAGGAGGAATATATCAGATGGAGCCGAGAGAGAGAGTGTGACTAGCTTCTAGCAGTGTTGGATGCACTTTCTCAGGCCGATGAGCAAGATACTCTTCAGAGGGCCGGCATATTACGTATATCACGGGTCCTGCATGTTGCACCTTCTAGTCACATACTTTGTGACTTGTTTTCATATTGGGATGTTGATCAGAACACTTTTCAATTTCCAGGAGTCAGGGGTGAGTGGACTATCACCCTGGAGGATGTCTATTCTACATCTTGGGAGTCTCGATCATTGGGAGATGACTCACACTTGAGACAGCAGGGTCGCGGGCTCAGATAGCTCAGTGGGCTACATACATGGGAGACGTAGTTGTCTCCACCAGTTTAGAAGAAGGGGGTGAGGGTCCGTTCCATTCCTAGCTTGCCTATCCCTTTGATTCATCAGGCTATTATGGGGATCCTTGCCTCGAGATTGATCGGGGACAAGGGAGGGGACACCTTACTCTACTGATGAGTCCCCTATTATTGCACAGATTGAGGCACATGGCCGGATTTATGCCTGGGGAGTTGATATACTTGGGACCACCTATCATGATTTGTACTAGGGTGGTTCACTTACAGGGACAGTCTTTGAGCCATCCGACCCTGGTTATGAGTTGGGTCTATGAGCGTATCATCCCTTATGGGAGAGGCGTAGAGGTGGCGGATCCTAGAGCCGTGAGGGAAGCTAGATGGACAGAGATGTCGGTGCTTAGAGTACCTCACCAGCCAGTTGCTTCCCTGACTACTGATGATATGGAGGCCACACCTTATCAGGCCATGGCAAGGTTTTGGGGTGAGGAGACCCTCACTTTGATTTCTGCTCTACTACAGGGTAGCTTGTGGACAGGGACAGGGAAGGTGGAGACACACCCCTTTGACCGAGTGCCTTAGCAGTTTGGCCTTGCTTACGCTCGGTATGCTCCCCCCAGTGGTGCCAGTGTTCAGATCAGTTCGAGAGGCTAGGGGAGGTCCTAGAGGCCGGGGTTGGACTATTGTTACTCCTGGTGTCCCTATTGCAGCTAGGCAAGGTAGTATGTGCTTGAGGGAGAGCCGGTGCTCCTCAGGCACCTTACTTTAGATTGCCATCGGCTCCTGCCCACTAGCAGTGATGACCCCATTGATATAGACTCTGAGTCTGAGGAGTTCACAGGGGGAGAGACGGAGGAGGAGACCAAGGATATGGAGGTTAGTGAGTCAGGTGGAGAGGAGGACAATGATCCCGAGTGGCATGATACTCAGGAGATCTTACAGGTCGAGAGGGTAGAGTAGAGTGGAGAGGGTGACCCTATCAGAGGAGTTTCCCTCTCAGGACTTAGGTGGAGAGGAGAGTCCGTAGTATGATGTTATGGCCCCACGCACAGGAGAAGGACATCAATCAGCGGTGGCATCTATGGCAGGCGCTGACCCTAGTGATCCCTCTTGGAGGCCCGGGGAGATCTGAGTGAGTCTAGTTCAGAGGAGCCACCCTCTCAAGATCTTAATGATTTGTTTATGTTTTCTAGACACATTAGGATTGTCTTAGTTGTTATCTCTCCTCTGAGTAAGTTGTTACTCTTCATTAGCTAGGATTGTTTTTATCCTTTGATTATCTTCTAATTTACTTTTCTCCTTTGCTTGCAGAGACTGCTGATGAGTGGCGAGACCTGATTTACTGGGTATGTACTGATACCCTGATGATCCCCCATGGAGAAGACTCACACCGAGCTATCTGTGGATGCAGGGGAGCCTTCGGCAGCCGGTAGGCATACCGACATTTTTTCCCCTATCTGGCATGTGGCCAAGATGGTGACTACCCTCCATACTGAGTTGGCCGGATATAGGACAGTAGAGCACCTGATGAGGAGTCGCTCTCATAGCGAGGCTACAGCTGCTCCTCGGGATCGTGAGCCCTCAGTGCATTCAGAGTGCCGGCATAGCTGGAGTCCTAGACATGGTCGTGCACCTTCAGAGGGATCTCATAGGGGTTGAGAGGCCACTTGGCTCTTTTTGTAGTGACTCTTAGATTGTTTATATGATTATTTTGTACCTTCCAGGCTCATTGAGCATTTTGACCATGCCTAGCGCATGATGGCATTATACATAAAACTTGATCATATATATATATATATATATATATACTATATTCTTTTTTGGATCAGAATCTTGGTGTCTAGGATTTTGTGATTCGTTTCCACATGTAAATTATAATGTTGGTTTTATATGCCTTTCAGAATGTATGCAATGGAGAACAAATGACACAAATGCTTTCTTCCTTTTTGTATTTCATGATGCTGATATATGATAATGTAGACACAATGTGATCTTTGAACTTAGCCTTCTATAAGAAATTTTCCGGTACTTCATATTTGTTTTGAAAAAATGAGATGATAAACTGGTATGATGAGCAGATGTACTTTCCCCACTCCTAACTCCACCCAACTAGTAAGATGCGAGGGCTCACCACCGAGAGCTAGAAAGGGCACAAGCTATGAAATTTGTTGAATGGTAGTGATGAGAGATAGACATTTTTTTTGATGGAACCAAATTAGGACACTACAAACCTATTCTACTCAAGTGACTCCATAGTTTAGAATGCAACTTGCTTTGCATTTTATCTAGACTTAGATCCGTAGATGGCCACATGGTTGACAAAATCTGGTTTTCAGGATTTTGGACTCTCTTGGAATTTTGGACATCTGATTCATTTGTTTTTGACTCAAGATTTCAAAGGTTTATTTGAACTACTTGCTTATAACCTTCAACATTACTTGTTAAGAGGACCCCCTACACCTTGCCCCATGCTACTAGTAAGAAGCATGGGCTTATCACCATGGACAAGGCATAGTGCAAGTAAGGGCATTCCCATCCTTTCCCAACCCTACGTCACTAGTAAGAGACGCAAGCTCATCACCGAAGGTTGGTAGGGCAAGGAAATGTGTAAAATAAAATTTTTTGTTTGATCTACATTTGACTTATTTATTTGAGAAAAATGTCAGTATGTTCTTATTTCCAAACAGATCTATATATGGGGTATATGTGACACCATGAAGCTTCTAGAATAGACCATAGGCAAGACACCTATTCTAGGAAGAAAAAAAAGTGATAAAAAGCATGCAGGCCTTGGTATGGCTACCGTTAAGACTTTGTCATATCTAGCTTTATTTGATGAAATGATTCTAAAACGGTTGATGATGTTATGAAAATGAAGAAGTATGATTCAAATGCTTATGCCAAAACCATCAGAAGTTTGTAATGAATTGCTTAAGAATAAGTCTCTTGATCACCAATTTTTACGAAACGAGTGAACAAAATGAACCTATCTAAATGAAGATGCAATGTAGATATAATTATACAAATAGTGCTGACGCTTCATGCTCTATGATGGCTTATTTTAAATTTACTACATAGCTCACGGACCTCATCATTCTTAAAGGAAGTACCATTATCTAAGATAATGATTTGTGGGACACCATACCTATAAATGATCTAGTTCAAAATGAACTTGGTGATCACGACACCTGGTACAGTGGTAAGAGGCATAGCCTCTACCCATTTGGTAAAATACTCAGTGGCCGTGATTATGAAGTTATGGCCATCTATTGACGAGGGAGAGAACTTCCTATTGAAATCTAGGCCCCACGTAGAAAAGGGCCATGGAGTTGCGATTGGTTGTAGAGCTTGTGCCAGCATGTGAATCTAATGGGAAAATTCTTGGCATTTATGACACTAGCGTATGAACTCTACTACGTCGTGTTCTAGAGTGGGCCAGAAATAGCCCATTTGATATATTTTACAAGTGGTGGCATGACCACCGAAGTGGCCTCAACATATTCCTATGTGAGATTCGTAGAGAATCTTCTTGGATTCTTCTGTGTCAACACACCTTAGGAGCATTCCATCGAAAGCCTTACGATAGAGCACTTGTTCTATAATAATGTATTTAGCTACGATAATGCATAACTGCATTCTTTACTACAGTGTAGCACCTTTTGGATACGTATGGTCCATGATATAATTAATAATATCAGTATACCAAGGACATTCAGAGATAGGAGGTTTGGTTTTGATGTAATATATGCATTCATCGGGAAAATCTAGATCTACTAGATCGCCCCCGTCTAACAGGTTTTCGGCTAACCAATCTGCAATAATTTGTCCCTTAATGGACTTCTGGTTGATGAAAATTGATTCGAATTCACCCATTAAGGTTATAAAGCGTCCATCCTTTTTAGACAAGGACCCTTGCGTGAGGAAAGTTCACAAATGGTTTGTTTTCACAATGACCCTTGTTTCTTGGTTTAGCATGTAATGTCTTAGGTGTTTGGTTGCAAAGACTATGGCAAGGCATTCTCATTCTACCTGCGTATAATGTGTTTCATAATCGAGCAATATTCAGCTAATAAAATAGATTGCACATTATCATTTATCGTTGTCTTCTTGAGCCAACATGCAAGCTAGCGAGACATCTATAACTCATGAATATAAGATCAAAGGATGATCTGGTCTAGGGTTCATTTTAAGACACCTCTATAAAATTTTAGGTGGAAAATACCTAGCAAATATCCCTGGAACCAGTTTTAGCGAAAGGCGAATTTGATAGTATTCCAAAACAAAAATTTCACCTGGATTTTCATGGCTCCATCATTGACGTGCGACAATAAGACGTCAATAATCACTCCTGACGCGTTTCAATGGAATGTCAATGGTTTTGATTGATGCGCGTCACTGGCTCCTATTGACACCCGTCACTGGCTCCAATTGACGTGTGTCACATGCTCTAATTGACGTGCGTCACATGCTCTTAGTGACGTGCGTCACTGCTCTTATTGACACGCGTCACTGGCTCCTATTGACGCGCGTCACTGGCTCCTATTGACACACATCACTGGATCCTATTGACGTGCATCACTGGCTCCTATTGACGCGCGTCACTCGATCCTATTGACGCACGTCACTGGCTCCTAATGACGCGCATCTCTAGCTCCTATTGACGTGAGTCAACAGGATTTATTGACGCGCGACAATTAGATACATTGACGCACGTCAGAAAAGACTATTGTCACGCGTCAGCTAAGACCATTGACACACGTCAATTGAAGCCATTGACGCCTGATTTAGCCTATAATTACCCTTCAACCGATCATTTTCTCGTTTTCACCTTCCCGCTCTTGAATTTTTTCAGGTCTCAATCGTTGTCAAAGATGCAAGTACAACTATAATGTTGACTTCACATGCTTCCCAACTGCAAGTTCAGCAAAAAAATCAAGAGAATCCAATTCAATCGATTTCCAAGATCAACTACAGGAATCCCTTATGCCCTCACATCCATACTGTTTTAAAGATGTCTTTAGAATATAAAGATTTGATGGATGCGTGTGAATTTACAGGGCTCGTTAATATGCCCCATTTTGAAACAGATCCGGATATTTTGAATTACCTTCTGTCATCCTACAATTCAGAGGACGGCATTTTTTATGTGACTATGAACGATGGCCGAATGTTCCAATTCAGTATCGAAGCAAATGACATCCATCGGTTTATGGGCCTTCCATTCAAAAATTTACCAATTGTTACAACCAAGGCAACACTCCTGGAAGAAGACAAGAAATTTCTCGAATCAACGTTCGGTTTCCATGTTGATTATAAGTATAATTCATTTTAGTTCATATTTTTTATTCTGATACAATTTGCTGTTATAAATTTATAGTAATTTTCATTGTTTCACATTTGTAGCCCATGACAATAAATCCAGGCATGGTGTGGATACACAATCAATTACACACCACTTTCTTGCTGCACTTATTTCATTTTTTCAATCCAGAATTGTTTTGCAGGGTCGCCAAACAGATATACCAAATTGGGCCATTACATACATTGTTGCCACTATCTCAAAACAAAAATTCGATTGGTGCACATATCTATACAGTCGCATGCATTCATATCTTCTGAACAGACACTGAGTACAAATCCTACAAGGCCACCCATAGCACTAAGAAAAATAACCCCTCGACAACAAGGTACAACTTTTCAATAGTACGTTTAATTTCGAAATTTTTGAATTTATGAATTGTTTTCCTATTTTTCATTTTTTTCTTGTACTTTTCAGCACATGTCAGTCCTGATCAAACCGCAGCACCGACACCCACTCAACCAATAATTTTTAAAATGCCAACCAGAGGAACAGTGAAAAAGAACATTGGTAAACACATGCCTTTTGCTTCGGCCCCTAGTGGGACACTAAACATTGCCTCCTCCTTTCGAATTCCAACTCTCTCACTTGGTGGCTTGCCCAGTGCAACGGGCATATTTGTTTTGAACAATATAACTTTAGATGAAGATTATTTGGGCATTGATAGCAATGACCCAACTTATTTTTTCAATACTCACGAGATGATTCAAGGCCAACAAGTATACTTCAAATTTTAATTTAAATATGCTTTACAATTTTGAATTACATTTCAATTTAAATTTATTTATCTAAATCTTGATTAATTTTTTCACAAATAGGATCAGCCCACCCAAAGGAAGAAACAAGTAGCAGTTGATCTTGCTGAAAGCGCCCATACTTCTCCAGCAAGATCGTCTTCATCAGATTCAGATAGTGAATAGTTGCCACCTTTTCCTTTGGAGAACTTAATTGGTTATGATTGTCAATCCCATGTCAGTGAGTTTATTCTTCCTCATATCAATCAGCTTATAGAATGGGAGAGAATGGCTAAAGTTCTTATCAATGAGATTAAAAGTCGTTATGAAAATTATTGGCAACGGGATAGTTTATACGCTGTAGTCCAGAATCAACCTGCGAAGATGGATTCCTTACTTACCCAAGTAAGAAGTGGGACTATCACGTATAACAAAAACTATAAAGATGACATTTTAGATAAGTCATTGAACAAATTGGAAAATATTAGTGCCAAGGCCCAGGCATATTTTAAAAAATGGTCCAAGGACAAGGATTTGGTAGCAATCGCAAATGCCGAAAGAGATAGAGCGATTGTAAGTACTATTACATTCAAATAATCTTTTTTGTTAATTTGAAATTTTCATTTTTTAGTAATATTTTGAATTGAAATTACTCTTTTTGTGCAGTTGAAATATGAAAATTTGAAGAGTCAGGCGAAGGTTTTGCAAGTTCACTTGGAAACAGCAAAGAACAGTTTATCCGCGGCAAAAAATTTGAAGCAAAATATTGTTTTGGTTAACAAACAAAACAATACACTAAAGCGGATAATTAAAGAGCATGGTTTCAACCCTGACATATTATTCAAAGCTAAAGCAGCAACTGATCCAAATTTGTTGTCGCATGAAGATGCGACAAATCAAGAAGAAAGAATTTTAAAAAATCTGGACAGTGCTGCAGAAGATCTTATAAGTTTAGGGGTTATTTCTGGTGTTGGGGAAAGAGGTACAACCCCAGTGGAAGAATTCGTTCGGGAAGAGAGCAAAGGAGTAGAATTGGATAAAGAAAAAGAGGGTTTTGAAAACTAGAAACTTTTATTATTAAGGAAACTTTAAATATTGAATTTGAAAACTTCTACTATTGAGTATGTACTATGGTATTTGAATTTAATTATATGGATTTATATACAATCTTTAATTTTAATTGCATTAGATGGTGATTATCATGAATTATATGTATGTTTCTTGTTTACTTGCATTGACATGAATTGTATGTGGACGTAGATGATGAATGATGATAATAGATAATTAATGATAGATGATGATGAAAGATGATGATTGATGATAATGATATGATATATATGGATGATGATCAATTTAATGTGGACGTAGATTTATCATCAAGCACAGTAATTCTTCTTCTCTAGAATTTTGAACTTGTTTTAAGATAATTATTCTCTATACTTGTAACGATATGATCATAATGACATTAATGACTTTTGAACTTGTTTTAAGATAATTATTCTCTATATTTGTATTGATACAAATACTTTTATTGTTATAGATAATGAGATTTATGATATAGATGATGTACTTGTGTTTTATTTTCCATTGTTATTTGTGTATGGATGGAAACTAGATGAATTAGGCATGGTGGAGTTAGGTCAGTTAGGCATGATGGAGTCTAGGTCATGTAGGCATGATTGAGTTAGATCAGTGAGGCATGGTGGAGTTAGGTCAGTTAGGCATGGTGGAGTCTAGGTCATGTAGGCATGGTGTAGTTAGGTCAGTTAGGCATGTTGAGTTAGGTCAGTTAGGCATGGTGGAGTTAGGTCAGTTAGGCATGGTTGAGTTAGGTTAGTTAGGCATGGTGTAGTCTATGTCAGTTAGGCATGGTTGAGTTTAAGTGTGTTGGTCTTAATTTAATTTTCAAGTTATTGATAATATGGAAAAATAAATGATGATGAACGTGTATGGTAAGATGTTGTAAAAAGAAAATGGTAGGTATGTATGTTGGTTGATTGTATGTTTGTGTCACTTTCCATGTAGTGTAAAAAATGGAAATTGACTAATAGTAAAAATGTAAAATCAAGAAATGGGGGAAGATAGATTAGGGTAAAGAGTGGCCGAGCTAACCTCTAAGGGCCCATTCCCTCGGAATGTTTCCTACATAGCCCCGGTGAAAAGGGGCCTCAGGTCGATGTAGTTCTCCCATAAGCTAGGGAAAAATAAGATGAGGTAGAGGAATGGGTGGGTATGTTTTAGGCATGATTATTTCTATGTCATTTAGGCCTGGTTGGGTTTAGGTCATTTTAGTTGTGGTTGGGTTTAGGTCATTTTAGGTATGGTTGAGTTTAGATCAATTAGGCATGATTGATTTTGGTGAAAGGGGAATACGTAAAACATAGGTATCAATGGTCTAGTATTGTATACGATAATCAATAAGTAATGAAGAAGGTGAATGGTAAGAGGAGACAAAAGATCCACCTAATTGATAAGAACCATAATGAGATCACCATGCCCTAGATTGGCTTATGAATAGAAGACCCTGAAGGTGTTGCATGATTGATTATGCTAAGGGTGAAGAAAGTCACATGATCACGAAATTTCATTTTTTTGGCGAGTCCCTTGAGAAGGTAGGAAATTAGGGTGAAAATGGTTGGTTTTTAGTGTAACCTGGTGTAAGATAGCATGCCTACTTGGCAAGAGACATAAGATCAAAATAGGCAAGTCCATAACAAAAAAAGTTATCATTTCCTTCTTTTTTTGTTATTGTTTTGATAGACTGGTCGATGTGGGAAGTCTATGTGGGATGAGTATATTTATAAAGAAGTCCACCCATGATAACAAAGTGAGAGACACTTTTGAGAAAGGTGTGTTGCCCATTACAAGTAAGGCCAGGAGGTATAATTGAAAGGGAAAGGTAATCTGCAAACTACTTATACCAAAGGTCACATAGGTTAGGTGTAATTCTCCCAATGAGTTTGACGTCTTGAAATAAATAAGAAATTGATTGTAACCTTTGTATGTGACAAATATTTTGGAGTCGGCAAGAAAAGTGGGTATCTAAGAATCCAGGTAGGCCATGGTATCTACAAATTTGTTAGTAGAACGTGGGGTGGTTTGAAGCTCATAACGGTTAAAGGTAGTCAAAATTATGTCCACATGATACTTATACTTTTGAATTATTTCATTATGACACTGGTATATACCATTGACTTGGTTTACAACTAACTGAGACCAACAATATCTTTAAATAAATGTAAATATATAGAATTATACCTGTAACATCTTTAATGATAACAAGAGCTGAAAAAATGTAAAGTAAAAAACAATAAGATTATGTTGAAGAAGATACCTATTTAAAATTGAAATCATCACCGGTAATGTGCTAGATATTTGTCTTAAAAAAATTCAACACAAAAAATGGATTAGTAGATAGATGGATGAGTTTCCTGACATTGTCAGTCTTGAGAAGTAACAGCTTCCTCGGATGGATGTCAACCCACGTTTTCAAAAAATAAAAAGATTATATTTAACTAAATGTAAATACATAGACCTGTAACATCTTTAATGATAACCAGAGCTGAAAAAATGAATAGTAACAAACAATAAGATTAAGGGGAAAAAGATACCTCCTTAAAGTTGAAATCATCACTGCCACTGGTAATGAGCTAGATCTGTGTTTTAAAAAAACCCAACACGAGAAATGGATTAGATAGATAGATGGGTGAATTGCCTGACATTTTTAGTATATAGACCTGTAACATCTTTAATGATAAAGATAAAAGATAGATAAAGAAGATACCTATTTAAAGTTGAAACAATCCATTATCAATAGCTTCATCAAACTTGATGTTGTCTTCTATAGAATGTGACGAAGAGCCAATTACACTCTCAAGGTTGGGAATATTTGTACTTGTAGCTGTATTATTCACACCTCTTCTTTCGCAAAGGGAATTCCAGTGTGTAATTGCTCTGTCAAACGGAAAGGTTTCGATGGAGTATTGAGAAACATAACACCTCATGCAACTTTCCAGATTTTTATCCAACCTGTTTCTCAGTTTTGATTTTATAACTGCCAATGCACTGAAAACCCTTTCATCCTCCACAGACCCTAAAATAATTGTTTGGCATAACTCATATAATCTGAAATATTCACTGATATCTTCTTGTAAGATAGAACTTTGAAAGATTCCTCGCCACAAGCCTTGTAATAGCACCACTTTCAGAAGGTTGATCTAAATTCTTATATTGGTTCCTCATTGTTGTTGCAAAATTTGTTGACTGAAACTTTAATAAATCAACATTCACTATACCTTTGATTTCCATACCCTTGAGCTCTGACTTCTTTGTAAATTATTTCACTATTGTACCCATTGATTTATGGAAATGCTTTCTGACAAATTCTACACGGCCACCTTCAGTATTCCAAAAATTAGGATTCATCACACCCATGGCTTCTAGAATTTTATCTTTACAGAAACGTTCCCTAATTTCTGATGACAAGGTTTCTGAATTTTTTTAAGCTTTATTCTTGTTTCAACTATAACAGACTCAAACAAATTACGTGTCACGGGAACATCTTCTCATTCCGATCCTGTAATATTTTGACGTTTTTGCAAAATGTGCATTGGTATTTCCCTCCCATTAACAGTGATGCAGAGGTGATCGTGAATATTAAATCTCAAAAAGGTGTTAGGATTTTTAAGATCTAATAAATCTTTCCAATTTTCAAAAACAGGTGCATCAAAACTATCCTGGGAATAGTACAATATATCAAGACTTTGACATACCATTTTTCTCATCTGTATAAAATCCCCAATATAGATTAATCTGCCATGTGCATGCTTCATCAGTGTATTGATCTCCTTTAACATTGGAAAAATACCAACCAATGTAAGCAACGTCTCCAAATCAGTTAAACGGAACAAGTCCCTTGTCTTATCAACTTCATAACGGTATTTGTGCATGAAACCAACCAATGAAGGATACTCCTCACGAACTCTGCATGCAGGTTCATACAAATAGATCCATCTAGTCTCCACATCCTTCAAAAAAAATTTGCCATCTATAATTCCAATTGCAAATTTTTGGAACTCGAGAAAATGATTTGGGCTGCTTGACATATAGGCATGAAGTTCTCTTATAAGGTCTTCTAATTTAGCAACATTTTCGTGGTTGCTTACCATTTTATACACTAAATTCATTCCGTGAGCCATACAGTGAATTGGTAGCATATATGGGGCCACTGTTGTTTGTAATCTAACACAGAGCCCTGTTCGGTGACCCTGCATGAAAAATGCACCATCTGCTCTAAACGCATACCAACTTTGTAGCAATTTCATAATCAGTCATTCCAGCAACATATTTCAAATGAGAAACAACTATTTTATATAGGTTTTTGGCATTGCAGTTTTCAACCATTTTCATAACACACAACAAATGAGGTGTCCTTATATGATTTTCTAAATTATAGATGTGGATACATACCCATGTGGTGTTGTCGACTACTGTCACTTCATCAATTGAAAGAGAGATAAAGTTTGTTTTTTTTACATTCTCTTTCAAATCTTCCTTCTCTATCATCGAGAGGCATTTTGCCATTTCCCATCCACTACTTTCAGACCAATGAGACTGAGGTCCATTCAGCATTCCGTTAAATTGATACAAAACTTTGAAATCGAGGAAATCTGAAATCGCTCTTCCTTTTTTTAGTATTTGAAAAAGAGTAGAGAATTGTATGAATTTTGCATGTAGATTTGTTTCTTTCATCTTACCAATATGTGATGTGATGTTCCTCCCTTTTCCAACAGATGTCTGTGTTTTTTCTGCTCTGCCTCATATTCCGCTGCGTATCTAACATGCATGCATTCTTTTTCAGTTTTCCACCTATGTGTTTTGATTTTCTGGCCATCCGCCCCCGTTATAGTTAAATATTGTTTTCCACAATGTTTTTCTAGTGTCCAGCTTTAGTTGCATTTTTTGTTGCTTTCCCAATTTCCACGTACATATTGTATATGTACATTCAGATGGGATTTCTTCAGAATTAGATGATTGTACAGGTTCAATAAATGGAAATTTATCTACCCAATCAAACTTGTATGTCTTGCTAATGGTCCACATATTCTTGTTCGTTTTCAATGCTTTACTTTTTTGACTAGAATTTTGAGCAATATCACAATCACCTAGTTTCCTCTTTCTTGGACCGGAGTTTGATTTTGATTTTTGTCTTCCATTTTACTGAGTGTTTGTATCTGTGATATCTAGCTGCACTTCTAGTTGCACCCCAACAGGAATAATATCTTCAAGATCTGGCATATTATCGTAGGTTTCATTTGTTTGACTTTGATAGTGTGCAGAATGCATGTCCACCTCAATAATACCTTCCACACAGTTAGTATTCTGATTCTTTGTGGTGGCATCTATATGATTGGTATTTACAATATCTGTATCCGCAGAGTTTCCAAAATACTTGAAGAGTGATTTCTGAGATTTCTTACTTACTTTTAGGTTATTCGTATTCTTTGAGCTGGCACCTTCCATTATTCTTAAAAGAGTCCTGCATCAGCAAAAGAACCAAGTAGCGACTCCATCCAATGTCTGAGGTCTTATTACGCATCCCCTATCTGAGGTCTTTATCACGTGTCAACTCTACACTTGTCACGTGTCAACAACCCATTTCCTGTCGCGCGTCCACTGTCTGAATATACTGTCACGCGTCAACACTACCCTTGTCGCGCATCAACTTCTTTTCCCAAGTCACGCTGTAGACACCAAATTCGTGTCTTACGACCCCTTGTGACCTGCATCCCATTTCGCAACCTAACCTCATAACCTAAACCTTACACAATTATTTATTAATTACCTTATAATTGATAAATCCACATCACCTTACCCGCCACCTCACTTTGCCACCTCATCATGACCTAGCCCTAACCCTAAACTAACCTAATTAAGACCCATGACTTGGTCTAGACTCACATCCATAACTAATGCCTCCTTACTCGCACCCAAAGCCGACCTTCTAGCCACTTGACCAAGCCCGCAACTGATCTCTCGGGAGAAAAGCAGGAAAGGTGGGCTATTTTACTAAAAATAGCCTACTTTTTCCTTACCGATGCCGGTTCCTACTCGACCGCCATCGGTTACACAAACCGCCATCGGTTCCCTGTAAATGGGCTCCCCAAACCAAAACAACGGATCGAAATTTCATTTTGGGGATCAGTCGAAGGATTTCTGGATCAATAGAGAGCATTGGGAGCGAGAAACAGAGTTAAGATCTTCACTTGACCGAGGAGAGACGAGTGGAAATACCAGAAGTGTTTACAACCAAGGAGATCAACTTGCATCTTTTCCAAAACCAGTAAGTCACATCTTGCATGTCCTCTGTTATAACATTTCTTATGCTTCTTGAATCTCAGTCCTCCTAAATCCGTTTCTGAATCCACTACCCAACGTGCCATTGCATCTAACTGTCATTCTTTTATCCCTCATCATCTCATTTGCTAATATCATCCATAAACCAGCCTTACAAACACCATAGCTACCAAGAAGATCCTAGAACCCACCGGTATCGGTTATCAGTAACCGGCATCGGTTATCAGTAACTGGCATCGGTTCCTCTGATCGAAACCAGAAAACCAGCCTTTCCTCTACCCAGTTCAACGAAACAACTTAATTGATATCTTACAGTCTTTTGTGTTAATTCATATTAGCAGGGGAACTGACCACCTTCGAAAGGAAGTTTTATATTTCCTGGGCCCAAGCCAGTTCCCTCATTTATTGTCTAATTAAAATCTTGTGGTCTTGTGTTCTTATTTGCAGGTAGTCCTTCCAAGACAAAAAGGAGTTCTTCGCAGTCAGCTTGATCTTTCTCTACGGTACGCGCACACCATCTCGACATTCCACAGGTATTCCTCCTAGCCCCTAACCTTATCTGTTTCTAAAAGGAACGAAACATTTCCGAGTGAAACATTTTGGCACGCCCGGTGGGACCCATTTTGGGTTTCTTTCTCTTGCTTATTTTCATTTTAGGAAGCATATTTGCTGTTGCTGCTTTTGTTATATATTTCGTAAAGAATTTGTCTTGCTTTCCTAGTTTCGCATTAGTGAATGTCATCTCTCTTGCTTCATCGAACATAATTTTCGATTTGGGTTTAAAACACATGCATTGCATTCCTGCTTGTTGTTCTTCAATTCTAGTGAACATAGATTAAGTAACAGGTCGTACACGTGGGGGTGATATCCACGGTATTGACAGGAAATTAACCCTAGTTTCACTGCACAACACATACCGAATCACTTCACAATTAACACAACAGCTCAAACATCCCCCCTTTTCCGCGGTATTCCTCCGCCCGATTGAGGTAACCTTATAAGCCAAAACAAACTTGACATTTCCCCTAGGTGTTGTTGTTTAGGATTCTGACATTATCTTACGTCTAAAGGCATAAGCCCACGATAACTAAAATTAACCCTAGGATTAGTCTCTGGATTTGCGTGTGCATCTTGCTTGTTTTCAAATTCTATTTTCTCTGTCATACTTTGTCTTCTATGATCAATAAGTTGATAAATATACTCAACGTTGCTAAAAATCAAATTAGCAACCTTTTATATCTTCTTATCCTAGACTTTTGACACCGGCATCGGTTAAGGGACCGACGTCGTTTGCCTCTGCGACCGACACCGGTTAGTAAACCGATATCGGTTACTATCTTCATCAATCCCTGACAAACCAGCAACCTGCCAAATTCATCATTTTGAGGTTGTTTTTGTTCTTGATAGATTGAAACTTTCCTGTGTGTTCTTGTCCATGGTTGTCATCACTCGGAAGCAAGCCGCTGCCATGGTTTCACATGCCTGCTCTGTGTCTTTGCCTGAATCACCCCCTTCACATTCTATAGGGAACCCTACGGACACTAGTGAGATCCCCCAAATTCCTGTAGGAGACAAGGAGTTTGCCAAATTTCTGGATGCTAATCCCAGCGTTGTACAATACTATTTGTCTCATGCCCCTGACCGTACGCCTGATGGTCAGCTCCTTATTGGCATGCCTATTAGTATAGCTGCTCATTTAGCTCCCACTCCTCCTGATAACACTGCCTTACTTCCTGTATCTCTAGCCTCGTCTCCCAATCCGACGGCTTCAGAGGTTCATACGACCTTGATTAGCTTTCCTTTGGTTAATCTTGGACCCCACGTATCGTTACCACCAACTGCCCCTACCTCATCTCTCTTTCAGACCACCCCATTCATGACTTGCTCTCTGCCACCTATCCACACGAGCTTTCCTTCTCAAGCTCCACCTACCTTCTCACTCCCATACACATATCCAGTAACCTCAACACCTTATATGGGACATCCCTATTCTGTTGCTCCAACATACTCATCCTCCATACCTTATCAACACTTAGCCCCACCATTGTCCAGCAGAAGCCCTTGGTCCAACTTGCCTCCGTTTGCCACAACCGCACCATCATCTCATCCAACCATAGATTTCATTAAACAAATGATGGACAAAATGCAAAACCTGGAGGCTTCTGTTTCGGGAAGTCGTAGCGCCTTAACATACGAGCAAGTTTGTCGGGAGCCCATTCACCCTTCTGTCCCCCTTCATTCATATCCTCCTTAATGGGAGTTGCCAAAATTTACTCGTTTTAATAGTAAAGAGGATCCTCAACAACACTTGCGATCATTTAGACATGCTTGTTATTTGATTGCCCATGATGATGCCTTGTTACTCCGCACTTTCCCCATGTCCTTATCAGGACCCGCCTTGGAGTGGTACATTGCTTTAACCCAGCACTTGATCTTCTCTTTTAAACCAACTAGCCCAATCTTTCTTGGATCATTTCTCCATTAACATTGCCAAGAAAGTATCTATCACCGACCTTTATGCCATCCGACAATTCGAAGACGAATCTATTGTAGATTTCGTGGGACGATGGCGTGGCCTTATCAACCAACTTACATATGCCTTGCCTCAAGCTGAACTTATCGAACTTTTCACGCGGGCCATGTGCTAAGCACATTTCTCCTACTCTTCAAATTCAAACTTTCCGTACATTCGACGAGGCCTTTACTATGGCCCGAAAACTAGAAATTAGAGCCTTAGAAGAAGAGAAATTGCGGTTGCGTAACAAAAACCCCAATTTCTGAACTCCAGATTCTACCAACAAGCAAAACACCACCACTCCTCACGCGTCCACTTCTTCTAAATCAAAAGGAGCTGTCCACGTGGTAATGGTCAAATCTCAAACACCGTCCAATACTTCGCCGAAAACCACCTATAAGTACAAAGCCGAGCCCATCAATTACACTCCCTTGGGAGAAACTTATGGCGTCATCCTGGAGAAAATGCTCAAAGCTGGAGCTATCACCTTGCCCCCTGTTAAACCTCACTCTGAGTTTGACTCCACCCGCGCAATACCTTCCTGGTACAAAGAAAATGACTTTTGTAACTTTCACCGCGTAAAAGGACATAGTCATGAAAACTGCAAGATGTTGAAAAACATAGTGCAGGAAATGGTTGACGCAGGGGATATAACCCTCGATAATCCTAACGCCCCTGCTAACCGAAATCTGAAAATTTTCAACAAGCCATTCCCGAATCACTCGTCCAACAGTAACGTAAGCCAAGATATCTTAGCCGAGGAGAGTGTTCATGAGATCCATGCAGTCTTCGATTCTCAGCCAAAAGCCTCTATTGAAAAAAATTTGAATCAAGCCTCTCCACCAACACAGGAGTCTGAACCTCCTTCACCACCATCAAGCCAAAGTGAAATAATTCCTTTACCCATAAAAGAGTTAACTGCCCGGACTTCTCTTCTCATCGATGAGTCTTCTTACACCACATCCCTACAAGACTGTGAGCGGATGTTATCTAATTTATCTATTTCCCAAACATCCCCTTCTACCGCTCTTGCTGCATAAGAGGAAGGCTCGCCACTCCTTTTTGACATCCTTAGACGAGAAATCTCTTACACTGACATCACCACATTCTTTAAACATGACAGATCCCCTCAAACACGCCATCCTACCTATTAGTCCCTCATCGCCTAAATATTTTCAACGACCGGATTGACCTCTTAACATCTATTAATACAGTGCCTCATTTACCTCCTGTGTCACACCCACAGTGGACTGGAATCACAAACCCGTCATTCTTCTGTACAAAAATTACAAATCACACCTAGAGACTGTCATTCTACAGAAGATAGACATGCCCCTATGGGAACGTTTGAGTACCCCTTTTTCTACTCAAATGCAAATGACTGATCCTGATGTCTCCACCATATACCCGAAGTGTTTACAGAAGCTTAAAATGCCCCTGTTTCTCACCTTCACCCCCCTCACCTCTACCAAATACCCCCGTCCACTTCTATCAACTTAACCAGATCTTCCCCTACGCTTGGGACCTCACCAATGCCCAGTCTAACGCACCCGCCTAAGCGAATCAATCTATCCAAAAATAAATCCGTCCTGCCACCTAGGAGAAAAACTCAAATCCGTGCCCCTATCACAATCAAAACCATCATCGTCATACCTACCTTCCATATTGGGGACCCCATCCCCCCTCTACCTTACATCAATATATAATACCTCCTACGTTTTCTTCAAAACAACCTACGCCTTCCGCACCCATACAGAAATTCCAGGGTATAGCAACACTGTCACTCCGCGTATCCTGTCCACCTATCAACCCTAAACAAATTCCATCATCAAAAAGATTTGTTTTCGGTCACTCCTATTTCTCCCCGTGGTTGTTTTCTGATACCACATCATCTGCGGCCTCATCATCCAACATAGCTTCTGCGCCAAAGAAATCACGTTTAGTGAAAACCACGTATCAACACCCCTCGGCTAAACCACCACCCGTGCGAACCAACCACGCCCAAACATTACCAAAACCTGCACAACCAATACCCTCATCCTCTTCCGATTTTGACCCACTCAAAGGATCTTACGCCAAAATCCTTGCTATGTTGGTGGAGAATGCGACCATTTCCCTACCTCCACTTAGACCTTATGACCCGTCTAAACCCCCGACCTATGGGTTACGATGAGTCTAAAATCTGTGCTTATCACCGCCACACCAGGACATGATGTGGAGGGATGCAAAGCTCTAAAAAACCATCCTTCGTCAGTCACCTCCTCCTGGATAGAAAGATTAAGAAAGACAACTTACGAAGGGAGAGACCTTTACTTTCCATTCCCTCTCCTATACCATCTGTCCCCAGCCCTCACCAAGATCTATCATTATTACAACCCCACCTCTTGAAGACCATGAGTTATCCCAACCATCTTCCTCATCTCAGGTCTACGAGATTAATATGATTAGTGTCGCTACTCGAGGGCAGAAAAAACAATGGGAAAGCAAAAGAAAACACACCTGCGGCATCTCTTTCTCCATCAAACATCCCGATTGCACCACCACCTAAAGTGGTCATTCGCGGACACCACCTATCCCGTCTCTAATGGCATTGCCCCACCGAAATATGATTAAAACAGCTTCACCAATCGCCCGTAAAAATGACACTGTATGATCTCATTCAGACTTCTAAATCTCATCGACAAGCTCTCGTTGAGATCCTTCAAGGGATAGAGGTTTTACCTAATGAAACCCTACCTGTCGCCTCCATTCTAACACCCAATCACGTTGCTTCTCTCACCAAACAACCCACTGCCCCCAACCACTTCTGTCTCTGTACAACAAGCTGCTGCAGTCAGTTTCTCCAAAGACGAAATTGTTGACTTTGGTATAGAAGATCCTGACCCTGCTCTTTTCATCTCAGCTTACATCCGGGGACATTCGGGTACGTCGTGTTATGATTGACGGGGGTGCTAGCCTAAACATCATCTCTTCAAAAGCCTTCCAACAAATGAATATCCCTTCTAGTTGCATGTGTGCCAACCCCATCATGTTGCGGTCATTCAATGACGCTATTACTTCTACCTTAGGCACCGTGATCCTCAACATTCGGGTAGGACCACATACTTTACCCGAACTCTTCTATGTCTTAGAGGGAGAGTTCCAATATAATATATTACTGGGTCGTCCTTGGATCCGAGCCATGGGATGCATTCCCTCAACATTACATAGATGCATAAAATTTGAGTACGAGGGGAAGTCCTACACCGTAAAAGCTGACCCTCCCCCCTTTAAAACCTGCAATATGTTATACCACCCTAATGATGTGCTTATACCAATCAAGACACCCATACATTCAACCCAACCATCCTCTTCAAATGTACCTCAACCATCCACCTTAACCGCGCCTACGCCTAAAACTGATGAAACCACCATCGCAAAAACCACTTCCCTTCCCGCAGATAACATTCCAACCTCCGACCCCTTAGTAGATGTTTTTTCAGCGCCTTACGCTGGGGGAGTACCGCCTATATAATGTTAGTTTCTTTCCCTACCCCGCAGGAGTACGAACAATTACATGCACATCCCACCTACGATCGTCGCGTGGGGGAGATAATCTCTTACGGACCACCCCATTGCCGTACTAACCTAACGTATGGGGGTGTTGACAGCATCCTCCATTACCCCTGAACCTCCTCTTGGTGTAGTTCCCTTCCAATCTGATTTTCAATACTTGACAAATCGTCGTTTTGGCCCTCACCTTCTTGACTCGCTGTGCGTGGAAAGGCTTTGGTTTTGGCCTTTACGAACAAGGATGACATACACTCATTCCCGTGACTACCCATAAACATAATGATCGTAGTGGTCTTGGTTTTCCCCGAAACACCTACACAAGAGGGACACCTCCTGTCAGCTGTATCCTGGAAGAAGAAGACGTCGCCCCTACCAAACCATCATCACCCACTTTGCCATCATCACCCACAGAATCTATAGACCCTGAATCCATCCCTCCTAACTTTTTTTTTTTCATAAATGTCTATCTTCATAGGTCCTCTCACTTATCAATGTGATAATGAGGACCCATCTTCTCTTCCCCTTCTGTATCCAAACATGATCGAAGAGGATTCACCTTTGATTAATGTTGTGGAATGCCAGGATGATGACTCCATCCTCACTTACCTTGGAGCAGATGATTCTTATATTCAACGAGCCTTACCATCTGAAACCCCAAACCATGCTGAACGAATCTACTATAGGAAATCAATATCCACACGGAGGAGGATCATCACATTCTGAAGATTGGACAATCCCTTAACACATCAGAACAAGCCGCCTTTACTACCTTTCTCCGTGCTCGCATACCAAGCTTTCGCATGGTCTTATGCTGGACATGCCAGGAATTGATCCTACCATTGCCGTCCATAAACATCACCCTAAACCCCGATTCCAAACCAGTCAAACAAAAATTAAGAAAAATGCATCCACGCATTGCTCTCTTGGTCAAAGAGGAACTCCAATGACTCCTTTCTGTTTCCTTCATCTTGCCTATTGAACTATCCTCAATGGATTTCTAACATCGTACCTGTCACTAAAGCGACAGGTGGACTTCGGATATGCACAGATTTCCAGGATCTTAACCTCACTTGCCCTAAGGATGACTTCCCCTTACCTAGCATTGACCAACTTGTTGATCTAACTGCAGGCCATGAGATGCTCTCTCTCATGGATGGCTTTTCAGGGATACAACCAAATTTTGGTTGCCCCTGCCGATCAACACAAAACTACCTTCATAACTCCTTGGGGAACCTTCTGTTATTGTGTCATGCCATTTGGCCTTAAGAATGCTGGTGCTACCTATCAGCAGGCTATGACCCTACATTTTTCATGACATTATGCACACTATCCTTGAAGATTATGTCGACGATCTTCTCGGCAAGTCTAAACATCGTAGTGAACATCTCGATGTTTTAACCATTATTTTTGATCGCCTGTTACAATATTCTGTCCGCCTTCAACCAAAGAAATGTGTCTTTGGTGTTCTTTCGGGAAAACTTCTTGGCTTTATCGTCTCTTTGCGTGGCATTGAGGTCGATCCATCTAAAGTCAAAGCTATCCTAGAAATGCCCCCACCCAAAAATCTCAAACAATTGCGTAGTTTACAAGGTAAGCTCCAATCTATCCGACATTTCATCTCCCAACTCTCGGATCGGTGTCAACCTTTTCATCACCTTCTTAAAAAGGACATTGCCTTTCAATGGAGTGAGGAGTGTCACCAAGCCTTCGAAGCTCTCAAATCCTATCTCTTGCAGCCACCCGTGCTTATCCCACCCCAGGATAACCACCCTTTCTACCTTTATCTTTCCGCCACTGACCATGATATAGGTGCTATGCTCGCACATCGGGATTCGGCATGACGAGAACAGGTCGTTTATTATATAAGTCGTACCCTCGTGGATTATGAGACTAGGTATACACATGTAGAAAAATTGTGCCTTGCCCTATCATTTGTAGCCACCAAACTCTGACACTACCTTCTAAATCACAAGACTTTCGTCATCACCAACACGGACCCCATTCATTATATGTACGCCAAACCGCATCTAAACCAACGTATCGCTCGATGGCTTATGCTCCTCACTGACCTTGACCTTGAATTCGTACAACAAAAGTCAATCAAAGGACAAACTCTTGCAGACCAACTTGCGGAGGCCCCTTTACCTGGGGAACAATTTACCAATTTTACCTTCCTCGACGAACTCATCGCCACTCTTTCACTCCGGGAAGAGTTGTATCAAATGACCCTCTTCTTCGATGGATCTAAATGCCAGCGCGGTGGAGGAGCCGGCGTTGTTCTCATTCCTCTCGACGCTGAACCTATGCCTCTTTCATTTCCGGCTTGATTTCCCTTGCACTAATAATACTGCGGAATACGAGGCCCTTGTTTTGGGTCTCCAAGTTGCATTACACTTAGGCATCAAATCTATCAATATTTTTGGCGACTCTCAATTGGTAGTCAATCAAGTTATGAGCGTCTACCAATGCAAAAATGAGGAACTTCAAAAATACAAACACTACGTGGATTCACTTCTAGCCTTATTTACTCACTATTCTATACAAACCATTCCACGCTCCACTAACAAATTTGCGGACACTATGGCTTGTCTAGCCTCGCAAATTCCCTGCCACACCAACTGACTCTGAATTGTTTGTTGTGGTCCAGCAACTTTTTGCACCATCCTATTCAACCCCGGTAGTTTTGCATGATAAATACTGTGTCTACTAGTTCGCAGGATACCTGGTACCACCAATTTCATGGCTACCTTACAATCTCTGTCCTCCCACCTGACCCTTACTAGTAACGGTAAACGTGATTTTCTTAAAAGTGTTTCACGTTATGTTTGTCATGGGGGGACTCCTCTATAAACGTGGCTTTGATGGCATCCCTCCTTCGCTATCTAACTGGCGCGGAGGCCACTCATACCATCCAACAGGTCCATGACGGTATTTGTGGTGGACATCTCAGCGGCCTTGCCGTGGCCAAACGAATCCTTCACCTTGGTTATTATTGGCCTACTCTCAATAACGACTGCTACAAATATGTTAAGCGTTGTTGTTATGTGTCAGCAACATGCCAACGTTCAACATACTCCTAGCCACCCGCTCCAGGTCCGCTCGAGATCTTCGGCCCTTCTCACAATGGGGTTTAGACCTTATTGGTGAGATTCACCTGACCTCTTCACAACGTCACCGTTGGATAAGCATAGTGACCAAATATTACACAAAATGGGTGGAGGCTATTCCACTCATTTCAATAAAAAAAGAAAAAATTGTCCGAATTCATTAACCATCACATTATCTGTCGTTTTGGTATTCCTCATCGCCTAATAACAGATAATGGTAAATCTTTTAAAAACAAGTTGTTACAAGACCTTTGTGACAACTTTGGTATCAAACTTAGTTTCTCATCACCTTACTATCCATAGGGCCAATGGTCAGGCTGAATCTTCTAATAAAACCCTAACCAAAATCCTCATGAAAGTTGTCAATGACTCTGGCAAAAATTGGCACGATCACATACCCTTTTCCCTTTGGGCTTATCATACTAGCATTCGTACCTCTACTAATGCCACAACCCTTTTTCTTTGGTATACGGTACCGAGGTTGTTTTACCTCTCGAAATACAAATACCATCCCTTAGAATATTCTCTTCAGGATTATTCTCACCAACGATGATTTCCGTCAAGAGCGGTTAGCCCAATTGGAGCTTCTTGACGAACTCCGTCTTACAGCTCTTGATCACCTTCAAATCTATCAAAAAACGTATTAAACGTGCTTATGATAAGCGACTTCATGAGCGTAACCTTTAAGGTTGGTGATCTTGTCCTCAAAGAGAATCAACATGTAACCAAACTAGAAAAGAGAAAAATGTGGAAAATTTGCTCCCAATTGGATTGGGCCCTTATATAATCACTCACACCTATGGATCTGGTACTTATCGTTTAGCTTCACTTAATGGTAAACCTTGAGCCTGAGCCCCTTAATGCCTTGCATCTTCGACCATTCTATTGTTGAAATTAGTGTTATATCACTTCTTATCCACCTACCTGCTCGTTCCTTGAGCTCCCATACCACCACATGCACTTGTTTCCTACATCTCGAAATAAAATACAAGCTCACTCTCTCACCTCCCCTTAACGATGCCCTTCCCCTTTTTAGTCTAGTCCATGACTTAAACGTATTAAAAGTAAGCCGTATTCTTATGGGATTTTCTTGAGTCAAACTTCCTACAAAACTAGATGCTTCATGATAAAAAGAACATCTAGTCATCTAAATAAAATATAGACTGCTCCCCTCGAAGGACAGCTATATGTCAAATTATTGCTGCTATTCTCTATAGACTGCTCCCTTGAAGGACAGCTATGCACTAAAATCATATCTGCTACTATAAATAGACTGCTCCCTCGAAGGACAGCTATACACAGTCAGCCTCTAGTAGAAGCTTCTCGCATCGATCAGCTTCGTGAAGACCTCAAGAATAATACAATCAATATCCCTTGTAGACTTCCCGCATCGATCAGTCTACATTCAATAAAATAAAAGCCTCATTCAAAAGGACTTTTGAGTCATGGACTTGTCTATTTAGGGTAGGTTCTCTTCCGTCAGAACACTCACTTTGTAATAAGTTCTCCGTACCTCAGCTATATCATCCACCTCACCTCACCATTTGTTTCAACTCAAGGGACGTAATGTACGCTCGATATATTGTGATCACACAACTCTTTTCACCTATTGACTTCTCGTCTATGCACGGTACCTAGGGCTCCAAGCTCGTTCTACGTGGTGTGGTTTGTTTAGCTCTCTTCATCTACGGAGCACTCTTTCTGCTTTGCCTTGAAACCAGGATTGTGTGTTGACCTTAATCAGGACATGGTTCCCTTCTACTTGGGTAGGCTAACTTTCGCTTCCCTTATACCTTTTACAACATCACCAATTCATTACCCAACACCATCAACCTTACCTTTTACCAATATTAATATTTTTACCAACCAGCCAATTGCCTAAACCATACCAAATTTCCTGAAATTCACCTCTCCCTGATCCTAAGGGAGAACTACAATCGGTCTGAGGCCCCCTCCTTGCTTTGTGCAATGGGCTATGTAGGCAGCACTTCGGAGACATGGGGTCTCCCAAGGTTAGCTCGACCATCCGCTACCATAATCTATCATGTGTGGTCTAATAAATATTTCTGTGTATTTCTATTTAATCACATTCCTCTTATTATCCTTTTTTCAAAACACCGAAAATCAAAACACAAACATTCTTATTTTTATCGTAACTCAAATCAACATACATATTCAGCTTTATTTAGATGTTAAACAAATACATCTTCTCTATCATCGACATACAGGTCGGCATCCTTATTTATTTCTTATACCTTGCTAACATTTACTCAGACCCTCACGGCCTCATCCCGAACTAGGTGATGATCGTGATCATCGACCCCTCCTCGCCGGGCCTCTCTGTCCTCAAAGGTAACCACGGCTATTGGTACCTACACCCACATGATCTGCCAATCTCTCCTATAACATATGAATATGCCCCTCTCACATGGAGGACTCCAGCCTCTAGTCTCCCCCGCCCGTAACTCCGCAACCGCTAACAATCCTCTTGTCTCATTCACCTGTGTTTGGAGCTGCTGAACTAAACGCTGCAGACGATCCCTCTCTGCTGTAATCACAGCTATGTCAGGGTGCTCACGTACACCTCGCAGTTCTACTACCCACCATAATCTATAGGCCTCTGTCATTCCTGCATCCATTACCCTGCGATCGGCTGCTACCTCTTCAGGGCCCTTCTGGAGGTGTTGGCCAGGGAGGTGAGAATGCTGCCATCGGCATCGATCCTCATATATGGTCTATAAGCCAGGGGTATATCCTGCACAAATCCAAATTGTCACCACACGTGATCTATAGGAATCCTCTCATATTCACCTAGCCTATGCCCCGCGATCCACCTCATTCGCTCTACACCCCTTAACTCCTCAGCTATGCTCTCTGTTACCATATAGTTACCGTAAGGCCTCCAACAGATGTCCGCAACCGTCACCCTCTCCCATACCTACCTGTAATAGACAATGTCACCCGTCACGGCCTGAGATCTTGCCTCTTGTTATGTCTGGACCCATCGTCTGAATCCCAACCTCTGTACTCCGGTCTCTCCTACCTGGAGGGATCGGCCTATTGGTCGCACATAAACAATGTGCTCATAGGCCCAACAGTGTAATAAGTATGAACAATCCAGCGTCGTCCTGTGATTTCGCCTACAAGTCCATAAACCCCTGTATAGCTCCGCCAAATATGCAGGTGCCCACACAAACGTAACGTTCCTTTCTACCATCTCCCAGATAACACACATCAATGCCTTTGGAAATCTTCCTCCTTCTGCCCTCGGTAATGCATAATACCCTACCGCTATCATTAATATCACTGCTAACCTTGTCTCCTCAAGGTGTGCTACATACATTACCCCATATGTAAAGGATAAACCTCACTGTGTCAAATCTCGTGCGTATGGACCAAATACTGCTGTTATCGCTCCCCGTGCCGCGCTAGGTAGTGCCTGATATACTGGTTCTCCTGTAATAGGGAGTCTCAAAATCCGGAACACATCTTCCAATGTTATTGTCATCTCCCCTGTTGGCAGATAGAAGGTATTTTTCTCGGGATTCCATCTCTCAATCAATGCCTATAACATACCATGATTACGTGCGATTCGTGAATAATAACGGATTCCACTTAACCCCAAACGATTTATCAATGTCCATTCCGCTGGTGTTACATCCGCTCGGATCCGTGACAACAGTGCTGGCACATTATCATTCATCCTCAACCCTGCCTCTGCCTGTATACACCAAAACAACAAACAACCATTCAATCCGTCAGGGTTTTTCAAACATTCTGGAAATTCCTCCAGTAACCGGTATCGGTTATACATAACCGATATCGGTTGAGTAACCGATACCGGTTCTCCCTAACCGCTACCGGTCACTGTCAATTACATACACCTTCCCTAAAAACAACCACCTACGACAATAATTTGCTCGTTTATTCCTTTTTATACATACAAACATACCTAAAACCCCTGATTGCCTACCCCGTAACACTTACCTCACCTATAACCCTTGCTATCATGTTTTCTTTTTCATATCTACCCACTTAATCTCTTATTCATAACACATGCAGTAGTTAAATCACAAACAAGCTGATACCTCTTGGGTTGTAGCAGCTTGAGGTGGCCCTTGTCTTCCCTCTTGTCCCTGCCTGCTGGATGCTTCTCCTTGTTCTGCCATGATCACCACTCTTTTCAAATTCACCTTTCTACTTTTTGAATCTCAGATCGCATTCACCTTCCCAGTCTCTTTTCTTATCACCCAAATCTCACATTCACTTTCCTTGTCTCTTTTCTCCTTATCACTCAAATCTCTCATGCAAAAACCTGTCTCAGTCATCAAAAAGCGTCGCGTTCGCGTATTTAACCTCTTGCATGGCTCTAAAATTAAAACTTAAGTTGCCACCCTAGCTTTTCTATTTTTAGAAAAGCTCATACCTAAATAACCGGTATCGGTTACTTAACCGATATCGGTCTATCAGCTACCGATATCGGTTCCTTAACCGACATCGGTTACACACCTATCTTTTCTCAACAGCGTTCTTTTCTTCATTTCTCACCTAAATTTTTGTCGCGCCCGCCTCTTTTCTTGCATAAACCACATAATTTACCACATTTGTTCATCCACCACACATAGCATTACAATTTCATTAACATCATTTATTTTATACAAATACACAAACCATCAACTACGGATATCAAGAAACTATCAATCTATACATCATTTGGATCCAACTCATCAGTTACATATATCACAATGTCACAAAACCACCAATTCATCACATAACCTGACATTCATATATACGTACAAAAAAACAAAAACATTAGCATCATCCATCTATCAACATGTCAATTAAACTCATCACACATTCTATATATTACCAGCCATTAACCAAATATTTAAACACATTTTGAACACTGCATGTGGATCAAAACATCATCTCTATATATATATATATATACAAGTTTTCAAAAATACAATGTGCCCTACATCGAGGCCTCTGTGATCTCATCATACAACAAAGCCGGCACGCAGGCTGTAATAACTGTCAAAAAATCTCGACTCGGCTCGCAGACCGGTATCCACTATACAACCCCTACTCGGCTCGCAGGCCGGTATACAATAAATGAATGAATGAATACATGAATAATACATAGGCACACAGGCCTCTATCAATACACCCGGTTCGCAGACCGGTGCCCATCTCTAAAATACAACAACCATGTCTGGGATCTCTCAGCTCTCCCCACCGCCCTCGGCACCTCTCCCCGCTGGTCCCTGTGGTGCCTCTCGCCTCCTGCCCGTCACGGACATGCCAACTGTGGCTGCACCTCCCTGAGATATCTGGCTGTGAGAGGTCTCTGCCCTATGCACTGCATAAGCCTAATACTCGACTCCGGTACCATCAAGAATATCCTGATAATATCGGGCCTCTGCTCTAACCTCCATATAGTGCTCTCGAGCCACTGACGGAGCTGGGGCTGGTCCCCTGGCACCTACAACCAATGCCCCCTGAGCCTGTGTTGGTGCTGCTGGTGGTGCCAGTACCTGTGCTGCTACCTGTACCTGCACCTGTGGCTATGGTGCTGGTGGTGGTGTTGCCTGTGCCTGTTCCTGAGCCTGGGCTAGCTGCCCCTGTAAGACCCCTATCTGTGCCTGCGCAGTAGCTAGCTGCCCCTGTAAGAGCTGCACCTGACCCCTGAGTTGATCTCTCTCTCCTATCACTGCAGCCATTTCTGGCTATGCAGGCGGTACTATCCTGGCTGCTCTCTGCCCAGCCCACCACACCCTGTATGCTCCCGTGCACCCAGCATCATCTACACCCTCACCTGCTGGCCTCTCTGCAACCCAATCTGGATCCACAGGCTGTGGTGCCGGTAGTGGGGCCTCTACATCCTCCCTCCTGTACTGAGGGAAGGGAGGTGGCTCGTCCTGTCGCAGCCCCATCTGCCTGCGTACCCTCTCCAGGGGTATCCGCTCGTACTCTCCTGGCCTCCGTCCTGCTATCCAGAATGTGTACTGGATTAGGCGCAACTGTAAACGGGCTCCTTTGCCAGGGTGGTGACCTCTGTAGGGTCTCCATACAATGTCTACTGCTGTAAGGCCCTCTAGCAAATGTCTATAGTATGCCACATCCCGACCTGCAACAACTGCTTGTGGCTGGCCCACGACCCCCAACCACCTCTGAAAGCCATATCGGTATATGACCTGTGGCCCTGGCTGCTGGGGTAACCCTACTGGCCTGATACATACTATGTGCTCGTATGCCCAACAATGCAACAAAAATGTAGAGCAAATACCGAATCGCCTCCTCCGGCGATAGCCCCATAGCTCCCTGTACAATTACACCAGATATACTGGTGCCCAAGCGTAACAGGTGTGCTCCTCCACCATCTCAAGCAGTACCCCCATCAATGCTCGTGGGAAGTGGCCTCCCTCTGAGTCTGGGAGGGCGAAGCAGGTGATCCCAACCATCATCAACACAGCCAGTCGTGTCTCGTGTCGATGCGCACGGTACATGTCACAGTACCCGATACTCGCGCTATGGTAGGTCAGTAGCGCGGCTGCATCCCCAAAAACTTGCAGTATGCTGTCCATGGTAGTCTCTGAATCTACTTGGAAGACTACCTCTCCCTCGATAGGTAACCGAAGGATGCGATACACATCCTCCAATGTGACGGTCATCTCCCCAGTCGGGAGATGGAACACATTGGTCACCGGATCCCATCTCTCGATGAGGGCGACCATCAGGCTGTGATCTCTCTCTATCACTCTGTACCTCTGGACTCCACCGAGTCCCACCTCGCGCATGATGGCCCAATGAGCCGCAGATACGTGTGGCCTCATCCACACCAACAACGGGGGCATCCTATCCCGCATCATCAACTGCTAACATGCCTGTAAAACCAACCCACATCCTTAGACCTACTCTTTATTACAACATCTACTTTATCATCTAAACACCCCTTTTTATCCCCCCGACCATACCCTGACTCTCTACCACCCCCCTCTAGCAACCTACCACCCTACAAACCCAAAACCATCCCACCCAAAACCAACAAAAAACAAAACCCAAACAAAACACATGCAACCCAACCCCAACACAAAAACAACTCCCACATAAAAACCCCCAACCCAACACCCACACCGACCCACAACCCAACCCAACAACCCAAAACCCAACCTTACACCAAACCCTTCTCCCACCTCCAACTCAAACCCAACCCAACCCTACACCAAACCCTTCTCCCACCTCCAACTCAAACCCAACCCAACCCTACACCAAACCCTTCTCCACTCCTAACCCAACCCCCACACAAACCCTTCTCCACAACCAACCCACCTTATATGGGACATCCCTATTCTGAGATTTCTTACTTACTTTTAGGTTATTCGTATTCTTTGAGCTGGCACCTTCCATTATTCTGAAAAGAGTCCTGCGTCAGCAAAAGAACCAAGTAGCGACTCCGTCCAATGTCTGAGGTCTTATTACGCGTCCCCTGTCTGAGGTATTTATCATGTGTCAACTCTAAACTTGTTGCAAGTCAACAACCCATTTCCTGTCGCGCGTCCACTGTCTGAATATACTGTCACGCGTCAACACTACCCTTGTCGCGCATCAACTTCTTTTCCCAAGTCGCGCGTCAACACTTTCTCTGTCGCGTATAAGTACAGCTGTTGTCGCGTGTCAACAATGCCCTTATCACGCGTCAACACAGCATTTGTCACGCATCAACAATCACAGGCTAACAGTAATCTAAATCTCTGGTGCTTAAGGGTATGCGAGTTCAAATTTTACAGTATTGGTAATTTGTTAAGCTACTTGAGGTATACTACCCCGGCGAATCAGCTAGGTTTTTTATAGGAGATGTTTTCAAATGAAGGCGAAGCCAACCCCCCAAAAAAATATACTATATATTTTAGGCGAACAGGACACTGACCCACTTTGAATAATTCACCTTTTCAAATTTTTTCTAAAATGAAATTTTCACCATATTACAAATATTCGCCGCTAATGAAACTTTCGCCATATTACGAATATTCATGGCATTAATGTGGAAGGAGACAACAAGAAATGTTTAACTACTTTGAAGGCCTCATGGCATTCCTTTTTCTAAATAATGCAACAATCCTTTTTCAACAAATTATTGATCAGATGTACAGTAAAACTTAAGTCTAGAATGAATCACCAGATTACACCGAGCTTTCCAAGAAACGATCTAATGCCAGAGTCATCTAATGGTGGGATCATTTTGAGAACAACCCTGAATTTTGGCTGGGTTCACATAGATTCCTCATGATGATGTAATGTAACCTAGGAGTTTCCCTCCTGTTACACCAAATACACATTTTTCTATATTTAATGTGACTCTGTATTTGATCAAACGTGAAAGAATGATGCATAGCACTTCTGGGTGATCACAATGCACTTCCTGGCCTTGGCCAACAAGTCATCTGCATAGGATTCCATGATTTTATGAATAAGATCGTGAAATATGTATGTCATTACCCATTGGTATGTGGCACCAGTGTTCTTGAGACCGAATGGCATAACAATGCATAGCAATAAGTTCCCCAAGGAGTTATAAACATAGTTTTGGCTTGGTCTTGTTCATATATTCTAATTTGATTATATCCCGAAGAATCCATCCATGAGAGACAAACTCTCAAATCCAACTATTGCATCAACAATGACATCAATGGATGGTAACGAGAAGTTGTCCTTGGGACACTCCTTGTTAATGTATCGGAATTCTATGTAGATGCATATTTTCCCATTCTTTTTTAGAATGGGGATGATATTGGATACCCACTGAGAGTAATCAACTGGTTTGATGAACCCTACCTGGAGAAGCTTCATTACCTCTTCCTTCACCATGAGAGCTACCTTGGGTTTCATTGGTCTTGATTTTTTTTTAATTGGCTTTACATCTGGTTTGGTAATGAGGTTATGTACCACGATGTGTGGTGTAATTCCCATCATTTCTTTATAATTAAATGCAAAAGCCTTTTGATGTTCTATGAGGATTCGAGTGTGTATTTCTATCTCTTCTGGAGTTAGTAAAGACCCTAGTTTTAAGATCTTTGGTTCTTCCTCCATTCTGATGTTAACATCAATTGATTCTTTGATTAAAGAAGCAGTTACCTTATTCAAACTCAGGCGGGGCTAGAGGTAGTTCCAGATCTTCTCCATTCTCTACCGCGTATATGTTGAGCTCCTTTTGTGGGGGAAGCTCTATCATGGGATTTCCAAAGTAAGAAGATGAATGTGGGATTACGGACAAATCTACCACATGATGGGTGAGATGTAACTCTGCATAGGCATTTAGGTAATCAAGAGTGGCTCTATCACTGTCAATGTGATCTAAGATAGTAGATGTGTTCTCAGCTGATGTTTTTTTAAAAGAGGGTTTGACATTTTCTTTACTAATGATTCAGTACGAAGGGATACCATGAAACATGTGTCTTCCAACTCACTGTTTAGAGTAAAACGTGAAGATGAGGTTGCTATTGAATCTGTGAGAAGGTTTTGTTCTCGCGGGATTGCTTCAATTGATATGAAGTTAAATCCTTTGCTCAGATCTAATACTGTTGTTTTGTAGAGCTGTAAATGTTTAGCTCTCAGTCTCATACACCTTAGAGACTTGGTTTGCTACTAATTGAGAGTCTCCTAACACTCTGATGTCATTAACACTGAGCCTTTTAGCTATGATGAGACCAAGGAGGAGGGCTTTGTACTTCAATGCACCATTATTCTGTAAATTCAAAATTTAGTTTAAATGTGAATGGTAAGATATTTCCCTTGGGAGAAGTAAAGATCACACCTACCTCAGCCCCATAGCGACATCTAGCTCCATCGAAATGGAGAGTCCAATATTTACTTGGGAAGATGGATGTTGGGACATTTGCTACATCCATATTTCTTTTGCTTCAGTTACTTCCACCATGCAGAGTTCCTCTACTGGAAGAGAACCAACTCCTAGGGTACATCTCATACCTACAGAATCAAATGGAAAGAAAATTGGTAGATCATGCTCTAGCAATTTGACTAGTTTTGTCAGTAGTTCCTAATGATATTGTTTTCTACAACGTTAGCCTCATCCTTGAGGGCTGGGATATTCTTGATTAGGTTCATAACTTCTAACTCTGTTGTAGGTACTCAACTTTTCTTCTGATTTTGTGTTGGTTGGTTTGTTAAGTTGGTTTGTTAGGAGTTCAAACTTAGAGTGAATGCCTAGCCATTTCTTCAGGTCTAGCTAGGTGTATATCGAATGGTTTCAAATTACATTTTGCTATGAATACCTTTCCCAAGTGTAGGAATCTTATTTCTTGAAATAACATAGAAGGGATTGCCTTCATATGGTGTATCCATGGTCGGCTGAGGATCATATTATAGTTGGTTTCCTAATCTATAATATAAAACTCAGTGAGGATTGTTTTGGGTCCTAAGGTGACTGGTAGTATTATAGCTCCAATCTAAGTGGCTTTAAGGCTATCATAGCCTCTTAGCATATTCCGAGTTGTGGAACAATTTTGTTTCTCCATACCCTAGCTTTTGAAAGAAAGAGAAGGGAACTATGTTAACTGCTACCCACCCATCATCAACCATTGTGCATTTAATGCATAATTGTTATAAACCCACACTTGTAAATGTAAGGCCGGATCACCTCTATGTGCAATCTCAGCATCTGTTGGCATTATTGTTTATGTTGAATATAAACTTGGTATCCCTATCTGACTGCCCTGGAGGGTGAATATCAAAGTCTATATGGTTTACCTATGTATTTCAGGAGATGGAGTGATGTTAATTAAAGGACCTAAACCTAATGCTTCTAAAAGAGGAGCCCTATGGGTAGGGGATTTCTTCAATAAGTCCAAAAAGGAGATGTGAGAGAAGGCCTTTGTTAGGTCATTGATTAAATCATAGGCACCTACAGGTTTTAATAATGGTTTTTGAATGTTATCTTTCTCTAGTGGGTAAGCTTGGATTTGGCTAAGAGGAATACTCTCGTGTCCTTGTTATGGCTTCCACATGTAGCTCAGTGTCTAACTCCACTAAACTAACTAACTTGGGTCGTAGCTGATTTCCTAATTGCAGCGTGACAGGTGGATTTAGCAAAGTTGAGGCTTCATGATCATTGTTTCCTATCATTTCACCCTTGTTCATCCCTTTTGTATTTAATTTATCATCATTTGGGAGCGGGTCATTGAAAATCTTGAGGGGAGCATTTTGAGGGGAGATTTCTCTTGTGAAATTATTTGGCACAGGTGATGCAGGATCTGCTAAGAACATGTCTATGAAAAGTTGTCATTTGTTCTTCTGGAAAACATTGCATGAATTTATTGTAATCGCGGACAAGTTCTAGTGTCATGACCCCAAAATTTTTGGAAACCACAATACGAGTTGGGATTGTAATTCCTAGGTTGTTGGTTTGGCACGTATTGTGGTCCAAAACTCTGATTAAACTGTTGACTATTAAATTTTTACGTTTGTTGTCTTTGGTTTTGGTTTCTGGTTTTTATATCCAGTTGAATTTTGACTAGGACCCTGTGTCTTGGTCTGCCTTTGTTGTTGTTGTTGTGGATGATTAACATCCACCGAGTTGATTGTCAGGGTAAAGTTGTTGTTTCATTGATTGTTAATCGGTGGTGGATTATTTACAACATTTGGTTTTTTTACTTGGTCAGTTACCCCATCTGTTGTTACACTGTGATTTTTGTTAAGGATTTTATGTCCTTGATTGACATTTGTGGTAGTAGGATAGGTCGTAGTATTTTGGTTGAGGGTGATTAACCTCCCATTTATTCCATACGTCTTGCGACCGCTATCTATTACAACTTGATCTATTCGGAGGGCGATCTCGAGTACTTCATCGTAAGTCCATAGTGGGAACTTCTGGACTTATTCCTTTACCTCTCTACTGAGAGAATGAAGGAATAAATCATATAGTTCCATCTGGTCCATGTTTGGAGTGCTTGCTAAAGAATAGAGGACTGTATGCCATCTTTGGATAAAATGAGCAACAGATTCATTGTGTTCTTGTTTAATATGCAAGAATTCCCTGATTCCTATCCTCAATAATTTGTTCATGTCAAATATCTTGATGAAATCTGAAACAAGTTGTTTAAATGAATGTATTAAGGCTTCAGGTATTCTGTAATACCAATCGAGGGTGACACCTTCTAAGGTTTTGGGAAATATTTTAGCAACAACTCCATCCCAGGGGAGAAGTTCTTGAATGGCTGTGACATAGGCCTTAATGTGTGCATTTGGGTCTCCCTCCCCTTTAGTATTTGGGTAGATTGGGGAGCGGTCTTGGAAGCATGACGTTTCGTATGGTGAAGTCTAAGGGTTCTTTCAAATATTCAGAATAAGTTCCTATCGCATAGGTTTCAGCCATCAATGGTGCCTATTGAGGGGGTGGAGGTGGAATGGGTTGTTGATATGGCGTAGCGTATGTATTTGCAGGGACGTAAGGAAATCCTTGTGGTTGAGTGAATATGCCAGGATAAGAGAACTTATCTCCCTATGGTGATTTGGAATACATGCTTAAGTACGGAGGAGTATTTCCCAGGAATGGATTATTTTGTACTAGACCGGGAGGTATCATATTTTCCACCAGGGTGGCATTAGCAAATGCACGGTTCTAGTTGGTGCTTGTTGCTGAATACTGAGGAGGCATGCCCAATGTTCTTGTTCCCGTGAGGAGGTCTACTTGGCTAGGATGATGTGGAGGATTGAAATTTCCTACCTGCATGAATTGAGAATTTTGACTTGCTTGAGCAAGTTCTAACCCTCTAACTTTTTCTACTAAAGTTGAGATGACTTCATTTGGTGAAGTCACAATATTTTTCCTTAGTGGTGTGTGTTTGTATAATTTGAGGTTGTATATGCATATGGTATCCAACTATGAATTGATCGGTGCCTTACCAAGTTATAATCTAAGGGAATTTCCTATAGGTAGTGGCATGGAGGTGTTTTCTTGAAAAGAGACCTCGGGTTGTGTTTGTAAACCTCCTATAGGTGGGTAGATACTCTGAGAGTGTTGTTCACTCCTGGCATAATGCACTGAATGTTCATCATCTAAAAATAGATAAGGATCTGATTGTCTACTAAATTTTTGGTTTAAGCAACACCTAAGGAGATGAACCAGATTCTCCCGTAAAACGTCATGTTGTTCGAGCGTGAAGGCTCTGGTTGTTGCATTTGAGCGAGCTGATCCAACTCCTCTATTTGGAAAGAAGAACTATATCTAGTCCTTGGAGGTAGAGTTTGTATTGACAATCAGTTAGTTGAATAGTTGTCACCCCCATGCGGAGAGCGAGGGTGATTGTTGTCTATTCAGTTGATCATAGTATGCTTCAAGACCTAGGAGAGGTCTACCATATGCATCAAATCCCGACATATTCAGGGGGTATATGAATACCCACAGAATGATGGGAAAGAGTGAAGGTGGATGGAAGAAGTGAAAAAATAAAAGAGGAAGAACTGTTTCATTCACGTCAGGTTTACCAATTTTGAGTGGTGACACTGATGTGAAGACTAATGTGATAGAGAAGATGAAATAAGTGTTCGATTCATGTCGGGTTCACCAATTTTGGTGGTGAAGCTGATGTGAAGGCTAATGTGATAGAGAAGATGAAATAACTCTTCGCTTCATGTTGGGTTCACCAATTTTGGTGGTGAACCTGATGTGAAGGCTAATGTGATAGAGAAGATGAAATAAGTGTTCGATTCACGTCGGGTTCACCAATTTTGGTGGTGAAGATGATGTGAAGGCTATACGTGATAGAGAAGATGAAATAAGTGTTCAATTCATGTCAAGTTCACCAATTTTGTATGATGGAAAAGTGAAAAGCGAGCATGGAATCTACAAGTAACTCTTCCTCGCACCCAACCTCCTGAGGTCATGCCGAGACAGCCGGTGGGGATGGATTATATGTAGGGTATGGACAAACTAATTGGGAAATATTATGTCTTCGACGCGCACTAATGGAATCTATGAATCTAAGGCAAAGAAGGCCCTCCTAACTTGAACTGGCATGATAGATCGGTCGGTGAGGATGACTGCTCCAAGGCTCCAATCAGTATCGAGCTCTGGCGTGATCTGATCTATAGGTTGTGGGATACATGAAAAATGACTTGGGATTGTTTCGTGTATGTCTCCAGACAGGGTCATAAGATGGATAATGGATATATAGGGGATTCTATGGGAGATTCTCTAGCCTAGTGCAGAAATCTTTAGCTTGATTAGCTATTATGTCTAGTAAGGATAATTGTGCGATAATGGTTGGTGGAAGTGGAGAAGATCTAAATACTAATGTGTGTAAACTAGCATCTACGTCTAATTGACCTGTGGACTCATTGGGTTTTGGGATCTGTGAATCACAGCTGTAAGATTCGTGGTTGTTGTGGACCTCCTATGGTCATGTGCGGAATTAATCCCTGATCCCTACTATCTAATAGTCGTATGCCTTTTCAGCCTCTATATTTAGAACTAAAAGTTCAGCAATCTTCTCAGACCCTACAGGTGTTCTGGCAACTTGAATTCTTAGGCTAGTGTTTATGTCAATGAGGATATCTCCTGCATCTGGCTATGGGACCAAAGGATCACAACCAAATGCTTGCTCCCTTTCAAGCCCTTCTACAGTCATGCAGATATCTATTTAGGGAAATATGTAGCTTGGCTGGTTTGTCCAAAACGCATGTGCTTGGTCGTCTTCTATGTTTAATCCTCTTAACTGTGGGCTGATTTCTTGTAGGTCTGTTATTTTTCAGAAGACTTGGATTCTAATATTATGATCTATATCAGTTATTGCTATAACAAGATTGGGTTGAGGCACGATTCGCTCCAATACGTATTCTCTGGGCTCCCTAGGTCCCGCGATTGTCATACGAAAGAAACGATATAAACCTAACTAAGTTAAGGTAAACTAATTATACGAAGTATATCCACAGCAATATATATAAATTCCCTGTTTTTTTGTTTTCGACAAACTATTGAATGAAATTGAAAGAGCAATTATTTAAAATATCTAGAAATTGACAACTGAACTAATAACGAAATTAAAATAAACAAGGCAGCCGAGTATAGCTACTTTCCTGTGCAGTTGTAAATCTATTCTAAATAATGAAATAACTAATCTAATCTATTTGAAAGACCCCCGATCTTACCTCAGAAGTGAGGAATGAATCATAGTTTCTTAGAAACTATCAATCCCCACAACTTCCCCAGTAATATCGAAAGTGAGATTAACTGAAATGAAATGATTCACTACTCTATTTGATATGTTTTAACTAGAAATTTGATAGCTTGAACCTAGATTTTGCAGAAAAGTGGTGAATCTGATTGTGTGTGTGGCTTTGTCCCCTCAATGTGATCTCCTCATTCATTCGTGCTCACGTGAATCCAGAAAAGCGTGTAATGCTAGCATCAACAGAAGTATGTATTATAACAATGACATCTTTGGGTGCAGACTGAATATAATGTGAGTAGGAGAGGGATGACGCAAGATAACAGAGCTTGGCTTATTTAATTCCTAGCGGGATTTATTGCGAGTCATGCAACATAAAACATCCAAAACCTAAGACTATTCTTCTTAATGAACAAAACTTGCAACTCTAATGGCTTCAGACTAAAAATAAAACTATCCTATCTGAATTTGATTGTATGAAACAGTAATAAATGTAGCTTCTAAACAGAAAAACAACACTAACTATGCATGCAACAAATTAAACTAATACAATTCCTAAGCAAGAATTGAAAGACTAAAATTGAAATGAGATACTGAGAGGCAAATTTTGAGGGGCCATTTGCTTGAGCACAAACCAGCTATTTATAGAATTCCCATTTACCCCAAAGGTGAAATCCAAATTGAACTCCTTTACAATAAACAATGGAAAAACACTATTCTTGGGAACCAAAATCATAAATACAAGCAAAGGCGGTGAAAAAAGCTAGTAAACGTTGAAATTTTACACGAATTGCGATAAAAGGAACGTTCTAGAAAAACACGTGAAGGACACCTCCCTTAGCAGGGTAGCGGTTACAGGACCACTGCCCTGCCTGGGCGGCGGTCACGAGACCTCCTCCCAGGTAGGGTAGGTGGTTTCATCACTGAAGAACAAAAAGCAAGGAAAAGAGGGGGGAAGAGCAAAACAAAGCACGCAGAGGCTAAGCGGGGGGCATGTGGGATGTTAATGTATACTTGGAGAGATTTTCCTGATCCTGAATACCTCACGAGGAGACCTTTATCATCATTGGGGCTTATGTAACATTTCATATGACAGAGCAGTACCCTACAATTTTTGGTACGTACAGGCACCCATTCCCATTAGGAGGCATAAGTGGCCTCCTCATAGGTCTTACTCTTTTGGCTTTCTTGATAAGCCTTGTTATTTTTTTGTTTTTCTCGAGTCCTTCTTGTTAAATTGTTGTTGTGGTTGTATGTAAATGGAATTGAATGTGAAAATTATTTGTTAAGTATTGTGGAAACTAGTAGTTGCCATGAGTTGAGATCTTCTCCCATTGCAATGTGGTTGGGGCTCGGGGGCCAATGGGGAGGATGGCTTCTTTGAAAGAGAGCTACGGAATGAGAAATAGAAGAGATAGATTTATCTCATATTATTCTGCCAAATACAAAGCACACGTACAATATATATAGGACTGAAATCTGAACTGACTCCCTAACTAAATTGAGAAGATCCACAATAGTAGTAGAGAATGATGTGATAAGAGATAATATGATAAGATAGACACCTAAATTTAATAACCAACGTATCCTAACATTCCCCCCCTTATTACATTATTCTTGCAAATGTGACCTCTGAAAGATTCAAATTTCACTTTTCCAAGAGATTTAGTGAGAATATCAACAACTTGTGCTTCAGTAGGACAGTACTGGAGCTGAATTTGATGGTTCAAGACGTGCTCTCAAATGAAATGGCAGTCAATTTCAATATGCTTTGTTCGTTCATGAAAGACTGGATTCTGCACGAGCTTTAACACACTCTGATTGTCGCAATAGAGAATAGGTGACTGTTTTTCAGGAATTCCTAGGTCATCCATAATGCGACGTATCCATATTACTTCGCACATAGCTCCTCGTGTGGCGTAATATTCTACCTCTGTGGATGAGATAGAAACAACATTCTACTTCTTGCTTATCCACGAGATTGGTCCAGATCCGAGATGAAATATGTATCCTATAGTTTGACTTCCTATCATCAACAGATCCAGCATGGTCTGAGTCGACATATCCCTGGTAGAAAGAATTGATCATTCTTTTTATATTCTAGACCATAATTAGTTGTTCTTCAGACATATCTCAAAACATGCTTTGTTGCATTCCAGTGACATTTCTTTGGCTCTTGCATGAACCTGGAAAGATAGCTGACAGCATAGCAGAGATCTGGTCTGGTGTATGTCAAATAGATGAGCCCTCCAACCAATTGCCTGTAGAGAGTTGTATCTACTTGAGGTGAGTCCTGGAATCTTGAAAGTTGCAAGCCTTTTTCCATGGGAGTGGATATAGGTTTACAGTCAGACATTCTGTACTTTTCCAGGAGTGTCTTGGCGTACTTTGTCTGGGAGACAAAGATGTGATGCTCCTTTTTCCATATTTCCAAGCCAAGACAGTAATGTAGTAGCCCCAAATCTGTCATGTCGAAGGTTCTTTTGAGATCATTCTTTACAATATCAACCTGATCTTCTGAACTACCAGTGATCACAAGATCATCTACATAAACAACCAGAATGATAATTTCTTTGCCTACCTTCTTTATATACAAATTTGAATCTAAGGGACTACGAGTGAACCCATGCTGCAAAAGGTGATCGTTGATCTTGATATACCATGCCCTGGGAGCTTGTTTCAGTCCGTAAAGAGATTTGATGAGACGACATACCTTTTTAGGCTGATTTTCATCAACAAATCCTTCAGGTTGGGTCATGTATACTTCTTCTTTCAGATCACCATTTAGGAAAGCACTCTTGACATCCATCTGCTAAAGTCTCCATCCTTTCTGTGCTGCAAGTGCGCAATACTACTCTGATGGTCTTCATCTTCGCAGTGGGTGCAAAGGTTTCTTCATAGTTGATGCCTTCATTCTGAGCATATCCTTTGGCTACAAGTCATGCTTTATGTTTTTCGATGGATCCATCTGCCTTATATTTTGTCCTTGAAGACCCATTTTCAGCCTATGGGTTTCTTTCCTGTAGGCAGATCGACAAGTTCCCATGTCTGATTTTTCATGAGCGAGTCATATTCTATTTCCATAGCTTCCTTCCACTGAGTTTGACTGAGTGCTTCATGAACATTATCTGGCTCGGAGCTATTCATCAGTGAACTCATGAGTGCAAAGTTTACCTCATTTCTTGTTTGACTCCTTTTTTTGACTCCGGATGATGTATCTGGGAGTTGTTGCAAATTTGAGTCCTTGATAGTTCTTTGTACCCACTTCGGATGAGAACTTGACTTCTTTTGAGAAGAACTGTGTCGTTGCCGTGAGGATTGATGTGGAGTCACATTCTGCAGTTCTCCAAGGTCAACAAATAGTTCTCCTGGTAGTATTTCTTTTCTCTGAGTAGTCTCCTCCAGCTCATCATCTGATTCAGAGACTAATCGGTGAGATGTGTTTGGAAGTGGATCTTCTGTTGATACTATTGAGTCAAAGGATGGACTCGTCACAAACCACATCCCGACTCTCGTATATTTTCTTTGTCTCAGGATCCATGAGACGATACGCCTTCGAGGTAGTACTGTAGCCAAGAAGGATACACGGGAGTGTTTTTTGGCTCTACTTTCTTTCTCTTTTGAGCTGGGACATGCATGTATGCTGTGCAACCAAATACTCACAAATGAGAAATTGATGGTTTTTTACCACTCCATACCTCTTCTGGCATCTTGTTCAGTAGAATCTTTTTTGGTGCCCTGTTGAGAAGATATATAGCCGTTTGTACTGCTTCAGCCCAATAGCGTTCTCCTAGCTTTGCAGTTGATAGCATGTAGCGAGCCATCTCCATCACTGTGCGATTGCGACGCTCAACAATGCCATTTTTCTGGGGCGTGTAGGAAGCAGTCAGGTGCTGCTTAATGCCATGATGGTTTATGAAGGGTAAGAACTTCTTTGATGTGAATTCCCCCCCTCGATCTGAGTGGAGTAGAAGAATTAGTTGACTAGACTCTTTGACAACACGATGATAGAAGTTCTGAAAGTGTTGAAGAGCCTCACTTTTCTGCTTTAGGAAATATACCCACATCTTGCGAGAGTGGTCATCCACGACTACAACTGGAAGTATTTGTATCCTGAAAACAAAGCAGGCAATGGGCCGTTCAGATCGGTATGAACTACCTCCAGACACTTCTTGGCATGGAAGGTGCTCGCTTGAAACGGATCTCTATGTTGTTTTCCTGCAAGACAACCAGGGAAAATAGGCAAGGAACTGGACAATTTGGGTAGTCCACGGACCATTGCTTTTGAACTCATCTAGTGCAGTGAAACCGACCAACAAGTGTCCATATCTAAAATGCCATAGGGCAGTTGATTCTATTGTTGAAGCAGATAAAGCTACTACAGAAGATGAAACAGTATCTAAAGCAAATAACTTATCTTTTACAAAGGCTTTAGCAAGAACCGTACCTTGTCGGGAGATTAAGCATGATTTATTGCCATTTTGAACAAGAAATTCAACCTTAAGGTGATGATTCAAGAGTTGAGTAACTGACAAAAGATTACTAGTCAAGCCAGGAACATATAGTACCTTTGTAAGTGTACATTTTCGTGGCCCCAGAGGAATGGTCACATTCCCTATTCCTTCTGCAATGTACTCTTTATCATCCGCTATCCGAACTCGATCTCCAGTTGGCTCTTCATGTAGTGAATCAAACAGCTTCTTGTCACCTGACATATGCTTGCTTGCACCAGAGTCTATGAACCAGACTTTCTTCGTGGGCTGAGAAGTTTGACAGATGAGTACAAGATTCTTACTACAATGGGCTCCTTCTGATGTCTCCTCATCAGATTCATCATCCTCTTGTTGGGCTGCAAGATGTCCTTTTTGCTTTCTCCAGTGGGGACATCATTTAGACTTTTGAAAATCTTCGCGCCCAGATGTGCTTGTATGGCTTGAAGGCCCCTTGTTTCAGGCTGTTGTGCCAACAGTGATAAGTGTCGTGAGTATTGGTTCTGTAAATGTGACACCATCTCTTTGAATTTTGATCTTTCTGTTTGGATTGCGCTGGATTTGGCTTCTCTGGGGGACCTTTCCGATTCTTCTGGCCACGATTAGGCTTTGAGAACAAGGCTTTTTCCTGAGACTCCCCATGTGATGAAGTGATAGCTTCTTCCTGCTGCAGCAAATTCACAAGCTCTTGGAATGTCACTATTTGTTTAGACACATTCAGTGTTGTAACAAACACTTGAAATTGAGAAGGGAGTGCTCTCAAGGTGATTGGGACGAGCAGTTTATCATCTACCGTTTCACCGAGCGCCAATAACTCTGATCTCAACTCAGCCACGTGATGCAGAAATTCCTCCACTTTCTCGTCAGACCCCATAGAGAGGGTGTGTAGCTTCGACTGAAGATGAAGAATATTTTTCTGATTTTTGGATTCATAAATGGTTGCCAACTTGTCCCAGACCTCCCTTGGGTTTCTCCGCATTCCGAACATGCGGTTGCACATCATCACTGATACTGAGCATTATCAACATCAAGGCTTTAGCACTAGCCATGTCATATTTTATTAGTTCATCGGGGGCTGTGGGAGCAAGCACAGACCCTGTGATAATTCCCCATAATCCTTCAAACTGAAGGATTGTCTTCATTTTTGTCTTCCAGGCCACAAAATTAGGCCCTTTGAGCAATTGAGCGTCTGACAGAAGTAACTTCAGAGCAGAAATTGTAATAAAAAAAATTATTTATTTGAATAAGTTATTACAATTTAGACTCACTGTCGAGAATGACTGGCTCGTAGATGCTCGCGATATTCACGTGCTGTGAGATGGCGACGCTTTACAGGGCGTTGTTCTTCGTCATCACAATCTACGTCAAATCTGGCTTCTAATTCTTCCCGTACTCGCTTTTCTTGGCAGCTGACATCGAAAAGAAAGTACTCAAGGAGTCCTTCTCGAACAAGTTTGTCGAATGTAAGATTGCCGCAATTTCAAAGCTCGTTCAGCAAAGCAATGTAGAACCCGGAGCTCTCAGGAGCTTCTCCACGGTGTTCTCTGGCTGGCAAGTTGATGTTGTGGCTTTCAGCTTGTGGCGACCGTGTTGTTGACACTTTCAATCGAGTTGTCTACACTCGACATTCGATGTAGTGTAGAAGAGACTATTATAGACTCAAAACTACCTCGAAAACGTTTGAAGGTCTCCGCGCACGGAAATAAATTCTCTCTCCTGGTGAGATCTCCACGTCCAGCTTGTGGTCTCCAACATGCTCAGACAGTCTCCACGAAAGAGTTGTCTTCAATACGCTCAGGTTTCGAACATGGCTCGGCTGGCCGTGAGTTCGATGTAATTGATTTGAGTATCGCTGAATCCAATCCGGGATTCTGATTACATTCGATCGCTGGGAGAACAGAATCCTGATGTTTCAGCTTTTGATGGCTACTCAAAGCTCTTCACTCAGACAACAGACCAGCTTCATACACGCTCTGATACCAAACTGAAAGAGAGCTACGGAATGAGAAATAGAAGAGATAGATTTATCTCATATTATTCTGCCAAATACAAAGCACACGTACAGTATATATAGGACTGAAATCTGAACTGACTCCCTAACTAAATTGAGAAGATCCACAATAGTAGCAGAGAATGATGTGATAAGAGATAATATGATAAGATAGACACCTAATCTAATAACCAACGTATCCTAACATTCTCCTCTCCATTGGGTATCTTGGTTAGGTGGAGAGCATTGCCTCTCCCCCTATTTTGTTTTGAATCAAGCAATCCTTGAAGGAGCTATCTTGTTGGAGTTGAAGAATGAAGTCTTGTTGGTGGCCATGTAAAACTGTCTTGTATTTTAACCCACTTAGAGTGGAAGAAATTGTAATAATGCATTTCATTCTTGTATTTACTTTTGTATGACTTCCCACATCAAGTGGAGAACATTGTTGTAATCTTGTAGAAAGGGATTTTACATTTAATGTTTGTATATTGAAAAGAGAAAGAAAGATTTGTATGGTTTAGTTAGGAAATGACAAAAGGAATTCTTCTTCATTGCAAATATTGTCGAGTTAGTTTTGCAAATATAAAAGAAATTATTTTCTCCTTTTTGAAATCTTGGATGTGTTGTGAAAAAATTAGTGCTTGCATTAAAATATTAAGCTATTTTACAATGGAAAGGAAAGTGTATTTTCATTGAGTAGTTATTGTATTGTAAATGTGAGAAGGAAAAAAATGTAGAGATTGTTAGAAGTTGAATTTTGTTTAGACAATATCATTGTATGGAAAATAAAGTTATTGTGGTTATTTAGAATGTATGCATATTGTAGTAGAATGAAAGAGAGAACAAGTTAAATTATATAGTATCTAGGAAAGTTAATTTTATATAAAGAAATAACAAAGAAATAACATAGATTTACATTCCTTTGCTCTTGTAATGGAAAGAAAGGATCTAGTTAAATAAATGGAAATTATTCTTGTAAGTAGATGAATTTTAATAGATTTGAAAACACTTTAAAAGGACTAGATTTAACTAAGAAATGAATAATAGAGGACTAAATCTCAAATCTGGAACTTGGAATGAACAAAGACAACTTATAATGCATTTTTACATCCTTTGACAACTTTAAGTTTTTGTAAAAATCTCAGCTTTAAGGTTTTGTTTCTCATAAATAGGACTGTCACCCTATGCAGAGCATTGGTCCCATAACCTCCGCTCAGGTAGTGGCAGCGGTCTCAAAACCACCGCTCAGTAGGGTGGCGGTCCTGTGTTTGTTTCCCAGGTAAGGCAACAATTTCGCAACCACCACTCTAGAGGATGGCGGTCTACTGTTTGTCACCCTAGTAGGGAGGTAGTCCCAGAACCACCGGTTTTCTCTGAGTGACGGTCCTGTCACTTATGACAGAATTCCACGGATCCACGATTGTGCATGAAATTTAACCAGTTTTCACTAATTCCTAAGTTGTAAACTTTAATCTATTACTACCAGCAAGTAAAATAAATGTAAATACTTAGGAATGGGACAACAAAACACTCAAATGGTGAATCTAAAAGCATTCTTTCATTTATATCAAAGGGGGTAGGGTTTGCCCCAAATTTAAACCCAATACACTAGAATCTTGGAAAAAAAAATAGATTGGAGGAGGAAACTCCTCCCAATCCTTGAAGGAAATAGATTACATAAATAAAAGACAAAACTAAGCTAAGCCTAGACTAAATCCTCCTGTAGAACCCTCCATGGCTTTTTCCATTTTGCTCTCATGGCTTCCTCCTCTCTAACCTGCAAATTTAACAAAAGAAAATGAATCAAATGAGAAGAATAGAATGAGAATAGGTTTTAATAGAATTTTATAAGGATTTTAGGGCAAGGATGGGAACCCTAGGATCTAATCACTTAGATGGATTTGATCCAATGGTGGAGGATTGACTCTACCTTTATTAAGTACAAATGTAATTTAAATGTTTAATGTAAAATCCTTAAGGGTAGGGGTGTGATGTTCCTTTTAACCCTTAGTATGTGTAGAAACTTATTAAAGGATCCTTTAAGCTATTAAAGTAATGGATTTAAAAACTTAGCATAAGATTAACCTTGTTAGGATTGAGCTTAATTTGAAAGAAGAAAATATCCAATTAAGTGAATTTAAACCTTACTATTTTCCTATAGAACTATCGGTTATTGTACCCTAGAGATAATGGTGTTAACACATAACTTTCAACTCGACCTGTTTCTTCAATCGTAAAACTAAGCTAAGTAGTGTAAGTAAATTAATGTACCCTTTTTGCATCCTTGTATCGTAACCTTCCCTTTTAACCTAAACAAAAAAAAATTAGTCGCATTTTCAGGTTAAGTGTTAGGTTGAAGCGAGTTCCTAGAACGTTTTTTTTGCGAGTGTTACAACCTGGGCCAGTCTAACTCTCCATATTGCATCTTTTATTTTTTGGGATTTGATATAGTTTGAGGGTTTTGCATGTCATCTTCTCTTTCTATTTTACAGATGAATTTGATGATATTCTAATGACATACAGGTGACCAGTAGAGAAGATTAGCAACACTATTGCGACACAAAAATACAACTTTCTAAGATCTTGTATAGCCACATGCACATAACAAAGGTCCCTATTGCATCGGTGCCCTAGTCCTATTCCAATCGCCATAGTCTTTTCATATCTGAAAGTTCTAGAATTTATCAGGTGTAGTTATGATAGTTTCCCCTTCTTGTTCATCAGTTCTTCAACCCATAAAACATTGGGATCAAATGCGAAATCAACTAAGTATTTCTTTCCCTCTCTTGCACTTATGGTTTTACTCTTCTTTAGCTTATTGCTTGTGTCATCAATATTCTAGCAGTTTCTTAGGATTTTTTTTTATCATATGTGACTCTAAAATTAGGATTTTACAAATTCCATATTTGTTAAATCTACATCATTAATATAATAACAACACAAATACTAATAAAAATTACTACAACAATAACAATGTACTTTTTTCAACAACTAACAAGTTACCCACTTAATATTGATGGTTAATGATACAATCATATAACACACCATTGTCTATAGAGAAAACTCAACAATATTATTTTTCACAAATTATTCAATTATGATAAGTCATTCCCTTACCTATATTGCATAGATGTTATTGTAGATTTTTAATAACCATTACGGTAGCATGTATTTCATTATTCTATGATAACCTAAATAGAATTCAAATTGAATTTGTTGACATGAATTATGATGTTTGTCTTAATGGAGCTCCCTTATATAAATGTAGTGAATTGTTCTTATATAGGCACATAGTCAACTTCTTGTAAATTTCTCTCCAAGATATCCAAACCACATCAAATAAATGAGTTGTAGACATTAGATGGAAGATAGAATCCAAAGGAACCATCTCATAGCTAAGCTCAATACAAATGCAATTCATCCAAATGAATACAATCTCAAAGCTAGTAAACCATTATTAACCCTCATTTATGAATCTTTGATCTCAATGTTGCTACGTTAAATGATTCAACCCTTTGTGCCATTTTTTTAAAAAACTACACATATAATGTGAGAAGTCATACACTCCTATTTTAAGAAGTCACTATAGACAGTCCACTAAATTATTTGCTTTTTTTTTAGTTGTGCGGTGTGAAGATAATTCTTCCATTAAACTATGAGTATCTAGAAATGAATTTTTTTATTCTATGTACATGTTTGAAGGATCATGGATTTGCACCATAATTCCACGTGCTTACTGCATTATATAAAGTGTTGTGTGGATTCAAATTAATATTGTGGATTATATTGAGGTATTATAATAGTTTTACAAACATGAATGTCTAAAATTATAAAAGAAACAAACAGAAAAGATTTTGAAAATGACAACATATTATATGAATGTAAAAAAATTATGTAATTACGCTTTATACAGAAAGAAAACAACACATAGATGCAATCATTTTACTCGCCTACTCTAACACATTTTGGTTGATAATATATTGAAAGTGAATTTATATGATCCTATATTAGTATGTGTATCTTGTATTTGAAGTACATTTAAGAGTAGGGATGTAGGTCTTTTATCAAAAGAAAATTCAATAACCTTATACACCTCATATTTGAAGGATAATAAGAGATAGTGTATATGTACATTAATATACTTACTCTATGTGCACCATGTTCATATTTGTTAACCATTTATTTTGTGTAGGGGTTGTTGATGCATTCTCCTTCCATGGCGTGTCTCAAGGACATTGCAAAAATTAGGTTGTGATCCAACTAGGTCATGTGGACTAGCCCACAACATTTCAGAGATATCACTATTATGCTATAGTTCCCTCACACATACCTCATTCCCTCATTTTTTCACACATTATACACATCATGTCTATTTATATTATCATTTTCACTTTCTTATTCTCATTGCATGCTCTTATCACTACTTGTGGTCATTCTAGACCTTATTCGTTACCCCCATATATCTTATAGATTACATTCCTCATTGTTTTCCAACCCATGTCCTTAGGGTTCCTCCACAACTAACTCTATCTCCTGTGGATGATGGTTTAAGGTTTGGGTTTTCCATATCTGACGCCACCGCCCATAGGGGATGGTGTTGAGTAAATACACTGATCCAATTTTTGTTAGTTAGAGCATACTTTTTTACACACTTATGTTTTCACTTTTTAGAGTCCATGAATTCCAAATAGAATTTTGGGTTAACCATGTCAAAACTTTGAACTCGACATTTTAGGTCATTACTCATGAACCAACATTAGGAAAAATTACAAATACCTTTAGAAGCAACATATAAAGGCTTAAATAGAATGTTAATTGGGGATGCTCTCTTGGTAAATTTGATTTTAAGTTTCTCATAAGCTTTTCATTGGCATATGTTTCCCTCCCATACAAGTCACGTATAAGATATATTTTTATAGTCCATCAATTCAAAATAGGTTTTTGTCTTCCAACTAGTTCATAACTTAAAACTAAATGTTTCAGGTCACTACTCGTGAACAATAATTAGGAGAAATTACAAATCGCTTGGAAAGTAACACATTGAGACTTAAATAGAATCCTAAATTTATTGTTCTCTTCGTGAATTTTACTCTAAGATTCACTAGAACCTTTGACTTGGCATATGTTTCTATCCCATCCATGGTACATATAAGATATTTAGCAGTCCACGAATTCAAAATAATTTTTTTAGTTTAATATGTCATAACTTTTAACTCGACATTTTGAGTCACTACTCATGAACCATCATCAGGGGAAATTACAAATACCTTTAGAAGAAGTAGACTAAGACTTAAATAGAATCGTAAGTCATTTGTTCTCTTGGTAAATTTGATTCTATGTTTCTCTAGAACCTTTTTCTTGGCATATATGTTTACCTCCTATAAAAGGTGTAGATAAGAGATTTTACATTTTCAGTACATGAATTCAAAATAAGATTTTCGGTGAACTATGTTGGAACTTTTTACTCTACATTTTAGGTCAAGACAAAGCTTAGGGAGAAGCTTATAATCAAATTTACCAAGAGAACAACAAACTTAACATTCTATATAGATTTTAAGGTGTTGTTTCTTAACATATTTGTAATTTCTCTTAATGATAATTCACAAATAGTGGTCCAAAACATTGGGTTAAAAGTTGTGATACAACTAAGTCAAAAATCTATTTTGAATAAATTGGCAACTTTGTATGTGCAAAAGTCAGCAGATAAAGTCCCCACACTTCAACAAAAACGTAAGCTCGACGAATATTTTGGTGTGCGACTCTCGACTCCGGAACGCGGGCGACCGTCCAACGCATCCATACGAATTGACACAGTATTGACTTATTGACCTTCTTCACAAAGAGGAGCTCTTACGCAACACGGCAAATCAACATCACCCTGCTATTTTTCTTAACAACTTCGCGTCCTTCATGAAAGACCGTGTTTGTACACCCATTGAAATTTCCACGAAATTGGATTGACAGTTGTTTCGAATTTTGTACTCAAATACATACATGATCCCAAGTTAATTGCATAAATCGCCATTAAACCAAGCTCATTGTCAAAAACAATTCGACTTGGTAGACATGTCTGAAAATCGTGGGCGAAATAATCGTGGATGTCCGCCTGATATTAATAATCACCATAATTTCAGTATTCAACATCCCCAACACTTCGTCGATGCGGATACGCCTAAGGATTATCAATGGGACGGTATTATTATCGTGGCAGCCACCGTGAGCCTCTTTATTCTGGTTGTAATTACTTTTGGTGTATACTTTGCTTACTTCCGTAATCGCTACGCCGACCGGTTCATAGAAGCCGAGGACCGCCATCTCCGCAGGCTCAGGATTTCCCGAGATCGGAGGTTTTCCTGGAGAGCGGCGGAAGATTACTTTTTGAGCCCGCCGAGACAGGGACTCCGCAGTTCCATGGTGGATGCCCTTCCTCTTTTTGTCTACAAACCTGATTGTTTTACTGATGGTTTGCGCTGCGCCGTTTGTCTGTGTGAATTCGAGGAGAACGAGAAGGGCAGAATGTTGCCCAGTTGCAATCACAGTTTTCACGTAGATTGTATTGATATGTGGTTTCATTCGCATTCGACGTGCCCTCTTTGCAGAGCCAGCGTTGAGGATGCCCATTTATCTGGTCAGTCTGTGGAAACTGGTCACAGATCACAACCAGAGGATTCAGCTATTCAAGAAGAAGAAGAAGAATCAGCATTAGCAGGTGAGAAGTCATTACTAAGCAGTACGAGTGGATCATCTGGAACAGAGCAACAGAACCAGATCAACGACGAGAGAGTAGGGAGAAGTGGATCGCATGTGGGCATTCACATACCAACCTGTGAAAACTAGCAGACTCTTGACTAGATTGTATATGCATAAGGGGATTAAGGTCTAAGTAAATTAGGTAATTGCTTAGAGCAATAATATTTAGGGGGTATTATTTTAATTTAATTTTTATGAAGCTTAGATTAATTTATTAGTTCCATATATGTTAGTAGCAGTTAGTTTTCAATCTTCCATACCAATTCAATTCATTTCATTCAAAATTATATAATTGTATTAATAATATGATATTTAAGAGGCCTCAAATATTTATAGAAATGCCTTTGTTGTATGATTCTTATATTTAATTCTACTAATGTATTTTTCATATTTTGTATTGTTGTGAATTGTTGAAGTATTTTTGGAGGAGAGATCAAGAAAGGTGAATATGTAAAGAACATGAGAAAAACATGTTTGGCAATATATGAGAAAAGGAGGATTGTAATAGACTATGTTAGAGAATTAACTCGGGATTTTAGGTAGTAGTAGTTACCAAAAAATATATTTGGAAATTTTCCTCGAATGGTAGTGGCATAATATATCAAGTAATACGATATTTGATCACGGTTAAGTATTAGCAATATGTAAACTCATGACCTCCACTTCACCAGCGACGTGCCCCACCACTGCGTTGCAGTATTCACTAGTTGAATATTTGTTTGCAGTGCCTAAGCGTTAGGTTCAATAGTATTGCCTAGGGCGATCATCACCCTTAATTCGACCCTGCGTAGATTTTATTAATAATAAATCCAATCTAACTTACAATGAAGTGTTGCAATTCTTATAGAAATTGTATAGCCAGGTACAAACAAACGAAATGTTGCAACAGTGCAACAATATACAATCCTGTGCACATATAAAAGAAAATATATTGTTTCAACCATATAACAATTAGAATAATGACAAGAGACTTCTATGGGAATACTATTCCCAATTACAAACAATAAATGAATAAAACCAACTTACAAATAATTAATAATTAGTTAAGGTAAATGCACAATTAACCTAGGTAAAATATATTTACCCTAACATTACCCACCTTAATTTTGCATTGCCTCAAGGGATGAGGAGAGGAACTCTCTGAACAACTCAAACTTGTCACGTGCAAGTGACTTTGTGAAGATATATGCTCGTTGTTCAGCTGTTGGACAAAATTGAAGCTATATATTGTGTTTCAAGACATGCTCGCATATGAAATGTACATGTACCTCAATGTGCTTTTTTCTTTCATGAAAAACTGGATTGCAGACAAGTTTGAGAAAACCTTCATTGTCAAGATACAAGGTGGTCAGTTTATTCTATGGTATTCCAAGTCCTTCAAGTATGTGACATAGCCATATCGCTTCATAGATAACTTCACCTATAGAATGATACTCGGCTTCTGTGGAAGAGCAAGAAAAAAAGTGTTGTTTCTTGCTTCCTCATGATATTGGTCCAGATCCCATAGAGAACAAAAACCCTGAAGTGGATTTTTTGTCATAAATGTTGCCTGCATGATCTGAATCCGAATATCCTGACAAGAAGAAGTTGTCATTCTTCTTGTATTCTAAACCAAGATCCACTGATCCCTTGAGATATTTCAAGATCTGCCTTGCTTCCTTCCAATGAAAAACTTTGGGTTACTACATGAACCTGGATAGATAACTCATTGCAAAGTTAATAGCTGGTCTAGTGTAGGTCAGGTAAATGAGACTCATAATCAACTTCCTATAGAGTAGCATTTACCTCAAGAGATGGGTCTGAACGAGATAACTGTAATATGTTCTCCATAGGTGTAAGAATAGGACTGCAATCCATCATCCTGAATTTCTCAAGCGTTGTCTTGATATATTTCAACTAAGAAACAAATATATGATTCTCCTTTTTCCATACTTCCAATCCAAGACAATAATGCATCAACCCGAGATCTATCATGTTGAATGATCAGTTAAGATCTTTCTTCTTTGCATCAATCATCCTCACTGAACTGCCAGTGATGACTAGATCATCGACATAAAAAACCAAAATCACAATCTCCCCCCTTGCTTTTTGAGGTGGATTGTATGGATTTCTAACAAATCCATGTTATAGGAGATGCTCATCAATTTTGATGTACCAAGCCTGAGGTTCCTGTTTAAGGCCATATAGAGATTTCCTAAGTTTGCATACCTTTGCTTCTTGACCAAGTACAATATATCCCTCAGGTTGAGTCATATAGACTTCTTGTAAATATCCATTCAGAAAGGCACTTTCTACGTCCATTTGATGGAATTTCCAACCAAACTATGCAGCTAGAGCAAAGATCATCCCGAACGTTTTAATCTTAGTCATGGGAGAAAATGTCTCCTCATAGTCAATGCCTTCTTTTTGTGCATACCCCTTTGCTATTAGTCTCGTGTTGTACTTTTATATGGTCCCATCTTCTTTATACTTTGTTTTTTATCCATCTGCGGGTAAATGCACCAAGTTAGGGGGCCAAAAGGGGGTCTTAAGTGGATGAATTTTTTTGAAAAATAAAAAACTTCAACTTGTACGAGTTTTTCACAATAGTTACACTCAAAATTGGAAAATGTTGTAGAAATAGGAATTGTAGAATTTTGAGTCTAGTTTCTAAGCTACTAAATTTTAATGAAAACGGATAAGTTTAAAGTGGGTCAAATAACTAAAATACAAACAAGTGCTCCTGTTTTTGTTAAAAAACTTAATAGAGTGAATTTTGTGCCCCCCACCATTTTTTGAGCACCATTTAGTATTTTTGAAAACCCTTTGGTAGAAAGATAGCTAGGAGCATATAGTTTGTGTTAGAATTTTTTTTAGATTTTTTAGCAAGTATTTTATTTATTTATGATTTTTCTAGTACATAAATTTATTTTTTGAAAAATAATGGAGCTCTGACCGTGCCCCCCCTAACTACCTCAAAAAATATCAAAAAATTAGATTTTTGTTTTTTGAATATGTAAAGAATTAGGCCTAGTTTGTGCTAGTATAATTTTTTTTTCAATTTTGATGAAGCAAAAAAAAGATACGCAATGAAAGATAGACATATTTAAAATTCAAAAAATAGCTATAAAAAGGCATAGTTAGAAAAATAATAATATGGAAACCTTATATTAGTCAAAAGAATTGAAAAATTATATTTTTAGAAAGAAGAAACTCTACTCTACGTCCTGGTATAATTTTTTTTAAATGGATTGATTATTTTATTTTGATTTATCATGGAGGAAGTTACATTTTTACATTTTCCTAAAAAAAACACTTTGTTTGTTGTGTTTGTGTAGGTCCATGCCTCAAGCTTGGGAATCCAAACTGGATCCCAAGCCTTGAGGTAGGGCTTGGGGAAAGAGAAAACAAAAAACGTATACGTGTTATAATGCGTACACGTTCTGTGTATTATAAACATTATATATACTTTTGAAATACTTCTATTTACATAAATAAATGTTTAAGCTATGACAAAATTTTTCATTTATTATTATTTATATTTTATTATTTCTTATACTTTAAATTTATTTATGTAAATATAAGAAATTAGGGTCACTCTACACCTTATGGAATTAGTCTCACAGCTCCATGAGTCATGGTTTAGGAGATAGTTTTTTAAAGTATAACATGGTCAGTACATAGGTAATTTTTTAGGATTTCAGTATTGAGTCTAAATATTTTAGCATTTAACTTCTACAATCGAAACCCTTAACGATAGGCCATAAACCTAAACACTCAACTGTAAAAATTGATCCCTAAACCCTAAACCCTAAACCTTTAACCATGATCCCTAGACCCTAAATCTTAAAGATTTAGCCCTTACCCGTGAGCCCTAAACCCTGAGCCTTAAGCCCTAAGCCCTAAACACTAAATCCTAAACCCTAAACCCTAAACCTTAAACCATGAACTATGAGCCCTAAATGCTAAACCATAAACCATAAAAACTAAATCCTAAACCCTAAACCCTGACTCCTAAAACCCTAAACCTTAAACAATGAATCATAAATGCTAAACCCTAAACCCTAATCCTTGAACCCTACACCCTTATCCCTAAGCCCTAAAATCTAAACCCTAAACCCTAGATCATTTACCATAAGCCCCAAGCCTTAAGCCCTAAACCTTAAACCCTAAACCTGGAGCCATAAACCCTAAACCCTAAACCTTAATCCCTAAACGTTAAATCCTAAACCCTGAACCCTGAACCATGAACCATAAACCCTAAAACCTGAACCATAAACCCTTATCCCTAAACACTAAATCCTTAACTCTAAACCCTAAACACTAAATCCTTAACTCTAAACCCTAAACCCTAAACGTTAAACCCTAAATCCTTAACATCAATCTACAAACCCTAACCATAAAACCTAAACCCTAAACCTAAACCCTAAATCCTAAACCATAACCCTGAACCTTAAACCTTTAACCATGAAACCTAAACCCTAGACCTTAAACCCTAAACCCTAAACCTTGAACCATATTTCATCAATATTTCCTAGTCTCATGCCTAGAACCATCATTGAGTTTGCTTATAGAACTACCTTTTTTATGAGAGGTGGGACAAGTAACTAAATGGATATGACATCTACCTTATGCCTTGTAATGCATTTATTACACATCTCTTCCAAACTTGTTTCTCCCCACATATACTTGCGCTCTTGAATGTAAATTTATTCACACTCTGAAACGAATTTCACATTTCTCATATTTCCATGTATGGTATTATGCAAGCTAGGATGACCCATTGGAAGATGGAAAAAATAATCATCACAACACAAAAATTAATCTTAAAGGAAATAAAAGAAACATAGAGAATATATCAATGCAGAGCTGTAGGATCATAATTGAATTTCTTGCAGTATCCTCTCCTCTGGAGAAATATAAAGTTCAAGTGTTATACTAGAATGGATAGTAAATTTGACATAACTTCCTTAAGTGTTCAAAATAATCATAGAAATAGGGGAATGACTAAGAACACTAAGGGGTTATCAATCACCTACTAAATCTTTCTTGTTTAGTTATAAATGGGAGTTACCTAGCCTATGACTTAGTGACCTTCCATTCATTGATAATTCCTTATATGATAAACCCATGGATGTTTTCAAAAGCCCTTGAACAAAAATATAGGGGTATTCATCAATCCTAGTGAAGGGTGTGATGTGATTTCCAAACAACTTGAAATTCATATCGATTTAGAGATCATAACATGAATTTAAAAATATATCTATCATTATAAATAGAATATAAGTAACAGTGTCTCCCTATACATCCAAGGATTGAGGACTAATAGGGTCTTTGGAAGGATTGAACATTCAGGAATATGACATTTGTCTCCTTTAAAATATAAACATATGAAAGACATCAAATTGTGATGACTTTCTTTGAATGTTTTTCCTACAAAGTCGATGAAACCTTTTCAGTTGAATACTCTCTGTCAATTACTTAATAAGAATGGGTAATACACATAACATTACAATGAATGAAATATTACCCACGTGACACGAAAAAGAAGATAGTTGTATTGGGTAATATTTCTTTACCCTGAGCCCTGACCCTAAACCCTAAACCCTAAACATTAAGCCCTAAAGCCCTAAAACCTAAACCCTAAACTAAACCCAAACCCTAATTATAGAGACATAAATAAACCCTAAACCTTATCCCTAAACCCTAACCCATAAACCCTAAACCCTTAAATTCTAAACACATAAGCCCTAAACCCTAAACCCTTGAACCTGAAACCCTAAAACCTAAACCTAAACCCTGAACCCTGAGCCCAAAACCCTAGACCCTATATCCTAAAACCTAAACATTAAACCCTAAACCTTGATCTACCTAAACCCCTTTCATTAAAACTTTCTAAACTAAAAATAATGGGTATTAAATTTCCCTAACACCTAAACCCTTAACCCTGAGCCATAAACCCTAAACCCTAAAACCTAAAACCCAAACCCTAAATAATAATCCCTAAAACCTAAACCTTAAACCCTAAACCCTAAACAAAAAAATTGTAAACCCTAAATCCTATGAAACATAAACCCTAAAAACCCTGAGTTCAAAACCCTAAACCCTAAACCATGAAACCCTAAACACTAAACCCAAACATAAACCCTAAACCCTAAACCCTGAGCCCTAAACCATAAAACCTAAACCCTGAACCATAAGCTCTGAACCCTTAACCCTAAACCATAAACCCCGAACTGTGAGCCTAAAAAAACATAAACCCTAAACACTAAAGCGTGAGCCCTAAACCCTAAAACCTAAGCCCTATTCAACCCTAACCCTAAACCCTAAACCCTTAACCTTGACCCCTAAACCCTATTCCCTGAACCCTGAGTCCTAAACCAACTAGGTAAACCCTAAACCCTAAAACCCAAACCCTAAGCATTTAGCCCTAAAAACTAAAACTTAAACCTTAAACCTTGAATTCTAAACTCTAAACCCTACACCCTAAACATCAGTTTAGTAAAGACCTCATTTTAGTAAGAAGTAGACAAGTATCATAGAGCTGATTTTTGGTCACTAAAGTGAATTATGGACCAATTTTATAAAATTAGTACCAATTCAAGTAGTGGTAGGGCCAAAATCCAATCTAGAAGATCAAAAAACCCTACAAAACAACTATATGTTTTCACAAAACAAAGACATACTACAATATATATGGCTTGAAATTTTTAGGTCATTGCTGAAATTATAAAAATGAGTAAGTACTGACTAGATTAGATTTTGAAAAACTATCTTTTAGATTATAATTGTCAGAACTACGAGACTACTTCCATCAGGTGTAGAGTGACCCTAATTTCTTATATTTAGTAAAATAAATTTAAAGTATAAGAAATAATAAAAGTATAAGAATTTATACTTTTATTATTTCTTATAACTTAACATTTAGTTTACTAAATATGGCTCCTTCTAACCCCTACAAACTTCATATAGAGAAAAACACGTATGCATTTTTTGTTCATAGAAATGTGTACGTGTTATAGCATGTGCGCGTTATAACGCATACACATTTTAGGTTTGTGAATTCCTGAGCCTAGGAAAACATAACACGACCATGTTATTTCTAAAATGCAGATCGTGTTTTGTTAATTTTTGGGTTTTTGTCCAAATTTTTGGCCCCCCAAATTCATGCACTTACCCCTGCATCCAATGGGTTTCTTCCCTAGTGGAAGATCGACAAGCTACCAAGTGTTTTTTTCATCACTGAGTAGTATTCAAAATCCATGGCATCTTGGACTCTAGAGGGCTCATCAGATTCAATAACTCTACTCATTAAAACAAAGTTTACTTCTTCTCTTGCTTTACTGTGAGTCCTTGGTCTAATGGTGGATGTATTTGATGGAACATCTATTCTTGCATCTTGTAGCATGCTAGTATACCACTTGGGAATACATTGAACTACTCCCGTCGGTCGTGGTTCTATCAGATCATCACCATCATCCCCATCATCACTTTCATCTTATGTGGGAACATCAAATTCTATTTTAACAACTAGTGAAAAATCTACATCAGGTGAGTCTAGATGAGGATTCTCTACTTCCTTCTTCTAAAAAAAACTCAACATCTTTGCTAATATACACTTTCCTGGTCGTAGGATCCATCAATTTGTACCCAAGAGTTTCTTCATTGTACCCAATGAAGATTAGTTTTTGTTGTTAGTTAAAACTACATAAGAAATAAGTTAGGAGGAATACTGTGAGATGTAGGTCGAAGGTTGAATGTGTGTGTAAATGAATTTTTGATCCAATTCGATCGTTAAGAGCTTCCCTTTGGCTAGGGGGAACGACCTGTAAGAAACAAAACAAGACCACAAAATAACATTAATAATATAGGTTAGTGGACCTACTTAGTGAATGCTATATCCAGGAAGCGTGGTGCTTCCTAAAAGGTTGTCAATCCACTTTTTAAATAAAAATTAATGCAACAAGTATCATGAAATAAAAGTAATCCTACTATAGCTATACAATTTATATATCTCATGTAAATAAAACAAGCAAATCTAATATAACAAGAAATGTTATGATCAGATCCGGAGGTTTGGTAGGTTGTTCTCGGTTTTTATAAGTCTGACAGAGATCTGGGCCCTGATTGAGCGAGGTTTTAGGTGGATTTTGGATGATGGACAGGCCTTTTTTGGTTAGAATTTATAAAATGATAGAGAGACCAATATCGGTCTAGCGACCGATGTCGGTAAAGAGGTGAAACCGACGACAGTTAGGTGACTGACGTCGGTAGGGGCAATTAGCAGTAATTTAATAAAAATAGTTTTTGAGCTTCTCTGTGATTACACGGAGAATGAAAAAGAAGTAGTTATGTTTATAATATTATCGAGAAGACTCACGAATACATAAGGCGAAGTCACAGAAGGAAACAAGGTTTTAGGTGGTTGGATTGGTGGATTGGCGAGAAGTTGGAGATAAAGGAATATAAGAAGAAATAAAGTATAATGAAGGAGGTAAAGAATCTATACTTTAAGTAAACACAATATGATTTACATCATGTATACTTACTTGCATTTACAGATCTGTTAGGTGAAGGTAGATGACAGTTGATCTGTGAAGAGATTATAGGTTTAGTGTCACGGTAATACTCCCAGAGTGTTCCCGTGAGTATTCCAATGTCATGCAATGAGAACCAGGCATTCGCTTTGGCCTTTGGTTGAGTATTTCATGTTGTTTGGATGTTGAGAAGCTTTGGATTCGTGCTTGAATGCAATAGAAATCCCAAAACAAAAAATGACCAATGCAGGTAAAAGGTTGCAAATTTGTATATAAATTAACCGATGGTGGTTAGGTGACTGACATCAGTCAAAGAATAACCTGCGTCGGTTAAGGCGGGTAAGTCTAGGTTTACCAAAAATAGGCAGATGTTTGTATATTTGGTGTGCTTTCCTCATTGAGTCCGCTTAGGAAAGTAGAGTTCATTTGAGAGAAAGCATGAAAAACTTAGGAGATGTCAAGTTAGGTTTAGGAAGAAGTCATAGTTAGTTAGGTCAAGTTAGTGACTCAACACTAGGAGTTATAACTCAGTGTTCAGGGTGATGACTTAGTGCTAAGGGTGATGACTCAGACACTGTGAGTTAAATTCACCTAGAATGGGTCTAGGGTGAGGTGTCATGGTGAGGTGGATATGTGAGGGTAAAATTAATTTAATTAAAATAATTAAATTAATTAAATAATGTTAAATTGAATATATTAATAATAATTAGTAATGGGGTCATGGTGTGCATAATTAATTGAAATTGACCAAGGGGAGTGTGAACCAAATTTGGTGTATACATTGTGACCAAAAGTTTACTATCGTACGACAACAACCTTGTTGTCGGGTGACAATAAGGTCACTATCACGTGACAAAAAACTTACTGTCGCACAAATGAATAATTCAAATCTCCCGTCATGCATTTGTACTTCATGTCATGCATCAACAACACAGGATTTTTGTGCGTTAACAACCTCATATCATGCATTAATAACTTCCTATCATGTGTCAACAACCTCCTTTCGTGCATTAACAACTACCTTACAAGTTCACGATACTTGATATGTCAGTACCTTAGTAAGCTAATAGTAAGTTACTAGTATACTATCTGACAAATTACCCAAGTCTATATAGGATATGTTTTCAAGGGGTTAGTGAAGCTGACCCATAAAAAAATAAACTGTAAATTTTAGGTGAACATGATACTGACCTGCTCGGAAAAATTCACATTTTCAAATTTTCTTAAAATGGAATATTTTCCACTAAAAAAAATCCCTGGTGCCCACCTTAAAATCCTAAAAAAATTCATTCATGCAATCACAACCAAACTCTTATCCCTCCCTTAATTTCTCTTATGTCTCCCACAAAATCTTATCCCCTGTCAAAAAATATAACAAGATAAATAATAAATCCTTCTTATTATCACAAGGTGGGGACCCAATCGAAACTCCCTCCAAATTCATAATATAAATTCTTATTCGTCCCTCAATATATATCCCCATGTTCTTTCTCCTACACAATCTTAAGGCTATTATAATCCCAAAACCAAAACATACAACATACATTCGTTTACCACCATTTGTGCAACAAATAGAAATAAAAATACATGGGTGAAGTGCATACCTTGCCATTGCAAGAGTATCCAATCCAAAAACACAAGCTTCACGCTTTCCAAGTCTAAAAAAAAACACAAACCAATCTTCCAAGCTTCAAACAAAGGCTCTAAAAGCAAGCTCCTCCAAAAATGCAAGAGTGAAAATAAAACATCTAACCCCAAAACCATCAAATGAACTTGAATAAATAGAAAAGGAGAAGAGGAGGGTGAGGTGGTTCCATGTAGGATGCCACATCACTTCTTCTCAACTTTACATTACATGGTCAAACCCCAAACCCAAAGCTTAATAAATTGGTGGGTGAGAAATGGCAAGTTCTCCTCACACACAAAATAAAAAACTATACTCCAAATGACAAAATTTAAAGCTTTTGTAAAGAGAGAGAAATTAATTGTCTCTTTTCTCCCCTAAAAACACATAATGAAGCCTAAAATAAGCCCCTCTCATCATAGGTAGAGTCGGTGGGTGAGTTTAAGAGGTGTGAGACAAACTTAACTTGTCTCACAAACCTCCAAAAATGGTCTTTAAGCCAAAATATGAGTTTGACATGCAAAATTGAGTACACAACACTAAAACTAATAAAATCATTTCAAATTCATAGTAAAATCAAGAACATCCTACCATAATTTAATACCCCATTGGTCACATCCAATTTATAGTAACTAACAAAATTAATTAGCTTAAATAAGGGTACATTATCTAACAAAATAAAGTGAATCACATTACTATAATAAATCACATACTCACAAAATAATTAAAATGAAAAAGAAAAAATAACACATTTACCCAAGGTCAAATTTGAGGCAACCCCCCAATGGGGACCTCCTAACAATTTATCAACAACATAACAACATACACAAAACACAAGTTGCCAAGGTGACTTGTTACCAATACTCGAAATTCCTTCATTGTTGGTCCCCTATCCCTTTTTGTTTGTTGCATTACAATTTCTTGCAAAATCGAAACAATACCTTTCTGGCCTCGTGGCCATATCAATGACATCAAAACAATAAAATGTACATATATACATATCAATTCACATCATCAAATAACATAACTAAATCATTACTAAAATCAAACAATTTCACCAATTTTCCACAATTTCAAATATTTCAATTCTATCATTTCATAAATTAGCAATAAGATCACAAGACTAACTAAATCGTCTAACAAAATTTACGTATCAAAATCCAATGTGTGTGTGTATAAAACAGTAACTCTAGATCATCATCTATACTAAAATGTCAATCCATGTATATAATTCACACTATGAGTCACCACATATTTGTAATCAAAATATCTGTAATGTCTAACAAAATACTAATCAAATATAGTAATGTCCATTTATCAATGTCTACTGATTCAATATGATAACAAGGTTTATGCCTCCAATCCAAAGTAGTCAAAAATCAGAATAAGTTCAATGTTAAAGAGGAGTGAGCACTACACTTGTTCCACTTCCTACAATTATTTTTACTATATGAACATCTCCATTGTACTCTTCGTGCACTATTACTAGAATATAAAAAACTATTGGTAAAATATTAAAAAAGAGAATTAAAAAATAATGCACACAATCTATGTACATAAATCCCCAAAAAATCTATGTAATATAGTGCCTAATTATATGCCCTACATATTAAAAAAAAAATTAAAATGTACACATCTAAAAATTAGACTTATGAAGACATTACTCGAGACAATTTCTTCAAAGAATAGTCATATTCTGTCCGTATTCTAAAGAAATTTATGGTATTGACTTGGCAACATGCAGAAATAAGTACCCTTGTTACACACGGCAAGAAGACATCAATCACGATTTTTATCGGCATTTTCGGGTCCTTGGCGAAAACAATCGGTCATACATTCAGCTGCGACTTCATCTCCCGCGGAAGTTTCAAGGAATTTTCATTCCGATTTTGCACTCCAATATATCCCCCCGAATTTTATGCATAAACATCAACCCGGGAAAAAAATCAAGCCGACAGATATGTCTGAAAATCAAGAGGAAGATATCAGTGGATGTGCGCCTCGTAGTAAACACCGTCAAAACGCGGCCATAACATCGCTCTGTATGCTCTTTATAATTACTGTTGTTGGTTATTATTTCTACTTCCGTAGGTATTCCATTTCTTACCATTCTCAAAATTCAGAAGATGGGCATAAGCATTATGACTGGAGCGGTATTATGCTTATGGCTGCCTTAGCGTGTGTCGGTATGATATTCTTAGTTAGTATTACTGTGTATTGTGTGTATGCCAACACCACCACACTGCATGAGCGGCTCAGGATTTTCCGAGCTCATCGATTTTCTTCGAGGATGGCGGAAGACTCGTCGCGCGGTGAGGGATTGTGTGAGAGATTGGTAGATGCCCTTCCGGTATTTGTCTACAAACCAGAATGTTTCAAAGATGGTTTACGCTGTGCGGTCTGCCTGTGTGATTTTCAGGAAAACGAGAATGGGAAAATGCTTCCCAACTGTAATCATAGATTTCATGTAATTTGTATCAATATGTGGTTTTATTCAAATTCAACGTGCCCTCTTTGCAGAGCCAGCGTTGAGGATCGATTAAATGAGATCGTGGAGTCGGGTTCTACACAAATAGAGGTTCAATTTGGAGAAGAAGAAGCGAGTGATAAGATATTGACGAGCAGTACGAGTGGTTTTGCTGAATGCGTTAGTCATAACAATGACGAGAGAAAATTTTTAAGTCGATCACATGTCGCGGTTCAGATGTAGAGTTTTATGCGCTGCTCTTATGTGAGGAGCCCTAACTGCTTATATTCGCTATACTTTCTTATCCTCCTCACACATTTAAATTAATAGAATATTTTCACGAGATTAAGTAATCTACGGGACAAAAATTACTTTGTTTCATAAGATCTATTTAAACTAAGGTCTGATTAATAAGTTTGGACTGTGGTAAAAAGTTTGTCAAATGTCTTTTCCTTAATGTTAGTTCTTCTATACTGAACTTTTATATTGCTTTATCTATAAGGTGTTGTTGATGTGTTTTTGTTATATTGCTTATTTTTATGGTGTTGTTGATGTTCTTTTATTTTGTGAGTGAGTGTATTTTTACCCTTTCAAATCTAACTATCATTTTAATTCTGATTGATGTGTTGATGCGTTCTATATTTTTCATTTTCACTATCTCACTCTTTATTATCTCTTCTTTAAACATTGTTTATATTAAAGTTTTGTATTTAATATTCAATGTTGACTAGTCTTTAAGTGAATTATCAACATATATATATAAATAATATATATATATATATATATATATATATATATATATATTAGTCGTATTTTTGTCACAATCACATGTAAGATTATTTTCATGCATTTTATTATAATTATTTTTAACCTTGTGTAATTTAAATTTAATTTTTCGACCATCTGGGTGGGGAATTATGGTGCCTATTCAGATGCGGTTTCTAGAGCAGGAAGATTAGGAAGTGAACCCATCATCTGCTGAGCCTACTAGCAGAGCTTTCATCCCTCCCCAGGTTGATCCTCCCCCTCCCCCTGATGCGGCAGCGGCGTGTGCCTAATGTTTCTATGGTGTTTGTTTGTGTAAATGATATTTAGTTGCCCATTGGGCGTGCTGTTATAAGCCTTCGTGGCGTTTTGTGTTTGCCCTTGTGACATGATTTTGTTGCCCTCATGGCATTTTGTGGGACCGTGAGTTGTCTGGTCACCTCGCTATGTTGTAACTCTCCTTTACATTAATATAAAGGTCTATTTCAATAATAAATCTAAATTTTCCCACTTAGATTAAGATTTTATCGTTATATGTAATTCAATTTTTGTTGGCATTTTAACCATTAGCCATTATCATGCCACGAGTATTCTATCCTTGAAAATGGAAGCATATCAGTGGAATGTGCACCGGTCATAGTAACGATTCAATATACAAATTTTTGGTCTTGTTTATGATAATTGGTTAGTATGGTGGAATGTTTTTCATATGTAAATTATTACATTCGTAAGGTTGTGACAATTTTAGCTAATCTAATGGTTAAAGAGAGAGGTAGTCTCTCTAATTGTTTTACACTAGAAAAATATGTTCATGGCTAGGGAAGTCATACAATGACTAGATGTATGAAAATAATACCTAACATAAGCTTAGTGCCATGTTTATATAGACGCAATAATCATTTAATTACAAGAAGAGATGACGCAATAATTGAACCATATAATATTTAATGTGTTTCAATCATTTATGTAAGAGTTTAATCTAGATCCAAACAATAACAAAAATTTATGGACTTGAATAGGCTTAACATTTATAAATGTGGGTTGGGTTAATCCATGTAAATTTCTTCTATAATAAATTGTATTTAAAACTTTGTAGAAAATAAACACATAATATTATTACACATAAGACTTTGTATGGAAAATCTGTGTGATTCATTGCATTATTTCTTAAATTAGATTCGATATTTCCATAGTTTCAATGGTACAGACATGTTATTGAGATGAACCTCTGCTAGTGACACAATCATCCAAATTTAGCGTATGTGATTCCACATGTGAAAGATGTGACTCGTTATGTAGAGAATTTAAATTCACACAATTATTGTTCAAGTAATTATACATAAATTTATCTATATAAAACATTATACCATCAATATGGACAAATTCATAAGAGAAAGATTTAACAATATATTTTCACCTTCCATTCTTTATTCCTAACATTTTATAATTAAATACTCTTCTATGTCATGCTATTGAAATAATGCTTTGCACAATTATAAAAAATAGACTTTGGACTCAATACAATAACAAACATCTTGATGAACTCCTTTGGATGTTTTGCAACACATAAACAATATAAACCAACTCTTTCATTTGTCAACTTAATGTGCATAACAGTACAAACATAGGGGCATGATAAAAGTAGGAGAAAATGAATGACACAACATATGTGTGCTCATGAGATGAGAAAAGCAAAAATATACAGTGGCGCAAAGTAAGGATTGTGTAAAATAACACATAGAAAGAGAACTATATGCACTATTAAAATTTATATTTCTCAGCTTATCTTATTTCAATTTTTTTTTGTTGCTTTACGATATCAAGTGAATGTAGATGATCCTATATGATGCACCCCAGGTAACAAGAAATACATAAGCTTTTTTTTTCCAAGAAATTTTAATGGAATTACATGTTTTGTATCTTTTAATGTGCTTATCCATGTCAAGACATTTATGATATTGTTAGTCATAGGTTATTTTCCCCACCCTTGTGTCAATTTCTCTTTCCACCTCTTCTTGTTCATTCTATAGCATTTGTGTTATTTGCTCATTTGTGCTTCCTTCTTAATATTTTGATTTATGATAAGGGTATTGTTGACAATTTTTGCCCCTGTGAAAAATGGGCCAACACAGGCCCACATTTAGTCAAGCAAGCAAGAATGGGTAAAATATGAAAATTCCAAAAAAAAACCTACGTTCAACCTCTATCACGCTCTCGGATCGAGAAAAATCCAAAAAAATCCCCAAAAACAGGCCCTAGAGATCAAAAGGTGCATTTTAGGGCTCAAACAACCACTGAGCTCAAAAGGAGCTTGTCGAGCTGGTTGGTTGCAATGAAGGAGGCACGTCAAGAGTGACTCACCGACTAGCTCAGTGAGCTACTCGGCGAGCCAAGTCATGATGGAAGCTCATCGAGCCATTTCTTGTGCTACATTGGGAGTTCGGTTTGACCCACGTATAGACTTGGCGGATGAAAACTTAAAGGTCTTAGGTGGATGACTGAGATACTCAGTTGGATTGAGTTGTAAATTCCATAGAGGACAGGGGAGCTCAGGATAGAGCTCTTGCATCGCGAAAGTCGACCTCAGACATAAAGGGATGATCTCGACATTGTAGGGGGCATATAGCTCGACTTGATAGCTCACTTGAAAAAGAAAATGGTAAACATAGAGGAAGGAAAGTTTGATGTCAATGAAGAAGTCAAAGACTAACAGTATGTTTGGACTGTTGGCGAATAAGAACCAAACCATGGAGCTAAAAAATTGACCAGATCGGGGAGGTTCGAGCACTTGAGTCTCAACGGCGTGGAGAGATGGCCAAATCAAGCATAGACCAACGAGCTCGACACTATGACACAAAGATAGAAGCTAAGCTAAAGGAAACTAGGAACACGGGATTTTTGGGCTTTGGGAAGGTGCAAATTCATAGAGTCGGCGGCGAAAACTAGAAAAAGGTTTGAAGCCCGAAACTCTTAAATATCGGAGTTTCGGGACTTCAGATTTTGGAGAAAAATGCTGAGTCGTTTGGGTGAACAGTGTCATACGTTCAAAGCCTAAAGTGGGAAAGCAAGTGGGAAACCTGAAACCCAAAGTTTGAATTTCAAACTTTTGTGTTTTGGGGATTCGAGGTTTTAGGCGGCTAAGAATCGGTGAACAGTAACCCCCCAGTCCCTGAGGCAAAAAATGTCTAAATCTCTGAAAATGGCGGGAGCCGAAGTACGAAGGGTAAGCTCAATCGGCATGACAAGATTAACAAGCTAGGTGGTAAGTCAATGTAAGCACTAAGGCAAACCATTGGGTGGCCATATGGATTCGGTTACAATTTGAGCTACGAAAATGATGTAGGTCAGATCGCCCTGGTCCAATGTGATGGTGAAACGCATGAAAACACGTCTAATGCAGGAGAAGCCACATGGTAGGTTCAAGAGGTGGGCTCGAGGATGTATTGTTTATAACATAGGGACTGAGCTTCTCAATGGTTGAAGACATGGCGAGATGACTCGATTGATGGAACTAATGGGAATGGTGGTCAAAATATCTCGTGGGCCACATATAATAGCTCTCCAAACGAAGAATATGTCGATTTTCCATGTAAGCAAGGAAGATCGATCGGTGATGGGACAAACTAGCTTGGTGGTGGTTGGTAGGATAGCTCGACCATGGTGTAATGTGGCCTGATTGGTAAATGGAGGAGGGCTCGTAGGAGCCAATGAAAAAGGGAACTCACCTAGCTTGCAGAGTAGCTCGGTGAGCCAACTCGCCATGCAATGCACATTAAAGACATAAAATCCTTCCTTCACTCAAACTGATGTATCTTGAGTTACGGGTGTTGGAATGGCGTAAAATTACAGTTGATGGAGATTTGAGAGAGATATTTTCAATGGAAGTATAATGGAGCTGCAAAGAATGGATTTTTGGGGGGTTTTAAACCCCAAAATTACAGAGTTCATAGGACTCCAAAATTGCACAACTTGAGCCTGGGATGTCTATTTCGGACAAACAAATAGTTGTTGGAATCATCGGAGTGAACTCCACAACATGAAAACATCAATTTTGGGATTTCGGAGGTTCTAGAACCTCTAAAATTCAGGAACGGGCTATAATGCTCCTGGTAGGTGAAAGCCATTAATGAGGTAGGTGAAAAGGTAAGAGTCATCACGAGTCTACATGGGCTAGCCTAGACAGGAGGTGCAATCACGATAGATTTATTGAAGCACAAGGAAAATGCATTAATGGAGCAGAGATATTACAAATCTTCAAACACTCATTGCAAGATTAGACAAGGATTTTATGGGTTTTGGAGCAATTTCGGGATTATTTTCCTCTCTCTCCTCTCATCAAAATCCTTCTATAAATATTTTAAGGGGTTTTACATACAAATATTGTTGATCACTTTTCTTCTCTCATGCACCCCATTCCTCTTGGGGCTTCACGACTTCCTCAAACTCTTGTAATGGCTTCATGCCTCTTCCTTCTACAACATTTTACTGTGTATATCCATATGGATAAATAAACTATGCCTGTGCTAATCTCTCTAACCTCTCATGGTTCATTGTTTGCATTTTTATCTCTCATTGTGCTTAAAGGATTTGTGTATTATTTTGTCTATTATAGTGTTTGGTGGTTGTGTTTACATGGAATGGTGAATGTTTGCATTTCGGGTTTGTGTTGCAGTTGTCTAACCTCCCCTTAATGCCTTGTTATGATTTTTGTTTGTGTTGCATCTTGTCCAACCTCCCAAAATTCACCCTTTCTCCATTTTGTAGGGCTAGAAAGAGTGATTAGAACTCCTATCTTTGTGTATCGCCGCTCTAGTGTAGGTTTAATTTCATGCAATCCTCTCATTCCCTGTCTCCTTGAAGCATTAGGTTAGGGTTAGTGAGTAGTTTTGTCTCCACTAGGAGTAGTTAGTGGTAGGTAGGTTAGGAGTAGGAACCAACACTCTCTGGAGAGCTATCCTATTTCACACTATCCCACACTCAAGATAGTTCAATATTTTGCAATCCCACCGAATGCCCCATCTTAAACCAAGTGATTTGGGGGTTCTGTGATTCTGCATAAACACATACAACCCAAAACACTGAAACAATGTGAAATATAGATTCCATTAGGAAATTCAATATCATATGCATACTCCACATGCTTGTCCAACAATTTACATAGTCCAATTTTCTTGAACTTTTACTTCTTGTGTGTTCCTTTAGGGTTTATTTTTTGAAATTTTTATATGATCGTGTCTCAAATTTGATACTCAAATTATATTTTATTTATGTATGAATGGTTTTTATATTGCATTGTAATATTCTCTAGTTAATTACAAAGTTGTTCATACACAACTCTAATATGTTATGAAAATAGTCTACCTATGCACTTTTCATTTGGTCAATTCTAATGTCAAATGATTCTATTACTCCTCTTAGACACAACCCATATACAATCCAAAATTATGCCACGCAATTGAACAATTCTTCTTGGACTCAACCCATATAGTATGTAAAATGCTATTATCCTATGCTTCAATTTACTAAATTTTTAAAATAGAACTCTACTTGTGCCAAAATATTATCCCATATTCCTATCTTCCCTTTAATTAGACATGCCAAGAAAATATCAAACATCTCTTCAATACATTTTTCTATCTATGGATGGTATGTTGAGTTGTGTTAGGCTATTAATTTTCATCCAATGGTAATTATTATATATGTAGAATAACTTTTTCAATCTAACTCCCACACAAAGGTCTCACATGAAACACACTAAAGAAGATACAACAACCTCGTATATATAGAGTGTCACAGAACTAACAAACATGTGCATCACTTTGTCTAAAAAACACATTTTACTTCCAATCAAAACTCTGAATATGACATCGAATGTATAATTAATTGTACATATCAATAATTATACTCAAATTTATACATAAAATAATGAATCAAAATCAAAACCCTTGAAATGATTTGATATTTGTCAAGAAAAATCTAAGTGATTACATTCAAATGTGTGCAATCACATAGATAACATGGAATTATTTGTACTTCTACAACATATTTATATATAATCATACACATATAACAATTTTTCGCATGAAATTCCTACAATTATTTAAAAGATCATACAAATGAAATAATGAAAAATACAAAATAAGTATGATCCTTATTAAATACACATATTAGACATGCCTTCCTCATATATACATGTAGACAATGCCATATCATACCCTAGGAAAACTAGGTGGTTGCCATCGGTGTTGGTAGCCCAACGCACCTAACTCAACAAACATTCATAGGTTGGCTACTTGTTATCCTCTAATAATCATTATGTTTTTTATATTTACTCTAAAATATGAATCTATGAATTCGGGGAAGTGTAGAATTCCCAGATGCACATAAATATTTCTATAAAATTTTGGAATTTTTATACTCTGCAGAATATTTTTTTGATGAAAAAGATCTTATATTATATTAATGCAATAAGATACAAGATAGCTTTCAACAAAAAAAACGGGTGGTATGAGAGGACACCCCAAAACCATGTGTAGACACTAAAATTAGGTCACACTCCCCTTTTGTCCCTCGACATATAGGCACTCTTTATTACATTTACCTAACCATGACCCCCCTTCACCCCACTAATATTAATTTAATTAATTTAATTAAATTAATGCATTATCCTCACTATTTTTATTATTTAAATATCTTATTTAAATACTATCCACACATACAGTTCACTTAGACACCTCACCAAGCCAACTCAACCTAAGACCTATTCTTAGCAAGTTGCCATAACTAACTAAGACTTACCCAAACCCTAAACATCAATGCCTACATTCCCTCTAACCATATACCCGCATGCTCACAAGAAGCCCTCAGTCTAATCCATGGGATAATGACATGAGATCCAAGGAAATCAAGAGGATCTCCCTAGTTTAGTAAACCTAGGAAATCCCTCCTTGACCGACGTTGATTACCCCTAACTGTCGTCGGTTAAGCCGGACCACCATCGGTTACCGCTTTTAACCCCAAAACAACCTTATTCTCAAGGTTGGAGGTTGGAATTTAGAAAACATTGGGAGAAATTTGACAAGAAAGAACACATCTTCAGAGAACATATTCCGGTGAAAAATCGCACCCAAGGAAGGAGATTGAGCTTCTCCTCCTACATAGCCATCCCAGCCATGATCTGATCTACCCAAGAAAAGAGGAGTGTACATGCAGCCCATGCAGAAGCTTTTCCTCAGTTGGTGATCACTTGCAACCTTCAAACCCATCATCAACAGCTCCACACCTAACACACAGGCATACAGGAATGAAATCCAAGTAAGTACAACATCATACTTTCCTAGTTTATTTCATTCCGTCATCATTTTATCATCCATTGTTTACCTTACCCCCTATTGACCTTATCTGAAATTTTAACCTCCATATACCCATTAAAACCTTGCAAAATCCTACTGTAGTCACCCAATACCTCATCCCAACCAACCAAAATCCTTTGTGCAATCACAAAGGAGACCAAAAGCTTGTTATGTGATATTTTGAGATCTCACAGTAACCAGCACCAGTTACACCTAACCGTCATTTGTCACCCCTGACCGACACTAGTCTCTGTATTTTCCCACACATCCTAAAACAGAGACCTACCCACCTAATTTCATCTCACCGTCATTCACCTGTGATCTACCCGAGACCTTTATCAAACCTGCAGAGACCCAAAACCAATCATTTGACATTTGGATTCTATTCTAGCTTAGCCTATTAGATTAGCTCTATTTCTTATTGTGTTTTTAAGTGAGATACCTAAATCATCTTAAATAGTAATAGGATTTACTTTGTTTACAGCATTAAACTGTTTAAAACAGTGGACTGATAGCCATCTAGGAAGTATCATACTTCCCAGATCTAGCATACGCTAGGCAGTTCACTGCCCATATTGTTTAATTTCTTTTGGTGGTCTTGTTTTAATTACAGGTAGTTCCTCCTAGCCAAAAGGAAGCTCTCACGATCAGTTGTAGATTCGTAAGTCATACATGCGCAACAACCCATAAACCAACATTTGAACAGGTATTCCTCCTATGCCCGTTACCCTATCTGTTTCATCAACACTTCAAAGAAACAATCTAAGAAAAAGGTGAAACATTTTGGCATGCCCGATGGGACCCATCCGGGGTTCCTTGCATTTCATTCATTCATAGGAAAAAATTGTGTGTTTGTTTCCCTTCTGAAAAGTGTACACACTAATTTTATTCCCTGGTAATCCACCTCTTCTTTCTATTTTCTCTAAAGGAAACTTTTCTTTTGGTGTGATTAAAAAGAACCATTTCTTCATGTTTTCTACATCGTAGTGAAAGAGCATTCTTCTTCCTCTTCATCTTATTATGTCATCCAATTTCACATTTCAATTTGGGCTTAAAATAAGTGCATTTCATTCTGATTTATTGCATTAGCTCACATTAATTGAGGGAAACCTATACGCTGGAAGTCATGCCCAACTGATGGTTGACAAACGAATCGTAGAAAAGAACTTCTATCCTTTTCTCTTTCTCTGAGTCTTACCAAACCACACAAAAATTTGAAATACATACATTGTTAAACAACATCCTACCTGGAAGAAGTTGTAGGTGATCACACGATCACGACACAGTGGGCACCCAACTTGCTGCTCTATCGAGTCATACTTCAGAGAGAAGCCCGCCCCCACCATAACATGCCTGAAACCTCACCTTTTAGATCTCCTTCTTTGTAGGAAGCCATCCTTACCAAAAACTCTATTTAACAATTCATGTGTTAGTCCCTAAAGTAGCATAAGCTAAACAAACATAATAGAAAGGGAACTCCTAGGATCGCATTTTCTTAGTGTTTTTGCTTGGCTTGCGTTTTGAGGTGAGAGATCACGTTCAACATTTTTTTTGTTCATCCTTACACTCTCATCATCATAGCTGGTGTATTGTGGCTTCACCTGAATATGCCTAGGCCATATCATCATCATTCTCAGAATTTTGGGTCTGATTCTACATCATATTTTAATTCACAACCGCTTTCTTTCATCACTGTTTCAATTTCACTGTAACCGTCATCTGTTACCTCAAACTGCCATAAGATATACCCAACCCTCATCGGTTCTAGGTCCTTTTGCTAACCTACTTCACTTTCTACCTCATTGTTTACTCAGTGTCCATTTTCTACAGTGACCGATAGCGGTTACCCCCGATCGACATTGGTTTTCCCTAATCGGCATCGATTAGCCTGTTTCACAATCCAACCACCATCTGGTACTTAATCTACTTATTATCACTAGATTCACATCTTCCTGTTGTTCTCTATGTCATTTACAGAGAAGCAGCCCTACCTGATCAGTACTGGTTCACATGGTGCTGACCCAAAGACAAGCAAGCGCACTCGTGTTTCATACCAGTTGTCAACCACTCCCACCTAGTCTTTCACCACCTTCTATTTTATCACCAGCCATGGATCCCATCCAGCCTATTACTATCTCTACCGGAGATGTAGAGTTCACACAACTCCTTGACCAAAACCCTACTGCCTTGCAGTTTTACCTTTCCCACTCGTCCACATGAGATGCCTCAGGTCAGTTGATATATGGCATGCCCGTATCTATCCCTTCAACCCTCGTACTCACTTCTGCATTGGCCCCATCTGGATCTATGCTACCCGCATCCACCTTACCCCCAGCCGTTTCGTAGTTAGGTCCTATACCCGCTATAACTGCCACGTCTGTTACCTTTGTGGCCCTTGTTACATCCACCATACCCTCGACGACTACCCCAAACACAACGTCATCCGCCCCTATTGTCTCACACATACCTGTAGCTACATTACCACCTTCAGTGTTGGTGACCCCTACCCCATTTCAGAATGTGGTTCTTTCCATTCCACAATCATTAGCCCCTATTACCACTAGGGTTACCACGACCCTTCCACCCACATATACATACTATCAACAACCTCATGTTTCATCCAATATTCATTCTGGGTACGTACCCCCTATTTCACTACCTTCTTCTCCACCACCCTACACGGTAGCCCCATACACTGGAGTGCCACCCCTGTTATATGCCCAAAACCAACCTCCTCACGCTATAAGAGGCATCCAATCATCACAACCCACCAATGACCTAATTAAATTGATGTTGGACAAGATGCAGACATTGGAAGCATCAGTTTCCTGCTCCCGCAACACTCTCACCTACGACAAGATTTGCAACGAGCCTATTCAGCCATCCATTCCTATCCATTCATACCTTGTGCATTGGGAAATGTCTAAATTCAATCGTTTCAATAGCAAAGAAGACCCACAGCAGCATTTGCGGTCGTTTAAAAATGGGTGTTATTTGATTGCTCATGATGATGCCTTGCTTTTGAGAACCTTTCCCATGTCCCTCACTGGAACTACATTAGATTGGTATAGCAGGTTACCTAAACACTCTATATTCTCATTCAATTAGGTAACCCAAGCCTTCTTGGATCATTTCTCTATCAATATTGTCAAGAAGGTTACCATGACCGATCTATATTCCACACGTCAGTATGAGGACGAATCTATGGTAGATTTTGTCGCTCACTGGTGTAGCCTGATCAATCAACTTACCTTCCAACTACCACAAACAAAACTCATATAGATCTTCACACAGGCTTGCGCTAGACATATCTCCCTGACCTTGCAGGTCCAAACCTTCCAAACATTCGATGAGGCATTCACTATGGCACAAAAGTTAGAGATTTGGGCCATCGAAGAGAAGAAAATCCAATTATGCAATAAGACTTTGGCATTCAAGTCGAATGAAACCTCTTCTTCTTCCAAACCACAAACCAATTATTCAAAAGCTAAGGGCACCACTAATGCAGTGGAACTCAAGGCCGGCCCAGCTCATCCATCAAATCAGGCTACACCCTTATCTAATCTCTCACCTATCCATACTTTTCAATTCATACGAGAGCAATGAAAATATACCCCAATTGAGGAACCTTACTCTTCTGTCTTAGAAAATCTTATCAAAGCCGGAGCCATCACCCTTCCACCTATAAAACCACACACTAGTTTTGACCCTGGTCACCCTATGCCCCCCGCATGGTATAAAGAACATGATTTTTTAACTATTATAGAGTAAAGGGTCATAGTGACGGAAAATGCATCACTTATTATATAAGAAATTCTCGAGAAAGGAAAGTTAACTGTGGAACCATTTCCAACCATGCCCCTTCATCCAATCAAACCGGTGAGACATCAACTAACGATACCCATACCCGTGAGGTTCACGCTATCTTTAACGAGGTCCCCATCACCTCTCAATTACCTCACATCCCTTCCATAGAGGAAATCCTAGCCCCAAATCCTCCTTCCACATCAGAACCAAACTCCCCTATTCCTTCACCCACTGAGGAACACCTTTCATCTCCTCCATCACCAACGGAGGGGTCTTCCGCTAACATTGAGCCCATCTCACCCCTAGCTTCTCCACTTATAGAACCTTTACCTACGGTACCTCCTCCACCCATAGAGGAGCTCCCATTACCTCCTTCACCCATAGAGGAGCACCCATTACCTCCTCCACCCACAGAGGAGCACCTATCTGTTCCTCCACTTATAGAGGAGCTCCCATCATATCCTCCACCCATCATCGACCCAGTTGAGATACCTTTGCCTCTTGGCGAGCATTCTCCATCAGCTACCTAGAATCTTGCTAACCTACTTTCAGCTCTCTTACCCACATAATCTGAAGCTAGCCAATTCCCCGACTCTAACACACATTTTATGGGAATTTCCATTAGTCCTCACCAACTCCACCCACAGACGTGTCATTCTCACATTTGGCCAATCACTTAGATTATGTGGAGAGGGCTTTACTATGGGGGCACCTCTTACTCCCCGTCTCAACACAGATGCAAAGATCCCTTGTTGATACCTCCACTATCTACCCAAACACATTTCAACCAATCCAACCAAATACAACCACCTTTGTCACAACCCCTTCCATGATACTTGTTAGCACTCAAACCACACCCTTACCCATAACCCGACCCTAAACCAAAACCCACACCTACAACATTTGCCTCAACTAAACCTATTACCACTTTAGGGGTCACCCCGACCACTAGCCTTACTCATCCACCTATTAAACTAGATTTATCTACATCCTTCAACATCAATACCACACCTACTCCAACACCCAAACCAAAGAAACAAACTCATCAGCCTCATACCTCGACTGCACCAATCACACCCGCACTTGTCCCATCAGTCTTAAGACCTCAGCTGCCCAATAGGGTCAAGAAACCTTCACCCATCCATAAACCAATAACACAACAACCCATTCCTTCCTCACATACCTCTAACCTACCCATGCACACAACACGACTTACGCCCGCACCTACAGTATTTTTACCACCAATACCTTTGGCTATCGCTTCACTACCCACTACACTTCAGTCATTGTCCCTCACACCCCAAGCACGAACCACGTCATCTACCTTCACAACACCCCCATTATCCCCATAGGTAACTCACCCTCTTCCTCCATCTTCTTTTCCTTCTAGACCTCGTACACCCACATCACCTTTACCCAAGAAGGTGCAACCCAAAAATAAAACCCCACTACCCCACAATAAGGTTGTCAAAACAACCACACACCCTCCTACCCATCCATTTACTGTACCCCTACCCAAACAAACACAACCGATACTTAAAACCGCACCGGCACCTAAACCCATAGCTCGACCCATTCCTCCTCTTCCAAAAATAGTTCCTTGATAATCAACAACACCTACACCCAAACCCACATTCACTTCCCATTGTGATCCACTAGTAGGGTCCTATGCCAAAATTTTAACCAACCTCCTCAAGACTTCTATTATCACATTACCACCACTCCAACCTTACGACCCCCTCAAACCCAAGCCAAAAGGGTTTGATGATACTAAAATTTGTGCATATCATCATGTGTCAGGGCATGATGTAGAGATCTGTAAGGCCTTGAAAGCCATTCTTATCCAATTGTGCCCACCAAAACCAACTTTAACGACGATGACCTTCTCGATGAGGATCCTGCTTCACCGACACCCATTCCCACACTGCCCACTCAACAACCACAACCTCCACCCTCAAGATTTGAAATTAACATGGTTTGCATCAGAGAACTTGCCACACCACCACCCCAAATGTCATTGTTCCCAGCTGACCTCACAGATTTTTTCTCCTCTGGTAGGTTTTTACCCGTCGTTTCATTATACCACTCACCCTACACCTTCTCTATTTGCCAAACTTCCCCTCAAATCAACATGATACACATCATTATACGTGCGCAGAAGGGAAAAGAAAAGGCAACTGACCTAGCAAACCAATCATATACCCAACATACCATCTACACCCATACCTAAAATAACTATCTGTCGCCCCGTGTACCCCATTTCTAATGGCATCACACATCGCACCATGGTCAAAACAATTACACCAATCTCCCCTCAAAATGTCCTTATACGACCTCATCCCAAACCTTAGAATCCCATCGTCAAGCCCTCGTGGAGTTTTTTTCAATCTATTGAGGTTTTACCCAATGACCCTAACACCCGTAGCCTCCATTATCACACCCCATCATGTAGCCTCTCTCATCAAACTACCCACCTTCATCCTCACCTCACCTTGTTTACCAAGTGGCCTCCCTTAGCTTCTCAGAGGAGGAGATCGCACCACACCAAAATGATGACCTAGACCTAGCCCTTTTCCATCTCCGTCCACACTGATGACATATGGGTATGTCGTGTGATTATTGATGGAGGTGCTAACATTAACATCATTTCATCTCATGCATTTGCTCAAATGTGCATACCTGACAATTACATGCATAAACATCCAGTCATGTTGTGTTCATTCAATGATGCTATCACCTCCACACTAGGAATTGTCATCCTTCATGTTCGCGTGGGCCCCCGAACTGTTCCAAAAATTGTTTTATGTTTTAGAGGGGGAATTCCAAAATAACTTGTTTCTTGGTAGACCCTAGATCCATGTCATGGGTTGCGTTTTCTTCCACTTTGCATCGTTGTGTAAAGTTATTTGAACACAAAGGACACACTTGTACCATTCCAGATGACCCATCACCTTTCAAAACATGCAACATGCTTTACCAACCCAAATGATGTGCTCATACATGTCAAGCCATCTACCTCCACAACCAATACCACTTCACCTACACCTCCCACCTACCAGTACAGCCGCTTACTTTTTCGCTGCACATACCTCCTCCATTCCTACCACTTGCTATAACCTCCACGACTGACCCATTAGCTTCTCAATCCATTAATTCCACCTCTGCATTGACCCTCTGACACATCATCCATTCCAACTACCTACATACCAACCACTGATCCCTTGGAAGGTGTTTTTCAACGCCTCACTCTAGCGGAGTACCGCCTATATAGTGTCAATACATTCCTTCCTTACTCCGCATGAGTATGGAATCCTTCACCAACACCCTCGCTATGATCACCGTATAGGAGAATGCCCTCCTTTATGGTCTTCCTCATTTTCGTACTAATCTCACCTATGGGGGACTTGATACTACCACTTACACACCTAAACCACCATCACAACCCCCAACCATTTTCCACTGACTTCCAATCACTGACAAATCACCATTTCACCACCCATACCTTCCTCTACCACTGTGCATGGAAAGGTTTTAGCTTTGGTTTTTTATGAACAAGGCTGCCATATTGTTATTCCATGTACCACCCGTAAACATAACGACCATAGTGGTATCAGCTTTCATGAACCACCTACCAAACCAGGCCCACATTAAACTCATTAAGGACCCTAGCCCTTCTCCACCTTCATCTTCATCACCACCTTCACCCGCTCAACCTTTATCACCACCCTCATTGACGGAGTCGATGGATCCTAAATCTATCCACCCTAACTTTTTTTTTATAAAACACCATTTCTTTGGGGACTTTGACTTATTAATGCAAAGGCGAGGCCCCCTTCCACTCTTCCCTTATATCCTGAAATGATTGATGATGACACACCTATAATTAATGTCATTCAGTGTCAGGATGATGAATCCATACTCACCTACCTTGGTGCAGAAGACTCATATATTCATCGGTCGTTACCCTCTGAGACACAAACCATGTTGAATGAATCAACTATTGAGATCAACATTCATACTCAGGATGACCTGCACATCCTAAAAGATTAGACAATCTTTAAATGCTGATGAAACAAGAAGCCATCACTTCTTTTCTATGAAATCATAACCAAACTTTTGCTTGGTCCTACGCAGACAATGCCGGGTATTGACACCACTATAGTGGTCCACAATATCATAAACCATTCCTGATGCCAAACCTATCAAACAAAAGTTGAGGAAAATGCACCCCTCGCATTGCTCTTTTCATGAAAGAAGAACTTCAGCACCTTCTTTCCATTTCCTTCATCTTACCCATTGATTATCCTCATTGGATTTTCCAACATTGTCCCTATTACTAAAACAACAGAGGGACTCCGCATTTGCACGGACTTCCGTGACCTCAACCTAGCCTTCCCGAAAGACAACTTTCCTTTGCCCAGTATTGATCAACTGGTTGACCTCACCGCTGGTCATGAGATGCTCTCACTCATGGATGGATTCTCGGGTTATAACCAAATTTCACTTGCCCCAGAAGATCAACACAAGACCACTTTCGTCACCCCTTGGGGAACCTTTTGCTATCGAGTCATGCCTTTTTGCCTTGCAAACACTGGTGTTACATATTCAGCATGTTATGACTTACATCTTTCATGATATCATGCATTGCATATTGGAAGATTACGTGGATGATATCTTGGCCAAATCTAAACATTACTCTCCAAGCACCTTGCCGTCCTTAAAACCCATCTTTGACTGCCTCATTAAATATTGCGTCCACCTTCAGCCTAAAATTATGTCTTTGCGGTTCTCCTCAAGAAAGCTCCCCTGGGATTTATTGTTTCCCCTCCATGGTATAAGAAGTTGACCCTGCTAAAATCAAGGCCATCCTTGAAATTCCTCCACCCACTAATCTTAAACAACTTCGTAGCCTGCAAGGTAAATTGTAGTCCATTCACCATTTCATTTTCACAATTATCTTATTAGTGTCAACCATTTCATCATCTGCTTAGGAAGGATGTCTCCTTTAAATGGGATGATTGACTGTTACAAATATTTTGAGGCCCTAAAAACAATACCTTCTCCAACCACCCATACTCATCCCATCTAAGGATGATCAACCTTTTTACTTATACATATCAGCTACTGATCATTCCTTAGGATCCACGCTCTCTCATCGCGATGAACAACACAGGGGAGCAGGTGGTTTATTACATAAGCCATACTCTTTTTGGACTATGAAACCTGATACAACCATCCATAAAAAAATTGCTTAGCCTTAGTTTTTGTTTCCACCAAACTCCACCATTTCCTACTCAACCACAAAACCTATGTTGTGACCAAACACCAATCCCTTAGACTTCGTGTACGCCAAACCTTATCAAAATCACCGTGTTGTGTGATGGTTTATGCTTTTATCTGATCTTGACCTCGAATTCATTCATCAAAAGTCCATCAAGGGCCAAGCTATTGCCGACCAACTGGCCAACGCACCTATTTCTCTCGGGGATCAACCCTCTATTTTTGACTTTCCCAATGAGTCAATTTGCTACTCTTTCCCTAGACGAAACCCCCCTTACCAAATGACACTATTATTTGACGGTTCTAAGTGTTAGTGTGGGGATGGGGCTAGTATTATACTCATTCCTCTAGATGGATAACCCATGCCTTTGTCTTTCAAACTAGACTTTGAATGCACCAACAATATTACCGAATACAAAGCGTTTGTACTAGGTCTCCAAGCCGCATATGCCCTTAGATGTCAAATCAATCCACATCTTTGGTGATTCACAATTGGTCATCAACCAAGTCAATGGTATGTACCAATATCGTAACGAGATACTTAAAAAGTATAAACATCATGTAGACATACTTTTGACCACCTTTGATCGTTACAACCCCTTCAAACCATCCCACATTCAAACCAACAAATTTGCCGATACCATGGCCTGCTTAGCTTCCCAAATACACCGCTTCCCCTGTCGATTGTAAAATATTTATCACCATACAATGCCTCCATTCACCTTCTTATTTACCTCATGATGTTCACATCAATCGAAAGCAACACACCCCTGACCCGAGTGACCTTTTGGTATAAATAGTACTTCGACTACCTTTCTCTCTCCATCTTACCTCCTGATCTCACCTGTAACGGACAACGTGCCTTCCTTTAAAAAGTCTCTCATTATGTCATTCTGGTGGGAATCCTCTATAAACACGGCTTTTGATAGTATTCTCTTACGATGCCTCACAAGTTCTAAAATTCCTTATACCATTAAGGAGGTTCATGATGGCATATGTGGAGGTCACTGTAGTGGCCTTGCTGTTGCTAAGCGTATTCTTTGCCTAGAACTATTACTGGCCGACCCTTAACCATGATTGTTGTGACTATGTCAAACGTTGCGTGAAATTTCAACAAACATTCCAACCTTCATCATACACCCAGTCATTGCCTTACAGGTGGCTCATGACCTTTGTCCCTTCTCTCAATGGGGTTTAGATCTTGTCAGAGAAATCAATCCTCATTCTTCCCAATGTCATCAATGGAGCATAATTGCTACCGAATACTACACAAAATGGTTGGAATCCATACCACTCTTCTCCACGAAAGCTGAGAAGATATGTGAGTTTATTAACCATCACATCATTTTGTCACTTTTTTGTTCCTCATCGCCTCATCACTGACAATGGAAAACAATTCAAAAACAAAAACAATTACAAAACCTTTGTGATAACTTCGGCATTCAGCTTAGTTTCTCATCACCTTATTACCCACAAAACCAACGGCCAAGCCAAATCCACTAACAAAACCCTCAAAAAAATTCTCATGAAAGTGGTTGACGATACTGGGAAGGATTGTCATACACACATTCCTTTTACCCTATGGGCATACTGCACTAGTATTCGCACCTCCACTGCGGGCACACCCTTTTCGTTGGTCTACGGTACAAAGGTTGTTCTACCTCTCAAAGTCTAGATCCCCTCACTCCGCATTTCTCTCCATGACATGTTTACTGATGATGACTTTCGTCAGGACCGCTTAGCACAACTAGAGTTATTAGACGAACGTCGTCTTAATGCTCTGGATCACCTTTAAGTCTACCAATAATGTATCAAACGTGCTTATGACAAATGTGTTCATGAATGAACCTTCCAAGTCGGTGACCTTGTCTTGAAATAAAATCAACACGCAACCAAAGAAGAAAAGATTAAATGGGGAAAAATTCAATCCTAATTGGCTTGGACCATACATCATAACTCATGCCTATGGATCAGGTTCCTTGTATTTCATTCATTCTTAGGAAAAAAATTGTGTGTTTTGTTTCCCCTTCTGGAAAGTGTACACACTAATTTTCTTCCCTGGTAATCCACCTCTTCTTTCTATTTTCTCTAAAGGAAACTTTTCTTTTGGTGTGATTAAAAAGAACCATTTCTTCATGTTTCTACATTGTAGTGAAAGAGCATCCCTCTTCCTCGTCATCTTATTGTGTCATCCAATTTCACATTTCGATTTTGGGGCTTAAAATAAGTGCATTCCATTCTGATTTATTGCATTAGCTCACATTAATTGAGGGAAACCTATACGCTGGAAGTCATGCCCAGCTAAAGGTTGACAAACACAAATCATAGAAAAGCACTTTCTATCCTTTTCTCTTTCTCTGAGTCTGACCAAACCACACAAAAATTCAAAATACGTACATTCGTAAACAACATCCTACTTGGAAGAAGATGTAGGTGATAACATGATCATGGCACAGAGGGCACCCATCTCGCTACTCTATTGAGTCATACCTTCAGAGTGAAAGCCCACCCCCACCATAACATACCTGAAACCCCTCACCTTTTAGATCTTCTTTTTTTGTAGGAAGCCATCCTCACCAAAAACTCTATTTCACAATTTATGTGTCAGTCCCTAAGATAGCATAATCTAAACAAACATAATATAGAAAGGACACTCCTAGGATCGTATTTTCTTAGTGTTTTTGCTTGGCTTGCATTTTGAGGTGAGAGATCACGTTCATAATTTTTTTTTTGTTCATCCTTGCACGCTCCTCATCACAGCTGGTGTATTCTGGTTTCACCTGAGTGTGCTTGGGCCATTTCATCATCATTCTCAGAATTTTGGGTCTGATTCTACATCAGATTTTAATTCACAACCACCTTTCTTTCATTACTATTTCAATTTTCACAATAATCGTTGTCAGTTACCTCTGACCGCCATCGGTTATACCCAACCGCCATTGGTTCCAGGTCCTTTTTCTAACCAACTCAAAAGGACATTTTATTTCACTTTCTTCCACTTTTCCACAGTCTCTGTCACTGTCATTATTTCCCGTTACCATTTTAAACATCCTCATATTTGTCATACCTATCTGATTTTACCTTTTGCCTCACTGTTTACACACTATCCATTTTCTACAGTGACTAGCAGCAGTCTACCTCTGACCGGCATCAGTTTTCCCTAACCGACATTGGTTAGCCTGTTTCACATTCTAGCCACCATTTGGTACTTAATCCACTTTTTTTCACCAGATTCACTTGTTCCTATTGTTTTGTATGTCATTTACAGAGAAGTAACCCTACCTGATCAGTACTGGTTCACATGGTGCTGACCTGAAGATAATCAAGCACACTTGTGTTTCAAGCCAGTTTTGAACCACTCCCCACCTAGTCCTACTCCTCTCAGCCTTCTACTATAAGTTCTACTTCCTTCATGTGACTGATCTAAGAATTCCAAAGGTGGTAATTTTGTTTCTTGTATGACAGGGGATGATGGTGCATCCAATTCTTGATCAATTTCCTTACTTTGACTAGAGGATGTTATGAATTCTTGTGAAGATGTTTTTGGGAGGAATCTACCCTGTGAGTCTCTTGGTCCTACTCATATATTTTATGATATAGTAGGGAAGATCCTTAAACTACTAGATGTACGATTTGTTGCTTTTGTTGACACTTAATTAGAAAATTCCAAATAGTGGTCCCCGGTAAACGGTGCCAAAAATGACGGGTGTCATTATTCCCTTCATTTAATCAACTTCTTGTTGATGTCATATCAAACCAGGGATGGGTCTAAAGCTATATGCAACAAGAGTATTCTTATCAATCTAGTAGTTGATTGTGGTTATTTTTGTATTTTCTGGGGGATCTTTTCAATGTCTTAAGGACTTCTTGGTAAAACCTTATTTAAATCATACTATGAAAACGTTGTTGAAAGTAAACACACTTTGCAGAATGGAAATAAACACACTTGGTTTTTGGAAATAAACACACTTAATTTAGAACTGCTAGAAAACGATTGTAAGAATTATAAGAATTTATCTAAACACCTGCAGGAACAAGTATACAACAGAGTTTAACTGGAAGAATTAAAACAATAAAAAATTAACAGATCTAAGATATTTGCTGAAGAAATATAAATACAACATAAATGAATATTTTGGTCTTTGGGGAAGTGGGCCCTTGCTCCTCCTCAAATCAGGATTTAACAACTTAGAATTCTCTCAAACATGAATGGCTATTTTATTGATAAAACATTCGGTATTACAAAATGTACTAGATCTGAGTACTTAGTCTATATTTCTCTTCTCTGTTATATATATATATTTCATATCATATTCTATATATTATATAAATACTACATGTTTGTTTTTATATACATTTTACAATCATAGTTGTTTCAATGATTCTAATGAAATCGAATCATGCCCATAATAGATGTTGAGTTGGATTGTGGCTGATCAGACACCTGTAACATAACTATCCATGGATCTGCGTTCAGAAATCTTCTCATCCTTTCCTGATTGAAAGGGTCGTTGATGTAAAATCTTCGGATGTGGTTAGAATAGATAAATTCCATTGGTTTCAAAACTTATGAGAAGTTCCAGAACCATAGGAAATCGTTAAGGATCAAAACCGTGAGGGTTCCGGAGCTATACCCGGGAGTTTCAGAACTAAGTTTGAAAATTCCGAAACTAAATACTAGAGTTCCAGAACTAAGTCCAAAAGTTTCAGAACTAAATGATGACTATGTAATGGATTTTTGGAACTAGCTTGGAAGTTCTAGAACTAAGTTGTGTGGGGACAGATGCTACAGAAAACATACTGAATGCTACCTGCTTTATTTCCTTGACGGATTAGACCTACTTTATTACAAAACTAAATTTCAAACACACACTTCATCAAGAATTTCAAATCTTTTAAACATTAGAATCACAATCAATTAAAAGACAAAAAATTACATCCTAACTCATATCAAATCACCTAAAAGTCACAAAATGCAATCAAACTTAATAAAAAGGAGAGTAAGATGAGATCATATATTATACATTAATCGGGCATATTTTGGCCTCATTGAGGGCCATTTTTATAATATAGGGGACCCCCTTGAAATACCTAGAGGAAATCCTCTTCCAGTGAAAATAAGAAGAAAAAAGAGCCATTCGCTATGGCCACTATTTCCATATTTCCCAATGATATCTAATTTATTTAGGCCTAAATCCTAATAATATCAATATCTAGGTGTGCACCAACAAACTTATATTATACATATCAAATAAGAGCCATATCATTTCACATCTTACTGCACCACCACATCTGGCACTATTAAAGAAGGGGTCTCCTTAGCCTAAGATGGAGACAAGATGAGGGTAAAAACCTATTTGTTACCCCCAGATACACAGTTTTTCCATGAAGTATTCTTATATTAGGCTCCTGAGTCCTTTCCTGTCCCTCCATCCAGTATGCTCTCTTGAACCAACCACAGTGACATAGATAGATGTTTCATATATCCAAAATTTGAATGGTAAACAATTTTCTTATACCATAACAATGAACTGGAGTGGTGGAGGATTAATTTCTCAAAGTACAACATGGGGGTAAGATTGGGTCTTTAATGTCTACCTAGTGATCCACATTCATAGCACCCTGTTATGTTTTGCATGGTCCAGATGGAGAATTTTGACCCCTACATCAAGTACTCACCATGGCCACTTATTGAAAGTGTCTGACAAAGTCAATGGGAACAAAACTTGGGTTGATGATTACAAACTACTTGTAACTCCCCAATAGACTAAGACCTTGATTTTAATGTCTTTACGTATTAATATTCTATATTTTGTTTTTTGATTCATTTTATTACATAATTTATTGTGTACTGTAAATGTTGTGTTTTATAAGACATATTTTACGCAAGAACCCTAACCTTGAATATATCAATATGAATCTTGAAAAATTCTAAAATATATGTATTTCTTATATTTTCCCTACATGATTATCTCAAGATGCACCACGGCTCCTATATTTATATGAAATTTTTGCATTTCAAATTAGGTCGATATTTGCACAAAAATTGACACATAATGGGTGAGAAATGTTAGAGAAAAAGAAAAAAGTATTTAAACAATAATTTTAGGGGTAAATGGGCTTTGAAATAAAAGGATCCATTTCTATCTAAATAGAACTATTTTTGTGCTCTCTGGAAATGTTCTACTCATTACAGAAATAATAAAGGATGCCATAAAAGAAAAAACATAGGAGGGAGAAAACTAAGAGAAAGGGAAAAAATTGTATCATGAAAAATGGAAAAATGCATACTAATAAAAGAGAGGTCCAAAATATTATAAAGAAACAACACCAAAGAAAGTGTGTCATTAAGATATGGACTAGAAGTACTGATCAATAAACACATAAATACACTAGTAGATTAGGAATGAACTAATCATATAACAAATTCAACTATCTATATAATACCCATTATATATTATTGTGTTTTTCTTTGTGTCCAATAAACTATAATGTTTTTGCATAATTATAAAAAATAAAATTGAAATTAAGACCATATTGTTGTGCAAGGTGGGATTCAATAAGAAAAAAGAGAAATGATGAGGAAAATGGGATGGGGGCACCTTGATAATACAAATAATAAAAAAGGGGCCTCTAGACATCCCAATCCTTACAACAAGTTTTAAAAATGTGGCCCAATATTTTATAACATAAAGCCAAACACACATGGTTAAAGAAGAGATGAAAACTTACAGACCCATAACATTAAAAGACATGCAAAATTAAAGTTAATTACGCCAAAAGACATTTCCCCCATGACAAGGATCCTCTTGTCATTCACGTCAAGGGGTTAAATTTGACGGGCTTTTAGACGTTTTTTTTGTGTTTTAGTCAACGTGAAAGTCTACATGGTATTTTCTCACAATTAGTGACTGGCGTTGTGTAAGGGAGGGGCAATTGACTAAATTACTATTAGACAAGTATGTGTAGACACTTCAACACTTACTTAACAGAGAAATTCACCCGTCTTAAAAGTTGTTTAAATTGATTTCCACATAAAATTTAATGAAAAATTAGCTTTTGAGATATGTGAGATCGTTGCATGCAGAATGGTTGAAAAGATTCGAGGGAAGGACTAAAATGTATTGAATGGTTTGTAATACAATTTAAGTCTGAGACTAAATTGTTGATCCACAAGACTGATCTCATAGTTGCATGTTTTTAAGTTATCTATAGTATTTGACAATGATGTATTATATAGTTGTTGCAACGTATTCTTCTATATTTTCTTTCTTCTTAAGAGAGATTTAGGTTATTTAGTGTCAGTTGATTTGTATATGAATTTGTAGGTATTATGCTCATCTTTTATATTTCCCTATAATTACTCATTAGATAATTGTTGAAAACTTTAGTTTGGGTATGTTTTTTAGATAAATGTTGTGTTTTTGTTTATACAGTTGGCTAACAAAAGGGAGTGTATTGACGGACAGTTTACATGATTTCTTGGAGAAGTTTTGATCAGGTAAATGTGGGTTGGTATGTATCAATATCCATCACTAGGTTTTTGAGTTTCCTTACTTGAATGGATTCAGTTTAGGTTCGGGGTGGGATAACCATAAATGGGTTTGGGTCAAGGATGCTCATAGTTGTGAATTTCAATGGATAGTCTAAACTCAATGTAGAGATCACCTATTGATGTTGATGGATAGTATTAACTATCAATTACATTTGTTGTTTTTTTGGCAATAGGTAAAGTCCCAAGATTTAATCTTACCAATGACAAATTATTCCAAGAAACAACTATATAACCATTTGTAACTTGTGGTCACTCCTCAATTTTACACATAATACCATGTAGTGCCCTCACATTTCACGCAACCCAATTGGAAGGAAAGTGGCATATTTTGGAAGCATGCAGTAGTAAATGACAATGATAAATCCTTAACATCCTTTTAGACATGTCACTTCCCTTGCATAATAATTCAAACACTTTATTTTTGAATCTAGAGGTGTTAGCCACATGAAACCCAAGTTAACATTGCAAATTTAGCAGTAATTAGATAGTTTCACTAAAAAAGGAGTTTTGTACTCTCATAGTTTAATTAAATAGAACATTACATGGAACTTTTCTAGTGGAGATCTAGCTATGGTCGTCCTAAAATTACCACATTGTGGGTTAAATTAGTCTTACACACAAGGATATACCTACAAATTCAATATATCCTCATTTTTTTATATTCAAATTGACTGATTTGGATCTGTATCTGTATCTAAAATGAGTTCTTTGGTCTCTGAGAGGAAAGGAATCTTGTTTTCTACTATTTGGTTGTTGTATGCATCATAATGTCTAGATGTGTTGATTTGTTACTTCTGAGTGCCTGTATTATGTGCACCGTAAGATTTTTGGTCTTTGTCTTTATCTGTTGTTTATCTTTTATTCTAATTAGTTGTTGTATTGCTAAGACATTGAACATGCCCTTCCTACTATCCCACGTATGTCTATGCAAGATTTATCTCTTTCACTCTCCCTGTGTGTGGTTAGTATATTTCCAACATCCTCCTCCCGTGCCAAAATAATATCTTCACAGCATATGGGTAGACGTCGCTATCAGAGATTTTGGTAGAGATTACACCCAACTACACGTGTTTCCAGCTTCATTACCAGTTGTGCCAAAATTGAGGTTTTAATGATCAGGGTATATACATTTCAAATAATATTGTTAAATGTTTTAGCATATCGATAAAGGGAGAATATTCTAGGTTCTTGCAGGTGCTGGGGAGGGGATTTTTTGAACTCTATAATGCACTTCTATTCCAGAAGAAGCTTTAAAAATTAATGTTTGTGTCAAAATTTAACATGTGGTGGTGGGGTGGAATTATTTCCTTAGCATGGTGAATAGGCAGATCCTCCTGATGTTTTTGCTGACCGATATGACTGCAATGATTGTGGTTTTTTAATCTCTCTAAATGTTGTATGTTAAAAAGTATTTATGGGAGCATATATGACTATATCGGTTTTGCCTTCTAGTTGCGAGGAAAAATCTAAACTTTACCATGGTCAAGTCAGTAAAATCTGTAAGGCAAATTCATGGATTTGTTTCCTTGGTCCCATAACATCATTTCCAAGAGTGAGAGATATTGATTGGGTTATGGACCGCATAGCCATATGTCCTGGTTTTTGTTTTGGCCACTCCCTCATCTTGAGACTACTTAAGTGTTGGTTGGTAAGGATAATATCTTTTTCAGTGGTTATGAACCCGTTGGCTTTGTTTTGTTCGCAGAGTGTGTTGAATTTTGAATGTGGAAAGTGTTATATTTGTGGGAGATAATGTGTTGGAATCGTAACATGAATTATGTGGCATTGGATTTTGTATTGAATGGTATAAATGGAGAAGTTGAGGATGCATGTAAACCATTTCTGATATTCATGAAGTTGATGCGGTCTCGTCAAATGTGTTAGGAAATAAGGGATAAAATATGTGGAAAAATCCCTCATAGAATTGCAACAATAGGAACTAATATGCAAAAAATATTACAGATCCGAAATAAAAGTGCAAAATAAAAATAACACAACACAAAGAGATAGTATTTAACATGGTTCATCCAATTTGGGCTACGTCCACAAAGAATCACTTGCTCAAATTTTATTACAAGCCACCGTGTTGGTGCCCATTTTGATCCTCTACCATTTTTCCATGTTTCCCCTTTGCTCTTTGTGCTCTGAAACATTTTTTCCTCATGAAATCGATGATATGAAGTTGTAGCTCCATTCTTGTGCATTGGATTATTTGCAAACTCATTACCTTGCCCTAATTTTTCCCATTCAAACTCCTCTGCCATTTTTCCCATGTTTTCCCGGCATTTGGAGCTCGAGATTATTCATTTTATACTTATTTTCTCTAAAATATCCCTTGCCATGGTTGTAAATTACCTAAAAACACTTTCCATTTTTCTTTTGATCAAAAAATTCTTCACCCACGAAGACAAAATCGATTTTGGGAATCCTTGGCATTTTTTGTGTTTTAACAGTCAAACGGGCGTCATTTTCCCATCAAATTCATCTTTGGCATTCTAGGGCATCACTGGTAATTTTTGCATTTTTTGATGGTCATACGGGTGTCCTTTTCCTATCAAATTTTAGCTCAAAATCTTCTCCTATGTGGCCATTTTTGATTATACAAGGTTCGACGGATCTGCTCGAAAAACTTAACGTTTTTTGTGTTTTGGAAAAAAGTGCAAGTTGCCCCCATAGCTCCGTAGGCCCCAGAGGAGGTACACATGTCACAGGCATAGTGAAGGTGGATGGGCGGGTCTTTTTTTGCCTTAAGGCATTTTGGAAAAAAGAGTCAAAGTACAAAGAAAATGCCTAGGGCCCATAATAAATCAGAATGGAACACGTCGTGGCTTCAGAGTACAGGCCCACAACCAAATAGAATGGACTATGTGGTGGCTTCAGAGTATTGGCCCTCATCGAATCAGAGGTGGACATGTTTCATGTTTTCATCAAAAGCGGGATGGAAGGCTGGGGAAGGACTTAGAAAAAAAAATTTGGCAAATGGGAGCAAAAGTTGTGAAAAAGGCCGCAGGTCCGTCGGGCCAATCAGGAGAGGACACGTGGCAGGATCAGGGGTAGAAGGGAGTGTGGGCTGTCGTAGATAAAAAATAATGTTGCCTTTTTGGAAAAATGAGTTGAAGTGGTAATTTGAAGCATGGCTCCGCAACTAGTTAAAGGGAGACACGTGGCAGGGACAGAATTGGAGGTGCGGGAGTGCGGAGGAAAAATGAATTTTTTTCCTTTTTTCCCAAAAGAGACGAAATGTGTAAAACTGAGCCATGACCTTGGATCCAATTATATTGTGCCACGTGTCAGCACCAAATCTCAAGGGCGGAGCAGCAGAGGAATTGAGAAATTTTGCAAATTTCCAAAAAGGTGGAAATGTGTAGAATCGAGCCACAATTCCAATGGGGCCCACTTTGGGACATGTGTCAAGCTCATTTTCAAAGGGCGGAGGAGCGGAGAAAAATGTCAATTTTTTTACTTTTTTTCAAAAGTGTTAAAAAGTCAAAAAGTGATCCCAAGCCCATTTCTAATCAAATTGTGACACGTGGAGGGTCCAAATTGAAGCGAGAAAGGTAGATCAACGGTAACTGTGCATTTTTCAGTTTGGCCGCCATTTTTACTCTAGAAAGTGTGGAAATGTGTTTTTTGCATTGTTTTTGATTGAATTTTTGCCAAATTCATGTCGTTTGTGCCTACAAGGACCAATGCAATTGGTTTTGAGGATCAATTTGAATATTAAGATGTTTTTGAAATAAAATTTTCCCTAACTCGTCTAAAAACGTGAAATATCAAATCCAAAAGTTGCAGAGTCAGATTTTGGAGGGAAATGGATGAAATAATGAAAGAAAGGGGGTCTGCATGCTTTAAAGATGAAAAACGTGCCTCCACAATGGATAATGATGCAAAAATACTCAATGATTCACATTTTTCAAAACACCTGGCAACTTTTGTTGCAAATATGTTAAATGTCTCTGTCTGCGAATCATGATGGAATTTTGTAACAAACTTGATGCTTGGATATTATTTTCTTAGGAAAGAAGGATCAAATGTAATATAGAGATATATAATACATGTTTTGAGACATGCAAAAGGTTGGGAAATTGAAAATCATGAGAAAATTTCAAGAGAAGCTCATCTTTTGAGAAACCCTCCAAAAAATTGGTTAATGTCTTTATGTTCGATCTTCATTCATGTTTGAGTTGGTTAACAAGTGTCTAGCCGTCACACAACTCTGAGATTATTTCTGAAACTCTCCCCTACTGAGAATCTAACAAGATTTTGAATTAATCTATGTTATTTTGGGCAATATGATGTCTTTATCATGTTTAAAGTCTGCAAACAATGTTCTTGTTCTGTGCATCTTGCAATGAAATCTTTAGGGAATCACATCGAATCATCCTTCTGATCGGTTAGTGGCTATTTACACTTCATTTTCTCATTTCTTGTGATAGTTTAGTGGCATTTGCAATCTCAATCTCACATTCAGAAGAGCTTTCATCTGATAAAGAGATAAACAAATTTAAAATCACTTTACCTTCCTTGACTTTCAGAGATTGTTTTAAACCTTTGGGTGCACCTTAGGTCATGATTAAATAGTGATTGCTAAATGCTTCATTGGTTCATTCTAACTCAATTTTTTGTGATAGATGATCAAATATTGTGTGGAAAAGTGCAGATCTGGGCCTCCATTTGATGCACATATCCTGGTTGAAGGGATGATTAACCATTTTGATACTTTCTACTGTTAAGTTTCTCCATATTTTTGCTGAAATCCTCAAAGAGTCTGGCAGACCTTGGTTTGTCTTATCTAAACTCCCACCCAAAAAAAATCATCAAAAAACAACTAATCCTACCCTGTTTTACCCCTGTTTTGACCTGTATACCCACAGAAGATCAAAATCCATTTGCTAAAGTATAGAACAGATCAGGATTTCAAAATGTCTTCAGTAACCCTTGCCTTGCATTGAAAGTATCTCCATAATCTGGAAGTGACAACTTGTGAAAGTCAGATTTGGAGTGTTGATCATATTTTCCCAAGGCCCTTTTCATACTATTTACACAAATTGAGGGATATCTTCATCTCCTTCACCATTTGAGGGTTACAAAATAGGTTCTCTTACCTTGGTTGAAAGGCACAACCTAAAACAGTTAGGACAAGATCAAGTCCTATTTGAGTGCTATCCATCTCTCCACAAATCTGAGTGCCAGTTAGATCATATCCCCGGCTACAAAAACACACACACCATGATCCATCATCTTCTTCAAGCTTCATGCCATATTTGATTTGATGCTACTCAGACTGAAAAGGAGAAAAAATTTGGGTACCAACACCAGTGGCACCATTTGCCGGGGATGAAGAATGCGCCAGACTAATTTTTTTGGGGTTCATATTCTTTTGAGTTCAATTCTTAGTTCAATCTTGATCAATCTGATCCATGTGCATACATATTTGAAATATTTGAATGCATATCAAACCCTGGTAATGTCTCTTGCAAGTTCTATCTGCAAATATATTGTTAAAGCATCATTCTATACTCAGATTTGCAAGGGTGTATGCAAAGGTTTCAAACTCTGTCTACAATTTTATCAGTTTCCAGTAGTAGTTAGTTTGCACTTCATTTGCATTTGTGGTTGATAGATTCAAGAAAAGGAATCTGATCTATAAAGTTTGGCAAGATTTTTCAGTGCTGATAGGTATTTGACAGAGTATTTTAGTGCATTTGCACAACTAGGGTGAAAGTCCTTAGTGGCGACTCCATGTTGTTTTGATCTTGATAAATACCAGTGTCTTAGCTTTCTGTCATTTTTTTTTGGTGTGCTAATCTCTGCAAAACTGGAAGGAAGGAGAAGATCTCTCTTCATTAGAGACCTAGCTAAAGTTTTTTTCAGATTCAAGGAACTCAGAGTTAGAAGGGAGAAGAGTTTGGAAGGTGGTTGGAGAGCAGAGCTCAAGGAAGGAGGTTCCCTTTGTTGAACTTGAGATTAATCATCAGCCTGTCATTGAGGACTTAGTTCTTCTTCAGATAAATCTGAATCAAGAGTCCTCTTGAAAATTTGCATTCTCCATCTGGAGAGGGACCTTCATTTGTCTTTGAAAATCTTAGTTCCTCTCTCATTTTTGCCCCCCTTTTTTTTCCAAATCTGCTAGAGTTTTATCAAGAAGCTGATCCTATAGGGGATATCCATTTTGAAGATTACATTTCTATTCCCCAAAGACCTCTCACTCCTCATCATTTTTTTTCTCCTCCAAGATCACCACCTCAAAACAATATGGCTCAGCCTCCCCTAGACCTCCATTTTTTGTTAACACCTTTGGTCCTATAAATTTTAGAGGAATGGATGGTTATCCAAATGTTGTCCCTCAAGATGTAAGAAATAGATTGCCAAAATTCCAAGGTAACAATGCAATAACTGGTGATCAACATCTAAAACTTTTTTGTTAACATGATGGAGGATTTTGAAATAGAGTTTGAAGATGTGTATGTTAAATTTTTTCATCATACACTAGAAGAGGATGCAAGGGATTGGTACAAGGCTCTACCTGATAATTCTATTGATTCTTGGACTGAAATGAAAATGCATTTAGGTTGCAATATGGTGACAAGACTGATCCTAGATTTCTCTTGTCTGAATTTGAAAATATCAAGAAGAACCCCAATGAATCAGTTCATGACTTTCAACACAAGATTTAACAAACTTTGAGGAGGATTTATTAATTTGAGGCCATGTGATGAATCTTGTTTGATCAAATATGTAGATGCATTTGATAAGAAGGTAGCCTATTACTTAAGAGACAAAACCCTACAAACCTAATTTAAGGCAGGCCTTTCACCATGGCACTTCAAGATTGAAAATAATATCAAGGCATTGGGAAACCTCAAGAGAGATGGTGTAAATTGATAAACCCTGAAAAACCTCAAGCAAGCAAAGTGTTGATTTGGAGGAGGTGGTGTGAAAAACTTTGGCAGGGGCTGTCAAAGAAATTTCATACAAGTTAGGCAAGGTAGAGAAGGGAATTGGGTAGACTTCACAAGGTCAGCAAAAAAGCACAAAACCATGACAGATTTTCCAATCATCCTAGGGGTGATCAGAGATTTGATGATAAAGGGAAAGGACCCATTGGGTTTGGAAATAGAAATCCTCAAGCAAGTGAAGGAAAGTGTTACCTGATCCCCTAACTGCTAGGGTTGTTGTTGTTTGTTGATGATGCAAATTTGATTGATTGGTGTGACAGATGTTTTTTTTACCCCATCCTCCATGTGGAACAGATCAACAAATTGAAAGAGGAAGTTGATGATGAAATTGATGATGATGCCTGCATGATGGAGATCCCTGCAAGTTCACCAAGGGGAGAAACTTCAATGGATGTCATAAGTGCTAGGACTGCTGCTATTTTTTGGGATTGTATCCAATGGGTACATCTTCTTCCTCCTTCTCATGTTTTAGAAATTGATAATGTACAAGCAAGCCTTTGAGCTCCCAATAATGATTTTGAATACTTGAGGGCTTTGATGATTGAGAAGTATGATGGAGGGGTTCCTTCAGAGGAGGATAGGTAGTTGCTTATGAATGTTGTAGTTGCCCAAGAGAAGGAGCACTTTTAGACATGTCACTCCCTCTGAATAATAATTCAAACCCTTTAGTTTTGAATCTAGAGGTGTTAAGCACATGAAACCCAAGTTAACATTGCAAATTTAGCAGAATTAGATAGTTTCACATAAAAAAGGAGTTTTGTACTCTCATAGTTTTAATAAAAGACATTACATGGAACTGCTTTCTAGTGGAGATCTAGCTATGGTCGTCCTAAAATTCCCACATTGGGGTTAAATTGTCAACACAAGGATATACTAAAATTCAATATATCCTCATTTTGTTTATATGTCAAATTGATGATTTGGATCTGTTATGTATCTAAAATGAGTTATTTGGTCTCTGAGAGGAAAGGAATCGTGTGTTACTATTTGGTTGTTGTATGCATCATAATGTGTCTAGATGTGTTGATTTGTTAATTGCTGAGTGCCTGATTATGTGCACCGTAAGATTTTGGTCTTTGTCTTATCTGTTGTTATCTTTTATTCTAATAGTTGTTTGTATTGCTAAGACATGACCAGCCCTTCTACTATCCACGTATGGTCTATGCAGATTTATTCTCTGTCACTCTCCCTGTGTGTGGTTAGTATATTTCCAACATCCTCCTCACGTGCCAAAATAAAAATCTTCAAGCATATGGGTAGACGTCGCTATCAGGAGATTTGGTAGAGATTACACCCAACGACACGTTTTTCACTTCATTACCAGTTGTGCCAAAATGAGGTTTTAATGATCAGGTATATACATTTAAATAATGTTTAAAGTTTTAGCAATCGATAAAGGCGAATCTTCTAGGTTTCTTGCAGGTGTGGGGAGGGGAGTTTGTGGAACTCTATAAGCACTTCTATTCCAGAAGAAGCTTTAAAAATTAATGTTGTGTCAAAATTTCACATGTGGTTGGTAATGGGGTGGATTATTTCGTAGCATGGTGAATAGGCCAGATCCGCCTGATGTTTTTGCTGAACGATAGGCCTGACACGACGTGGTTTTGTAATCTCCTAAAGTTGTATGTTAAAAAGATTTATGGGAGCATATATGACTATAGTCGGTTTGCCTTCTGTGCGAGGAAAAATTAAACTTTACCATGGTCAAGTCAGTAAACGTAAGGCAATTCATGCGATTGGTCCTTGGGCCCATACATCATTCCAAGAGTGCGAGATATTGATGGGGTATGGACCCGCATAGCCATTGGTCCCTGGTTTTTGTTTTGGCCACTACCCCAATCTTGAGACTTAAGTCGTTGGTTGGTAAGGATAAAGTCTTTTCAGTGGTTATGAACCCGTGCTTGGTTTTGTTGCAGAGAAAAGAGTGTGTGTTGGAATTTTGAATTGGAAGTGTATATTTGGGGAGATAATGTGTTGGCAATCGTCACATGAAATTATGTGGAATGGATTTTGTATTGAATGGTATTAAATGGAGAAGTTGAGGATGCATGTAAAAACATTTCTGTATTCATGAGTTGATGCGGGTCTCGTCAACATGTGTTAGAAATAAGGGATTTAAAAATGTGGAGGAAAAATCCTCATTAGAATTGCAACAATAGAACAATATGCAACAAATATTTACAGATCCGAAAATAAAGTGCCAAAATAAAAATACACAACACAAGAGATAGTATTAAAAGGTTCATGCCAATTTGGGATAGTCCACAAAAGAATCACTTGCTCACAATTTTATACCAGCCACCGTGTGGTGACTAATTTTGCTCATCACAATTTTTCATGTTTCCCCTTTGCTCTGTGTTGCCTGAACCATTTTTTCCTCATGAAATCGATGTGGGATATGAAGTTGTAGCTCCCATTTTGTGCATTGGTTATTTGCAAAAAATCCTTACCTTGCCCTACTTTTCCATTCAAACTCTTTGCATTTCCCATGTTTTCCCGGCAATTTGGAGCTCGCGATTATTCAGTTTTATACGTCCTTTTTCTAAAATATCCCTTGCCATGGTTGTTAAATTACCTAAAAAAACTTTCCATTTTTCTTTGATCAAAAAATTCTTCACCCATCGAAGACAAAATCGATTTTGGGAAGCTTGGAATTTTGTGTTTTACCAGTCAAACGGGCGTCATGTTCCCATCAAATTCATTTTGGCATTCTAGGGCATATGGTAATTTTGCTTTTTTGATGGTCATACGGGTTGTCACTTTTCCTACAACTTTAGCTAAATTTCCTCCGATGTGGCCCATTTTGATTTACAAGGTTCGACGGATCTGCCTCGAAAACTTAACGTTTTTTGTGTTTGGAAAAAAAAACAGTTTGAAGTTGCCACCATAGTCCGTAGCCCCAGAGGAGGTAAGGGAGAGGTACACATGTCACAGATAGTGAGGTGGATGGCGGGTTCTTTTTGTTGCCTTAGGCATTGGAAAAAAGAGTCAAAGTACAAGAAATGCCTAGGGCCCATAATAAATCAGCAGGAACACGTCTTGGCTTCAGAGTAAAAGCCCACAACAGAATATAATGACTATGTTTTGCTTCATATATTGGCCCTCATTCGAATCAGAGGTGGACCATGTTTCATCAAGTTTTCATAAAGCTGGATGGAAGGCTGGGGACGGACTTAGAAAAAAATTTTGGCAAATGGGAGCAAAAGTTGTGAAAAAGGCCGCAGGTCCGTCGGCCAATCAGGTACGGACACGTGGGGCAGGATCAGGGTAGAAGGGTTTGGTGCTGTCGTAGAATAAAAATAATGTTGCCTTTTTTTTTTTGGAAAATGAGTTGAAGTGGTAATTCATTGAAGCTGGCTCCGCAACTAGTAAAGGGGACATCGTGGCATTGACAGAATTGGAGGTGCGGGAGTGCGGAGGAAAAATGAATTTTTTTCCTTTTTTCCCAAAAGAGACGAAATGTGTAAAACTGAGCCATGACCTTTGGATCCAATTATATTGTGCCACGTGTCAGCACCAAATCTCAAGGGCGGAGCAGCAGAGGAATTGAGAAATTTTGCAAATTTCCAAAAAGGGTGGAAATGTGTAGAATCGAGCCACAATTCCAATGGGGCCCACTTTGGGACATGTGTCAAGCTCATTTTCAAAGGGCGTAGGAGCGGAGAAAAATGTCAATTTTTTTACTTTTTTTCAAAAGGTGTTGAAAAAGTCAAAAAGTGATCCCAAGCCCATTTCTAAATCAATTGTGACACGTGGAGGGTCCAAATTGAAGCGAGAAAGGTAGATCAACGGTAACTGTGCATTTTTCAGTTTGGCCGCATTTTTTACTCTAGAAAGTGTGGAAATGTGTTTTTTGCATGTTTTTGATTGAATTTTTTGCCAAATTCATGTCGTTTGTGCCTACAAGGGACCAATGCAATTGGTTTTGAGGATCAATTTGAATATTAAGATGTTTTTGAAATAAAATTTTCCCTAACTCGTCTAAAAACGTGAAATATCAAATCCAAAAGTTGCAGAGTCAGATTTTGGAGGGAAATGGATGAAATAATGAAAGAAAGGGGGTCTGCATGCTTTAAAGATGAAAAACGTGCCTCCACAATGGATAATGATGCAAAAATACTCAATGATTCACATTTTTCAAAACACCTGGCAACTTTTGTTGCAAATATGTTAAATGTCTCTGTCTGCGAATCATGATGGAATTTTGTAACAAACTTGATGCTTGGATATTATTTTCTTAGGAAAGAAGGATCAAATGTAATATAGAGATATATAATACATGTTTTGAGACATGCAAAAGGTTGGGAAATTGAAAATCACGAGAAATTTTTTGAGAGAAGATCATCTTCTAAGAAACCCTCCAAAAAACCTAGTTAATGTCTTCTATGTTAGATCTTCATTCATGTTGAGTTAGTTTCAAGTGTATATCCATCGCACAACTCTGAGATTGTTCCTAAAACTCTCCCCTACTGATGAATCTAACAAGCTTTTGAATTAATCTATGTTATTCTGGGAAATATGATGTTTGTTATCATGTTTGAATGTCTGCAAACAGTTTTCCTTGTTCTTGTTGCAATCTTGCATTGAAATCTTTAGGAATCACACATATCTCATCCTTATTGATAGTTTAGTGGCATTTGCAATTTCATGTATCATAAGAGCTTTCATCTGGTATTGAAAATAAGTAGTTTAAAATCACTTCACCTTAATTTGTTGACAAAGATTGCTTGTAATCCTTTGGGTGTAACTTAGGCGTGATTTGATCAGAGATTTTGATGTTTAATTGAGTCCTTTAACTCAAGCTTTTGTGTCGAGGTCTCAAAGATTGTGTGAAGAGTGCAAACTTGGGCCTCCATTTGTGTATCTCTTCTGGTTGAAAGAACATCCTGAACTGTTTTTGAAGCATTTTATCTGATAGTTGTTCAAATCTTGTAGAGGTTGTCAAAGATCTAGCATAGTCAAGTTTGTCTTGTCAATATCCCACCAAAAATCATTCTAAATAACTAATCCTACCTCATACTACCCCTGTTTTGACATGTATACCCACAAAAGATAAAAATCCATTTGCTAAAGTATGCAGAATAGATCATAATTTCAAAATGTCTTCAGTAACCCTTGCCTTGCATTGAAAGTATCTCCATAATCTGGAAGTGACAACTTGTGAAAGTCATATTTGGAGTGGTGATCATATTTTCCCAAGGCCCCTTCATACTATTTACACAAATTGAGGGATATATTCATCTCCTTAACCATTTGAGGGTTACAAAATAGGTCCTCTTACCTTGGTTGAAAGGCAAAACCTAAAACAGTTAGGACAAGATCCAGTCCTATTTGAGTGCTATCCATATCTCCACAAATCTGAGTGCCATTTAGATCACATCCCCGGCTACAAAACTACATACATCATGAGCTATTTGTCTTCAAGCTTCATGCCATATCTTTGATGCTACTCAGACTGAAAAGGAGAACAAATTTGGGTACCAACACACCACTCTCTCAATACAACACCCAGATCCGTTTGGAGCTATGCTCAACAAACTCTACAAAATTCACACCCAAATTCATACACATATGCAATGTTACATCATATTTCTACCATATGTATAAAACCACATAAGTAGACAACTACTTAAGTATTTTTACAAAACCGTGGGTATTAAAACCATGGGCCAAAACTATCCCATAAAAATATGGATCAAAAATCCTTCCCATATGAGAAAAACACGTTTCCTGGCATATTAGGCATGTTTTAAGGCCCCAAAAAATTCAGGGACTATGCCCTCGAACCACGGCGAGACAACTATGGAAAGTTTAAAGTAATCTTAGTGTACAGTCTTCAACACTTTCACACATGAAAATAGGATCCATAACCTAAAAATATCTCACTTGGAGACTAGTTTTCCTCTGAGAAAGTTTCTCAAGCCTTCACTAGTTTCCATGAAGACCAACCAAAGTTGAACACAACTTCAGTTTTTCCCTTGTGACCACCTTGGTCATCATGTCTGCAAGATTCTGACTGGTATGAATCTTCTCCAACTTTAATTTCTCTTCCTCTAAAGTAGTCCTGATGAAATGGCACCTTAACTGTATATGCTTCATCCTAGAGTGGAAAGCAGAATTCTTAGCCAGGTGTATAGCACTCTGACTATCACTATGCAACTTTCCTTCCTCCTACTTATGCCCCAAATTCTCAAGAAATTTCTGTAACAAAATCATTTCTTTTCTTTCCTCTATGGAAACAACATACTTATCCTCCATGGTTGACAAAGCCACCAAATTTTATAGTCATGAAATCTAGCTTACTGCTATCCCACCTACAGTGTAAACATAACCTGTCATGCTCCTCTTGTTTCCTACATCTCCAACATATCTGAATCTATGTATCCATAAAAAGTGGTGTCTAATCCATTGTAGCACAAAACTATCGCCATGGTCCCTCTCAAATACTGAAGGATCCACTTTACATCCTGCTAGTCATCTCTACCTATATCACTCAAAAATCTACTCATTGCTCCCACTACATGGGTAATATCAAGGTTAGTGCACACCATGGAATACATCGAATTGCCAATCACTGATGAGTAAGGTACCTTGGAAATCTATTTTCTCTCCTGATCTATTTTGGGACACTGCTCCTTTGATAAATTTAAAATGGTCTACCAAAGGAGTCCCAACTGTTTTAACATCATACATAATAAACCTCTCCAAGACATTCTTAATGTAATCTTCCTGAGATAAATTTAGCTTTCATTCCTTCCTATCCCGAGATATCCTCATACCAAGGATTTGTTTGGCTGCCCCCAAATCCTTCAGGATTCACTTATTTGCTTCTTAATTACTTTTATTTCCTGCATGTTTTTACCTGCAACAAACATGTCATCCACATTCAGACACATGATAATATAATGGCCATCCTCAAATTTATTTGTATACACACAATGGTCAGAATGACATCTAATATAACCTTGCTCCATCATGAAGCTATCAAATTTCTTATACCATTGATGTGGAGCTTTTTTCAAGCCATATAATCTCTTCTTCATTTTTCACACCATCTCCTCTTTACCTTTGACCTCATAGCCCTCTGGTTGCTGCATATATACAGTTCCTCCTCCAAATCACCATGGAGAAATATAGTCTTTACATCAAGTTGTTCTAAGTACAAGTATTCTACTGCAACTATTCCTAGAATAGTTCTAATAGAAGTAATTTTTTCTACAGGAGAAAAAAATCTCATCAAAATCTTTACCCTTTTTTCTGTGCAAACCCCTTGACTACCAACCGGGCCCTTGTATCTTTTCTTACCTCCTTTCTCTTTGAATATGAACACCCACTTGCTCTGTAATGCTCTTTTTCCTTTGGGTAGCTTCATAAAATCCCATGTTTGGTTCTCCATGAGATCATGATGCTCCTCATTCATGGCTTGCTCCCACTTCTTCTTGGCATCTACCTGTATTGCTTCATCAAATCTCTCTGGCTCTCCACTGTCAGTGAGTAATCAATAATAAAGAGAAAGAAAAAAATGTTTAGGTTCTCTTCTTACCCTAGAATACCTCCTCAATATGGGAGTTTTGGGTTCCTATTAAGGAGGTTCCTGAACTAATTCATGTGTCACTTTTCCATCTATAAGATCCTCTACCACTACATATTCTTTCTTGGATTCTTCCCTATTTTCCTACAACTTTTTACTATACATGAATTTATCATTAAAGACCACATCCCTAGATTGAATGATTTTCTTATCCTTAATACTCTAACATGTATATCCAAATTTATCACCACTATAACCAATAAAATTACATTTTTCTAATTTAGCCTCCAGCTTGGTCCTATCATCCTTGTCTATATGGACAAACACCTCACATCCAAAGAATCTAAGAAATGAATAATCAAATTTCTTACCATGTCAAGCCTCCTCAGGTATACCTCTATCCAAGGCACTTGAGGGTCCTATTTTTATCAAGTACACAACTTTGTCTCACCGCTTCTGCCCAAAAATAAAGAGCTAGTCATGCATGTAACCTCATACTCCTATCACGTTCTATTGTTTTGTTCATCCTTTCTGACACCCCATTTTTCTGCAGAGTTATTGGAACTATATTTCTCCTAAGGATTCCATTCTTAGAACAGTAATCATCAAATTCATTTATGTAATACTCCCCTCCATTATCTGACTAGAGACATTTTAGCTTAAGACCTATTTCATTCTCTACCAAGGCTTTCCAATTAAAAAAAGGGTCAAATACATCAGATTTGTTTCTAATACAATAAAGCCAAACTTTCCTTGTTGCATCATCAATAAAAGTAACATAATAACTTGAACCCCCAAGAGATGATACCTGAGCCAACCCCCTCACATTAGAATGCATCAGATCTAACTTACTCTCTTTCTTTGTAGGTCCAACCTTGATAAACCTTACTCGCTTCTATTTTCCATATATGTAGTCCTACAAAATTCCAAAACTACTTCTGTATATCCAGGTAAATCCTTATTTATGATCTCTATGCCCTTATGGATCATATGATCGAGCCTATAGTGCCACAATTTTGTATCTACTTATAAATCTACAAGATTACACACATTAGTGTTATAAGTGGTTAAATACAAGGTTCCAACCTTCTTACCTTTTGCCACCACAAGATTACCCTTGGTAACCTTCCAAGATTTTGTTGTAAATATCATAGTACAACCATCACTTCCCAACTTCCCTACCGATATCGAATTTCATCTTAATGTAGGCACGTGTCTGACATCCTTCAATATCCAAGTATTCCCATTCTACATCTTAACCTGAACAGAACCTTTTCCAACTATGTTGTAGGGCTCATCATCACCAAGAAAAACATGCCTAAAATATCCTTGAACATAATCAACAAAATAATGCCTATGTGGATTAGCATGGAAGGAAGCCCCCAAATATAAAACCCAAGATTCAGTAATATTGTGCAAAGAAAGAATCAAAGCATCTTGACATTTATTACCCTTTGCCACATTTTCCTCCTTTTTTTCTTCCTGTTGTTTCTTCTTATCCCAAAGCTCCCAACAATCCTTCTTTGCATGTCCAGACTTTCCATAGTGCCTTCATATTATCTTACTTTTGGATTTTGACCTTTCCCGATCTTTTGATTTTCCATGGCTTCCTTTATTCTTCTGTCTCCCTCTAGATTACACTGTTAAAGAATTACCTAAAGTAGAAGATTCTCTAGAGTTTTTTCTTCACATTTACTCACTTAGAATAACCCCTACAACATCCTCAAACTTCAAATTTAAGTTATTTGGAACTGATTTACTTACTGCCATTACCAGGCTATTCTAACTCTCAGGTAAAGAGCTCAGAATTAATAAATCCCTAACTTCTTCATCAAATTCTATTATAACCAAAGCTAGCATATTTATAACCATTTTAAAATAATTTAAATGATCTACTACTAAACCATTATCATACATCTTCATATTAAATAACATTTTCATAATAAATAGCTTATTAGAGGCAGAGGGTTTTTCATACAAATTCCCTAATGCATCCATCAGTTCTTTTGTAGTCTTTTCCTTCAAAACATTAGATAATACCGAAGATGCAAGACACAATCAGATTGTCCCAAATTCCTTCCTATCCAACAAATCCCATTCCACATTTGTCATTCTTGAGGGTTTGTTCACCTTCTTAAATAGTGGAATGTAAATATCCTTCTAATAAAGGTAATCTTCCATTTGCATCTTCCAAAGACTAAAGTTTTTCCCATTGAATTTATCAACCCTTGATCTTCCATCATCTTCCATAGCTCCCACTTAAGCTAAAAATTTCCCTATAATTCAGCACTTTAGCAAACCAAACTAGGCTCTGATACCAATTGTTAGGAAATAAGGGATAAAATATGCAAATGAGTCCCTCACAAAATCACAACAGTAGAAAATAATATGCAGAAAATATTACAGATCTGAAATAAAAGTGCAGAATAAGAATAAAACAACACAAAGAGACAATATTTAACGTGGTTCACCCAATTTGGGCTACGTCCACCAAGAATCACTTGTTCAAATTTTATTATAAGCCAAATCTCTCTCAATACAATACCCAGATCTATTTGGAGCTATTCTCAACAAACTCTACAAAATTCAGACCCGAATTCATACACATCTACAATGTTACATCATATTTCTACCATATGCATAAAACCACATAAGTAGACAACTGCTTAAGTAGTTTTACAAAACCGTGGGTATTAAAACCATGGGCCATAAACATATGGGTCAAAAATCCTACCCATCTGAGAAAATAACGTTTCCCGGTATATCGGGTACGTTTTAAGGCCAAAAACAAAAAAATTTAGGGGCTGCGCCCCCAAACCCTGGCGAGACAACTATGGAAAGTGTATATTACTCTTAGTGTATAGTCTTCAACACTTTCACACATGAAAACAGGCTCCACAACCTAACAAAATGCAGGGATAACGAGTTTTGTGTAAAAAGGTATGGTTTTCCCCTTTTTACTTGCATTAAATTTTGCTTCATCATTTACATATTTTTCAAAATTAAATTTTGAATGATAGGGAGCATAATTCCAACAACTTTCAAAATCGTTCCTTGACATGAACTCTCAAAACATCAACAAAAAAAGAGAGGAAAACTTTGATATTGAAAGTTACACGCATGAAGCGCCACACCCAAATGTATAGCAAAAACTGAACCTCTTTGCATGACCCTGGTAACTTGGAACACCTTAGGGAACCTTAACTAAGTTTTTTGAATTTATTTAATGCTCTTACAATTTTTATTCCTTAACCCTCTTAGCCTATTAGTCACTCATGTTAACATGGTTGTTTTAATAAAACACGGTCAGTTTTGGCTTATGGTTGTCATTTAGCTTAAGAAACACTTAAAAACCAATACCTCCTACCACTGAATTCTAACAAGATGATCATAACCCACCTTTGGTTCAATGAAAATTCCTTTGGAAACTAGTTTTGTAAGTGGGTTTTGGGTCCCACTAGTTGTTGTGCGACAAGAGTTGTTGCTACAATTACAATAACTGGCCCAAAGTTGCCCTTGTAACTTGAGGTCTTCTCATCATAATCAAATTCCTTCGGAAACAAAGAGTTCTATATATATGGGAGAGTAAGTAGGAATTGTCAAACTTAATGATCAAACTTAAACCGAATGTTTTCAAGACCCAGTTTGTAAGCGCTTTTGATGTTTTTTGTCAATTTCCTCATCCTTAGCTAGAATCTCCTTTTTGATTCTCGTTTGACTTCTAGCCATGCATGTGACCTTGTAATACCATTTAAATGCTATGTATAATGTTATTCAATATTTTATCTTGTATAGATGAATTTTGAAGTGTATAGTGATTTTCTCTCTCCAACCTCTTCTCACTCTAGAAACGACTATGATACATGATTGATTTGAAAATGTAAATGAATTGGGAAATGTGAATCGGTTTGAAATGAAATGATAATGCACATGAAATGCAAATGTTTATGACATTGTGAATGGAAAATAAAATGTCTCTTAACTTTCTCTCTCATCCTTACTCTCTCTAGTACTAAAATATTAAGTGAAACTGAATGTAAAGGTGTGAATGCATGAGAAATGAACTCTGTATTTTCCCCCCTCTCTCTCTCTCTTTTATGTAATTGAAAATGAACTAAAAATGATGGATTTTTGGATTTATTATTGAGTGTAGGGGATTTCCATACTCTGTGTTAGGACTGACACAACGTTGGTTGCAGGTACTCCAAACAAGAAGGATTAGAGTGTGATATGTTGTAATTAGTGAGATGGAATTAAGATATGGTATATTGATATAAATTATGAATGTTACATGAAATTGAATTAAATATAATTGCATTATTAAAAGTAGTGTGTTGAAGACTATTGTTCCTCTTGGACTTAGATTTCAAGCATTATACATGGAAAACTATGTTGTTTGTATTTTCCTTGTGTTAAACATAACCTTACAACATTAGTAGGACTGACACATAATTAATGTCGGAAAAACTATGTTAGCTAGATAAACGAGGAAGAAAGTTGAATTTTTTAAATGGGTAAAAATCATATTTTTCACTTCATAGGTGTTAAGCCCATTTGAATTTAAATATGGATCTCATGGTTTGGATGATTGAAACAATCGTCTACCTAATATTTTTTGTGGTTCATAGATAAATTAAAATATTGGAAGTAACTTATCATTTTTAAACCATATAAATGCAGTGAGTATTAAACCTTTTTTGTACCCTTCCTCTCAATCATGTCACATCTAGGTTTGCAAAACCCTAATGTCTTAAGAAATACTTTAATCCTCAAAATTAGACTTTGTGTCCTACACTTAAGAAAACTCTTAAAAGACCATTTCTATAACTAAAATGTCCTTGTGCGAAGCAACAAATCAGTTAAGCAACCTTTTTCATTCATAGGGTAAATAGGACTAACACTTATTTGTGTCATAGGTCTACTCAACTTCATGGTCATGATAGAGTTAAATGTTCACGGACCTTAATGTCCTAGTGATCAACCATATTCTTAAGAAGATAGTTTGGGATACCTTCATCATTGAATGAACCTTTCGTAAGATCCTAATGACACACTTGTAGAGTTAGTTCACTAGTGTTCTATGCATTAAACTCATGTTAATGATCTCTTTAATTCCTCATAAATAAATATGTCACCTTGGCTAGTAACAACTTTACACCTCTGTCCCTTATGAAGGTTTAATGGGATAATTATGTTTTCACACCTTAAACTAACCTATAGTCAAGTGTAAATCCCTGAGTGCAATCAGAATTTAACTAAACCTAATATAACCCCTTTATACGCTAAGTGTTAAATGAAAGTGAGAAATTGTAGTCTTAGAATACCTCAAGTGGCTTAAAGGATTTGCAAGGAAGGGATATTTGATTACTCTAATTTTTACTTTTGGGTAGGGGTGTAGAAACCCTCGAGTAGATATGAATGTAATACATCAAGTGACCTCTTATGAGGTTAATGAATAAAGGATCTATGATTTATTGTTACCAATGAGTGTAAATATTACCTTAGAAGGATTTTGAAACGCATAAAATTATAAAACTTTTGAATTTGGACTCCCTTTGTCCCTCTTAGATAATTGTGACCCTTAGTGGTAGATTACCATGTTCTTCCTCGTAGGGTGTATTTTTCCCCATCCATGATTTATTTTTAAGTTAATAGATCATTCAGCCTCTCTTAAGGGTATTGGTGAAAGAAACGTTGATGCATTTTAGTAAACGGTTTAAATATTTCTTTGGAAGAAAATTGCAAAGCATATAGTTGTTGGTTGTCTTGTTATATGCTTTAATACTTGGGTTTTTAAGAGTGATGAAATGAGTGTTGAGGTACAGGGTCACTAATCCTTGAAGTCATGAATCCCTAAGTGTAAATTATTTGTCATTTGAATCACAATTGTTATAAAACAATGTCAATAAGAGTCCAAAGTAACAATGTAAGACTAATGGAAAACAAGAGTAAATAACATACTTGTTTAGAAATAAAGCTATGCTTGAAGTATTCATAATTGATTTAGGCATTTTATTTTTTTTAAAGAATATGAATTGTCCAAGATCAAGCATTTGAGCGAGCACAAACTCTTTTATGAAAAAAGAGATTTATGACGTGTAAATTTTAAATCGACTTAACCTAACTATTGAACTATAGCAAACTGCAACAAGAAAAATAGGGTACTATGATGGAAAGATTTTTATGGGAAGATATATCTTGAATCTAAATCACCCTTTAAACTCTAATATATCTTCCTTGACATCATGATAGTTTTCCTTATGTAACAAAGGTAAATTTTAAATAATGAATATAGGTCTCGAAAAGTATAAGCTTAACATCTTGTTAGTCCCTTTTCGTAACAAGGATAAAATTTAATGTCAATTAAACATATTTTGAGAAAAAAATCTTTAACGTAAGAATTAATATTGGGAGGCTCATAGTTGTTTAAAATGAATTTAATTAACAAATAGTTGTTGATAATTAATGGAACTTGAGAAAGGAACCAACAGTGCATTCTCTTTTAAAGGATAATTCTATATGAAAATAAAGTATTTGAAGTTTTAGAAAAAGGAAATTTTACACCCTTACCAATTTAATTCACTGGAAACATATAAGGTTATATAATAGAAAACTAAATGTAATAAATATGTAAACCATAAAAAGGCCATGTTGTGGAGTATACCTATCATGTATGTCTTACCGTAGTTGGGTTATTATCTTGGTTTACGTCATTTGAGTAAGACATTGATGTGTACCATGTGTTATCTATTGTATGAGTGGGTTCATGGTTATGTAATTTTCTTATGTGATGTTGAATTTTTCTATTTGAGCCAGTGTGGTGTCGTGTTAAGAGCAATGAAAAAAATTTATTCCACAAAATTTTATGTTGTACTTTGGTGTTAAAATTGTGGGCATTACAAAATAGAAGCAAGAAGCACAATGCTTTAATTAGGTGTATTCTTATACATTTGAAAACCAAATTCTTGTTTAATCATTTTAAATTTGACATAGGAAGACCCTTGACCATACAAAATAAAAACATCTTCAGGAATACCTAAATTTAGGACACCCAAATCCCTAAATATTGTAAACTTGCTGAAACATGAGCATAAACATAAAATCCATCATACATATTCTTTACAAAACTATAATAATGAAGTTTTTCTATCATGGAAACCCTAAAATTATTAGATTTCGAAGCCTAGGATTTTTACATATTACACCATTTTAATTCCATTGCGACCTGTTGAGTATGAAATCTATGTTAGCCTCATGTTGTAAATTTTATTTTCTCATCTTCTTCCCTATTTTTCCAGTTTTATCTAAAATAATATTCAACTTACTTCATTTACCGATGATATTTTCTCCATCATTTTGTTCAAGCTAGAGAATTATAAAACTAGGTTTCTTTCCCTTATTTAGCATATGTTTTTCTTCTTTTCTACAGTCAAAAGATGTTACTCCTTTGTCTTTTAGAATATATTGTTTGTTTAGAACAATCTCAACATTTGATGCCAAGACAAGTTATAGATTCACATAATTTTTGTCTATTTATTACTACAAGTATTCAACTTGAAACAGAAAATCTAGCAATAACTCACTATCTTCTACCTATAGCCAAATGTCTAATCTTATTGTAATTAACTTCTAAAAAATGAATATCTTCTCATAATCTTTTCCTAATAGCCATACTCTTTGATGATTTCATTTATTATGTTGTTCACCCTATTTATCTTCCATATATTTCTGAGTTGTCCTCATTACCAAAATTCATTTTAGTTTCTAATGTTTTGTATAATTTCTTCCATATATACCTTAAATTTTGGATCCTTATTAGTCGCAAGGCTTCTTGGGAGACCAAATTCAGATAAAACTTCAATAATCCAAGGGTTAGGTATGTTTTATGTACTTTAATTCTTTTTTCATGGAATCAACTTGGCCATATTCTTTATTCAATCTAATATTAGCTAGATCTAATCATTCTATATTAGTGTGTTATGTGAACATGCAAAATAACCGTTGAGATTATTTTTTGTTTGTTACTTGGATCTGACAAGGACATAAGTGTTCTCACTATTCCAACATATTGTGATTTATTAACATGACAGGAATCACACTTGTTGCCACACATGGATATGTTTTTCTTGCCCTTAGGATAATTACCTACTCTTGAATAATAAAGCATTTCAGATTGTCTTGATCAAATGGATTGTAACCTGTTGAGTATTCCAGCCAGAACAAATGCAAATGCAGTGGAAAAATTAAATTATAAGGAATTCTAGCCTTATATATATATATATATATATATATATATATATATATTGGGATAAAGTTTACATAGAAAGTATATGTCAAAGCTCAGACCATCACAACTCAATTGATCACCACTCAACATAGAGGTGTCAATTATTGGGTAGCATAATTCCAAAATTATGTGTATGTTATTTAAAATGTAGACTAGCATGGGAGCCATTTAGTCTCGGCATTTGAATTTCATGAATTATTTTTTAAAACTACTTTATGTTAATTTGATCTTTGCTATTGTGATTCGCAATAAAGTTTTTTTAAAAAGATATAGGCTAACTAGGGTAGTCATTTGTTATGGTGGATCTATTAATTCTAGTCCTATGATCTTATGATGCATATTATGGTAATGAAGCAGCCATACATAACCATCTGTTAGCCATATTAATTGAAAATATGTTTTCATAGCTGACTTTGTTATGTTGATTATGTCTATATTGTTTATATTTCATTATCTTGTGTGGTTTAGTCAGAAATATTTATCATAAAAATCATTTAGAGCATTAGGAAGAGGTCCTTTTTATTTTCCCTTAGAGTTGGAATAGATTAGAATAATAAAAATAGTTACATTGGCCCAAATAGTAGTATTAACAAAGCGGGCACTTGCCACCATATAGTAATCAGTGCTTGCATGTTTGTCTATTGTTATAAAAAATGAGTAATACCGGCCAACATGGATATCCAAGTTCCAAGGTTCTTTTTAAGATACCTCTAGGAAATCGAAGGTGGAAAATCCTTGGTGAATATGACCACAACCACTTTTTTGAAATAGGTAAATTTTCTGGAGTTTGTGTGCAACATTTTCACCTAAAAGAAGCTTTCATTTTCAAGACATGCGAAAGCAAGTTTGTTGTCGTGTCACAAAAATTTTACTATCGTGTGACAACAACCTTTTTGTTGGGTGACAATAAGGCCTTTGTCATGTGACAACAAGGTTCATGTCACACAACAACAACCTTGTTGTCATACGAAAGAGACCTTATTGTCACCCAACAACAAGGTTTTTGTCACACGACAATAAAATTGATGTCACACACTAACAACCTTGCTATCACACGATATCAAACATACTATTGCATGAATGCAAAATTTAAATCTCCCGTCAACAGAATAGCCTTTTTCGTGGGCCAGAGAAATATTGTTTCGTGTGTTAAAAAGAGTATTGTTGTGCATCACTAGTAGCAGTGTCATGCGTCAACAACTAAAACCTTGTCGCACATCAATGAAATCTCCTTATCATGCATTAGTGAAATATTCTTTTTGTGCATCAATAAATAACACTTCTCACCCGATTGCAAACTTAAAAAATATATGCATTGTACACTGGTGCTTAGAGTACACAAGTTCATAGTACTTGATATGTCAATACTAGTAGTTAGTTAGTAGTATACTACCCGGTGAATCACCTAGGTTTTTATAGGATATGTTTTCAAATGTAGGTGAAGCCAACCCCTTAAAAAATATACTGTAAATTTTAGGCGAACAAGAAACTGACCTGTTTTGAAAATTCACCTTTTCAAATTTTCCAAAAAATGAAATTTTTGCCATATTATGAATATTTTCCACTAAAATTATCTATGCCAAGTTCATGTAATTTTTTATACTGTATAATATCCTTTTGTCTCCACAAACAACATATTGTGATACTAGATTATGAATTTTAATGAAGTCAAAATTCCAACATTGATAGTATAGTGAAGAAATAGGTTTCCTTGTATCCAAGTAAATATTACTCATTTAGTCTGCACAACATGGACTTCAACCTTCTGATTTTGACCACAAAAATCTTGTAAATTTAAAAATTGGATTCCGTAGGAACCGGTCTCACCTTGTGACTCTGGGTATAATAGTCACTAATTAAGAGAGTAAAGTTTCCATATGGAGTTCTAAAGGCCACGAGAATCATTGATCTGAGGTTCGTAATAAAACCTCTAAACCTTGCTACTACTCTCTGAAAGTGAAGGGAAGGGATGTAAAATAGCTACCAATCTAATCCTTGACGTGAAATTTATAGGTTCAATTCCATCCTACAGGAATAGGATAATTGGTCCTAGCTTCACCATCTTGCAAAACATTTCTTTGTTGTTGAAATCCATTCTTGCATAGCCACCAGACTCCTACATCAAACACATCTTTAGCCCACTTATAAGAGCTACCTCCTCTATGAAATGGTTTTTGAAGAGATCCTATGTTTGAAATTCAACAGAGATTCCACAATATGCACCCCTAATGTGAACATCATGGAAATAAAAAAAACTTTGTGTCAATGTAATTTCAATGACATCATTCGATTCCTCAAATTCATCCTCAGTTCTTAACCAAGGTTTACAACTGGGATTTTTCTTAATAAGTATAGAGTAGTCGATATGTATTTTGAAATATAATAATTATATTCTAATGTATAGCATTTACAATTAGTACTGGTGGATTTTGGGAAATATAGTAAGATTGGAAAGTATAGTAAATTTAGGTGATTTTTAAATTTAATATGTTATCTTTTACCAATTAGCAAAGCCAATAAAGTTTTCTTGATCTCAGCCATGTGTATGGGGTAGGCTAGAGAATCTTGAACTTGGTTTCTTGGTCATTGGTGTCACAGTTTTGTGAATGCTTTCAATAGCCTCTTCTTGCAATAGAAGGGCATTCTAGTTAGATAATTGTGGTACCAAGAATGCCCTTATATTCTCGATATTATGCTTTTTTCCCTTTTTCATTGATTAGTTGGCTAAGTCTATGAAGGAATCTTATCATCTCACATTAAAGGTTGGTCAACTATTTCTTATCCCTCATGTCACAGCCAGTTTTAGGTTCTACTTCTAGAATCTTAATTAGTCTTTTATAATTTTGCAAGCATAAGTAGAAAAATCCAGTTCATGTTAGACTTGTAGTGTTGAGTTCTGCATTATTGGATGAAATTTATTATTAAACCTGACATGGCATCCTACCTAATTATTTTTGTAATACACTTTTTCCCAAAAGATAAATGATCTAGGATTTTTTATTTGAAATAATTTTGGGAAAATGAATGGTTGATAGAAGAGTATGTGTGAAAATTACAAGAACTTAATTTCATTCTTTTATTGTTTATGACAACTCTTTAACTTCTACTCTTCCATTTTATGTCAACTCTTTAACTTATTTTCTTCCATTATATGTCAATTACTTAAGAATTTGTTCTTAAATCTACTGCAATTTGTACATAAATTTCATTATGTTCTAGGGAAATCTATTGCAATATCTATAGGACTTTCATTGTGTTCTATATAACTTTAGTGCAATTCCACCTCCTGATATCTTATTTTGCTTTTCTATAGGATAAGCTACAACACCTAGCTTGGAAACAATATGATATTTTTGATTCTCTTTCTCCTATAGTAAAGAAGAGAGTGTTGTCTCTAAAGGAACTTCAGGTGGGTTTCAATATTAAGTGAAGTGTATCCCTACATTACCTATATTTATTCATTTTTTTTGTTGCATGTTATGAATTAAAAAAAATATTGTAGATTAATTTCCTTTTTTTGCTTTTGATTGTTTCATTTATATTTATATTTATATTTTTCTCCAATCCTTTTTCTAAAGTGACATGTGGGGGCATGTGCCTTCATCAATGACAAGAATCATTATGTGCTGAGAGGATATTAATCTAATGATGCCATTTCGAAACACCCCAAGTTGATTGTTAGACTGATCAACAACAAGGATTTTAAAGTTACCCTTCATAAATAAGAATATCTTCTTGGACTAACACACTTTTTTCCCTCTCCATTTTAATACGATGCCAACTAGAAAAACTATTCCCCTGCCTTTGGTGGGCTTAACAATAACTATTCCTATCTTGCAAAGGGAGGAATATTTTAAACGTCTTCAATGTGCTATCAATGTTTTGCATCGCAAGAAACCAAAGTCACCTAAAACAGTGATAACTAAGATGTTCAAAGATCACCTCCACTTGTTGCCAATATGCCCTATTTTTCTCTCCAAATTTTGAAGAATTGGACTACATTCACAAGGCTTCTGCTTGTCTTATAATTCTAATGAAGATGAATTGAAATATGAACCTCTCCACAAATTAAGGAAAATGGGAATAAAAATTGAGACATCTGCAATTGGACAAAGATACAAGAAACGTTTAATTTTTTTTTGCATAAGCAAAGAACGAGAAATTTAATTACAAATAAAATGTACTAGTTTGTTTAAAAGTGTTTGAAAGTGACACCCTTGAACAAGAAACATATGTTTCCTTGGATGTATATTGAGTTTTCCCTGCAAGCATGGAACACCTACCTCTTATTCAAGTTTCTCAAGATTAAAGCTACAACAAGAACCGTAAAGGTGATAAATGGAAACTGTGATCAAGAAAAACAATTGTTTGGGTCCACCCAATATTTGTAGATTTTCCAGCCCTAGATTCAATGTCCTATGACCTATTTTATACAAGCCTTTCATAAATATTGTCTATGAATTTGGCTGAACCCCACAAAATAAATTACACTTGGGACTTATTCAAGCAAAAATACAAAACATGGCATGTTTTACTCACTACCGCAGACACAGGACATGCTACAAATGTTAGTTCTAAATATGAGGTCGACTGTAGCATTTTACTGGAAGCATTACGTGAATGATAGGTTATGGCATAACTTCATCTGGGAAACAACACAAGTCTTGACAGTCTTGAAATGTTGGGGAAAAGAGAATTTTATATACACAATAATTGGAACATACATGATGTTCCACCTGATTTATAGATAACTGGTCAATCATTCATCGACCAAAAAAATGCAGACACAATTAACACTAACATGTAGGTCACACCACCATCTTTCACATTTCCTTTGTATTTAGAACAATAACTAGATCTTGACACCATAGTACACCATTCAACAAACAAATCCCATCTACTTCCACTAAAATCAATAATTCAAGGAACAAATGTCATAGGAAAATCATAGTTGACAAAAAAAATCAAGAATCATTCATTGCAACATCAACAACATCTCCCTCACCTCTCCTTCTACTTTCCCCTACATGTGTTTAACCATTCAACATCTCTGCATCCATAATCCATGCAGGCCTACATATTCCAATCAAATAATTAAAACCCCTTGAAGGCCAAGCATTATCATCTTTTCAAGAGTCGCTGAAACATATAGAATATGTTCTTATTGATGAAATGAGTTTCATCGACCCAAAGTTGCTAGGAAAATATGACAGTAGGCTACGCGAGGCTTTCCCACACTCAAAAAATCTGAATTTGGAAACAGATCAGTCATCCTCCTCGACGACCTCAGGTAATTACCACCAGTTATGGACAGTCCTCTTTATGCAAGTAAATCCTATGGAGCCACCCTTTGGAAGGGATTTCATTCTTCCATTACATTGCGAACTATATTTGGGCAACAAGGAACAACCGATGCACGAGTTTCATTCTGGAATTTACTGCTCAACATGCGAGATTCAACCCCTCTTATTGAGGACTGGGAACTCCTAATGTCTCGCACAAACACACACCTAACTCAACAAGACCTCAAAAATTTTAAGGACGCACCACATTTGTTTGCAAAAAATGACCTCGTGGACTCCCACAACCTTCAAATGCTGAAGGCATTGAACATTCTGATCACCCAATCCATTGCTAAAAGTAACAGGTGGGTTGGACCAAGAAATCTTGATGATGATCAGTTGGAGCACAAATTTTTGTTGTGCAAACAACAAAAAATCATGCTTATTACAAATTTATGGGTCAACACAGGCCTCATAAATGGTACTACAGGAACAATCACCGACATTGTCTACGATGCATCAATGCCACCACTAGCATTACCTTTATTTGTTGTTGTCAAATTTAATAGATACAACGGCCCATGTTGGGATCCCTCCAACCCGTTACATATTCTGATACCCCCTATTTCAAGAGGGAATCGAAGAAAATTGCCACTTAAAATGGCCCGGGCATTAACTATCCACAAGTCCTAGGGACTTACTATACATAGAGCGACTGATGACATTGGAACCAATGAAAGGCAGGGTCTGACATTCACAGCTTTCTCCAGAGTTGCTCACTCACAAATCTGCACATTTCACCTCCTTTTTCATTCGAAAGGTACTAAAAAATGGCGCATGTAGCAACACTTGGAGCAAGAAGAAAGGAGGAAGCAAGACTACTATCACTCAACCCTTCGTAAATACTACACTTTGCTTTGATAGCACCTCCGCTACTACTTTACTCAACACTTCTTCAATCCTACACCATTTCCGTTCAAGGGCTATCAAATGTACTCATGTTTACCGGAAATAAAATTACCCTCAAAAGGCTACCATTCATGATATAATTCTTCTCATGTTAAGTTTAAATAAAACAATCCGCAAAATGATACCACTCATGATATGAGATTTGTAAATGTATATGTACGAATTTGTAACAACTTTGAAATGAAGAGATGAAACCTTTAAATGAAGTGGTTCGTCTATATATCTACAATTACAAAATTACATGTTTCAACATACATGTTCAATTTTCCTTTTTATTGTTGCCCGTTTCTTTACGTTAACTGACAAAAACAATGCAACAACACATTTTTAATGTCTTCATCTGCATACAAATACCTAGAAATTTAAAATTCCGAGAAAGGACCATGCAAATTATAGTTATTTCCATCCAAAGCTTTGTACATTATATCACTTTTTGGCATTTTGAATAGTTTTAAGGGTAAGACCTCATGTTTGCGCTTTTTAAATGAAGTGACTCATCTATATTTCTACACATACAAAATCAATCACCCATAGTTTAAACAAACAAAACTACGCAAAAAAACTATCCCTATAACACAAATAACATATACCGTTTTTTGTTTGCAAAATGCCTCAAAGAAATGTGGTCTCGTGTAATGCTATGATTGTAAGATATGCACAAAATAGCTCTAAAAATGATGCTCTCAAACTCATTGAGGTAATAAAGAAATTTGGAATGTACCATAACCATTTCAATCACACCCCTTATCAACATCAACTACAAAAGTAATAACTATCTTTCTAAATCTAATAACATATACCATTCTGTGTTCACATTACATTGTACACATGTGATTGCTAGTATTTATTTGGTGTGGACTTACATTTGACGTTAGATCAAATCTCAATGAAAAAAATTGACATGTTAATGTCAAGCTAACTTACACTTCAACTTGAAGTTACAATAATTAATTTTTTTTTTAAAGTAACTCACCAAACACTTTCACTTATAAATTAATTAACCTAAAATCTTTAGGAGAGGCTATAACTAACCCTAAATCAATTGTAAAAAGAATGCTAAGCATCAGCAATATTAAAGAAATAACTAGAAAACTAATAATTAATATCTTTCATACATGTCTATGAAAATTATAACAAAATTTATTTTTAATTTTTAAAATTCAAGTATATGGAATTCTTCAACTTTATGTAAATATATTCACATTTATTGTGAATATTCTCCTCCAAAATATCAAAAGATTTTGTTATCCAATACCCTGAAAATATAAGATAGTTAAAATATCTTGAAATATCTGATATGAAACAGTATCCAAGACACCCTAATAAATATCTAATATAAGATATTATGAGACATTTTCAAGCTAGAAGGTTGGAAAGTAATTTCTATAAATAAGAACTTCCCTTCTCAGGAAAAAACAATTAATCACATCCTGGACTTTTTAAAGCAAGAGAAGGCAAATCACAACATGTTGGAGTATTTTGAATACAAATGCTTGTTTCTTGTATTTCTCTTGTGAGTTTAACTGTGTGTTCATAATATTGTTACAATTTGCATTATCTTAGCACACACCCCTAGGTTAGGATAGTATAATGGGATCCTTCAAATTGGTATCAGAGCTAGGTACTGAGCTTAAGTATAAGTTTGTTATTTCAATCTATTAGTCTAGTACCCAAAATGGATGGTATGAGCACAACTCACTCAATCCCAAATCCCCATATCCAATGGGAACAACTATGATTATTGGAGCATAAAAATGAGGACCTTTTTATGTTCAGGAGATGTGTGGGAGTTAGTTGAGAATGGGTTTCCAGAACTTTCCGAGATCCTCAAGCACTTTCAATAAGCTCTGGCCTAAGCAGATAAGGATTTGCTCTGAAGGAGAACTCAGAATGATGCAAAGGCCTTTGTTTCAGGCATTCAAAAATCAATGGACGAGTCCATCTTTCTGTGTGTTGCAGCAAAAACCTAGATCAAAGCAAGCATGCTGAAAGTCTTCAAACGAATTTATCAAGGTACTAGTAAAGCAAAAATTCAAAATTACAAATCTTAACAGAGATTTTGAAAATCTTTCCATGCATACTCCATTGTATTTAGTTGGATTTAAATTTTACCCATGTGATCGGTGTAAAACCCATGGAATTAGATCCCATGGTGAGACTTTAGTGGAAAATGATTATCATATAAAGTGCTTAGAATCTTCCTAGCACAGCCAGCCACCCTATTGTTGCTTGCAATAGAAGCATCCAAGAATCGTAACCCAAATGCTCTTAGATTTAATGGCATCTGCACATATCCTGGCATGAAGGCATCCAAACTCAAGCAGTCTCCAGGAAGTGCCTAAGAAAAAGCAAATCTTGATTAAGACTTAAAATTGCTGAAATTTTCCTTGGCAAATCAATTATGGGAAAGAGGAAGATAAGTAGAATTCATTATGACATAGGAAAATATTTCCAAGGCATGAATTTAAAGAAGAGTTATACCTCATTTCCTTTTGAAGCAGGAAGGAATCCACATTTTGCACTCACACATTGATTACATTTCCACTGCCCAGTAGTAGATGCCAAGGGCTGAACCATGATGTGTTTTATGGAAATTCCATGGTTGACAAGTTCATGTTCAATGCCAAGGGGGTTTTGATAGAAGAGTACTCAAATGCGCCTCCTATGTAAGGCCATGTGACAGAAACTATTCCTGATCATGAGGAGCATAGTAGGATCTTTTTCCTTCCAGCCTTATCCAATATAAAAAAGTTATACACATATTGTTCCCACAACATTCAGTGCCTGTAATGTCAGCTCAGGGAGAGTACAGAGAGACATTAGCCTTCTAGATAGTGGATGTAGTAATCACATGACTGGACTGTAAGGAATTGTTGGACTGTAGTACATCAGAGGAGTTGATGCCTGAAAATTGCTGCAAGACCTGTTAAGATTCACAAAAAAAGATAATAAATTGCAGTGTGAAAAAAGAAGCTTCGGCTATTGAAACTCTGAAAGGTGACTGAACATATTGTTTTCGAGATCTAATATTATGGAGATTCTTTTTTGAAACAAAAACCATACATGAGTATTGGGCAGTTATGTGCTAGAAGTGCTGTTTTTCAAGTCTAATTTATTGAAGATGGGTTTTCGCAGTGTGCTAGTATTATAAAAATTGATGTAGCAAGTTGATTGCTATTTGTTTAGTATTACAAGAAACAAAATGTGTCCATTCAGACTCCATACATTTAGATTGGTCATTTGAGAGTCAATTAATCTTCACTAGGATGTTGAGTAAGTTTTTAAAAGGTCAGACTTGGTTGTGAGCATTTGAAATCCCGTTCGACAGCTATAAGTTTTAGGTGAGATTTATTGCAAAAGAAACATATGCTGAAGGATTTGCCTTTGATAGAGCAACCAAACAAGCCTTGTGAAAGTTGTATTCTAGGGAAGCAACATAAGGAAAATTTTCGTGTTAGAAAGTCATATAGAGCTGAGATCTCTTCTTGAGATTTTCCATTCAGATCTATGTGGACCAATGCAAACGCCATCAATCGGAGGAGGCATGTATTTTATGACTTTTATAGATGATTTCAGTAGAAAAACTTGGGTTTATTTCTTGAAACATGAGTCAGAAGTATTTAGTGTATTCAAAGAGTTTAAGGCCATGGTTGAAAAGTAGAGTGGTTACTATATAAAGGTGTTAAGATCAGATAGGAGGAGAGTATGTTTCAAATGAGTTCCTAAATTTTTGCAAATTTCATGGGATTAGGAAGTAATTTATGACAAGGTATACACCTCAACAGAATGGTGTGGACAGAAAGAAAGAATAGAACAATTATGGAAATGGTTGGAAGTATGTTGAAAGCCAAACATTTATCAAATGAGTACTGGGCTGAAGCAGTAGCTCGTGCGGTTTACATCTTGAACCGATGTGCAACAAAAATTGTAAAGGACAAAGTTCCTCAAGAAGCATGGAGTGAAAAGAAACATAGTGTCTCACATTTAAGAGTTTTTGGATGTGTAGCTTATGCTCATATTCCAAATGAGAGGAGGAAGAAATTAGATGATAAATGAGAAATATGTATTTTTGTAGGCTACAATGAGCAATCAAAAGCCTATAAATTATTCAAACCCCATCACAAAGAATCCTATTATTAGTAGAGATTTTGAGTTCATTAAATAACAAGCATGTGATGGAAGTATTGATAAGTTAGACAACTATCACTATAGGAATAACTCATCATGAGAATGAGTTTGATGAAAATAACACACAAAATGTTCATATAACACCTCGAGGGATCAGTGCAGTGACATCTTATTCAAATCTCACTCCAGTTTCAAAAAATCATCACAAGAGGTATCTCAAGTGGAATTTCATCCCCTCCAGTTAATTTACATCCTCATGAAGCATCCGGGTATGAAGGTAATTCTTCAAATTCAAAGTCTCAAAACAGTGACATATCAGATCCAACATTGGCAACACAAAGGTCTCACTACAGGGACACCCCGGGGAAGACAAGAAGCTTAAGGGATATTTATGAACAAACTCAAGGTGATGAGAATGTTTATTTATATTCTGATTTTGCATATATTTTTTCATGATGATCCTATATATTTTGAAGATGCGTTTGAAAATGAAAAATGGGTAAAATAAATGGATGAAGAAATTGATTCTATTAAAAAGAATCATACATGGGATCTTGTGAGACTTCCAGAAGGAAAGAGTGTAATTTGCGTAAATTGGGTCTACAAGAAAAAATTCAATGTAGACGGAAATGTTGAAAAACATAAAGCCGAGGTTAGTTGCAAAGGGTTTCTCACAACAACCAGGCATTGATTATCAATGAGACTTTTGCTACATATAGCTCGACTAGACATTTTTAGATACTGTTTTAGCAATAAAAACTCAAAATAATTCGAAAGTCTATCAAATGGATGTCAAGTCTACATTTTTTAATGGCATACTAGAAGAATAAGTTTGTGTTTTACAACCACCCTAGATATGGAATTTTTGGTCAAGAGAACAAGGTCTATATATTTAAGAAAGCCCTTGTATGGTCTAAAACAAGCTTCCAAGAGCATGGTATAGCAGGATTGATTCATATTTTTTTGAAAAATTGATTTAGATAAAAGTAATAGTGAGCCAACACTATACATTAAGATGAATGATCAAGAAAAAATTCTAATTGTATGTCTATATGTTGATGATCTGATATTGACAGGGGATTTATCAATTGACTTGTTTAAGACAACGATGAAAAAAGAATTTGAAATAACAGATTTGGGTCTAATGAATTTATTTTCTTAGCATAGAAGTCAATCAATTAGAAAATGGAATTTTCATATGTCAATTCAAAATATTCCAATGATATTTTGAAAAGGTTTCACGTATGATTAATTGCAAGTCTAGCATCAACACTAGTTGCCACTGGATTGAAGCTAAGTAAAGATGATAAAGGATATAATATTGATCCAAATATGTACAAAAGACTTGTTGGTAGCCTAATGTATTTGATAGCTACAAGGCCTGATATCATGTATGGTGTAAGTCTTATTTCCAGGTTTATGGAATCCCCAAAGGAACAAAAGCTGGAAAAAGAATTTTAAGATATGTTAGTGGAATAAAAGATTTTGGTATTTTATATACAACTTCTGATATTTTCAAGTTAGTTACTTACACAGAGAGTGACTTTGTAGGAAACATGATGACAAAAAGAGCACATCTGGCTATGTTTTCCATTTTGGTTCAAGTGCAGTTTCATGGGCTTCTAAGAAAAGTATTAGCCACATCAGAAGCAGAATATGTGGTAGCCACATCAGCAGCATGTCAAGCAATATGGATGAGAAGAGTATTATCAGATCTAAAGCAAGAACAAGAAGGATCAACGAAGATATTTTGTGATAACAACTCAGCTCTTGCATTATCAAAGAATAATGTTTTTCATAAAAGGAGCAAGCATATTGATACTACGTATCATTTTATCAGAGAGCTAGTCAACAATGGACAAATATTTTTAGAGTTTTGCAGGTCTGTAGAATAATATGTTGATATCTTCACCAAGCCATTACCAAAGGACACATTTGAGCATATGAGAGATTGCTTAGGAATCATAGGTCCGTATTGCTCCAACAATACATGAAGAATCAAGATTAGGAGGGAGTGTTGGAAATATCTAATCTTGATAGATAAATTCCAACTTTATGGAATTCAACTTTATGTAAAAGATATTCACATTTATTGTGAATATTAATTCCTCCAAAATATCAAAAGATATTGTATATAATATCTAGAAAATATCAAGAGATATTATATATATCTAGAAATATCTGGGAATATCTATAAAATATCTAAAAAGTCAATAATATCTAATATAAGATATTATGAGATATTTTCTAAGCTAGAAGGTTGGAAAACTTCTATAAATAAGAGGTTTCCCTTTGTAATTCAATAAGCAAGAAAAGCAAGAGAAGGCACCGAAGTGCTTTGGAGTATTTTTAATACTAAGCCTATTTCTAAATTTCTCTTGTGAGTTTATGTGTGTTCATAATATTGTTTCCATTTGCATTATCTTAGCACACACCCTATAGGTTAGGAGTTAGATATAATTCCTTCAGTTAATACATTTAGCCATGAAAGGAAAAGTAACGACAGTAAAACATGAAAACATACTTAACTGGGTTGATACTTAAAAATAGTCGGGCAATAGTGCCTCATACTACTTATGCATTGACATGAATGGTTAGAAGCAAAATCTTGTATAGAAAAAGAAGCCATAAATGACCTTCACAACGATTATAGGTGTGTCGATTTCAAATGGGTTTATTTTAGCATTTAGTGTATACTTTATCCCCTGGTTGATCAGGAAGAGAAAAGGGAAAATACAATGGTTTTTCCGATGTAGTAATGAGACTAGTTGCAAATAGTGACAATAGTAAGTCCACTTTTAGATTAGAGACCTCTAGAAAAATGCGAAAGAAGAATGCTTCAAGTAAATGCTCCATGCAAAGCTAAAACAAGTCTGTGAAAAGTGTGCTCGGATACCAGTTCTTGCATTGAATATGAATGCATTTCAATATCAATTCATATATATATATATATATATATATATATATATATATATATATATATATATATATTCAAAACAATTTACCACAATGGTAACTAACCTGTTGGGAATGGTTGTACTCAATTTACCAACTCTCTAAAAATCATTGTAGTACTAATGGAGCAGAAACAGTTACACTAAATAGTCTAAAAAAATGTAAATAACATATTTGCTAACATTTGATAATGCTAACAAGTGTGTCATAGACCAAAAAATAACAACGGTGTTTTTTCTAAAAATAATACCAGCTATATATTAAAAAATTCTGACGATGCTTCTATTTTCGAACTATATTTTATTATTTGTTAGAACATTGAAGTTTTTGGTTTGATACATGTTAAGCTCTGCAAAATATAGTAGCCGTGAAGACTTTCTTATTACACTGACATCGAATATTATTATGGTTGGGATTGATCGCAACCACAATAGTTTGCATTCAACAGTAGTTGGAGGAAGGTGTTCTTTGTTCAATGGATACAATTGGTGCTTGAATTGGTGTTTTGGATACCTAAAGAATAGAGGATAGAGAAAAAAGTATCAATAGAATTAAAAACAAATCTTAAACATTAAATTCATAAAAATAAAGTGAACTGCTGAACAGTATTGAATGCATGACCTGATTATGGATCTTCCACCAGTATCATATCTTTCTTCGAAATGTAACATTAATCCTGATGGAACTTGATATTACATTCCTTAACAAAGGTTTCCCAACTTTGTAGCAGTGATAAAAGGATCATCGATCTATGAGTCTCCAATCAAGCAAATGTACATGAATTCACCAAAAACTATCCAAGATCCTTTCATTGTATATGTTATGTTGCCCACTTCGAAATTTTATGCTTCTTAGGGATAACATATCTATAGTTTCAATAGAATACTTGAAGCTTGGTAGTTATGGGAGTCAGGTGTAATTTCCTTTATAGAACTATATTCTGAAGAGGTAGGGTAACTAAACAAAAAGCCACTTTAAAATATGGTTCGAAAGGTAATACAAGCAAATTGAACAAAAAACCACTTAAAAATATGTCTCGAAAAAATAGTCCACATTCAATTTGGAGCTCCTATATCTGTGTAGATTGTCTCTATCTTGGGAGACCTTCACTTTACTCTTGCAAAACTAATTTTTCCCTACACATTTAATAAAATATTTGCAAATAATTTCAACAACCCATACCTGTGTCTGAAGAGGTTGCCCTAGAGAGTGTTTATAGAACAAGCAAAACAATTTTATCAAGTTTTTCATGGGGGTTTATTTTCTTTCACCAACCAACCATAAACACCCACAAACCATAAATTAAGGAGCCACTACCAAAATTTAGGGGGGAGGTTGGATAATGTCTATCATATTAATTTTTAAACTTTAGGATGGAAGAAATTTATTCCATGTGGCATGTTATTATCCATCATCAAGAAAAACTTTTTTTAATTAATAGAAAATAACTGTGAGAATAAAGGCTCCAGCCAATATAATTGAATAAAAAGTTTAATTTATTTTATTAAATACAATTAATTTCGACAATCAAGCTTTAGTCAAACAATATCTAAAAACATGTGGTACGCTGTGAGTCATAGACTAGAAAATGACTATTTGTTTTGGTGAAAGACAATAAACCTGCCTTCCTCACCTCAGACCTGCCTCGGCAAAATAAAAATAGAAGAGGACACAATTCAAATTTATATTTTACAGTGATTAGTTCAAACCGAAATTCTTAAATGAGACATCTTTATTACTATTTTTTGGTCCCATAGGCTGCTTTATCTCATTAATTTTTTTATTTAATTTAAATGTATTTGAAGGTGAACTTAAGTACAGGGCAGGGCATAGGAATATATACACAATAAAAGCATAAAACTCTACATCTGAACGGCAACATGTGATCGACCTCCATCTTTTCTCTCATGACTAACGAATTCCGCTGAACAACTCGTTAATGCCTTATGACCCGCTTCTTCTTTTTCTTCCTCTCTAACTTGAACCGCAATGCCTGTACAACCCGAGTCCACAGTCTCAATTAATTGAGGCTCAACGATAGCTCTGCAAAGAGGGCACGTTGAATTTGAATGAAACCACATATCGATACAAATTACATGAAAACTGTGACTGCAGTTGGGCAACATTCTGCCATTCTCATTTTCCTGAAAATGACACAGGCAGATCGCACAGTGTAAACCTTCTGTGAAATATTCCTGTTTATAGACAAATATGGGAAGCGCATCGACCATGGCCCTGCACAATCCCTCACCGGCCGACGAATCTTCGGCCATTGTCCAAGAAAATCGCCCACCTCGGAAAATCGTGAGCCGCCTATGTGCGGTCGTGTTGGTATACCAACGGACGTACACAAAATAAACAGTGATATTAACTAAAAAGACAATACACAGACATGCTAAGGCTGCCATAAGCATGATACCGCTCCGGTCATAATGCTTATGCCCATCTTCTGATTTTTGGGAATGGTAAAAAATGAAGTATCTAGGGAAGTAGAAATAATAACCAACAGCAGTAATTATAAGCAGCATAGAGAGCGACGCCATGGCCACATTATGACAGTGCTTAACATGAGGCGCACATCCACCAATATCTTCCTCTTCATTTTCAGACATTTTTGACCCGAATTGTTTTTTGGCAGCTGCCGTGCTTAAATGAGTCTGGACTGTGGAGGGGATATATTGGAGTGCAAAGACGCATAAATGCAGATTCGTGGAAATTTCAGTGGAAAGTTGGAAACAAAGTCGCGGCTGAATCTATGACCGTGAAAATGACGAGAAATTTCGTGGTTGATGTTGTTTCGCCGTGTGTAATGAAAGGATTTTAGTTTCGGTCATAAAAGCAATCGTTAGAATGCAGAGTTTTCTTTGATGAGGCCTCTTCACTTACCGACTCCCTCGAGTATTGATCTTCAGATAAATGTTTTGGGTCATGGTCTTTATTTTTTTAACATGCGCGGTTTATTTTTAATATTATTACACGAAAAGGCGTTTCTTATTTGAAATCGACCCGGCTGTTTCTGACACCCGTCAAACAATGGAGGGACGTGATCGCCTCACATGCGTTGATTATCGTGCGGTTTATGGTGAGCCACGTCAGATTCACGGATCCCGAGGGCAGAGGGAGCAATGAGCTAATCGGATTTGAGCACACAGATTGTGCTTTCCAAGGAGAAATGCTGGCCGTTGATCAGCAAAATTTCATTTGAGCCGTCGATGCGTTGGCTGTGGATTGGCAGCGTATGTTTATAAGCATTTTATTTTATTTCTCTTTCTTAAAACTATTTTATATATTTTATTTCATTTTATGGTTGTAGAGCATTTATAAGCATTTTACAGATAACACTTAATAACTATTGACAACATTATCAACCAAGGTTTATGGATGTCTACGTTTTTCCCTCTCATTTACTTCTAAACCACAAGCCTCGCTGACTCTAGATCCTTGTAGTGTCTCCTCTCCCACTTTTTTGTGTTATGGATTGTAATACTTCATGGTAGTTTCTCTGCCTTTTTTTGTGTTATGGATTGTAATACTTCATGGCAGTTTGTCTGCCTTTATTTTTGGCTTTAACTATTGTCTACAACTCTATCATTCAAGTGCCTATACCCCAAATTCAATCATTTGACATTGAGAGGGTTACTCATGGGGGCTTCGAAATATATTGGAATGAAACTAATGCACTACTCAAAAAATTGTAGTGTGTGAACCATGGAGGGGGATTTGTGGATTCAACACCTTAGCTTTGGGAATTCGCTACTGTAATTTTACTTTCACATTGAGCAAAAAAACATACAAGATTTGGTTCATTTGTTGAATTTTTGTGAGATGAGTTTCGTTTCTTTGTTTTGTAAGCACTTGAAATCACTTGCAGATCCACTTTTTCACAGATTCCAAACGCTTGTAATCATGGGGTTTGCATTGCTAAGAGGAGATGCAAATCTAACATAGGAATTATGAGATGTGATTTTTTTTGTAACACACAAATTCTTCATTCCCAATTGTAAATACAGAGTGTCACAAAGTGATATTTCACGACAATTACTAATTCACATAAGTTATCAACAAGCTTTCACATGGATGGTTGTTCACAATTCCCTCTCCTACCTATGGTCTTGATTAACAAAACTAAAGAGTCCTAAGTGACTTAGATGGGGTATTATTAGGGTATTAATGCTAATCTAATTAGGAGGACTTAAATGCTAAAGAAATGAGCTAAAATAGTGTGGAATAATTGCAACTAATTATTCTAAGTAAAATGAAACCCTGAATATGAAAGAGAAGGGAAGGAAATAACTTAGTTAATTGGAGAAGATTGTCGTAGGTTGTCGCAGGTTTGATCAGAGAATTTGGAAGTGCAAACAAACACTTAGGGACCCTGTGAAGGGTAGATTTGGAAAATTTGAGATGTTTGAGGCCCCTGGGACTGTACTGGGGCGCCTTTGGGTGCCTTGGTCTGCAATATGGGTGCTCTAAACACTATAAATGCTCAAAACCTAAGTTTGGTAGTGTCGTAACTTGATCTGAAACTTTGCGTGTTTGTTGTGCTGAATTTGTCGGATGAATTGGAAAACAAGTTGTAATGCAAAGAGAAGTATGAAACCTTAGAAAAATAAAAGATGCAAATGAATGGGTCAGACTTACCTCAACAGCCAAACTAGTAGACTTTTCACTGTGCGCTACAGTACATTGTGATGTAGTTCTAATACGTGTGTGTTGTGCCCTAGGTGCTCTCGTGTCAGTCACACTTTATGATGTAGCGAGCAATAGTAACTATAGAAAATATAAGTAGAATGTGTGCATGGAATAGAATAGAATCCCCCCCTATGAAGCGTTGCTAATGTAAATCTTCCTAGCCTTGATGCATGGTTCTATGTGGATGTAATAGATGTAATGGATTCAGCTCTAATGGAGTGATAGATAGTAGTGATGCTAGGACCCTCTTATGGTCTTATATGTTTTATATTTATAGGGCTCTCAAATTTAATTTTGTAATTAATCCCGACAAGGTGGATTAAGGAAAAGATAAAGACAACAAACGGTTAGAAAATCCCTACAGGAAAGTGGGAAAAGGATGTGCATAGACCATGACACCTAGAAGTGGGACCAAGGCGCCCTGGGGCACCCTAGTACATGTTAGGGAGCCCTGAATTTGGGCTAGAATGAAGGGCAGTTGTGAAATGGTTGGGTATGTGCTAGAAAATACATGGGAAGTATTAAATAAAATATAAAATAAAGATGGCCAAAATGTGGGATTAATTAGTACTGTAACAACTTGAGAACCTTCCAAATTGTAGTATAAGACCGGGTTAAATTGTATGTAAAGTGCATAATTTTGTGTCTACATTTTCCCCCACTTTATGTTGGTGAGTAGAAAGCTTCGTAACATAAAGTAGATAGAGATGCATACCTGATATCCATGTAGAGTATAGAAGAAAGTGTGCTAATGGACTAGACTTAATCATGGAATGACAAAAGAAAGAGATGGAGGAGTGTCGATTATACAGATGAAAATTTTGAAAGAGTGACGAAAGTGAACCTAGGGTGGAACACGTGTGTAGCTGCTACTGTGTGTAATGTGCCTACATGGTTAGTATGGAAAGTATATGTCACGGTTTGTTGTTGTTGTTGTTGTTATTGCCCCAATTTTACTATTTGTTTCTCATACGACAGACCTGCAAGGAGAAAACAATCAAGTAATCAAATATGTATGTATGTAAAAATGCATAGAAATGTGTAAAATACGCGAAATGTAAAGTATGCTGGAAAAAGTGTAAATGGAACATGTGCACCTGATGCATGTCAAAAGAAGGGTGTAGAAGGATATCCTATATTGTCTCAACTTTTTTTGGTGATCTCACACCACCCTGGCTGAAGAAGTGTAAGGAGGAAATGTTTTGTGTCCTACAACTCTAGCCGCCTCTGTTGAAACTTATTGAAGAGATGTCTATAGTGCGTTAGTTTCTTGGGCGATCCTACACCACTGGACAGATAAGTGTAGAGAGGCCACCCATTGTTGATCCGTAAACTTCTACTTTGGAACTCTACGAATCACACAACTATGCTGTTCTACTTTCAACTTTAGAAAATGAAAGATTTGCTTGGAAAAATTAGAGCTTCGTGACTGATTATCTAGTGCTATAGAAAGGAAATTGTGGAGAAGGAAATAATTCAAAACTTCAACACCAAAAATTTTATCCTAGAAACCTCCAAGGAGGAAAACTAGTCGGGAAGGGCAACTGCTCTTTCTTCCCACTTTTATTGGTCTAATATAGACAATTACAAATTATAATAAGTATGAAAAGAAACAACAATGTAAACCTTCTTTCCAATTACTTGCTTGCTCTGTTTCTACACCTTGCTCCTACAATTTCATTCTAGCACTAAAGATCTTTCTCACTGTTCTCATTAAACTCTTCTTCTCAATCTCTTTGGATCTTCGAATGTCTATTCTCTTGTTCCTTTTATGCATTTATAGGCCTTCCCATGTCCTCTCGTGCACTGGAGGGTATGAAAGGGCATGGAAGGGAAGAGACATGACTGGGCGCTTCAAGTTCATGTCCATTCGTGTTCCATTCTTCTTTTATGTTCAAATCATCAATGTTGGATTCACATCTCTAAGATTTGTGAGATGCTATCGAAATCTTTTTTGGTATTAAATTTCTCATTTATCTTGTCCAAATACCTTATCCAAAGTAAAAACTGTTTTAAATTCTTCCATAATAGTTTTGCATGTTTATTACCTATCATATGGTGGTTTATCACTAACATGAGCCAACTGCCCCAAATCTCCCACCAAAATCATAAAAATACCTCCAAAACTGATATCTAATAATTTAGGGAATGCTTAATGAAGTCAAGATTCTATGTTGTCTAGAAAAATGTCTAATGAAGCTCATGTCATAAAAAATATATTCGTGGAACGTTTTAAGCCTTGTTGGATTTATAATTCTAGAAAATCTGTGATAGGGATTTGAAGTTGTGAATCAATTCTGGAGGCACTAATATTGAATGCTACAACTTCCATTGGTGTAAGTTATAAAAGAGGAGAACATTGAGGGAATATAGGCTATGTTCTATGGCCTGTCCTTGATTCATCCCGGATCGGCCCCAAGTGGGTGATACATCTTGAATTGCTTGATGAATGACACAAATTACATATTATTTTCCAATTCCTTTCCTTCCCTAAATTATCATTCATAATGGAAAGGAATTTTGATGTTGTTGATAATGTGTCATTATTATATCAGGTGATCTTTTATTAGCACCTAGGGTTTCATAATTGATATTTGGGGCTATTTCATCATCTATAACCAACCCATTATCTTACATAGTGCTTATGAAATTCATCTCGTTATTTTTGTATTCTTCACCCCAATACTCATTATTCCATGTGGTGTTTGTCTATCAATTTATCTCTTCTAATTGCCAACATATCTATTTATGTTACCTACAAAATTTGGCTATGTTAAAGCCTAGATATAATTTCTCATTCATGTTCTAATGTATTTTGTTGAATAGGTTGATTACTTTCATCCTCATAATTACTATGATAATTAACATATTGTGGAATAATCCTTTGCTTAACATGCCAATGATTATAATTGAATAAATACCAATTTGATTTTATTGCATCGGAATAAATTCCAATATATCTTTGTATATCACAAAATAGATTGTGAAGTAACAACTTAAACCTATAAAAATCAACCCATTTATGTTTTTCATGCATAGGTTCAATGGAGGAAAACCTTGGGAATAATCTCACAATAACTACCATACTTCTCACCACACATTTTTGTATCTCTTTTTCTCCTTGGATTATATGTATAATATATAGCAACGTCAATAAGTTAAATAATTTCCATCATTATTGGCCTATTCTTGTACCCATCAATGAAATATTTTACATGTTTTTCATGATTATATTCATCAATTTTAGCTACTAGTTTGAACACTTCACACAAAACATTCAAATTGAAAAATAATTTACTACTCTTTACTGGTTTCTTCATTGTTCAATTTTTGAATCAAGAACTTTACTGGAAAGTTATTGAGGATGACCCTTGGTTTTTTGTAACGTTGGCCTTTATTATCAACCCTTGGGTCCCTTCCTGTAATCCTTCCTCTATGTTTGTAACCAAATTTTCAGTTTGCATTCACCTCCTAAGTCTGTTGCTCCTCTTTTGGAACTTTCCGGACCTCAAAGGCATCACTCATTCCTCGAATAAATATATAAATACAAATAAATAAAATATTGAATCATGTATTTAAACCATTGTTACGTTAGGAAGGGCTATAAAATCTTGTTCACTGGGGTAACTCTTAATGAGAGAAAGTGTTAGACTATGGAAATACACCATTTAGATGACATATTTTTCATCATAATGGCCACTTAAAGGGATCATGCCCTTGAGCTTGAGAAAAAAATAAAAAAATTGACCTCTAAAGATTAGAATGTGACAACCATGTGAGATTCTCCCTTCACAACGAGAAGGTGAGTAGAGTTTTGAAGTTTATTCAGAGGAAGAAAAGGAAAATACCAAATATAGAAAGGGGGACCATACTTTAGCTCTCTAAAAATTCAAGATGATGAAAGAATTCAAGCCATGATTGAAACTATAGGTACTAATGGTGGCCGTAAAAGATATCATGAATCTAATCACTCTTAATCAAATGAAGATTTTTTCAACTCACTAACCAATAACCTAAAAAGTATGACTTAAATTTGGTTATAGTGATTTCAAAAAAATGGATATCATTGAAGAAAAAGAAAGAAAGAAAGGTAGGATTACGAGTAGGGCCCCTAAATAGTGATGAGATTCTTGGTTGTTTGATTCTCATTTCTATTTGTTTTCCATTTGTGGTTGTTTCTTCAGTGGTTCTCCGCTTTGATCCATGTCATTTTTTTATTATTGTACTTCAGTGTATATATTTTTATCAGTGTATAAACTATGGAACAACACTACAATCACACCCATACAAATGATATTGTGAACTTAGTATTTGTAATCTTGGGGTTAAACATGATGCAAGTACCACTCGCACACAAAACACATAGCATATAGGAATTAAGGAAATAAATCTCCACATTCAATACACAATAAATATACATTTATCATGGAAAATTAGCATTCAATGAAATTATTTTCCAGTAAAAATGTGTAACTTGCATTTAGGTGATTCTGGTAAGTTGAATGTTCTTGAAATTTCCTATTCGAGAAAAAAATCACATTCTTTAGCCTCAAATAGTGTTCAAAATAGAATGGTGGAAATATTGCATTGAGCGAGTAAATTTAAATTTTGATATGATGGTGAATGTCAACCCTACTCTTTCCCCATCATCAATGTCTACCTTCACCCTTTCTAAAGTTAGAACTAGGGAGTTATTTATTGTTAGTGCTCATGAAATTTTAAGAGGAACATGTGTTCAATTATCTCTTGTCACAAAATGTATTGGAATTTTTTTTGGATTTTTTACATCTCACGTCTAGCATAGTTATTAATACCCACAACCACACAAAGTAACAAGTCAAGAGGTCTAGATCCATGGGTATACACTATATTCTTTACATAACCAAGAGAACAATTAAGCAAGGCTTCCTCAAACCATATATTAGACATCAAAATAGCTCATTTCCCAACATGTCTAGTAGGACCTCATTGTCAAGATGGTCATCATCTTGTAAACATGTATGACTAGTATATAAAACACCACGATAAAATGGCACAACCATTGAATTCAACATGTTAAATATTGTTGTGGGTTGTGACCAATGGGTTTGTTACATATAAATGAATAGCTTCATTTAACAATCCATAGTCATTAGGAAGGTTAGTGTATCAGCTTCCCTATAACACAATGTGGGCCTAGAAAAATTCCACCATGGCACTCTGTAAGACTTGATCCCTCGTGGGCTAATTGAAAGCATAACAACATCACCAATAGACCAAGGGCCCTTCGATAACAAGGGTGTAATGTAGATCAAGAAATGAGAAAATAGTAAAATTGATGTATGGTCTCCTTTTCACTTATCAGATAGAAGAAAAGGATCTCCTATGTTTCCTCCAATACACTCTCTACCCTATAAATTCTCCTCCCTTCTTCTTCTTCATTACCCATCTTATCTTTGCATTGTTTCAAATTCAATCCCTAAACTTTAACTTCTTCAACACCTTCTAAACAACATCTTCATTGCACCCTTATGATGTGATTACTACTTTTATTGAATATTAGTTTTTTAATTTTTTTTTCTATAAATTTTGATAAATATTTGTCTACCAATAAAGTATTTATATAAAATAGGAGACATATATTCTAAATATAAAATTTGAAAAAGGAGGTCGTGAAACTTTACAAATTTTATTTTATAAAAACATATAAATGGACGTCAAATCAAAACCCATTCAATAAATCTAATGATTAATATGAAATAGGGAGAAAAATTTAGCTTCACGTTTGGGATAGCTGCCTCTCTCTGATGATGTTTAACACAAAATTTAAAATTTCATCATTCAATGTTTACGCCTTTAGGTGGTGAAGAGTAAAGAAAAACCGATTCTTCTATATGTAGATGCAAGGGTGTTTGAGCAAATGAAAAACAAGAAAGCTTATGATCATGGATGATATATGACAGTTGACCCACCTATCAGACCAAAAATCTGTGACGTTAAATTTTTTTAAACAACCCATCCATCTCTATTAAATACATTTTATATAATTAGTAACTTAAAATATATATTTTTATTATTCGTTGTATTTATAAGTGTCGAGTAAGTTCAAGGGAATATATGTCCAATATAAACACATTTTCACCAAAATATGTTATTTAAGTATCTATGTAATGTTGCACTTATATTTATATTGAATGTGTTCATAATGATAATAACGGTTTCACCAAATTCTTTCAAAGTGTAAAATACAGTTAAAATCTATAAAAACGTCCGAGATGGGCATCAAATCTTAGCTCTACTTCCGATGAAATACGTTAATTGCATCGTACAAAAGATATCGTGTCCTAACGAGACAGTCCCACTTTTTCATCGTATGCAAAAATAAGTCTCAAAGTAGTCCCATTGTTTGACTGTATGCAGTGCTAGATTTTGATGTTCAATGTTACATGTCACAGTAAAATTGTTTGGCAGTCTAGAAAATTATATGGATGATATTTGACTTTTAAAATTTAATATGCATGCCAAATTTATATTTATAATACTTATTACAAATTACCTAAATTGAAGTAAATTTTATATGGATGTTGTTCTTTTTAATATTCTCTCATAGTTATGCAACTTTTATTTAATTATGGATAATAGTTGGACTAATCAATTTCATCATTTTTCACATATTGATTTTTTTCCCAAAAAAATTATGTTGCACTAATCAATTTGAAGATCGTAAACATCATTAAAGTTTATGAGAACATTAAAACAAAATTTCAAATCACAATTAAAAAAACAAAATTGAAAAAATCATAGAAATGACTCACTAAATGCAAACTTGCAATTTTGTAGATAGATTTTTGTAAAATCCCAAATCTAATACATCTAATTTGTTATCTAATCTTCGTTTGTAAGAAATCAAACAAATAAAAAATAAAAAACCAATTACAAATTAAAATCAATAAAATACAACTAAACAATAAATCAAATAAATAAGAAAAAAAGCAAATAAAATTAATGAAAAATCAAATTTAATGAATGTTTCAATAGTATTGATGAGATATCCATATATTTATATTTCATTAACAAGATATTAAGATAATTTTATTATTTTAAATTTATTTACATTCACAAGTTTTCATTTTCATTTGTTTTATCTTTATCATGAATCTCGCAAATTTATAATGTATAGTGTTTATTTAATATTTAATTTATTAAATTTCAGATATATATATATATATATATATATATATATATATATATATATATAAAACACGTAAATTATATATTTCGTTGTCAAAAGTGGCTGTATTATGACATTTAAAACGACTAAAAACGTCTAAACGCTTTGCAAAATCAAACAGCAGCTGTATGCAACACTATGCTACATGTCTTCAACTCATCAGTCCTACACGTACGCGACAAATACGTCTCTTTCCCAATCAGTTTACTTTGCCACTATTTCCAGCATGTACAGCAATAAAATCCAGTGACCCATTGATGATTGATCCCCGTTGGAACAGTAAGCATGTCAGACAATAAATTCACCAGAAAAACAGTAACAGGTAACTAGTATTTAATGTCTTTAAACGGTGTTAAAAGGGTGTAACAGAAAAAGTTTGACTGCTGACTCAATATATTGTGGTCCCCGTAGATGCATCAGCCTAAACAGTAACGCACGGGCAAGATAAGGCTTTCCGTGTGGGCTAGTAGTGGTACACCCTAAGTTAAGGGGTCCACAAAATCAATTGTTTATGATATGGGATTGTGAATTTTTCACTAATCTGTAGTTTAGATTTGTGTTAACTTATATTTTTTGTTTGGAATGTTCAATTGGAGGGAAAACCATATTTTAAATTGATTTAAAATAATATATGTGAAAATGCTACAACCATGGTGGAAACCAATACTTGAATATAGGTGAAATTGCTTGAACATTGACTTTTTTGTACTTGTACATGGATGAAAGGTCTTACATGTCATGATGTGATTGGCTACTCTACATAATTATTATGTTAAAAATAAATTACTACTACATAGTACTATGACAACTATTGGGTATTGTGTGATCAACAGTCATATCAACTATTGGACCTTGTTCACCTATTGGCCCCTCTCCCCTAGTGGGATTGAGTGGAGATAATGTACAGGCAATACCACCTCATACAATTAGGTTTAGTACTACACGCTGCAACAATCCTATTACAGCGAAAATTTACAACATTGACTTGGGTTTCCGCGTGGTCTGGATCTCAAATAAAGTAGTTGCGTTATTATGCAAGGGATATGACAGGTCTGAAGGAACTTCAAGGTAACCATATGCTTGTCACAGAACCCAGCGCCTTGGGCAGTTGAATCAATGACTTCTGGCAGACGTGCTCAATCCATGCCTTAAATGGAAGCCCATACTCTGACCAAATCTGTTCATTTCAATTTTCACCCTCCCCACACATCAAGAGTCTCCCACCAACCCCGCATTCCCAATTCTCTCTCCCTTTTATTTTATTTTATCTAATTACATTTTAATTATAATAATGGTTGCACTACATATTTGAATTTGATTTAGTGTTGAGAGAAATGTGCAGGTGTTAATTTAAGATCTCAAGTATGTAATAACAACAATGAGATCCTTAGAAAATGGGTAAACACAACATTGAATTAAGTTTCCTGTATTAACAAGTATAGGAGAGTACGTGTGAAGAAAGAAGAAAGGATTGTGGAGCTCGAAGTTCATGCACGCAAGCATTCAAGGATGGAGTCGGTCACTAATGACATGAGAGTGAGGTTTGGATAACTCTCTAACTTCATTTGATTTTTAAAAGTGAAGATTGGTTGAAGCTAATGTTGAGATGGATCTAATGCATTTGGTATGGATAGTGTGGATGATAAAGTTGATGAGTGTAGATTATGATTGAATCTCTTATATTTTATAGTTTTACCAGTGATTGAGTTTTAGGTAGAGCATGATAAGTTATCTCAATGATTAAGACGAATATGAGGTTAATCTTTGTGCTTAGTATTCACGGTTGCTTTAAGATGTTGCAGGGAAAATTTGGCAAGGAATGTATAGTGGATGCAGGGGAGCATGAAAGGTGATAGCCTAAGAACAAAGGAGGATACCCAGAAGTAGCAACAAGATCTGATAATTATAACAAGAAGCCAATTCTTATGTCAAAAGCTAAGAGAACAGGTGAGGCAAAAAAGGTATAGTATAAAGGAAGGATTCTAAAGTTCTGAATTGACATGTCAGTAAATAGAGTATGAAGAAATTGTTCTTGAAGGAAAGTATGTTATTGAGGCAAAGTTTTCATTGTTGGGCTTTACTAGAGAGATAGACAGGATATATGGAGATGAGTGGTAGTGTTTAAGGACTCCAGGAGTATAAGCCTTAAGACACTTGTAGCCTTGAGACTTTGAAGAACTTTCATGTTGAAAGCAGGTGTGAGCATGTTTGTGAAGCCATCAAGATTGTGATTTTATCAGTGATAAAGCCCTAAAGAAGATATATGCCAGACACGGTGAGGACAGGGCAGATTATAGCTCATTTTCTTATGTTTTCATGATTGTTGGATGTTTGAGAAGGGCAGAGCACATAGAATGTGGAGAGTGGTAGCAAATATCCACCAAAGGTCTCAAGACCATAAAATTTGCAAAAAAATGTCGAAGTCTTCCGGAGTTTTCAAAGTTGCTTAATGTTGAAATTAGCATGGTAACCTTGTACTAACCTGGTTTGTTTATGAAGTTTTGAGTGAATGTGTAGATTTTTCTAAATCACAAATGAATAAGCATTATCTTCGAAACTATAACCCAATTATCATAGACTTATTTTCTACGAATGTAAATAGTAAAAAACTCTAAAACAACCATTCCATTACAGACAAAAAATTTGAAAGCATTTTGTATATTGAATGGATACCATGATGAAACTAATGGCAGCAAAAAGCCAAACAGAGAAATCAATCTCATCAGGTGGAGTAAAAAATAAAAAATTAGGGCAGGGTTTTTCCTGATAATTATTTAAGAATTCACACCAAAAAGTGCTAGATATGCAAGTTGTTTAACCGTTGACCTACCGAAGTGTACAGAAAGTATAAACTCTACATCTCAATGGCAACATGTGATCCGCTTCCCTCTCTTCCATCGTCGTTGTTCTGGTTAAGGCATTCATTATCATTCTCTGTTTTTGATGGACCACTGCTGCATCTTACTAATACCTTCTCGCCTGCTGCTTCATTTTTTTGTTTTCCAATAGAAACTGGGAGGGCATCATCCACGGACCTGCACAATCCCTCACCGGGCGACGAATCTTCCTTTCCTCTCCAAGAAACTTGCGTACTAGATCGTGAAATACCGAGCCTCTCTTGGCTAAGTACTGTCCTGGCATACCAACGGGAATAGACATAATAAACAGTAAAACCAACTGTAAAGACCAGGCAGAGAGACGCTACTGCTGCCATAAACATGATATCGATATATTGGCCCCGAGAATAATGCAAAGGGGAAAACCAAACGGAGTAGGCGTAATAAACCATGGTAGAATTGATAAACGCCATACAGATCCACGCCATGGCTTCTTTATGACGATCATTAATATCAGGCCAACATCCCCAAATAATTTTCTCCTGGTTTTCCGACATCTCTACCAGATCGATAGTTTTCTCTGCCGAGATGTTTATTTATGAAATACGGGTAGATATATTAGAGTGCAAAAATATTGAAAACAAGAATCCGATCAGCCTAACTGTCACGTAAGTTAGCAGCTGACATCAAATATATTTTTTTCCTAAAAATGTTCAAAAAACAGCGTGGCGCAGTGGTTGGTGCGTCGCTGACATAACAGAGGTCGTGGGTTCGAATTTTGGTACAGGCTGTGCTAACGTGCGTGATCGTTAGGCTCAGCCACAAGAATCATTGCAAATTCGTCGAAATTTCCATGTAAAACTAAGTTCGAGACAAGAAATTGTTATAAAAATCTAGTGATGCCATTCTTATTTTCTTGGAAGATGCCACTTGACTTGACTTGGCGTGCACCGTATCTTGGCGGGCATCTACCCGGCACATCGGTATTGGCTCTTGGGATCCATAAAATCGTTAAACGATTTTCTCTCTTTTTCTCCGTCCATCACTGTTTGTTTTTGGCGTTAAAAATATTGTTGTCTCTCTCTTTCTATATATAATTTCTTTTTCAATAGCAGAATTCAGATTCAAATTAATGTTTACTGCTCCAATTCAAGCAATATGTGCATCATCCATGTGTGCTGTCAACTATTCGATGTCATAATGTGTCATATCAGATCTTCCATTAACAAGGCATAATATATTCTGAAAGAGAGAAGCCATGCACAGCTGGATGAATCCGAACTCTTCTTTTGCATTGTCTGGAGCCTTTACATAGCGTAATCCATCCCTCAACTGCTGAAACCTGAGAATCCCACTTAATGTAGTAATAATATTAATTGAAATCAATTGTAAAAAGAAATTACATTTATGAGGGAAATACAATGAGGCACTCCCTTTTATTCTATTATTTTTGTTTTCAATATTAAAATTACATTTGAACAATAAGTATTTGGCGAAATAGGACCTCGCCAATATTATATTCAGTGTTGGATGTGATGCAAAAGGATCCTAGTGTACATGCGATCTTACATCACAAAAAAATAAAGATGTACAACTCTCAATATAGATCGTAGAGAGTTCTAAAGGGCTTGCTCTCCTGAAATTGGAACTTCTTTTAAGCACCATTTTTTTTATAGGAGTGGTTTTAGTTTAATTTATTCGCTATATTTAGAATTACAAAGTCAAATTAGAAGTCTTTTCTCTTGATTAATATAATTGCATAATAGTCTAGTTTTAGAGGGATTGAGGAGATGCAAGGAAAGATTCACGATAGAGAAAAGAGAGCATACAAAAAGAACAAAAATTTCAAATGCTCTTATTGAAATTCTAAGAGGTTTTTATTCCTCTTACTCTTATGATGAAAAAACTCTCTCCATTTTTGCACCAATGCAATAATTCAAGAGATATGCATGTAAGAAGGTTTGAGTTGTTTGTGAAGGCATATAGGAGCAAAGTTCTACACATGTATTTGTATAGCCCTTTGAGGCTTACAAGTAATATATTTTTTATTATATAGTTCATAGAGACTATCGATTGAACTTTGTAATGCCCATTGAGGATTTAATCAATAAAAATAACGTTGGTTTGCATCAAAATCTTATGTGCTATCTATAGCTACAAGGTTGGGATCTTATTCAGTTGAGATCCCTTACATTGAGTTCATTAGTAAGGTTTATGAATTACACCATACATGATCAATAGAAGAAGATATTGAAGATTATGAATTTACCACCCCCTTCGAAGAAATCCGAGAAATCTTAGTTGATGATTGGGGAACTGATCAGTTCGTCCCACACACCCAAGAATTAGAGAAAACCGGATTAAGAACTTGTGTGTAAAGTTGTACATAATAAGAGTATGGATGTGTTTGTATATTTCTTTGAGGATTATATTCGTTATATGTGTGACTATACACTCCATTGAGATCGTGTTGATTGTTACAAATCCCATTGAGGCCCAAGTTAATTACAAGAATGTTGTTTTACCTAAGAGACTAATGTGTTAATTTCTAGTTGTAAGGTTTGGATCTTACTCGTTTGAGATATAGTACCTCTACCATATTAATTGATATCAAATCTTAGTAAAAGATCTTCAAGAGTGTGTGTGAAACAATGCATCCAGAACACAGTCAAAGATGAGTTTCCATAAGTGCAAGTTGAAAAAGAAAGCGTAGAGTCTCTTCCACATTTGTGTGTATGTGGGTAGTAGACAACATAAGCTCATTGAATCTTAAGAGAAGGAAGATAATCCATTGAGAGATTTAAGAGTGTAAGTAGATGAGAAGTATCTCTTGGAAGTTAAAGTGATTGGTACAAATTATGAAAAATATATTTGCTAATAAGAGAGAAACATTGATAAGTGTGAAAATTGAGAAGAACAATCTTGTGTCACGCCCACTTAGAAAGACACACAAGGATAACACAAAAAATAACGGGTAATTTTTTTTTGACTTGTTTGAAGTTTAAATGACACTACAGGTGATCTCAAAGGGCTACAACCAACTCATGATAAGCTTGACACAACACTAACCCACATAGGCAACAAAGGGACACATGACACTCAACATGACCAATTCACTTTTCTTTTCGACAAGACACAACATAGCAGTCCAACCATAGAACACACTTACAGTTAGGGGCATCCCACAGTGTAAAATCCTTTAAGGTTACTTATTTACAAAAAAAGTCCTTTAATTCTTAACTTACATTCTAGAAGATTCATGTTATGATTCGCACAATTCTTCTTACGAAGCTATATTTCTTCCTTTTATACTATTGAGTAATTAGCTTTAGGTCGTCTCTAATATGACAATTATTTTTAATTCGTTTATTTAATGAAGGACGCATTCAAATCCACAAGGCTATCTATCCAAACTCAAGCTACTGAAACTTGTTTTCATATCTCCATTGCACAAGGAGACGAGCGTAAGCTCCAATTGAGGTGGAGTACCATTTAGGTTTGGAACTATAACCTCCTTGTGCAAGGATGCACATTTAACAACACTTAAGAGAAGATTACAATGTACCTTGGCAAAAGTTAGTGGAAGAAGGTCAAATTGACACTACAACATATAGGCCTTTTTTACCACAATTATTCTACATATTTTCCACAATTTAGAATAATTGTAGAATAATTGTGGCATCTCTATGACAATTTCATTTATTGTTTTTTAGGTATTGTGGATGCACCACAATTTACACATGATGATAATAATTTGTAGATAACTCACATATCCAACTTCCTTATAGAAAATCCACAATTTTTTGAAAATAAAATTAAAATTTATCAAAAAATACAGTTATGAGATATTTTTAAAAGACTAAAATAAATTTAAATTAATATTGAAATTATATTATCTGTATTTTAATATATTTACTCGTTTTAAGAAAAAATATAGAAAGTTTAAATTATAATACTATAAAAATCCAATTGTATAAAAATATAACATTATTGTATCATAATTTAAGATGAAATTAACAAACAAATCATTAATATAACTAATATACAATATTAGTGTGATAATATTATATTATCTAATATATATTAATTATAATATGTGTTACTTCAAATGAGAATAAAATGAACATATTATAAAATTTTCATATAAATATGACATTACCAACTTTTTTATAATTATAAATTTAATATAGATAATACCTACAACTTATTCATTTATAACATATAAATAACTAATTTGAAATATAAATTTTACTAAATTAATAATTTTCTTTTAAAAAAAACCCACAATCTAAATAATACATGGGAAATTTATTTAAGAATGTGAAATTAGTTAAAATTGAAAAACTACAATGAGATACAAATGCCATAAAATTTTCCAAAAGAAATGGGATAATTTGATATTTTAATCACATTTAACAAGTGTCGATAATTATAAAAAAATCCTACCAACTCCACGTAGTTGCAGTTTTTAATTATGCATGCGACTTGGCGAATATAGTTAATTCTACCATGAATAGCATGTCATGTGTAAATGTGGGGTGTCATTGGCAAGGTTGTTGGAGAATAAATAGCGATTAATGCTAACGTGCTTAGCACAGACACACACACTACAACTATAGAACATCTTTTTTAACTTTTGAATATCTCTAAGATCCGGATAGTAGGGATCCAATATTTTCTTCAATACTATATGAAGATATGATAAGATATTACTACGAAGTATATATTGATATCTTTAGAATATTTTCTTCAACGTTTTCTTTCTTTGGTTTTTTTGTCATATTTATTTGATAGCAAAGAAGATTTTCTAATCGGCATCTACAGTGAATTCACCTAGATCATGCCTTTCCACGTATCATATGAAAATTACACCATACAGCTTGTGTTTATTTCTCACTTTTTTCTGGAGGTATATGGAACTATGGAACGGTTCTCTCATTCCTAACATGTTGATGTGGTTGATTTTTATATTTATGGAACTGGCTTGAGTTCCCAAGGGACCTTTTAATGTTGTTCTTATTGAAAAATTCTTGCAAATATCTGTTAGAGAACAATGTTTTTATTAACTAATTTATGTATAACTCCATCAGTCCAATTACATTCTCCTCTTTTCCCATGCGGTGAAGCCAAAGTGAGAAGGTAAGTACATAATAGAGGATCATACCGTGCGGTTAAATCAGGAAGTAACACTTTAGTTGGATCGACTTTGATGGGTTTTTTTTATTGTTTTTTCATGTTTCTTTGTTCAGAAGATTAAAAAAACATTCTTGACATTTATTGTGAATTCAACATTATGGCCTTTGGAATTTTCTCTATGGAGTGCGTTATTGTCTAGTATGATTTTTTTCAGCTACTGATTTGATATCTTTCAATTAAATTTTAGTTTCTCCTAAAGCCGTTTTGATGATGAATAGTTTTGATGTTTTTCATTCATTGCATGTATATATGTTTTTTCAAATTTTTCTTATTGCAGGAATTTAGTGGATTGTCAAAAACACACTTGACAATAGTATAACAGCAGATGGCATATCACAGAATAACACATTATAGATTACACGAAACAAGGGTATCATCTCTACTCATTGACATTATTTTATTACATGAAATCCATAGATTTCTAAATCGATAATTTATTTTTTTAGCCAACATGACTGCACCTTCTAATTTATGCACCGGTTGCAGGCTCCTCTCTACATGTGCTTCGGCTTCCAAATGCAAAGCCCTAAATGAATAATAGCTTCCTTTACTTCTTAACCCCCTTCGAAATCGTATGTCATCCTAAATATAATTACATTCAAATATAGAAATCAAATCTTATGTCTACACATGCCATTATGACCGAACAGGAAAGAAGTTTGAATAACATCGGAGATATCGAGTAAATATTAATTTTTTTTATAAATTAAAGAATTACAATGTGCAGAGGAGTTGAAATATTGAAGTGGGCTAACTATTCCAGGGCCCACAAACCTGAGATAGGAGATACATCACAGAAAGGGTATTTTTGATGTATAATAGTGTAAGACGAGTTGAACTGAATGAAAATTTTAGTAAGTGTAAAAATATATGATGTGTACAATTTATATAATAAATAAAAATTATGTTTGATTCACAATTTTTTAATTAGTTTTTGGTATTGTGGTAAGTATTTCATAAAATTAAAAAAAATAGTTGTTAATAGTAATATTTCTACATTTTTAAAAAAGATAATTTCACAATTAATTATTGTGGAAATTAAATTGTAGCTTCCACCTACAATTTTCATGTGGTAATGATAATTTTAGAAAAAAATGTTGAAATTTCCATAATATAACGTTAATGAGAGTTAAGAAATTGTAAATTGTGGAATTTCTACAAAGACAAAATATATAGAAAAATTACATTTTTTGTGAAGATTGTGGAATACTCACAAAAATTAAAATTGTAGAAATGTTACAACTATTAATAAATGTGGAAAATGTACAATAAAAAAAATGGAGATTATCTATAATTTTATAAATTGTGGACTATCCATGGTATAATGAAATGTGGAAAAATTACATTAATATATACTAAAGTGGATTATCTACAATTCCAATACCACAATTTTAGTTTTTGGAATATCATATAACCACAAAAATATTGTTGAAAAATTGTGGCAAAAGGCTTAGTTTGTTGTAGTGTGAATTCATCCACTACAAGACAAAGGGTACAGTATCCACAAATTTTTCACATTTTCTTTGTGGATATTTTAGTTCAAATTGTGAATCCAAATTTGTGGACTTCACCTACAATAATTTTGTGGAAACATAAACTGTGAAAAAAAATTGTGAAAATATCTACAATGAAAATAAGTGTAAAAAATTCACAATAATATAATTGTGGAATTTGGCATAATTTTAATATTGTTACATACCTACAATTGTACATTTGTGTGTATATTTACATATTACATATTGTTGTCAATCCACAATTATAAAATTATGACATGTGTCACAATAAGTAGAGCTTAGTTGTAGATAAATTCTCAATTTTAGATTGTATCTATTTTCACAATTTTATTTTACAAAATTAGGAATTTAAAAATTATAATATTAATTCACAATTGTATTTTTTTATAATTATAAATTTTAGATATTATATTATTTTATTTCACATTTTTACTTATTAATATTTATTTTTAAAAATATTTATTTTAACTATTGTAATTAAATTTATAAAATAATAAAATATTATTTTAATTATTATATTCAAATTTATAATATTAATAATTTAACTTTAATATTAAATTAAAAAAATATTTTTACAAATTAAATAAAAAAATATTAAATTATAAAGCATTGAAGTAAATTAAATATTTAATAATGATTATTAAACCACATTGCATGTAAATATGACATTTTAACATAGTTTTTTAATCAATAATAATTACTCATCTTTTACCAACATACCCAAACAATGACTATTAGAGATAAAAGTTTTAAATATAACTTTTAAACATGAATTTGGAAAACATTCCATGCAATGTACTTAACATTAGTGTCTCAATAAATAAATAATTTCTAAAAGAGACATTTCTTATTTTAAAACACGCAAAACAATTTATTCAATTTGATATCTAATAATGAATTTTATTAATAAAAAATAGTTTCAAAGAGATAAGTATTTTAAAAGTATATAATAAAAATATTTTTGAATTTCCATGTTTATTTCATAAATATATGAAATTGGATATTTTATATAATTTATAAATAACTACCTTATTAAAAATATTGTTGACCAAATTATTTCTAGGAGTTATTATTCAAGTTATTGATACATCGATTAGATAGAAGTTCTATCTATAATGTTGGTTGGCTAGAAAAGAACACTAGTTATAGTGTTGGATTCTTCTCGCTGGGAAGGAGTCTTGTTACATTCTCCTTGTTGGGAAGGAGTGTTCATTGTAGCATTGCATTCTCTTGACTAGACATGAGTGCTGGTTCAAGTGTTGCATTCCAAAAGATTTCCTTAGACTAGAAATTACCCTTGTTCTCAAGATTCCACACAACCGGGAAGTAAAAGTCAAACAACACCAAGAAACCATGGTGTAAATTTGTGCACACACAATCCAAACATAATATCAGTTGCTCCAAACAAAAGAAATAAAACATGAACCATATAGAGATACTTAACTCAAAGTATCAATAGACTAACCGAGCCAACTTCGTCCTCTTTCTGATCCAAACCATTGAAGTGATCAACACTGTTTCTTCTTGTACACACTGTGTCAGAAACCAGATCCTTCAAAATATTGGTATAACAATATTTTCACATAGGAAATAATAGTTTGATATTGTATTCAACCTTATTACAAATAATACTAAGGCTAATAAATAGCCATGGAAATAGAAAACTAATCTCCTACAAACCAGGAAGTCACACAACAAAACAACCCGTTAATATCATTACGGGTATAACAAAGATAAATTATTGAAACAGTATAACAAACTTATATTATTAATAATGAGTTATAATATAACTCATATTAATAATATTACAATATAAAATAATGAGAGCACTATGATATTTCTAACATTCCCCCCCCTTAGTGTGAACATGGGGAAAACACCATCTTCAACCAAGCAGCATGCCGCTCCGTAGCTTGCACATGGTCTCGATCCTCAACACTGACTGTGGGAACTACATCATCCAGGGACCGTTCAACCTATTAGATGAATACATGAATTGGGACCATTCAACCAATTCACATCAACCATCAAATCAGTTTGATCAAGAACACTTCCTGCAATAGTATCAATGGTATAATTTATCATCACGGGGGACACAAAAGCACTGCACTGCACACAGGAACATGGATGCTCATCTATTCTTATTCATCACACAAGACACGAAGATGTCACTAAAGCAGTTTGCGGCCTCTGAGGTAGTGACGAACTCAAGGACACTGATTGTCCTCCTGCCTCCATTGCCTCCATCCTCCAATATGAGGATAGATGCTCAAAACAAATAATCTTCATCACTTGAATAATTAATAGGTTCATTGTCACTTGCAGGATTAGAATAATCATCCCAATCTTCTTCAGCAGCTAAAGCGTTTTGTTCCAACTTATCATCTAAGAGATCTTGAGCTATTTTCTTACAATTCACAAAACCATGCCCTGGTTGTTTACAATAATGACACAAAAGACGTTTCTTTGACGATATAAACTTTTTTTACCTTTCTGGAATGATGATTTATTGTTTGCAACTATGACAGTTTCTTGTTCTGGTACACACCTTTTGATTTTTTCTTCCTCATCAAGCAACGAGGAAATTAAATTTTCCAAATTGGGATTGATCTTACTAAGAGTAAAAACAATACTCGAATATTCTTTTGGCAAACTATTTAGTAAGATTTCTTTAGCATCTTCTCCATCTACCTCTGCTTTTATTCCTGCTAATTGATTTAAAATGGATCAAAACTTACTGATATGTTGAACCATATTTTCATTTTCTCCCATCTTTAGCCCAAAAAGTTTTTGCTTCAGCGCCATTGCTGCACTACCTGCTTGACATCCAAATAACTTGTTCAATGTCACCCAAATGTTATTAGATGACTTGGTTAGATCAATATGATGCAAATATGCATCGGAAAGACCAAGGCTGATAATTGCTATGGCTTTCTGATCCTTACTTTCCCATTTCGTTGCTTCATCTGCATCATTCGGTTTTTTAATTTTTCCTTCAACAATGTCCCATAAGTCTTTATCAATCAATTGTAATTGGGTTCGTACTTGCCATGTGTGGAAGTCTTTACCATCAAATCTTTCAATTACATTTATCTTTTCCATTTTGAAATTCCACAAAATTAGAAAACTTGAACTAGACAATTAATAAAATCTTTATATTGGCAGAGATACTTGATTTTAATAAAGGATATATATCAAAACTTGGCAGATAACCGAGTCACCGATATAAGCTAGCAGATTTTGGAATGATGGGCTTTAAAATACAGATCTCCAAACCAAAATTTCTTTAAAATACAGATCTCCAAACCAAAATTTCTTTATTCAGGCATGTGCTAATAGTGACCACGCATTTTAATGCTGAGAATATTGCTTGAACCTCTGTATTGACTGTAGTAAATAGCATGCTTGGATCTGACAGGAGAAGAGATTCACGTGCTCACGTATTCAAAACTATTCTTTTCAATAGAAAATCAGATCTGCACCCCAGACACTACAATTCTGAATCTGTTCCCTAATCTTTGAAATTATTTTGATAGCGAATAAATAACGTTTGCAGATCATAGTTGGAAACTAAAATGAGTCCGCCTAGAGAGATAGATCAACACAGACTGCGTATGCAGAGCCATTAAAATCAGTGGAAGTTGTGCATGCATTCATTAATGCGAGATCTACAACCTTGGGAACAGAACCTCGAATCAATGCAAATTCTCCATATTTCAACTCTTATGGACAAAATAAATAGCTGGATTCACAGAATGGTTGGTTGCAGGTGTTCTTGGCATCAGTAGAACACGCGCAAGAAAGCAGAATGCAGTGCTAATAGCTAAAGTCTAATTTTCATAGGTAATGAAACAACTAACAAGACAAAATGGGAAACATAATATGGAGCTGTAATGAATAGTAGTCACCCCTCAATACAATCTACTCTTCCATCACAGGGACAAGACAGAGTCGCTCTGATACCAAATATTGGTATAAAAATATTGTCACACAGGAAATAATAGTTTGATATTGTATTCAACCTGATTACAAATAATACTAAGGCTAATAAATAGCCATGGAAATAGAAAACTGACCTCCTACAAACTAGGAAGTCACACAACAAAACAACTCGTTAATATCATTATGGGTATAACAAAGATAAATTGTTGAAACAATATAACAAACTTATATTATTAATAATGAGTTATAATATAACTCATATTAATAATATTACAATATAAAATAATGAGAGCACTATGATTTTTCTAACACAAAATAGGGCATTGAACCAACTGTAATCTCCTGCTGCAAAAAACCTTGTACAGATAAGTTGCCACAAAGACCAACTACAGTCATCCCCTAACCAACCATGGTTAGCTGACCAATATCAATTCCTCTGTGACCGACCTCGGTTCTCAGACTAATGTCAATGTTGCTGGAATGAACCCAACGCCACACAATTTGGCATAGCACACTACACCAGGTGCCTACTTCGACCGAAGCTGATAGTTGAGTTGAGCCAGTCATTTCAAGAAGCATCCAAATCTCATACAAAAAAACAATACAAAAAATCCATGCAATAAATTGCATCAAAATGAAACACATCACCTTACTAGCACCGAGACACTCAACCGCATCTTCAACTGAAGTACATGCTTATCTGATGGAAGCCCCGTCTTCATTCTATGCTACTGCCTCTCTACTAAAGCCCATGCATCTAACTGCTGCAAAGGATGCATAACTGCTCCTTTTCTCATTCTCAGATCTAGATCTGCAGTCCAAAATATGCATGTGTTATAAGCACTGTAATATCGAGATAAAACCATACCTCAATAACTGGATATGCAATCTGACCAACATGCTTGTGCCTCCAAGAATTGGGGACACCTCAACAAACAAGATACATTCCATGCATCTTTCATTTCTTTAGATCTGTGATTTTCTATTTATAACCAGGCTACTTAGTAACTGACCACGGTCACCCTGTAACTAACCACGGTCACCCTGTAACTGACCACGGTTACCCTGTAACTTCCAACAACCTTACTCTTCCAGCTCCCACTTGAGATTAAATCTCTCCCTGTGATCTTCTCATTAGGAAAAACAAATGCTGCTCTGATACCAGTTGTTGGGAATATGGGATAGCAGAATAATGCTATGATTTAATAACAAACAAAATCATGCACATAGGACCCAAAACAATTCCCCACAAAATCTACAATAGTGGGAGCTTAAACTAGAATAATCCAAATCACACAAAAGTACACACACATAACAAGCATGTACCGTGGTTCACCCAATGTGGGCTACGTCCACCAAAGATAGAGATCTCATATATATATATAATAATGAGAGATTACAAAACAACTCTTCTGCACAAGAGTACATGTATCTCTACAAGAGTATCTCCTCCTCCTCTTATATCTTCAACTGGATCTACCTGAGTACAAACTAAACCGTGCCTCCTATGCCACTTGTGTCTCCTCTAGATCTCTAATCAGATCTGCGTGAGTGCACTACAACCATGCCTCTGAAACATAACCAAATCTCACATACCCTAAGCTACCCTGCATCTGCTACTATGCAACCAATCTCTCACTGTATTGTGAATCTGCAAACCAGACCTCTATAATATCTAGATCTACATGGATCAAGAATACAATATGATCTCTTGGATCTACAATGCAAGACTAGATCTATATAAATTTATAATACAAGATCTCACCAGCATATGGATCTACAAGAAGAAATGTTATGTGCTTTTCATACTATGCAAGCCATTACATGAGACTAAACAATACAAAGGAAATACAGTAGAAGACGTTTCCCTCTTCTCACTATTCAGATGTATCTGCTATTTCCTTCTGTCCCGCTCCTCTCCATGGAGACTATGTCTTTATGTAACATGTTCCGTTTTTTTTTCCCTTCTTCTTCTTCATCCTCTCAGTCTCGTAGAATCAAGGATCTAATCTAATCCTTCTCATTATTCCACCTAAGCCCTAACTTTCACGCTTATATATAAATATATAAACTTAGGGCACCTTAGCTATGCAATTACATCCAATAGATTTTCTTTAAAACAAAAACCATATTTAAAGCCCTTGACTAAAACTAAAACACATCGCATAGGTAACCGGTGTTGGTTAGAACTAACCAGGGCTAGTTCCCACTTGCTTTGACCGAAGTCGGGCATGTCTGACCGATGACGGGTTGTTGTATTACTAGTCACTTTCCATTGCATGCTAACTGTGAAGCAATCTAGCTCCACAACCTAACAATATAATGGTCAACTACAAACTCATTCAGGTCCCAATGTTTAGCAAATTCTCATAAATTTATTGTTTGGCTAAAAAATATTTTTTTTATTACAAGTGGCATATATTTCCAAATTATACTAATATTTTCATATTCATATGCAATGCAATCAAAACCTACCTTGAAACAACCTTTAATATATTTAAATAATTACAAAGTACTCATGCATTTTGCTCCCCAAAGTTTAAATTTTTTATTTCTTCAATAAAGATCAATCTTTAATCAAAATGTATAACTCAAAATTCTAAGTGACTATCATAGGACCTCCTTATGGATTGGATTGTGGTAAAACAAAAAAGGAAAAAATGGAAAAAAGAGGCCATATTTCACATTTCTTCCTTTTCTCACACTTCTTTGTTTTTGTTACTTCTTTGAAATGAATTGGCCACCATCTAGAGTGTTTTTAAATGTTTTTTGAAATTTTGGGATGTAACTCTTTCCACCCATATTTGTCTACTAATAAAATAGCGCTTTTCAATTTTTGAAAAAATACTAATAAAAAATATTGCTCGAGACCTTCTCAGACACTGTATTAGTATCCCTGATACCTTATTTATCTAATAAGGATAAATGTAGGGAGATTTGTGTGAGAAGGGGTGAATAAAGTTCGTTGTTATTGGCTGCATTATTTATCTATGTAAGGAAAATGTAACATATTATATGTATTCTCCATTTTTCTTTCATTCCTTCCACCAATATGTCATATCTTGGAATGAATATTTTGGATTGGAATAGGTAGCTAGAGATAAGATGAAGATAAACATCTACACATGATTCAAGCATTGATTAGAAAAGTATAATGTCTTTTGAGAAAGGAAAAGAAGCTGGTGGAGACTGTAGTATGGATGACTTGAGCTTGTGATGTTCGTTCTAGATTGAGACATTTAATGAATGAAATAAGTGTTTAAAGATAACGTTACGATATTATTTTTTTAGTAGGTTTTAAAGTGGTTATACCAATAGCTAATAACTATCGACTTGGAAATATATTAATGAAAATTTGCAATTCTATTATAATTTTTCTTCTTGAGGTTGACAATCTCATGTTTTAAAATATCTAAATTAATATTGCATTATAGGCGAAGTTTTTATTTTTGCGGATGGCTCAACCTTTCAATCAGTCATTTTTATAAAAATGTACGGTTATGCCATTTAACGTCTTTTTGAGCAAATTAGTTTTAACGACTCTCAAAGTTTGTAAATATTTACTTTAAAGCTTGATGGAGTTTGTTACATCAACTTTTTCGCTTCTATTAATTTTAGAGAGCTGGAATTTAATGCTAATTATTGCATATTTTATATTTTCTTGCACCCAAAAGATGTTGGGGAAAGAATGTATGCACTTGAAGCTCAAGAGACTATAATAGGAAGTGCCTAATATTAGATAAATATTGCAAAGGGTAAATATTAGTCTACAACTTAATATACAAGTTAGTAGGATAATATTAGATGTAATTCATAATTTTAAAATTTTGTTTTAGATTCTTTTGCACTTTCTGAAAGTATTAAAGGCTTCATAACATACCTTTTGACCAGATCAAAAATTTCATAGTTAATTGCATTTCTTTCTAGTTGAAATAGTCTTTAGTAAATGTGGGAGTTCGGATTAGTAAGACAACTTCAAGAAAACATTTGTATTAAAAATTTGTTTAATCTTAATTAAGTGTAACTTTCTTAAAGAAATTCTTACAATGTCGTCTCAACTATTAATCTTTAGATTGAAAAGAAATCATTAAAATTTATACATATAATATTATCCATGTGTTGATTTGAATGGTTTCCATTCGACCACCTAAACTTTTGGACCATGGTATAATTTATTTTAAAGTTCATTCTCATTGTTATGCAATCTTATATACACAAATGTCCAACAATCTCCTTCATTCGCGTATCAATATATCCCTTACACACTTATAAAACAATTATAATTAATATGTCAAACCTTAATTCAAAGGGGTGTTTTTACACGAAACACTTTCATGACTACTTTTGGTCTCATAGACTACTTCGTTTCGTTAAAATTTGCATTCATTTAAATGCCTAAGCAGGTGAAGAATACTGTATATACACACACAATTAAAGCGTGTTTTCCTCAAATTACAGCACGGCATATTGTGTTGCTAAAAAGTCTGCATGTGATCGACTATCCTCTATTCTCTCGTCATTTTCTTCATCTCCTCTATTTCTGTAGGGCCCGATTCCAAAGTCTCACATAATTGAGCCTCTGCAAAGAGGGCACGTTGAATTTGAATAGAACCACAAATCGATACAAATTACATGAAAACTGTGATTGCAGCTGGGCAACATTCTGCCATTCTCATTTTCCTGAAAATCGCACAGGCAAACCGCACAGTGTAAACCATCTTTGAAACATTCCGGTTTGTATACAAAAACCGGGAGGGCATCTACCATGGCCCTGCGCAATCCCTGACCGCGCGACGGAATCCTGAGCCGCCCATGTGTGGTCGTGTTGGCATAGGGACGGAAGTAGACACAATAAACCGTAATACTAACTATAAACACCATACACAGAGACGTTACGGCTGCCATGAGCATAATACCGCTCCAGTCATAATGCTTATGCCCATCTTCCGAATTTTGGGAATGGTAAATAATGGAATACCTACGGAAGTAGAAATAATAACCAACAACAGTAATTATAAAGAGCATACAGAGCGACGCTATGGCCGCGTTATGACGGTGTTTGATACAAGGCGCACATCCACTGATATCTTCCTCTTGATTTTCAGACATCTCTGCGTGGTTAAGTGGGTACCCTGGAATGTGGAGGGAATGGTGTTTATGCATGGAATTTGTGGGAAGATATTGGGGTGTACAATTGGAAAGAAGCATCAAAATGCTAATTCGTGGAAAATTCAGTGGTAGACAAAGTCTGAGATGAATGCATAGACCGTTTGCCAAGGAGACGAGCATGCCGACAAAATGTAAGGTGGTCGTTGTTTTGGTGTGTGTAATAAAAGCGGAAGTCTTCGTCAATACCATTAAATTCGGTCATCAAAGAAGTCGTTAGAATCCGAGTCTTCTTTGAAGAGGCGTCTTGACTTACTCCCTCGAGTCTTTGCTTTGATTAAAACCGAGTCAAAGAAATTGTCCTCCAATGTTTTCATGTAAACCTTTTCCATAATACTCTCTAATTATTTCTTGATTTTCCTTTAATATTCTAGTAATACTACGTTGACATTCTGATAGAGTTGTTGATACAGTAGGAATAGTTTTTAGGAACTACAATAACATGCGGAAAAGAAATTTAAGAGATGGAGGAGTTATATGTACAAGTGGATGGGAGTTGTAAATGTTTAGTTTGTGGAGAAATATTGAGTCGTAATCTGAAGTCGAGGGGTGATTCCGAAGACTGCGCTTGCCCCTGATAGTCCTGAGCAAGGAGCTCTTCCAGTTTAGGAAAAAATGTAGGTGTGCATTTTATATATTATTTGAATTTGAGGTATAGATGTAGAGTTATATTTGAGTAGTAATGGAATAAGAAAGTCGATCAAAATGTGCAGGTTATCAAGGGAGTGAACTTCAGGGATAATTGTGAAAGCAAGCACTTTTTGTTCAACAAATCCAATGTCTATAATTGGTTGTTAAATGTTATACTTCAATTATTGTGAATTGCCACATTAGATACGAACCTTTTATTGTCCAAATTTCTTGCTCTTAACGAGGTTAAAGCACTAGCTACTAAAGAAATTAGCAACTCAGAAATGTTGGAGAGTTTATGTTACCTCAGATGTGATGATGTTTGATATGGGCGTTGAATGATGGATTTTCAATGCTACAAAAACCCACGAAACTAAAACGGATTGGATTAGATAGATACGAGTGGGAGTTGTTTGACTAAATGGATCCAAGAAGCTTTTGACTTCCTTGGCGGATGTCAACCCCCGTTTGTTGGGTAAAAGGATGTAGAAGCAAAAGCATGCAGAAACAAAACTAGCACTGAATTTGAAAAATGACAGAAAGTGATATAAAGCTAGTTAGATGACAATAAATAAAAAAGAAAGGTTACTATTATTGGTACAATGTAATCCTTTTTCAGGATGGCAATCTGACTTCTAACTTTTCCTGGTACAATGGGATTCCCTATGAGTTGTGGGCGTTTCAGAATGAGGGAAACCTCCAGAAGGGTTGGCTCCCTTTGATGAATCACTGAAAAATCTGTATTTTGATTGAGTTAAAGGTTAGAATGAATGGAAAAATAAAAACATGTAAAGATGATGCACCAAAATTCTGTGGGGTTGGGCCTGCACAAACACACTTATCATCTGGTAAACAAACTGTTGAATTCACTACAAGATCTTTTTTAAATGATCTGCACTCACAAGGTAATTTGATGCACTTTAATAACTTGCAAAACAATCAAAATTACTTATTGGAGGTGCTGTGAAACTATAAGAATGCAAAGGAATAATAAATTCACTTGGACAATGCCTTTAATTTGCAAGAAACACACTATCCAACAACTTGCTGATGGAGGAAACAGTCTTCTTATTCAATCTTAAGGTCAAAAGTAAAAAGTTTTTTGTAGCATTACTATACAAAAATTTGCCCCTTCTCCATGCTTGTGAAAGCCATGGACAACATATAGAAAAAGCACTCACACTTACCCTCTAAAAATAGCGCCCAAAGGCTCAGTTCTCTCCCATACATGCATGATTAACATAATCATAGTACAATAAATCAAGGCAATAATAGCTTGTTTGCTTTATTCTCCTTTGGTCAAAATACATGTTGACTGCATTTTACAGTCACCCTTCCTAATGTACGAGCTTTCTTTGTATATATTAAGGTAAATCTGATAAAAAGGTAACACCCTTTATCATTAGCCAAAAAGGCTATTCTTGTCCATACCTGCATGCATGTATGATTAAGATTCTAATTTATTCTTGGCACATGCAAAAGTGACAATTGTTCATCTTTTCAAGTTGTGTAATCCATATGCAAGATAATGTTTCTATTTTTTCCTTATGTGCATAGCTTTAAAAAGGGGCCCAATTTGTCATTTCTCCCACTTTTGAAATAAAAAAAAACATGCATCCCCATGTGTCTTTGTCCATTTTTCAAACCAAAAGAGGGGGGAATATAAAATTACTCGACCTTAATCAAAACTCCTTGTGCTAGTTAATTGAAGCAACTTGAATATTTCGAGAATAGTTCTAACTTAGGTCAATGTGACCCTCGTTAGCCCTCGTTGTGGTAACCTAAGAAAATTAGGGTGTGAACCCTGAACTTCATCATTTGTGTTTGTTTTCTTCGTGGTGGCTGCTCGCTTTCATTACAAAACTCAAATCTCTACCTTATTTGCTTCAAACTCTCCTAGTTTCGTGCATTATGGAAAGAGTTTGTTCTTTTTTGCACAAACCTTTGTTGTTGATCAATGCCATAGTCCTGAGATTCCCTCAACTTTAACAAATTTTTTACCATATATCTCAGCCTTATATGCATCTGGAAGGGCTCTATATCATTTTGAAACCATACATTTTGACATGTAGCTTTGAGATTATCCCAAAAAATCTGGAACCTTTCTGATTATTTCGAAGCATTATTTTATGAAAAAACCTTGTGGCTTTTGAAATTTGTGCATTGTGGCTCGAGGTTTTGATGTTGGGTCGCACATCTTGGGGTTTACACTTTTAAGCACTCTCATACACTTTGACTATGTATTTATGTTTCATTTCCCTTTGTGTGCTGGAGATGGGTTTGCTCGCCTAGATTTTATATAATTTAGTAAATATTTGGTGCTCAAAATAACATAATTTCTGCATTTGATAATCCATATTCAAACTCTATTTCTTTTGCAATATTCATGGTGAAAATAATGAACAAGTTGGCTATATTTCTCTCTTCAGTGGGATGCATTGTTAGCACCATTTCGTTGTTCTTTCATACTAAAAAGAACATAATCATTTTTTTTCTTTGACAATTATGACACTTTGCATTTTGCTTGTAATGTTGAATGAAGTAACAACTTTTCTTGTGCTTCTCAAGGAAATATTGTTTGAGTTCTATATCTTTATGATGGAAATGAACCATTTGGTAACCATATATCTTGTGTTGGAGTTTGAAAATATATTTTATATGGTTATTGGAGCCTGTAGTCTTATCTTAGAATTTTAATTTATTATCAAATTTTAACAGTTGTAAACTGTGTACCTTCATGAGGCTCACTTTTTTTCTTTTATGGAAATGTGTACATAGCTTGTCATTGTACAAAAGAGCAATGTTCCTCTGCATTGATCTTTGAAAACCTGTTAGCATTGAAACTCTAAAAAGTTAATAAATATTGGCCAATGGCTTCTTTTTTTGCAAACAAGGAAATCATCTCGGAACCGGAGGATTAGTTATTTGTATGAATTGACACTCTGCAAAGAAAGATGATTTTCTACATTATAACTATTTATAATCCTTCTATTCATCATGGAGTTTTGTACTTTGGAGTTGTATTCTTGGCTTATTCTCATGACTTGAGATCTTGCTAATAACTGTCATTCCTTTGATTTGGAACTCTATCTATGTACTTTCATTGAGATTCTTTTATGATTTTATTACTCTAGTTGTACACTACGAGGCTTCTTACCATATCGAAATTTGTACTCCTTTGCAAGTTGTTGATGCATGGTTGTAGCTGAAATTTTGTACCTATCATGTAATTTAGGTATGAAATTTGTATCATCATAGCACTCCTTTCAAGGGTTATACTATTAATTTGAACCTTGTGCTTCTGATCTGTATTGATATGGTTATACCTTGTAAATGCTTTGGCTGCAAATAAATGTACCCTATTGATTTGATTGTTTCTAGAAATAAGTTGACTCTTGTTCATCTTCTGGTTATTTCTTTTTCAAGTGATGATGCCTATAAAATCAAAGTTAGAAGAATAATGGTATAGAGTTACCTTGAGATCTAATTACATCCTTTCACTTTTTTAGGTTACAACAAGGAGGCAACTAGACTCATGGAGAGACAACTCGTATGGAAGAGGACCCTGTGCAATAGGAAATGATGGGTTCCTCTATACCCTTACACTTCTAGCTTTAATTTCATATGCATTTCTTTAAGTCATATCTCACGGCTTGTGTGGGAAACCTTATTTCTTTATGAATAAATTAAATTAAATTCTTTAATTGAGTTGTGGAATGAATTAAACAACTCAACACATAATTAATCTCATTCAAACATAAAGTGTATTTCACTTTGCATTTGATTACTGTAAATGATAATTGTGGAATGAATTAAACAACTCAACACATAATTAATCTCATTCAAACATAAAGAAATAATAAGAATTTAATGCACCTATATACATACCATTCTAACCTAAACACTCTTCTTTATACCATGCAAACAACAACTGTGTTTGTTGTTTCGGGGTCCAATTTTTTACATCTTCTATTTTTCCTGCCTTTACCAAGGCCATGCACTAGTCTTTCGAGGCTTCTGCATGACTTTTTTATTCCTCCAATTACCTATATATCTATATTGTTTGGAAGATGACACTCAGAATGGAAACATATGTGAGGCATTGTACCTTCCAACAACACACACCTCTGCCATCTTCCTCTAAATTCCTCCTAGAAGTGGACTAGAACTTAGCAAATGAAAAAAATCTTCAAAAACTTGAATTTTCTTACCATTCACTTAGCAAATGAAAAACAATTAGTACCCCCTTTTGATGATTGGATAAAAATGGTCAATGTCTTGGCGAATTTGTTGATTTTGTTTCCTGCTAACCAGCTAGAACCCTTGAAAATGGCTATTTCCACCATTCTTTAGCATCCATCTCACCATTTCCATAAAAATTTTCTAGCCATGAATTGCAACTAAAAACTTGTACCAAGCCTGAACATGCATGCCAAAGGCTGCATAGTGCTGATAAAGACTAATAATTCCTCTAGAAAATAGGAAAAACAATAGTAACACTTCGAGGGGGCAAAAAATGTGCAAAACTACACTTGGAGGAATTTAAAACACCTACAAATCCATGAAATCATACATGCTTCAAAGTGAAGTATGCTGAGTGCACGGAAGTTCTTATTCTGTATAAAACAAACCTAAAATACTAGTACTAATCTATTATACCTAGCTGTAAATGAATCTTTATAAAACCTAACATAGGCTATGAAATGTCGCTTCCTTTTCTCATAAACCGAGGCCATGAGTTGATCTTGAAAAACATGTAACATGATAGAATTGGAAATGAGACATGTAACTTTATTTTACTCCAAATACCAGTCCAAAACATGAAAAATGTCTCAATAAGATTTTCAACTTGTTATAGAAGGATTTGAGGCTAGATTCTGAAAACATGGTCTCAATAAGATCTTCAACTTGTTATAGAAGGATTTGGCACGGGCCAGTGAGGCTAGATTATGAAAACATGGAACTCTTCTTTGTGTTCTAAAATAGGCACAAATTTTGGTATTGCTGAAATAGGCTTTAAACCAGCCAAATACTTGATAGGACATGGCCTTCTCACAGCTGGAAGGTTGATTTTTTTGTTTCCTTCTTTGACGCGCGTCACTAAGGCCTCCATCTGTAAGCATGCTGGGAAATTGATAAGAATGCTAACATGTTTTATAAAATTGTTGTTTTGTTTCATCTGTGGGGACACTTTGAAACTGATGTGATGTCATTTAAACCTCTTCAAGCTATTGTTTCTCCACCTCCGATTTCCAGGAGGTCTCTTAAAATGAACCCTGGGCACAAATTTTGGTCATTTAAACCTCTTCAAGCTATTGTTTATCCTATGTCATGAATGATTTCAATATTTCATCATTTTGATTCATCATACATCCTAAAAACTCATGTTCATTCTTTTGAAATTTATCTTGTCCCTCTTGAAGTGTTGAAGTGAATGATGATTTCATCGATGGATTGTTGCAACTCTACAAAAATGCAGCAATCTCTAAGCATGTGGCATAATGAGGGTTTTCACATTCAACTGCATCATCTCTATTATTTTGGAACTATTCTTCCTCATTTTCCTCATCATTTAACATGAAGTTTGTAAGATCAAAATCAACACTTTCTTCTTCATGATATCTGATTTGAGCAATAGGATTTTCTGCAATGTTCTCCTCTTCATTAATGCCATCCTCATCATTTAATAGGAAGTATGTCAAGATGAAAACATGTTTTTTCCTATAATTGCTTATTCATTTTCAAAAATGGCATGAAAATCCTCTTCAGCTGCAACTAATTCTTCCTTCTCTTCTAATTTTACAAAATGGGATGAATCGGTAACTTCTATGAGTATGGTGCCTTCTTACACACTACACTCAGAACATAAAGATTTATGATCATCTCCCTCTTGTGCTTACTCTTTTGCAAAATTAAATTCCACCTTTTGTTTGGGTTCTTTCTCCAATTATGGAATATGATCAAATTGAAACTTGGAGACCCCATTGTTGCATATTTGTCATAAATTCTAGGATGTTGTCTTGAATGGGTTACCTCTCCTGATTGCTTTCCTGATATTTACCTTCATGAATTGGCATTGGGATGAAGAAGGTAGGATGGGCTAGGTCTCAGGCTGATTTTGAAATTTTTGGACAAAGGAATGGGGTTCAAAATATGATTTGGCAGTAGAGGTGGCAAAAATTGCAGTAGCCCAAAAACTTGGAAACTAATAGGTAGGCTTAATTGGTTGACTAGGAATAGGTACTAGATTCTGATGATGGGGAACCTCAACCTGACGCTTATCATTCTCTAATGATTTAAAAAACTTGGTACAATCATCCAATTGAAGGAAAGAGTTTATCATTACCTTAAGATTCTATTTTGGGCTAAGCCAACTAGCTAGAGGACTTCCCCATTGATACGAATGCTATGCATTGGGATGTTTAGCTTGCTAGAACTGCACTCTCTCATTTTCAGCCTGCCACAACTGTTTCCAAATTCGAATTCTAATTTTAAAGTTCTTTTCAGATTGGCAATTGCTTCCATAATCCACATACTACTACTCATATCTTTCATAATCTACATAACCTACAAAATACCCATGTTCTTGAACAACATACTAGCTATAAGGGTGACCATATTGATTAGAAAAAAATGGATCATAGGGATATGGGTTTTGATGTTGATTTGGCAGAGGATATTGAAAAAATGGAGGGAGATATCTAATTTTCAGCTCTTGTAGGAAGGAATCCCACCTTGGAATTGATGTCATGATTACATGACCTCATATAGGATTTAAAAAATGGGAAATTAGGTTTTCTTAAAATGAAAACAAGATGTTTGGAACATAAATATAATAAAATTTGTATAGAAAATTACCTCTAAAAGGCTGAACTTTTACCAAGCACAAATCAAACCTGGAAAAACTATGAAAAATTAAATTTGATGTCCCATCAGGCATGCCAAAAAAACTATTATCGGTCCAAAGTACTCCTTTTTCTTGATGGCATTATAACTTCTAACTTTGGAAGCTAAAATGGGATTCCCTTTGATTTTTGGGCATCTCAGAATGAGGGAAACCTCCAAAAGGGCTGGCTCCTGATGAATCATTGAAAATATGTATTTTGACTGAGTTAAAGGTTAGAATGAGTGGAAAACTGAAAACATGTAAAGGTAATGCACAAAAATTCTATGGGAGTGGGCTTGCACAAACACACTTATCAACTGGTAAAAAGACTACTGAATTCACTACAAGATCTTTTTTAATTGATCTGCACTCACAAGGTAATTCAATGGACTTTAATAACTTGCAAAATGATCAAAATGCCTATTTGAGGTGTTGTGAAACTATAAGCATGAAAAGGAATAATAAATTCACTAGGAAAATGCCTTTAATTTGTAAGAAAAACACTATCAAACAACTTGCTAATGGAGGAAACAGTCTTCTTATTCAATCTTAAGGTCAAAACTATAAAAAAAATTCAGCATTACTATGCAAAAATTAGGCCCCCCATGCTTGTGAAATCTATGGACAATATATAGAAAAATCACTCACACTTACCCTCCAAAAATATCCCCCAAAGGCTCAGTTCTCTCCCATACATGCATGATTAACATAAACATAGTATAATAAATATAGGCTAATTATAGCCTACCAACTTTATTCTCCTTTGGTCAAACTACCTGTTCACTGCTTTTTACACTCACCCTTCCTAGTGTACGGGCTTTCTTTACATAAATTAAGGTAAAATTGATAAAAAGATAACATGCTTTATCATTAGACAAAAAGGTTATTCTTATTCATACATGCATAAATGTAGAATTAGCATTCTGATTTATTCCTGGCACATGCAAAAGTGACAATTGTTCATCTTTTCAAACTGTCTAATCCATATGCAAGATAATGTTTCTATTTTTTCCTTATGTGCATGGCTCTAAAAAGGGGCCCAATTTGACCGTTCTCCCACTTTTGAAAAAAAAGCATGCATCCCCATGTGTCCTTGTCCATTTTTCAAATCAAAAGAGGGGGGGAACATATAATTAGTCGACCTTAATAAAAACTCCATGTGCTAGTTAATTGAAGCAAATTGAATATTTCAGGATTAGTGCTAACCGAGGTCAATGTGACCCTCGTTAGCCCTCTCTCTGGTAACCAAAGAAAATTATGGTATGACCCTAAACTTCATCATTTGTGTTTGTTTGCTTTGTGGTGGCTACTCGCTTTCATTGAAAAACTCAAATATCTACCTTATTTGCTTCAAACTCACCTAGTTTTGTGCATTATTGAGAGAGTTTATTTTTTTTGTGCAAAACCTTGTTGTTGATCAATGCCACAGTCTTGAGATTCCATCACCTTTAACAACGTGTTTACCATATATCTCAGTGTTATATACTTCTGGAAGGGTTGTATCTCATTTTGAAACCATACATTTTGACCTATAGATTTGATATTATCCTAGAAAATATGGAACCTTTATGATTATTTTGAAGCATTTTTTTATGAAATAACCTTGTGGATTTTTGAAATTTTTGCTTTGTGTCTTGAGGGTTTGATGTCGAGTTGCACATCTTGGGCTTTGCACCTGCTAGCACTCTCATACACTTTGACTGTGTACTTATGTTTCATTTCCCTTTTTGTGTTAGATAAGGGTTTCCGTGCCTAGATTTTCCGTAGCTTAGTAAATATTTGGTGCTCAAAATTACATAATTTCTATGTTTGATAATCCATATTCAAGCTCTATTTATTTTGCAATCTTCATGGTGAAAATAATGAACAAGTTGGCTATATTTATCTCTTCAACAGGTTCTATTGTTAGCACCATTTAATTGTGCTTTCATGCTGAAAAGAACGTAATCATTTTGTTTATTTGAAAATCATGAAACTCTACGTTTTGCTTGTAATGTTGAATGAAGTAGCAAATTTTCATGTGCTTCTTAAAGTAATATTGTTTGAGAATTCTGTATCTTTTTACTGGAACTGAACCATTGGGTAACCATATATCTTGTGTTGGAGTTTGAAACTGCATTTTATATGGCTATTGGAACTTGCAATCTGATCTTATAATTTTAATTTATTATCAAATTTCGACATCTGTAACCTTTGTACCTTCCAGAGGGTCATTTATTTTCTTTTCTGGAAATGTATACATGGCTTTTCATTGTGCAAAATAGCAATACTATTGTGGATTGATATTTGAAAACCTATAAGCATTAATACTCTACAAAGTTAATAAATATTGGCTAATGGATTATTTTGTTGCAAATAAGGCAATCATCTCGGGACTCGAGGATTAGGTATCTATAGGAACTAGTACTCTGCAAAGAAAGATGATTTTCAACATTGTAACTATTTATAATCCTCATATTCATCATGGTGTTATGTACTTTGGACTTGTATTCTTCGCTTATCATCATGACTTAAGCTCTTGCTAATAATTGTCATTCCTTTTATTTGGAACTCTATTAGTGTACTTTCATTGAGATTGTTTTATGATTTTATTACTCTAGTTGTTCACTATGAGGCTTCACCATGTGCTGTTGTTTACCGTATTGAAATTTGTATTCCTTTGCAATTTTTTGATGCATGGTTGTAGCTGAAATTTTGTAGTTGTTATGTACTTTAGTTCTAAAATGTGTATCATCGTAGAACTCCTTTTGAGGGTTATAGTCTTGATATGAACCTTGTGCTTTTGATCTATACTGATATGGTTGTACCTTGTAAATGATTTAGCTACAAATAAATGTCCCCTGCTAAGCTGATTTTTTCTGGGAGCAAGTTGACTCTTCTTCATCTTTTGGTTATTTCTTTTTCAAGTGATGGTGCCTATAAAATCAAAGTTAGAATAATAATGGTATAGATTCACCTCAAGCTCTAATTGTTTCCTATCACCTTTTTAGGTTACAATGAGGATGTAACTGGACTCGTGGAGAGACGAATCGTATGGAAGAGGACCCTATCAAATAGGAAATGATAGGTTCCTTTATACCCTTATACTTCTAGCTTTAATTTCATATGCATTACTTTCAGGCATATCCCACGGCTTGTGTTGGAAACCTTATTTATTTATGAATAAATGAAATTAAATTCTTTAATTGAGTTGTCTATTTTCCTTTGCATTTGATTACTGCAAATGATAATTGTGGAATGAACTAAACAACTCAACAAATAATTAATCTCATTCAAACCTAAATAAATAACAAGAATTTAATGCACCTGTACTAGAAAATTGTCCTTTCTGCATACAAACATAAATTGTGTTCTCTATTTCAGGGTCCCATTTCTGACATCTTCTACTATTCCTGCCTTCACTAAGTTCATGCACTAGTCTTTCGATGCTTCTGCATGACTTTTTTGAAGACGACACTCAGAATGACAACATATGTGAAGCATTGCACCTTACAACATTACACACAGGTGTTAGCTTGCTTTAAATTCCTCCCAAAAGTGACTTGAACTTAGCAACTGAAATAAATTTGGTACCCCCTTCCAATAATTAACAAAAAATGGTCAATAGTTATTTGGTCTAGGTCGACGGCGACCTCAGATGATGGATTTGAAGATGTATATGAAATATGTAGACCTGCAAGGTCTGAAAGCAATTTAGAAGCTGATGAGAACTTGTAGCTGCTATAGGAGGATCTGTAGAAAAGAACAAAGGGCTGAGAGGTAGGATAGATGGTTCAAATGAGGATTTAGATAGGTTTTGGATAAACCAAACCCTACTTGACAATGACCAGAGGGATTAGCGGTGACTGTATTAGAAGAGTGCACAAACGAAGATAAAAGTAAAAAATGGAAACCTGCAAGTAGAAGAAACTATATGAGAAGATTACTAAGTGTTTCTGATGATACTCTATACCTAAAATATGTTATAAGTAAAACATATAACATAATATGATAAAGATACGGAAAATAATATGATAACAACAACAAAATCTCACAAATGATGATCATGAGCAATGCAAGTAAGCTGATGGGATGTCCAAGATGTCTATGGGTGTCTCAGATCTACTTAGACATGAAGAAGGGTGGATGCATCTGATTGTGTATTGATTGATTGATTGGTCAATTTCCTGATGATCATAATGGAAAGAAAAAAATTGTATTAAAACGGGGTTGACGGTGATTAGGATGGGTCGTCGCCGACTACGGGGAAAGTTTCCCCAATGGGCCTAGATTTTTTTATTTTGGTTGAGATTTGGATGCTTTTAAAGATTTGGTGAGTGCTTTAAGGAATTAGGAGGGATTAGATGACCTGGGGATGAATCCAAGGAATTTAGGGCATAAAAATGGATGGGATGAAAGCTAGAAAAGCAAGGTGATTTATTTGTAGGATAGAAGCATCCTAATTAGAAAGTTGATTAGGGAAGGATAAAAAGGATTAATTAATTAATATGCATAAAGATTAATGTGGATGCGATAACTAGGAATGTGAAATATTAAAGGATTAATTAATTCATGTTGCTTAATTAATTAATAAGGATTGGGTGGACATTTGATTAAATGAGGAGGATGATTAAATAAATAATTAAAATATGCACATTCGGGTGAATGAAGGCATAGCTACCGATTTTAAGTATCTACATTTTCCCCCTTTTTATTGAGTGGTTTGAGTTGGCAACTCACGATTCAAAAACAAAAAGGGTTGGATAAGGATAAAGGATTGATGATAAGTTCCCCCTCAAACAAGGAATCAATGGTGTCAATGGAAATCAATGACGTATTTGAAAAAAGGTAGATGTAAAAGGGAGGGTGGGCGATGAAAACATGGGTGAAAGCATAACTAAGGAAAAATTCCCCAGGAAAAAAGGATAGAAATATGGATGAAAACTATGGTGGTGACTCCAATATCACATTGGTAGAAGAGAAGCATGGTCTCAACAGAGATAGGCTACAATGTTCTACAGACCAATGAGTGGTTGAAGACCACTACATTATGGATACATGTTGGGATGACCAACGAGTCATAGGAAACTCATCAAAGTATGCACAAATATATGAGAAAAGGTATACAAAATCCTTCATACATAAGGAATCAAACGAAAAAGTATGCGTCCACAAGGGAGAAAGATGAATGATATGGTGCCCAATGGGACATGATAAAGATAAGGCAAAATGAAAAAGTACATGATGAAATAATATGCCCCAAGAGGGGAAAATATGGACACAAAGGAAAAAAAGGAAATAAGTATTATCCAAAAGGGGAGAAGATGACCACAATGGTGAACTTAAAAAAGTATGCCCCAAAAGGGGAAAATGAAAATGCCCTCCAAGGAGGACTTCTATGAAGAGTAATGGTGCCCCAAGGAAGAGAAAATATATGGCCATAAGAGTGGACTTCGATAAAATGAATGTAATACCCAAAGGGGAAGATGAATATGGACTCAAAGGAGGACTTTGTGCGCAAGTTAGATAGGATTATAAAATGAAATACCCAAGAGAGGAGTGGTTATAGCCATGAAAGGTGGACTTAATGAATAGATATAATTAACATGCTCGAAGAAAGGAATAAATATGGCCACAATTATAGGTAGAACCTACTGGATCAAGAGAAATGTAAAATGTCTGAATGATTATTCAATGTGTAAACAATGCATAAATACATGAGAGAATGCAGTGGTTAGGAGGTAACCGCTTGTAACTGTGTATCCAAACTAATCCAAACTAATCAATGTACTAATTATGCCAACATTCCCCCCCTTAATACATTGTTTTTAAAAATCTACCCCTAAATCATCATCGTCATCATCCCCAGATTCATCATCTTGTTACGTCGCGACATGTCCTATCTACTTCTTGCAATAAGGACTTTGTCTAGATTTTCTTGAATCTCTATGACATATCTACTCTCGTTTGTAAAAAAACAGATGAAGTGAGCTCGAAAGCTCGTGTGGTGCGCCAGAGATGTTCCTGAGAGCATTTAATCTCGTGTTTGTCATCTGGATAGACACAACTCTTCTTCGTCTATATGTCGAACAAGACTCAGTCCATTATGTCCTTGAATTGCAAGTTTTGGGGACTGGCGAAGAGTAGATATCGATGCTCTTGTGGGCTTGAATTTGTGTTTTGACTCTCGTAGAAGCATCAGGAAGTGGGTACAAAAAAAAAGGTTTTTTTTTTTACTATTGATGTTGAAGCCCTTGGCCCTGCACACGAGGTTGTCCCTGACCAACGCCAAGATGCGGGGCTTTTCTGTGAGCAACTGGCTGAGGTTGAACTGCACCACTACGGATCATTTGGAATATGTGCAGCAGGTCCTCTTGGGGGCTAAAGGTGTCAGAGACTGAGTGTGGATGTCAAAAATGAAGGGTCATTGCAACCAGCAGACCATGAAATTGGAAACCCTCCCCCACAATTTCCTCCTACACACAGGTGCTGGGTCTGCTTTGATACCACTGTTGGATTAGGAGAAATGCAAAATGTCTAAATGATTATTCAATGTGTAAACAATGTATAAATACATGAGAGAATGTGGTGGTTAGGAGGTAACCACTTGTAACTGTGTATCCAAACTAATCCAAACTAATCAATGTATTAATTATGCCAATAGAACCAACACAGACAAGAATCTAGCTGGAAGACATTTTCAACAAAGAAGCTAAGAACACAAAATCTACAGAGGAAGAGATTTCTATTATTGATCTCTCTCACATAAAACCCAAAGAATGGTAAAAAGAGGAGTGTAGAATGCCAATAAATAGGTAGGAAAAAGACAGAGGATCATTCTAGAGAGGATTCTAGAAGATAAGGTTTCTAGAAGGTGTGGACTACCCATATTGTGAGTATGACTAATCATATTGTGAATAATGCACAAAATGAAAAAGAAATGTGCACACCCTATTATTTATTAGAGCTTAATTATTTATCTTAACACCCTCCCTTAAGTGAAGAATTAGGAAGGTGAGAACACAAAAAATGGGTCTCGGCTACTAGGCCATATTAGCTACCCATGTACATAAAAAGAGAAGGAATGAGGACTTGATGGTGAATCCCCCCCAAGAACAACTTCCTTCACCCTAAGAAAATATTCCAAATGAAGATAACGAGGATTTGTTAAAGGTTTAGTGAAGATGTCTTCAACCTGGTCAACAATAGGCACAAACTCTAGTGAAAGGACTCCATCCTGGATCAGCTGTCAAATGAATTACATATGTATCTCAATATGTTTCATATGCTGATGCTAGAATGAATTGTGAGAAATAGCAATGGAACCCTATTTATCACACCAAATAGTAGTAAGAATAGATTGTGGAAGACCAAACTCATTAAGTAGTTGTTAAAGCCAAATAGTCTCCTGACTAGCTTGAACTACACCTTGATATTCAGTCTCATTAGAAGATAATGCAATAGGAGTTTTTGTTTTATATCCCCAAGAAACTAGACCAGAACCAAGATGATAAAAAAATCCAGATGTTGATTTGCGAGTGTCAACATCACTTTCCCAATCTGAGTCGGTATATCCAATGAATTTTGAAGAAATCTATGGTGTGTATTGTATGCCATAGTACAATGTGCCCCGGATATAGTGAAAAATACGTTTAGCTACTTTCCACTGACTCTCATGAGGTTCGTGTAAAAAAAGAGAAACAAGGTTAACAACAAATGTTATGTCGGCATGAGTGTGAGTCGATATAGTGTGGGATCAACTAGAGGAGTCTTATAATCAGCAAATAAAACAACACATGCCTGAAATGGATTAGGAGAAGGCTTGCAATTTTCCATATGAAAATGGTGAAGTAGATCATGAGCATACTTCTGTTGTCTAATATAGATTGCTTAAAAAGTATGAAGAACCTGAAAACCAAGGAAATAATGTAGAAGTCCCATATCAGTCATGTAAAAATGCTCCATCAATTTGTGTTGAATGTCATGAATGAGGGAATATGAACTGCTAGTGAGAATGAGATTATCAACATAAAGGAATAGTATCCCCATTCCACTAAATATTGACATTAGGGTCTGATTAGGACCAAAGAAATCTAGAAGAGAGAAAAAAGAATCCATTTTTTCATACCAAGCTCATGGAGCTTGTTTGAGACCATAGAGGGTACGATGGAGTCTAAAAATGAGTGAAGGATGTAGAAAAAAACCTAGAGGTTTCTCCATATATATCTCCTCTTGAAGATCACCATGCAATAATGCACTCTTTACATCTATCTAGTATACGTGTAAATTATTAACTACAACAAGAGAGAGCACAATTCGAACTGAATCCATCTTATCTACAGGGGAAAAATTCTTAGAGTAATGAATCCCCTCAACTTGTGAAAAACAATTTGCAACTAAGCGATCCTTGTACCGATCAACAGAACCATCTACTGCATACTTTGTCTTATAGACCCACTTACATTGCACATGTTTTATTCCTTTAGGAAGAGGAACTAAATCCCAAGTGTGATTCCTCATAAGTGAAGAATACTCCTCGTGCGTAGCTTTCTCCCACTCTGGTTTAGTAATAGCATCACAAAAGTGAATTGAATCATATAAAATAGCATGACTAATAAGAAGTGTACTAGAAATATGTGAGCGATTTTGACGAGGAATAGAAGGATCACCAACCATAAGACTTGCAGAATCCAATGTGGATTGAGCCTATTTGGGCAAATCCTGAGAAGCATTTGGCGGTGGAAGATTAGGTTCTACATTTACATCAATTGTTTCCTATCAACATCATATGGAAACATACTAGAAGAAGGATAATTATGAGCAACAAGGGATGGAGTGTCAGGAGATGAAGTCTCCACATAAGGACCAATCTAATCAAAATGAACATCTCACCAAAATAAAACATCATTAGTGACAGTCTCATGAAGGTGATAAGTATTAATAGTCTCACAATAGCTAACAAAAATACGTGATTGGATTTTCCTTTCCATATAATTGCATTTTTCATTAGGAATAAAATCGCATGTCATACTCCCAAATACATGAAAATATGACACATCTGGATTCTCTCCGAACCAATCATGCATAAGAGTCTTGTTCTGCAATGCCTTATGTATGGTATGGTTATAAATATATTTTTCACAATTGATTGCCTTAGTCCAATAATGAGGATCCATTTCCTTAGAATCAATCATGCAATTATCCATCTCCTTTAACATTCTATTATTTCATTCAGTCACACTATTCTGTTGAGGAGTAGAGGGTACTGTAAACTAATGCATGATCCCATGATGAGTGCAAAAATCATTGAGTGGCATTGCTCACATATTCCCCCCATTATTGGTGCGTATAATCTTAAGTGGAAGATATGATTGCTTCTCTATAAGAGCCTTAAAGGATTTGAAATTATCAAAAACATCACTTTTGGTCTTAAGAAAGTAGACCCAAATGCGTCGAGAAAATTCATCACTAAAAGTGAGTACATATTTGGCCCTAGAAAAGGAATGAGTAGGAAAGGTGAGAAGATCACTATGTACCTACTTGACAATATCCCTTGTGAGAGAATTCCAACCCTTTGGAAAATGATCATGATGTTGTTTTCCAAGCATACATCTGGGACATACTCCATATGTGCAAGAAATATTCAGAACATTGAGAACTAACTTCTGTGTACTCATATACTGTAAGTATTTTAAGTTCATATGGCCAAACCTCTCATGCTAAAATTTATTGATTGGAACAAGACAATCCATCACCAGATAACCCTTTACAACATAAAACAAGGAGTCTTAGTGAGATTTATAATGTTGATACAATTAATGCTTTTTCACTTTTTTCATTGTTTTCTCAAGTTGTAGATCCAATATACTTTGAAGAGGCTATAAACAATGAAGTTTGGGTTCAGGCCATGGATCATGAGATAGACACTATAGAGAAGAATCAGACATGGGAATTGGTATATCTTTCAGAATTAAAGGATGTGATAGGAGTGAAGTGGGTCTATAAGACCCAAATATAGTATTGATGGTAAAGTATAGAAAACTAAATCAAGGTTGGTTGCAAAAGGTTTTTCACATCAATATGGAGTATATTACAATGAGACATTTGCACCTATAGTGCATTTGGACATGGTAATAATGGTTTTATCAATTGCAACTCAAAACAAATGGCCTATTTATCAGATGGATGTAAAATCAGCATTCTTGAATGGTTTTCTTGAAGAAGACATTTATGTGAATCAGCCAAAAGGTTATGAGATTTAAGGTCATGAAGGAAAGGTATACGGGCTGAAAAAATCACTCTATGGTCTCAAGAAACCACCTAGAGCTTGGTACAGTAGGATTGATTCTTATTTGATACAAAATAGTTTCAGTAGGAGCAACTACGAGTCTATCTTGTACATCAATATCAATGAGCAAGGTAAAATTTTCATTGTTTGTTTAATGTGGATTATTTAATCATCACTGGAAATCTATCTCCAGATTCATTCAAATCAGCTATGAAGAAATAATTTGAGATGACATATCTAGGCCTCGTGCACTATTTTTTGGGCATAAAAGTTAAACAATCAAAAGATGGAGTTTTTATCTCACAAGCAAGGTATGCTAATGATGTTTTAAAGAGATTTAATATGTTCCATTTTAATCCAGTGCCAACACATATTTCATTAGGTTTGAAGTTAAGAAAAGATGAAAGTGGATCATTTGTAGATCCAACATTGTTCAAAAGGCTAGTTATAAGTCTCATGTATGATGGCAATAAGGCTAGATATTATGTATGGTGTGATCCTCATCTCAAGGTTCGTTGAATCTCCAAAAGATTCACATTGGAAAGATGGAAAAATGATTTTGAGGTATGTATGTGGAACTAAGAATCATGGAATTTTATATTTAACATCAGATGAGTTCAAAATCGTAGGTTACACAAACAATGATAGTGCCAAAAGTATTGATGACAGAAAGAGAACATTCGGCTATGCTTTTCACTTTGGAACAAGTATAGTTTCATGGGCATCGAAGAAGAAACCCATAGTCATACTATCTTCAACAAAATAAGAGTATGTAAAAGTAACAAGAGTAGCATGTCAGGCTATTTGGATGAGAAGAGTGTTGAAAGATTTGAGGTAGAATCAAGAGGATGCTACACAATTTTTTTGTGAAAACAATTCAACAATAACATTATCTATTTTTCATAAGAGGGGAAAGAACCTAGACACGAGGTATCACTTCATCAGGGGGTTGGTTAAAAAAAAGGAAATTTGTCTTGAATTTGTAAATCCGAAGATCAATTTACTGATATTTTTACAAAAGATTTGGGCAATGATTTTTTTGAGTATTTGAGAAGTTGTTTGGCAGTTTGTGATTAGAATTATGTCAGATCTAGAAGTGCACACTCAACTCTAGAATAATAAAAGTTTGAAGGTTAAAATTAAGGAGTGTTAGAAGAAAGAGTCTAATTTTGTCCCTAGTTCAAAGCAAAAAGTAGTTTTTTTACATGCTTTTAATTTTTAGATAGTTCACTTTTAGATTCCTACTTTTAGGAAAAACTAATAAAGTAAATAAATTAAAAGCTTTGTACTGCAAAAAATCATGTTCTTTTTGTTCTATTTTTAAGAGTTGAGTGTTTTATTGTTCGATGAAAGCCTTCTATTTATTAGAGGCAATTGTAAGTGTTTTCATAGAAAACACATTCAGAGAGATTTTATTGAGATGAAGCTCTGACAATGAAGAAGAAATATATGCACAAAAGTGTTGATTTGAGTTTGCAATAATTTGTTTTATTTGTAATATTCCTTATTTTATTTTTGTTAGTTGTTATTTTATGTGCCTAATTTCTACAGGTTGATAGCTCTGAGGTTCAAATTGCTTGGTGATATCATATCCATAATTTAAAAAAAAAGGTCTTTATTCAAAATCCCACGATCAGTATTTTGGAAGAAATCACATTATTATTTTGATCTGAGGTTGGAAGAAACTACATCAGTATTTTGCAGCCGGTTGAATGTCACAGACGTCCTGTAAAAATTTCACATAGATATAGACTTGTGAAGGGGAGTTGGCGTATAAAGACCATGTTCTTCCTGCTACAGATCAAAGACCCACTATTTATTGATGCCGACATTGAAGTATGTAGCAACCCAAGCTCTTGTTCTCCTGACGCATGTTAGATAGCCCAAGGAAAAACCCATAGTAACAAACACCTTCGGTATAGCTAGAATTTGCACCTTAGGCTGAAATGGACACACTGATAGGGTGCAACACAAAGGAAGAAGATAAGGGATTATTGTTACAAAGTATAGAATAGTGAAACCACATAATATTGGCAAGGAATGACAAGATGAAGTAGTAGTTACAAGGGGGTTGTACAATAATTATGTGAGATATATTTATGTGTTCATATATAAATCACCATTTCTTCATGTAACTGGAGCTATTGCATAGGTTCACATAAATTCATGAGTACATGGGAAACTACCACTACAGATGCTAACCTTTAAACTTGAAAACACAAGTACAAGACAGTTTGGTTTTTTAATTGTTGCATAAACCTTGGAGACTAGTCCCCAGTATCCATGCTTTGATTCATTATAGTCTTTCCAAAAAATAAATACTAGATCATTTTCGTTAATTGATATTCAAAAATTATTTATTGAGCATATGAGCATTCATAATAGCCATAAATATTAAATTTCTTTTGCTGGCGATGGGAGGATATCTATATCTTAGACCATGTATTGGAAACACAAAATTAAAAAATTGAAGAAACACAAATGAGTACTACAATGAATGTAAGATGCATGGGTTAATAAGTGATAAATGAAAGAAATTTCTTCTAATACAAAGTAATCAAACTAAACAGGCGGATTTTTCAGCTGTCTCAAGGGCCATCAATTTTGTGGAAAGAATTAAAACCATTCAATTTCAAAAGCATAGTTTTGTAAAAGGTATTGAAACTGAACCTAAGTTGAATTGTCAAGAATATCATGAAGAGCCAATTGAAAGGGTTACAAATTCCACTACTAATCGCATTTATCAATTGGTTGTTACATTACCAAGCCATTATATCCAACCACTGGTAAAGAATAAGTAAGGTTTAACATGCTAACATAATTACATGCTTTCCAACACTGGGTTTATGAAGCTCCATATGATGGTGCAATTCCTTTTTTCTATCTCAATTGACAATTGCAAAAAATAATCAAGGATATGAACATGTTATTTGGTATATTAACAATTTTGTAATATCATAAGATTTTTTGATGAAATTGTGGGGGTTTTTCAGGTTTGATGAGATAGGAATTCGAACCCAAAGAGTGCAAACATTCTCATAATTTTGCAAGAGTTCCTTTATATGAACTCAGAAAAAAAATTCATTCATGAGAAAGGTCGAAGATATCGTCTCCCTCAACTCAAATTCCAAAAGATGAATACAATAACAAAATCTAACAAGCTATGTTGAAAATAGATTAATGAGAAGCACAATAAAGATAGAAAACCATGAACTACACATTATAGACAAAACAAACCTTGAGAAATATAATAAAGAAAGGAAAAAGCATGATAACTATATATATTCTACATGGCATATGCCACAAATATACAGTAAACAATTCATAAAAATGGGCTACATAAACAATTAACTAAAATCAAATTAGGCCTTCATCCAAAAAATTCTAAAAATGAGGCCAATAACTTGGAAAATGACAAATAAACTATGGCACAAAAGCATTCTAGATGAAGTAAGGAATCTTACCATGGCCTTCATTTTGGAATAAAAGGATCCAATGAAGTTTGGTTTATCTTCATCCATGAATCCAATACCGCTTCCCTCTGTGTGGGAATAATAATATTTAAAAAATGCATCCATTTGTCAAATTCACAAGCAAAAGATCACGCTCCATGCAAATATCAGCCAAATTCAAATTACCTGCCACATTGGTCCAGATGGTCTCATGTTTGTGAGATTTGCACCAATCGACATTAGGCATACCTGTCAAACCTGCATCATTTACAACTTGACTAGGCCTTAACAATATCAATGTCCAACTAGATCTACAATCGATTCTCCAATCTGCCACTTCCATAGTCAAATATTATTCCTTTGTTTTCACATATCTTCCCTAGAAGCCCACCAATCCAGCTATTACATCCATATATAACAAAATTCAATGGAGGCTTATGAATTAGGCTCTTTGAGGGATTGACCATGCTAGTTACTTGAACAGAATTGGTGGAAACCATTTCAACGCCATCATGTCCTTTTGCATATTTATCAATTCCTTCCATTATAATCATTCTTTTATGAGGCAAAATATCTCCAGAAACATTGCCCTACCAATTAGGGTTGTGAATGTAGCACTCCATTGCCTTATGTAACCCTTCTTCCCATTTTTTCCTCTTAGACCAACATAAAACCTTGAGCTTCTTATAATCTACATAATACCTCTCATCATTACAAGGCTTATTGTCTACAAACTTAGTAACCTTCTAAGAATCCAATGAAAAAATATTACATATATCATTAACTATGTCTATAAATCTCCTCTCTTTATTTTTACCAATTTTATAAACATTCCCAACTTCATCCTTATATGAAACAACCTCAAATGCCTCTGATACATCCTCATAATACAAATAATTTCTCACATTAGAGCCATCATCATGGATAAGAAGTGACTTACCTTTAATTTCTAGAAGAATGAATTTGGGTATGAGCTTCTCAAGGAAGTTATTAATCCCATATACATTTTGTAGTCACAATATCATGCACTTGCTATTACATTTATATCACAAAATATGTTAATTTATATATTGATCTCGCGTAAAAAAAGTATCCACTAATGGCTCATCCCCTAGTTCTATTGTCAGGTAGTTAGTCATCTTCGTTGTTTGCATTGTACATTTGACAATTGTGTGCACAATTTTAGTCGTCTTCAGGGGAGTCTTAACTGTTGTTATTTAGTCATTATGTGTCTTTAATATTTGAGTAGGGAACCTAGAAAGGTACTGGGGCATGACGAGTGCTCTGGTCCTATTTTTAGGTTCCCTGGTCTCGATTGCACTTTATTCTCATTTAGAGTTTTGAGTTTGGCATTTAATATTTGTTGTCTCATTCCCCGAACTACTAGTAGCATGTCAGGTCATTAGTGTCAAACTTTGAGCAAGAGATCCCTATATAAACATAATATACTCACTGTTTTATGGGAGGACTATCTATTATCAAGAGCTAGCTATCTACTAAGACAAGGGACTACATTTTGGCATCATTTACATCTACATCACACAAGCATAGGGGAAAATGGTTGTATTCATTCAATTCCATCCACTATTTGAATCTTACATCTAGTTATTGTTGAGATGTGGAGCTCAATTACTTCAGTTTAGCATGCAATGGAAACTTTCTAGAAAGTACAGTACTGTCATTAGTTAGGGGGGAACCAACATTGGTCACTCAGGACCGGCATCGGTCAGGTATGACTGACATCGGTAAGGTGTGACCGACATCAGTCAGGCAAGGGAGGAACTGACAGTGGTTAGGTCTAACCGGCTTCGGTTACCTGTGCGAGGATATTTTAATTAACTCTCAGGAATTAGATCTATTTTTAGCATTAAAATATTTCTACTGATTGTAATTTCATGGCTAAGTGCCCTAAGTCTAAAAATGACTATATAAGCATAAAAGCTAGGGTTTAGAAGTAATAATGTTTAACAAGAATTAGAAAGAACTGTCAAAAGTTGGTGAAAGGGAGAATTCTTGGTGATGAAGAAAAAACTTGAAAGAAAGAAAGTATTGTTCATTTTGAGAGGTGTGGAAGATTGTAAATATTCATTTTATATCTTGTCAAAGCTTTGGATAATATATTGGCTTGTTTCTTGGTGGACGTAGCACACACTAGGTGAACCACGTTAAATTTGGTGTTGATTTATGTCTCTTGTTTTGTATATTTCTTCTGGTAAAACATCTGCTTTTATTTGAATGTATGCTTAGATATGATATATTGTTTGTACAACCGGTGTGCTAACCCCAACAATTGGTATTAGAGATTTGTTTGAGGGTTTTGTGTGTTGATAGATTTACTCACAGAGTGTTTTTTGATTGAGTGGGAGCTACAACAATGACAGAAGAAAACAAATACAAGGTAGAGAAATTTGATGGTCAAAATTATCAATTATGGAAGATGCAGATTGAGGATTATCTGTGTCAAAGAGATTTGTATTTATTGTTGGATGAGAAGTCTATACCTACAAAAATGAATGATGAAGATGATAATAATGGTATAGCTATAATACCCAATGATAGAATAAAATAAGATTGCAATGACCAAAGAGGGATGGAAGCCTCACAAATATTCTTGATCATGAAATCAGATTACATAACAATGCAAGAGCTGTAATATTTATAGATATTAGACAACCTCATATGGATAGACATGACACCCTATTAGGAACCAAATATGAGATGATAAGACCCATCTCACATGCACATGTAATTACTACTAATACCAATATTGAATCTTATCCAACATAACAATATTGAATGCAAGTCACTAGCCTAGAGTGCACATGTTACACATTATTAAATAAAAGAAAATGCAATAAATATGCCTATGCTAAATTATGCTAACATTCCCCCCCTTAATTTTACATAGTTTCCAATGAAGTGGAGAGGAACTCTCTGAACAGTGTGAATTTGTCACGTGCAAGTGACTTAGTGAAAACATCTTCCTTCTGTTCAGCTGTAGGACAGAACTGGAGCTATATGTTGTGCTTCAAGACATGCTCGCATATGAAATGAACCTGTACTTCAATATGCTTGGTTCTCTCATGAAATAATGGATTGCGAACAAGCTTCAGAACTCCTTCATTATCAACATATACTAGAGTAGATTTTTTTTGTGGTAGACCAATTCCTTCCAGTATTCGACGTAGCCATATTGCTTCAAAAACAACTTCACCTACAGCTCAATACTCTGCTTCTGTAGAAGAGTGAGAAACAAAGTTTTGTTTCTTGCTTCCCCATGATATTAATCCAGATCCCATAAAGAAGACAAAGCCTAATGTTGACTTCCTATCATCCATGTTTCCTGCATGATTTGAATCTGAATATCCTGTTAAGAAGAAGTTGTTGTTATTCTTGTACTCTAGACCAAGGTCAATTATACCCTTTAGATATCTCAGTATTCTTTTTGTTGTTTTCCAATGACATATTTTCAATTCTTGCATGAAGCGTGATAAATAGATGACTGCAAAGCTGATATCTAGTCTAGTATATGTCAGGTAAATTAGACTCCTGATCAACTACCGATAGAGAGTTTCATTCACCGGTGGTGATGGATCGGAACAAGATAACTAAAGTCTTGCTTCCATAGGTGTAGCAATAGGAGTGCAGTCCATCATCCTGCATTTCTCGAGCATTGTCTTGGTGTATTTCAACTGCGACACAAAGATATGATTCTCTTTTTTCCATACTTCTAACCCAAGACAATAGTGCATGAGCCCGAGATCTGTTATGTCAAACGATCAATTAAAATCCTTCTTTGTTGCATCGATCATCTTCACAGAACTGCCTGTAATGACTATATCGTCGACATAAACAACCATAATGACAATCTCCCCCCTTTATTTTTGAGGTAGAGATTGGGGTCATAAGGATTACTTTCAAATCCATGACTTATGAGATGCTCATCAATTTTGATGTACCATGCCCGGGGTGCCTATTTTAGGCCATATAGAGATTTTATGAGTCTACATACCATCATCTCTTTTCCTGGTATTACATAAACCTCTGGCTGAGTCATATAGAATTCTTCTTGCAAATCTCCGTTAAGAAAGGGAATTTTCACATCCATTTAGTGGACTTTCCAACCAAATTATGCAGCTAGAGCAAAGATCATGCTGATTGTCTTGATCTTGGCTGTGGGAGCAAATGTCTCCTCATAATCAATGCCTTCTTGTTGTGCATACCCCTTTGCTACAAGCCTTGATTTATACTTGTCAATAGTCCCATATGATTTGTACTTAGTCTTGAATATCCATCTACATCCAATGGGTTTCTTCCCTGGTGGAAGGTCGACAAGTTGCCATGTGTTTTTCTTCATCACTGACTGATACTCTGAATCCATGACATCTTTCCAAGCTTTTGATTGTATGGCTTCCTTAACTGTAGATGGCTCAACTATTTCAATAACTCTACTCATTAGGGCATAATTTACCTCTTCATGAGCGCTTAACTACAAGTTCTAGGTCCAAGATTGGATGATTTGCTAGGTGCTTCATCCAAATTTACATCTCTTATTAATTGAGTATACCATTTAGGTAAATTCTTAGCTGTTCCATTGGCTTGTGGTGGATCCAATTTTTCACCATCATCCAATTCATCACTGTCATCTTCAGTGGGAACATCAAATTCTATCTTCACAAGAGGTGTATTCTGCATGTTTGTTGAGTCATTGAGTGGAACATTTACTTGTTTCTTCTCAAAAACTCAACATCCCTACTTGTGTATACTTTCTTTGCTTTCGGATCCCATAATCTATACCCAAGTGCTTCTTCACTGTATCCAATGAATATCAATTTCTCAGCTTTCATATCCAACTTTTTCATGTTCTTCTTGGGTATGTGCATGCTAGCTTTACACCCAAATACTCTTAGGTGTGAAATTGATGGTTTCCGATTTGACCATGCTTCTTGAGGTGTCACTCCTTCAAGAGCTACTGTGGGCACTCTATTCAAAAAATAGACTGTAATTCTTGCAGCTTCTGCCCAAAATGTCTTTGTTAAACCTGAGTCGTCAATCATACATCACACCATTTCCATGATAATACGATTCCTTCTCTCAATTATACCATTTTGCTGTGGTGTGTGAGTAGGAGGCATTTTTCAATGAATCCCATGAGCTTCCAGGTAAGTCTTGAACTCATTGCTTGTGAATTCCCCCCCCCTCGATCTGAGTGGAGAGTTTTGATCTTGTGACCAACTTCATTCTCAACAAGTTCTTTGAACTTCTGAAATGTCTCAAAGGCTTGACTCTTGTTTCTTAGACAATATATCCACATCTTTCTTGAGTAGTCATCAAAACAAAGCATGAAGTATTGACATCCAGAATGACTTGGTTGCATGGGCCGGAAAAGATCGGTGTACACCAAATCAAGCTTTCCCTTAACTCTATATGTGTTCTTCTGGAAGGGTACTCTGTGTTGCTTTCCATCTAGGCAATTGTGACACTTGTCAGTGTTGTGCTTGAGTGTAGGCAATCATTTCACCATGTTGCCCTTTTGAAGTGTTTAGAGATAACCAAAACTGATGTGACCATATCTACGATGCCATAGTTCTGCAGATTGTGTGTCTTTGGCCACTAGAGCTTGATCATCCTTGTGGACAAAATCAAGTTGAAACATGCGTCCCACATTGGAGGCTATTGCTACAATCTTGGAACCTATTGACTTATCTCGTATCAAGCACACTTTTTCTCCATTATTACTGTCAAAATCCAACTTCAAGTTGTGATCAAGGAGTTGACTAACTAATAGCAAATTCTTGGTCAACCCAAGTACATACAATACATCTGTGATTTTGTAGTTATGCTTTCTAAGAGGTATGGAAAGGTTTCCAATCCCCTTGACACTGTATGATGAGTCATCACCTAATGACACATGGTTCGTGTTAGGTGAGTCACATAGTGTGTAGAACCAATCCTTATATCCAGTCACGTGTCGAGTTACACCCGAGTAAACATACCAGATATCTTTTGTGGACTTGGTTTCTTCATCAAATTGAGCAGAATACATGTGGTGTCCTTCATCTGAATCATCCTCATGTTCGGCAATGTACCCTTCTTGTTTGGGTTTTCTTTGCCAATTACCATTTTTCTACCCTTGATTGTTGTTGTTGTTTGACTTCCCTTGATTTGAATTGTTGTTACCCTGTTGGTTATTAAGTTTTGAATTGTTTGATGAACCCTTTTTGTAGGAATTGTACCAACAATCTTTGATGTCATGTCCCCCTCTATTGCAAATGGGACACTTCTTGGTGTTGTATCGTTGACTTTGGTCCTTTTGTTGACTTTGGTCCTTTTGTTGGGACTTCTTGTGATTGGGCTGAAATTTCTCCTTTCCTTTATGATTGGAAGATAGTACTTTCTCATCTTCATGATCTTTTTATTTCATTACCTCTTCTTGTTGGAGTAGATTGACCAACTTCTTAAAGGTGACTGTGTGTTCACTCATATTGATAGTTGTCACAAATATTCTGTAGGAAGGAGGAAGTGCTCACAACACAATTGGTACGAGGTCTTAATCACTTATCTCTTTTCCCAATGCCAATAGAGATGCCCTCAAAGTAGCAACTGATCTCAAAAAAACTTCAACCTTTTCATTGTGCTTGAACTTGAGAGTATGCAGTTGTGATAGTAGGTTGAGGATGGCATTCTTGTTCTCTACCTCATAGACTGTGCTCAACTTATCCCATGCATCATTGGCTGATGTGGCATCTCTAATGTGGGGTTGCACATCATCTGTTATGCAAAACAAGATGATCAACTTGGCCTTTTGATTGGCCCTGTCAAATTGAACTTGTTGTCTTCCATCATCAAGTGATCTTGTTGTTGTTCCATCTACAACTGTCCATAGGTCTTCAAACTTAAGTAACATCTTGATCTTTGGTTTCCATACAACATAGTTGTCTTCTCTAAGTAGTTGTGAATCTAGCAAGAAGAAATTTGGTGCTTGTGCACCCATTTATGTAATCTGAATTTCTTCAACTCTAAATTTCTGAGAAAAGGGTAAGACTTTTATCACTCCAGGTTTATGGTCTCCCTCTCAATATACCGTCAGGCCGATATACCAAACCTTTCTATATACGCTCCCTTTTGATATACCCATTGGTATGTGGAAGAAGATAACCCTTTCAATATACTCGTCAGTATGGAAAGATGTGTTAATGCACGTGAAAGAATTTAGTACGTGGTACGTAGACAGTACGGAGAGGGGTTTGTGCAAGCACAAACGGATGGGAGGGCTCAAATGTGTGTGTATTGTGTCCTTATTACTCCCCATCAATTTTATAGGATCAATGCCCAAACGACATTTAGGTAGTTGTGTTAGGCGTTAAGTGCAGTAGTAGTCGCAAAGGCATCACCCATAAGTGCTTCCCAGAGGCACTGTATACCGAATGCTGCTATGAGATCAAAGATCTCATGTGATAGAACCAAACATAAAATAAAAAATTTGTACTTTTTTTTTGGCACTTTATGCACAAAAAATGCTCCAAAAGTACATCAAAATGAAGTTTTTGTGTTCCCCCTCTTTAGAAAAAAGGGTCTAGAATCACAAAATACACAATTTAGGCCAAAAATATTTTTTTACCCCCCTAATAGGTTTTTTTCTGCTAAATTTAGCGGTGGCTCTAAATGTGTTTGGTGAGCTTCTAAATTTGTAAATCTCCCAAAATTTAGTAATTTCTCCAAATTTTCCAAAAAAATTAATCTAATAAAAATATGGAGAGAGTGGGAATTGAACCGCTGACCTGTTTGTTCCCAAGATCCAAACAAACAATCTGAATATTGTTTTCACCTTTTCTCACAAACTGTGATATGGGTTTTTTTAAAATTTTGAAAGCAAAATCATACAATATTTTTCTTGAAACCCAAAAAATTTTAGAAGAATCGGAATCTTATTTTTGAGATCTTACCAATTTACCAGCTAGATCTGATTTTTTTTTCAGAAAAAATGATCTGACTTGTACAGAATTTTTGTCACATGTAGAGGCCGAATCTGAAGATGATGTAAACTGTAAAGTTGTGTGCCTCCTTATATTTCTAGAAAAAAAAATGACACATCAATCTGATATTGTATGAAAAAGTTACGTCCTTTTTTCTAAGAGCTATATGATGGAATTTTGTTGACGAGACTGCTTCAACTTTTGCTCCCGAATTCTTCACACATCCACTTTCAGATCTGACTTTTTTTTATTAGATCTGATTTTTTTTTTTCACTCTTTTTTTAGATCTGCAATTTTTTTTTCAATATCTTTTTTTTAAAGATCTCCAAATCTGAAATATTTTGCCAATATGTTGGATCAATTGGCTATGCCAATAACTAATCAAAAAAAATTTACCTTCCAAATAAGTGGATAGAACAAATTTTAGTTGAGTGATGCTTGGAATGAATGGAGGCTACGGGATGCTTCAATGGCTCTCCTTTAATGTAGATCTTCTCCAACGGATCCTCTCCAATAGTGCTCCTTTTCAACCTTGCTTGGATAGAACCTGCTTTGATACCAAATGATAATAATGGTATAGCTATTATACCAAATGATAGAATAAAATAATATTGTAAATGACCAAAGAGGGACGAAAGCCTCACAAATATTATTGATCATGAAATCAGATTACATAACAATACAAGAACTGTAATATTTATAAATATTAGACATCCTCATATGGATAGACATGACACCCTATCAGGAACCAACTACGAGATGATAAGACCCATCTCACATGCACATGTAATTTACTACTAATACCAATATTGAATGTTATCCAACATAAGAATATTGAATGCAAGTCACTAGACTAGAGTGCACATGTTGCATATTATTAAATAAAAGACAATGCAATAAAATGCAATAAATATGCCTATGCTAAATTATGCTAATAGAAGAATGGAATATTCTTGACAAAAAGGCTTTGGGATCTATAAGATTGAGCCTGACAGCTATCCACAGCTTCTAATATTACAAAAACGAATTCTACGGTAGACTTAATGAAATCTCTCTTGCTAATTTATATGAAAAAGCTAGTGTTTTAAATAAAGTTTATTTGATGAAGAAACTATTTAGTTCTAAGATGCATGAAGGTGGATCTGCATCTAGGTCATTTGAATGATTTCTGATCTATTGTAAATCAGTTAAAATCAGTTACTATAGCCATTTGATGATGAAGTAAAAGTACTTTTATTCTTATGTTCTTTTCTTGATAGTTGGGATAACTTGGTAATGGCTATTACAAAATCTGCTAATAACATTTTTGAAGTTTGATGATGTGGTTAGTATAATCTTGAATGAAGAAATTCATAGGAAGAGTACAAAGGAATCATCATCTAGAAATGCTTTGAATGTAGAAAGCAGGGGCAGGTAGGAAGGAGAGATCCAAGATTAAGAGTAATGAGAAATCAAAGTCAAGGGATAGCAGATCTAAATCCAAAAGTAAGAGAATTACTTGTTTAGAAATGTAGAAAGAAAGGACATGTAAAGAAATATTGTTGGTCAAAGGATAAAGAAAAACCAACAATCAGACAAAGGTAAAGAAGAAAAATCTTGTTGCATAAGAGGTAATGAAAGATGATCTTATTCTTTCTTTAGATAGTAAAAATTGAATCACGGGTTTTAGATTCATGAGATTCTTTCCATGCAACCCCTAATAAGGGTTATTTTAGAAATTATGTCTAGGGCAATTTTGGGCACGTTTATTTGGGTGATGATGAACCTTGTAGTATTATTGGTAAAGGGTAAGTTCATCTAAAATTGCAGAATGGAAATACATGGGTATTGAAAGATGTGAGGCATGTGCTAAGCCTCAGGAGGAATCTTATTTCTGCAGGGAAACTAGGTGAATCTGATTGCATGGTTAATTTTTATAGGAGACTCTTGGAAAGTCACCAAGGGTGCTTTTGTTGTGGCAAGGGGTAAGAAGGTAGGAACTTTATATTTATCTATGTGTATTATTGATTCGTTTTCTGCATTATCTACTTAAGATTCAGATGCATGCATGTGGCATAACAGTTGGGTCATATGAGTCAAAAATAAATGTAGATCTTAAAGGCTAAGGGTAAGTTATCAGATTTGAAAGATTTAGATCTTGATTTTTGTGAGCATTGTATCTTTGGAAAGAAAAAGAGAGTGAGATTTTGAAAAGTTGGGAAAACTAAGGAGCAGAAATTAGAGCTTGTACACTCAGATGTGTGGGGACCCAGATCAGGTAGCTTCTCATGGAGGATCCCAATACTATGTTACTTTCATTGATGATGCTATAAGAAAGGTATGGGTTTATTGTATTAAACGTAAATCTAATGTTTTTGAGTTTTGTTTTACAGGATGGATAATCCCTTATTGATAATGAATCAAATTCTAAATTAAAGTGCCTTAGATTGCTGACTACTGGTGGTGAATACTATAGAAAGGATTTCAATGATTATAGTTTAAATGAATGGAATATGTAGAGAAAGAACGGTTCTGAGAAAACCATAGGAGAATGGTGTTTCAGAAAGAATTAACATGACAATCATGAAACTTCCTGCTCAAAGTATGAGAATACATTTTGGATTGCCCTTACAGGTTTGAGCAAAAGCAATTGATACAATGGTTTATCTTGATAAACCACGGGCCTTTAAGTTCACTAAATGGAGGAATACCAGAGGAAGCTTGGACCGGAAAAGAGGTAGATCTTTATTTTCTTAACCCTTTTTGGTTCAGATTATTTTGTGCAAATGTTGATAGGGAAAATATGGAAAGAAGTTGGATGAAAAATCTAAAAGATGCACTTTCATTGATAAACATGCTATTGGATCTGGTGATTTCAATTTCTATTTAACTAGGATTTAGAGAATCTAAAATTATTAGGACTCGTGATGTTGAATGGAATGAAAAGAGAACTTGTACAGGGATCAAATTTAGATGGTACCCAAGGATGAACCGGTTGAGAAGTTGTGTAGAGATGAAAATGAACTCTCAGATTTAAAAGAATTACCGACAGGGTTACATAGTAACCGACGTTAGTTGACCCCTGAACAACACCGATTAGACAAACCGGTATCGGAATTAGGAGAGGATCCAACCTAACATTAGTTAGTAGAACTGGCGTCAGTTAGAAGTGACCAAGCGTCAGTCACTATAAGGATTTAGATAGGAATGTCCAAGAGGTCCAAATTGAGCCTCTGGATACCTCCAAAATTCATGTGAAAAGGTCACAAAGGGTCAAGTAAACTTCTAGAAAGATGTACACCTTCTCTATTTTATTTATTTGTGATTGATAATGGTCTAACCAGAGAGATTTGAAGAAGTAATGCCAGGATAAGACTCACGTTCAGTGGGAGCATGGCATGGATGAGGAGTTTGGACTCCCTGGAATAGAACCATACTCTGGATTTGGTTAAGTTTCCACCAGGTAAAAGAACATTACATAAACAAGTGGCTGTACAGGATTAAGGAAGAAGAGGGTGGAAAAGAAAAGGTACAAGGTAAGGCTTGTAGTAAAGGTCCCATTTGCACAAAAAGCTAGTATTGACTTTGGTGAAATATTTTCTCCTGTTGTTACCAGATGAATTTCATTCGTACTATATTGAGTTTAGTTGCAATAGAAGATTTGCATTTAGAGAAACTAGATGTGAAGACAGCTTTCCTTCATGGTGATTTGGATGAGGAGATTTATATGCAGCAGCTACCTGGGTATGAAGTCAAGGGTAAGGATAAATTAGTGATGTAGGTTGAAAAAGAGCCTATATGGGCTTAATTAAGCTCTAAGGAAATGGTACATGAGGGTTTGATAGTTTTATGCATGAGCATAATTACCTTAACAGATGTGAATCTTACCATTGGGTGTTTATTGCACCCTCAAGAAGCTTGAAACCATGGGAGCTATATCATTTTGTTACTATATGTGGATGATATGCTTATTATAGGATCTAGTATGTAGGAAATTGGTGAGCTTACAGGGAAAGTTAGCTCAAACAAACATTTTCTATGAAGGATTTAGGAGCTGTAAAAAGAATCCTTGGCATGCAAATACATAGAGAGAGACAAAAACAATTAAATTATATTTGTCTCAAGAGGATAATATCTACAAGGTGTTAGAAAGGTTCAACATAGTGCAGAATGTTTAAACCTGTTAGTACAGTTACTATGGCTAGACACTTAAAATTGAGAAAAGATCAGTGTCCTTCATCACATGAGGAGGTCAAATACATGACACCTGAGTGCCATATGATTCAATAGTTGGAAGTCTCAGGGTATGACTATGGTTTGTACCGAGACCGAACATTACATAGGTAGTGGGAGTTATGAGTAGATATATGGCTAATCCAGGTAAAGAGAATTGGAAAGAAGTCCAATGGATACTACAAGTATTTGAAAGGGACATCTAAAATGTAGTTATGCTATGGAGGTTTGAATAAATCATTACTTGGTTATGTTCATTCAGATATTGGCTAGTCAAGATCTGGATGGTAAGAGGAGCACTACTGGATAAAATATTTTCAAAGTAGGTGGAATGATAGTTAGTTGGATTTCAAGATTGCAGAAGTTTGTAGCATTAACCCCTAATACAAAAGGCAGAGTATGTTGCAACTACAGAGGCTAACAAGGAGATACATTTGGATGAGTAGGTTCAATGGAAGAGTTGGGAAAGGAGCAAGGTGATTGTAAACTGTTCAGTGACAGCCAGAGTGCAGTTCATTTGGCAAAGAACTCAACGTTTTCATTCGAGAACAAAACACATTTAGTTGAGGTATAAATTCATATGGTGACAGGGTATTAGAGGATGGATAGTTGAATTTGGAAAATATTCATACGAGCAAGAAACCCTATAGATATGCTAACAAAGCCATTAGCGAAGGAGAATTTGGAGCTTACACTCCACTTTTGTTGTTTTTTGATTTTAAAACTTGAAGAAGGAAAGAAAAAAAGTTAAGGAAGGATCTAAGAATGGTGTTGTAAAGGTATGGTGTAGTAATTAATATCCAAGTGGGAGATTCGTTGAGCTTTGTGGAGCTCAATTACTTCGGTTTATCATGCAATGGAAAATAGCTGGAAAATACAGTAACCGTCATCAGTTAGGGGGGAAGCGGCATCGGTCACTTTCTAGGTACTGGCATCGTTCAGGCAAGGGAGGAACCGATAACAATTAGGTCTACCGGCATTGGTTACTTGTGCGATGATTGCTTTTAATTAACTTTTGGGAATTAGATCTATTGGGTTAGCATTTAAGTATTTCTATTGGATTGTAATTGCATGGCTAAGTGCACCTAAGTCTATAAATGACTATATAAGCATAAAAGCTAGGGTTTAGAAGTAATCTATGATTAACAAGAATTAGAAAGAACTTTCAAAAGTTGGTGAGAGGGAGAATTCTTGGTGATGACTTGCAAAAAATTGAAAGAAAGAAAGTATTGTACATCTGAGAGGTGTGGAAGATTGTAAATATTACATCTTTATATCTTGTCAAAGCTTCATAGTATAATATATTGGCTTCACCTTTCTTGGTGGGCGTAGCCCACACTGGGTGAACACCATGTTAAATCAAGTGTTGATTTATGTCTCTGGTCATTTTGTATATTTCTTCTGGTATAATATCCACTTTTATTACGACATGTATGCAGATCTTTGGGACTATGATATATTGGATTCTATACACACCAGTGTGCTAACCCCAACATTTATTTCCCCCTACTTCTACATGACATTGACATTAGGCATCATACCTTAGGCATGGCCAATTACAAACACAAGCACACAAAACTACATTGGGTTTGAAATTTAGTGCAACGCTAAGTTGTAAGTCCACTATTGTGGAAGCTAAGATCGGTTCGACCCCTTTATATGCATCTTTCTTTTTTAGGGAGTTGATGCTTTGTATGGGGTTTAACATGTATATATCCATCACAGATTCAATGTGACATAAGCGAAGGTATTACGAAAACTATAGTACAAAGACTAAGTTATTTTCAAAGATCTAGTGACACTTTCAGATTCAAATCCTGAGATTTTCTACAGAAAAAAGCACATAGACTTCATATCAGGGTGCCCACAGGTGGCCCTGTCTAGCTCGGATATTCACCCGTTACATTTTCCCTAGGTCGTGCCATCACACTTGATCCATAGGGATCCAAAATGAATCTACTTCATCAAAACAATCAGTACGAAGAAGGAAAAATTATACACAAACATTCTATATTTTTAGTAACAAGATCATCGCTCTGTGCAGAGTGGCAGTTATAGAACCACCGCCCAACCAGGGTGGCGGTCTTGGGATCGCCGGTTTTCATTGAGCGGTGGTCTTGGCTCTTCGGACAGAAAATGAAAATATGAAATGAACAACTCAGAATTTAGATAGTTGTTCATATCTCTTCTTCTCCATGACCTTTCCCATTCTCCAGTGCATGGGAGGACATGGGAGAGGTTATAAATACATGTTTGTAGAAGAGAATAGGATCATCGAAGCATGAAAACAAGTGAGAAAGAAGTTCTTAGTGTTGGAATTGTATTTCATAGAAGAAAGGAATGTTGAGACAGAGAAAACAAGTATTTGGGAGGAACTATGAGATATTATCTACTTCTCTTTCATACTTATTGTAACTTCTATACTTGTTTATTTTAAATCGGCCAAAAAAAGTGGGAAGAAAGAGAAATTTCCCTTCTCGACTGGTTTTTCTTCCTTTGGAGGTTTTATAGGATAAAATTTGTTGGTTTTTATGAGCTTAAATTCTTTCCTTTCCTATAATTGTGGATTCTAATCATAAGCATAATTCATTCAATAACTATCTATGTCATTTTCTAATAGAAAGTAGAACAACAATGTTTATTTGTGTTTCTATGGAAAATTCCAAAGTTGAAGAGTTTACAGATCATTTTGGTATCTGAGCTAAAAATTATCCAGGGTTTTTGTATTCATTCTTGGATTTGTATGACAATGACGAGATCTAAAGGTGAAGAAGCTTTACCTTGTGATCCTGAATTTTATAAAAAGAAGTCAAAACAGAGAATTCAGGTAAAAATGGAGGAAGAGAACTTAGTTCGTATGTTGGAGACCATGATGGATAGGATGTTTAGAAGGAAAGAAGAGCTTGCTGATTTATAAAAGACATCTTCTGTCAAACAAGACTTCATGGACTCAGTGGTTCAGGGCTTAATTGAAAATTTTTGGCATAGAAAGGAGCCACCATGAGGAAAGTTATCGAGAAGAGCATGAAGAAGAGACTTCAAACACAAGAGCCACTCCTTTTAAAGTTGAGACCAAAGTTGATATTAAAATCTTTGAAGGACAAGTAGATGTGGAGTTGCTTGATAAATGGTTAAAACAGTTAGAAGTCTACTTTAACGTCCATAATGTCACTGAGGCACAAAGCATCACCTTTGCACATCTCAAAATGGAGGGACACACTCTGGTTTGGTGGGAAACCCATCTAACCACTTATGAAAAGAAGAAGCATCCTATTGTGAAATTTTGGCAAGAATTTAAAGAATTACTTCGAGCTAAATTCTATCCTATTGGCCACAAGACTGAAAAAATGATTAAATGGCAGTATTTTAGACAAGACAGTGGTCAAAGTGTGCGGGACTATACTACGGGGTTTCGGAGGAAGGCCATGTTGCTAAACATGGACTTGGAGGATGAGGATATTCTGACTAAGTATTTAGGAGGACTTCACACTCACCTTCAAAGAAAATTCATCTCCACCAAGCCCAAATATCGCAACGAGGCGTGTGTCCAAGGATACTACATAGATGATGAAAAGAAGAAAGGATAAGTAGAGCCGAGGGCAAAGCAATCGAAAAATCAGTAGAAAAAAAAGTATGGGATAACAAGTAAAGAGGGTAAGTGGAAAGGGAAAGGTAAACAAGCTTCCAATACTTTAAATACTTGTAAAGATCCCAAGAATTTTTGCAAGAATTGTGATATTAATGGTCATACTGATGCTACATGTTGGAAGTTACATCCGGAGCTGCATCTGAAGAACTAGACCAAGGACTCGAAGAAGTCCATGACAGCTGTAAGAACAAAAGGGGAGGTGGAAATTGAAATATGAATCTGATGTAGATGAAAGGCTTAGATGCACGACCACCAACATGGACAGCCATGAAGAGGGGATGATTAGACTATTTGAGATCAAAATCTATATCAAGAGAACTAAGGTAAATGCTTTGGTTGATACCGGTTCTCAGTCTAACCTGATTTCTGAAGTAGTTGTAAAGAAGCTTTGTCTTGAGACTTACGAGCATCCACACCCTTATCCTTTGGGTTGGGTGAAGAAGGGTGTTGAAATTCAGGTAACAAGAAGATGTAAGGCTCAAGTTTGGAATAAATTCCTGGTATATTGATGTTTTGGAAGCTGACGTTATTCCACTTGATGCTTTTGATGTTGTATTCGGGAGTCCTTACTTGTATATCAAGGATGCTATATTTATGAGAAGGGAAAACCGGTATAGATGGGTCAAGGATGGGATCAACTACAACATCTGGGCACACCAGCATAAGATGCTGAGTTACTATGGTGAGTGCTAACTAAGCAAAATGACTTATTCAAGAAAATCATAATCAGTTTTGTTTACTTTTGTTAAAGGATAAACAAGATGGGGTAGAAGTTTCAGATATTTCTAGCCAATGAAAACACGATTTGGATAGTATTATTTAGTCCTTTCAAGACTTTTTTCAGGCTCCCAGTGGGTTACCACCAAAACGGGAAGTAGAGCACGAGATTCAGCTATTGCCAGAGTCCCCTCTACACGAACATCAGGTTGTATAGGAAATCCTTTCTTGAGAGTACTGAAGTAAAGAAACAACTCCAAGAACTACTAGACCAAGGGTGTGATACATCTGAACACCTCACCATGTGGTTCACCTATTGTGATGGTGCCAAAGAAGGATGGTTCTTGGAGAATATGCATCGACTACCACGCTTTGAACAAGATCACCATAAAGAATAGATATCCACTTCCCCGCATAGATGATCTCTTAGACCAGCTTCAGCATGCCAAATTATTCATGAAGTTGGATCTCAAGTCCAGTTATCACCAAGTTAGAATGAAGTAGGAGGATATATGGAAGACTTCCTTCAAGACAAAATAAGGTTTGTAGGAATGGTTAGTACTTCCTTTTGGGTTATGCAATGCCCCTACTACATTTATGAGATTGATGAATGATGTATTGTGGGATTTCATAGATTCATGTGTCATTGTATATCTAGATGATATCTCTGATTTTTAGTGCCACATGGGAGGAACATCTAACTCATTTACAGCAAGTCTTGCAAGTTCTTAGGGAGAAACAAGTTACATTGTAATATGAAGAAATGTGAATTTTCCAAACAATCACTTGTCTATCTTGGGCACATGTGTTTAGAGGAGGAGAGCTACAAGTGGATCCAAATAAGGTGGAAGCCATCACCAACTGGCCAACACCTACAGGAGCCAAAAAGACTAGGAGTTTTGTGGGAGATGTACAGTACATGTGGAAGTTCATTCTGGGATTCTCTGCGAATACAACACCTCTACACACAGTGGCCGCAAAGAGTAAGGGTTTGCACCAAGAAAAATCCTTTGAGTTATTGAAATACAAGATTAGTCATGCTCCAGTACTTGCTCTTCCTAATTTGTAGCAGCCTTTTGAAGTAGAGACAGATGTCATTGATTATGCCATGGCCACGGTGTTGCTTCAAGGAGGTAAACCCGTATGTTATCATTATGAAACTTTCACTTCAACAGTTAAAGGATATTCAATATATGATAAGGAAATGTATGCACTAGTTCAGGAAATTAAAAAATGGAAGCATTATTTGTTGGGTAAAGAAACTATTGTGCACACTGACCACAAACCTCTCTAGTATTTGCAAGCACAGTCTAAATTGCAGCAGGTAAGGCACTACAAATGGATGGGGTTCCTTTCGTAGTTCCATCTGGTGATCAAATACAAGAATGGTAGTACAAAATTGGTGGCAGACATGTTGTCTAGGCCACCCACACAGGAGAATTTCTCCTGTTTGGCCACTATCTCTCAGATCAAGCCCTTCACAAAGGAAGCTTACAAAGAGGCATATGCCTAGGACAAGAGACTTTGGGGTGACATTTCAGCAGTTGTAGTCCCAAGGGGCTGAAAGGATAGGGATTGAAGATTTTTATCTCAAGGATGGGCTGCTCTACCGATGGGGGAAGCTTTGCGTGCCTAAAGAAGAAAGAACTTTATTGATGAGGGAAGCACATACCTCAAAAGTAGTGGGACATTTCAGGTGTTGGTAAGACCCTAGCCCACTTACAAAGGTACGTGTATTGGCCCAATATGCAAGAAGAAGTATCAAAATTTATATGTGGATGTAAACTTTGTTGTACCAGAAATCCTAAGACTAGGAAGGAGGGTTTGTATATGCCTTTTCCAGTACCTATTTGTCCATGGGAGGACATTTCTATGGATTTTGTAGGAGGATTACCTATGTCTAAACATGGCCATGACTATCTCTATGTTGTTGTTGATAGATTCAGTAAGATGCGTATTCTTATGGCATGTAAAAAGACGGTAAAAGCACATGAGGTAACAGATATTTTCTTTGCTAATGTATGGGTGCATTTTGGTTTGCCAAAGTCTATTGTTTCTGACAAGGATTCCAGGTTCTTGGAGAAGTTTTGGACTACTTTGTGGGACAAGATGGATACCAAGTTACAGAGGAGCATAACTTTCCATTCCATCCACATACAGATGGACAGACAAAGGTGGTAACAGGACTTTGGTACAGTTGATCATAGGGTATAACAGCAAATACCCAAGGACTTGGGATGAGTCCTTAGCCTACATTCAGCATTCCTATAACTCGGGTAGTACACACATCCACTATGAAGTCACCGTTTGAAGCATGCTTGGGATATCTACCTAAAAATCCGCAATGGACATAGTAGTTGGGAAAATAAGATGAGGATGAGACACGAGACACAGAGGTGACTAGAGAAAACAAATTCATTGAGAGGATCCAGAAAATCCATCTCAAAGTCAAAGAACAGCTAGAGAAATCTCAAGCCAAGTACAAAGCTAGGCACGATCAACATAGGAGAGAACATAAGCTTCATGTTGGAGATAGAGTTTGGCTTTACTTGTGAAAGGAGAGACTACAAGGTCAAGCACGAAAGCTCAAACCACTACGATATGGGCCCTTCACCATATTGGAGCAGGTTGGAGAAAATTCCTTTCGACTTGATTTACCATCATTTATGAGGATGTAATCTAGTAGTAAACTATGAGAACTTGCACCTATATGAGCCATCCATGCTAGATGAAGATGAAGGAACTATAGTTGTTACCTTCCATTAAATGGATTGTGTCTTGGACTCATGAGGTGAATTGGAGGAGGATGTAGTGTTGCAGCAAAATGTCAGAGAGACTAAGGAGAGGTCTGCACATGAGTCTTGGCAGATTGAACTGAAAGGAAAGACACCAAGGCAGGCCCAGTGGTACTCAAAGGAGCAAGTGAGGGAATTATTTCCTCAACTACTCCCCTACTAAGATTTTGTGGGACCAAAAGCCTCTTAAGAAGGGGAGGTGTGATGCATAGGGATTCAAAAAGGACTCTACTTCATCAAATCACTCATCACGAAGAAGGAACATAATGATACACAGAAGGTTCTATCTTTATAGTAACATGACCTCCACTCTGTGTAAAGCGGGTGGTTACATAATCGCCACCCAACCATAGGGTGGTAGGCCTTGAGACTGTTGTTTTGTATTAGGTGGCAGTACTAGCTCTTTTGGACAGAAAATAAAAATATGAAATGAACATCCTCAGAATTTGGAAAGGTTGGTTCGTGTGTCTTCTCCTTCTATGACCTTTCTCATTCATCCAATGCATGGGAGGACATGAGAAAGGCTATAAATACATGTTTTTAGAAGATAATAAGATCATCAAAGCATGAAAGCAAGTGAGAAAGAAGTTGTTAGTGCTAGGAATTTTGTTTTGTAGAAGAAAGGAGTGTTGAGATAGAGCAAGCAAGTAATTGGGAGGAAGTGTGAGATATTATCTACTTCTCTTTCATACTTACTGTAACTTTATGTACTTGTTTATTGTTTGAATTGGCTAATAAAAGTGGGAAGAAAGAGAAATTTCCCTTCCCAACTGGTTTTTCCTCCTCTGGAGGTTTTCCAAGATAAAACTTTTTGGTTTTTGTGATTTTATATTCTTTCCTATCCCACAATTGTTGATTCTAAGCACAAGACAAAATTCATTCACTAGTTATCTCTTTCATTTTCTAATAGAAAGTATAACAAAAGCATTTAATTTTTGATTCTGTGGATAATTCAAAAGTTGAGGATTTTACAGATCATCAGGCGACTTCATCAACAAATCTTCATTTGTCAATCTACATCACAATGAGTTAAGTCCTGGAACAGGACCTTAGTATTTTATCCCTACTATTACAAAAAAATCATTTCATTTAAGATATCACAATAGAATTATTAAACATTTAGATTATAATTCCCCTTGGAACGTTAGTTTTACCATTATTTTTAATTATTGGTAAATATTTTTTTGAAAGGGACTATACCCTTTTATAACAATGCTCAAAAGCCTTGAAAATTTAACCCTAGAAAGCCCAACAAAAGAAAACAGCCAAGAACCACAAAAACAAAGTAGTGGTGTTTCAAAAACAGCTTTAAAACAACAACTTAACAGTTAACACAACTGCCCATCAACTGTGCAGTTGGCCATTTTCCCAGATGTAACAATAATAGCACTAACAACGACCAAAATCAAACCTTGTCCGGAGTGGTGGGAGGTTTAGATTTGACATTTCCCTTCTTCTTCTGATCTACCACTATCCATTCAATATTTCCTGAATCTAATGCAAATGAAGCATCTGTAATGGACTTGATGTGTATGTGACCCATAGGAAGGGGGGCCAAAAATTTCTTAAACACTGAATCAACAATTTGCGGAGGATAGTCTGTAGGTAGTTTCGCTATGTTGGCCTGTGAATCAGCCATTACAGGTGAGTCAACATGTAAGGGGGCACTAGAATCCTCAGCCGAATCTGAGTCAGTTGTGAGATGTTCAGGAAGTGAATCCTTCCACCAAGCAGTTTTGGTCTTTCGTTTGGAATGTTCACAATCATTTGTAACATGACTAGTTTGGAAGCAACACCGACATCTGAAGGCTAAGTCTCTCATAGTCAATCCTTTGTACCTAGAGCCTTTCTCCATATTTGAAGATTGATTTCTGCTGGTAAGGGTTTGGAGGTATCAATATCAACCAGGATACGAGCAAACGTAGTATGTGTTTGAATAGAGGTCTTACCATCAACTGCCACACATGATCCAAGAGTATCGCCTATAGCAATGAGACAAGATCTGTTCCAAAGTTATAATGGAAGTCTTGGTAAACGAACCCAAATTGGGTAGGTATCAAAAGATTCCTTTAACGGGTCGAAGGACGGATACCATGGTTTGGACATCATCCCATGTTCCCCCCAAACCCAATGTTGGCTAAAGATTAAATCCCTATTAGCAAGGGTTTCAAAGACTGCAATGAAGTAAGCTTTAGCACATGGATAAAGCTCAATCTTACCTTGTATTTTTTCTCTCCATATCTGGGCTATCCATTCATGGAGCTGAGAAAGATTAGGCCAAAATTTATGGAATCTGCATATGAGACCCGAGCTGAGAGAGATTTTCCTCTTCTTTAAGATATTTTTATAAGTAGATCCTCCCTGATTTTCAGCGTCGAGACCTCCTGAGAGGGTTTCAAGAGCTCATTTCTGGTACTCTCCTTTTGTTTGGAGACCACTGAAGCATAAGAAGTGGACTTATCTCCACCAGAGGTTCCTGTGCGACCACTTTTCTGAAGCGAGTTGGATCTATCCATGCTCTTGAAAGAAGATCCGTCATTTTTAAATGATTCATTGTCATTGTTGAGATTTGTAGGGGAGACCGAGCCACCTTTACCTGTCTCAATGGAGAGACCCTCTACTTTTTGACAGGTCGGAGAAACTCTATCCTAGATTTTCTTTGAAGGGGGGTCTTGATTTGCATCAAAATCCATGTTAATCCAAGAGATTGGTGCTGTATTTTCCATGCCAATTTTACAGGTGTTGCCATCAATTATGCACTCAAGGGACGGATTCCCAAAGCCTCCGCCAAGGAGAAGGGCATCCTATTTAGATTTGTTGTTCGTGTCTCCAAACCCGTGTATAGGCCAATCCAAGCACGGTAGAGAGCTCGCAGACCTGCACGAACACGTAGCTACCATGGCTGCGCAGCTAGGGTAGGCGTGACAGGTGCGGCTAGGGTGCGGCTAGGGCACGGGCGCGGCGCGGCAGGCGAGGGCGCGGAAGATTCGTGTATATTACCTTAAAATAATATTACAATTGGTCCTTATTTTAGTTAATCATTTTGGTGAAACCATACTTTTGAATATTTTTCCCTCAGAATCTAATCAATCCCTAATGGCTAATTTGATAGTTGAATCTTCTTCATCCATCAAGTCTCATTTTAGTGCTAACCCTATTTATGATGAGGCTACCATTGATGAGTTGAAGGCTCTATATAGTACTCCTATTAGGTACACCTGATCACATCTAATAATAGCTTCTAGATGGCATGAAAAATATGTAGCCTACTCATTTTGAAGATTATCCTATAGGAAGTATTATTATTGAGGATCCAATATCCTTTACTCATTCGGACACAATCCTTTATGGCTACTTTTGATCCCACTTCTAATATTTTAAAGGAAACTTTAGATGATTCCCTTATTGATTACTTTCTCGGTACTGTCAATCACTTAACGGTGCATACTGATTCTTCTTATAGTCCAACTACTAATATAGTATCTCCTCATGATTCTTCCACTTCTGATATTCCACCTTCCCATAGATGCATCTCGTACTAGTTTATATACTCCTTCACATTATGTTGATGATCCCACTGATAGCATCCTTTGTGAGTTTCTTATTTATGAGTCTTTATCTGATATTGATGAGGTAGTTCATAATCATGGTTCTCCTTCCTTCTATATTGTTGATTGTGACTCTCCTACTCCATTATTACCTTCTCCTAAAATTGCATCTACCACTGTGTGTGAGTCACCACCATCAATCACTTATTCTTTTCCTTCAATTTCATAACATCTTGTTACATCACCTACGTCTTCTATTCGATTTGCTTCTATAGATATGTCTCTTATTCAAGATACTTTTTGATGCTAGTGCTACCATTGTCTATCGATATTCCATCTATATCTCCTATTATAGATGTCCTCGGCACCTAATCCTAGATTTCCTTTAGCATCATAATCTCCCACATCACTTCTTGATATTCCTATGATCACTCACAATGGAAAATTACAACTACTTAATACATTGTTTCCATCTTCCACCATTCTCTCATAGGTTAGCGTATCATCTTTGGTCATGCATGTCATAGTTCAATTACAATCTCAAGTTCAATCCCTCATTTTAGAAATTAGGGCTTACTATGCTTCCATTGACAACAATTCATTACATGGTCATCTTGTCCTTAAGAAGATTCATAATTCTACATTTGATCTGAAAACCAAATTTAACTAGCAATTGTGTACACACATTTTCTTGCTTTGTATTGATTTTCGATGTAAAAAATTGTGCATTATTTCTTTTTGTATTTTTAATAAAAGAATAAAAACTGCAAGTACTGTGCAAATATTGAAAGAAATGAAGAGGATTCACCAGCAACGTGACGCAAGAATTGATAACGGAGTTCGGTGCTTGAGGCCTACGTCTCCGGGTCCGGTTGAATGGGACCGATCTATTAAAATCTTGAAAATAATTCTTTACAAAGAATTCTACAAAATTCTGACCTTCTCACAGTCTTCCTCTATCGAAAATAACAGGGGTTGCTTTTTACATCTCCTCCAAATTCCACTGATAGCTCAAGATATGAGCAATACAATAATACTACACAGTCCCGAATGAATATACAAATAGAATATCACCCTTTTTATATTGTTTATGCACCTCCTAGCATGCCGGCTGGGCGCTTATCATTTTACTCGGCCCACCCGAGTTCCATTCTCCTCCCTTGCTTTTGGCTTATCCTTTTGGGATTATAATCCCACATTTGGCGCATTAAAACTTGGTCAAGGCTTTATATGGTAGGTGGGTGCGGGTTTTGAGTGGCTTAATAGCCGCCTAAGCCTATGTGGAGGGCGCTTTACATTGGGGCGCATTACATTGGGGATGGCGCATTGTTTACTTTTAGGCGCCAAATCCCATAATATATGCATGTACAGTTTGGACAGTTTAGACTAATGTGTGGAAAGTTTAGACTAATGCGTGGAAAGTGGAATAGATAATGCGTTGAATAGTTTGAGAAATATGGCGTGGAAAATTGCAAATAGGTTATAAGGCGTGGGTAATTTAAATAATACATGCCCAATGTCCCACATGCATGGCGCAAAAGGAAATATAGAGGTTTATATACACAAGTTGGTTTAATGATTAAATGAGAAGGAGGCCAAGGCACCCCTCCATAATCGAGTGTGTCGAACCTGGCTGAGGGCCCCCAGCCAGTAAATAGCGGGGTCCATTTGTCTGAGAATGAGTGTCCAAGACCGGCATTCCAAAACCCATTTTTTTAGTACGTCACACAATTCGTCCACGTGTCACAATATGATCGAAACACTTGGCGAGCGTGCACACGTCCAACCTGCACAAAACTCCAAATTTCGCCAGTTGCCCAAAAATTTCAGCGGGCTATAACTTTTGCAAACGAGCTCCGTTTCCTGCAAACAAGCTGTCGTCGGAGTCGTATAATTTTTCTCCACGCTTTAAAAATGACTGCAACAATTTCTGAGAAGATCTTAGATCGGTATTTCTCTGTGAGGATCCTCTGGATCATTCCTCCCCACTGAGAAACTTTTGGACCCCAAAAGTCAACCTAATTGGTGAATAGGTGAGGGTATTTCTCCCTCACCTTTCCAGTTTCCATCCATTTTTCCTTGTTTGGATGCATGCCTCTGAACCCAACACGAAGATACTCAATATCACCCCTTCGCGAAGTTCTTACTTTCCTGTCCAAAATGATGTCTTCCTGCAACTCATCAAGATACTCAGGAGCAAAATCATCAATGGAAGGCATAATGTTAGAATCATCATGATCAACAATCATAGGCGGTTCATACAATCTTAAATTCTCAACATTTACAACTGAGTAGATTTGCATATATGGAGGTAAATCTAACCGGAAAGCGTTGTTACCAATTTTTTCCAATATTTGGAACGGACCATACCGTATAGGTTTCAATTTTTTACCTTCACCTGTCAGTCTTTCCTTGCTGATGTGAAGCCAAACTGAATCACCAACTTTGAACTTGTGATCAGTTCTATGTTTATCATGCCTAGCTTTGTACTTAGCCTGGCTTTTCTCCAATTGTTCATGGACATACTGATGAACCTGTTGTATTCTCTGCACAAATCTTTTAGCCTTGTCAGAATCACTTGCACCATTAACAACAGTTTCATGTCCATAATATATATCTAATGGAGAATTAGGCAGATATCCATAACAAGTCTCAAATGGAGACTTTAAAGTAGAAGAATGTAAGGCACGATTATAAGCATGTTGCACATAATAAAGATGTTCATCCCACAATTTAGGATGTTTGTTACTATAGCCCCTAAGTAATTGTACCACTGTGCGGTTTACAACCTCTGTTTGACCATCAGTCTGTGGATGAAAAGCAGTGCTCTTTTTTAGTTTTGTGTCCATTAACCCCCACAATGTTGACCAAAATTCCCCAAGAAATCTAGAATCCCGATCAGATATGATTGAAGTAGGTAAACCAAAATGAACCCAAACAAACTGAAAGAATAAATGTGCAGTTCCCTCACTAGTTATTTGTTTAGTACATGGAACCAACACACACATTTTGCTAAATCTGTCCACTACCACATATAAGTAATCATGTTTTCTCCATGTCATGGGCAAGCCTCCTACAAAGTCCATGGAAACACTTTCCCAAGGCCGTGTTGGAACAGGAAGAGGAGTGTAAAGTCCTAATTTCCTGTTACTTGGCTTGCTTGTGGCACAAAGAACACATCCCTTAATATATCGGTTTACATGTTCATGCATTCTAGGCCAATAGCAATATTTTTGTAAATGTGCAACTGTCTTACTTACACCAAAATGCCCTGAAATAAGAGAAGTATGTGCTTCCCTAATCATATGCACACGCTCATTTTCTGGAATACAAAGTTTTCCAGAATGATATAACAATCCTTCATGCAAATGATAATCTTTTTCTCCTACTTGTTTCCCACTTACTAAATCCTCATACACTTCTCTAAAATCAACATCATTTGCATATTGTTCCTTGTAACTAACATGAGCCAAAGAACTATGTTGTAAAAGGATAGATGCTACTACCACTGGTGGTCTGGATAACATGTCGGCAACCTTGTTTTGAATACCTTTTTTATACCTGATTACAAGATGAAATTGTTGCAAAAATCCCATCCACCTGAAATGTCTAGACTGCTGCAATTTGGTTTGTGTTTGTAAATATTGAAGCGGTTGATGGTCAGTATGGATAATTGTTTCTTTTCCCATTAAATAATGCTTCCATTTTTTAACACTTTGAACCAAAGCATACAACTCTTTATCATAAGTTGGATAGTTTCTTACCGCACTTGTAAAGGTTTCTGAATGGTAACACACTGGTCGTTTGTTCTGCATCAAAACTGCCCCCATTGCGTAGTCACTAGCATCCATCTCAATCTCAAATGAATGTTGTAAATCCAGAAGTGCCAAGATCGGAGCGGTACTTATCTTCTCTTTCAGTGTATCAAATGCTTTTTGTTGTTTTCCTCCCCACTGAAAGACCTGTTTAATACTTGTCAAAGCATGCAAAGGAGATGCAATATATGAGAAGTTAGCAATAAATTTCCTCCAGTACTGAACTGCACCTAGAAAACTTCTAACTTCCATCACATTTGTGGGTCTAGGCCATTTCACAATAACCTCTATTTTTGCAGGATCAATTTTCAATTCTCCATTTCCTACAATATACCCCAAGTAAATTAAAGATGTTTTTCCAAATTCACATTTTGACATCTTCAAATACAATTTCTCTTTCCTTAGTGCATCTAAGACTTTCTGGATGTGTTTAATATGTTCATCCCATGATTTACTGAAAATAAGAATATCATCTAAGTAGACAATAACGAAATTATCAATGAATGGTCTAAAAATTTCATTCATAACTCTCATGAATGTTGCCGGTGCATTGCACAAACCAAAAGGCATCACTAACCATTCAAACAATCCCTGTTTCATTTTAAAAGTAGTTTTCCAAACATCACCTTCTGCAATTCTTACTTGGTGATAACCACTTCTTAAGTCTAACTTAGTGAAATAAATTGCATTCCTTAATTGATCCAGTAAATCATCTATTCTAGGAAGAGGGTAACGATTCTTTATAGTAATCTTGTTTAAAGCACGGAAATCAACACACATTCGCCAAGTACCATCCTTCTTAGGAACCAATATAATTGGTGAACCACATGGGGATGTACTTGGACGAATTATACCTTGAGCCAAAAGTTCCATTACCTGTCTCTTGATTTCCTCGTTCTCTACTACTGACAACCTGTACATTCCGATATTGGGAAGAGGTGCATCCTGAAGCAACTGTATCTCATGTTGAACCCCTCTTTTGGGAGGTAGACCTTGTGGATCCTGAAAAACATCATCAAAATGAGAAACAATTTCTACCAATTCATCCTTATGTTTTAGATCGCAAGTCTCAAAAGCCATCTCATTTTCTTTTTCCTTGGCTTTGACCACCATGAGCACAAAACTTTTGCTTGAGTTTACAAGCCTTTTCATTTGACCTGCAGTTACCAAGGATAGATTATTCTTTTCACGGTGAGCTCGAATAATAAACTCAATTCCATCCTTTACAAGCAAATATTTATTTTCTTCCCTATAGAAAATTGCTTTACGATCATATAAATAAGGACTTCCCAAAACCACCCCACAGATATCCAAAGGAACTACATCCAATTCAACCTCATCAATAAACTTGTTTGTAATGGAAAATCTGAAAGTACAAGTTTTAGTTACCTGTAGTTTTGCATCATCACAAACCCAGCCCAAAGGATAAGGCTTAGGATGTGGTGTAGTTTTGAGTCCTAGTTTTTTAACAACCTCCTCAGAAATCAAATTAGCTTGAGATCCACTATCAAAAAGAGTATCAATTTTCGTATGCTTTGAAATTACTCTAATGTGGAAAAGCTCATTTCTTTTCTTATCGTCAGGTGTAGTTTGTTTACTAGAAGAAGATGCAACATCTGTAGTGCTATTGTTGGAAATTGAAAGAGTTGATTTACCTTGTAAACCCATAGCTGTGATTTTGGTTTCATCACCTGAATCAGAACCAAGATCATGCACTACGGTGTTTGTTTTCTTTTCTTTTCCTTTCTTAACCATCCATTTAGGCTTCTTTTCAGGATGTAATTTCCAACATTTAGACTCATCATGGTTTTTTTTACAATGATTACAAAATGGTTTTTCATCTTCCTTCTTAACAGTAGAGTTTGTTTTATGCTTACCCTTTCCTTTTCCTTGTTCTTTCGAACCTTTTCCTTCAGATTGCTTGTTCTTCTGATTAAAAGAAGAGAAAGAGGACTCCTTTGTCATTTTCCCTCGTGCTTCCAGATGGGTTGCTTGAACACATACTGCATCAAGATTAGTAGGACCTAAAACAAGTATCATATGCCTTAGATAACTATGCAATCCACCAATATATTTGAGCAGTGTTTCTTCTGTGTTTAGGGAAATTCCTAGAATTAGAGCCCTTTTCCTAAATTCTTGTGTGTATTCTTGAACACTTTGTCCCTTAGTTTGTCTTAATGTTTGCCAATCCATCATAGCTTGTTGCTTATAACCAAGAGGATAAAATTGTTGCCTAAGATTTGAAACAAATTCAGACCAAGAAGTGATTTCTATACCTTTGTTTTCTTCCACTTCCTGAAGCTTACTCTCCCACCAAATGAGTGTTGTTCCACCCATCCGAAGAGTTGCCAGATGAATCTTTGCTTCATCATCAACAATTCTCTGAACCCTGCAATATACTTCTATTTGCTTGACCCAGTTATCCAACTTCTCTGCATTTAGCTCTCCAGTATACATAGGCAATTCAAACTTGATATCTAACTTTAATGAAAGAAAATCAGATTTTAAAGAGTCTCTTTTTGGAATGTCAGAACTAGAGCTTTCTTCTTTCTTACCTTCTCTAGTCCCCTTTTCCCTTTTCCTTTCTTGGTACATTTCTTCCACCATTTCCTTCATCTGTTGGAAGGATTGACGAAAGTTTTGTTCCACTTCCTCTCGATCAGCCATTGTAGGACTTCGAGATCGTCTGGTACCAATTTTGGGATCTCCTTCAACTAATTCTCCTTCACCCTTCTTAGATCGAGACCTTGTTAACATCCAACACACAACTTGCAATCCAAAACATGTTAAACTGAACCAAAAATCAGTCAAAACCAGCTCTGATACCAATGATCTGAAAATCAAATTTAACTAGCAATTGTGTACACACATTTTCTTGCTTTGTATTGATTTTCGATGTAAAAAATTGTGCATTATTTCTTTTTGTATTTTTAATAAAAGAATAAAAACTGCAAGTACTGTGCAAATATTGAAAGAAATGAAGAGGATTCACCAGCAACGTGACGCAAGAATTGATAACGGAGTTCGGCGCTTGAGGCCTACGTCTCCGGGTCCGGTTGAATGGGACCGATCTATTAAAATCTTGAAAATAATTCTTTACAAAGAATTCTACAAAATTCTAACCTTCTCACAGTCTTCCTCTGTCGAAAATAACAGGGGTTGCTTTTTACATCTCCTCCAAATTCCACCGATAGCTCAAGATATGAGCAATACAATAATACTACATAGTCCCGAATGAATATACAAATAGAATATCACCCTTTTTATATTGTTTATGCGCCTCCTAGCATGCCGGCTGGGTGCTTATCATTTTACTCGGCCCACCCGAGTTCCATTCTCCTCCCTTGCTTTTGGCTTATCCTTTTGGGATTATAATCCCACATTTGGCGCATTAAAACTTGGTCAAGGCTTTATATGGTAGGTGGGCGCGGGTTTTGAGTGGCTTAATAGCCGCCTAAGCCTATGTGGAGGGTGCTTTACATTGGGGCGCATTACATTGGGGATGGCGCATTGTTTACTTTTAGGCGCCAAATCCCATAATATATGCATGTACAGTTTGGACAGTTTAGACTAATGCGTGGAAAGTGGAATAGACTAATGCGTGGAATAGTTTGAGAAATATGGCGTGGAAAATTGCAAATAGGTTATAAGGCGTGGGTAATTTAAATAATACATGCCCAATGTCCCACATGCATGGTGCAAAAGGAAATATAGAGGTTTATATACACAAGTTGGTTTAATGATTAAATGAGAAGGAGGCCAAGGCACCCCTCCATAATCGAGTGTGTCGAACCTGGCTGAGGGCCCCCAGCCAGTAAATAGCGGGGTCCATTTGTCCGAGAACGAGTGTCCAAGACCGGCGTTCCAAAACCCATTTTTTTAGTACGTCACACAATTCGTCCACGTGTCGCAATATGATCGAAACACTTGGCGAGCGTGCACACGTCCAACCTGCACAAAACTCCAAATTTCGCCAGTTGCCCAAAAATTTCAGCGGGCTATAACTTTTGCAAACGAGCTCCGTTTCCTGCAAACAAGCTGTCATCGGAGTCGTATAATTTTTCTCCACGCTTTAAAAATGACTGCAACAATTTCTGAGAAGATCTTAGATCGGTGTTTCTCTGTGAGGATCCTCTGGATCAACATTCCCTCAAAATTTTATCATTCCTACTTTCACATGTTTTGATAGTAATGGTGACCCTCATGCTCATCTTCTACATTATAGTATGGATATGGCCTCTTATACTAATGATTGCTTATTGTTTAAGGAATTTCATTACAGTATTATTGATGAGGTGTTATAATAGTACAATCATCTCCCCTTGGGTGCATCAATACTTTCTATGACATCGAGGATGCTTTCCTTCATTGGTTTATAATAAAAAATGACACTAAATTTACTTATAACCACTTACCTACTCTACATCAGGGCTGCTATGAACCTATCAAGGATTATATTTTACGATTCAATTCTTGTATGCATGAATTAGTATTCCAACCTATAGACCTTGAGAAGCAATTATTTTTTATCGTGGGATACTTCCTCCACTCAAGCAAAGATTACAATATGATACATGTGAGTCATTCATTCTTCTATGTTATAAATTCATTGACCTAGAAAAATATCTTCTCTCAACACACATCATAGATCCTCCACACATCTCTACAACTATTGCCTCAAATAGTTCTTCTCCAGTGCCTTTGGCTTCAAATCCTCCACAGTCTCTAACTTTTCCTCAAAAGAAAAGAAAAGAAGCTCAACCCACTCCACCACAAAAACATGCTTCTTCGGCAGGATAATCTCCTACCACTCCACCTAGGTTGTATAATCCTTTAGATTTCTCTCATCACACTCAACCACATGATGTGATGCATGATTTACTTACTGAGTGATTAATTAACCTACCCTCCAACCGACATCATCTGTAACATCGATTACAACATCATAATGACTAACCTTATTGTAATTATCAATGCATAAATGGCCATAGGGATAGTGAATTTCTTTCCCTTCATGATAGATTAGAACAACTAGAGGATAAGGGCATCATCTCCTTTTGCTCTTACCCACATTAGAAATCAATGTCTCCTCTACCTCATCAGATAGTTTCTACTATAGTTGAGTCATCTCCTGCATATGGTGCTCAGGCTATGATACATCCACTACAGTCTGTAATTCATATGCGTTTTCCATCTCATCCATACACTACTACCTCATCGAATCCATTACATCCACTTCATCCATCTCATTCATGGCATTCACACCATCCAACGCATCATGATGCTCCTTCACATTGGTTGCTAAAGTAGTCCACTCTTGCACATCCCATTGCATATCCATATGATATTCAGTTCGGCTCATACACTCATATTGCGTCCATCCCACACGCTTCAACCACATCAAACCACCTTGGTATTTGGTATGTGATTACTATCACCTTACCCCCTGATGACACACTTATGTTCTTACAGTAATCACATGATTTTCGAGGGTTTTTCTTTAAGAACCTTTTATAATGCACTTCGTTGTTCATCTAGCGCATCCAATCACATCCCGATGACACACTCTTGGTTTCGTGGTTCATTCTTGAATATTAAAAGATCTTAACTACATGATCCTAAACATCCATACATTTTAGGGCATTGCTATTACTGCCATCCTAGTAACATATTAAAATTACATTACGTTATCCCAACGCACATTCATCATAGCATGTTAGTTTTATAATCATACATCATCTTTTTTAACATTCATTATCATGCTAACTACGTCTTACAAAATCCATTTAATAAAATTTTCACTTAGATCATTATTCACATTAATTATCTATTACACATCCTATTTGATACTATTACGTGCACATGTTACATCAATAAACATTAGTAACACTAACCAAATACATCACATAGATTCAAATAATAATCAAAGAATCATACAACATGGATACACCAAAACATAATCTCATCATATATAAGTCACATTTATCCATACATAATGAATACAATCATCACTGAGGGGAAGTACCCCTACAACATAGAAAATAATTCCCATCAAACCTCATCATCGCTATCGCTCTTAGGTACTACGAGACCCCTAGAAATAGATGCCTCGTCACTAAATCGATGTCGTTGTTCATGGCCTCGATATCTCTCCTCTTGCCTATGTAATGAGGTTCTCCTCGTAGAATGCTCTAAGAACTAGTGTTACAAATCCACGCATAAAAAAAATACATCTTGCACTATGGGACCAAAACCAATGCCTTTTTATCCCATCGAGTCTCCTCATGTGCCTTGTCTCTCTCAGATAGCACTATAGTACACGTGGCTAATGTTATGACCACTAGAATCAAATAAATGGGCATGCATCGCCTCATGATCTCATCCACTCACTCAAGTATACCTCCACCAAGTATATTGAGTCAGAAAATTCTGCAATTCAATGTGCAGATGGATGTGTTGACTATCAGGGACCAATACACATTGCACATACAAAACCAACATAACACAACACATTAGATAACCATTACTAAAACATCAACCAATAACAAAACACACAAAATAGACATATACAGATACTTATCACTCCGTTATAGCTGCTACCACATCGATAAGGGTCCATGTGCTTCCCCCTCTCCTCATCTTCCTACATGTGGTAACCCTGTTAGACCTACAAATAATGCAGAACAACAATACCCATCGATGTGCCACCCACCATGCATGGTACTCCTCTATGTGCTAACTATGCATCATCTACATCTATCACCTCTATCATCTGCATTTACCTCATCCGGACCAGGAGGAACCAGTCTACTCTATTGTGGGCCCTCAGTCTAGCCCTAACCCTCCTCGGTGCCCTAATAACTCTCAACCATATATATGGCTCTAGGGGCACATCTTGAGCCATACAAAACTGACATGATACCTTCTCCACCTAGAAGAGCTCCGCCACACCTAGAAATCTATCCTCTAACCACATAGTTCCTCCGAATACACTGCAACTCTATAGCATCTTGGCCATCCTCCATAATCATGGTATGGCCTCCATATGACTGCCTCGGGCCCCATCCTGTCTATCAGTGCCCTGTAGGTATTTGTATCCATCCTACGCCCTCGAATATTGACCCATCTCCTCACATATATCTCAGGTCTAGCCCACTCTACTCATGGACCCCCCAACTGGCCTCAACACTACTATGTGCTCATACACCCACACATGTAATAACGTAGTAGCTCCTATCCCCCCTCCATGTGCTCATCATGAGTAAATTGGTACAAGATCTCTGTATAGGTGGGTCAACACACATCAGGCCCATGCATATCTAGTACTCTCCTCCTCTATACACTAACATATATCATGCATCTTATACAAGATGCCTACACCACCTCCCTCCACTGCTATAGATGAAGTCAATAACGAACTGCTATGAACTTCCACAAGCGCTGGAACACCAGACCTCAGTAATAACATCTAGGACTAATATGGGCCTCGACAGGCACTCGAGTCCCCACAAAATATCATCTCACCAGGCTCACATCTGCCTCTCCATATCCTCCAATGCCATCACTTGTACTCTCTCTCTCTCTCTCTCTCTCACCAATAATCTGACAACTGACAGTATATGATACACATCCTCGAAAGTAACCGTCATGTCCCCTGTAGGCAACCAAAACGTGCATACGTATTTGTAACACCATCTCTTGCATAGTGCAGTCAAACATAGGCATATTATGGGGCACATCCCCCATCCATGTTATGCCATCGCAGACCGACATGGTCCATCACATCCCAATCAACATTTGACAAACCCAATCCAAGCAACGTACTCAAATGACGCCCACCGTGGAACTCCCTCGAGTGAATATCCCTCTACACACCACAAAATGAAAACAAAACACAACATTAGAACACTACACAAATCCAAACACACTTGTTTATCACATTACTATACATTACACATCTAATTTTCACCATTATAGGCCACATACACACTTTCTGGACCAAGGTGCCCAGATTCAGGACTGGGGCACCCAGGAATAGGACACTAGTGCCCAGATTCTGGGTGCTCCTATCCCAAGGGTCACTAGCGCCCTCACTGCTATTGTCCAGGTCTAAAATGTTGAGAAAATTAAAATTCTCAAATTTGTAAAAATTCAATAAAAATGACTATTACACCATACATTTTTTGAAAAATAATGCACTTACCAATTTTGCGGTCAGTGCGTGATGCTACGACGGTTCGCCACCCTCTCAAACTGACTAGGACGCACATTGCTCTCACTTGCATTGGCATTTTCACTCACTTCGTGTTCAATCTCACAATCACGCAAACAAAAAATGAAGTGACTAAATAATTTTTCACTTCACTACTTATAGTTACTTTTTCACCTACTTTACTATAGTCATTATTTCGTGCTTATCCTCATAACTAATACACACCACACCATTTTTTCATATCTTGAGCATTTCTACTTCAATTTACACCCCGTTTGTGGATTATTTTTAGAATTCTTGCCTACCACCGTAACATACACATTACATGTGCTTTATCTCTCCTTGATTTGTTGTTTCCATCCAACTCATACACATTTTTGGCGATTTCTATCACTTTCTATCTATTTTGTGCTTACTTTTTAGCTTAGCGTTCGTTCTTCTCATCACTTCCCCTTTCACCAAAAGGGGGCCATATCATTGGGTTCATCCTATAATTCCCCTTATATCATCACATGTTTAAAACACTACCAATGCGATCAATTCTAAAATATTTACTAGTTCATTGCATGACATTTCACCATTAATCCCCCTAATGACCTAATATGGGGATAACAAAGCATAACAAATTTCTCTATTACATTTCATCATTTCCCATAATGACCATAACCTGAGGGAAACAAGCGATTAAAAATCCTTCCATGTGATCAGTCACCGATTTCTATTGATCCCCCTAATGACCTAATCTGGGGGAAACTAATGTAAAATCTCTCTATGAGTAATAATTCGAATCAATCAATCAATCAAAGTGTTCACATTTATAACAATCGAAATCATATCATCACTACAAATTTAACACAATTGGCCTCCCAGATGACCTAACTTGGGAGTTATGTGCGGCCTCCTAGATGACCTAACTTAGGAGATTACATTCATTGCTTTCTCAGATGACCTAAACTTGGAAGCTATTCATACATTTCCTGTCATTTACTTCCAGATGAACTAAACTTGGAAGCCATCTCACATTACACGTTCACTTCTAGATGACCTAACTTGGAAGCCATTACATTGCGGTGACACCCATGGAGTGGGGGCAAGAGTGCCTTTTCTATATCACTCTTATATGGGTCAAATTGCTTGATCAAAATTATCTGGATCCAGAAACCACAAAATAGTTGATCTGAGTCCATCTGAAGTGGCTAGATCTTGAGGATGTAGTTAGAGATTGGAGAATAACACACTTTTCTCCTTAGAGTCTTCTCTTTGGCGGTAGCATGCCCAAATCCTTCGGTTGATTATTCATATACACGTGTTTGGGTCGAGAACTGATCACTCCCTTCCCCATCTTATCATCACTATACACATTCAAAATCATCATACATTGCAATCATCACTCTCATTTATTGCACTTCATCACTAGTACACTTTTCGTACTAGTACACTTTTCATTACGTTGCATGGATCAACCTGCATTGATCCATGGTTTGACATGACTTTATGGTTCTTTCAGCACACGCTTTTACTACCACATCAACGCACATTTTACTACAACATGGGTTTCTCTGAATTTTTTCTCTAGGCTATGCATCTCTATCTACTTTATGTTACCGAGATTTCTACTCACCAACATAAAGTGGGGGAAAATGTAGTCACAAAATCACATGCACTTGCTATTACATTTATACCACCAAGTATGTTATTTTATATATGGATCTCGCATAAGAAAAGTATTCACTAATGGCTCATCCCCTTGTTCTTTCATCAGTTAATTGGTCATCATCATCATTTATCTTGTATAGTGTCATCAGTTGTTTACACAATTTTGGTCATCTCTCAGAGGAATCTCAACGTGTCATTATTTGATTCATTTGTCATCTCTAGTCTCTGACTAGGGCGCCTAGAAAGGTACTAGGGCACCCGTGGGTGCACCCCTAGTCCTCTTTTTAGGTGCCCTAGTCCCAATTGCATTTCATTTTCATTTATATTTTCGAGGTCGGTCTTTGTGGTTTTTTTGTCTCATTCCCCTAGGTACTAGTCAACATGTTAGGTCATTAGTGTCAAAATTTTAGCAAGAAATCCCTATATAAACATAACATACTCACTATTCTATGGGTGGACTATCTACTATTAAGAGCTAGATATCTGCTGAGGCAAATGAACTGCATTTGGGCATCATTTACATCTGCATCACACAAGCATAGGGGGAAAGGGTTGTATTCATTATATTCCATCCACCATTTACATCTTACATCTAGTTATTTCCCTCTACTTCTACGTCATTGATGCTAGGGCACCCTAGGCACACAATTGCACACACAAAACACATAAAACTACATTGGGTCTAGAATGTAGTAACAACACTTAGTTGTAAGTCCACCAATTGTGGCAGCTAAGGTCAGTCTGACCCCTTCATATGCATCTTTCTTTTTTATGGATTTGATGCTTTGTATGGGGTTTTGTAGGTAAATCTTCATCACAAATTCATGGATCAACATAAGCGAAGGTCATTAGTGACAACTATGTGAAAAAGACTAAGATATTGCAGAAGATCTAGCGACACTATCAAGATTCAGATCCTAAGCTTTTCTGTAGACTAGAGCACCCAGACTACAAACCAGGGTGCCCACAGGCGCCCCAGTCCTCTTCTAAGCACCTCAGTCCAGTTGGAACTTCATTTGCTCCAATTTCCTGGGTCGTGCCATCACACTCTGCTTCGTCCACACATCATCCTATGTTCAGTCCAACATCACAGTGAGGTAATTTATTTTCAAGTTAGTATCTTATCCCTACTATTTCAATTATTTTCATTACATTTAAATATCAAATAGATTTATTTAGTGTTTACATTACACTTCATATCATTTATTTCATTATTGTTACTGGTTTAAATCAACTTAAAATAATAGTATAATTTACTTATTTCAGTTAATCAATTATTCCCTCTTATCGCAATCACCGGCAATTCATAGGATCTCCCATAGGTCATAACCAGCATCTCATCTCCCACATTCGTTGCAGGGTAAGGATTTTTGGCTAACAGCTGACAAGACTCGTGGTTACCCTCAATAGCGTCCTTCTCTGTTTCAACATAAAATTTATTAGTGCCGACATGTATGAACCTTGAAATCTGGCCAGTGACTTTGCATGCTTCTAGAAGAACATGAGTACCATACATATTGTTCTTGGTGAACTCAAAACTATTGCCAAATGAATTGTCCACATGGGTTTGGGCTGCAAAGTGCATGATGGTGTCCATTTTCTCTAAGATGAGCAAGTAATTCACCAAATCTACACTGCCAATATCACCCTTCACGAACTTGAATTGGGGAGAAGGCCTTGATGATGTCAGGTTCTTCAAATTGGAGCAGTACTTGACACCTGCCAACACAAGTAAAAGTAGCTACCACATGTGAATACGGGTTTGGTCCACAATCTCCAGGAGCGTTAAACAGGAGATGAAACCTCTATCGCCGACAGATGCGTCACCCGTAAGCTATTTTATACAGCACTTTCGCTCATTTTATAAGGCAGAGACACGAGCTAGAATTATTGTTTCTAGAATAGTCAACAGAAAACAAAAAGGGATTGTTTTACATCGAAATCTCTTGAAACACGAGCTAGAATTCTTGCTGGGCGATTACAAGCCTGCTGAAGAAAAGGGCTTTGAAACTGGTGCATAAAAATGTAGGGCACAACAAAAGAGCAAGGGGATGAGAAGAGAAAGAGGGATCAACGGGGTGTCCACAAAATGACAAAAAAATGCACAGTAAAACAACATCAACGACCAGAGCTGTTTCCATGGTATTGCATCCACTGGGAATCACTGGGAATCCCTAATGGTTATTGATGCGAACAATGTAGGAAACCTCTAGCATTAACAAACTCCTATCAGCATGAATAAAATATACATGTATTTTACAATTAAAATCAAGGAAACAAATGTAAAATTTAAAGCTTGTTCTCGAGCCTATGAATAATTATTTTCTAAAATTTAAATGGGATTTGCAGTACATTATTTAAACAAGACGATAAATTGTTTTTTGTTTGATTAATCTACATATGCGTGTGATGAGTCATGGGTTATATGTTTTTCCATGCGAACTATTGTAAAACCTCAAATTTTCAATTGAAAAATGTTGCAACGAAATATTACTCTTACCTTCAACAATAAAATTTCAATAAACAAAATATTCCAAAATATTTATTTTACTTCAAAACAACAAAATTTCAATAAAAATACTCCGAATAAATATTAATGTTACCTTGAAACAACAAAATTTTATTAAAAAAAATAAATTTCCGGCTAAATATTAATGCTATCTCCAACGAAAAAATTTTAATAAACAAAATATTTCATCTTAATGATTTCTTAGAAAACTTTTATTAATTGGGACTACGTGGCCTTTATTTACCACAAACATTTTTCCATCCTCACTCTTTAATGTCACTTTCTTTGTGGCCATTATCAACTATTGGGTGGATAAAAACTAGCAATGGCATGTGAAATGTGTGATAGAAACACATAAATGGATGTGTTGAATAAGATAAAGTCGAGCTAGATACACATTGGAGGAGGAATATTGATGGAGGAGAAGTCCAGGGGTAGGAAAAATATTGTAAGGAATGTAGGAGAAGATCCTCATTTTTACCACTAGGAAGATATGTAGTACGTGCCATTTGTTTCAATTTTTTAAACAGAAAAGGTGTTGTGGGGTACAAGTCATTAATGCAACATACTTTGGAGATATCTCAAAAGGCAAGCTGTGCTCAATGAAAACTTCATAGAAAAACATGCTTAAGTTAAAAACTTGAACTCTACATAGGTTAGATATGAAACTTTTCATTTAGGGTCCCTTCTGTCGCCAATTTAATACACATTTATGATTAGGGTTTCTCTTTAATGATGAATGTAGCGATTATGTTTTCCCCTCATCATTAGTCTTGATGATTCCATTCATCAATTACAGCCGACACAAAACTTTGACCTTTCATTTCCCCAATGCATGTTAGAAAAAACTACTAGGACTCCCATTTAAAAAAGTATATTCACGTAGTAAATGTTTGAGACAGTGAAGAAAGAGAAAATAATAATGTTTGATTTCGTGTGATCCCATTAGTTGTGTAAAGAGTTACCATCTATGATGAAGTTTGAATTGCAATACTCAATATAGGATAAGTTTCAAGAAATTTTAATAGGTAGTGAGTAGATAACATACACACACTAGAATGTTGTATTTTTGTGGAGTGGTAAGCCCCGATGCCCGTGATGTGTTTTTCCCTCAAAACATTGAATGCAATCCTATTGCAATGTATCTATGGTCAAAGAGTGCAATTTTGAGAAGGATTGGTGGAACTTGGGAGAAAAAAATGCTTATGGATGATATGGATATGGTCACACAACTACAACAAAAGAATTAGATCTACCTAATATTTGTGCATTGTCAGAATTTTCTTGCATCGATCTAACTTTGAAAAATAACTATTGAGGTAATTATTTGTCAACATTACTGTTATCCAAAATTCACCCCTCAAGGTAATTTTGATAACATGCATCAAATTCTTTTGTCCCAAGCAATTATATTGAGTCCAGGCAAAAATTCATATTTCTAGGGTCCCCTCATATTTTTTCTAACTCCCCTGACCAAGTAGAAGAGAGCAAGTTCTGAGAAAATGAAAAAAATTGCAAAAACAAGCTCGGGACAGGAAAAATCACGAAAAATGGCTAAGTCCTAGTCCTCGCAGCATTTGGGACAGTTGGGACAAAAAGGGGCGGATCGGCCGAAATGAGCACAGGGAGCCCCGGAAGCAATTGGGACATTTGGGACAAAAGTACGCGGCAGGTGCGAAAAGCCGATCCGGCCGAAAGAGGAAGAAAAATTGGCTAAGTGTTGCTCAGGATGTTTGGGACAAAAAGACCCGAACCGGCCGAACCGGCCGAAATAAGCACAGGCGGTCAAAAAACGATTGGGACATCTGGGCCGAAAAGGCGCGAACCGGCCGAACCGGGTGAATTTGTCCCAGACAGTCCAAAAGCAAATGGGACGCGCGGGCCAAAAGTACGTGAACCGGCCGGATCAGCCGAAATGGGAAATTTCAGCACCGAAACCAAATGGGACAAAGGGACGTGCGGGACGCGAAAAAGCCGAAATGGCCGAAGGCGGAGGAGAAAAGTCAACATTTGACCCGTGGAACTTCAAACGGCCATAACTTTTGACTCCGAGCTCCGATTTTGATAAAATTTGACTTTCTGGAACGAGCACGACGTATTCGGCTCCAGTCAGTCAATAAAAGAAACATATTCGGCTCCAGTCAGTCAATGCTCATTCCCGTCAAATGACAGAAAACGCCTGCCAGGGCCAAAACAGCTGCCCACACTCAGAAGGCCATAACTTTTGCATTTTCTCAAGGAAATCACACAAAATTGGTACCGTTGGAATCGTGGTTCCGAGCCCAATGCACAGCAATCAAGAAATTCTAGATTTGATTAGAAATTGATTGATTTTTTTAAGGAAACGTGGCCAGGTTCAGAACAGTGTTTTATTTGGTAGCTAGGAGTGCAATTAAGAGGCATGGTCATCATTCCTTCTCTGCTGCAGCACATGGGACAGTATGGGGAGCCTTTTGCAAGTAATGTATGCCCATTCCACTCAATTTAATGCCTCTTACAGGTGGTTGAAGGACAGATTTCGGGATTTCCATTTTCCCTTCTCTTTTCCTTCTCATTTTTTCTATAAAATGAAGTGTTGGGCTCACTGTAAGGGGGGAGAGTTTTTGGGTAACAAAGCTCTGTCAAAATTGCTTTGTGAAGCCAGTTGTGTTGCAGGCCCTTGTAGTGGACTCCTTGCATGGTGATCCAGGCCCTTATCTTGTAATAGATTTGAACTGTGCATATCATGAAGAAATAAAATATCAGTTTGTGGATATATCTTCCCCTGCTGTGTTTCCTTGCATTCTTCTTGCCCCTTTAATCTTTCTACAAGTATATTGTGTCTATTTATTATGTTCTTGCAGGAATTCATTATTATTGTGTGTGCTTGGAATATTGCTGTGAATGCATTTTGCTGGATTATGGTGAACCTGTCATCACCTCTTCTAGTGTGCATTTTGCCTCTGTATTTCACACATTTGGAGATTACTCTCACACCCTCTTTTTCTGGTGTATCACCACTTTAGTGTAGGCTTTCATTTTATGCATTCTCTCTCTCTGGTCCCTTGGAATTTTAGGTTAGAATAGCTAGTTTCTCCTACATTAGAGTAGATTGTGGCAGGTAGTTTAGGAGCAAGAACCAGCTTTCTCTGGAGGTCTATCTCAAGTAGCAAGTCCCACAACTTGGAGATAGTACCCATGTTATCTAATCACACTGGATGCTTAGAGTGATCAAAAGAGAAATCTGATCAACATCCAGGGGTGCTGTGATTCGGTGATAACAGGAAATATTTCAAAACTTAGCGAAATCAGGCTTAACCGTTTTTACAGTCGTTTTGATGTCAAAATGGTAATTTTTTTAATTGAAATTCAGCTCAAACAGATATACCTCAAAAAATTATCCTAAATCCATCTAAGAAAATTTCCTCATGTCTATTTGACATGTTGAGAGAGGAAGAAGGTCAAATTAAATATATATCACAAGTTAAAAATTTACCAGTTCACACTTTGAAAGCCTGCAAGCCGTTTTATTAAAATTGACCCCCTTAAGCTTTATCAAAATAAAACATTAATGATCTCTTTACAAAGAGGACGTGAAGAGATTTCTAGAAAGTCCTTGTTTGTCCAAAACTAAGCTCTCAATCAAAAGTTACGGCCTTCTAAAACTTTTTTCTTCCTCTGGTGTCAAATTTTGGGGGAAAATTTCCTTAGCGGGTTGTGGCCCCGAATTTTTCCCTTGAAAACTAAGGAAATTTTTTTTTGGGAAAATTTTCCCACCATCCCACTAGCCCACAGCCAATCATAGGCTACACACGTGGCACCACGAGGTGTTGGCGGAGGGGCGAACCACTTTTTTTAACTTAGTGCTCTTGAAAAATTTTGGGAAACTTTTTTAAATTTTCCCCTGCCGGCTCGCAACCAATCAGGTGATGCCACGTGGCATCACGAGGCATTGGTAGTGGAATGAGCCCCTTTTTTTCCTTTTGTGCTTTAGAAATTTTTTGGGAAAGTTTTTCCATGATTTCCTCCCCCGTCCTGCTGGCCCACAGTCAATCTGGAGCTTCCACGTGGCATCGCGAGGTGTCGACAGAGGTATAGATCCTTGTAATCCTCTTAGTCCTTTGGGGCGGTTAAGAGAATTTTTCTCCCTGCCACCCCACTTTAACCACGTTGGCTTAGGTGATGCCTACGTGTCCCTTGTGGTTTGCGGACTTGCGGGCGCAATGTTGCGCAATGTTGGTTTTTCACCACCGCGCGGGAAATTTTTCAAAATATCTCCCGTCACCCCCCCCGTTTCTCACCCCGCACTGGTTTGAGAAGCGCTACGTATCCATTGTGGACTTGCAAACCCGTGGGTACACATGCACAAATTAAATTTTTTGACCCGCATGGGAAATGATTTAAAAAGTCTCACCCATGGCCCGCCAACCCGCCGTTTGGGCAAATTTTCACCCCCTGGTCCCACAGGCCCGTTCTTGGGAAAATTTTCACCCCAAGGCCCGTCGGCCCATAACTTGATAAATATGAGGAGTTAGGAGGAATTCTTTATATCAATGGTAAGATGAAGAAATTTCCTATCCAATCGGAAATGATTTAGGGAATTTTTGAATGCATTAAGTGTGAGAAAAAATCAAGTTGAACTTTTAAGCCTGTTAAAGTGTGGGTAAGGTGAGGATTTACCCTCTAAACCTTATTGAAACTTCTAACCATAAATTTTGGGAGTTTATGACCTCTAATAATTGTTAATAAAAGAAAAAGTATGTTCTAGTGGGTTATAATTTTTCTTGAACTTGTTAGTGACTGTTGTTGTCTTGTAACCCTGTTGTAGACTCTTTTAATTCAAAAAAAATTTATTATACGTTAGTTTTATGGGGTTTTTGGTAAATTTTTAGTTGTTTTCGGCATTTTGTAGTGTTTTTAAATTGATCTGACCTCTTGAGTCAAGGTTTGTGCTCTAGTGTCTATAGTGTGTATATGTATACATATATATGTATGTATATATGTATATGTATACGTACATGTGTACGCACACACATATATGTGTGTGTACATGTGAGCATATATATCCATATATAAATGTATAACATAGATACATAATTACATACATATATACATATGTATTATCTTTTTAACTCTAGGTTTATTGTACTCTCTTGTATGCAAAGGTTTAATTTTGTTTATATTAAATATATCATTTGTTAATGAGATTTAATTTGGAGATGATTGTTTTCTTTATGTAAATTTATATTAAATTGGATTGTTTCATGAAACATTTTTTTTATTTTAACAAAAATATTATTTTAAATGACACAATTGTAATGGGGGTCTATTTTAGATTTGATAAAATGGGGATCTAACACTATACCTTCATATCCACATTGTCAACAACCTTCTGAAAAATGATTCACAAGTTATCAACTAAGCATTCATTCGGTTCCTTTTTTAATGGAAGCCCCAATCCCTCATGTACATTCATAGTTTTTGGAAGTCCATAAATCTATAGTCAAAATAGTCTAATATGTAGATGGAAATGCAATTTATTATTACTCCATAATAATGTTCTTTTATTATGAGTCAGTAAGCTTCCTAAAACACTACATGATGTTCAAATTCATCCAATTTTCATACAAAGGTCAATCAAATTCAAGCTAAGAAGAATGTTCATTCCACTATTGCATATAGTGTATGTAATTATTTGACTTATTAGGCCACCAAATATGGCCTAGGTCACCTCAACCACTGCTTTAGCTGACTTAGATCACAAATTTAAATCTCTAGTTACCCAAACATTATAAGAATACTCATCATATGTTAGGACTTGATAGTTTTGATGATTGGGCATGCCTCTATTTCCTCTTATTTGTATCCCAAAAATAATAAAACTAGTATAGATATATTAAATAAATCTATTTAAAATATGATGAGTGATATCGATCATGAGGCACCTATTTGACTATGTAAGGGTGATCCTGAGGACATTCTAAAGTGAGGATGTTCCCTAAACCTCCCTAAACCATGATGAAACGATAGAGAATCTTGAGCAATTCTAATGGTATCATGAACATAAAAAAGGGAGCTTGTATGTAAATTTTTTTACAGGTCAAAGATGGTTAAAAAATGGGTCAAACTTGGTCAACTAGCCAATCTAGCCATGACATGTGGCAGAAGTGAAAATCAAGAAAATGTAAAAAATTGTGTTTGGAACGCCGTTCTTCATTACTTGTAATCAAACGGGTGGGCCCCACTATTCTCTTGTTAGGGGCCCTCAATTAGGATCGACACACTTTTTATATGGAGGGGTTTCTTTGCCACCTTTTCTTCATATTAACAATGTAACAATTGTCAGTATATATGCCTTATAATTTCATTATAGAATGCATGTGTGAATTTGTATTGCAGGGAAGTTCAACTATGCATTTACATTGGATCAAATTATAGACCATCTCGGTGAGCTGGCCACCTTAGCCATTTAACTTCCACATTGTTCGGGTCGTTCTTGATATAACTCAACAAGATTATCTATACACCAACCGACGGATCACCTGTACATCTGGCCACATATATTATCACATTTCTATGCCAATATATATCCATACGACTTGACCGGATCACTACAAACCTAGCGGATTGGCATTAGTCACAACAATATTCAATATGACCCTTATACAGTCAGCCAATTAATGGCATATAACTATGTGGCCTAAGCCAAACAAACTCAATCAATTCAATTTCAACTTGCACACATCTCGTCCCTAGCCATTTGGGAAGTTCAAACAATGCACATAGACCCACTATTCATTCAATGTGGGAGAAAAAGAAAATCAAATGTGTGGATGCAACCATAGACTTATAAGGAGGGCAATCAAATTTTAAAGTGCCAATATACTTATATCCCTATCAATGTGGGATAATTCCCAATTTGGGGAATGTAAAGCAGTGTAGGGTGGTTTGAACCCCCAACCACCTGGATAACAAAAATCTCTCAAACCACTAGGCCACAATATCTCATCGAGATATATAAAGAGATTACTGCCATGTAAAAATGACTTTTTGGTAGGTCTGAGAGTGGGGCGGAATTAAGCATTTTATATAAAACACCATTTTTGGAGAACTTAAACTCAAAACCAGAGCTCAGAGTGAACTAGTGATTTGTTTTGAATTCCAATACATTTGTGACGGTATTGATTAAACTGAAATGTGATATTCTAGCCTAATATAATGTAAGTTTGAAGTAAATGAATAAGTAATGAAATAACTGAAATACACCCAAACAAACTAAGCTATAAAAATATGAAACCCTAAGCACAAGGATGGTCAAGAAAATCCTCGGTTGATTTGAAGATGTCAAATTACCATGTTTCAGTGGAGACCAGTTGAATAGGAGGAAGAAATTGTTGCACAAGAGCTTGAGAAAATCTAGATCCGAGTTGTCTGGCTGGACCAGGGCACCTGGAAAAGGGATATGGGAGCCTGGTGCACCCTGGTCTACGGAAATGACCATAGAACCTCCTCTGAGGTGTCATTGAATGTTGAATTCTGTTCACTTCTTGTCACGTGAATGGCATTCTATGATCGCTGAAAACACTGGTAAACCTGAAATAGAAGAAATCACCTGCAAAACCCCAAGAAAAACATCAAAACCCTATAAAATGAAAGATGCATATAAATGGGTCAGAATTTCCATAGATGCCAAATTGATAGACTTATCACTGAGTGCTACAATACATATCAGACCCAATATAGATCTAGGTGTGTGTGTGGAATTATGCCCTAGGTTGCTCTTATTCCAGTCACACTTTGTGAGTAGTGACCAAGTAACTAGATGTACAATTTAATAATTTTGTGCATGGAAATGATAAACTTCCCTCTTATGACGTATGATGTAGATGAACGAACCTTGTGTTCCTTGTGATGAAGCTAGATGGATGCAAATGAACCTATATAATCCTTTGATGGATGTAACCTTAGGTGGAGATAGTATATTCTTAGTCCTTGGTCCATCAAATTATGGTCACATAACTTTATATATTTTTTTTTCTCTTGTTTTAATTTCATAGTTAACCCCGAAAAGGCTAACCAAAAAAATATAGGAAGCTCAAACAACTAGAAAGTTCCTAAAAAGTTAGGGGAAAGTGTAAAGAGGACAAGGGAACCTAGATGGGACTAGGGCACTTGGGGTGCCCTAGTTCTGGCTAGGTGCCCCAATCAAAAATAGGGGAAAATGCAGTATGAAAGTATAGACTAAGCAAGTATGGGTGCAATATCAAAAGTAGTCACAAAAAAAATGCAAGATGGCTAAAGACATGGGTTAATTAGTACTCTTTTTAACTTAATAACCATATGAATGGTAGCATGACACCGAGACTACAAAAGGAACCATAAATGATAGTGCATCATTGATAAATGGTCTAAAAAAGTGTTGTGTGTTGTGTTTTGTGTGTTGTGGTGAATGTGTAGTGATGACATACAATATAGAGATGAAGTGCACGTGACAATATATCCTAAGCATATATCATGAAAATATGATCAAATTAGTGATGATATAGCATAAAGCATATATCACTACATGATGCAAGTGGAAGTGATGATGTAGCCTATATAAATGTATATCATTAAACTAGGAATGTGGCATAAGGAAAAATATTGAATGGTTGAGTATGGAAAAGTGATGTGGTCCATTTGTGATGTATACTCTCAATAGTCTAGTATGGTCTGTGTGACTAGATTGTATCATTGGGTAGTTAGTGCAGAGTGTATAAGCAGATGAGTAGAATGTGCAATATGTGTAGTAGATGTAGTAATGACGAAATGTCATGTGATATTCAATGTGTAGTGTGTAGTGTGTAATCTACGATGTATAATATGTAATGCAAGATGCGTGGCTAATATGAGATGTGTAGATGCATAGTAATATGCAAGATGTATAAATTAGGATGCATGTATATAATATTTCTAAAGATGCGCAATGTGTAGTGCGTAGTGTGTAGTGTGTAAGGTTCATGTGTACAAGATGCCTTCAGCAGTCAAGTGTGAACTGAAGAAAAATAGTGCTTCATTGGGAAATGGTTGTGCTTATGTTTATGAGCATACGATGTTGATTTGAGTGGGGGGATAAATGAGCATAATTCTCCCAAGTGTGTATTGACGAGTGATCTATCTGATAAAAGTAAAGGATGAAGTTCCTCCACCTGATGATTGTGGTGATGTAAGTGTGTGATCATGCTCTAGTAGTGGTGGTATAGTAGATAGACGTTGTGCAGGTGAGTGAAGTCCATATGCTTGTGATGGATGAGTATATGACAAGCATGTTGGCATAACAAAATGTGTATGTGATGGAAATATATGCGAAGAAAAATTCAACATTTATGGACACCTACGTGGAGTAAAAAGAGGTGGTGATTTACATCGAGATGGAGTAATTGTCCTAAGAATGGGCCTGTACTAGTGTGTTAGACTAACAGAGCAATGAGGCCATGTAAGATGCACGTGAGGAGGTGAGCTAAGAGTAGACTATGTTGTAGGTTCCATGGGTCATGGCGTGCTAGATAAAGAAGATGGTACATTAGTTGTTCCAAGAGGAGGGTGTAGGCATGAAGTAGAAGGAGGAACACCATCAATAGAAATGACTTGATTATCATGAATGAACTTTATACGCAAATGATTCATGGAGATTATAGACTAAGACCTAAAAATCTAATTGAGGCCTAGAATAATGTCACAACCATCAACTATTTGTCCCACAATGAAGGGCACAATAATAGTGAGATGACCAATCGTAACATGGAGTTTGATAACACCATATGAATTTTTCATTAGATATGAAATGTTTGATAAGGGATAGCCAATGGAAATGAGATGTGGAATATAAAATACACTAATGGGCCCAAATGGATCAACCTTAGTATTGCTGATAGGTACATATCCAAGAGAGGCTTGAATATGTAATAGATTAGAAGTGAAGGATGAATGATAATTATGATCAGAGAAAGAAATGATCAGTGGAGAAGTATTAGTATTGCGACTATAAATCATGATATCCTGATGTAGGAGGAGGGATTGCATGATATGCGTGATTAGATGAAGACTCAACAACTTTCTTGTCATGTTGTGGAAGCGAATTATTATAAAGCTTGAGCTTACAATTTTCATTGACTCATGTAGAGTTTGTAGGCTCTGGAAAATAAAGCTTGTTATTGATAAGGCCTTAGATGATGGTGTGGTGCTCAAGACACCTATTTGTAGAGAGTTCAACACATTAGTAATAGTCGCATCAAAATTTCTCATTGTAATTTCTTCCTTTTGTTCATGATGGGTCTAATTCGAGCGGTGGAGGAAGTGTAATAATATTACTCTCAAGAAGCTGCTGTAATATGAGATGTGGGGCCATAGGAAATTTAGTGAACGTGTGCTGAGGAGGTTTTGACTGAAGCTCTGTGGTGGTGGATACCACGTCGACCATAATTTTTGTGTCGGTTGGTTCTATGGCAGATGGTGTAAATGTCACGGGGGGTTCACTTAGTAGAAGTATGGTATAACATGTTTGTTAAAAGGGTATTAAGTAATACCCTTAATTCAATTTTTTACTTCTAATTATTCAATTGATAATACCCTCTCCCTTTATATTATTATAATGAAAATACCCCATATTTTTTCAATGTTCCTTACTTGCCCATTTTTCCATGACAATTTTATTTACCCCTTTTTATTTCTACCCTAATATATTAAAAAGAAAATATATCATATTTATCACTAAATGTTTTCAAATATAAATTTTCTCTCACAAGATAGTTTGAAGCCATTCAAGACCTATTACCGATCACCTTATAAACATTAAGCATTAATCATTTATCAATATTTCTTCAAATAATTAAGATGGTGAAATAATATCACTTGTATTGAAAAATATATTCAATCCTAGTTTTCTACCATCTTATTATTTCTTGGTTAAGAATTTGTTAATTGAAATTTCTTTGTTACAAAAGATATTATAATCTAACTTTATGACCACACTCCTTAAATTACATTGATTTTAAGGTATTTAGTTTTAAACACTATGGTTCAAATGTTATAGTTTTATATTAAAATCAAACCTCCCTTTCCTTTGGCCCACCTCTCTAACCTACCCCCAATACTTGATTTAAAATATTAATAAATTAAACCCTTTAACCCCTCATGTCTACCGGTACATTGACTTTACATTTATCAATTTTAATTATCTCTATATGAACTCACGTGTTAAGATATTGCCTAGCTAATGAACCCTCATGGTAAATGTTGACTTGTTTTGAAAACGTGTAGAAGATGATGTGTTCCTGACACTTAAGCTTTCTGATGGATAAAATTTTTGTTTCATGAAGCTTAAGAGTATGACATAGTTGATCTAATGAAGGAGAGATATCAAAGATTACACTTTCTTGGAGATGCGGCAATAGACTATGTATGAATAAATCCTGAATCTTAGAGTCCACAAGCATATTTTACATCTTAGCTAATTTTTTTTGTATCACAAAACATAGTCCGCTAGGTGTTCATTAGATCCTTGTTTTAGTTTTGTGAGTTGAGCGTAAGAGATTGTAGAGCTGATGTTGATAGAGAAGTGTGTGATAAAAACATTAAAAATATGCGTAAAAGATGTCACCAAGTGAATAGGTAATTCATAGAAAAACCACATCGCATAATCATGAAGACTACAGGGAAAGTGCTTAGGTAGGATAATGTGATCATCCACAAAATCTAGACACGCCACATGGAATGCTTAGAGATGCTCTTGTGGGTCACCATGGCCATTGAAAATAGGTTGTTTAGGAGTGAAAAAATTTGGCGGAAGTAAATAAGTGGATATAATGGGTACAAATGGAGTATGCGGTAGTAGAGTGGAATTCAAAGATGGATATGCAAGAGAATTAGCTTGCTATAATTGATGAATTTTTTCCCTGAAGGTCTTGATAAAGGGAGGCAAGATCTTGAGTACTAGCGTAAGGATCCTGCCATGTATGAGAAACAAGAGGTGGGGTATAGTTATTAGTAGGTGTGGGGATAGACATGGGAATAGTGGAGATGGTTGGAAGATTAAAAGTAAGTGGTTGGGTAGTAATGGTGCTAAGAATGGTGAAAAAAGCATTAAGCTCCACAAGGTTTGTAGCTTCCTCACGAGAATCATATAGATCTTTGGGATGCTCAGTGATATTATTATTGAGGGATTTAAGATGGGATTCACTAAATACTTTATAATATTGAGCCATAATAAGAAAACGAGAGCCCTAAGTAGGATATGGTGTTGAGCGTCGGGTTGACTAGAATGATTAAAATAAAATGTGATATTATAGCCTATTCTAATGCAAGTTTGCAGTAAAGGAATAAGTAATGAAATAGCTAAAATACACCCAAGTAAACTAAGATATGAAAATATGAAACCCTAAGAACAAGGAGGGTTAGGAAAAATCTTATCCAATTCAAAGATGTTGCGGGACTATGTCACAGTGGAGACCGACTGAATAGGAGGTGGAAACTGTCACACATGAACTTGAGAAAATAAAGATTCGAGCTGTCTGGCTAGATCGAGGTGCCTGTCAAAAGGATATAAGCAGCCTTTTATAAGATCTGGGTGCCTTGGTATGTAGAAATGACCAGAGAATCTCCTTTGAGGTGTCACTCAATGTTCACCTATGTTAACTTCATGTTGCGAGAATGGTGCTGTATGATGGCCAAAAGCACTTATAAACCTACGATAGAAGAAATCACCTATAAAACCCTAAGTAAAGCATTCAAAACCTAAAAAAAGGAAAGATGCATATGAAGGGGTTAGACTGTCCTCAGTTGGAAAATTGATGAACTTATCACTAAGCATGACATTACATCTATGACCGAATCTAGTTGTAAGTGTGTGTGCAAAATTGTGCCCTAGGTTACTCTTGTGCCAGTTGTACTTTGTGAGTAGTGAGAAAGTAACTGGATGTATAACGTAACAAATATGTGCATGGAATCAAAAACCTTCCCTTCTATGAAGTGTGATGTAGATGAACCGGCCTTGTGTCCCTTTCGATAGAGCTAGATGGATGAAAATAGAGCTATAGATGCCTTTAATTCATGCAACCATAAGTTGAGATAATAGATTCTTAGTGATTGGTCCCTCATTATGGTCACATAACTTTATATTTATATGATTCTATTCCTTTAATTATGTAATAAACCCCAAAAAGGCTGACTACCAAAAATATAGGAAACTCAAACAACTAGAAAGTTCTCAAAAAGTGAGAGGAAAGTGTACAAAGGATTTGGGTTCCCAGAGGGGACCAGGGTTCCTGAGGCACCCTTTTCCTGGCTAGACGCCTCAGTCAAAATAAAGGGAAAACACAATATGAAAGAATAGAAAGGGCATGTATAGGTGCAAGATCGAAAGTAACAACATAAAACAATATAAGATGACCAAAGACATGGGTTAGTTAGTACTCTTTTTCATTTAAGAACCATTTGAATAGTAGTATGAGACTGAGACTAAATAATTACCAGAAGTGCATGATTTTGTGTCTACATGTATAATATTTTTCCCGTTTTGTTTGGAGTTTATGTGATGTTGTTTTATGGTACGGAAGTCACATGAAGATCAATATCCTAAGGGAAGAACCTATGTAAGTGATTTAGAAGAACCTCTCTAAGTGATTCAGGAAGGTGAAAGATAAACATTGAGCTCCTTTACAGTCTTTCAAAGGTCTGCAAACACAGTATTGTGGGTGTTGATCTATTTTTTGTTAATTGTAGGGTTTAATGTACTTGCAATTTCAACAATTTTAATGGATCGGTTCTAAACGAACCCATGACGTATGAATTCTGAACTCCATATACAATCCATTTGTTATTATTTCTACATTTTCCTTTCTGTATCTCATTAGTTTTTCAAATGATACAATAATTAATTAGAAATAGATATTTTTGAGAAATTCGTGAAATCGAGAGTAATCTAAATTTTATGAGATTTGATCAAACAGGGAAATAGGGGAATTAAAATTTAGTTTTTGGATCAGTCAAAAATCAGATTATGATCAATTTTGGATCAATTAAAATCTGTAAAATTGATGAATGTAAAAGATCCTAGAAAACTGTTGAATACTAACATTATTACTTGTGTTTTCTGTAGTGCCCACTTCCCTTCGACACTTTTTGATATTGATTATGACAATGTCGACTATACTTATGGACATTATTGTATCTTTTGATTTGGCATGATGTTAGATTTTAGAGATCATGTACTGTTGTTGATTTTTGATTCATATATATGGTGCATGTGGTATTGGAGAAATTTTATACTCCTGGTATTATGCTGATTGACATGGTTATATGTATATATGTATTTTGGACATGTGTTGTTTAGTCATATTGAGTAGACCTAGAAAATTGAACTAATTTGTGATCATGTGGTTATGGATGAAATTGTAAATGATATTATTGCTTGGTTGGATGATGTTTTGATTTATATATATATAGATGATTTGGACTTATATTCTATATTTATTTTGGATGTTTTGATGTGGCCACGAGGCCAAAGGAGGAAATTTTGTTTTGTAGGTAAACATGTCAGAAAAAAACATTGGGGGATTGGAGACCAACCATATTGAAATTCTAGATGAATTCAACAAGGGTCACCATGGCAACGTGTATTTGTTATTTGTGTTTGTTTGTATTGTTGTTAGGGGTTACCATGGGGGGGATCACCTTCGAATGTGACAAGGGGTTATGTGCATTCTTTTATTTTGTTCCCTTTGTTTAATTTTAGTATGTGGTTTTTAGTGATGTATTTTCCCCTTCATTATTTATTTAATTGGTGTCAAGATTAGTGAGTGATCATGTTGTTAAATTAATTAAAATGGGTCAAAAGAATGCATTTATTAGAGTTGATGGCTATTGGTTTATGTGTTGTAAGTAATGTGTAAGTAGCTTTGAGTGTGAAACACTCCACTTTCCTTTTGAAATTCAGATCTGTCCTTAGGGGCTAATTTTGGAGGCTTATGGGACAAATTAAACTTGTTCCACACCTCTTAAATTGTTACACCAACCCTACCTATGGTTTGGGGAGTCAAAATTAGGCCTTGTTATGTATTTTGGGAAGACAAATCATAGGTTTTTATTGCACCTTTTTGCATGAAATTAATTTTGTTCTTTAAGGGCTGTGGGCTTGGATTGTGTGTGTAAGTAAAATGTCATTTATTCACCCACCTTATTAATTGTTCCTTAGAGTTTGAAGTTGAGTTGTGAGGTGGAGTCAAGGATGAGTGATGTGGCATCCTACATGGAGCCACCTCATCCTTCTCTCTCCCTTCCTATTTATTCGAATTATTTTGTTGTTTTGGGGGTTACTTCATGGGAGTTACTTTATGTTGGTCCAGTGCTCTTGTAATTGAAGAGAGTTAGAGGATTCTGAATGCTTGTGGATTTTTTGGTGCTTTGGGAATGTTTGGATTTGAAGAAGTTTGTTGTTGAACTTGTGGATCAAGCTCTATCATGGAGAGGTAGGAGCTTAACTCTTGTAAAAAGGTTTTCTTTCTGTATTGTGCTTATGTGAATGTTTTTGAATGTTTGGTATGTTTGTTGGTTGGTTGGGTAGATTGCCTAGGTGTGGTGTACGAGAAGACTATGAAGATATTTTTTGGGGGGGAATAAGAGTTGTGGGGAGGCATAAGAGTTATTTTTGGAGGGAGTTTGGGTTGGGTGTTCCACCTTGGACAAGAAATAGCTTGCATTTCTTACTTTTGGGGGAGGCATAAGAGTATGTAGGGGTTTGAGATGAATATTTTGGTGGGTTTTTAAGATGGTCACCCATTCCCCAATGGGAGGTATAACCTATTTTTCCCATAGATCTTGCTCTTTTGAGCTTTGTGTGATGAGACCTTGTATATTTTGTTACTGTCCTTCTTGTGACTGTAACTGCATTTTATTTTTGACTGTGATATGATTGTGAATTTTTTTTTGTGTTGTGGAAGCTTGTTTTTTGCCATGAGTTAAATCCATTTCCTATTGTAATGTGGTTGCGGCTTGGGGGTCAATGAGGAGGCCGACTTCTCCTCTTCATTGAAATTCTGGTTAGGTGGAGAGTGTTTCCTCTCCCATTGTTTTGTTGTGACCAATTTGAAACATGACAGATCTCTTATTGTTGTTCTTTGAGCTATGCATAAAGACAATTTTTGCAATTATCCTTAGGTCCCTTATTGTAATATTTCCCACTTTAAGTGGATGAATTTGTAATAATATTTGTAGTGAAAAGTTGCTCTATTTTTTGATATGAAAGTTGTATTTGTATGTGAAAAAGGAATGAGAAAGAGTTACTTGGTATATTTTGGCAAACTGAAAAGAAGTGTAAAAGGAATTATTTCATTTAATTGAATGTTGATGCACCTTCCGTCAAATGGTGTTACACTTGTTTAAAACTTGTTGTAAGTATATTATAAAATCTTTGTTGAAGGCTTGAAATACATGTGTTAAAATTATTGAATTTCTCTGTATTATTTGATAGGAACATTTTAAAAATAGAATTACATTCTTGCTTTTCACATATTGAATGAATTAAAGTTAAACACTGTAAATTAGTTTGGAATGAACTTAACATTTAGAGTATGGTAAATGAAAATATATCAATTCGGGTTTGAGTATGTTTTCCGTTTGGATTCACTGTAAGACCTACAAATAAATATAAGAAAAACATACAGAGTACCATGCAACAATGAAAGACAACATAATACGTTAAAAAAACAAAGGATGATCAAAACACATTCCAAAATATTTTGTATTGTCCCTGTGATTTATACAGTTCATCTTTAATCGGGCAAGAGGCAAAATAATGCAATTTTACATAAAAGAAAGGGAAATTTGTATTGAAATCTCAACCATTACTCAATTAATCCTTGAAATCCATTTGAAATCCTTAAAGTGCATTTCTCCATGCCTTTTTGGTATGTTGAAGAAGAAATAATAGCGGATTAGACCAATTCTGACAGTTGAAAAATTTTAGTTCACATTTTATTGGCAGGAAAGGCGTTTACATAAAAATTCACCCACCAAAATTTGTTGAAAATAAGATTTTGTGCTTCCTATGCAAAGAGGAGTTCGAGCCCTTTTCAAAAAGTCCTTATTTTCTCAAATCTGAGTTTCCAGTCAAAAGTTATGGCCTTATGAAATTTTTACTTTGTTTGGTTTTTAAAATAACTAACTGTCAAAAAGGGAATTTTTGTAAATCGGATTCACGGGCCCGAAAAATTACTTAGGGAAATTTGTCCAAAAAAGAAAAAAGTCACAAGTTCTCCAGTGGCTCTGCAAGCCCGATTGTTCCCTTTGGCAAAAAAAAAAAACTTCTGTGGGGTCGCGGGCCCGCACCATCAAAATTTTCTTTAAAAAAAAAATTGGCAAAAATTCCTAAGTCACCCCACCAGCCTGCCTTCCCGTAGGTCACTATTGGATTGACATGTGGCTTTACTAGGCGTCGGCAGAGGTGCATGTTTTTTTAACCTTCGTGCTTTTTAACACAAATGCTAATATTTCTAAGTTTTCCCTGATGGTCCGCTTCCCTGCTTGAAATTTTGGGCATGACACGTGGTGTCTTTGGGCATCGGCAGTGGCGCGGCTCATTTTAAAACATTTTTCATTTTTAACAAAGGGGTTATAATCCAAGTTACCTCAGATAATCCGCATTCCCACGTGGGATTAAAAACGTGCTACGTGTCCCTTGCGGCTTGGGAAACTTTCTTCCCTATGCCCGTAGGCTTGCCTTTGGGAAAATTTTCTTCCTCAGGGCCGCAGGGTTGCCTTTGGGATAATTTTAATCCCCAGGCCTGCAGGCCCACATTTGGGAAAATTTTCTTACCTAGCCTCGTAGACCTGCTTTTGGGAAAATTTTCTTCCCCAGGTCCGCAGGCCCACCTTTGGGAAAAATTTCCTCCCTAGGCCCGCCAGTATGTAACTTAAGAAATACAAGGAGTTAAGAGGACTTCTTTATATCATTGGAAAGAGGATGAAATTTACTATCTAATGGAAATGTTTTCAGGAATCCCTAAGTTGTTAAAAATGTGAAAAATCAGGTTGAAGTGCAAAGATGAGTATGAGAGTGGGTAAATGGGAAACTACCCCTTATTAACTTAAATGTATAATGCTAAAGCATGGGTTGACCTTTTTTTAAAGAATCACGTTAGGGGATAAGAGAATGTTTTTCTAACCCATGTAAATAAGAATCTCAATTATTGGTTAGACCTAGTGAACTTAAAAACCTTGGGCATTTGATTGTTTTGGCCCCTTTAACCCTCTAAAATTAATTAAGGAATATTTAACTATAGTGTAAATTTAATTCTTTATTAAATTAACAACTAAGATAAAATCGACTATGTTTGGGATTAATTACCCTCATTAATTTTGTAATGTGGTTCTAATGTTTGTTACAATGGGAAATTTTCATTTATTAAATTATAATGGAATTTTAATCTTGGTTCTGATAACTATTGCTTGAAGCTTGGTAGTGGTCATGCTTTTTTTTTAAAAAAATATTCCATAATTTTCCTATTTAAACTAGGTTGTTCTTGGGTCTCAAGTGGTCATTTTAGTGGGCGTTACACTTGGTATCAGAGAGATGTTCAAATCTTGGACCCTTGGGCACACCAAAAAACTTGAGACATGAACATTAAACCTAGTATAATATTAAACCTAACACACTTTTAAACCTAGAAAAAAAATTGTTTGGAAATTACATATTTTAGTAAACATGGAAAACAAAATAAAACCTAGAATAATGAACTAACTCTCGCCTTGGTTTTTGTAAGAGGCACAGACAAGACAAAGGGTCCTTTCACATAGATCTAGAATTGCCACCTCCAGATCATGTTTGTAGCAGCCATCCTACCTCAGATTTGATAGATGCTTTAGGATGTTAATGTTGCTTTATGCAGAGGGTCCGTAGGAGGATGGTCAGATAGAAATTATGGGGAGCCATCTGTTGAGGCTCATGCATCTCCTTGCCACATCGAGGAGCATAAAGGAGAGAACTCCCACATGGAATCAGGCAGAGCAAAGTCACTGCAGAGGGGGCATGGAGACTAGATTTCTGGATATAGGGATAGGTCTCGGAGCCCTAGACTTAGGGATGAGGATGTAGAGAGGCCTAGGGGATGCCAAACTACATTTGCAGATTATATTAGGGAGATTCCAAAGCTACGAACCTCTCATTATTTTGGTGACACAAGTCAATTTCAAGAAGAGGCTTGGTTGGTGAACTTGAGTGGGTGCTTCAAGCTCTGCCCTTGTTCTAGTAACACGAAAGCTCATGTTACGATCCATCTTCTGCATGAAGGAGTAGGTGTCTGGTGGAGGACGGAGGAATAAAAGCTCCACATTGATTAAGAGATGGATACCTAGGAGCTCTTTGAGGAGCGGTTCAGGAGCAGGCACTTATCACAGAGGTTCATTCAGTAGAGGATAGATGAGTTTCACGACCTCCAACATGCATCTTTGAAAGTAGCTAAGTATGAGATTCAATTTTTGGATCTACTCTAGTATGTCGACTACATGCAAGATGAGAATGTATGGATCCATAGGTTATTCCATGTTCTAATTTTAGATTTGGGTGGTGCAGTGCATATCCATTGCCCACAGACATTATCTGAGGCCGTTGAGAAGACCTATATAGCAGAGGAGACTCGAGGAAAGACAAAATAGGCCAGAGACAAATTATGGAGCCACATCCTATAGATGCATGACATCAGGTTGAGGGGGTCAGGTCCTCCTCCTCATGGTGGAAAGGGTTCAACACAGTTGTCTTTTAGGGCGCAGCAATAGACCCACCCACCGTATAGGTCTCCATAGAGATTCAATGCACAGAGGGAGTAGAGTATGGGGCCTCCTCCTAGGGGTCCCATTAGGAAAAATGCTTCACTAAGAGCTCGTTAGCAGAGACCTCAATAGTTCATAGCTAGATCATCAGGATCCATAGCACAAAGCTTTAGAGTACTGGCTGGAGCTGTTAGTCATGAGAGAGGACCAGACAGTTGTTATGGTTGTGGTGTCGTTGGATATTTTTGGAGAGAGTGCCCACAAAACCCTAATAATAAGGGTAAGACGCAGATCTTAGAGCCTACTGTTGGTGACATGGGGCGTGGTCATCGGATCTATACAAAAGTCAAGAAATGCCAATCTGAGGACTAGAGTATCATGATTGAGATGATAGGTAGCATTGGTGGTGTTCCTACCACCATTCTATTTGATTTTGGATCTTTTAATTCTTTTATTGCACCATCTTTGGTAGAGTAATGCAAGCTGGTGGTAGTTAGGTAGGGTCTTAGGTTAGACATCGAGATGGATTTTGGAGCCAAAATCTCTATAGACTCCTTAGTTAAGGAATTTATAGTGGATTTGGTACCATTCACCACTACCTCAGGTCTTCTTATCATTCCGTTGGGTTCGTATGGAGTCATCTTGGGCATGGACTGGTTGTCTACACATAGAGCTAGGGTGGATTGTTACCATAAGATTATATCATGTGTAGATGATCTAGGAGTTGAGTCAGTGATAGCATGGGTTAGGAGACCCATTTCCATTCGCACCATCTCCGTCATGTAGCTTAAGCGGTGTGTACGATGAGGTTGTCAGTTGTATGTTGTCACAGTTAGTGACTGATCAGAGGGTGAGTCTCGTGGACCCTCACTTGATGACCATCCCATCTTGAGAGATTTTTCTAATGTCTTTTCAGGGGAGCTACCAGGGTTACCACCCCCATGTGAGATAGATTTTCACATAGATCTAGTTCCAGAAGCAGAGCCTATCTCACGAGCACCTTATCGGATGACTACCCTTGAGCTCTGCGAGCTCAAGTTGCAGCAAGAGGGCCCTTTGGAGAAAGTCCTAATCCATCGTAGTGTAACCCCTTAGCGTGCAGTGGTGATATTTGTAAAGAAGAAGGATGAATATCTGTAGTTGTGTATTAATTACTGCCAGCTAAACAAAGTAACGATCAAGAATTGTTACCCCCTTCCTCACATTGATGATTTATTTGATTAGTTGAAGGGGGCCATATTTTTCTCTAAGATAAAACTTAAGTCAAGTTATCATTAGTTGAGGATTAGGGAGGCATACATTCATAAGACTGCCTTCCATACGAGATATGGCCACTATGAGTTCACCGTGGTGCCTTTTGGTTTGATGAATGCCCCCATAGTGTTTATGAGCTTGATGAATGGGGTGTTCAGGACATTCTTGTATCGCTTCGTGCTCATATTCCTGGATGAAATTTTAATTTACTCGTGTACGCCTGAGGAGCACGAGGGGAACCTTTTCCAGGTTCTTTAATGTCTTCGTGAGTAGTAGCTTCACGGGAACCTGGAGAAGTGTGCGTTCTTTCAGAAAGATGTGTAGTATTTAGGCCACATCATTTCTGGGGAAGGTATTGTAGTCAATCCTTCCAAGATTCAAGTTTTATGCATTGACAAGGACCCACTAGTGTGACAGAGGTACTCAGCTTCATGGGTTTAGCAGGTTATTATAGGAGATTTGTTCAGGACTTCTCTCAGGTTGTGCACCCCATCACTTCTCTTTAGTGGAAAGGGAATAAGTTTGTTTGGTCAAACAGATGTGAGCAGGCCTTCAAGACGCTGAAGGAATGCCTCATGAAAGTGCTTGTTCTTGTAGTACCAGATCCACAGGTTGATTTTTTTCGTATGCATGGATGCTTCTTTGGTAGGAGTTGGAGGTGTGTTGATGTAGGAAGGCAAAGTTGTTACTTTTGAGTCTCGCAAACTCAAATATTATGAGATCAATTATCCAATTAATGATCTTGCTCTTACGAAATTTGTTCATGCCTTTGTTCGATGGAGACACTTCCTTCTCGATCAGAGATTCACACTAAGGAATGATCACTTGAGTCTTCGCCACATCTTCATGCAGCCCAATATCAATGCTCGTCAATGGCATTGGATGGATTTTCTTTGCGAGTATGATATGGAGATAGATTATGTGAAAGGGAAGGATAATGTTGTTGCAAACACTCTCATCAAGAGGAGACATGTGGTTATGGCCACTTTAGTGAGCATAGATTTACAGAGTAGGATTCTACATTATCTTCCTCATGATAGTTTCTACATTACAGCTAGAGTAGAGATCGAGTCATAGAGACCCCTTGAGGAAAAGTTTGAAGGATTTTCATTAGAGGTAGATGGCATTCTCAGGCATAGAGACCAGATTTATGTTCCCAGAGATGGAGGCTTGAGGCAGGACATCTTGATAGAGGTACATCGTGCACCCTATTTAGCACATCCCAAGGTTAAGAAGATGCACTCCACTTTAAAATAGTTGTATCATTGGAGGGGACTTCACAGAGATGTGGCTCAATTTGTGTTACGTTGTTTAGAGAATCAGAAAGTGAAGGTCGAGCATCAGCATCTAGTTGGCATTCTCTTTCCGCATACTATACTAGAATGGAAAAGGGACACCATTTCCATGGATTTCATTATTGGGCTACCGATGTTGAGATACCACCACAATGCTATCATGGTCACGGTGGATAAATTAATGAAAGTGGCTCATTTGTTTCCAGTGAAAACCACCGATACAACTAGTGCAGTGGCACGGGTATATCTAGATGAGATTTTTAGATTACATGGGATTCTATGGAAGATTATCTATGATAGTGATCCTTTATATACTTCCTACTTTTAGACTACCATGCAAGAGGGGCACCTTCACCAGTTTCTTCAGTGTCTTCATGAGCAGCAGCTTTATGGGAACCTAGAGAAGTGTGTCTTCTTTCAGTCAGAGGTGTAGTATTTGGGCCACATCATTTCTGGGGAAGGTATCATATTCGATCCTTCCAAGATTCGAGTTATTATGGATTGGCTAACACCCACTAGTGTGACAGAGGTGCTCAGCTTCATGGGTTTAGCAGGTTATTACAGGAGATTTTTTCAGGAGTTCTCTCAGGTTGTGCACCCCATCACTTCCCTTCAGCGGAAAGGGAAGAAGTTTTTTTGGTCAAACAGATGTGAGCATGCCTTTAGGATGCTAAAGGAATGCCTCATGACAACACCTATTCTTAGAGGACCAGATCCGCAGGGTGAGTTTTTCGTATGCACAGATGCTTCTTTGGTAGGATTTGGAGGTGTGTTGATGCAGGAGGGTAGAGTTATTGCTTTTGAGTCTCGTAAACTCAAAGATTATGAGATCAATTATCTGACTCATGATTTTGAGCTTACAACAATTGTTCACACCTTGGTTTGATGGAGACAATTCCTTCTTGGTCAGAGATTCACACTCAGGATTGATCACTTGAGTCTTCGCCACGTATTCAAGCAGCCCAATCTCAATGCTCGTCAGTGGCATTAGATGGAGTTACTTTGCAAGTATGATATGGAGATAGATCATGTGAAAGGGAAGGAGAATGTGGTTGCATATGCTCTCTTTACGAGGAGACATGTGGTTATGGCCACTTCAGTGAGCATAGAGTTTCATAGCAAGATTCTATAGCAGCTTCATCATGACAGTTTCTACATTGCATCTAGAGCAGAGATTAAGTCTAAAAGACCCCTTGAGGGGAAGTTTGATGGGTTTTCATTTGAGTTAGATATCCTTCTCAAGCATAGATACCAGATTTATTTTCTCAGAGACAGAGGCTAAAGGCAAGACATCTTGATAAAGGCACATCGTGTACCCTATTCAGCCCATCCTAGGGTAAAGAAGATGCACACCACTTTGAAACAATTTTATCATTGGAGGGGAATTTGTAGAGACGTAGCTCAATTTGTGTCATGTTGTTTAGAGTTTTAGAAGGTGAAGGCTAAGCATCAACATTCAGTTGGCCTTCGCTTTCCACATGCTATACCGGAATGGAAATGAGACACCATTTCCATGGATTTCATTGTTGGATGACCACAATGCTATCATGGTCATGGTGAATAAATTGACGAAAGTGGATCATTTGTTTCTAATGAAGACCACCTATACAGCTAGTGTAGTGGCATGGGTATATGTAGATGAGATTGTTAGATTACATGAGATTCCGTGGAATATTATCTGTGATTGTGATCCTCTGTATACTTCCCACTTTTGGACTACCATGCAACATGCCCTTGGGATGAAGATCAATTTTAGCATGGCATATCACCCTAAGACAGATGGACATAATGAGTGGGTGAACCAGATCTTAGAGGACATGCTTAGGATGTATGTTATGGATCACCAGTTGAGATGGGAGGAGTATTTATACTTGGTGGAGTTTGACTACAATAATAGTTTCTAGAGTTCGATAGGCATGGATCTTTTCCAGGCATTGTATGGTAGAGAGTGCAAGACACCTCTTAGTTAGGATAGGTTAGAGGACAGGGTTTCTCTTGGGCTAGCTTTACTACAGGTCATGGAGCAGCAGTTGGATATAATCAGACAAAGACTGTAGGAGGCACATGACAGGTAGAAAATGTATGCAGATCAACATAGGACCGACTATAGTTTCGATGTGGGCATGAATATTTTCCTTCGTGTCAGGCCACATAAGAGCCCCATCTATTACGAAAAAGATTCTAAGTTAGCTCCTAGATTAGTAGGCCCCTTTGAGATCTTGGAGTGTATCAGTCCTTTGGCTTACTGTCTAGTGTTGCTACCTAGCTTGTCTTGCATCCATGATGTGTTTCATGTTTTAGTAATTAGGAGATATATTGAAGACTCTTCTCATGTGCTAGATTAGACCTCATTGTAGGTGTAGGATTAGGGGTAGGTGATGGTGGAGCCCGTTCGCATTATAGAGCGCAAGACCCTGATCCTTCGAGGTAGAAAGATTGACCAGGTTCGAGTGAAGTGGGACAAATATGATGAGACTATGGCTACATGGGAGGATGCTACTTTGCTACGAGTTCAGTTTCCACACCTATTCTAGTGACTTCTAGGAGGAATTTTAGTCTAAGGGGAGGGGGATGTAGTACCCACTTCCCTTCGACACCTTTTGATATTGATTATGACATTGTATCGACTATACTTGTGGACATTATTGTAACTTTTGATTTGGCATGATGTTAGATGTTTGAAATCATGGACTATTGTTGATTTTTGATTCATATATGGTGCATGTGGTATTGGAAACATTTTATATCCTTGTATTATGCTGATTGACATGGTTATATTTATATATGTATTTTGGACATGTGTTATTTCGTCATATCAAGTAGACCTAGAAAATTGAACTAATCTTGTGATCATGTGGTTATGAATGAAATTGTAAATGATATTGTTGCTTGCTTGGATGATGTTTTGATTCATATATATAGATGATTTGGAGTTATATTCTATATTTATTTTGGATGTTTTGATGTGGCCATGAGGCCAAAGGAGGTAATTGTGTTTTAGAGGTAAACATGTCACAACAAACATCGGGGGATTGGAGACCAACCACATTGAAATTCTAGATGAATTCAATAAGGGTCACCATGGCAACGTGTATTTGTTATTTGAGTATGTTTGTATTATTGTTAGGGGTTCCCATGCGGGGATCACCTTTGAATGTGACCAAGGGGTTATGTGCATTCTTTTATTTTGTTCCATTTGTTTAATTTTAGTATGTAGTTTTTAGTGATGTATTTTCCCCTTCATTATTTATTTAATTGGTGTCAAGATTAGTGAGTGATCATGTTGTTAAATTAATTAAAATGGGTCAAAATAATACATTTATTAGAGTTGATGGCTCTTGGTTTGTGTGTTTTAAGTAATGTGTAAGTAGCTTTAAGTGTGAAACACTCCACTTTCCTTTTGAAATTTGGATATGTCCTTAGGGGCTTATTTTGGAGGCTTGTGGGACAAGTTAAACTTGTCCCACACCTCTTAAATTGCTACACCAACCCTACCTATGGGCTAGGGAGTCAAAATTAAGTCTTGTTATGTATTTTGGGAAGACAAATAATAGGTTTTTATTGCTCCTTTTTGCATGAAATTAATTTTGGTCCTTAAGTATCATGGGCTTGGATTGTGTGTGTAAGTAAAAGGTCATTTATTCACCCTCCTTATTAATTGTCCCTTGGAGTTTGAAGTTGTCTTGTGAGGTGGAGTTGATGATGAGTGATGTGAAATCCTACATGGAGCCACCTCATCCTCCTCTCTCCCTTTTTTATTTATTCGAATTCTTTTGTTGTTTTGGGGGTTACTTTATGTTGGTCTAGTACTCTTGCAATTAGAAAGAGCTAGAGGATTTTGAATGCTTGTGGATTTGTCGGTGCTTTGGGACTATTTGGATTTGAATAAGTTTGTTGTTGAAATTTTGGATCAAGCTCTATCATGGAGAGGTAGGAGCTTGACTCTTGTAAAAAGATTTTCTTTCTATATTGTGCTTATGTGAATGTTTTTGAATGTTTGGTATGTTTGTTGGTTGGTTGGGTAGATTGCCTAGGTGTGGTGTAGGAGAAGACTATGGGGATCTTTTTTGGGGAGGCATAAGAGTTATTTGTGGAGGGATTTTAGGTTGGGTGTTCCACCTTGGACAAGAAATACCTTGCATTTCTTACTTTTTGGGGAGGCATAAGAGAATGGGGAAGCATAAGAGGTACTTGGGGGAGGCAAAAGAGTATGTAGGGGTTTGAGATGAATATTTTGACGGGTTTTTAAGGTGTCACCTATTTCCCATTGGGGGGTATAAGAAACTTTCCCCATAGATCTTACTCTTTTGACCTTTGTGTGATGAGGCCTTGTATATTTTGTTACTATCCTTCTTGTGACTGTAACTGCATTTTATTTTAGACTGTTATATGATTGTAAAATCTTTTTTGTGTTGTGGAAGTCTGTTTGTTGCCATGAGTTGAATCCATTTCCTATTGTAATGTGGTTGGGGCTTGGGGGCCAATGAGGAGGAAAACTTCTCCTCTTCATTAGAATTCTAGTTGGGTGTAGAGTGTTGTTTCTCCCGTTGTTTTTTGTGACCAATTTGAAACATGGCGGATCTCTTGTTGCTGCTCTTGGAGTTGTGTATAAAGAAATTTTTTGCAGTTCTCCTTGGGTCCCTCATTGTAAAATTTCCCACTTTAAGTGGATTACTTTGTAATAATATTTGTAGTGAAAAGTTGCTTTGTTTTTTGATATGAAAGTTGTATTTGTATGTGAAAAAGGAATGAGAAAGAGTTATTTGGTATATTTTGGCAAATAGAAAAGAAGTGTAAAAGGAATTATTTCATTTAATTGAATTTTGATGTACCTTCCATCAAATGGTGTTACACTTGTTTAAAATTTTTTGTTGTGAGTATATTGTAAACTCCTTGTTTAATGCTGGAAATGCCTATGTTAAAATTGTTGCATTCCTCTGTATTATTTGATTGACATGTTTTGAAAATAGAATTACATTCTTGTTTTTCACATATTGAATGAATTAAATTTAAACATTGTAAATTAGTTTGGAATGAACTTAACATTTAGAGTATGGTAAATGAAAATATATCAATTCGGGTTTGAGTATGTTTTCCATTTGGATTCACTGTAAGACTTGCAAATAAATATAAGAAAAACATACAGAGTACTTTGCAACAATGAAAGACAAGATAAAACATTAAAACGAACTAAGGATGATCAAAACACATTCCAAAATAGTTTGTATTGCCCTTACAATTTACACAATTCATCTTTAATCGGGCAAGAGGTAAAATAATGCAATTTCACATAAAAGAAAGGGAAATTCGTATTGAAATCTCAACCGTTTCTCAATTAATCCATACAATCCATTTGAAATCCTTCAAGTGCATTTCTCCATGCCTATTTGGTATGTTGAAGAAGAAAGAATAGCGGATTAGACCAATTCTGGTAGTTGAAAAATTTTAGTTCACATTTTAATGGCAGGAAAGAAGTCTCCTTAAAAATTCACCCATCTAAAATTGTTGAAAATAAGATATTATGCTTCCTATACAAAGAGGAGTTCGCGCCATTTTCAAAAAGTCTTTATTTGCTCAAATTCGAGCTTCGAGTCAAAAGTTATGGCCATATGAAGTTTTTACTTCATTTGGTTTTTAAAAAACTAACTGTCAAAAAAAAAAAAAATTGTAAATCAGATCCGCGGGCCAAAAAAATTACTTAGGGCATTTTTTTTAAAAATGCAAAAAGTCACAAGTTCTCCCGCTACTCTGCAAGCCTGATTGTTACTTTTTCCCAAAAAAAAAAATTCTTCCGTGGGTTCGCCGGCCAGCACCATCAAAATTTTCTGTAAAAAATAATTTGGCAAAAATTCCTATGTCACCCTGCCAGCCCGCCTTCCCATAGGTCACTGTTGGACTAACACGTGGCTTCACTAGGTGTCGGTAGAGGCGCGGGTTGTTTTTAACCTTCAAGCTTTTTAACACAAATGTTAATATTTCTAAGTTTTCCCCGACGGTCTACTCCCCGCTTAAAATTTTGGGCATGACACGTGGCATCTCTGGGTGTTGGTGGAGGCGCGCCTCATTCTAAAATATTTTTCCTTTTTAACAAACGGGTTAGAATTCAAGTTACCTATGACGACCCACATTCCCGCATGGGCTTAAAAACGTGCCAAGTGTCCCTTGCGGCTTGGGAAATTTTTTTTCCCTGGGACCGTAGGTCGACCTTTGGGAAAATTATCTTCCCTAGACCCACAAGGTCACCTTTGGGAAAATTTTCTTCCTTGGGCCCGCAGGCCCGCTTTTGGGAAAATTTCCTTCCCCAAGCCCGTAGGCCCGCCTTTCGGAAAATTTTGTTCCTCAAGCCCACAGGCCCACCTTTGGGAAAATTTTCTTCCCCAGGCCCACATGCCCACCTTTGGGAAAAATTTCCTCCCCAGACCCGTCGGCTTATAGCTTACAAAATATGAGGAGTTAGGAGGACTTTTTTATATGATTGGAAAGAGGAAGAAATTTCCTATCTAATGGAAATGTTTTTAGGAAACCCTAAGTGCATTAAATATGTGAAAACTCAGGTTGAAGTGTAAAGATGAGTCTGAGAGTGGGTAAATGGGAAGTTACTCCTTATTAACTTAAATGTATAATTTTAAAGCATGGGTTGACCTTTTTTTAAAGGTTCACGTTAGGGGATAAGAGAATATTTTTCTAACCCATGTAAATAAGAACCTCAGTTATTGTTTAGACCTAGTGAAATTAAAAACCTTGGGCATTTAATTTTTTTTGGCCCCTTTGACCCTCTAAAATTAATGAAGGAATATTTAACTATAGTGTAAATTTAATTGTTTATTAAATTAACACCTAAGAGAAACTTAACTATGTTTGGGATTAATTACCCTCATTAATTTTGTAATGTGGATCTAATGTTTGTTACAACGGAAAAATTTCATTTATTAAATTATAATGGACTTTGAATATTTGTTGTAACAACTATTGCTTGAAGCCTGGTAGTGGTCACACTTTTCAAAAAAAAAATTCCATAATTTTCCTATCTAAACCTAGGTTGTTTTGGGTCTAGAGTGATTGTTTTAATAGGCGTTAAATTTTCGGAACAAAGGGAATATAAATATACCAAAATAATAACAATTAAAAATAAATATAATAAATGTATCTATATGAAATTCACCAATAGATATCAATTTCAAGGTTTTTAGGTTTGATTTTTGACATACATCTTTAATCAACAACTTCAATAAATTCTCTATCAATTTCCTAGTTGATTTGTGAAAAATGGAATAATCTAGCTATGTGATAGTGTCAGTCTAAAAAATATCTATTCAAGAAAAAAAGACCCAAACATTACTAGGCCAAGATCATAGTATTTTTTAATTGAATTTTGCAAGAAAATAGAAACAAAAAAATTTAAGTGACACTTCAATAGAAGTCAAATTTATGAATGAATTGTCACATGACGGTCAAATGAAAGTCAAATTTAATAACAAGAATAAAATTGAACAACGCATTCCATTACAACATTGCCCGCCATTGTAATAACTCGCATAATAAAATAAAATAAAAATATACACTACTTAAAAATAAGTGTCGTAATGCGACTAGTTCCTGCCTAAGTGTTTGTTAAATTATTTAGAACTATTGCATACACCATTTGAAATAAAAATATTCAATTGTGATAATTGGTTGAAAAAAAATTGAGCAACAGAAAAGCAGATCGTTACCTTGCCTTTGGGGGGACTAATAAGTTAAATTTATATATTTTTTAAAACTATTGCATAGACCATATGAAATAAAAATAGTTGATTGTGATTGGTTGAAAAAAATTTTGAGTAATAGAAAGTGGATCTTATATATGGGTAAATAAGATTGAAATAATTTATTTAATTTGTATTGTTTTTCAAATGTAAAAGGATGAAGTAAATTTGTGGGGTAAAGTCAATTAACATCAAAGTCTCCAAGAATGGGACAATGCTCCATAAAAATAGCTTTTCGAATTATTGTCGTGTAAATAAGATTGAAATTATTTATTTATTTTGTATTGTTTTTCAAATGTAAAGTACTCAAGTAAATTTTGTGAAGTAAAGTCAATTAACATCCAAGGTCTCTCAAAAGAAGACAATGCTCCACCAAAAAAGGTTTTTGGATTATCTCATTTTATTGTATGGAAATAATAAAGATAACGAAAAAAAAATCTATCAACCAATCACATACATAAAAATTAGTATTTATAAATAAAGAACAAAATATATATTTTGTAAAATTATTGCATAGAGCATTTGAAATAAAAATAATTAATTGTGATTACTTGAAAAAATTTGAATAATAAAAAAGTGGACCAATTAGATGACTCCATGTTATACTATATACATTATATACCTTGATTACCGTCTACATAATGGTATGTGCACGGTACGGCTCCCCTCTATTTTAACCGGAGCGCGACGTGGTTTTGATAAATTTGGCAACAAATTTTTTAATCACGGAATCAATATTATGTGAGGTTGAACAGGAACGACATATTTGCATATCAAAATCTAATACTTAGACGATAATGTTACACTATTACATTACGAATCTCAAACTAATGCGCAACGGATAAATGACGCTCTTAACCTAAATACGGAAATGTCTGAGCAGAGAAGAAGAGGAGACATCGAAGTATGTATGTAGACAGATTAATAGCGGAACACATATAGCACGGGGAAGAATCTGTTAGCTTTCGCTGGTGGGAATGTGAATGGCCACATGCAATCCACTTCGTTCTACTGTCTGATCACTGCCCCGGTTAAGACATTCATTATGTTGCTCTGTTCCAGATGATCCACTCGTACTGCTTAACAATGCCTTCTCGCCTGCTAATGCTGATTCGTCTTCTTGAATAGCTGAATCCTCTGGTTGTGATCTGTGACCAGTTTCCACAGACTGATCAGATAAATGGGCATTCTCAACGCTGGCTCTGCAAAGAGGGCAAGTAGAATGCGAATGAAACCACATATCAATACAATCTACGTGAAAACTGTGATTGCAACTCGGCAACATTCTTCCCTTCTCGTTCTCCTCGAATTCACACAGACAAACGGCGCAGCGCAAACCATCATTAACACTTTCAGGTCTGTACACAAAAACAGGGAGGGCATCGACCATGCTCCTGCCGAGCCCCAGTCTCGTCGACCGAAAAAAGTAATCCTCCGCCCCTCTCCACGAAAACCTCCGATCTCGGGAAATCCTGAGCCTGCGCAGATGGCGGCCTTCACTTTCTCTGAAACGGTCGGCATACCGATTACGGAAGTAAGCATAGTAAAGCGTAACAGTTAAAAGAAATACCATACACAGCATCGCCATAGCTGAGAGGACCAAAGTACCGCCCCATTCGAAATTCTTAGCCGTCTCCGCACCGACGATTTTTTGGGGATAGTGAAAACTGCCATTTTTGTGACTATTTCCCTCACAATTTTCTGACATGTCCACCAAGTCGACCTTATTTGGACAAGGAGCTTCCTCAAATGGCCATTTATCGATTGAATTGGGGTCATGTTTATATCTGAGTACAAAATTCTTTACAACAGTCAATCCCAATACGTGGAAATATCAATCCAAAGAGAAAGTGGAAGCGAAAATGCGTGCATGACTTCGGTCTTCGCGAAGGCCGCGAAGTCGTTAGTAAAAATCGCTGAGTGATAATGATTTGCCGTGTTGCGTAAGGCCTCCTCTTTGGAAAGGTCAATAAGTCAATACTGTCAATTCGTATAGATGTGTTCGTCACGCATATCCGGAGTCGACAGTCGCAGACCAGAAAATTCGTCGCGTTTACGTTTTTGTTCGGACTCGACCTCCCGACGTGGCACATACAAACTTTGTAATGGTAATTGTCTACCGCTATTCGTCGACGTCTTTTATACGCTTAATTTCTACGGCGATGCTGTTAGAACGTTGTAAATCTGTCTCTAAATCTTTCCTTATGACTTCTTAAATTGGTATGTGTTTTCTTCCATTACTAGAGAGAGCCTTGTATGTGTTGGGATGACTAATACTTTCAAGAGATAAAAGGGTAGTTGTAATAAAATCAGTTGTAAGTTGAAAAAATGAGCACGAGTTAGCTAAGGGTATGGGGATCAAAACAACAAATTCTAAATTAAGGGTATTATATTTGTATAAAATACTTATATAAAATAAGGTCATGATATGACGAATACTGCCAAAGGAGATGGTTTTAAAGATGTGGGAGAAAAAATTATATATGGAAAATATTTAAGCAAATTCAAAAGGAAAGTCTTTTTAGAGTTTAAGCTTATGAAGTTAATATTATAGACATCAAAGTATGATGGAGATGTGGGAGTATAATGCGAAATGTAAAAGCATTATAGGTCTTTTTATAGGTGTATGTGTTATATCTTCAGATGTTTTAATTGCAACATGTAGATTACTGTTTCCCATTTTTAAAAATATATATTTTTGAAAAATAACGTATTGAAAATAACTAATGAATATTATTGTTTAGGAAACTATAATATAGGATTAAAATCTTGTAACAATATTGACTTTGTGAAAAAATATTTTCCAGTCACATAAGTATGTGTAGTATATTGAAAAGCAGGTGTAAAATCTCAACGTTGAAGTCGATTATTGACAAAAATAATATTAACAAATATTCCAGATTGTAAGTGAAGGTATAAGTGATTGAATTGTGCTTATATTGAAACATTAATTTGAATACTAATTGTATTTGAACTACTCATTCGAATAAACTTCATACAAATGTATATGATTTCAAAATTGACCAACTACAAAAGTAGGCCTATAAATAAGTTTTCTTAGAAAATTATACAATTGTAGAAAACCTGAATTGGTCAACAACTCGACAACAAAATACATTGTGAATTTTACAGAAGCATCATTGAATGGTGTCTTGGTAAACACTGCATGCAGTTTACAGTTTAATCTGCCACCTGAAATATTATTATACGTGTTGCTCTTCTAAACACCCCACGTGCATGACGTGCATGTGTATCCACCCTGATCACTGCTATCCCGTATATATACAATATTCTTCTGCTTCTTTCAAGGACATCAATAGTCACATATAGTGGGAGATCAACAACAATGAAGAAGTAGTTGGTGTTGAGTTTCTTAGTAGAAACCCTTATAATTTTCATCTTCGACCCCCTTCACATTGGCAGACTATGATGAGAGTCAAATAGGCCCTTCATAATTCCTAGTTCATTTGGGCAAAGCATGTTCCTTGGGAGCTAAATGAGAAGGACATTCCTCGATACCAAAGCTCCCAGAATTTTCTTATGTAAAGCCAAGTAATTTTCAGTGATTCAAAGTATTCTTGGAGGCTATGTCACAAGGAACAATATACCTTCAATTTCAATCCAGAAAAAGTAAATTTAAATTTAAAACCAAGTCAAATTTCCTTATAAGCAACATTTATCTCCGTTTCTAGCTTTTCTTCCTGTTGTACCGACCTGTATGGATCAATCCCCTACTAGATTAGAACAAAGCATTGAAATTGAATAATAAATTTGTCCACAAACTCTTCTTTAAATTTGTAAAGAGGATTGCGCCAGACCATTATAATTGCAGCTTAGTCACTGCAAGATAACAGTATTCAGGGAAAAAAGTCGATTTGAAGCAGATAGTTGTAGCAGTTTTCACATTCTAAATGTTTGCAATGATTATAAATCTGATAGAACAAAGGAAATTGTAAAAAATATATAGAAAATTAGGAGTGCTAAATATTAGTGTTATGCATGGATAATGTAAAAGCAATTTTTTTATAATGCATTGCTTCTGCATGATGAAATAGTGGAAAGAAATATATATCTTGACCTATTTACCTGCACTTTACTATTGTTTGTATAGTTATAGAAATTTGAACCCACAAAAAAAAGCACTTATGTAATCTGCAATTTACACAACAAATGTCGTGAATTCCATTAGCATAAAAAAAATTTTAATGAGAAATTCATTTCTTCAATTATTCCAACTGTTCAATGGTGGAAAATCTAGAAAACCTCACACTTAGATATTTCTTCGATGAATAAAAATTGGTATATCTATAAAATGCTATAGATTTGACATTCAATAAATGAGATCAATCAGCAGACACACAGGTGGTTGTATATTTAATTTTTGAATAGTTTAAACGTCAATCAATCAATGCCAGCCCTAGGCCACTTCTCCAGTCTCCAACAAACAGCCGCCCATCTGACAAACAACCATAATTCAGTGTCAAATAGAAAAAAAGTTACGCAAACAACCAGGGAGATATTTGAGAAACATACAACCTCAAGCCCTGCGAAAACAGTCCCAAGAAGAAAACAACTAAATGTTTTGGACTGTTATGAATAAAGGCCTTAACCAATACAATTGCTTGAAAACATAAATTTTCACTCCCAGACTTTAGTGGAATGTTATTCAAATAAATGTGGCTTTATTTGATTGGTTCTTGTCAGACCAAGTATTTGTCAAGGTGAAGCATATATACTTGCCTTCGACATTATAATAAAAAAAGCTATAATACACTTGACCGAATTTAATCTCGAGTTATTTTGAAGATAATTTTTATTGAAAAAATATTTTTGTGTTATTAGTGATCCATACATGGCACACATTATTTATGCATCCTCTCTTTATGATGCTCTCAGTTAACCCCACATCCAAACAAGCCCTAGACCATCTAATTGTCATTTTTTTTATAGATAAGATGGTCCTTCTAAACTCAAGTCTAATAAAGTTACAAATGTCGAAAATTTACATGTTGAGTTCATGCATCATAGTCTTGCTATTCTTTATATAACTAATCTTAGTTATTTTATTGTTTCTCATGGCCATTTCTCAACCTAGACATCCCATATCATTCATCCCATCTTTAAATACAAAGATTTCCTTCAACTAGGGAACTACCATACCATCTTGATTGGGCATACTCTGACTAATTTTTTTTTTAGAGTGTTAGATGATTATATCTCCAAGTTCGTAGAGAAAAAATAACTCACGGAAAATTTTTGATTAGGATTTAGAAGGAAGCATTGAACAAGTCATCGTGCATATTCACTATTGTTGCTATTATTGAAAATGCGAAAGTTAACAAAAACATGTTTATTATTATTTTGTACACTTTTATAAGTCATTTGATATAGTCCAAGGCATCTTTTAATTCATTGGCTTGAAGAATTTATATTAAAGAATTCATAGGCCTTTCCAATTTAACAATATCCTTTGCAATAACCTTATATGAGGCAATTTTCGGCCATTATATTCATAACAAAATGGGTGTCATAGATAACATCTAGAGTACCATAAGAGTGAAACATAGATTTCCATTCCGCTACATGAAGCTTTCAAGGAGCTTCCCCAACCTGATCCAACTATTGAAAGAAATCATCCTACATTCAACCTATGTCAAGTAAAGGAAGAACAAGTAAGCAATTTGTTAAGAAGACCCTGCATGTTTATATGTCTATAATTGTAAGCAAACACTTAGTTCATAATTATATGATTGACTCAAGTGGAACACTTATTGTAATGCCTACTATTTGGCCATATAAAAAGTAACTGAAAAATCGACAATTCTTTTTATATTATATGATGCAACATGAGAAAGAGGTTGCATTGATCACAAGACACGTATTATAAATTAAGTGAACATAAAATTTACTAAGTCTCTTTCACATGTATTATATTTTCTTATTTAGAGATTAATACTTATCCAAGAGCATGCATGAAAGTAGATTTATGACACAACAGCTTCACATTTCAAACGTGGGTTATTTCGTTGCTAGGATAATTCCAGGCATGGTAAAATTGCATAGTTTTTGCACCCGCTACCTGTTTTGGAGGGGATCATCACATGTCTGACTTCAATGGTTGGACATGAAAAGGTTTGTTATGCAGCCCATAGAATAAAAATTTGGCATGACCATTAATTTACATTACTACAAGACACATGTATAAATTATAGTTTGAACACAAAATTTACTGAGTCACTTTTACGTGGATTGTATTTTTTAATTCAGAGTATAATACTGTATTCTGGAGGCCAGGATGAAACTGTTAGAGTATGGGACTGCCAAACATGGCCAGGTCATTTTAAACTTTGAGTTCAATTTCATTTGGATGTGATTCCAAATATTTGCAGTGTGTTTTTCAATGCTACCCATTTAATGAATCATGACATGTCAACTATCAACGTTATTAGTCACAAAGAGGTTAGGACCAATAGAATACAACTTGAAGGGGTTCATGATCTGTCAACATACATTGCCTGGATGTGATTTGCATGACTGTTGCCTAACCCATGAATGTGATTTGCTGCTTTATCACAGGGATAATGTCTTCTAGGCTTGAATCCATGTCAGTCCATTATATCAATTGTAGTGTCTATGCAACTCGGAACACATGGTCCACTGGAAAATACCTTGCTACCAAGGTGTCAGATCAACTATAGGGTCTCGGAGACTTCAGAATTTGAAATTTCCCACAATATTTTATACTGTTTGTTCCATCTTTGCATGTAACAGTGTAGCAGTGTTATCAAGTTGGGTGCCGACCATTGGACTAATACTACTCAAGTGATGAGGTCCATGGATCATTTGTTGGTATTCCTAATATATGTTAAGGTATCTGAAGGGAACCAAAATTAACCACTTTATCTCGGATTCATTCCAGTTTTATTTAGCAGGAAATATAATCTTTATCCTTGTAGTACTCAATACTCATGGCACATGGGAAAATTGGGGCTGCATTTGCTTGGAATATGTTTCTCTACAGAGCTGATGTTTGGATGGCACCTAGTTGAGCCTAAGTGAAGGCTATACTTGTTGTTGGCAATGGCATGCTACTGGCAGGAATTTATGTATGTAATCTTTGTGAAATTATTTTTTAGAGTGCATTATATTCAATACTCCTTTGGAGAATGGTGTATTGTGTCATACACGTAACCATAATCTGTTTAATAGATACATGCTTTAGAAAGTGCCGTTGAGTGTCAATCCACATCCACTAATATTATTATTATCACCTGCCATTGTAATCACTTCTTGTTTTATTCTGTAGGATGGCAATATTTTGGCATGGAAATTTAGTCCTGCATCGAATACCTTTGAGCCTGCCGCTTCCCTTTCTGGTCATACAATGCCTGTGGTCACATTAGTTTCAGGAGCAGACAGACTTTACTCAGGTTCTATGGATCATACAATCAGAGTAAATCTCTTTTACTTTATTTTTCATATAAACTAACATTTTAGGTAAGTTTTCCACTTGACATCATTAGAAGTTTGTAATTTATGTGTCAACCATATCCAATATTTACTTATTTAATTTTGTTCTTCCCTCATTTACATTGTGAAGTTAAGTCAAAGGAAGTCTATATTGAAAGTGGGGTTCCACACTATACATTGTAAACAATTCCCATATACCCCCATTGACACACGACTACAAAAGGATAAAGCAAAGGTTAGTTTCACGCTTATATTTCCTTCTTCTATGATGAAGTATCTTCTTACGAATAATATTAAATCAGGTAAAATTAAACTTTCACAAAATTTAATCGTTATATTTCGTTATATTATTCAAAAACACCAGGACCTACCCTTACAATCTTTTTATTACCCCCTTTTGCAAAAGTAAAGTACTAGCTACCAAGTTTTTTGAGTTCAACATTTATGTCGGTTTAGAGTAACTACTCGAGATTTTTCTAAAGATTCGACACCCCAAAAGATTCATGAAAAGATACGGTAAGAAAGGATCAGTACCTATAAGTGGAACATTTACCCACCACTAATTCAAACATGAGTTAAGCAACTTAACACTTGAAGAAAAGGGTTTTCACCAAAGTCAAAATACCGTAGCCATATGGTTTAGGTTGAGTTTGAGACAACCAAATTTAAAACTCATTTCAACTAATGTTGTAACTGTACCATTTTAATTAACCACTTCCCATGTTTACAAGTGGCAGATTAAACACTAAACAATTGGATGCATTTTTGTAGGGAACATATGATTTGAATAACAAAGCAAATAAAGGTAAAAATGTTCAAAGGTTGGCGCATGCTCTATATATATGAAAACTATATTATTTTCCAAGCATATGACTCCAGAGGGGTCAATTTTAAGTTCTCTTCTAAAATCAAACAAAAATTTGAGATTTTACCTTAACAACCACAAGCACAACTTGTAATGAAATCTAAGTCAAAATTATAACATAGTAAATTCATCATCTCAATAATTCTTGTACACAATACAAGCAAATAAATAATTTTTTTATTGTATTAATAAAAGTACATTTAGTAAAGAAAATTATATTTCTAACTCCTTTAAAATTAAACTTTTCGCAAATAACAACTTTAAACTTTGTTTTCCATCATTATTTCAAATCTCGGTACCCCACCTACAACCTATCATGTTAGTGTAAACATGGCTAGTGAAAATAAATGTTGGCATGTCATTCCCACTATGAATAAAATTTTCACATATATATTATTTTCCACATACAATAAATTAAAAGCTTTTACAATACAATAGAGGTAAGAACACAAGTACAATTTCATTTCATTTTCAAGATGAAGCATGATAGAGAGAGGAGAGAGAGAAAACACACCAATTTTCCATAAGAAACAAAATAACGCCAAGTGTCATCAAAGAGATCTATAGAGTTGTGTAATAGAGTTTATAGGTTTTGCAACCTACAAAAATACGTTACAAAAAACTATTTTGAGGTAATTTTCTCGAAGCTATTGATTGATTATGATAGTCCTAGAGAAATACTAGAGGTGTCTAGTGACCAAAAATATTTTCTTGATGTGGGGGCCTAAATCACGGGCCAAAACTAGACTAACTTTTCAATTTTTAGCAGCTGATCAAAGCAGTAAAATAGTTGACTAATCCCTCAGATGTGCAATGAAATAATGTCAAAATATCATCTAAGGTACTTATAGAGACTGACATGAAATCTCATGTCACCAATGAGCATGATAATTCCATAACTTACCCACTATGGGGTTTGGAGCGATGTTTTGCGTGTCATTGAAATTAATGTTTTATTAAATTTTAGGAAGGTGAACATGTGATAGGATTACATGGAAGCCAAGTTTAATTCTCTAACAAGCTAGATACGGTTATCCAGTTCTATCATCCAAAAGTTCTAGGTTTTACATAACATGGTTTGAGAGTGTAGCTGACACTAAAAGGGGGTCATGTCAGTTCTAAAGGATGTAAGGTAAATATATCCATTATGTGTGACAAGTCATTTTACTAACCATAACCATACTATTCATTTAATTAAAAATTTCACTAGCACTATGAAGGGAAAATCATAAATATGAAAGCATGTTGAAAATAGGGAGAAAACCATTCCTGTTCATAGTAAGATGACAAGGGAGGTGCTCTAATCTAGTTTGAACACGCGCAAGCTAGACTTCCATAACTATGAAACCATTCTCTAACCAGTTCAGGGGCATTAGAATGTTTCCACATAGTCACCTTTGTTTCTGTACCAAGCAAAAAATTCACACAACCATCGTAAGTTTAAATAGCTTGTTGATAAAAAATGTTTAGAGGTTTCTCAAGATAGCCCGCACTTGACAAATGATCAATCTTGAAATACAAATCTATATAACCACTACATATTTAAATGGTCTATTGATAATATAGTCTCGATTTTTCTTCATATACATGCACTTATTTACCCATTAGAATAAAACATAAAATAATCATCCATGGTCAGGGGATATTTTGTTAGACCACATTTTCTTTAGGAACATTACCAAACAATTTTTTTGTAACCCAATCTTTGTATATCATGTAGCTATTGCAACTAAATTGTTAGAAAAAATTCCTTTATCCTCCATGTTTTGATAGGTGCACACACCCTGCTCACAACGATACACAGTTTTTTCTTTCTAAAATAATAAAAAAATAAATCTTACGAGGTCAGCTAGATCTTCCTTGGGACCATGTTTCCTTATGGAACTTGCTTGAAATTTTCCCTACCTTCTATGCACCCTCACACACAGTTAGCAAAGCATAACTAAAACTGATTTAATTCCCCTTTCCACTTTATTATAGCAGATGCGTTCACTTCTTGTCAAAACATTCCCATTTTATGATAAGTGCGTGGAGGAGTACTAACATGTAAAGGTTTGGTTGTTCCCCTATCATTAGTATTTTGCCAATAAATAAAAAAAGGACCAGAAAACAAAAAGCACCCAATCATGCTCCCAAAGCTCATATCTTGGCGCGTCCAGAGATGATAAAACATCATGGACACCCTGCACATGGCCTGAAGAATTATCCCATTGTGGCGCAAGCTGGGAGGCGTTGGTAACAACTACTGTTTTGGATCAACCACTTCTCCAAAGGCATTTTCATTGTTGTGTCCAACGCACTCCTCAGCAAATCCATTTTGCAATGCCTAGAAACGGTTGGAAACGTGGTATTAGGCATCCTCGAGCCATGATGGCGCTTCAAGGATCCTATACTCCCCCATACAGCTGAAGATACAAAACGATAACCAAAAAATCTTTCTCCCAGCATGTATTTCCATGACACAGACCAATGTGAACCATTTTTAAACAAAAAAAGTAATTAAAAATTAACATCACATTCTTTAAGGCATTTTTTGTGTCAGTGATATGCGTTGTTTCTTCTCCTAAAAATTTATTTTTCCTGTGGGGTTTCCAAATGTCCTTTTCTTTGGTTAAGATGTGCACAAAAACAAACCAAACAAACGCATTTTTTCAATACACTTTGTTAGGTAGCTCAAATATCCCCACGTCCCGTTGTCACTTTAAAATTTGGTCAAACGAGTCACATGTTGTTTAATTGTTTTATTGATTTATTTTACCCAAAATATTCTCACCAATGTTGACGACTAACTAGGAGGGGGGAACTACATCTCTCCCCCCTTATAAGAGAATCGTTCTAGATGGGATATAATTCCGGGTAGAAAAGATGATAGGTAAGAAAGTAAAGTTTAACAATGACAAATGTCGTGTACAAAATTTACTTGTCACTACAACGCAACTACCAAAAGTCAAGTAGAATTTACAATTTACTTCAATTGTTTAAGTTCTGTGAAGATTGGTAGTTCTCTCTATTAGAGTGAGTCCAAACCAAATTTCATTATAATAACACTTGTTCCAGATATGCAATCAATTTCACAAAATTCTCATTAAAGGATATCTTCAGAGAGGAGTTGATAGGTAAAATGGGGGACTTCATCATCAAGGTTAACAGAAGAAGATCAGAAATGATGCAAATAAAAGAAATTGGTTCTACTGTCTCATAGGCTATTTTTAGCCTCGTAGATGATAAAAAAAAATTCATTTCATTTCACTATGAAAACTTGTTTGATATGGTGTTTTCTCGTGAGTGTATTTTTAGTTATTAGTTTTCTTAGAAGCACAAGTGGGTTGGCTTGATTTTTCATAATATTTTTCATTGTTCACTAGTGTCATCTCATTACTTCTATTGTTTAGCCAATAGAATTCACTATTTTATTTTGTAAAGTTTTCAACAATACAATATAACTCGAGGTCGTCCAAGACCTAAAACCATAACATAGACCACTTCACATTCACATGACATTAATTCAAACAAGACCATTATCCCAAGTAAATATTGATTCCACAACAAGGAAGTGTATACACATAACATTAATCGCATCAACGTGGAAGAGAAAATTATCTAGACACAAGTCTTTGATGACTCGAGAAGATTACCATAAGAACACCACCATTCATCACCAAGAGTAAACCACCTACCTATGAGAGGATTGTAGCATAACACCCCAAAAAAAATCCCCTACAACATATAATCCATACAAAAAGGTATATCATGAGGTTTGTATAAGACATAATAAAAATGGGTATGACAAATCACACCTATAGTTAGGTCCCTAAGACCAAAAATAACATTATCACTTTGTAATATTCCCGATGAATCCATGTATAACAATATCTGTTAACGAAATATGTAGTCTTTCATCTCAACCCTTCCTTAAATAATCTAAAAGAAGCCAAAAAACGTATCAAGTGTCCCATCTATATGTTTTTCAGTGAGTCTCGCATTCCAAATTACACTATTCTCAACTAATCTAAAATATGAAAGAGTGCATAATCTCAAGCTCAATCTTGAAGTTTGAAATGAATAACGTATCTTTTACATTGGTAAAAACATCATCCTAGGATGCAAGGAGAAACAAAAATAATTGTCAAATCCACCAACTATAATGCATGTCATAGAGGAAACTCCGCCTATAAGAATTCGAGTACTATAAAAGTATGTCAACCATAGAGGACTACGCATCATATGTATCTCTGCCATAAGAGGAATAAATGTCATAAGTTTAACTCCAACATAAGACGATTGAGTACCATAAAATTCTCTCAGCCATAAAGGACTAAGTATCATATGTCTCTCCACCATAGGACGACTGAATATCATAAGTGTCACTCCACCATAGGAGGACTAAGTACCTAAAAGTATCTCAACCATAGAGGACTAAGTATCATATGTATCTCCACCATAGGAGGACTAAATATAATGAGTGTCACTCCACGATAGGAGGACTGAGTACCAAGTATCCAAGTGAGGACGGGTCACTCTATGGTCATAGACACATTGAGCCCTGTCACCTCAAAACCAAGGGAATGTTACTACATCACCATCGATGTAGTCATGACCCATTGGGAGTACCCCCATATGACATGCACACACCATACAACAAGATAGAATAAACTCATGAAGAAAACAAGAAAATAACATTAAATTATTGAAGACATTTAGCCAAGCGGCTTTAAAACCATAAGCTTCGAGTTCTAGAAATAAATAAAACCAATAATTCTTGGCAACCAAAGCAAATGGCCAAGTAGCCACATTCAAACTTCAAAAATATGGAAAGAAAGAAAAAATGAACAAGAGTCACGAAGCTTCTCAATAAAACAAATAAATAACTTGTTGTTTTTATGGAAATTCCAAATTACAAATAAAATACACATATAAATATTCATATCACATTCACTATGCAGCCTTTAATGGCCACCAATAGGGGTACCCAAAACACCGAGTGAACATCATAGCATATAATCATGATACTGAAAAGAAACTGTCAATACCATACTGTATGGTTGAGTCAGATATTCCACATGATATTTGCGTGGCTCAAATAAATACACTTGTATCTAGAAATAACAATATACCCAAATAATCTCACCTTGAACAGGAACAAAAGGTTCTCTTCCAAAAATGTTATCACTTAGAAATTCATGCGATTAATAATGTCAAATAGTCTAATGGTGTTCATTGCATTTGTCAAAGGGTTATAAGTTAGAAGATCTGAGAGGAAAATGGAATTTGTCAATACATCAATGAAAGATTGAAGAGCATAGAAATTTAATGATTTAAAAGAGAAGTCATATCATTTAAATTATTTTACTAAGACGAGTCAATGTAATATCCATAATGTAGTATGCAAGGAAATGAAAAGGGTTAAAATCTAGGTAAATTTTTCTAAGGATGAAACCAAATATCTCAAGTGTCAGATATTGCCATGTATAATAAAATATAATTGTCAAATGTCTCATGCATAGAAACTGTCAATTACCATATCCAACTGTCATAACCACTGCCGAAGATAACTCATGAGCTACTGAAAAACCACTTGCTAACTTCCAAATATATCTCTAATTGTCATCTATAATGATATTTTCTAAAATAACTGTAATAAACAATCAATATATCAAAATCTGAAGAAATTTGTAGTTTCTGTCATAATACAAGCCTATACAAGGAAGTGGGGACCCATTATAGGACATGCTTTCTAGGAAAAACATACCTAGGAAAACAAGTGGACCCGATTACATCACCATGACTGCACATGGTAAGTGCACAAACATGGGGGGCCAAAAGGGGGTAAAAAGGGGACATATTTTTTTTGAAATCAACGAAACCTAAACTTCATCGAATAATTTGGCATGCCTATGCTAAAAATTTGACAAAGTGATAACAATAAGTACTGTAGAGGTCAGAATCTAGTTTCTAAACTATTTTTTTTTTTAAAATGGTTGAGATTAAGAGGCTCAAATGTGGTGTGTACACAAAGTATGTCTATTTTAGTGTAAAAAGGATAAGAACCTATTGTGTGTGCGCCCACCCCATCTTTTGAGTTGTATAATTTTTTTGTCAAATCCGCTTGGTAGAAAGTTAGCCAAGACCATGTATGAGGTCCCACTAATTTTTCATAATTTCTAGATGAATATATAATTTTTTAAATTAATTTTCAAAGTACACATATCCTAAAAATGAAATATTTTTGTGTGCACCCCCATAACTTTGAGAAAAAGTCATTTTTTTAGTTTTCTTTAGTGCGTGTAGAATGGATTTTAGAAAAAACCATTTTAAAAAAAATATGGATGAAAAAATCATAAATTGTGCACCAAAACATATGTATAGGTTTTTACTAGAAAACAAGGCACTAGTAAAAGAAATTATGGATGAAAGCCTTAAACTAATCAGATTTTAGAAAGAATTATATCGTCATCAAGGTAAAAATGAGCTTGACATCGTAGTATATTTTATTATTGAATATTATGTTTTAATGTAGGAGATATTAGGGTGCACACGTGAAATTTTGATGTTTTTTCTGTCAAACATGGTTTTAATCACACAATACACAATCCAAAGCTATGGTTTGGAAATCCAAGCCTTTGGATTGGGTATTCCAAACCCTAAAAATATGAAATGTGAGCACGTTATAACGCGCTTGTGTTATAACACACTCACGTTCATGTTTCTAATGCAAAATATGTCCATTTGGGAGGGATAACGTGGAAAAATACATAGAAAACCATAACGTGAGCGCGTTTTAGCTTGGTAAACCTGAGCTGTAATGTGATCATGTTATGACGTGACTTGGATTTTTCCTTTTTGTATTATAGCGTGACCAAGCCATAACACGAGCGTGTTAAAGCCAAAATGGCAAAAAATGGATTTGTGTTCACTTTTTGGCCCCCCATCTTTGTGCATACTCCCCACATAACACAATAACATGAAGAGGCACGACACTCTTTCAATGAAATGAAAGAGGGTTCAAAACCTAAAAGCGAGGATCACGAGGGATGATGCACACATCAACGAACGTGTGAATGAAAATGCGAAGAGATCTCGAGAGGAGCTCACATTAACCGAATGTGCATGTAAATATTTGAAACACGAGAAGAACCTCGTTAATCCACAAAAATCTCTCTCTATCTCATAGATCAAAATGGGGTGTACATATAGGAGGTGTTGAGTAACCCCCAGTGTTGCAATCATGATAACTTCCAGTGGAGAGGGGAAGTTACATTCCTAGAATATAAGTGTAACTCCTAACAATGACACTGATGCACTGATGCACTAAGAGAATGCCATAACTGACCCCTCATTAACATGTGGACCTACGATATCACCTAAGTGAGATGACTTACCTAATGATGTGGAAAATAACACACACAAACAGCCCCCCTTCATCGTAACTTTGGTTGACGATTGAAAGTTAGAAATTAGAAATGGGTCCCGTTGCACAAAGCTTGATGAGGTACCCATACACAACAAAGAAGATCCCAAGTAGTGAAGGAAAACCCAGTGGGAAAAACATCCACCACAAGAGAAAATACACACTCTCTAATCTAAGAAAGATTCTGAAAAATGGGTCCAGGCCATAGACGAGCTCAGATAAAGGTACACATGTACAAAGGGGAAATCTCTCAAAAAGAAGAAGAAGAGAGAAGAAGAGGGAGACAAGAATGATACAAAAGATTCCATGGATGGATCTGAACTCTGCAACTCTAGGAAGTCTCCCAGAAGAGTGTTGATGACGTAGATCCTCTCCCTCTAGAACTGAAGAAGAGCCACCTACGTACCGAATTGTGTGCCTATCCCTTAGGAAGGATAGAAATGACATGTTGGAATTCTGCCCACTCCATGCAAAGGAAACTGAAGGAAGAAACACAAATAACTCTGAGTTTGGTCCACAAAAGTGTGACATAGGTCTAGTAAATGAGTGCCAAGGAACCATGAAAGTAATGCCATGAGTGCATAGAACTGTCAGAGTGTGAATATTGAAAACCCACATAAATGGACTGTCCAAGTGATGTGAAGGTAAAAATAACAACCCCCACAATAGAAAAGGGATCCACAAGCAAGGGTGGATTAATGAAGAGTCTCCTGAAAAATTGGAAGTGATAAGAGTCCCAAAAGGGGCACTCCCAACAGTGGAGATGGTGAACTCCTCCAAGGCACCTATAGAAGGATGAGGAACCTGTAGTGAATCACAAGGGGACTCTCGTGAAAAGAATACCAAGTTTGAGTAGATGACATCTCCTAATTAAGGGGCTTCAAAAAATAAAAGAGTGATGTCAGACACGTATAAGTCATCCAATTAAGGTAGAGGAGTGAAAGGGGCATCGTACACTTGAATTGGAAAGAAGGCAGGAAAGCAATGATAATATGAGGATGATTAAGGAGAGTGCTCGATTTACTGATGAGATGTTAGAAGTTTACAACACTCTCTGGAAAAGGTGAGAGAAGGAGGAGAGAAGTCCTCTGTGGTACTCTCTCCATCAGAAACTAGGTGTACAATCCTCATCATCGGAAAAAGAATCAAGCAAGTTATGTGTCCACGTAGAACTACCATCACATGAAGAACAAGAGGAGACAACTGAATCAGATAGTAACAACAACAGAGGACAGTATGTGAAGGGTCTCCATAGAGGAATTGAAAGATGCTCTAAATACAGTGGGGATGATCTGATTCTACCACGTGAAAGAGGAGAGGTCTTGAGACATGCATCATCAAGTGACGTAAAAACATGGTCGTAAGTTTCAAGAAATTCCTCTAAGATGATGATGATCATTGGGTGTAGGAAATAGCCCAAGAAAGAAGTGTGTGAGACCCTCTTGGGTGAAATAGCATTCCATAGAAGCATGTCATATCTGAATAGTTCTCTCTCGCAAGAAGTAATTGGTAGAGGTTGTAAATCGATCCTATGATGCTCAAGTCTTGAAAGAGAACCCTCCATGATGCGAAATTAAGAAGTGTAGAGGTGCACAAGAAGATGAGTGCAAGAATGCAAGACGTTAGACTCAACCGATAATGCATCTGCAAGCAATGCAACACTTGAGAAGGACTAGTAGATAACCCCCCTATCTGTAGAAATGGATAGTGCATGACTACAATAAGATGTGTACTTATGTGACATCAAAGAGTTTACCACTCACCTTGCACATTAGGTGATAAGTCACTTGAGAGTGGAGGCTACAATGGAGTCCTAGATCAGAAGAAGAGGGACGCACATGCAATCAATCACAAAAGCACATAAGAGAACAAGGTACAACACTATGCAAAACATGAGAAAAATGGTACATCTCATAATGAAAAAGATAAGGATCTCTTGCCGCAAGGTTGTGGTGGATAGCATCCACTAGCCACATGTGAAGAAGAGTTACTGAAAAGTAATGAGCTGGAGAAAAATGGAACGGAAATCTCAATAACCCTATATAATGATCTCAGAAAAATATAAACCCCCTTAAAACATTTGAATTTTTATTTTAATTTTCCATTATACAATGTCATGTACCATACATCAAAATGGAGAAAATGTTTGAACAAACCCCCAAAAAAAGGGTTCCAGGAGTGTTTAGGGAGATCCTGAGAAAAAGGGTGTGAAGGAGCTAGAAACAAATCAGTGAGCTAAAAGGAGGGATCAGACGAGATGGTGTGGTTGTGTACCAATTTGAGGAGGGAATTCATGGGAGTGAAGTTAGCGAAAAGGCTCAGGTGAGTTAGTGACAAGTTGACACTAGGAGAAAATTCTGAGCCATTGGAGTGTTGAAGTCTAAGAGGTCATCGAGGTGTTAATGCAACGTGCTCGATGCTAAGGCAAAGAGGCCGTGAGATGCCATTTAGATTTTGGCGACGTCGAGTGTCATAATCTAACGAAGTAGCCCAACTTTGTTGTTTTGTGGAGCAATGTGTTAAGGGGCCCGTGTCAGTGAGCAGACTGAGGTTAGAGTGAGCTATTTGGTAAGTGTGTTGAGTCAAACGCACCAACACATTGGAGACCATTGGATACATGTCAGAGTCGCCACATAAAGTTTGGGTCACCAGGGTTGTTGACGACGGGTGATACACCGAGCCAAAATTGTCACATCATTGAGTTGGAAAATGGTCATGCAGGATAACATACATCGAGCCATAAAGTGAGCACCGAGTTTGAAGATCATCTATTGGGTTTAGATGAAGACGAGTTGAAATCAGAGGTTGGAATGGCGGTGAATGGACCCTAAACACAAAGGACGACACCAGAGATCTAGTGAGCAATATGGAAGAATACAACCCAAAGGGTAGGTAAATGAATGTAGGGGCTGAGAAACTCAATGTCAAAGCAGATCCAAGAGGGGCTATAATGCAAGCTTTGAGCCAAAATAGGGAGGGCCGAAGGTGACAAAACCACATGGGAAAATTATGCTCGGACCATGGAAAACATGGGACAAACAGAACCAACACAAATGGAGGCCACAACCAAAATGAGGCCGACACCAGGGACGAGAAGGGTTCTCCGGAAGGCATGGGAGAGATTTGATCTACCAAGGCATGTAAATCAGAAAATAATGTCAGAGGCACCAAATAAGCGTAGGTTGAGGACTTAGATGCATCTGATGCACAATGCAAAGAAAATGCTGAAAACCAAGTAAAACCTATACATGAGATAAACACTCAGATCGAGATCAGTGAAGGCTGATGATGGGTGAGAAAAGTTTGCATAGACCAAGTTAGTGAATGGAGAATCACATTGATTCACCAGCTCGGTGCAGACCAAAGGGGCTAGAAAGCTAGCCAGGTAGTAGAGTGAGTGGTGAACCTCAACCAAGAAACAACTCGGTTCCCATTTTGAACCAGTTGAGGCACGAGTTCAGGTAAGAGGACTAGACTCTGAAGCCTCTGAGACTGCAGTTAAACCAACTCATGGAAAACTCATATTTCAAACAGGTATAAAAAGCTCAAAACTGCAGTCAGAGATGGTCAAAGACACAAAACCTGAAAACCACCATGCAAACTTGAAAAACCCATGAACACTCTGAAAATGAACTACAAACAACCCGAATGGAGGTATAAGTGCCAAAATCAATGCAAGAAGCACACAAACGGAATCACCATTATGAAAAACGCTGAAAGAGATCTAAATATCACACTGAAAGGCTGGAAAATGCATGAAAAACACCAAGGATTGCACATATCCACAAGATCCACTCTAATACCATGAGAGAGGGTTCAAAACCTAAAATCAAGGATCATGAGGGATGATGTGCACATAATCAAATATGCAAATAGCAGTGCGAACAGATCTTAAGAGGAGAAAGAATTAACCAAATGAGCATATAAAGATTTGAAACATGGGCAAAACCTTGTTAAGACACAAAAATCTCTTTCTATCTCATATATCAAAATGAGGTGTACATATAGGAGGTGATGAGTAATCCCCAGTGTTGCAATCATGACAACTCAAGTGGAGAGGGGGAGTTACATTCCCATAATAGAAGTATAACACCCAATGACACATGTGACACATTGACGTGTAAGAGAATCTCATAGTAAACCCTAAATGACACGTGGACCTATGATCTCACCTAAGTGAGATGACTCACTTGATGATGTGGAAAATAACTCACACCGACATGAACATGCAATCCAAGTACAAAAGAATCATTATAAATTAATCCCATAGGTTCAAGTGTTTGAACTGTTTCTTTGATACCAAATTTAATGCCCACAATTTTACCATATAAAAAGTAACTGAAAAACCAGATTTTTTTTAAAATATTATATGATGTAATATGAAAAATTTGTTACATTCATGAGAAGACACATAATATAAATTAAGTGAACACATGATTTACTAAGTCAATTTTGCATGTATTATATTTTTCTATTTAGGATTAATACTTATCTAGGAACACATAAGAAAGTCTTTATGACACATTATTTCACAAAATTCAAATGTGGGTTCATTTCATTCTACGATCCATTCCAATGATAAAATTCCATATTTTTCACTCGCTACCTAATTCGAATCATACATGTCCAGTTTAATTATTGGACACAAAATGGTTAGGACCAATATAAAATAACTTTGGCATGACCCTCAACATACATTATCCATTACTTAGGACGTGATGCATGCATGACTAAGTAACCTAATCTATAGGAGGTTTTCCTAGCCACCTTTCTTCTATGAAGTCAAGATCACATGCAGTAAAAATAAATAAAGGGAGAAGAGTATAACTTGGAACACCTTTCACAAGGTCCATACACATTTCGCCAATGTGTTTTATAGGCACATTTTTTAGGGACAACACAACTCGAGATTTACCACACTACTACAACCAAAATCCCATCCATAGTAAAAATTTATATCTGAACCATCTTACCACTAATGACCAATACTACACAAGGTATGAGGTTATCATACAATACTAACCCAAAATCATGGCGTATTAAGAGGATAACTTACTAAACCACTTAGATTCCTAAGAAAATCCCCCCTATGATAAAGGATAGCTTGGCTCAAATTATCTTTCATGCATGAATATGAACCACATAATGGCACATTAGTAAAAACAATGTTCACGTATTCCAATATGCACACAATCTTCATTTGATTAAATGATGTTTCCGCTATACACTATGCATTATACACCTAGTTGAGCCTAAGTGAAGGTCACATCCTTAATTACAAGGGAGAGGAAAGGAAATTATTTTTAATCATTGTTATATGCATGTTTCATGAGAACATTATATTCAATTACTCCTTTAGAGAAAGAACGGGGTCAAAGGTAACCACAATTCTTGAGAACTTACATCTCCACAAAAGAGATGACATTGTCAATCCACATCCACTCAAACAAGCATAACATGATACAATTAAGAGGACTGAATTAAATGAAGAATTAAGTTATTATGATCATGTATATAGGTTCCCAGATTTACATTTTCAACCTTATCAAATTTTCCTTGTGCTTAACATTAAATTTTCCCACTTATATCGTTCACTGAAAACTATATGTTATCCTTACAAGTTACAAGTTTTTTGTTTTTGCTTGCATTAAAACATCAAGAGTAAATCTCTTGTAATTTAATTTTCATATACACTAACATTTTAGAAAAGTATTCCACTTGGCATCACTAAAAGTGCATACAATTTTCATGCCAACCATGTATGAGATTTACTCAATTTACATTTTTTATGCATACATTTACATTGTGAAGTTAAGTCTCCACTTATAAATTTACATGGTAAACATTTAAGAGACAAATCACTATAAATTTATGGCACTTACATCCCACCATTAGTCATAACTATGTATAAATACATACTCATTCAAATCAAGTCCTTATTGAACGTGGGGTTCCACACTATACATTACAAACGATTCCCATATGTGCACATCTACACACAACTACTAAAGGATAAAGAAAATATTAGTTTCATGCTTATATTTCCTTCTTCTATGATGAAGTATCTTCTTACGCATAATATTAATTCAAGTAAAATTAAACTTTCAAAACATTTAAATGTTATTTTTTTTACATTGTTCAAAAAACATGAAGACATACTCTTACAATCCTACTATTACCCCCTTTTGCAGATGTCAAGTACTATCTACCGTGTTTTTCAAGCTGGATAGTTATGTTAGTTTGGAGTATCTACTCAACATTTTTTGAAATATTCGACACCCAAAAAGGGTCACAAAAAGATGCGGCCACAAAGGATCACCTATAAGTGGAATTTCCTCCTGCTACTAATTTGAACATGAGCTAAGCAATATAACACTTGAAGAAAAGGGTTGTGACTAAATTCAAAGCGCCATAGAAATGCAGTTTAAGTTGAATCTGAGAAAACCAAATTTAAAACTCAGTTTCACTATTGTTGTAACTTTTCCATTTTAGTTAACTATTTCCTATGTTTATAATTGCTAGATAAAACACTAAAAAAATGGATGCATTTTGGTAGGGAATGTATGATTCAAATAACACAATAACTAAAGGTAAAAATGTTCAAACGTTGGAAAAAGATGTATAGATATGAAAATTATATTATTTTCCAAGATTATGACTCTAGAGGGGCCAAGTTTAAATTCTTTAATCAAAAATCAAAAAATATTTCCATATTTTACCTTAACAACCACAAGCACAATTTCTAAAAGTCAAAAGTATAACATAATAAATTGATGATCTCATTAATTATTGTACAAAAAACAAGCAAATAAATACTTTTTTCTTCCATTAATAAAAATACAGTTAGTAAAGAAAATCACATTTCTAACTCCATTAATATTATGCTTCTAATAACCTCAGTCTTTTCAGAATAAGAACAAGAAGACGGAGGACTGCCAGTTTGAAGCTCATGGAGGACTGAGGGAGGGTTTTGAGAGTGTGGTTTCAGCAGCACTGGCCGTTGAATGTCTTTCAAAAGGTTGCGAACAAGCTGATAAGGCACCGTTAATAGAGGGAGAACCGAATAAAGGTATTAGTATTGGATCTAGAGCCTGGGATGATATTGTTAAGGTACCTCCTGACAAAAATGTGGGTCCTCATTCTCCTACATGTGGACTGAATTTTAAAAGTACAAAAGATAATGAGGGGGTGACCCACATACAAGTGCCTGACGGATGTCTGTACATAGAGCTCTTGAGAAAACTAATCTAGCCCTAGTTGGAAAGTTTTTGGGATCAAGACCCAATGTAGATATTATAAGAAAATGGGCCATACGCAGATGGAAACCAAAAGGAGATTTGATTATCACCACCATGGCCAAGGGTTTTTTTCTAGCCCGATTTAATCTACAAGCTGATGTGGACTCTGTCTTATTGGGTGGTCCCTGGTGTATTGGCAATATGGGGCTTTTTCTGAAAAAATGGTATCCTCGGGTTTAATCCAAATACTGAGAACATTCATGCCATACCCATTTGGTGTAGACTCCCAGGGTTGCCCCTGCATCTATGGGATGATGAGATCCTTCTTCATATAGCTAAATCGATTGGTTCACTAGTTGGGCTAGATGGACCTACAAAAAATAGATCCAGACTTGCCTTTGCAAGGTTCTGTGTCTCATCTGAAATGGATCAGGAGCTTCCTGAACACATTATTCTATAGTCCAAATTTGGGGCATGGAAACAACCAATAGAATATGAGGCTTTCCAGCTAAGATGTAACAAATGTCATAAATTAGGGCATTTTGCCGGAAAATGTTCCGAGAAAATGAAGCAACAGTTGGAAAAACCCTTGGATCATTCTGAAAAGCAAGGGCAGAAGTAGATGGATGAGGATGATAAAGTCTCTCTAACTGATGAACAAAACCAACATGTAAGAGATCGCTGCATGCAGACGAACCTAAGGATAAAGGACCGAAAAAAAGGCTTTAAGACCATAATAAAGAGGCCACCGGTTTATAGGAAACTGTGGAGACCCAAAATTCACCAGTTGGAAAAGCATGATGAAGCCCAAAAGGAAAAAGATCCTGAATCGACAAAGGGTGAAGAAAGCAAGAGGGAAATGGAAGTGGATCAAACAATGATACTTGAGAAATCAAATCTGGTAAAGCTGAACATGGAAGTTGATGAAGAAAATGAAAAAGTATACATTCATCTAACCACTTCTACGGAAGAAGAGATGGAAAAAATTACTCCTTTTCCTCATCAAGAACTGATAACTAAGAATAGCTCTCTGGAGCTGCACAAAATGAGACAAGGAAAAGCCAAAGGTGTTCTGGAATCCATAGCAAGAGATCTAAACCAGGATAAAGAGTTTGTCCGATATGGAGGAGCTCACTCCTAAAATAGCTCAACAACTTGATTTTGATAAAGGAAAAGAGGAAGGGGAAATTACTCCTACTATAAAGAAAATTTTGTCGGAATGTGATAAAGATGGATTCATCACAGTGAGAAGTAAGAAACGAGGACTAAAAGGACTTGAAGAAATTATGGAATCACTCTATAGTGATAAAAAGAAACAGATAGGAAGCTGGGAAGCTTCCACCTCAAGAATCACAAGGGCTACTACCAGGAGAACTACAAATATTGGAGTCACCTATAGAAAAGGTAGACTCTCCAAGAGAGAAGTAAGAGAAAAAGAGACTGAGAAAGAAATTACAGATGGTACTCAAAGGATCTTGAACCATCCAGCAACTACATCCCCAAAACTTTTTTAATGAAGGTTATTTCTTGGAATGTCAGAGGACTCAATGGGGGACCTAAGCAAAGAATGCTTAAGGAAATTAAAAGATCAAGCACCCAACATCCTTCTAATTCAGGAAATGAAAATGAAAAATAAAGCTGTTGAAGATTGCAAAAGATATTTCTGGGAGAATGTTGCCTTTGCTGCTGTTGATTCTCAAGGTGCTTCTGGAGGCTTAGCGGTCTTCTGGGACACTAAAATTGTTCATGGTAATGTGCTTTCATCCTCCCAGAATCATTTAGCTATAATCTTTAAAAGCCTTGAGAATAATTCTAGCTGGATTCTTTCCAATATTTATGCCCCTAATACTGTTGCTGGTAGAAGAAATTTGTGGAAAGAGTTAGTCTTGTTTCGGAATAATTTTGAGGATATGAACTGGTTGATAATGGGAGACTTTAACACTCCTTTAAATCTGGGGGAAAAATTTGGAGGGAACTCTGATTTCTCTATCAGCATGGAAGAATTTGCTGGCTTCATATCGACTCTTAATCTTATGGACATAGAACTTCATGGTAATCAATTTACCTGGTCTAACAGAAGAATTGGGGAAAATTTGATTCAGGTTAGATTGGATAGAGCTCTCATTTCTGCTAATTAGATCTTAGATCAGAATTTTCATCTCTCCTCCCTTCCCAGAACGGGTTCAGACCACAATCCTATTGCCCTTAATTTCTTCAATTGGTCAAAACCTTTCCACTGCAATTTTAAATTTGAAAAGATGTGGCTTGAACATGAGGATATTCTGGACAGAATTAAAGAGTGGTGGTCTTGGGAAGGAATAGGGATGGACTCAATTCAGGCTTCTTCAGAAGCTGAAAAATGTGAAACAAAAGGTTAGAATCTGGAATAAAGAGGTTTTTGGGAATATTTTTGAAAAAAAGAAAGAGCTTAAACAACAACTGGAAGAGTTTGAGCTTAAAGTTTCTTTGAAAGGTATGACCCTCGAGGATCATCAACAGGAAAAAAAACTTCTCTCTGCCCTGCATAATATAAACAGCTGTGAGGAATCCTTTTGGAGAATGAAGTCTAGAGCCCTCTGGTTAAAAGCAGGAGACAGAAATACAAAAAAAAATCATATGACAACCCTCAAACATAGGGCTTGTAATAGAATTACTGAAGTCTCAAAGGGAAATGGGAACATTACTATGGATTCTGAAGACATCAAAGATGAAGCCCTCAAATTCTACAAGAATCTACTCACTGAGAATAATTCCTACAACGAGCAAGCGACCTCCTTTCTCTTAGACTCCATTCCTAATAATTTACTACCTGCTGAGAGGTTTAAGAGTCTTTCCAAAACAGTCACCATCGAGGAATTGAAAAAAATCTATTTTTTCTCTGGAAGGGGATAAGGCTCCGGGCCCTGATGGTTTTTCTACAAACTTCTTCCAAAGATGCTGGGAAATCTGCTCCGAAGATCTGTTGAAAGCTGTTAATGAGTTCTATAGAACTGGAAATCTCATAAAAGAGTTAAACAATACACATATTGTGCTTGCTCCTAAGAAGCTGGATGCAAAGGATTTCAAAGATTTTAGGCCAATCAGTTTGGTTAATGTAATCTATCGGATCTTCACAAAGATTTTAACCACTAGGATGCAACCTATACTAATGGAAATTATTTCTCAACAACAGAGCGGATTCATTCAAGGTAGAATTATTCAGGATGGAGTTATTATGGTCCATGAAACAATTCATTCAATGGATAAAAGTAAAAAAGTAGGGATGGCTATCAAGTTAGACATGCATAAGGCTTTTGACAGAGTCTCCTGGAAATTCATGGATGAGGTTTTATCCAAGTTTGGATTTCAAAATAAATTCAGGAAAATTATACATTCTTGCATTTCTTCATCTAGATTCTCAGTGGTTGTTAATGGGGAACCGGTTGGTTTTTTTTCCAGCAATAGAGGAATTCGACAAGGGGACCCCATCTCCCCTTTGCTGTTCATTATAATGGCTGACAGTTTAAGCAGATCTATCTCAAAAGCTATTCATATTGGTATGATAAAGGGATTTCAACCTACTTCTGGTAATCAGGTTTCCTCTCACCAGCAGTTTGCTGATGACACTCTCCTACTTCTGATGGCCTCAATAATTGAGGTGAAGGCTATCAAAACTATCCTTAGATTTTATGAGGAAGCCTCGGGACAGAAAGTTAATTTTGACAAAAGCTCAATCTATTTTTTCAATACTCCTATAGAAAGGCAAAGAAAGATTGCTCTCATTCTTGGATGTACTATTAATTCCCTCCCTGCTACTTATTTAGGGCTCCCTTTGAGTACTAGTAAGGTTTCTAATGAGGTTTGGAATGATCTTCTTAAGAGATTCCAAAAAAACTGGCTGGTTGGAAAGGAGCTTTACTTTCAAGTGCAGGCAAGTGTTTATTGATAAAAAGCACTCTTCAGAACTTACCTATTTATATCATGTCAATGTTCAGCATTCCAACAGCAGTGATGAATAGCATTGAAAAAATTCAAAAGCACTTTTTATGGCATGGTACTGAAGACAGGTTTAGGTACCATTTAGTTGCTTGGGAGCAGGTCTGTAAACCAAAGAGGATTGGGGGTTTAGGAATCAAAGATATCAAACATATGAATGCTGCTCTTATTGCAAAGTTGGGTTGGAGACTTATAAAAGAGCACAAGCCTTGGACCGAGTTGATCAAAATCAAATACCTTTCCAATCAAAGCAAGAATTCCTTTATTTCTGATCAGTTTCTTCCGAATGGTTCTATTTTCTGGAACAATCTTCTCCACATCAGACATATTCTCTCCCAGGGATGTAGTTGGAAGCTTGGGGATGGTCAAGACATTAATTTCTGGACTGATAAATGGTCAGATATTAACTGGATTTCCTCTTATGGTCACATTAAAGACAACTTAATTAGAAATTATGGGCACAAAGTCCAGGGCTATATTGAGGTGGATGAAAATAAAAGGAAATGGAAACAGTTCAAAGTAGATGAGGATAATGTGCAGTCTGATGTTTCATCTATGCAGAGTCATCTCTCCCTAATTCATATCAGTCCTCAAAATCATAAGGATGAACTCATTTGGAAAGATTCCTTTGATGGAGAGTACTCGGTTAAATCTGGCTACAACTCTTTCTTTGCCTCTATTGAAAGTGATACTGAGTGGCATAAGCTGTGGATGCCCGAGCTAACCCCTAGAGTAAAATTTTTCTGGTGGCTCATCATTAAAGGCAAGATCCTAACTAATGACAATCTCATTAGGAAAGGATTCATCATGCCGAATAGATGTTGCATGTGTCAGGAAGAAGCAGAAGACATCAAACATCTCTTTCTTCATTGTAAGTACACTTCCAAAATTTGGCATCTTATTTTTGAAAACTTTAATCAGGAATGGATCTTTCCCCATACTTGTCTTCAGGCCTGGGAACAATGGAACTCTCCTTACAAACATTGTGTGGTGAGGAGATTATGGCAACTGGTTTTACCTCACACCATGTGGTGAGTTTGGAAAGCTCGTAATGATGTCATTTTCAGGAATACTAGAAAGTTATGCAAAAAAGTCTACAAAGAAATTATCATTGCTGTGAAAGACAACATTGAAAGATTTAAACCTCCCAAAAATAGACTTTACCCTGAGGAAGAAGAGCACATTCTGGCTGCTTGGAATATTGGCACTGTTTTGAACAAGAATAACAATAGTATTGATAGATCCACTGTCCGATGGATTAAGCCTCCCAGTGCTTGGCATAAGTTGAATTTTGATGGGGCCTCAAAAGGAAATCCTAGGGATTCTGGAGGTGGGGGAGTCATTAGAGATCACAGAGGCTGTTTTGTTGCTGCTTTTTCTAGAAAAATGGGTAGGCAAACTAACCACTACTCTGAAGCTCTTGCTACTCTTTGGGGAATAAGGCTAGCCAGGGATTGTAATATTTCCAATATTATAATTGAGGGTGATTCGCTGAACATTATCAATCTTTTAAATCAAAAACAACCCCCCAGTTGGTCAATCAGGGACTTTATTGCTGAAGCTACTGATATTTGCAAGAGTTTTGAAAATTTTGAAATCAAACATACCTACCGTGAAGGCAATAGTGTGGCAGATGGTTTGGAAAATTTTGGGGTTAATAATACTTTTCAAACTTGGTTAAGGGGTGACATTCTTCCCACTAAAGTTAATGAAGACATCATCAAAGATTTGCATGACTTGGAATGTAATCACTAATGGTTGTAGTGCTGATGCTAAGGAGTGGCTTTTTAAGTGCAGAATGATGACATCATCAAAGATTTGTGACTTGGAGCATCATCATTAATAGTTATAGGGCGGATGCTAAGGAGTGGTTAATTAATTGCAAAGTGAGGTCTAATAATTACATCTCTTCACATGATTGGGAGGGCTTCAAAAGCAGAGCTGAGGATGATTCGTATAGTTTTCAAATTTTTACCATTGTGGGCAGAGGTAATATCACAGGAAAAATGGGGGGACCACCTTGTAAGACAGAGCCCACTCATAATCCATCTTGGAAAGATGATACAGTTCTTTGGAACTATCTACAAAAAGGGGGTCTAATGAAACTTTATTGAAAAAATCCAAGGTTTTGATCAGGATCTCTCAATTAAATTTGCTCAGGGATGGAGGAATCACGTGGTTAAGTACAGTAACATCAAGGTTGAGATATCAGAGGAGCTTATTGCCCAGGTCACCGGGCTCAGTCTAGATGGCACCAAATTCTTCAACAAGTGGGTGGACAGAGAGGTGGAGGCTAAGAAGTTTCTTGATGAGGGGGAAAATCTAGAATTTGTGATGGCTGGCATCAAGCTTGCTTCTGTTCCAGAGCCTTTTGCTGAGATCGCAAGGATGGTAGTAAGGTATGTTACTCTAGAGGGGAGATTTGTCACTATTCCCCAAAAGCACTTGATCTTCCTTAATCACTTCTGTAGAAACCTCACCATCAACTTTCCTCATTACTTGTTGAATTCTCTGGAGAAATCTGTTCTGGAAGTACAAAATCACACTAGGGTTGTTCCCCTTCATCAAGGGTTAATACTGCTTATTCACCGCCACTGCTCAGCCTGTCCCCGCTTGGATTTTGCTCCTCCCCCTACCTCCATCCCTCCCCTGCCCGATAGGAAGCTTGACACTGCTTCAACTAGCAAGAAAAGGAAGGAGATGAAAACTAAGGTCCCTGCTTCTCAGAGGGTTCTTAGAAGTCATAAAGACCTGGAGCTTGCTGCGAATTTACTGCACATTAGTAATCTGGTGGAGGAGCCTAAAGATGAGGACTTGTTGGTCAGAGTTGGAAAGATGGAAAAGGAAATTCAGGAACTAAAGAGTGTTATTAGGGATATGGATAAAGCTAAGGGCAAAAGGAAACTACAAAATGATGAAGAGGATGATATCACTGCTGAAAGTTTTCAAGAAGCTTCAATCTCTGGATGCCAGGCTTGGCAATGCAAAAGGGCGTAATGACTGTATCCTCTCTGCCCTTAAAAGTATCTACAATTTTATCGAGCAACATGTTCGTAGTATTTGCAGTCTCAGTGGTATTACCGAGGATATTTGGGGCTCCAAGGAGAACAGAGATCTTGCAATTGCCCAGGTGGATTTGAAAGACCCTTCCCAGGCCACCGCCATTGCATTCTTTGTCTCGCTCCAAATGATTAAAGCCAAGATTGACCGGGCTATCAAGTGATGTGGAGCTCTGTTGCTGTTTACTGGTGGTGAAGTTGCTGTTGACTGGCATTTTTGGTGCTATTTTTTGGCTGAGATGACCAGTGATGGTTATCTCTTGTTCATTTTTTGTCTCTTCTGCTTTTGTTCGGATCACTGTCTGTCTTGATCCTGTTTTGTTACTATATTGTATTATCTGGCTGTTGAGCCCCTGATGTTGGATGTTTTACTCTTTTAGGGTCAGTTTTTCCTCTTTTGGTATCTGGCTTTTGAGCCTTTTTGTACACAGGGTATAGTCCCTTCAAAACTATTTACCCATAATAAAAATGCTTTGTGCATTTCATGTACTCTGGGGCTCAGTAGCTTAGTTTAATTAGCGGGCTAAACTCAAAATATAATTAAATTATTTCATTTTCCCGTCAAGAGGTGGGAATGTTAGCATCTTTGGAAATAAATGGTATTTAGATTAATGGTCTATACAGGGGTATTTAATTGATGGGATTCCAACATTAATTCAAATTAGAAAGAGGGACAGACCTGCAAGTCCCTAGAATGGAATTATTTTAGATTTAATTTAGTTTAATTCTGGCTTGGGTCACCACAAGTCAATGGGACACATTTGTAATTAAATTTTTTAATTCTAAGAGGTGGCAAATGATCAACTCGAGAGGAAATATACATGTGTCATCATTCTAACTAATTTCTAATTCGATGGACTCTCACGGACCTCAAGTCCAGGGAATAATCTATGTATTATAATTATTAGGGTGTCTATATTTTTCAGCTAGGTTAAAATGATATTGTGAAGTAATAGTTATTTAAAGATAGTAGACATTTCTATGTTCCCGAGGATTAAAAGCTACGACGTGGAGAGCTGGGTGAAGAATTTTCATTTGCACCCATCTTCATAAGATAAGCAATACAAAGGTAAAGTGGAATGGCCCCTCATGAGATGCGTGGTTGTTTCAACATTAGGAAAGTTGTGCATGTCGTATTTGATAGGAAGAAGATTAAGGAAGATGAACTGATAATGTGATGCGTGAGGAGCTTGTGCTCATACCATGAGCGTCATAGTTTAGAGAGTGTAAAATGATAAGAGCAAAGAGTCTGGTAGTTTTTAGGTACATGAGATAGAGTATCATTGGCACCATGATTATGCTAAGGAATCAAGATGGTTAGACCAATATGCATATAAGTACAAACACACGACAGAACATGGACACACACATCATTGGCACACACTTCACACATGGTCAGTCACACAGGGCTTACACACACATGACATTGTGACAGCACTTCACACACAGCACAAATTAGAAAAGGGAAATTGAAAATACCCAATATGAAAAGTAGGTGCATGAATCAAGGTTATAAAAGGTGTGACGTAAGATGTTATTGGCAATACTTCATAATTGATACAAGAAGTAATCATCAAGGATGTAACACAAATTTGAAAAAAAACAAATAGTGATGCCCCTAATGTGTGCCTTAATGATGATTATGTAGATGAAAATGCCCCAAGGTGGAAATATGATTAGTGTGGAAGAGTGTAGTATACTTATAAACTAATCAAAAAAAACTTGTTGGATCCCTTATGCAAATGATCTAAGAGAAATTTCCCGAGGTGAAGTTATATCGCAAAGCAAAAAAAAAAGTATGGCTTTCCCCAAGCAGAGTTAACTATCAGAAAAAGGGAAGAGAGTGCTAGTTGTAAGATTGGAATGATCATTAGGGTAGTAGATAAAGCTATGAATTTATTGTGATTGTGTTGAAATATTGAATGACATGACTTCTAAGGGTTTCTAATTGTAGGATTTTTATGATAAGCAAACGTTCAAATTAGGTAGCTTTATGATTTAGATTTGATGAAATATTTGATTCATTTGGATTCTTTTGGAATATTTTAAGTAAACATAGTAATGGCTATGAAGAGTAGCCCATGTGCTTTGTAAACAAATTTCAACCCTGCGGAATAAAGGTGGTTGACACTTATGATTTATTTAATAAACTAGGGAGGAAAAATAGAGTCTTCAAGAAGTCAACAAGACACAAAATAAGCATGTAAATGATCTCTAATATGAATAGGAATGAATAACTTGTCAAAGTTATGTATTGTGAACTATTTCGATTGCCAAGAGTTATATTACAATTTTGATCTATAAATGAACCATAAAAAAATGGTCTCAAAAACAGCTATGAACTGAAAGAAGCAAAAAATATTGGCCTCTGTAAATTATTGTTGACATACCGTTTTAACTATAATGGATTATGCATATTTTTATAATAGTGATATCTAATGACACTGTCGAATGTGTTCGATATTAAAGAAATAGCTCATTTTTATATGTAGTATTCCTTTCAAGTGATAGCTTTGCAATGTGATTGTCCATATTTGGATCATGCTAAAGAGTGCATTTAAATTGTCCTCAAATACTGCCAAACAACTCTGGTGCTATGACTTCCTTATTAGATTAGGCTTTGACCTATATTATGCATCTTTCTAACACACTTTGCTTTCCCATGAAAATTTATATTGTGAAATGGTTAGTTTATGATTGCGTTGAGTATAGTTTATACTTCCATAGGAGTACTTTTAGAATTAGTGATTTAGGTAGAGTAAGATGATCTCGAATGATCATCCAGAGGTAGTATTTCACCTGATTTCTTAGATCGTTTCTTTGAAGTGTTGACAAAACATATAGGGTAACGGGCAAAGGAGGAATACCTGTTGAAATGTTGGTTGTTGGGTTGTTGCACGTATGACTTCTGAATCCACAGCTGAATGTGAGATCTTACTTTTGGCTAGGAGGAACTACCTGTAATGGAAAGCAAGACCACCAGAAAGAATTAAACAATATGTGTAGTGAACTGCCTAGTGTGTGCTAGATCTAGGAAGTGTGATACTTCCTAGATGGCTATCAATCCATTGTTTAAAACAATTTAATGCAGGTGATAAATTAAATCATATTGTAATTTGAAATTATTTAGGTATCTCACTTAAAACACACTAATAAAGATCTGATCTAACATGCTAGGTTAGAATAGGATCCGAAGGGCAAATAACTGGTTCTGGATCTATGCAAGTCTGACAGAGGTCTTAGGTAGATCACATGTGAATGAGGATGATGTAGAATTAGGTTAATAAGTCATAGTTCTAAGTTTTATGGGAAAATACAGAGACCGATGCCGATTAAGGGTGACTGACGGTAGTCGGGTGTAACCGGTTCTAGTTACTATGGAAAATTGGGAATACCACAAAATGAGTTTTGGGTCTCCTTTGTGATTACACAAAGGACTTTGGTTGGTCGGAATGAGGTATTGGGTGGTTTGGGTGGGATTCGGTGAGGTTTTAATAGGTATATGGAGGGGTGAGTATTAATGGAGGTATGTGGGTGGCTGAGAGAAACAAAGGGTGATAATATAATGACAAAATGAAATGAACCAGAGGAGTATAACATTTTACTTACTTGGATTCTGGTCCTAGATTCCTGTGAGTGAGGGATGAAGGTGTTGGTAAGAGGTTGAAGGCTGCAAATGATCACCAATTGTAGGAGAGATTATGCATGGACTACATGTGTATTCCTTTTTGTTTGGTTAGATCAAATCCTTGCTAGGGGTGAGTGCAGGAGAAAATTCTTGATCTCCTTCTTTGCATGCGTGTTCTCGTTGGAATTCATTCTCAGAAGATGTGATATCTCTCAAGGATGTGATAATGTTCACAAACCTTTTTCCAACCTTTGAAATAAGGTTGTTTTAGGGGTTTAAAGGTGACCGACGGTGGTTCCAGCTTTACCGGTGACGGTTAGGGGTAACTGGCTTCGGTAAAGGTGGGATTTCCTAGGTTTACTAAACTAGGGAGATCCTCTTGATTTTCTTGGATCTAATGTCATTAACCTATAGATTAGACTGGGAGCTTCTTGTAAGCATGGGGGAATGTGTTTAGAGAGAATTTAGGCATTGATCTTTAGGGTTTGGGTAAGTCTTAGTTAGTTATGGTAACTTACTAAGAATAGGTCTAAGGGTGAGGTGGCTAGATGAGGTGTCTAGGTGATGTGTATGTGTGGATATTATCTAAATTAAGATATTTAAATAATCAATATGGTGAGGATAATGAATTAATTAAATTAAATTGATATTAGTGGGGTGAAGGGGGCCATGGCTAGGTTAATGTGATGAAGGGTGTTTATTTGTTGAGGGACCAAAGGGGAGTGTGACCTAATTTTAGTGTCTACATTTTTCCCCTTTTTGTTGCGTAGCTTGTATTGATAAGTGACGCTAACAAAAAATAAGATGTGGTTTCCCCAGGTGTGGGTGAAGATGATCCCCCTCAAACCAAGAACTGACGAGGATGAAGGAAGAATCGATGAGTGGTTTGATAAAAGGGTAAATTTGAGAAAGGGGGAGGTGGTTAACGTGGGAAAAAGGGTTGAAGGTCTACTCAGGAAATCTAGGTAACGGGTCAGGGTCAAAGGTACCAACAGTCAAACACACACACGTATAAATTGTAGCACACTACCCAGTTGAAGAGTAGGCAAAATCTACATTGTCTAAGGTCAATAGGTTTATCCAAACAAGGTGGAAGTGATTCTGGTATCCAAGGTATAGGATATGGTCAGGAAACACAACGTAGGTTAGGTGCAGAAATGTTTAGGTATGTTCTGGTACACCAAAGGTAAGGTGAGGATAAACAGTCATAGCAATAGGCTAAGTAAGGTCATTATATCAATCAACACTTGTAACAGTGCCACAAGGTATAGCAAACACATGAGGTCAAATGTCACTAGCGATGGTCCAGGTCTAAATATCTAGGTCATGGCATGGGTAGGGTTGAGGTATGGGTAAAATGATGAGTCCCCAAAGGAGGACAAGGGTATGAAAGAAATGAGGAGGTCTAGAGGGTTAGGTAAATGGGTTGGGTAAAAGTGAGGTGGGGTAAATGTCAGGGTAAAGGGTAAAGGGCAGGTGTGAAAAAAAAGAAGGGATAGGTAGGGTAATAGGGTAAAATGTTGGGTTTTGTGCAAGAGAGGGTGACCGATGCCGGTCAAAGGAAACTACGTAGGGGTAAATCCATGGTGTGATTTTAGGAAGATGAAAAGATGGATTAGTTAGGGTAGAGAGTGGTCGAGCTAACCTCCAAGGGCCCCATGCCCTCGGAGTGTTGCCTACATAGTTCCAATGAAAAGGGACCTTATGAGGATGTATGAGAGGTTTTGTATATTTCGAGCATATACCGGTCTGCACGCCAAAGAGATTTTGTATTGGTTCAAATTGTGGTTGTAGTTTTGGTTTTTGGTTTATTATAATATTTTGGAAGACCGGAAATGTGTATAGGAATGGGGAGAGTAATAAATGGGAGACATTTTGTATTGAGTATCGGCCTACGTGCCGATGATTTTGAGATGATGGACATGATGGGACATCCATGTATGTTTTATTAAGATACACACTTATTTATATGATGAGATACATGAGATTTCTTGATTTGTTGATATGTTCATGTGATTTTTGATTTATTGTTTTGATATGGAAATTAGGTGAGTTAGGCATGATGAGTCAGGTTGGTTTAGGCATGGATGGAGGTTATGGTTGAGTTTAGGCATGGAGTCAGGTTGGATTAGGCATGGTTGAGTCAAGTTGGTTTAGGCATGGTTGAGTCAGGTTTTAGGCATGGTTGAGTCAAGGTCTTAGGCATGGTTGTGTTCAAAGTAAGGGAAATTATGATTTATTATTTTATGCAATGAATGATAATATGGGTCCTATGTGAGATGTGGTATAATCTATGCATAGTGATGATAGAGAAATGGTAGGCGTAATAAATGTATGTTGTGATAAGGATTAAAATATGAAGCAACTTGTTATGTACGTGGTTTAATTTCCAATTGTGGGTAAAAAAGGGAAACTAAGTGAGGTATGATGTAATGTGAGGAACACGGAAGATGAATTATTGAGGGTAAAGCGTGGCCGAGCTATCCTCTAGGGGCCCCATGCCCACGAAGTGCTTCCTACATAGTCCTGGTGAAAAGGGACCTCAAGCCGATGTAGTTCTCCCATAAGCTAGGGAAGAATATGAGAGGGTGTGAAAATGAGGTGGTAGGTTTTAGGTATGGTGTGGGTTTAGGTTTGTTAGGTGTGGGTGGGTTATAGGTAAAGTAAGATAGGTGATATTGATTGTGGCAAAAGAAGAAACTAGATTACCTCAAAAGTAAGCATCGAGGACCAAGTCCTATATAAGGTAATCAAAACGTAAACAAGGATGGCTAAAAGAGAAGAGGGGGAAATAAATCCACCTGATTGGTGAGGATCATACCGAGTAGATCACACCTTGAAAGAGGTGATGAACGTAAGACCCTAAAGACATTACATGATTGATTGTTCTATGGTGAAAAGTAGTCACATGATCACCAAATGTCATAGTTTCCAAGAAGTCCCTTGAGGCAGTGGGAAATGGGAGTGGGTATGGCTTGAAGGGTGAAAAGTGGGTAATTTTATATGGTATGAGGTAGCATGCTATTTGGGCAAGAGATCCAAGGTCACAATGGGCAAGTCCATGACTAAAAAGTTTTCTGTGTTGACTTGTATTTGAGATAGACTGATCGATGTGGGAAGTCTATATGGGATGAAGAAAATTTAACTCCTTGAGGTCTTTGTCAAGCTTATCAATGCGGGAAGCTTCGGTTGCTCTCATTTTTTTATTTTTTTGGAGCTTTACTTAGCTGTCCTTTGAGGGAGTAGTCTATTTTACAACAGTAATTTTCAAGAGGAAGATGTCCTTTTGAGGGAGTCATCTTTTGAGTGGAATTTTGACTCAAGGAGTTGTATCCCATGTGAGGGATTTGAAGTCATGGACAAGACCAAGGTGGAGAATTGGACTCTTGTTCAAAAGGCAAGGTGAAATGACCATGGGATCTCATCTAAAGGTAGATGAAAAGTATCCATGAGAATCATGCTATGTGCAACGCCATGGTACACATATTCAAGAGAAGATAACAAGTGACGGGTACTCACATGATTCTTGTTTAATCATTGGTGAGGTGTATGAAGTGGATAGCACTCAAGGGATGAGCATGGAAAGAGAAAAAAGGTGAGGTAGGACTACAAGTCAACAATAGAATGGTCGAAGATGCAAGGTGTTAAGGGGCTCAGGTTTGGGTTTACCATCGAGTGAAGATAAATGATAAGCACCTGATCCATAGGTATGAGTCATGATGTATGGTCCAAGCCAATTAGGAGAAAATTTTCCCTGTTTAATTTTTTCTTCTTTGGTTACATGTTGATTTTATTTCAGGACAATGTCACCAACTTGGAAGGTTCGTGCATGGACATGTTTTTCATAGGCACATTTGATACATTTTTGGTAAACTTGAAGGTGATCCAGAGCGTTAAGACGATGTTCATCTAATAACTCTAGCTATGCTAAATGGTCCTGACGAAAGTCATCATCATTGAGCATGTCATGGAGAGAAATGTGGAGTGATGGGATCTGAACTTTGAGAGGTAGAACAGCCTCTGTACCGTAGACCAGAGAAAATGGTGTGGTAGTAGTGGAAGTGTGAATACTAGTGTGGTATGCCCAAAGGGAAAAAGGAATGTGCGTATGCCAATCCTTCCCAATATCATTAACCACTTTCATAAGAATTTTATTTAAGGTTTTATTAGTGGATTCAACTTGGCCATTGGTTTGTGGGTAATAAGGTGATGAGAAACTTAGCTGAATGCCGAAGGCATCGCAAATTTTTTGACAATGTTTTTTTTGAATTGTTTTCCATTATCAGTGATGAGGTGATGAGGAACACCAAAATGGAAAATGATGTGATGATTAATGAACTCACATATTTTCTCATCTTTCGTGGAGATGAGTGGTATGGCTTCCACCCATTTTGTGTATTATTTGGTAGTAGTGATGATCCATTGATGACGCTGGGAAGAATGGGGATTGATTTCTCTGACAAGATCCAAACCCCATTGAGAGAAGGGCCAAAGGTCATGGGTGACCTATAAGGCATGACTAGGTGTATGATGAAGATTGGCATGTTGTTGGAATTTTACACAATGTTTGACATAGTCACAATAATCATAGTTAAGGGTTAGCCAGTAATAGCCTAGGTGAAGAATACATTTAGCAACAACAAGGCCACTGAAGTGACCTCCACATATGCCATCATGAACTTCCTTAATGGTATAAGGAATTTCAGAACTCGTGAGGCATCATAAGATAATACCATCAAAGCTGCGCTTATAGAGGAGGCCCCCCATGATGAGGTAATGAGAGACCTTTTTAAGGAAGGCACGTTGTCCATTACGGGTGAGATCAAGAGGTAAGATGGAGAGAGAAAGATAGTCGGAGTATTGTTTGTACCAAAAGTCACTCAGGTCTGGGGTAGTGGTTCCGATAGAGTAAAATTCACATGGTAAATAACAAGGTGATTGGAGTCATTGTATGGTGACAAATATTTTAGAATCGGTGGGTGAAGCAGGTATTTGGGAAGCCAAGCAGGCCATGGTATCTACAAATTTATTGGTTGAACGTGGGATGGTTTGAAGGATGTAACGGTCAAAGGTGGTCAAAAGTACATCTACATGATGTTTATATTTTTGAATTATCTCATTATGACATTGGTATATACCATTGACTTGGTTTATAACCAATTGAGAATCACCAAAGATGTTGATTGATTTGACATCTAGGGTGTAGGCGGCTTGGAGACCTAGTACAAGCACTTCGTATTCGGCAATATTGTTTGTACATTCAAAATCGAGTTTAAAAGACAAAGGCATGGGCTCACCATCAAGTGGAATAAGGATAATACCAGCCCCACCCCCACGCTGACACTTGGAACCATCGAAGAAGAGTGTCATTTGGTAAGGGGGTTCATTCAGGGAAAGGGTAGCAATTGAATCATCTAGAAATTCAAAATTAGAGGGTTGATCCCTGGAAAGAGGTGCATCAGCCAATTGGTTAGCGATAGCTTGACCCTTGATGGACTTTTGATGAATGAATTCGAGGTCAAGGTCCACTAAAAGCATAAGCCATCGAGCAGGCATGCTAATTTTGATAAGGTTTGGCATACATGAAGTGTAAGGGGTCTGTGTTGGTCACAACATAGGTTTTGTGGTTGAGTAGGTAATGGCGGAGTTTAGTGGCAATGAAAACTAAGGCTAAGATAAGTTTTTTCAGGATGAGTGTATCGGGTTTCATAATCCAAAAGAGTACATCTTATGTAATAAACCACCTACTCCCTGTGTTGTTCATCACGATGAGTGAGCATGGCTCCCAAGGAGTGATCAGTAGATGAGATGTATAGGTAAAAAGGTTGATCATCTTTAGGTGGAATGAGTATAGGTGGTTGGAGAAGGTATTGTTTTAGGGCCTCAAAAGCTTTGTGGCAGTCATCATCCCATTTAAAGGAGACATCCTTCTTGAGCAGATGATGAAATGGTTGGCACTGATCAGATAATTATGAAATGAAATGGTGAATAGACTACAACTTACCTTGCAGGTACAGAGTTGTTTAAGGTTAGTGGGCGGAGGCATTTCTAGAATGGCCTTGACTTTAGTAAGGTCAACTTCTATACCACGTAAGGAAACAATAAATCCCAAGAGCTTTCCTGAGAGAACCACGAAGACACTTCTTTCTTTAATGCTGAAGGAAAACATAATATTTAATGAGACGATCAAAAATGGTTTTGAGGATGTTGAGGTGCTCAGAGTGGCATTTATATTTGGCCAGGAGATCATCCTCGTAATCTTCCAATATACGATGCATGATATCATGGAAGATGTAAGTCATAGCCCACTGATATGTGGCACCAGCATTTTTAAGGAAAAAAGGCATGACTCGGTAGTAGAAGGTCCCCCAAGGGGTGATGAACACGGTTTTTTGTTGATCTTCTGGGGAAAGCAAGATTTGGTTATAACCCGAGAAGCCATCCATGAGCGATAATATCTTGTGACCAGCGGTAAGGTCAACCAGCTGGTCAATACTAGGTAAGGGAAAGTCATCTTTCAGACATGCTAGGTTGAGGTCATGGAAATTCCGTGCAAATGTAGAGTCCCCTATCACCTTAGTGACAGGGAAAATGTTAGAAATCCAACGAGGATAATCAATGGGTAAGATTAAGGAAACGGAAAGAAGGCGTTGAAGTTCTTCTTTGACGAGAAGGGCAATGTGAGGGTGCATTTTCCTCAGCTTCTGTTTGATGGGTTTGGCATCGGGAATAGTGATGATATTATGGACCACTATGGTGGGGTCAATACCAGGACATGTCGACGTAAGACCAAGTGAAAGCGTGGTTATTATCCTTGAGAAAAGAAGTGATGGCTTCCTGTTCAGCAGCATCTAAAGATTGACCGATCTTTAGGATGTGTGGGTCATCCTGAGTGTGAATGTTGATCTTGATAGTCGATTCATTCAACATGGTTTGCATCTCAGAGGGTAGTGACTGATGAATATATGAGTCTTCTGTCACCAAGGTAGGTGAGTATAGATTCATCATCCTGACATTGAACAACATTAATTGAAGGTGTATCATCATCGATCATGTCTCGGATACATGGAGGTAATAGTGGAAGGGGCCTCGCCCTCGCATTGATAAGTCAAAGGCCCCAAGGAAATGGTGTTTATTAAAAAAAATTTAGGAGGGATAGATTCAAGATCCATCAACTCTGTTGGTGAGGGTGGTGATGAAGGTGGAGCGGGTGAAGAAGGTGGAGAAGGGCTAGTATCCTTAATGAGTTTCAATTTGGGCTTGTTTGGTAGGTGGTTTAGGAAAGCTGATACCACTATGGTTGTTATATTTGCAGGTGGTATATGGAAGGTGGTATATGGAATAACGATATGGCAGCCTTTATTGTAAAATCCAAAACCAAAACCCTTCCACACACATCGGTACAGGAAGGTGTGGGTAAAACAGTGATTGGTGAGAGATTGGAAGTCATCGGAAAATGGGTGGGTTTGTGACGGTGGTTTGGGTGTGTAAGTGGTAGTATCAAGTCCCCCATAGGTGATACTAGTACGAAGGTGAGGAGGATCATACAGGAGATGTTCTCCTATATGGTGATCATAACGTGGGTGTTGGTGAAGGCTTTTGTATTATTGTGGAGTAAGGAATGTGTTGACACTATCCCCAGGTGGTATTCCCTTCCTTACATGTGTGTTCTCATTAGAATTTGATCTCAAAAAGTTGTGATATCTCTCAATGGCTTGGGCTAATGTGCTAATTTTCACCCGCCTTTTGTCAACCTTTGCCAACCTCTGAAGTGGTGGTAAGATTTGGCTTAATGGGTTTAAAGGTTTGAACAATGGTTTTTTGGCTTAACCGGTGCCCTTGGTTAGGGGTAACCGGTGTCAGTTAAGGTAGGATTTACTATGTTTACTAAACTAGGGAGATACTCTTGATTTTCTTAAATCTCATGATCGTTAACCCATTTTGGGAAATTATACTAGGAGCTTCTGTGTAAGCAGTGCCTAATGTGAATGTGGTTAGAGAGAATGTAGGCATTGATCTTTAGGGTTTGGGTAAGTCTTAGTTGCAGTTATGGTGACTTATTCAAGAATAGGTCTTAGGGTGAGTTGGCTTGATGAGGTGTCCAGGTGAGGTGCATGTGTGGATATTATCTAAATTAAGATATTTAAATAATAAATATGGTGGGGATAATGAATTAATTAAATTAAATTAATTAAATTAATATTAGTGAGTAGTGAAGGGGGGCCATGGCTAGGTTAATGTGATGAAGGGTGTTTCATTTGTACGAGGGACCAAAGGGGAGTGTGACCTAATTTTAGTGTCTAAATTTTGCCCCCTTTTGTTGGGTACTTGTATTGGTAAGTGCTAATAAGCTTGAAACATCAATATAAGATGTGGTTGCCCCAGGTGTGGGTGAAGGTGATCCCCCTCAAAATAGGAACTGACGAGGCCAAAGTCAGAATCAGTGAGTGGTTTGATGCCCCAGCAAAGGTAAATGTGAAAAAGGGGAAGGTGGGGAACGAGCGAAAAGAGGGTTAATGGTCTACGCGGGCAATCTAGGTAATGGGCCAAGGTCAAAGGTAGCAAGAGTCAAACTGCACACGGTCATGTATAAACTATAGCACACTACCAGGTTGAAGAGAAGGAAAACTCTACATCGTCTGAAGGTTGATATGGTTTATCCAAACAAGGTTATAGTGATTCCAGTATCCAAGGTATAAGATATGGTCGGGAAACACAATGTAGGTTAGTTGCAGGAATCCTTTAGGTATGTTCTGGTACACTCAAAGGTAGGGTTTAGGATTAGAATGGTCACAGAAATAGGCTAGGTAAGGTCATTAGGTTAATCAACCACCACAAGTAACAATGTCGCAAGGTATAGTGAACACAGTTGCAGTCGTTCAAAAGTCACTAGCGATGGTCCAGGGCTATTGAAAATCTAGGTCACGGCATGGGTAAGGCCGAGGGATATTGTTAAATAAGTAGTCCCCAAAGGAGGAAAAAGGTAGGTAGGTAAAATGTTGAGGTCTATAAGGTGCTGGTAAACTATCATGGTTAAGGGTAGGTGAGGTAACTGATTAGGGTAAAGGATAAAGGTCCCTCATTTTAGGTGGAAAAAAAAGGAGGGATAGGCGAGGTAATAGGGTAAAATGTTGGGTTTGGTGCTAGATAGGGTGACCAATGTCCGGTCAAGGAGTAACTGACGCCGGTATAAGGAAACCATCCATGATAAGGTAGGGCACAAGACCAATGCTAGTGAAGGGTAAACCGGCATCGGTTAGGTCGGGTTAGTATATAAAAACAAAAAATTCATGTTTTCATATTATTCATTTGTCATTTAGCATAATTCTGTACTCTTGCGCAAAAAAAGAGAGAGAAAAGAGCTGAAAAGTGTCCAGATCAGAATGGAATGGTAAAAAATGAGTTTTGGGTCTCCTTTGTGATTGCACAAAGGGCTTCGGTTGTTGAGACCAATGAGGTATCACACACACTGTTTTGGGTGGGATTCAGCGAGGTTTTAATAGGTATCCATGGAGGGGTGAGTATTAATGGAGGTTCTGTGGAATCATGGCTAAGAGAACAAATGGGTGACAATATAATGATGAAATGAAATGAACCAAAGGGGTATAATGAGTTTTACTTACTTGGATTCTAGTCCTGAACACCTGTGAGTGAGGGATGAAGGTGCTGATAAGAGGTTGAAGGCTTCAGATGATCACCAATCATAGGAGAGCTTCTGCATGGGCTGCATGCACATTCCTTTTTGCTTGGTTAGATCAAATCTTTGCTGGGGGTGAGTGTTGGATGGCTGTTGCTTAGGAGAAAATGCTTGATCTCCTTCCTTGCATGTGTGTTCTCGCTAGAATTCGATCTTCAGAAGGTGTGATATCTCTCAGGGATGTGCTAATGTTTACGTGCCTTTTGCCAACCTTTTCCAACCTCAAGGAAATAACCAAGAATAAGGTTGTTTTAGGGGTTTAAAGGTGATCGATGGCAGTTCTAACTTAACCGGTGATGGTTAGGGGTAACCGGCGTCGGTCAAAGTGGGATTTCTTAGGTATCCTAAACTAGGGAGATCCTCTTGATTTTCTCGGATCTCAATGTCATTAACCCACGGATTATACTGGAAAAGACTCACATTCTTAGTAAGCATGTGGGAATGTGGTTAGAGAGAATTTAGGCATTTATCTTTATCCATTTGGGTAAATACCTTCCAAGGGATCAGTTGTTGGTATATAGATACCAGTTGGGATACCATGATGTGTCTAAGAACGCCGATGCAGAGGTGGGGTTAACGGCTTGGGAGGCTGATGGGTCAGCCATGGAGGTTGTGGCATTGATTAGGAATGGAGGAGGTATGTGTGGTGATGAGGTAGTGATTGTACTAGTCCGCAGTGGAGAGTGTAGGTGAAGTGGTGGTGATCGTGGAGGTAGACGCTTTAACAGGTACAAAGCACATCATTGGGTCAGTAAAGTATGTTGCAGTTTTGAAAGGTGATGGATCAGCTGGGATAGTATAGGTGTGCCCTTCATGCTCAAACTTTACACAATGATGCAAAGTGGAAGGAACATAACCCATGACACAAATGCAAAAGTCTTCCAAGCAACAAGTTAGCTATTGGAATTCCCCCTCTAAGACGTAGAATAGTTTTGGAATAGTGTGGGGGCCCACACGAATGTGGAGGATCATCCATTGTGCCTAGTGTAGAGGTGATAGCGTCATTGACATGAACACAACATGATAGGATGTTTATGCATGTAATTTTTAGGTATGCACATTTGAGTGAATGCATGATTGGATGAGCAGTGATGTTAATGTTATTTTCCCCGTCAATCTTTGCACTATGGCATACCCATATGTCACATCGATGTGGAGAGATGAAGAGCTGTTGGTTCTAGGTCATCGGTTTGGTGTGGTGTGATCTCTTCCTCTGAGAAGCTAAGGGAGGCTACTTGGTGAGTGGGATGGGATGAAGATGAAGGTGGTAATTTGGTAAGAGAGGCTACATGATGGGGTGTGATGAAGGAGGCGTTATGGGTGTAGGGTCATTGGGTAAAACCTCAATAGATTGAAGAACCTCTAGGAGAGATTAACGATGGGATTCCAAGGTTTGGATGAGGTCATATAAGGACATTTTGAGGGGGGATTGGTGTAGTTGTTTGAGCATGGTGTGATTTGTAACCCCATTGGAAATAGGATATGTGGGGCCACGGATAGTGATTTTAGGCATGGGTGTAGATGGTATGTTGGGTATGGGATTAGTTGGTGGGTTGGTCACCTTTTCTTTTACCTTATCCTTCTGAGCATGGGTAGTGATGTGTATCATGTTGATCTAAGGGGAGTTGGCAAACAGAGAAGGTGTAGGGTGAGTGGTATAATGACACAACGGGAAAAAACCTACCGAAGGAGAAAAACCTCTGTGAGGTGAGCTAGGCGCAATGACATTTAGGTGGTGGTGTGGCAAGTTCTCTGATGCAAACCATGTTAATTTCAAATATTTGAGGTGGTTCGAGGAGTTGTGGGGGTGGAGGTTGTGGTTGTTGAGTGGACAGTGTGGGAATGGGTGTCGGTGAGGTAGGGTCCTCATCGAGAAGGTCATCGTCGTCAAAGTTGGCTTCTGAAGGACACAACTAGATAAGGATGGTTTTCAAGGCCTCGTACAGTTCTCCACATCGTGCCCTGGCACATGATGGTAGGCACAAATTTTAGTATCATCAAACCCTTTTGGCTTAGGTTTGAGGGGTCATAAGGTCTAAGCGACGGTAATGTGATAACAGAAGTCTCAAGGAGGTTGGTTAATATTTTGGCATAGGACCCCGCTAGTGGGTCACAATGGGAAGTGAAGTGGGTTTGGGTGTAGGTATGGTGGATTGTTGAGGAATAGTCCATGTAGGAGGAGGATTGGGTCAAGCCATGGTTTTGGGTACTGGAGTGGTCTTGGGTGTTGAGTCGTGTTTTTCTAGGTAGGGGTATAGTAGATGAATGAGAGAAGGGTGTGTGGTTGTTTAAACTATCTTATTGGAGGGTAACAGAGTTTTGTTTTTGGGTTACACCTTCTTGGGTAAAGGTGATATGGGTTTACAAGGTCTAGAAGGAAAAGCAGATGGAGGAAGAGGGTGAGTTACCCACGGGGATAATAGGGGTGATGTGAAGGTAGATGATGTAGGTCGCACATGGGGTGGGAGGGACAGCATGACTGAAGTGTAGTGGGTAGTGAAGAAATAGCTGAGGGTATTGGAGGTATGGGTGGTAGAGATGTTACAGGTGTAAGTGTAAGTCGTGTCAAGTGCCTGGGTAGGTTGGAGGTTTGTGAGGAAGGAATGGGCTGTTGTGTTTTTGGTTTATTGATGGGTGGAGGTTGCTTGACCATGTTGGGAAGCTTAGGTCCTAAGACAGACGGGACAGGTGTAGGTGTGATTAGCGCAGCCTGGGGTATGAGGTCGATGGGTTTGGTTCTATTTGGGTGTTAGAGTAGGTATGGTGTTGACTTTAGAGGATGTAGCTAAATCCAGTTTGATAGGTGGATGAGTAAGGCCAGTGGTTAGGGTGACCCCTAAAGTGGTAATAGGTTTAGTCAAGGAAGATGCCATAGGTGTGGGTTTGGGTTTAGATAGAGTTTGGGTCATGGGTAAGGTTGTGGTTTGAGCTATGATAGGTGTCGTGGAAGGAGTTGTGATAGAGGTGGTTGTATTCGGTTCAATTGGTCAAAATATTTTTGGGTAGATAATGGAGGTATCAGCAAGTGACATCTACATCTGTATGGAGTCAGGAAGTAAAAGGTGCCCCCATAGTAAGGCCCTATCTACATAATCTAAGCGATCAGCCAAATGTGAGAATGGCACATCTGTAGGTGGAGTTGATGAGGACCTAATGGAAATTCCCATAAAATGTGTCTTAGAGACGGGGAATTGGATAGCTTCAGCTTCTGTGGGTAAGAGAGCGGAAAGTAGGTCTGCAGGATTTTGGGTAGCTGATGGAGAATGCTCACCAAGAGGCAAAGGTATCTCAACTGGGTCTATGATAGGTAGAGAAGATGATGGGTTCTCCTCTATATGTGGAGGATATGATGGGAGATCCTCTGTGGGTAGAGGAGATAAATAAGTATCTTCCATGGAGTGAAGAAGTATTGTGGGTATTGGTTCTCTAAGTGGAGAAGCCAAAGGTGAAATGGTTTCAATGTTAGTAGAAGACTCCTCTGTAGGTGATGAAGGAGATGAAAGGTGTTCCTCTATGGGTGGAGGAATAGGGGAGGTTGGTTCTGATGTGGAAGGAGGATTTTGGGCTAGAATCTCCTCTATGGAAGGAATATGGGGAAATTGGGAGGTGATAGGCACGTCATTAAAAATAGCGTGAACCTCATGGGTATGGGTATCATGAGTTGAGGTCTCACCAGTTTGATTAGAAGAAGGGGCATGATTGGGAAATGGTTTCTTGAAGATGTGTAGGTTTTGGTTGGTAGGTGCATTAGGATTATCCATGGTTAACTCACCTTTCTCGAGCATTTCTTGGACAATGTTTTTGAAAGTGATGCAATTTCCATCATTATGACCCTTTACTCGATGATAGTTATAGAAGTCATGTTCTTTATACCATGCGGGCATGGGGCGAGTAGGGTCAAAACAAGTGTGTGGTTTTATAGGTGGAAGGGTGATGGCTCCAGCTTTGATAATATTTTCTAAGATAGAGGAGTAAGGTTCCCCAATTGGGGTGTATTTCTGTTGTTCTCGTCTGAATTGAAAAGCCTTAATGGGTGAGAGATTAGATGAGGGGGTAGCCTAATTTGATGGATGAGCTAGGCCGGCCTTGAGTACCACTGCGTTAGTGGTGCCCTTAGCTTTTGAATAATTTTTTTGTGGTTTGGAAGAAGAAGAGATATCATTCAACTTGAATACCGAATTCTTATTGCGTAATTGGATTGTCTTCTCTTTGATGGCCTGAATCTCTAACTTTCATGCCATAGTGAATGCTTCATCAAATGTTTCAGAAGGTTTGGACCTACAAGGTCGATGAGATATGTCTAGCACAAGCCCATGTGAAAAGGTCGATGAGCTCTTTTTGTGGCAGTTGGAAGGTGAGTTGGTTGATCAAGCTACGCCAGCAAGTGACAAAATCTGCGATAGATTCATATTCATATTGACGCATGGAATATAGTTCAGTCATGGTAACCTTCTTGATGATATTGATGGAGAAATGATCCAAGAAGGCTTGGGCTACCTGATTGAATGAGAATATAGAGTTGTCTAGGTAACCCACTATACCAATCTAATGCAGGTCTAGTGAGAGACATGGGAAAGGTTCTTAAGAGCAAAGCATCATCATGAGTGATCAGATAACACCCGTGTTTGAATGATTGCAAATGCTATTACAGGTCTTATTTTCTATTGAAATGATTGAATTTAGGCATTTCCTAATGCACGAGGGTATGGACAAATAGGAATGAACGGGTGGATGGGTTTGTTGCAAATTTCGTCATAGGTGAGATTGTTGTGGGAGCTGGAAACCGATGCCTCCAATGTCTGTATCTTGCCCAACATCAATTTTATTAGGTTGTTGGTAGGTTGCAATGATTGGGTGCCTCCTGTAGTGTGAGGGGGTTAGAGTTGGGCATATAATGATGGTGGCACTCTAGTAGATGGTGTTGCCGTGTAGGTTGATTTAGAAGAAGGCAGTGAAACAAGGGGTATGTACCCAAAGTGAATAATAGATGAAATGGGAGGCTGCTGATAGTATGTATATGGAGGTGGAAGGGTCGTAGTAACCCTAGTGGTAATGGGGGCTAATGATTGTGGAATGGAAAGTGCCACGTTCTGAAAAGGGGTAGGGGTCATCGACACTGGAGGTGGTAGTGTAGCTACGGGTATGTGCGAGACATTAGGGGTGGATGAGGTTGTGTTTTGGGTAGCTGTCGAGGGTATGGTGGATGTGGCGGGTGCAACAAAGGTAACAGATGCAGCAGTCATAGCGGGTATAGGACCTAGCTACAAAATGACTGGGGGTAAGGTAGAGGTAGGTAGCGCGGAGCCAGATGGGGTTGAGGCAAGAGTGGGAATGAGAGCCGAGGGGATAGATACAGGCATGTCATATATCAACTGACCCGAGGCATCTCGAGTGGAGGAGTGGGAAAGGTAAAACTGCAAGGCGGTAGGGTTTTGGTCAAGGAGTCGTGTGAACTCCTCATCTCCGGTAGCGATAGTGATAGGTTGGATAGGATCCATGGCTAGTGATAAAATGGAAGGTGGTGAAGGACTAGGTGGGAGTGGTTGACAACTAGCATGAAATATGAGTGTGCTTGCTTGATCTTTAGGTCAATACCATGTGAACCAGTACTAATCAGGTAGGGTTGCTTCTCTGTAAATGACACAAAAAAGCAAGGAACAGGTGAATCTGATGGTAAAAAATGGATTAGGTACCAAATGTTGGTTGGAAAGTGAAATAGGCTAACTGATGTTGGTTAGGGAAAACTGACGTCGGTTAGGGGTAACTGCTACCGGTCACTGTAGAAAATGGACAGTGAGTGAAAAATAAGGTATAAGGTAAAATCTGATAGGTATGCCAAATCTGATGAGTTTTACAACGTCAATGGGAATGATAGCAATGACAGGGGACTATGAAAAGTGGAAGAAGATGAATAAATAGTAAGGATGAAGATGAATAAATGTCCCTTTGAGTAGGTTAACAAAAGGACCTGGAACCGACGTTGGTTGGGTATAACCGACGATGGTAAGAGGGTAACCGACGACGGTCACTGGACCGACACCGGTCACTATGAAATTGAAACAGTGATGATAGAATGGTGGTTGTGAATTAAAATCTGATGTGAAATCAAACCCAGAATTCTGAGAATGATGAGAATATGGTCTAGGAACACTCATGTGAAGCTAGAATACACCAGCTATGATGAGGAGCGTGCAAGGATGAACAAGAAAAATGAAGAACGTGATCTCTCACCTCAAAACGTAAGCCAAGCAGAAACACTAAGAAAAATGTGATCCTAGGAGTGCCTTTTCTATTATGTTTGTTTAGCTTATGCTATTTAAGGACTGACTCATGAATTGTAGAATAGATTTTTTTTGGTGAGGATGGCTTCCTATGAAGAAGGAGATCTAAAAGGTGAGGTTTTAGGTATGTTATGGTGGGGGTGGGCTTCACTCTGAAGTATGACTCGATAGAGCAGCGAGCTGGGGAGTACCTACCAATCCTCATATCAGTGTGATCATTGACAGGCGTTCCCAGGAAAGATGTTGTTTAAGAATATGTATTTATTTTGAATTTGTGCAATTTGGCAAGACTCAAAGAGAGAGAGAGATGTGCTTTCTATGGTTTGTTTGTCAACCATCAGCTGGGCATGACTTCTAGCATATAGGTTGCCCTCAATTAATGTGAGCTAATGTGATAAATTAGAATGCAATGCACTTATTTTTAAGCCCAAATCTAAGTGTGAAGTTGGATGACAAAAATAGATGAAGAGGAAGGGGATGCTCTTTCACTAAATGCAAAAACACAAAGAAATGGTTCTTTTTAATTACACCAAAAGAAAGGTTTCCTTTAGAGAAAATAGAAAGAAAAGGTGGGTTACCAAGGAAGAAAATTAATGTGTATGCTTTTTAGAAGGGAAACAAACACACAACTTTTCCTAGGAATGAATAAAATGCAAGGAACCCTGGATGGGTCCCACTAGGCATGCCAAAATGTTTCACCTAATTCTTAGAGTGTTTCTTTGAAGTATTGAAGAAACAGATAGGGTAACGGGCATAGGAGGAATACCTGTTGAAATGCTGGTTGTTGGGTTGTTGTATGCGTATGACTTCTGAATCCACAGCTGAATGTGAGAGCTTCCTTTTGGCTAGGAGGAACTACCTGTAATGGAAAGCAAGACCACCAGAAAGAATTAAACAATATGTGTAGTGAACTGCCTAGCGTGTGCTAGATCCGGGAAGTGTGATACTTCCTAGACGGCTGTCAGTCCACTATTTAAAACAATTTAATACAGGTAATAAAGTAAATCCTATTGTAATTTGAAATGATTTAGGTATCTCACTTAAAACACAATAAGAAAGATCTGATCTAACTAGCTAGGTTAGAATAGGATCCGAAGGAAAAATAACTGGCTCTGGATCTCTGCCGGTTTGACAGAGGTCTCAGGTAGATCACAGGTGAATGAGGGTGATGTAGAATTAGGTGAATAAGTCATGGTTCTGAGTTATATGGGAAAATACAGAGATTGATGCCGGTTAAGGGTGACCGACGACGGTTGGGTGTAACCAGCACCGGTTACTGTGGAAAACTGGGAATGCCACAAAATGAGTTTTGGGTCTCCTTTGTGATTGCACAAAGGACTTTGGTTGGTCAGAATGAGGTATTGGGTGGTTTAGGTGGGATTTGGCAAGGTTTTAATAGGTATATGGAGGGGTGAGTATTAATGGAGGTCTGTGGGTGGCTGAGAGAACAAAGGGTGATAATATAATGATGAAATGAAATGAACCAGAGGAGTATAATGTTTTACTTACTTGGATTCTGGTCCTGGATGCCTGTGAGTGAGGGATGAAGGTGCTGGTAATAGGTTGAAGGCTGCAGATGATCACCAATCATAGGAGAGCTTCTACATGGGCTGCATGTGTATTCCTTTTTTGCTTGGTTGGATCAAATCCTTGCTAGGGGTGAGTGCAGGAGAAAATGATTAATCTCCTTCCTTGCATGCGTGTTCTTGCTGGAATTCGTTCTTAGAAGATGTGATATCTCTCAAGGATGTGCACAATGTTTTACCAACCTTCCGCCAACCTTCCAAAATAAGGCTGTTTTGGGGATTAAAAGGTGACTGATGGCGGTTCTGGCTTAACCAACGACAGTTAGGGGTAACCGGCATCGGTCAAGGTGGGATTTTCTAGGTTTACTAAACTAGGGAGATCCTCTTGATTTTCTCAGATCTCGTGTTGTTAACCTGTGGATTAGGCTGGGAGCTTATTTTAAGCAAGTGGGAATGTGGTTAGAGAGAATGTAGGCATTGATCTTTAGGGTTTGGGTATGTCTTAGTTAGTTATGGTAGCTTACTAAGAATAGGACTTAGGGTGAGGTGGCTAGATGAGGTGTCTAAGTGAGGTGTATGTGTGGATATTATCTAAATTAATATATTTAAATAATGAATATGGTTATGATAATGAATTAATTTAATTTAATTAATATTAGTGGGGTGAAGGGGGCCATGGCCAGTTTAATGTAATGAAGGGTGTTAATTTTTCGAGGGACCAAAGGGGAGTGTGACCTAATTTTAGTGTCTACAAGTCCATATCAAGTAGAAATTCCCACAAATTGAGAGATGGTCCCATGTTAGCAAAACGTAGGGATCGATATCAAATAATCCTAGGGTTTTACATTTTTGACATAACAGTTTTGGTGCACACAGTGGGACAAGCATTGAAAGATACTTATTTCACAGGTGTGTATCTTTGTAAAACTCCATTTCACCAAGTTTGATGTGATCTTGGTGAAGTTTCAACATTTAAAGGAATTTTCAAGCATATATAGTGAATCCATTGATCCAAAAAAAGCCATCATATCATTAGAAGACCTTTCTATTTTCTTATATCCATTTCCATCCATATTTATTCCTTTTCATTGATTTCCATTATTTCATTTTCCATTCATTCATGAATTTGTGCAATCATGACTTCATTTCCTTCTTGGAACTCTCACTTGTAGCAACGAAACCAATTCACTCCATACCCATATTATCAAAATCCTCCTCAAAATCAATTCTACGAGCCCTATCATGAAGAACCTGCATATAAACCAACTCCAAATGACCCACATGTTTGTTATTTTAACCAAAATGTTTGTCAAAAACAAGGTTATGCATATGATGGTGGAAAATCTCTGACAGATGCCAATTTCTAGAGGTAGATTCAAAAAATGGAGTTGAACATGGTGTAAACTAGGGATAAATGTACAATGAAGGTAGTCAAAATTGGTTTTAAGTTCCCTTCCCCATGATTTGGCCCTATATCAAGCCAGTTCAGCCTTCAACAGAAACTGGACTTAATGATTGAGATGATGCCCAAACTTGAAAAATGGGTTGAGCTATTGGAGGCTCATGAATCTAGTGTTAAGAAACCTTGTCAATGTGGAAATCCCACACAAGTGTCTTACACATATCCCATTCCTCCTCCCCAACCTTAACCATCTCAGCCTAAGTTTCATATCCATAACTTTCTACCTGCCACCCCCTTGATATTTCCTCTTCTCCATCTTCTTCCTTTCCATTCTACCTTCAATTATCTGCCCTCTTTTCTTTTGAATCCCCTCCACAAAAATATTCTACATCTTCCCTTCCACCTCAACTATTAAAAAATCATTTTTAGACCCAACCCACCCCTCCTCTTGTAAATTCCCAAACCCATTTTGGGAAGATACAAATAAGAAAATCAGTCAAGGAGGGAAGAAAGTTGAAGAATCTATCAGAGAACAACTTGTAGAAAATACGAAGGATTGGGATTCAAAATTTGAAATAAATAAAATACCACATCTAATTAAGCCTTCAACAGAGGTTGGGACTGAAGAAAAAAAGTTCAAAGATGATTTTGTAGAAGAGAAAGCACAATAATAAGATGACCAACAATCTCTCTACTTTGAATGTAGTGTGTATGTTGGCACCATATTCCCAGAGGTTATTGATTCATCTCAAAGAGAAGGAAGAATCAGTTCCAAAATAAGAGGAACACATGGAGGAGAGAAAATCATATTCATAGGACTTAGATGAAGAATATACAATTGGAATCTTCTTCCTGTCATTCGTTGAATCTGATTTTGTTGATGAACCTATCCTAGAGTAGAACATCAAGGAAGAGCCTGCTGAAATCTGTCCTCATGAAGACAATAAAGAAGGTTTTGATATTTAAAACTTCATACTTGAGCATGAGAAATATGATGACACCATTGCTAAATCAATCATCATGGAGAAGGAAGTTTTGAAGGAAACAAAAAATTTTGTAGAGGAAGAGTGAAGTTCAAATCAACTTGAAAGTAAGTCCCCTCAAGAAAGTTTACTAGATGATCCCAATTATGGGATTGAGCTTGAAAGAAATGAGAAAATAACAGGGATGAACCCATTGGTTCCAAAATTCCCTTGCTCAATTAGGTATTTGGCTAGCTTGAAGCCAAAAGTAAAGTTGCAACAAGTCGTGCTCATTTCAGAGCATGAGAATGAGGTTTAATGTGTCAAAGTTCAGCTCCAACACCTCAAAACAAATGTTGAACAACTAAAGGAGGTATACATCTTGTTTTTAGCTAATAATTTGAAGAAATAAGAAGTGTGGATCATGTTTTCACCTCCACCATGTGATTTTGTTGCTAAACAGATCAAATGGCCATATTTTGTGAGGAAAGGTAGTTATTTCTCACAACTTGTTGTAGGTTTATTTTAACTCCCTTTGCCTCTGGTTCGAGTAGATTAGGTAGGTTTTTTGTTAGCAAAAGAAGTTCATTGTGCACACTCTACATGTCTTCCGCTGAAGCATGTATGATTTTTATATGTTTGTACATAGTATTTATGGTGTTTTATTACTTCTGCATAGTTCAATCCAGTTTAGGTAGTATCCTTGGCCAAATCAGATTTTGGGGCAACTTTCAAAGTGTAACTTTTTTGGCCCCAAGATATCAGTTCAATTCATAGTTCCTGTGCCTCTTCCTTGGTCATAATACATAGTTTTTTCATAATTTTTAAAAATATATCAAGAACTCCCAAGTAGTCAGCTTCCAGAGTAAACCAAGGTATCCCTAGTTTAGTTTGAGTAGGTTTAATGGCAGAATTAGATAGTTAGAAGCTTATAAGGTTGATCCAAAGTCCACATATCAATTTTAGGAATTTCGAGTTCGTGCTAAGTTCATAACGTCCCAAGGGTAATAAAATTTCAATGTTTTGATCAATTTTAAAGTTTTTGGGCTTGAATCCATTCCTAATGGATTGCATAAAGGCTACCGGTCAAATTTAGACTTAAAAATTACCCCTGGAGGTCACAAAACTGTTATCCAAAATCTACCCCCAAGCTAAATTTTGATAAATCATTAAAAATGGACTTAGCCATTTTTATGGGTATGAGAAGTTTAAACGGCTGCTAAATTCCACTACCCAAAAAAACTAGCCGTTGGTATTTAAAAACTATGGGGGAAAACTTATTCATCAATGAGGTATATTGAAAAAGCTAAAAAATGTTCATTTTCCTGTCAAATGCAATGCCATCATCACAGGAGCTAGGTGGCCGAACATCAATGGTCCAAGCAGGGAGACATTGTAGAACTCTAGCATTCTTCAAAGTGACTAGGCTTTGTGGACCTCAATTCCCCAAATAAACCACAATGGATAATATTTCGAGTCTGTCTTGGGTCAAGACAAGTCAATGGGACATGTGGTGGGTGAAGGAAATTGTAGGTGGTTGAAGATCAGCGGGTGAGGAAAAGAAACGTGTTGTCATTCTAGAAATTTATAGGGTGATGGACTCTCGCAAACCTCATCTCCATAGAATAATCTGGTTTTTATAATTCATTGGGTTTGGGTAAGTTAGCGAGGTCTAGGGGATAGATGGCACAATTCAAAGAGGAAAAATTTTCCATGTCCCTCGGGCTCAAATGTTGCAGCCTGAAGAGCTACGTGGAGCCCCTTCATTGGATACCATCTTCTAAAAATCATAGATACGAAGGTAAAATATGTCTAACATCGTGAGAGGCGTGGTTTTTTCTTTTTGTCCAATATTTTGGAGCAGGAAGAGGAAGATAATGAAAAGACTAAAAATGCAAAGTGAGTCAAGCTTTCTCATTAGCTCACATTTCAAAATTGTTAGATGAGACTATAAAATATTCTGAAAGCTTGAAGGTGCATTAGATGATCTCATTGGATGGATGTTTTGGATGTGTCAGAAGATAAAATAAAAAGGAATAACATGCAAAGAACGTGGAGCCTTCTCATTTTATTACACTCTGCAATGGTCATTCAAAGGGCTTTGAAAGGTGAATTGTGATGAAATGTGGAGCCTTCTCATTGGCTCACATTTCTAAGGAAATTGAAAATTTCTAAGGATACTACGACACCGTGAAAAGGCATGGCATGATCTTATTGCCCTGTATTTCATAAAGGTCGCATATTGAAGACAAAGGAAAGAAAGAAAAGGAAAAGGTAAAGCAGTACGGCTTGACCCCACAACCCAACAGAAGGTAGACACATAGAAAGAGGAAAATTCAAGCACACATTTGCAGAGACCAATCCCCGAGCTAATCAGAGGCTACCACATGGCAACTTCATGTTGATCTTGACATGTAAAACTTCAATTTTCCATATCTTTTGACTGCAAGCTCTAAATCAAATAAAATTTATTTCATTGGAAATATCTCCTGGAGCCCTTCAACTCAGAATCAAAATTTTTATTTTGGTGGAATTTAATTGGTAAAAATACAAAACACATATTCTCATGGAGGAAAGAGCAATCCTGAGCGCACAAATGATCAAATAAGGTAGCTCAATCATCATGATTAATGAAGTATGGCTTCATTTCATTTTGTAGGAAAAAATAGGCATATTAATGGCTTTGTAGAGTGTGCATTTCCTTTACAAAAGACTTCAATATAGATTGATTGTGGTTGAGTATTAGAAGTCATGTTTCAAGGCAGATATCTTCATTATTAGCAAGATAAAATCTAATTTTTTTTATCTCTCTTCTCTCTTTCTTTCTCTTCTATTATATATTGTAAAATATTTCATTTTGAAAAGGATGGACATTCTGATCTGTAAGGGAACCATGTAAAAATGGTCTCCTAAGAAGCTATGAAATTTGAGCCTTCATTCTGGCCTCTATAAATGATTTTTACATTCTATTTCAACTATAATGGATTGTGAATATTTTAAGCAATGAAAATTTGTTTTGTGGCACGTTTTGTCTGCCTTAGCTCATTTTTATTTGCAGTATTTCCTAAAATTCTTACTGTTATAATGGATTGTGCATATTTCTGTCATTTGTAGGCCCCATTTTGATTTTGTTCAATGTCTTTCACCCTATTTTGGTGCTGTAACCACCTTTTATCTTAGGATTTCCCTTTCATGTATATTTTTAAACATCTTCACTCTCCGTGGTCCCTTGGTATGGTTAGTTTAGGATTAGTTAGTTGCATTTTCTTCCATATGAGGAGTTTTAGCATTATATTTAGGTAAAGGAAGACGACCTTCTCTGGAGGTCCATCTCAAGTAGTAAGTCCCACAACTTGAGAGATGGTCCCATGCTAGAAAATATTTGGGATCTGTATTAGATAATCCCAAAGTGCTACTTTTTTACATAATGGTGTCATAAAGGAGATATATAGAGTCAAGTATTTGATTTTATAGGTTTTGCATTAGATTTTTAGTTGAGAGAAAGTTCCACATAAATTTTCTCTCTAGTATTGGAGGATTATAAAAATGAACAATTTGTCCAAAGTGTATGAGAAACCAAGTTTGAGATCCATTTTTAGAAACTCAAACACACCGTGTGTAAGTTTTTCGTCTATTACCCTATATACAAGGAACTCCTTGGAGTTTAAAGAACACAAATATTGTCACTAGGATTCAAATGGAAACTACATTTTGGAAGCTACATGTTGTAATAATGCTAGTTGAACTTAGTCATCAAATGTCCCGAGTCTTAAAAAAACCCGTTACAAAACAATCTTCTGAGGTGATTTTCTCAAAGCTATTGATTTATTATAATTGTCCTAGAGAAATACTAGAGGTGTGTAGTGACCAAATTTATTTTCTCGATATGGGGTCCTAAATCGCGGGAAACAACTCGACTAAATTTTAAATTTTTAGTAACTGACCAATGCGGTAAAATAGTTGACTAAGCCCTCAGCCATGAAACTATAAAAGGTCTAAAGATCATCTAAGGTAATTATAGATATTGACATGAAATGTCATGTCACCAGTGAACATGATAATTCCATAGCTTACCCAATACGAGGTTCAAAGTGATGTTTTGTGTGTCATTGAAATTCATGTTTTATTAAATTTTAGCAAGGTGAACAAATGACAGGATTAAATGGAATTCAAGTTTAATTATCTAACAAGGTGGATATGGTTATCTAGTTCTATCATCCAAAAGTTCTAGGTTTCACATGACATGGTTTGAAAATGTAGCTTACACTAAAAGGGGGTCATATTAGTTGTACATGATGTAAGGTAAATATATCCATTATGTGCAACAATATATTTTATTAACCATAACCATACTCTTCATTTAACTAAAAAATTCACTAGCACTATGAAGGGAAAACCATAAATATCAAAGCATGTTGGAAATAGGGAGAAAACCATACCTGTTCATAATGAGGCAACAAGGGAGGTGTTCCAATCTAGTTTGAACACATGCAAGCTACACGTCCATCACCATGAAACCATTCACTAACAATTTCAAGTGCATTATAATGTTTCCACATAGTCATCTTTACTCCTTCACACGCACTAGCAAAATGATCTACACAACTATCACATGTTTAAGTAGCTTGTTGATGAAAAATGTTTATAGTTTCCTCAAGATATCCCACACTTGTCAAACTATCAATCTTCACATACAAATCCATACAACAACTACAAGTTTAACTAGTATATTCATAATATAGTCTTGAGATTCCTCCATATACATTTACCTGTTAGAATAAAATAGAAAAGAATCTTCCATGCTCAAAAAATATTCTATGATACCACATTTCCTTCAGGAACAGTACCAAAAAATTTCTCACTAAACCAAACATTGTATATCATGAAAATATTGCAACTAAAGTGTGAGACAAAATTCCTTTATCCTTTATGTTTTGATAGGTGCACACACCCTGTTCACAAGCATTCATAATATTTTCCTTCTCAAATAATAAAAAATGAAGCTTACAGGGTGAACTAGAAGTTCCTTAGGACCATTTTTCCTTGTGGCACTTGATTGAAAATTCTCCCTACCTTCTATGTGTTGTTATACACAGTTTTCGAAGCATAACTAAAACTGACTTAAATCCCCTTTCCACTTCATTGTAGTAGATGCGTCAAATTCTTGTAAAAACATTCCCATTTATGATAGGTGCGTGGAGGTGTGCTAGCATGAAAAGGTTTGGTTATGCCTCTATCATTCATTTTTTGCCAAGAAAAGGACCATAAAACAAAAATAAACCAACAAACCCCCAATCCTATTCCTAAAGATCCTATCTTAGCACATGCCCAAAGATGATAAAATATTCTCTCAAACACCTTGCACGTGGCTTGATGAATTATCCTATTTCGGAGTAAGACGGGTGGAGCTTCTAACACATGTTTTCAATCAACCTCTTCCCAAAAGGCATTTTCATTGTTGTGTCCAAGGAACTCCTCAACAAATCCATTTTGCAATTCCTAGAAAGAGTTGGAAATGAGATATTGGGTAGCTTGGTGCCATGATGGTGCTTCAAGGATCCTACACTCCTCCACATAGCTGAACATATAGAAGGATAATGAAAAAATATTCCTCCCAACACGTATTTCCATGACACATACCAATGAAAATCCCTTTTAAACAAACAATTAATAAAAAACAATATCACATTCTTTAAGGAAGTTTTTTGTATAAGAGCTATGCATTGTTTCTTCTCCCAAAACTTTACTTTGCTTGGGGGGTTTCCCAATTTATTTTTCATTCATCAACATGTGCAGGAAAACATCCCAAACAACTGCATTTATTCAATGAAAACTTTCAGGTAGCTAAGATACCCCCACGTCATGTCATCACTTCAAAATTTGGTCAAACGAGTCACGTGTTATTTAATTATTTCATTTATTTATTTCACCCAAATATTCTCACCAGATCTTGACGGTTGACTAGGAGGGGCGATATACACTTATGTAATGCCTAAAAAAATTGTTGATATCCTAGGTCTTAAGTACAATATTATTTCTAAAGGTGTTTTTGAACTATTAGCATCTTAGGAGTGATCCAAGATCTTGAGTTAACCATTCTTGATTTTCCAAGCCTAACCATAACTCAAGATGTATGAGTGATTGACCTACCTCCTTTGTTTTCCATCTTCCTTTTCAAGATATTTCACTGCCAAAGTGGGTGGTAATTGTCTTCGGATTTGTCTCACATGCTTCTAAGAACTTTATATGGTACTAGATTTACCATCCAGTCTGAGCCAATATTTTCCTATCATGTTCATCCTTATGACCATACTCCCATATAATAAAATTTTCTTATACATGAAGACCAAGAACATGAGTCAATTTTAATAGAGTAGCATGTCCTACCTTATCAATTCTTGATATCTTATTAGATGAATGCGCCAAAGAGAATTATGAATTTTACCCTTATGAGAAAACTATGGAAACTAGGCTTGAAACTTACTGCATGCATGAAGAAAAATTCATCACCCCACACCACTTAAGCAAGAATATCATGCTTCTAGATTATGGAAATTGTTATTTTATGTTTCTAGGAGCATAAATGGAGTTGGGGTAGATTTTGTATTAATTTCCTTAATAGATCATAAATACTTATTTTCTCATAGGTTGAAATTTGCATGTTCCAACAATGTAGAAAATATAAAGGATTGGTGCATTGTCTTCTTATTGCGGAGAAGAAAAAAATCAAAGCATTGCATATTTTTAGGGATGCAAAATTGGTCATATACCAAGTGAGAGAGAAAATTTACACCAAGAATAATCTTCTGAAATATTACAAGTATAGATTTTGGGATATTTTGGAGAGATTTGATGTTGTTAATCTCCAAGTGGTGCCAATAAAATTAAACAAAGAAGTAGACCAGATGGAAACCATTGGATCCCAATTTTCACCAACAAAATATATCATGTAAGGAAATGGGCAACATACTAAGCTGATTGTTATGATATCAATTCCAGATAATAAATTCCTTTAGAAGATAATCGATAGTGATAAACAAATTATTCAGTTTATCTAAAATAAAGCTAAATTCTCCTCAAAAATATAATCAGATCTTCATGATCGCTATGGTGATCAAATTATTTAGCTAAGGAAAAAAACATTTCCTAAAGAATTTCTCACCCTCGAACACATTTTCAATCCTGATAATGAATTCAAGGGATAAGAAAAGAACATAACAAGGAAATAGGTCTGCCAACTAGTCACTATTACACAAGACAAGGAGCTATTTCTTGGAAAGGTATGTGATGAAGATGAAAAGAAATATTTTGTCTCCTTATGTCAAAAAATTAATCATTTCTTCTCATGGAATTATTAATATCATAGGGGTTTTGTTCCCATCATTTTCAAAATGTACAATACAGATCTTGAACCTAACACCAAGCCATCTAGATAAAACCAAATGTATGTCAATCCCAAGAGAGAGCCCCTTATGAAGAAGGAATTATCCATTATAATTGAGGAAAAAATAAATTTTCCTATCAAATATTCCTCTTAAAATAAGGAAAAGTTATAAAATACAAAAAAATAGAGTTTCCTTCTTTATATACGATACCTAGATTCACTGAATATTCCATTTTAGGTCTCGGGGAAGAAATTATAGTTTGGAAACTTGAAAAAATGTGAAGTTACAAACCTGCAACACTCCAAGTTTGCATTCTTTCTATATGGTATAGAGATTCACCAAAAATTCAATTTTAAGATTTAGGGATGAATTTACAACTTGTGATTTCAATCAATGTTTACCTTCCATTGAAGAATAATAAAGTGGTGGAATATTCCCTTATGGGGTTTAGAATTGTATTTGCAATAAGAAACTTTACAAAAATGAAAATTTGCTTCAATTTCCTTCTTTCTCTTGATAACTTCGATATTCCACTTTGCACACTTTCGGGTAGAAATGCAATTTATAAACTTGTAAAAAGACCAAGTCCTTCACATGGGTAGCTCCAATTCAAATGTTTAATAAGAACGTTAATGTTCAATCATATTCCATATACCATTAAACCTGGAACTTTGGTAAAACATTAAAATCAAGGGAAATTGTTGATGCGTAATCACAACACCCCTGAATGTTTACAACTCGATGGGTTGAAACTCTCGGTGTGATTGTATAACATGGAGATTTTTCCAAAGTGTGGGACTTTGCAATCAGGAAATCTCTTCAGATGAAGGTTGGTTCCTATTCCTCTGTTCAGATGCACACATTCATATTGTAGAGGATCTATCCTAAAATCTACTCTAACTTTCCAAGGAGACATGGTTAAGAAAATGTAAGAAATTAAACCTAATCTAACAGAGGTGATGCACCAAAGGAATGATGAACACCTACTTTTCCATAAAACACAAAACATTAAAAATGTAACACAACCACCATGCATAGATAACCATGATTGCAATGAGAGACCAGGAAGATGCAATGAATATAAGAGAGGGTTGAAATCATCCGCAGACTTATTTTATTGGTCCAAAAATTTGATACAGTCCATTACAATGGCCAAGAGGCACAAAATTGCATTACAATTTTTATGGGAGGTTTGAACTCCACAAGATCACTTATAGATAGAGAAGAAGGGAGAGTGCAAAGCCAAAATTTCCAACCTTTAGAAAAATGCCCCTCCTTACCATATATAGGAAGAAAATGAGAGAAATGGGGAGAGAAGAATTCAAATTCTTACTCCAACCACCCCAAACGTGCATTGAATTCACTTTCCACAATGATGGGTTCTACTGCAAAACCCATGCCTCCATATGTTGTTCCTTCTTGGGAAAGAAAGGAAGCCCATACTTCATTAATGTGGTAGGTGAGAATCTTGACACACTAAAAAATGGCAGACTGTGTTTCTTCATTTTGAATAACTTAGTCTCACTAATTTTAAGATATCCAATCATAGTTGAGTAGAAAATGCCAAGATATTTCAAAAAATTCCTTTCTTGTGTAAATCTGAGCTCCTTGTCAAAATTTATGGCCATCTTAAGGTCAAGGTGTCATTCTGCAAAAATGGTGGGTTGTTGGCTCTATCTTTATTCAGTGTCTGAAACGCATATAACCTCCCAAATCCCAAAATTCATACTTTTGGACATTTCTATTTTAGATATTGAAACATTGTTCATTCACCAACTTTTCTTGAGAGTATCGAAAGTACAAAATCCGAACCTTCGAAACCCCAAAACCCGAAATTTCAGACTTTCGAAGTTTCAGACATTTTACCATTTCAGAACTTTTTCACTGTTCATCACCCAAATCACCTTGAGAGTTCCACAACCCTGAAACCCAAAGTTTCAAAATTTCAAATATCCAAAGTCTTAAAATACCGCTACATTGACCCCGAAACGTGCGTTGACTTCTGAAATCTAAACCCTTTTGGGATTTCAGACATTTTTGGTCCCTTTTTTGATTTGTCTCCAAGACTTCTGAAATCCTGAATTCCGCACCTCCGAAACTCCGAAACCCAAAAGTTTGAAATGTCAAAATTTAGGAGTTTTGGGTTTCAAGATTTTCTGCTCCCTTTTCAGTTCATGCTCACCAAGACTTTCGAAACCCCGAAAGTTTGAAATTTCAGATTTCTAGAGTTATAGGTTTCAAAAATTTTGACTCACCAAGATCTCTAAAAATCTCCACCTCCACAGTTCGAAACCCGAATGCCAAAACTCTAAATTTTTGAGCCTGGAACTCCATCCTTTCACTTGAGCTCTAATCTCCTTCGACATTCCCTTGGCCACCCCTTGATTTTCGACCTCGCATTGCCATTTTTGAGCCTGCCTGCAACTTGATTTTTTGGAATTGAATGTGAGCTCACATGACTTAACCAACCTCTCCATTTTCCCCCATGCAAGGTCGTGTTTGTTCAATTTTTCCTAAGGGGAAAAATTAGATATAAGAAACATTAAGATGTGAATATAAAACCACATATCAAGGTTGATTCATGATACAATTATGACATTATGGAACTGTCATCAGCAATCCGGCACTATGATAATTCTTCACCGGGAACTCCTCGTGCTATGATTATTTACTAATGCACAGCCTTTAGTTTGGTGGACGTAATCTGGAAACAAAACAACAACATAACACAAGAATACCATTGACTATGATAAGACAGAATGACGAAAAATCTGAAATATCAAAATAAATTATAATATTAACATGAAACTGTTACAATCTCACCCATGAGATTCTTCAACAAGACTATGGGAGAAACTTTACAATTACACCTCTCGATGGCTTCTTCAACACACCTTTAACTGATGGCTTCCTTCGCACACTTCCTACAATATTTCTCACTACTTCTTTCTATGCTAAATGAGGGGGGTGGCCTCTCTATTTATAGAACTTCCAGGCTTATCCATCCTATCTCTAAGATAGGATAAGAAATCCACTCTGACGAATCATATTCCATACCTTAACTCTTATCTGTACATGTAAGCTTATCTGTTAAGATAAGATAAACCTTATCATTTTACATGGGTTCCACATTTTTAGAATTTTTACAAATAAAATACACAAAATATTTATGACCTCACTCCTTGTCCTTATTACCAATATAATATTTCTAATTCCTAATCATGTAGACCCTACTTCTCTAATTACCCAAACTTTGACATTTTAACATTACCGGACCACTTACGACAAATATTTACTTTTTACAACATTCCTATTGTACTTTGACTGTTACCGTACTCCACATTATTGGCGGCACCGTACTGACGGCGCCGTTATCTTCTATCGGACGCTACTACTAATTACACTTAACAACATCCTATTCCTAATACATATATTAATGAAATGGAAATTTTGGAGGAAAATTTTAGTGTCGACATCTTCCCCCTTCCTAGCTTCTACTCCGTCCTCGGAGTAGACTATTCTGGTGCTTGGAAAATCTTCAACTTGTCGTGGTTGACCCATTTCGTAATGGGAGTGCCATCCAATTCCTCCAGTCGGTACGTACCATTTTCATGCACAGCTGCTATTTTGTAGGGCCCCATCCATTTTGGAAGAAATTTTCTCTGTCTTCTTTTTTTGTATCTGGAATCATATACTAGAACCAAGTCATTTACTTGAAATGGAGACCACCGGATCTTTTGATCAAAGTACTCCTTCTGCTTCATTTTCTTCTTATGGCTTGTATCCTTTGCTATTTCCCTCATTTCCTCTAGCAAATGAAGATGGACCAACCTTTCTTTTACTGAATCACTTTCATCCATCCTTTCATTTTTCATAACTCTCACAGTGGGAATATCAAACTCAATAGGAAGAACTGGATCAATGCCATAGGCCAACTGAAATGGGGAGTATCTTGTTGCTGACTTTGATGTTGCCCTATATGCCCACAATGCTGCATGAATCCTTTTATCCCATTTATGTACCTGCAAGGCTGCATCTTTTGCTAGAATTTGACACAGCACAAAATTTGTTCGTTCCACCTGTCCATTTGTGCTTGGCTTGTATGTTGTTGCCTTCCTGTGCTTGATAGAAAACTTATTGACTAGGGCTTCTACCACCTCATTAATGAAGTGGCTTCCTTGATCTGTTACAATTTCTAATGGACAACCAAATCTGGTGACAATGCGTTCATATATGAACCTTGCCACTTCATCCATGGAAGCTGCTTTCAATGGCCTAGCTTCAACCCACTTGGTTAAATAATCTGTGGCAACTACAATATACTTATTTTGACGTGATGTAGTTGGAAGTGGACCTACAATGTCTATTCCCCATTTTTCAAAGGGACCAAGGGGAAGAATAGGACATAATGGAGCTGATGAAGTCTTACGGTTACCATGTGTTTGACAAATATCACATGTCTTACAATAATTATAACAGTCTTTAAAAAGAGTGGGCCAGTGATAACCTGCATCCAAGATCCTTCTTGTTGTAAGTTGTCCAGAGAAGTGCCCTCCACATGTACCATTGTGGAATTCTTCTAGAAGCTCTTTTCCTTGATCACGTCCAACTGCCCTCTTGTACTGTCCATCAGGTCCTATTCGAAATAATGCTCCATGCAGAATAGAGTATGGACGACTGGCTTGAGTAATCTTTCTCTTAGTCTTTGCATTGGCACCATCCGGAAACTTGAATTCATTCAGATAATTCCAAATATCTATGTATTCACTAGGGATTGTGTCAAGGGAGAACAATGTTGCATCGGGAAAATCATCATCATCACAAGATGATCCTAAACCATCATAGGCTCGAGAGAGTGCATCTACATTGACATGCTTCTTTCCTGGCCTATCTATAATATCAAATTCAAATTCTTGTAGCAAAATTATCCATCTTGCTATCCTCCCTGATGGGTTAGGCTTATTGACAATATATTTCAGAGCCTGATGATCTGTTACAACTATAAATTTCTGCCCTAGCAAGTAATTTCTAAACTTCTTTACAGCAAAAATGATAGCCAGAGCCTCTTTTTCAGTTACAGTATAGTTTACCTCAGCACTGCTCATTTGTCTGCTCCCAAAGTAAATTGGATGTTCATTCCCATTTTCATCCTTTTGGCTCAAAGTACTACCTAGTACTGCATCTGAGGCATCAGTGTACACAATGAATGGCTTGCTCCAATCTGGATTCTTCAAAATAGGTGAAGACACCAGGGCTTCCTTCAGTTGTCCAAAAGCTTCATGCGCCTTGTTTCCTGGTTCATAAGCAACATCCTTCTTCAAGAACTGGGTTAGTGGCTGTGTAATCTTTGAGAAATTCTTGATGAACCTTCTATAGTAACCCACATGGCCTAAAAATGATCTCAACTTACTTCTATTCATAGGAAATGGTAAATCTTTGATTTTTGAAACTTTATCAGGATCAGTACCTAATACCATCTCTGGATACAACATGCCCTAACAAAACGCCTTTAGAACATCCAAAGACACACTTTGTAGGGTTTAGTGAGGCTTGTGCTTCATCTAACCTTTGAAATGCTGTCTCCATCTGGTGCAGGTGGTCCAACTTGCTCCCATAGATGCAAAAATCATCCAGAAATACTCTAATGAAGGTCCCAATGTAGGGTTCGAACACCCTATTCATTAAACGCTGGAATGTTGCTGGAGCATTACACAACCCAAAAGGCATAACTCTATAAGCAAACGTTCCCCAAGGAGTGGTGAACGTGGTCTTCAGCTGATCTTTCTCTGCTATACGAACTTGGTTGTAGCCGCTATATCCATCAGCAAAACTATAGCACTCCTGGCCAGCTACTTCGTCCAAGATCTGATCTGAAAATGGAAGAGGGTAATGATCCTTCTTTGTTGCCTTATTGAGCTTCCTATAATCAACACAAATGCGTAGCTTCCCATTCTTTTTTATTGAGATCACAATGGGAGAAACCCATTCTGAATTCTCCACAGCAAATATGAATCCTGCATCAAGCAACTTATCTATTTCTTCTTTTACAGTCTTGGAAAAATTAGGATTCATTCTATATGGCATTTGCTTTATAGGCTTAGCACCATCTACCAGCTCAATACAATGTTCTACCCAACTTACTTGACGGAGTTCCTTGTAATCAAAAGTGAATAGGTGTATGTACCTTCGAAAGAGCTGGAGGTAGGATTCCTTCTCACTCTCCATCACAGCATCACCAATCTTTATTTGTTGGAGACGATCATCAACTTCTTCTTCAGATAATTTTATGGGGTCATGAGTTGGTGTGACTGGCAGGATATCCATGACTGAAACATCCACCTCGCTTTCTTCATCTTCAGTGTCCACCTCACTGGTACTAGAGTAATCAGAGGATGTCCAATCATCAGTTTTCATCACTTGAATCCACAGGTTCTACTTTATGATGTTGAGGGATCACGTTTATCTTCACCCTCTCTCTACCACGTCCAAGTGTCATGAAACCTTCATTCTAGTAGTTTCTTGCATGAACTCTCCTTATCCATGGTCCTTCCCAGCAGCATTGGGTACGCAACAGTACCATTTTTCATCACCTGAAAGTCTACCACACATACCACACCCATAACAAATATTGCCACATTTGAAATTACACCTTCTGGTTTAGTTTTTCCCTTATTTAATGACCTTAACATAAGTGTTGAAGGGAGATCAATTTTTAACCCCAACATATTCATTACAGACTCAGTCATTACATTAACTGCAGCACCTCCATCAACTAAGACATCATGAATTGAAATACCATTACATAATACCTCAGCTTGTGGAGCATAGGGATCTGCCTCTGCCTCCAAAACAGGGACCTCAACCTCCTTCCTTCTTCGAGCATTGAGTCCACCTCGCAACTCCCGCCTCTTCTCAGAAGACATAGCCAAGAGTTGACCATATGTAATATTTGCAGGCCTTTTGGACAGATCTTCCAAGATGGAGTATGGTCCTTGCCCCTGTGAAATCAGAAAATCCTGCACACCCAACTTTCTTCTCCTATGTTTCTTACTAGTTTCTTCTTTCATCTTCTTAGGATCATTTCCATCTTGATTATCTTTTTCTTTCTTTCTTTTTGTTACAAACACATCTACTTCATTATTTCTGCTCTTATCTACTACATCAAAAGAATTCACAGGTGCTTTTCCTTTATCATTATCTCCCTTACTAGATGTAGAAGCTCTATCTGGACAATTATACTTATAATGACCCTTTTTATAACAACCATAACAAACAACTTCAGAAATATTTCTCTTTGGACCTCTATCTCCTCCCTGAGAACTAAATTCCTTTCCTTGAAGAAGATTAATAGTTAACTGACCCATCTTTTTGAGTAGATCTTCATACTCAGTAGATGTATTAGGAGAAATATTTGTGCTCACCGGGAGTGGTTGTGGATTCAGGACCAAAGGTGCTGGTGTAGGCTCTACTTTAGCAACAATTTCTTTGGGCTCCTCTTCCATGCTTTCTTCTTTCCTTCTTGCAATCTCCTTTGCTTGTTCAATGGTGGCTGGGCGGTCATACTTCACTCATTGTCTGATCTCTGGCTTCATCCCAAGAATGAAGTGCTTACAGAGGAGATTATCCACGCCATTCATCAACCCATCTGCTAGTCCTTCTTCCGGATCTGGGCATCGAGCTTCCTCCTTAGCTCTAGAACATGAGCATGATAATCCCTTATCTTCTCCTTCTCTCCTTGGGATAGCTTTGTGATCTCGATCATGAGATCTGCATATTTCTGTTGTTCACCAAATTCTTCAAGAAAACTTTCAGTTAATAAATCCCATGAATTTTTCACATTATCACCTAGTGTTTCAAACCACCTAAGTGCTGAACCATCCAAAAAGGTAGGAAAAAATTCAGTCCATTGTTCCCTTCTTATAAGGCCATTACAAATACAAAATCGTTTAAACTCTTGAATGAAAGAAGAAGCATCTTCATTAGATTGAGCTGAAAAAACAGGAATCTTTCCCATTTTCAAAAGTAACCACCGTGAAATACCAACCCACAAGTACAATTAACAAGACTTATGTGCACAAATAATTGGAATCACTATACTAGAAAGTGACTTTACACCTTTCTACAGTAAAATAGAAATGACCACGGTAAACTATGGTAAAACTTGATTTACTACGGTAAAAAACTGACTTTACTGTGGTAAACACTATTCACAGTAAAAAGTGAAGTTACTGCAGTAAATACTATTCACAGTAAAAAGTGACTTTACTGCCGTAATTACTATTCCCAGCAAAAAGGACTTTACCAGGGTAACTACTATTCATGGCAAAAATGACTTTAACATGGTAACTACTATTCACGGTAAAAATGACTTTACCATGGTAACTACTATGCACAGTAAAAACAAAGTTACCCTCCAATTAATTTTTTGCCTAAGTGGGAATATCTCTCCAGAAAATCCACCAACGAGGAATGGTCCCGGCAACGGAACCAAAATGTCATCAGCAATCCGACACTATGATAATTCTTCACCGGGAACTCCTCGTGCTATGATTATTTACTAATGCACAACCTTTAGTTTGGTGGACGTAATCTGGAAACAAAACAACAACATAACACAAGAATACCATTGACTATGATAAGACAGAATGACGAAAAATCTGAAATATCAAAATAAATTATAATATTAACATGAAACTGTTACAATCTCACCCATGAGATTCTTCAACAAGACTATGGGAGAAACTTTACAATTACACCTCTCGATGGCTTCTTCAACACACCTTTAACTGATGGCTTCCTTCGCACACTTCCTACAATATTTCTCACTACTTCTTTCTATGCTAAATGAGGGGGGTGGCCTCTCTATTTATAGAACTTCCAGGCTTATCCATCCTATCTCTAAGATAGGATAAGAAATCCACTCTGATGAATCATATTCCATACCTTAACTCTTATCTGTACATGTAAGCTTATCTGTTAAGATAAGATAAACCTTATCATTTTACATGGGTTCCACATTTTTAGAATTTTTACAAATAAAATACACAAAATATTTATGACCTCACTCCTTGTCCTTATTACCAATATAATATTTCTAATTCCTAATCATGTAGACCCTACTTCTCTAATTACCCAAACTTTGACATTTTAACATTACCGGACCACTTACGACAAATATTTACTTTTTACAACATTCCTATTGTACTTTGACTGTTACCGTACTCCACATTATTGGCGGCACCGTACTGACGGCGCCGTTATCTTCTATCGGACGCTACTACTAATTATACTTAACAACATCCTATTCCTAATACATATATTAATGAAATGGAAATTTTGGAGGAAAATTTTAGTGTCGACAGAACAAAGAACTACTAAAAAACTCATTAAGTGATAGAAAAATAATGGAATGACCTCGTTACTCTAATATATTTAAGAAAATTCACAAAACATGTCAATATTTTAACTAGACCAAATCGAGAACTAACAAAGTTAGTCTTGTAGAATCTTCTAAATATTTGTATTATGGTTTCTCATGTGAGTCTACATTTTTGTTGTATGCTTACGTAAAATAAGAGTTATTTCACGTTGTAACCGTGTAAAATATATAACATGTTCTTCCCATTACCACTCCTCATCACATCACCCCATATTTCTTCCCATTCTAACTAATATTCCATGTAACTAACCTTTTCCATTTCATTTAACTTACCAAGACATGGTGGTAAAAATGATTTTTTTACCCCTCCTTCCCAATATACAACTCTCTACATGGTGGGTTCAACCATTGGGATGGTTTTTTGGCCACGAAAATGGGATTTTCTACCCCCGTGATCACTATTCTCTTATTTTTGAGAATTAATCACATTATTTTATCACCCTGTTGTTGAAATAATTTGTCACGTTGTAAACTACGTGTTTCCACCAATGCTCACGAGGCTATTCCCCTGATTGTGTATGGTTAGGCTCCCATTATATAATTTAAACTATCATAATCATATCTAAATGTTGTGGGGTGGAAAAATGGGTCATGGATCACAAAGGAAAACTTCACTAAACCCATGGAAAATTTCTTGTGAATAGTACCAAGGGGGAATTTGTAGTGACGATGGGTGAAGAAAAGAAATTTGGAAAGAGATGGTTTTTTTTATGACTAGGCAATGAAAAAGTTCACAAACAATAACCATACTAGCTCAAAATTTAATTAGAGTAAGACAAAAATGTAAGCCATTAGTGAAACTAAACAACTAGAGACATGCATATTTTTAGATTCATCAATCAAGGATGCAAAGTTCCTGTTATCTCTATTTTGTCCCCCAACAAAATTAATCAAACATGACCCCGTGCAGGAATAAATTCAAGAAATGGTTCTGTCGAATGAACCCATGCTTCAAATCTAATGAGTGGGTTACAGGAAGGTTCTAAAATGGAGGAGCATGGTCAGTGGAGGAAGAAATTGGAGGATCAAAGGAAAATAAACATAAACATTGAAGTCTTCGAGCTCTGTTAATGACTCAGAACAAGCCCCAAAATTGGCTAAGTATAGAGAGTCAACAGAATCTGCCAAGTGTCTAAATGGTGCACCTCCAAAGATTGAATCCAAAAGGGTAGACTCAAACAAGCGTTAGGACTCCACGTGTCCCAGGCCCAAAGAGGGGTAGAGTCAACAACTACAATTTTAAAAATGGGATAAAGCGCAATTTCAAAGGCACGACCCAAAAGGTGATCCCTAAATGAGCACCATCTCGCCACGTGTTTAGGGTTTGAAAAAGTAAGAGCTGACATTGAAAATTCCAAGAGCCTACGGAGGCTTCCATGTGTCAACCTGATGCTCTTTCAAAGGTAAAATCCTAGGTAGTTTTTCAAATGAGCACGGCCCTTCCACGTGTCCTAGGTCCAAAAAAGGGACATGGTCGAGGTTGAATAGTCAAAGCAGAGATAGTCTAGTGGAGGGAACCAAGTTTCAGCAAAACGCTATTTCAAGAGTAAAATTTGGGGCGGGTTTCCAAACAAGCGCCAAACCTCCACATGTCCCTGGTCAGATGTATGGCCCTGTTGAGTAAAAGGAATTAGCCAAAACATAAGGAAACTAAGCAAGTTGCGGTAGATGCCACGTGTCATCCCGACACAACTTCAAAATAAAAATCCAAAAGCGGTCCCCAAACATGCTTCATCCCTCCACATGTCCAATTCCCAAAAGACCCATTTTAATAACTAGTTCCTGCCATTTTGTATAGACCTAATTCAAATTTTTAAATGGGTATATCTTTTGACTTAGTGCTCGAAATCTAATAAATTTGGCACCATTGTAAAGAGCTCGATCTCATCTAAGCCATGGAGACCTGAAACTTTAAATTTGAAGAGGTTAGGTGGGGAAAAATGAAAAGACATCTTCATGCCATTAATATAAGATCTATTTGCCCCAACAACCAGATCAGATTTTATCTGATCCTCCGTTCTTCCTCCTTCAAGGTGCAAAACAAATAATCAATGTAGACATGACATATTTGGGGCAGATTTGCAGTAGGAATTTATGGCTAGTGGTTGAGCTTCAAATTAGTTTTCCCACCTCTCTCCCCTTCTTCCCTTAGTGTTGAATCTATAAAGGAAGGGTCAGGGCTCATTGTAAAGGGTTGGACATTTTCTGTTTTGTGCCCTATCTTCTTCATTTTCTCGCAAGAGGATTCATTGAGCCTTCCTAACCTCTCATTCAAGTTGTAATGCAATTTTTTCTTCTTGGCCACTGCCATATACTGTATCGACTCCTAAGCAATAATATATGTCTATGGATGATTCTTGACCATCTCATATATTCGTTGTTGTCTCTCTGATCTTTTATTGTAGTTTGGTCATTTGTGTATGGTGTTTGTATTGCATTTCCATGGTCTGTGTTAAATTGCAAAATGAGTGTCTAACATTCCTTTGGTGCACCACCTCGTTAGCTTAGTTTATTTTCTTGCATCTCCTTGGTAGAATAGAGTAGATTTAGAATATATCCCATGTAATTTAATTGTATGCACCTGAATAGAGGAATATGAACTAGCCTCAATCCAAAGAGATCTCTCAACTCGCAAGGTCCCACACTTTGAGAGATGCTCCATGTTTTGCAATCAAACTGAAATTCTCAACCCATCTAGTTGCAGACATATAGGGGTGTTGTGATTCTGCACTAACAGTTTTGGCATGTCTGGTGGGACAAAGAAGTCTCCATCTTTATTGCAGTAAGATTGATGTGCACTTGCTATGAGTTTATCTTTTAAGAAGCTTTGAAATTGCACATCTGGGGACTCCAAAATAATCAGAATCTACTGGTTTTGATAGTCTAAGCCTATCAAGTTCATGAGAAGAATAAAAAAAAGGTCAAGAATTAGAGAAGAGGGATTGTTTGTCTATCTGCACTTGTGTCCAGACATAAGGAGAAGGGGGAGAAGAGCCCAGAGGTCTCCATCTCCACCAAACAGAACCTTGTCAAGGCCTCCTCCTGGTAGGCCATTCATTCAATCAATAGGGATTTTCAGGATGATCAGAATAGCACAACCACCCAATCCTTATGTCAATATCACTAGCAGAAACCCACTTGCTCTCAATGCACAAAATCCAGTCCCAGTGATAGCATTAAAGAGCATCCCATATTTCACTGGAGAGAACTAGACTTCTCCTAGTGACCACATTCAAGACATTACAAATGTCTGTGCAACCCATGAGATCACTGAGATGGACATTACAGTCAAGTTACTAGCCTCTTCACTCAAGGGTTAAGCTTCACAATGGTTCATGAGTCTATCAGTGGGTGCTATTTAGACTTGGGACCATTTGTATAGAGCTCTCCATGACTAGTTTGGAGAAAAAGGAGATTACCTATCCTTATTAGAGTATTTGACTAAGAGGGCCCCTAATGAGAAGCTGACATATTTCAACTTCAGGTTCTAAAGGACTTGGGATAGGATTCCATTAGCTGTAAGGCCCACAGATGAAGGTGCTTTCTTATACTTTCTTAGAGCTCTAAATTCTGATATTTCTTTAATTATTTAGTCAATGAGAGGAACAACCTTACCTACATCTTATAGCATTTCCATATGAGCTTAAAATTGTCTAATGCAAGATGGAAAACTTTCTCCTAGGCCACCCATTCCTCTATACCCAGAATTAGGAGATGCAATCACTAGCCAGACATCCACATTAACTCCTATACCTACTCCTAGGAATCAAAGTTCAGCTGAAGCCTTCACCTCATCCTCTGGCACCTCAAAAGAGATTCAAGAAGTTATGAAATAGTTACAAAATCTAGGGAATGAGTTAGTAACTATCAAGAGGCAACAAGCCCAGAGTTCTAGGCCATATCAGCCTCAAGCTCAGTATCAGGCTAGACCCCCATATCAGCAAAATAGGCCACCATCTTGGGCTGTAAGTCAAAATCAAAACCAAGGACAACCTCAAGCTGCTAGACCTTTCAAGTCATATTATCCAAACACATATTCAACATCAAGGGCCTTGGTTCCAACACAAAACAACATGGCATAAGAATATGATCGGTGTTTCCCATGAAATCAACCACATAACCAATCAATGTGCTTCAATGGTGCACTAAACCTGGCCTTGATGGTACAAACCATTGGTGTGTCACAAGAGTCTAGCCAAGAATAAAATCAGTAGTAAGGAGCTCATCAAGAGGCACTTCCAAGTGAAACTATGCTTGTCAATTGGCAAGATGAAGACTTCTGTGGAATGAATCAAACCCCTTATCAAAGTTTATCTGCCAATACATGTTCTAAGAAAAGGAATATTGGAGAGATACAATCAACAAACTCAGGTAATCCTCAACCCTCCATTACTCCACAAGATATTAGCACTCAAAATGCAACCCCCAATATGCAGAGTCAGTCCAAACCACAATCCAAACCCACTCAGACACTGGTTGTAATGACCCATGTGCAAGAGAAAAATGTGTCAGGGAAGGGGAAGAAAAAGGATAGTTCATTTAATATCATTGAACAAATGAAGAAGAAAAATGTGAACGTTTCAATGTGGGAGTCACTGGCCATTCTAGGATAGAGAGATTAGTTGCAGACTACTATGGCCAACTGGTCAAGTTCAAATAAGCCCCCTAGCCAGCAAGAGAAAGTGCTTGCCAATGCGGCTGAGCTTGAGGAAAACCATGGAGGACAACAAGGTAAGAATTTTAATCCCCCTCGATTCTATGTTTCACTAATAATTGGGGAAAAATTGGTACATAATTGCATGATTGATTGGGGGGAAAATAGTTCTGTAATGCAAAAACAAATAGTTGATCAACTGGGTCTTCAATACGAAGTCATATCTAGAGGGGTAGTGCAATTGGATAGGTCATTAGTGACAACTATTTGAGTCATCAAAGATTTGAGTCTCACACTGCATGCCTGCCCCAATGTGACTGTATTACAAATCATATCAGCCATAGAATTGCCACCACATTTTTCATTTTGTTTGTCGAGAGACTTCACTACTAAGATTGGAGGCTATTTTTCTGTTGATTGGTCACAAATGATTTTTTGAACAAGGTATGGAGCTAAGGCCACAATCAGATCTGAGCCCATTATAGATTACCATATAGAGTCTTATGTGCTCCATCCTAATCAATGCCAATTGTTTAGCCTTTGATTATGAGGACCTCCCAAGCACTTGTTAGATAGATAATAAGGTAGGGTGTATCCCAGACTTTACCCACGACGAATGGGTGAACAAGAGACATGATTTTGACCCCTATAAAGAGATGAAAGAATCCGAGCTAGGAGTCTACTGTTTGCATGAGGAAAATCATCCTCTCCCCAACATCATTAAGCTAGACCACAAATATTATAACGAGGTATGGTAGTTATTCTTTGATGGCTCAAGAAGTAGGTAAGGAACCAGAGGAGGAGCTATGCTTGTCTCACCTAGAGGTATGAAATACTATTCTACCTTCCCTTTCCAATTTTCTTGTTCAAAAAATACAACAAAGTATGAGGATTTAGTCCATGGACTGCATTGGGTAAGGAAATAAGGAATCAATAACTTGCAGGTGTTTGGTGATAGTGAACTAGTTGCTAATTAGGTCTAAGGACAAAATACTACAAAAAATGACCTGTTAAAGAGTTAAAATAACCGGTTATGGGACCTCATTTAAGGATTTGAGGCATTTAGCATCAAGTCCATCCCAAGGAAGAAGAATGAAGCAACAGACAAACTGAAAGCAGTTGGGGTAGCATTTGACATTGTGGAGAGTATCAATAATGATAAATCTTGGCCCCATATCAAGCTGGCTGTAAGGCTAGCTGTCCCAGACAACAACACAAGTTGGTAAGTTTTTGAAAATGATCAACAAATTGTCAACTTTCTACAAGAAGCTGAGTTCTCCTCTAGGAATCAAGATAAACTGGAACAACAGTATAGTGATCAAGTAGTGCAACTGAGGGCTAACAAAATACTAAAGGGTCTTATCACTTTGGAATCCATATTCAATCCAAATGATCAATTCCGAAAGGAGAAGGAAAATATTTAGGTAAAGGGTGAAGATTCAGAACCCATTTTTATAGAAGAAGGAAAAACATTGCAGATTGGCAAGGTAAGCACTCAATAAGAAAAATATGAATTTTTTCAAATTTGTCAAGAATTCCTAGATGTATTTTCCTGAGCTTATAAATATTTAAGAGGTTTCAACCCAAAGCTGGCATAACACACCATCGATTTGGATCCAGTAGCTAATCCCTTCAGATAGAATAAAAGACCAATAAATCCCCACACTGAGCCTCTCATGTGAAAAGAATTGAACAAGATAATTGAGGCTAATATCATCTTTGCTATTAAGCATTCAAGTTGGGTTGCTAACTTGGTACCTGTGAGAAAGAAAAATGGAGAAATTAGGTTGTGTGTGGACTTTTGTGATCTGAACAAAGCATCACTTAAAGACACTACCCACTTCCATCAATGGAACAAATCTTACAAGTTGTAGCTGGTTTTGAGAGATTTTCATTGTTAGATGGGTATTCAGGTTATAACCAGATAATGGTAAAAGAAGAATATCAATTCAAGACAACCTTCGCCACCAAATGGGGTACATATGCTTATAAGAAAATGCCATTTGGACTATCAAATGCTAGAGTAACATTTCAGCAAGCTAAGGACATGGCATTCTATTATCCTGCAAAATTGACAAGGGAAATTTATAGGTAACCATACAAAAAATTATATTTTGGTCCCCTGAAGAACTCTGATAACATTCGTAATAGCCCAAAACTCCCTTTCAAAAAATCAAGTTATTTCAAGACTTAGCTGTTTTTGGCCATTTACAAAAGTGCTGACATTGTCGTGCTGACATGCAAAAAGTTGTGCCAAAGGTGCTGACATTGTCGTTCTGACATGCAAAAATTTGTGCCAAATGCGCTGACATTGTCGTGTTGACATGCAAAAATTTATGCCAAAGGTGCTGACATTGTCGTGCTGGCATGTAAAAAGTTGCGCTAAAGGCACTGACAATGTGGTGTCGACATGCTGACAAGTGCACCCATTCACAAAGGCACTGAAAATGTGGTGTCGACATGCTGACAAGTGTGCCCATTCACAAAGGAGCTGATAATGTGGTGTCGACATGCTGACAAGTGCACTCATTCACAAAGGTGCTGACAATGTGGTGTTGACGTGTTGATAAGTGCGCCTATTTACAAAGGAAAAGAATAGTTTCTTCTTTCTGGGATCTATTGATCGTTTTTATAAAATATTTAAAAGTATGTTGACATAAATGATGACATCATCCATGTTGCACCATGGGATGTTGTCATCCACCAAACTGCCCTAAAGTCAACATTTGACTTAAGATATTTTGTAAATAGTTGTTGTCTCCTTTTTGCCTTCTTTCTCCTTCTCCTTCTATAAATACTTGGATACTTGTAGTATTCGGTGGTGTGGACACTTTTGTATGAAAAAATAGGTGAAGAGAGAAAGACTTTGTGCCTTCTTGTAACATAAGAGATTTTAATATATGTATTAAGACTTTGTGCTCAATATATGTGTTATTTACATCAAATCTTTCTTAAGTTAGATCTGTGTTTCTATTCTGTTGGATTCATTGTTTTATCGTCATATGTTCATCAATATTGCTTTGTTTGTTTATGTGAGTAAGTTTGGCTCTGTTTACTACTGGCCCAAAATGTAAACCCTCTGACCTTTCTACTTTGGAATTCATTTCTTTTCTTCCTTCAGATCTATCTTTCTTTTATTCCTTCCTTCATTCCTTTATGTTCTTCTACGGAACTAACTCTACCGGGATGAGATCCCAAACCCCCTGAAGACAGAATACTATAGGACTTGCGCAGATTCCTGCTGGTAGAATAGAAATAACCCAGTTTCACTTTGCTGTCTCAAAGAGGGGCTATGCCCTGCACACTGTTGGCCTGTCTATCCAGAGATCTACCCACCCGACAAATTTTCAGACCAACACATTCAAAATATTAATTAACAACATAGTCCTGGTGTATCTTGATGATATCATTATCTTCTCAAAGACTGTTGTAGACCATCTCTTTCACCTTAGACATGTATTTTAGAGATGTAGAAGGTTTGGGGTGTCATTAAACCCAAAAACGTGTGTGTTCTTGGCTTATGAAGGGAAAATATTGGGCCACATTTTCTCAAGAGAGGGATTGACAATTGATCCTGAAAGGGTTGAATCCATCTTGAAACTTCCATTAACACAACACAAAAAGTCTCTCCAAAGCTTCTTGGGGAGGATTAAATTTGTTTACAGGTTTGTGCCTGATTTTCATACTCTTGTGAAACCTTTAAAAATGATGTTAAAGAAGAGTCTTCCATTTAAATGGACAACAGAAGGAAAAGAGAGTTTTGAGGCCATCAAGCTCACAATATCATAGACCCCAACTCTTATTAACCAATACTTCTCAAAATACTTCATGCTATATGCTTTTGGAGGGTCAGACATAATCTCAGCCATCTTGGTCTAGCCCAATAGTGAAGGTTTAGAGAAACCCATAGCTTTCTTCAGCCAGAGCTTGGAGGAATACAAGGTAAAATACTCTTTCATTGAAAAACATGTCCTTGCTTTTATTAGGAGCTTAAAAACAGTCAGACACTTGGTCTCAAATAACAAGATTCAACTGCTAGTATCTCATGCTAGTGTTAAGGACTTCCTTTTAAATAAGGATTTGAATGGGAAGAGAGTAGGTTGGATCACCCGGGTAATGGAATATGACATTGAGATCAAGGTGACCAAACTGGTTCAAGGTAAGGGTCTGTGTGAATATCTCTCCTCTAAACAACAGGCTAAGTCAATGGGTAAAAAAGAGGCTGTCCTATTTCTATAGAATGATCAAGAATAACTAGTTGGTGATGTACTTGCTCCATGTTGGACCCAAGCCTTGGTACATTACCTTCAAATAGGTTTGTGCCCCCCAGAATGGAACTAAGAAAAGAGAAGATACTTCAGACTAAAAGCCATCCCATATGTGTTTGTTGGTGGTGCCTTGTTTAAGAAGGATATCAATAGTGTTCTATTGAGATGCATTGGGACATGCCAAATTGAGAGAGTGTTGTTGTCTCAAGATCATGAAAGATAGTTATTATTGGCCTACAGTGTTTAGGGACTACTACCCATGGATCAAAATACGTAAAAAATGTGCATTATTTGCAGGAAAGGAGAAGCTAGCAGCTCTTCCCCTTCATCCCATTTTAGTGGATCATTTATTCATGCAATGGGGACTAGACTTCATTGGGGTGATTAACCCAAATTCAAGCTAAGGCCATAAATGGATACTTACTACAACAGACTATTTCACCAAGTGGACTGAAGCAGTGGCACTAAAAGAAGCAAATGAATCCAACATCTTGGATTTTTATGAAGGAATAGCCACAAGGTTTGGATTCCTTGCCACTATTATATCAGACAATGCATTGACATTCCTTGGTACAAAGATCACTGAATGGGCAGTTAAGAATGGTGTGTATCTCAACACCTTATCAAATTATTACCCTCAAGGTAATGGCCAAGAAGAGTCCACAAATAAGAACATATTAAGGATTATCAGAAGAACTCTTGATGAAAATTAGAGGACTTGGCATACAAGGATCAAATCAGCTCTATGGGTTGATAGGATCAATATAAAAGATCCACATGTAACTACCCATACAATCTTGTATATAGAAAAGAGGCAATATTTCCCATCTCATTGGAGTTTCCTACTCTGGAGCTCATGAAATAGCTGGATCTAGATGATTTTGACCCTATGGAAATCAGGTATGTAGATCTAATGGAGGTAGGGGAGACAAGAGAGCATGTAATGTAAGCCATGGAAAAGGATCAAGCATTGATAAAAAAGAGTGTTAACAAGAAGGCAAGAACGAGGAACTTTCAGGAAGGGAAATTAGTTCTAAAGTGGGATGCAGATCGGGAAAAGCCAGGAAAGCACTCCAAATTTGATGCCATCTGGAGTGGCCCTTACATGATCACAAAGTACAAGAGTAGCAATGGATTCCATTTGGCTAGATTGGATGGTGAAGAATTACAGATCCCAGTGAATAGGATCCATCTCAAACACTGCTACTAGAAAGGAGGTTCCACCTTGTAAATATTAGCATAGGATTTTAATTTCCCTAAGTGCATATGTACATTATTTTGTTGTAGCGTAGGTTTGTTTCCTTAAGTGTTGTGGCATAGGTTATTTTTTTCTCTCGATTGCATCATTGCACAGTTCAATGTGCCTCCAAGTGAACATGTTATCTCCTTTAGTATTTACGATGGAGAGACCTATAGTTTTATATAATAGTTGCTAATTTCAAAATTAAAAAAATGCAGAGAAACTAAAAATGTTTTCAAGACAATCTATTTTTGGGATAGGCTCAGAGTCAGCAAGTGTAAGCAATCGGGGAGTCTATTTCAGGAAAAAGAGCAGTATCAACTCTGGGTCACCAATCATGAATCCGTGCCCAATGGATATAACAAGGAAACTGATCCCTTCATCTAGCAGGAAGATGCCCTTGTGAGTCACCAAATTGTTATCTCTATTTTGTCCCCCGACAAAATTGATCAAACACGACCCCATAAAAGAAGAAATTCATGAAATGGTTCCGTCGAACGAACCCACACTTCAAATCTAATGAGTAGGTTACATGAAGGTTCTAAAATGGAGGAGCATGGTCAGGGGAGGAATAAATCAGAGGCTCAAAGGAAAATAAATAGAAAGATCAAAGTCTTCGAGCTCTATGAATGACTCAGAATGAGCCCCAAAATTGGCTAAGTATAGAGAGTCAACGGAAGCTACCAAGTGTCCAAATGGTGCACCTCCAAAGATTGAATCCAAAAGGGTAGAATCAAACAAGTTTCAGGATTGTATGTGTCCCAAGCCCAAAGAGGGGCAGAGTCAATAGCTAAAAGTTGAAAAATAGGACAAAGTGGGCCCAAAATCGACTAAGTATAAGAGAACTAGTGGATGGTGCCACGTGTTGTATCAACACAATTTCAAAGGTGCAATCCAAAAGGAGATCCCCAAACGAGCATCAGATCGCCATGTGTTCAGGTCCTAAAAAAGTAAGAGCGGTCATTGAAAATTCCAAGAGCCTACGGATGCTTCCACATGTCAACCCGACGCTCCTTCAAAGGTAAAATCTTGGGCGGGTTTCCAAATGAGCGCGGACCTTCCACGTGTCCCAAATCCAAAGAAGGGACATGGTTGGGGTTGAATAGTCAAAGAAGAGATAGGCTAGCAGAGGGAGCCAAGTGTTAGCACGGTGTTATTTCAAGAGTAAAATTTGGGGCAGGTTTCCAAACAAGCACTAAGTCTCTACGTGTCCCTGGTCAAATGTATGGCCTCGTCGAGCAAAAGGACTTAGCCAAAACACGAGGAAACTGAGCCAGCCGCGGAAGATGCCACGTGTCAACCCGACGCAACTTGAAAAGAAAAATCCAAAAGTGGTCCCTAAACATTTGCCAACCCTCCACGTGTCTAGTTTCCAAAAGACCCGTTTTAATAACTGGTTCCCACCATTTTTTACGGGCCCGATTCAAATTTTCAAATGGGTATATCTTTTGACTCAGTACTCGAAATATGACAAATTTGGCATTGTTGGAAAGAGTTCGACCTCATCTACGCCATGGAGACCTAAAAATTTAATTTTGAAGAGGTTAGATGGGGAAATAAATGAAAAGATATCTTCATGCCATTAATATAAGATATATTTGCCCCAACAACCAGATCGGATTTGATCTGATCCATCGTTCTTCCTCCTTTAAGGCACCAAACAAGTAATCAATACAGACATCACAAATTTGGGGTAGATTTGCAGGAGGCATTGATGGCTAGTGGTTGAGCTTTAAATTAGTTTTCCCACCTCTCTCTCCTTCTTCCCTTAGTGCTTAATCTATAAAGGAAGGTTCAGTGCTCATTGTAAAGGGTTGGACATTTTCTGTTTTGTGCCCTCCCTTCTTATTTTTCTTGTAAGAGGATTCATGGAGCCTTCCTAACCTCTCATTCAGGTTGTAATGCAATTTTTTCTTCTTGGACACTGCAATATAGTGTATCGACTCTTGAGAAATAATATATATGTCTGTGGATGATTCTCGATTGTCTTATGTATTCGTTGTTGTCTCTCTGATCTCTTATTGCATTTTGGTCATCTGTTCATGTTGTTTGTATTGCATTTTCATGGTCTGTGTTAAATTTCAAAACAAGTGTCTAACATTCCTTTGGTGCATCACCTCATTAGCTTAGTTTATTTTCTTGCATCTCGTCAACCCTGTCTCCTTGGTAGAATAGAGTAGATTTAGAATAGATCCCCTACAATTTAATTGTACGCACCTGAACAAAGGAATGGGAACCATCATCAATTTGGAGATATCTCTCAACTTGCAAGGTCCCACACTTTGAGAGATGCTCCATGTTGTGCAATCACACTAAAATTCTCAACCCATCTGGTTGTAGACATCCAGGGGTGCTGTGATTTTGCACTAACTGTTCCTTCTTAATCACTATGCTTGCAAATTGTAGAAAAGAGGGATAATATAGGAACACATGAGAAATGGAAATGGAATAAATGTATATTTTATTTCTTATGTTGGTGATACAAATATCAACATCCAAAACATAATCCACAATTGCTATGAAATAGTAATTTTTTAGGATTTTAAGATCTAACATCTTTTTAAATGGAGAATCAAATTCAATTTATAAAATTACTGAATACCTCTTCAACTACCCCCAACACAACCCTTCATGTTCTCAATTCACTTGTAACTTTACATCTTCCTAGGAAATGAGAAATAATTTCAATTTTTATAAAATAAAGGTACTTTTATAATTCAAATTTTGAAATTCACTTAATTGAATGAGAAAATTTACCATGATTATGTAGAATGAAGAGTTATTAAAGGGAGAGAATAGAGATGCCTTATATGAGAAGAGAATATATTGAATCAGGCCTTAATAAGGGTTGAATGTGAGCCCTGAGAGTTTTTACATGTTCCTTCAATTTCTCAATTGTTTAGTTGTATTATTCATTCTGACTGAGGAGGTGGGAAGAGGATTCCTTGAATAGATGAGAATCACCCTCATGTGAAGCTTGACCCAATGAGATGTGGATCAACTCATAATCTGATCGAGTCATCTCCTTTATAGGATTTTCATTCTTAGGCTTAACAACTTCTATATACTAGTTACCTGAGGTGCCACTGAAGAAGCAAGAAGTTGTTCTGGAGCCTTCTTCCTTTCACTTGGATTTCAAGGTTCTTGATATTTCTCCAAGATTAGGCATGATAGCTTGCTACATTATTCTTGGCTCACTTTTGATAATTTCTTGAATCCACGGGAATGAATCTACAGGAGTTAACGTGACGTTGCTTTCCAAAGAAATTTCAAGAGCTTGATATAAGATCACTACTTGTTCATCGTGGGAAGGCTCTACCATTTTGGAATACATTCATCCGATGCTTCTGAAGAGAATTTTGCAATGAATCACTTTTTACTAACTCAAAAGCTCTATGGGATTTTTAACGGACCTTTCTTGCTTACGAACTCTCCTGGAATATGGAATCACTTTGTGCTGATTTGTTCATTATATTAAATTTTGAAAACTCATACTTGATAACTGATTTACCTAAACCAGATTACCTTGGCTCACTTATATCATCTTACCTTGAAACACTTAGTCTCATCTCAACCTTGACTCACTTAGATTTCTCAACTGATTTGTCTCAACTCAACCAACTCATCCAACTCAATTCAATCTCTAGCTGAACTATCTCACAAGAGAAATGACGGTGGATAAAAATTTGACTGATGAGTTATGATGAACCCACTTAACTTGAATGTCAATAGAGATCTCTTGAATCTTTTCTGAATATTTTGTAGACTATACAAAGTTTCCATGGCTTTTACCTGTTGCACCTCGTATGATGCTCTTATCTTGACTCCTGGACACAATTGTGAATCAAAATGATGCTTCAAAGACCTCTGTGAAGGAGTGAATTTTACTTGATTAAGATATGCAACCACCTTAGAACCCTAGTGAGTATGTCAAAAAGTGAGAAAGAAGAGTGAAAGACGGAGCCAACTGCAACTTTTCTACATCCAAAACTTAAGACTTTCTATATTCTAGCAGGTTAGGACCAGGACCTCCTATTTTTGGGATGTTTAATCTTGTATTTAGCTCAAGTTTTATCTTCAAAACCACCTGACACATTCAATTCACCTATCCATTGATGATGCTTTACCATTTTTGGAAATTTTCTAATATTTTAACAGTTACTTTTGCTTTTTTTCATTTTTTGAGGGAAATTGCCAATTTTGTCACCTTCATTATTCTCTGGAGTATTATGAATGCACATGATCTAAGAGAACTTACTATTTCTGGTAAATTCACTATTTTTAGTAAGTGAGGGCACTAATATTATTATTATTTCTAGAATCAACACTTATCCATGTCTATTTTGGAACAAAAATATCTTCATTAGATTTGGCTCATGTGTCGTGATCTCTTCTTCCAAATATTCACTTCGATCCGTTCCACCAGCTATAACTGTTTGGAAATTGAAAAATCAGCATCTAGGGCATAAAAATAGGGAGATTTTTTCCATGTATGAATAATATATGGTCATTCATTAATGGATTCTTTGAGATTCATAATATCACTTGAAGGCTCTATGCAGATGAGATAAATCTCATTGAGAAAATTAGTACACTGGAGGTCTGCTTGTAGGTTTGATGAGTTATGATTGAAAATCTTTATTTTTGCATTCATGGCTGCCAAGGATGACATTTTGATAGAGTTTCTGGCTAAATTTGTAAGGTTAATTGGATTTTTTAATATCACCAAAAATGGATTGATTACTTATAATTTTGTGAAGTATACATGAGGTAAAAATTAGCGTTTCTATATGTTTTGAAGCTTGGACTTGACAATGTATTTTGAGTGTCGAATGCATAATAGCAACACTTAGTCGAAAATTAGGGTTTTTAACTTCTTGGCATGGGGAAAATTTTATTGTCTCCCAATTTCCCCCTTGGGAATTGGGACAATGAGGTGCAAGAAAATGTCATCCTAACCTCTAGGCTTGACAAGTGTCATCCTGTGTGATTGCACAATGGAGGAGAGAGGAGAAATAACCCACCGTTAAGCATGAAGGAGGAGCTGAGACCGGGTCATATGGAAATCCTTGAAAGGAGGATAGAGTGGGGATGAATTTTATTATACCCTCTATGTCCACTTGGGAATTGGTGAAAAGAGGGACATAATTTTTGTGCCCTCACTTGGTAATGAAAAGTGGTGACAGCAAGATTCATTCAAGTGAAGGATATGTGAGGAAAGACTAGCTTTAGCACCAAAGAGCTTGAAAATGGTCGCATGAAGAAACCGGGGAAAGGGATAGAGAGGGGAACATTTAATTTGTCCCCTATGTCCCCTTGAGAATTGGGGTAAAAGAAGGGATAGAAAAATGCACCCTCACCCTGTGGTGATGATAAGTGGCACTAGTTCTGATTGCACGATCGGGAGGAACTAGGAATAGGCAGATAAGCCCTGCGAGAGTGTTTGTCATGGTCATGTGAGGAAACTGGAGGGAAGAGTTCAGGGTGGGGAAAATTTGTATTGTACCTATATTTCCCCTATGGTAATGGGGACAAGAGGGATGAAAAAATTCCCCTCAACTTGGAGGTGACATGTGTCCACTATGCAAAATTGAGCTAACTACGTGAGATAAAAGACTGTGAGAGACGATAACTTGTCGACGATAACTTCAGAGCTTGAGGAAGTATTGTTTGGATGAATTATTATATTATTTTGACTCCTAAGAGATCCTTCCAAGAATTAATGGGATGGGTCATCACATACTTAAATTCTAATCCTCCAAACTTCTCAGAATTGCTACTTTTTTCTCAAGACAACAGGGTGTGTCTGTAGAGATTGAGACTGCCTTGAGAGAGTAAGTGATGTCTTGTGAAACATTTTGATGATTATCATCACGTAGAGGGTTTAAATAAATTTTTGATGACTATCTGTATTGATTCCTAAATCCTTACAGATCTCTCAAAATCATCTTTGGAAGATCAAGGTACCTGTTTCAACTGTACTTACTCCTTACACCTTAAAAACCAAATGTTGATCAGTAACTTGTCCCTAAACCTTAAAAATATTACCATAAAATTTCCTAAATCATTTTTCAACATGTTCCTAGCTCTTCAATACCATTTATGAATGATTATGAGCCTTATAAAACCTTCCCGGATGAGTGCACACCTATCGCGATGACAACTGGCCAAAATTTACCTTTTCTAAGCCTATATGATAAACTAGCCATTTGAAAGTACTTCATTTTGTATGAGATGGATGGACCTCGATACCTCATTTCAAACACTAGGGTAGGATATTTCTCAACACAAGGGAAGTACATTACAAGGATAGTATGAGCATGATACAATAGTCAAAATTGACCATTGGAGAAGGGAATCAAGAAAACCTCGGTAGCATTTTTTTTTCACATTTGGGTTTAGTTTGCGATGCTTAAAATTTTGAATGTTTTATGCAACACATTTTCATGACAACAGATGGTTCTAGATTGGGGACTTATTTTAGATTGAGTATAATGGGGATAGGGATAAGCATGAACCCCATAAATCTTAAGACGCTGCGTGGATTAGTGCCTTTTCTATTGGGATTATTGAGTCATTTATTCCAAATATACACACCAACACGAAATAAGAAACACACCAAAAGTAGAAAGTGACAACACATAACAGGAAAGGGAAAACTATATTACATGTGGAGGGTTATTTATAAAGGAAAGGAAAAGAATGTACATATACCCTAGAAATGGGTTGGGAGAAGTACAAACCATCATGGAACAATAAAATATAATTCAGACCTCCGAAGCTTGAAGACCTTTATCTGATTGTGTGATTCTATGGTGATGGATTTTCACCATTTGAGAAGAAGTAGAGAGACCATGATTCCATCTTCATACATATATTACAATGAAAACACTCTTACATTCAATGAACACTTTGTTACCTATTAAGAATCCTTTATTCTTGTAGCTTAAGCCTAAATCTTTATGAACATATGTAGCCACTCTTCCACATCCTCAAAAATGGAATAATGATTTTTATCATGGAAACTATCATCATCCTATAATGAATATTACAAAATGAAATCGTTTCTTGAATCATCAAGTAACTTAGAGGAAGTGAAAATAAGTCGATTCCCTTACCGTTGAACAAATTTTTTGAATCTCTCATTTTGTTCTTCTATACCATTTCTTTCAATAATGGAAGCTAGATCATCAGTGAAAATGTGTTCATCATCCTCAAGTGAGCATCATAACATGTTTTAATTTTCAAGACCAATTGAAGATTTTGGAATGGTTAAAGCAAGTTGTGTTCACATCTATTCAGAAGATTCTTTCACATTCTCACTTTTTTGTCCTATACAATTATCTTCAATACTCATCAACTTGAAATTTCCCTTAACATCATTTTCAAAGAGAAAATACTTCATTTTTTCATGTAAGAATTCATCACCCTTTAGTTAATTTTGTAGTAAGGAATCTTGTTCAAAATTTGTAGGAAATCTAAAGGTTGTGAGAGTAAGTTGACCTTGAATCCACTCACAAGACTTCATACTACCATTTCACTTTTTTATGAACAATTACCTTCAATAAAAATAAGTTCAAAATTTTCCATGCTATCATCTTCCATGACAAAGGTGTTGTCTTTAATATTGAGAATATCTATAGGAGATAATGTACTATCCTTCCTAATTGGTTTTCTCAAGAATGCACATTTATTCACAAAATGACAAAGGTGAAATATCACCTTCAATTCCATGCTCATCTTCCAAGTATTTAAAGAAAACATCGAGATCATATGTTTTCTCCATTTTATTATAAAAAATTGGTACATCGAAATGAGAAACAAAAATTGACTCATACTTATATTGCATTTCCATGGTCTAAGTCAGGATCTTAAGAATAAGTTGAGGATCTTCAATTTATTCTGTGGTCCTCAAGATGTCTTGTACTATTTTCTCTTCAAAATATATCATATACTCATTATAATATTCATTAGAAGATTATTTACATTGTGCTTCAAGGATAAGATTGAAAATATGATCTACATATACTTGGTTTTCACCATTTTCAGATAGAGAGAAGAGATCCATGCTACATAGGAAGGGAAAATATTTGATATTAAAATCCATTAGATCATCCTCATGATAGGAAGGAGAGAACCATGTTGGAGTAGAAATATGATAAGAATATTCAACCCTATATTGATAATTACATATAGAATTTACTTGTTCTCATAGAAAAGGAAAGACTCCATACTCACCATGATGATCAAAATTACACTTAGTTTATGACTTTGGTTGAATCAAATCCTCGAAGAGGTCATGCTCAATTTTATCATCCACCTTGGTTTGGAGAAAGATAGTTTACTCTTCCATTTTTTCATCCGTGATTGTATTGAGAAGGGAATTTTATTCTTCAATTATCTCCATTTCATCATTCTACATTTGTACATAAAAATTAGAAAGGAAAATATCCATGATTAACTCAAATTTGTCATCTTGAGTCTGGGATGAATAATTGATATCTAAAACACCCTCATTATTGATGGATTCCTCAAAAAATCATTGGTTGATCTATCATACAACAATAATCCATTGTTTCTTTGACAAGATGTACCTCAAGAAAAAAAAGAATTGATGAACGGAGGTTCAACTATTGTTTATTATTCATCATCCTCTAAGTTGTTGATTTGATTCTCATATGAAGGTTTAAGGATATGGAATTTTACAGAAGTGCACAATAATATTCTAGGGATAAACACCTCATAGTGTGGACAATAATCAGAATCTCTATTAAGTTTCTTCTTCCTCAACATTAAAAAGTGCTTCAATATCTTCATACCTTATTTACAAGGCCAATTCATATTTCCAAACTTCATGGTAGGCTTCAGGGTCATAATATCCTTCTTCTGAACTCAAAATCCTTTTTAGCAACACTCTTCTCATGACTTCCATTTCTTCATCTCCATATGAAAGGAAATCATCTAGAGGAAGAGATTGTTGATGTGTAATCACAACACTCATGAATGTCTGTAACTCGATGGGTTGAAAATATCAGTGTGATTGCATAACATGGAGCTTTTGCCAAAGTGTGGGACTTTGAAGTCATGAAATCTCTCCAGATGAATTTTGGTTCCTATTTCTCTGTTCAGATGCACACATTCATATTGTAGAGTATCTATCCTAAAATCTACTCTAACTTTCCAAGTAGATAGGGTTAAGAAGATGTAAGAAATTAAACCTAATCCAACATAGGTGATGCACCAAAGGAATGCTAAACATCTAATTTTCCATTAAACATAAACCATTAAAAATTAATACAACCACCATGCACAGATAACCATGATTGCAATGAAATATAAGGAGGATACAATGAATATAAGGGAGGGTTGAAAATCACCCACAAACTTGTGTTATTGCTCCAAAGATTTGATACAATACATTACAATGACCAAAAGGAACAAACTTTCTTTAAAACTTGAATGGGAGGTCTGAACTCCATAAATCAACTTACAGACTAGAGAATAAGGGAGGGTGTAAATTCAAATCGTCCAACCTTTAAAAAAAAGCCACTCCTTACAATATATAAGGAAGAATTAGAGATGGAGTTAGAGGAAATCCAATTTCTTACTCCAACCACCTAAGAAATGCATTGAATTCACCTGCAACAATAATGGGTTTTACTGTAAAACTCATGCATCTATGTGTTGTTCCTTGTTGGGAAAGAAAGGAAGCCCATACCTCATTATTTTGATAGGTGATAAGTCTGACAACCTAAAAAATTGAGGACTGTATTTATTAATTTTTGATAACTCAGTCTTAGTAATTTAAAGATATCTAGTCATAGTTCCATAAAAGAGACTGTAAGCTTTCCAAAAAGTCCTTTCTTGTGAAAATCTGAGCTCCCAGTCAAAATTTATGGCCATTTGAAGGTCGAGGTATCATTCTGTAATTGTGGCCTAAGAGTTCCAAAAGTATGAAACATGAAAGCCTAAAAGTCCAAAATTTCAGACTTTCAGGTTTCAAAGTTTTGGACATTGAGGTGTGATTTTCATATTTTGGGGCTCAAGACTTCTGAAACTCCAAAGTCTGAAACCTTGAAACTCTGAAGTCTGAAATTTTGGACTTCAAACTTTTGGGATTTCAAGCTTTTTGCTCATTGCTTTTTTGGCATGATTCCAAAAAACTCTGAGATATCGAAACCCTAAAAGTTCAAATTTTTAGAATTTCAAACTTTGGGATTTCGTACTCTGCTAATTAATTTTTGGCATGATTCTCGAGGTTCCTGAGGTTCCCGAAATCCCAAAATTTATAGTTTTAGACTTCGGGATTTTAGAATTTTTCACGATCGATTTTCCATCTTCATGCATGAGTGTTCTAAAACCCTGAAATTAGAAAGTCTGAAATTTCAGACTTTCAGGGTTTCGGGTTTCAGACATTGCCGACCATTTTTTGCGCCTGTTTCTCCAAAGTGGTAAAAATGTAAAAATTGAAAACTTCGAGCCTTTTCTCCATTTTTCTTCCTCAAGCTCTAACCTCCTTCAACATTCACTTGGAAACCTTTTACTGATCATACATTTCCCTTTAATGAGTGTGACTGCAAATTGGTCTTCAAATTAGAGATGTGACCTTGCATGATTGAATCACCCTCTCTATTTTCTCATGTGCAAGGTCGTGTTTGATCAATATTTCCAGAGGGGAAAAATTGGATAACAGGGATATGGAAGTCAATGTTCTGAGTTTATTTTTCAGCTTCTTGAAGTTGAAAATATTTCCTTCAATATATTATCCATAGTCATGCCCTTCATATAACATTTCATCTCTTACAAATCTTCCTCATCCATATCTTGGATTCTCGGTCATTAATCAGTGTGATTCCCATTCTTTATCCTTTAGGACCTGATTCCTCTTGAATTGGATCCACCATGTTTTAATGATAGGATCCTCACAAGTAATAGTTTAATCCATTCCTAAAAATATTTTAAGGAATTCTATAGAAAAGGTAATGACTTTCTTTCCCTTGGATGATTATGGGTTTTTGTTAGAAGCAAAATACTTCTTTGTTGTAACAAAATTCTTGACTTTGCAAGAGATGTTACAAAATGGTGGCTTATCAAAAATTTGCATATCAAGGTCTTCTTTTTCTACTTATTCTTCATTTTCACTCATTGGTACTAAACACCAATCTTGAAATGTTTTCATTGTGATGGGAAACGAATGTGACCCGGATTTATTCCTTATCAAAGTCACCTTCAAAATTTGACGTTTCTTTAAAATATGATTTTTTAATTTTTTGGAATATATAATTTTTTTTGTATGTTGCAGAGATCGTTATGAGTGCACATGGGAAAATATTTCCCTAGAAAATTTACAATAATTTTTTTTGGAAAAAATAATTTATCTTGTTTCAAACTATGATTTTCCACCTACACTGATGGGGATACACCACTCCTTGTGTATGGTAAGGCTCCCATTATTGAATGCAAACTATCCTAATCCTATCTAAATGTTGTGTGGTGGAAAAATGGGTTGGCGATCATACAAGAACACTACACTAAACCCATGGAAAAGTGATTGTATAGGGAAAAAGGGTGGAATTTGAACTGGTGAGGGGGTGAAGGAGATAAATTAGGAAAGATAGGGTTATTGTTGTGACTAGGAAATAAAAGAGTACACACATAATAACCGTCATAGTTAAATATTCAGTTAGAGTAAGGAAACAATGTAGGCCATTAGTGATACTAACAAACTAGAAAACAATAGTTCTTCACATTCATAAATAAAAGATGTAAATTTCCTTCTTTATCACTATCCTTGAAAAGTGAAAAAAGAGAGAGAATAGAGAAACACATGAGAAAGGGAAATGGAATAAATGTATCTTGTATTTCTTATGTTGGTGATACAAAAATGAACATCCAAACCATAATCCATAATTTTTATAGAATAGTAAGGTTTCAGAATTTCAAGATCTAGCCTCTTTTGAAATGGATAAGCCTTTTCAATTTATAGCATTGTAGAATGCGTCTTCATCTACCGCCCACATGACATTTCATGTTATCAATTCACTTGTGACATTACATATTCTTAAGAAATGAAAAATAAGTTCCCTTTTTATAAATCAAAGGGAATTTTACTATTAAACTTTAGGAAGTCACCTAAGTGAATGAGAAAATTTACGGTGATTACGTAGAATGAAGAATTAAAAGAGGGAGAAAGAGATAAGAAGGAAGGAAGCTACCTGATATCATGAAGAACTTGTTGATTCTTGATCCTTGAGGAAGAGTTTCCAGCATAGGATCTTGTCCTTTAGATTGCTTACTGAATTGAGCTACTGCAGATGTCAACTTTTCCACCTCTAGAATGCAAATGAAGCTCAACACCTTGATCCATGTTCAGGAACATCAATGATATTTTTGAATTGACTAAGCCATCTTTAATGATCTTTTACAATCCTCAAAATCAAATTTATGATGTTTCCTAGGGACTCTAAGGTATGTTCATTGATGTAGAATGAGACACCTTCCTATTTCTTGACCAACTCTAAGAAGGTGATGTAGAATGAGACACCTTCCTATTTCTTGACCAACTCTAAGAAGGAAACAATGAGTTATTTCGATGATGAGTTCTCGGTGAGTGAAGGGAACTGAAATTTCTAAACACAGTTGTAAAATTCATTCAAAACCTAAAATCATCTTGTTCACTAAATCAAGTTTGAAGATGAAATTTACTATCATATTATACCTTTCATATATGATGCAAACCCAAAATGGAGATAAGTTCTCAGCAGCTGATGCAAACACATTCTTACTCTAAAGGTTATGGGAGTTAAAGAATTTCATCTTGGACACAAGTGGGAACACCTCATCCTAGTGGATCTTCTCTTTTACTATCTCCCCTCTTAATTTTTTCACTTTTGATAAGATGTAAAGAATGTACTTGATTAAAGAGATGACCTTTAGAAATATTGTCTTACCTTTCTCGATGATCTTCTCAAGCTACTTCTTGTTAGCCTTCCTCTGGATCATGTAACCTTTTGATTTTTTGATAACCTTAGGATAAACACTACTGATCAGAGGAATTTATTTTACAGTAATAGAAGATGTTGAATTGGGATCTATGAAGTGTTGAATGTGAGAACTAAGAGTTTTTACCAGTTCCTTCAATTTATCAATTGTTCGCTTGTATTCTTCATTCCAAGAATTGAGGTGAGAAGACGATTCATTGAATAGATGAGAATCACCCTCATGTGAAGATTGAACCAATGAGATGTGGATCAAATATTATTTTGACGGATTCATCTCCTTAATAGTATTTTCATTCTTAGGCCTAAAAACTTTTACATACAAGTTACCTGAGGTGCCACTAAAGAAGAGAGAAGTTTTTTGGGCCTTATTCCTTTGCTTGGACATCCTGATTCTTGAGATTGCTTAAATATCAGGCATGATAGCTTGTTACATTATTTTTATCTCATTTTTGAGAATTTATTGAATCCAGGGGAATGGATATTTAGGATTTTTCATGATGTTTCTTGCTAGAAAAATTTTAGGAACTTGATGTGAGATCACTTCTTTTTTATTGTGGGAAATCTCCACAATAAGAGAAGACATATATTAATGCTTCTGAAAAGATGGATGTTGTAATAGATCACTCTTTCTTGAATTGAATAGCTCTCTTGAACTATCTAGCTCATTTAGCTCGCCCAACTCACTTTTTTCATTTATCTCACAGCGTTAATTTTAACCAACTCACCTAGCTTTCTCTGTTCATTTGGATTACCTCAACTAGCTCACCTAGGCTGACCTCAACCATCTCAACTGGCTCACCTCAACCAGATCACCTTGGAGAGATGACGATGGATTAAAATTTATTGATGAGTTATGATGACCCCCTTATCTTGAATTTTAATAGAGCTCTTGACTCTTTTCAAATTGCACAATGTTCCTGGCTTTTACCTGATGTACCCTGTGATGTTTAATTTGATCGTGGACACAATTGTGATTAAAATGATGCTTCAAGGTCCTCGTGAAGAGTGAATTTTATTTTTTGATCTATGTAACCACCTTATAACCTGGTGAAGATGTAAACAAGAAGTGAAATGAGTGAAATCATAGCTAACTATAACTTTTTTCATCCTAAAAAAAGACTTTATATTTCTGATAGATCAAAGAAGACCTGTTATTTTAAAGAAATATTATCCTTTTTATCGAATTTGATCTTCTGATTCTCCTGTCACATTCAGTTCACCTTCATTGACGATGTTTTACCCTTTTTAATAAGTTTATTTTTGGTTTTTTATGGAAAAATTTCCTAGTTTGTCATCTTCACTGTTATTTGAGTATTCTGAATGCACTTCTCTGAGAGAAATTACAATTTTTGGAAAGTTAGTAGTTTTAATAAGTGAGGGCACAACATACTATTTTTAGAAACATCACTTATCCATGTCCATTTGCAACAATGAAGTATTCATTAGATTCAACTCTCTGTTATGATCTCGTGCTCCAATTTTCGTTGTGTTCCACCTGCTAAAACTCTTAAAAAAACTTTCTAGGGAAAGGGTTTCAAGTCTAAAGTGGGTATGACAGACATTAATGGAATCTTTGAGATTTTGTTATCACAGGAATTCATAGGATTGGTTTTGTAGTTTTGTGGTAATGAGGAAAATCTGAGTTCTAGAAATCATGGATTCCCTGGAACAAATGTGACATCATGGTGGCTATTTTTTCAGGTAATTATATTTTTTTCAGCTTCAAATATGGATTATTTTTTGAACTTGGAGGGGAAATGAGGTTAAAAGTAGTAATTTGTGTTTTGCAGCTTCCTGGACGTTTATTTTGAGTATCAAATGTAGTAGCAATACTTGATTGAAAAGTAGTCTTTTCAAATTATTTTCTTAGGGAAAATTTTTTTGTACCCATTTTCCAATTTTGTATGCTGAAAATGGGTGCAATAAATTTTTTTTTCACCTCTTCTTAACACTTCTCAATGCACGATTGCATGATGGGGACAAGGGGAAATAAACCATTTAGTACTGGAGGGGCTGAGACTAGGTCTTATGAAAACCTGTGGAAGGTGCTAGAGTGGGGTGTATTTTATTTTCCCCTCTATCACATTCAGAATGGGGATATTATGGAAAACAAAATTCCCTCACCTAGTGATGATAAGTGGCAGAATGCGATTTGGTGAGGAGCATGTGAGGAAAAACTAGTTTAGCACCAATGAGCTTGAAAAAGGTCATATGAAAAAATAGAGCAAGGGCTACAGTGGGGCATAAATTCTTGTCCCCTTTGTAACATTTGGAATGGGGATAGGAGGTATATAAAAATGTACCTTCACCTTGTGTTAACAAGTGGTATTTTCTCATTACAGGATGGGAGGAGCTAGAACAACGTAGATAATCCCTGCAGAGTGTTTGTCATGATCATGTGAGGAAACTGGAGGAAGATTTAAGGAGGGGAGCATTTTTGTGTCCCTTCTATTCCCTTGGGAATGGGGAAAAGGGGGACATAAAAATGTTCCTCAACGTGCAGGTGATAAGTTTCCACTTGAAAAATTGGCTAACTACGAGAATCATACCTGTGAGAGAGACAACTTGTCGACAATATTGGTGTAGATTTAAGAGGTGTTTTTTGGTGAAGTATTATATAATTATGAATTTTTATGGAATTAAAAGAACAATGGGAGGGGCCTCATTCTTAAATTATGAATAAAATTCCCTAAAATAGTTATTTTTTCTTTGGCCATTAGGGTGTGTGTGTCCACAAATTGAGCTGCCCTACGAAGTAAGGATGTATTGTGAAAGATTTTAATATTTCATCATGTATGAGATTCATCTAGATTTCCAATTACTATTTTATCGAATCCTACTACGTTACATATCTCTCATAATCTTCTACAAAAGATCAAGTCCCTATTTTGAATGTACACTTCTTGCACCTTTGAAACCTGATGTTGCTCAGTCTGTCCCTAAACCTTAAAAAATTCCCTAAAAATTATTAAATAATTTTGAATATGCTTGTAAATCTTTAATACCACCTCCAGATGAGTGTGGGATTTCAGATCCTTCTTGGAGAGTGCACACCTTCCCTGGAATGGCCAAAATTAACCTTTCTATGCCTATTGAGAAACTAGCCGTTAGAAGCACTTCTTTTATATGAGATGAATCAAATTGTTACCTCATTTAAATCATTAGGGAAGGCTTTTTCAACACATGAGAGGGACCTAAAAGTTCAAGATGAGCATGATAAAAATGAAAAACTAATAAGGAGAGGGGATTGGGAAGGCTCAGGAGCTAAATTATCAAAATTGGCTTAGTTGTCATGCTTAAAAGTTTGAAATTTGTATGCAACACATTTGCATGACAAAACACCCCATTAATGCTCGAGGGGGCATCATTCATTCTACTAATTTCTCTCCATCTTATACAAAGTAAAATTTTCTACTATCTTTAAAATGAGATCACTCGTGCCATACCACATCAAAGAGGGGAAAATGTAGACTCCTAATTTCTATCACATAGTTTTAACACTAAAATTACACTAATTGCTCTTCTTCCTTCCGTCAGAATATAATAAGTGACCTTCTACTAATTATCTAATTTTCCCCATCTTGAATTTAAATTAACATTTCTTAGTTAGTTAAAATCCCATTTTAAGTAATTAATTGTCCCTTTTTAATTAATTAATCCCCTTTTCACAATCTTGTGTTTATTTAATAAACCCTTTTATTGATTAAATCTAACTCTCAAACCCCTCTATTTCCACTACTTTCCATTTACATCTCTTATAAATATATTATACAAGATAAATACCTATTAATTAATCCCAAAGCATTAATTAAACCTCCTCTAACTTCCTTGGGTCATTATTTGTAATTAATTACTTGTAATCATGCTTATCCACTCCTAATTCTATATCTCCATTCTCCCACATTCACTAAAAGTTGTTATTTTATCAAAAGAGAAAGCTATAAAAAATAACCTAATACCTCCTTACCAAAACACATCATATCCTTGGAAGAAATTGATACACATTTCTCATAAGAGAATTTATATTTTTGGAAGGCTTGCCAAAAATGAGAAATATCCCTACGTGTTAAATTAGTAAGAGAAGATTCAAACATGGATTTTGTGCCATTTTGAGGGGATGTCTTCCTTTACCAAGTTATTTGATCATTAATTTCTTGCATTTATCATATAAAGATTACCCGTCTATCAAAAGCACATCTACATAACAAAGGGAGGTTTTCATTTGTGCACTTTTATTTATTATTGGGAAATAGTTTTGAAGGGACTATACCCTATTACAAAAAGGCTCAAGAGCCAAATATACAGGAGGAACTAGCAAAAATGGATCAAAATCCATATATTACAAGAAGCCTAGCTGTGATTTATCTTAATGTATTTTCTTGATGTAATAGATATATGGTTTACTTGGTAGTAGATCCTTAGATTAATTTTGTTTATTTATTTAGCATGTATAACATTTCTTCTAACTAACCTATTTATTTCCTCTACTCTACCAATATATGACAAGTAAGTGATGTAATAATTAACAAAATGGCTAATTTGTATGTCTAAAAATCAAAACACCTCAATGCATCTAGATCGTATACATGAGATATCAAAATACATATAACATCATCATATATACTCATCACATCTAGTATACTCATACATCCATCTACAATATCCAACATCAGAATAAAATACTATATACTTATCCTGAACTAATAAATTTCAAAACATCATAATAAAATTTGGAACATACATTTAGACAAAAATACAAAATCATCATCTCTATATATCTAGGGATGCCAAAAGGAACTCGAGTTTATAAAAAGTGGTCTCAAAACCATATGATATATCTCCTCATGATGCAACCAAAAATCCTAGATCTAGATGTCCCTGGATATGGTGAGCATTGCCTCATCCCTCTTACTAGTGTATGGGCTAAGGACCCTAGTGGTCTCATTGTTAAAAGTGTGCGTACTAAGGCTCGTGATCTAGCTAATGATGATGACCTATGCAACTAGCTATATCCCGAGCCTTAGTTGGTTGGTTTTTGTTATGTTAGGGGCGATCACCTCGTATAGGGTCATGTAGTATGTATCATCTCCTATAATCACTTGATTTAATCCAACATTTCTATAACACCATGGGATCCAGAGACTAATCTAGCTATATCTCACTCCATGCACAATCACTATTCCATTGCATGAATGACATCTATCTCATTGTGAGTTGTATATTTATCTACTATGAGTTCATCCCTCTCTCACCACAATGCATCACAATATATGTTTCATATATCCCTCTCTCTCTATTTAGCATCCCACTCTGATATAGTTGTATCTCACTTTATGGTCCACTCGGTTAATGTGGCACTCAATCATGACACCTCAAATATCAGATAAGAAATATTTGCATCCCTTTATACACTAGAAGCCTGATTAACTAAATTGGATATCTTGGCATCACAGGTCAATATATAAATGGCTACAGCCTACATATCCCATTATGTCACTTATATTATGCATGATGGTCCTATAATTGTACTAGAAAGTAGTTATGTAATAGCCAGGCATAAAGTCCCTAATCCACCCAATCCATATCCTCCTGGGGTTTTCCCCTAACCATCCTATCCACCTGTTAGGGATGAAATCATAGCTATTACAACCCCAATCCTTCAACCACCATTCCATGATGCTTCATTCATGGTAGAACTACTCATTGTACTTGTTCTTATCCTTGTACATGCTTCTGATAGGGGCCTACTAACTGTAGCATCTATGTATCGTTGACCATCTATAAATCCTCTTCATCCAACTCTAATAAATTGCAATATGTGATGTATTTATGTAGTTCCCTATGCCACACATGGATGATGGCATTGGTGCACTATAACTACTACTTTAGCCACATCGGTAAGTATTTATCTTGGAATAGTAATCCTAGCAAACTAAAATTATTTGTACTAGATCCAATACTCTTTAGTGGTCCCAAGATTATTAATCTCCCTCTAAATGTATCATACTATCATGACTAATGTGGCCCAATCTTATGATGCAGTAGGCATGTAAATAGTATGGCTCCATTTCTGTATCTCTCGGGTAACATGTGCAAACACATGAGGCACTATAAAAATCTCATGCATGTATCCAAACTATCTTAGGACCATATCTAACATGCACCTCTCTACTACAAAATCCCCGCGGCTCGCTAGATAACACTCTTTCCTTGAACATGCCAGCCTTGCATATGTGTCAGGTTAGTATAACATGGCTAGGTATGGCCTCCAAGTGATGTCTGCGGGAACGATCTCATCAATATCCCATTTGTACACTAGTATCTATATGTATCCCTATCAACCTATTCCTGATTGGATTAATGCAAAGGATCATGGATCATCATCATCTAAGGAGAAACGTTGGCCTACTAGACATCCCACTCCATTTTTCTCCCATACAAAAATGTGTAAGAGGGTCATGCATCCTATATTCTAACCCTACCTACGTATAACCAAATGAACATCCTGGTAAAGTTGACCCAACATGTGATATCCATAATAAAATACATGGCGTCACTCCACCATATTGGAAATTAAAAGCATGCACTCAACTACTAAATATCACCCACTCTTGTTATGCAAAAAAAATCATTGACAAGTGCCATCAGTACTAGGGGAAGATCCTCCACCATGTCACGATTGTAAATCTCATCTATGATTATGTCGGTCCTCCTCTTCTTGGATAGGTCATCCTGTCATATCGCCTCAATCATCTCATAATCTATAGTTATGGTATGATAGTAAATCAAGTGTATGGTGATTAATATTCATAGTATTATATGCACATCCTCTAAAGTGATGGTTATCTCCCCTTTTCAGAGCTAGAATGTGCTAGTATTGGAGTTCCATCTCTTTACTATAGCAGACTGTAAATGGATATCCTCCTATAAGATTGACATCAATGTTACATAGAATAAACCTAAACCCTTACAAATAACCTATTCATGCAGTTGTAATTTCCATAATGCATGAGATCGGTGCTAAAAAAAAAACCTCAAATCGCTAATCCAATCACAGAAAAGGATGTTTAGATCTAGCCAAATTCACAAAAAAATGTGAATTTCATCATTAATACTAAATAAAAATATATTTTTCAGAAAGTGCCACAAGTTATGAAGACATTGCTAAGAAAGGAAAATCTATCGCTACTAAGGGAAAAATTATACTTTCTATAAAACAACCACTACTTAGCACTAAAGTGCTAATAGTTGACAAAACAACCATTATTTGTCATGAAATATATATTTTAATGAGGCCGAAAAAAATAGTAAAACCACTACTAGTTGAAGTGTATCTGCCACTTTCAATGAGGTCACCACTACTTGTGCCGAAGGCGCTACTACCTAAGTGAGGTTTGCAAATTTATTAAAAAACCACCATGTCACATATCAAAACTGCTAAAATTAATAAATATCAATTTCAACAACCTTACACGATGTGGGAGTTTTATCATTTATTACGACAAAAATAAAAATATTCTAAAAGAAATAATAATGTACAAAATATCACCTACATAAGACTCATGTCTGTCTGTATGTCAAAAATATGTGGATGTCTTTACACAATGTCAAAAATATGTGGATGTCATATATTTTTGTTGCAATCATCCATAGCTCTTTTCTCCTAAATAAGAGGGTGAAAATTAATTTTTACACGTCCCTCCCTATATGTAGCCCTCATCGTTATGCTTTCAAATAATGTGATAACGTGTCAGCTACATTGATGGGATTTTATTTCCTATAATCATTTTTCTATTATTTTCAGGCATCAATCACCTTCTTCTGTCATCTCGTAAATGATCAAGGGTGCATCATCTATCCTAAAACAAATTCTTTCTCCCATGAAAAATAAAATTTTCCACTATCTTTTACTTGGCATCTCTCTTTGTACACCACATCAAAGATGGGAAAATGTAAACACCTAATTTCCACCACACAATGTAAATACTAAAATTGCACTAATTGCTCTTCTTCCTATCATCATAATATAAATAGCAACATTATGCTAATTATATAATTTTCCCATTTTGGATGCAAATGAACATCAATTAGTTATTTAAAATCTATTTTTAATTAATTTCAATAGACCATTTTAATTAAATAATCCCCCTTTTACAATCTTGTATTTAATTAATAATATATTTTATTAATTAAAGGTTTCTCTCAAACACCTCTAATTCCATTAATTTCCCTCTACCTCTCCTATAAATAGCTTCTATAAGCTAAACATGGCCTATTAATTAATCTCAATGGATTAATCAAACCTCCTCGAACTCTCATGGGTCATTAATCCTAATTAATGACTTTTATTCCATGTTTATTCACTCCTAATTCCACATCTCCATTATCCCACATTCACTACAAGTTGCATTTCTCCCAAAGGGGAAATCTATGAAAGCATCCAAGTGCCTCCTTCCCAAAACACACCATCAGGTAGTAAGATATACACATTCATTTATTATAAGAGAATTTCTATTATTGGAAGGCTTTCCAACATTGAGAAAACTCCCTATTTTTTGAAGTAGTATGATAAGATTCAAACACGGCTTTTGTGCTATTTTGAGGAGATCTATTCGATAACCAAGCATGTTAATCATTTATGGATTGATTTATACTTGTAAGGAATACCCACATATCAAAATCATATCCACAAAATGATAGAAGGTTTACATTCTTGTTTTTAATATTTGTGTAAGTTATTTACCTTCCTTTCACATGCTTTATCATAATGTATTTTCTTGATGGAATAGATGAAGGGTTTACTTCATGTTAGATCCATAGCTTATTTTTGTTTATTTCTTTAGCATGAATATATAAATGTCAAAAATTAATTTCAATTATGTAGTTGTAATACTAAAATTACACTAATTTCTCTCTTTCCCATCATTGCAATATAATTAGTGAACTTCTGTTAATTACCTAATTTCCCCCATCTTGGAATCCAATTAACATCATTTCATTAGTTAAAATCCACTTTAAATTAATTAATCACCCTGTCATTCTCTTGTATTTAATTAATAAACCCTATTATTAATTAAATCCCACTCTCGAACCCCTTTAATTCCACTAATTTCCATCTACATATCTTCTAAATAGCTTCTACAAGATAAACATGGCCTACTAATTAATCTCAATAGATTAATTAAACCTTTTTCTTACTCCCATGGGTCATTATTACTAATTAATATCTTCTAATCATGCTTATCCACTCCTAATTCTACATATCCATTATCCCACATTCACTAGAAGTTATATTTCTCCTGAAGGTAAAAGCTATAAAAGTAACCTAGTAACTCCTTCAAAAATCATACCAAGTCCTTGTAATATATTCATACTCATTTCTCATAAGATAATTTCTAATAGTAGAAGGATGGTAAAAATTAAGAAAACTCCCTACTTGTTTAAGTAGTGAGAGAAGAATTAAACATGGCTCTTGGTCTATTTTGAGGAGATATCTTCCTTTAATAAGTTATTTGATCGTTCATGGACTGAGTTTGGCTTGTAAGGATTACATGCATATCAAAATCACATCCAAACAACGAAGGGAGATTTTTCACTCTGTTATTTAATATTTGTGCAACTTATCTATCTTCCTTTCACATGCTTTATCTCAATGTATTTGCTTAATGGAATAGATATATGGTTTACTTGGTATTAAATCCTTAGCTTAATTTTGTCTATTTCTCTAACATGCTTACATGTAGCACACCTGGTAAGACACCCCTTTGTCTCATGTGCATTTATTATTTAATTTTACATATGTTTCTTCTTCAATTTCTTTGAATTTATTAATAATTTCCATGTACTTGTAGATATTTGTTGCTATTTTATAGTATTGAGTGTTGTTAGCAAGTAGTCAAGAGGTCAAGTATTTCCAAACTTTGATCTTGCCAAGTGAAATCCTTCATTTTTAGAAATTTTATTTGATTTTTTGATTTATGAATATTTTAGTAAATTCACCCTAGTAAATAAAAATCCTTGTTTTTATAGTTAGTGACCTCGCTTCTATGCATGGAGGCCTCGCCCTATATATATTTTATACTTTGTGATTAAGAAAATATATAATTTATAAATGCCTAAATATAACTACAATGTAGTGGTAAATTAATAAGAAATTAAGTACAAGATAGACCCAAGAAAATAAGTAATTAAAATTTAAAACCCTAAGTGAAAATGAGGAGATAAAATGAATAACATGTTTCACTATGATCTAGAAGGTATGCAAAACTCGAGAACATGAAAATCGAAAGTAAAGAATACCACAACGAATCCCATAAAAATGCAGAGATGTTGGAGTATGCTAGAATGGGGAACCCGTGTAGGGTCGAGGGAACTTGGAGTGCCAAAGAGCTTCCTAGGCACATCTGTTTTCTCAAAAATAGAGAAAACTAGTTTTGCAAGGTTGTAAGAAGTTTTTTTCCTTTGATTTTTATTACTAGTATGTCATACCAAGTTCACAAATGTCGCCTATAATCTTAAATGAAGAAATGAACTGTAAATCCCCAAAATACATCAAATCCTAAAAAAAATAATGGAAATGACTGGTCAGACTATATTCGGTTATCATACAGTGAACTTATGACCAAGCACTACACTACATCTTAGACCTAATGTAGTTGTATGTGTGTGTGTTCAAAATTGTTTCCTAAGTGGCTCTTATGCGTGTCACACTTGATAGTGAGAAAGTTGCTATATGTAAGAAATGTAAATATATGCGTGCATGAAATAATGAAATTCCCCTCTATAAATGTATGTAGAAGTATCAGTCCCTTTACCTTATGTGTGGATTCTAGATGGATTATTGAGTGCTCTTGTAATGGCCTTTGAATGTAGCCTTAAATGGTGGTAGCTAATGCTTAGTGCTTGGTCCTTTATTATGATCACATAACTTTATATTTATATGATTGCCTTCCTTGATTTTTATAATTAACCCTGAAAAATATGAATACCACAAATATAAGATTCTTAAACAGCTAGAAAGGACCCAAAATATGTGAACAAAGTACAAAGAGTTTATGGGTGGCCAGAGGGGACGGGGGCACCTAATGCTAGCATCCTGGTTGGGAATTGGTGTCTAGGATAAGAAATGTCAAAGTATGAAAATAAATAATGGGATAGAAGTGGTGCAAGATCCAAAATATAATAATAAAGCAAGAAAATATGGCCAATGAAAGGGAACAATTATTACTTCTATCGCTTAGGAATCATATGAATACTAGTATGTGATCAGGACTTGATAAATACCCAAAGTGCATGATTTAGTGTCTACATTTTCTCCCAAATTATGTTTTTGAGAAAAATAATGATAAAATAAAGTAGATAGAAGATGCATACTTGATAAACATGTATATTGATAGTGAAAATCATATTAGAGACATGGAGAAGTGTGGAGTGATAAAAAATGTGAAGCATGGAAGTTAGAGAAGAGGAAGTGAAAAGTGATGATGATGACCCTAGGGCATGAGCATATGTGTATATGTCGAAAGCATAATTATTGTTGGTGTTGATGGTGATGTGATTTATGTTGTGCTTGATGTTGTGTGATGATGTTCTTGATGTGACTATCGCTTCCCATAAGGAAGGACCTATAAAAGAGAAGAATGATCAAGTATTCAAATACACAAGTATATGATCAAAAAGATTAAAAAGTATGTATATAAATATGTGAAAATGTAAAAAGGAACATATGCAACTGATTTGTGGTGAGTAGAAAGTGTAGAAAGGATCTTCTAGATGATGTAGAAGAACACATTTTTCATGAGATATCATGCTAGTTGGGTTGTATGCGAGTTTTTTGGGAGATCTCATGCCAAGAATGAAATAAATATAGGGAGAAAATTCTAGTGTCATCCTCCAACATTTAATTACTTCTTGAAGTTTGAACACCACTGAATATCGTGTGTAAAATTTGATCCATTTTGAACAGTTTCGATCCAATGTTAAAGTAGTAAATGTTGTGTAATTCATGCATACTGAGTGCTGAAGGACTGTCATCCTATAATATTTATTGTGTGAAGTGTTCTAGACTATGTTGAAATGATAAATTCTATGTAACTACACCTAGTCAAAGGTGTCTAGGAAGGGTCAGGGGCACCCAGGAGCTACTGTACTAGTATGGGCATTGGTATATATGTTGTGGTAAGGACCCAAGTCAGGATTTGGGTCATTGTTGTGAGCGATGAATTTGTTGTACCGATATTGAACTATGTTATGTGATGATTGGGAACTATTGTGTGGGGTGACTTATTCACCCAAATGATTCTCCCCTCATTTTGGGTGTGTGCGACGTCGCTGAGGTGTTTTTGGCCCAAAGGAGGACTAAATGCTATGTTGAAACTGATGCCTTATAGGGGGAGTGTGCTTGGTAGAAACAAACACACACACACACAAATAAAGTGGCTAGGAGATAAGTGTTAGTACAAGAAAGATAAACACGCATGTAAAGGACAATGTGTAAGCTAAGCACATAAAAATACAATGTAAACACAAAGGAAGAAAAATTAGACCACGAAAAGTAGGTTTCAAACATGGGATATTATTCACAATGTTGTAAGAAAATCAAGGATGCTATGGCCGCAAGCATATAGACAATCATATATCAAGAAAGACATAGGGAAAATCCTGCAAACAATGACATCCAATGATAAGTAGAAAAAAATAAATAGTAACAGATAACCATAGAAGCAAGTAGATGGGAAAGAAAAATGTTACACACGAAGCACCTATTAGCATGTTAGAAATATAGAAATTATGTCAAATCATGTCTAATTTGATACAATAATGTGCTATCCAAAATGAAAAAATAACACCTATAGTGTATGAAAGTGGATGCCCCCAGGAGCCACTATGGGATTGGTAAGAGTTACTACACCAATAATCCATGTTGCATGTGTGGATATGTAGAATACATGATCATAACTAAAAATAAAGTGTCCACACATGTGTATATGATAAGATAATGAAATACAAAATATATGTCTAGTATGTGTAAAATGTTTACATGTGATCATAAGAAAGCACAAGTAAATGCGACCAAGATATGCGAGATGATGTGGATGAGATGGAATGGAATGTAGTGTGAGTTTGGTAGGATCATTTTTCCCCCTGAGTGGATGTGTATTAATTAGAATGATTTTCATTTATACGTACCCCCTCAGAATTCAAGAATGAACTGTAGAACAAGAGTGCATCATTAGATAGTGCACTAAAAAAGATGTGATCCCGAAGAATAAAGTGTAGAGAGAGAGAGAGAGTGTGTGTGTGAGTGAATACATGAGTATGGTTAGGTCCATTTGAGATGTATACCCTTAGTAGTCAAGTATGGACCATGGAATTATAATGCATCATAGGGTAATGAACACAATGTGTTGAAGTAGATGCCATAAAGATATGTCGTAAGTACATAGAGTACATGTTGCATAGAAAGAGATGAATGCAAAAAATGTGAAGTGTGTATTATGTAATGTGAAGTGTAGTGTTTAGTGTATGAGGTTCATGTGTATAATATTCCCTTAACAGTCAAGTGTGAACTGTAGCATGAGAGTGCATCATTGGGTAATAGTTATACATATGTATCAAGATTTGCATGGTGTGTGTGAAATATTAAATGAGAAGTGTGAGACACCTATGAATTCTAGAATAAGGGGGATAATAAGTAAGATTCCCCCAAATGGAGGATAAATAATACGTTATCCAATGAAAATGAAGGATGAAGGTCCTCCACTCGATGCTTGTGGAGATGAAGACATGTGACCATGCTCTAAGATCGGTGATGTATGAGATAGATGTTGCATAGGTAAATTAAGCCTATGTGCATGCCACCGATAAGGATAATGCAGAGGTGATATAAATTTATGTGAAGAAAAGGACATAGGTGATGGATACCCATGTGAAGCAAAATGTGGAGGTGATGGACACCTATGTTCAAATTAGAATTTAGTGGTGATTTACACCTATGTGAAGCAGAATGCAGACGTGATGGAAACCTATGTGAAGTAGAACATGGGGGTGATGGACACCTATGTGAAGAAAAATGAGGAGGTGGTGTATATCATTGTCAAGGAGTTTTTTCAGTGGTGAACCTAGACTGATGTGATGGACTAACATACTGATAAGACCCATGTAGGCCATGTACGAATAGGTGAGCTAGGAGCATATTTTGATTTAGTGTCGAGAGTCTGTGGGGACCTAGATGCTCTAGAAAGTGTAATGGAAACCTCAAGGGGAGGCTACCACTATGGAGTGGATGGATAAATACCATTGATAGTAATGACTTTCCTTTTGTGAATGAACTTTATACATAAATGAACCATGGGGATGATAGGCTCAGTTTCATAGAGCCAGGGGAGACCTGAGAGTATGCCACACTGTTTGACTAAAGGTGCCACAAGAAAAGGCACAAACAAGGTCTAAGGACTGACTGTCACTGAAAACTTAACATATCCATATGAATTAGGAACTCGATATTAATTTTGTGAGAGTGGATAGACGATAGCGAAAAGCAATGTGATAGAGCATGCACTAATGTGAAATGAAGGATTAAACCTAGTTTTATTGATAGAATTTGATCCAATAGAAGCAATATTGTGCAAGTGATAAGAAGATAATGTAGTATGATAGTCATGATCAGAGAAAGTAACAATCAGTAGGGATGTCTCAGTATGAGCAACTATATAATAAAGAGCCCCTAATGTAAGAGGAGGCAATGCGTGATATGTATGATTGGTTCAGGAATCACCCACTTGTTAATCACGTTTCAGAAGAGGATCACTAAAGATATTGAGATTATGATTTTCTTTGATAGGTGCCAAAGCCATAGGCTCATGAAGCTCAATTGCACTATTATCGATTAGATCTTGAATGAGATTGAAAAGTTTGAAATAAAAATCTGTAGAATTGACAACACATTTGTTATAGTCATATGTAAAATGTATGTTGTAATTATGATGTTTTGGATGAGTAGGGTCCAAATTGAGGGGATGAGGAAGTGTAATAAGGTTTCTCTCAACACGTTGTGGCAACAGAATATACGGTGCGATAGTCAATTTTATATTTGTATACTTAGGTGGTTTCCATTGAATCTCTTTAGTGTTAGATAAAATGTTGATAATGGATTTAGCTTTAGTAGGTTTTGTTGATGGCATGAAATTTGTTTTTCTTTGAAAACACGCTGAAGATGAAGCGTGTTCTTGATACTTAAGATTTCCTATAGATAAGATTTTAGATTCACATAGCTTAAGAGCATGACAAAAATGATCAAATGAAGGATATGTTTTAAAGATAACACTCTCCTCAAGATCCATCAATAGAATTTATACAAATAAATATTGAATCTCAGAGTCCTCAAGATCATTAGAAATATTAGCTAATTTGTTTTTTTATTGCAAGACATAATTTGTTAGATGTTCGTTCGATCATTTTTTAAGTTGTGTGAGTTGAGCATATGAGATCTTATACTTGATATTAATGGAGAAGTGAGAAAGAAAAACATCAAGGAGATGTATGAAAGAAGTTACCAAGTGGATAGGTAGATCATAAAACCAACACATTGCATAATCAGTAAGATTGCGAGGAAATAGCTTAGATAATAAAGTATGGTCATCTGTAAAATCTATACATGCCACATGAAATGCCCATATATGTTCTTGGGGGTTACCATGGCCATTAAAAATGTGCATATTTAGAGAGACAAAATTAGGTGGAAGTGCATAAGTAGAAATGGAAGGTGCAAAAGGGGAATGAACAAACAATTTAGAATCCAAAGGTACATGAAGTAGCATGTTGCAATTAACGAATTTAAACTTGAATGTCCTGATAAAGAGTGGATAAATCTTGAATTCCAACAGAAGAAACTTGCCATGTATGAGAAATAAGAGGTGGACTGAAATGATTTTTGGGGGTAGGGACAAGAATAAGAACAATAAAATAAGGTGGATTATTAGAAGCCGGGGGTTGAGAAGAAATTGATGTGGGAATGGTGGACTCCTCACCAGAAAAAAATAAAAACATGTCTAGATCTTGAGGATGCACAACATGATGATCATTAAGCTCATGGATATGGGATTTACTAAATTCACCATAGGATTGAGCCATAATGACAAAGAAGATAAAATCCCTAGAAGAAAAGTGTGTTTGACCAACGGGTTCACCAAATGATTAAGAAAATATAGAATTTATAAATTCCTAAATCTAACTATAATGTAACAGTAAATGAATAAGAAATTAAGTACAAGATAAACCCAAGAAAATAAGTAATTAAGATTTAAACCTCTAAGTGTAAATGAGGAGATAAAATGACTTAGTTATTTTGTTATGATCCTGAAGGTGTGTAAAACTAGAGAACTACAAAATGTGACATGTAGATTATCATAACGAAGTCCATAAAAATGTAGAAATGTCAGAGTATTATAGACTAAGGTGCCTGTACAAGGTCGAAGTCACCTAGGGAATACGAGACCTTCCTGAGTTCTTGTGACTTCTTAGAAACACAGAAAATTAGCTTCCGAAGATCATAAGAAGTTTTTCATCCTTCGCTTCTTATCACTAGTATGTCGCACCAAGTTCACAGATGTCACCTATAATCTACAATGAAGAAATGACCTGTAAATCTCCAAAATGCATCAAATCATAAAATAATATAATGCAAATGAGGGTTTAGAATTTCCTTGGATTTCACATAGTGAACTTACGACCGAGCATTACATTACATCTCAGACCCAATGTAATTCTATGTGTGTTTGTGTGGAAGTTTTCCCTAGGAATTTCTTCTATGTGTCGCACTTAATAGTGACCAAGTAGCTAGATGTGAGAAATTTAAGTAGATTTGTTGAAAGAATGAATTTCCCTTCCTATGCATGTATACAAAAGTATCATTCCCTTTCTCTTATGTGTGGATGATAGATGGATGCTTGAGTACTCTTGTAATGGCATTTGAATGTAAAATTCGGTGGTGATAGATAATGCTTAGTGCTCAGTCCTTTATTATGATCACATAACTTTATATTTATATGATTCCCTTTCTTGAATCTTGTAATTAACCAATAAAATGTCAACTACACAAAAGATAAGGTGCCCAAACAGCTAGAAAGGACCTATAAGATGTGAATAAAGTAAAAAGAGGTGAGGGGCACCCAAAGGGGATAGGAACACCTGACGTTGGCGTCCTAGCTGGTCGCTGGTGTCTAGAATAAGAAATGTCAATGTATGAAAAGACAAATTGGGCTAGGAGTGTAAGATAACCAATATATTTATAAAGAAAGAAAATATGGCTAAGACAAGGATCAAATAGTACTTTTCTCCCTTAGGAATCATATGAATAGTACTATGTGATCAGGATTAGATAGATACCCAAAGTGTATGATTTAGTGTCTACTATTTCACCTGATTCTTAGACATTTCTTTGAATATTGACGAAACAGATAGGGTAACAGGCGTAGCAGGAATACCTATTGAAATGATGGTTGATAGGTTTTTACGCGCATGTTGAATCCTTGATCCACAACTAATCATGAGAGCTTCCTTTTGGTTGGGAGGAACTACCTAAAATGGAACACAAGACCACCAAATAAAGTTAAACAATATGTGCAGTGAACTACCTAGCATGTGCTAGATCCAGGAAGTGTGATACTTCCTAGATGGCTATCAGTCCAATGTTTAAAACAATTTAATGCTGGTAATGAAGTAAATCCTATTTTGATTAAAATGATTTAGGTATCTCATTAAAAACACAATAAGAAAGATGTAATGTAACAGGCTACGTTAAAATAAGATCTGAAGGTCAAGTAGTTGGTTCTGGTTCTCTGCAGATCTGAAAAAGGTCACATGTGATTAAGGGTGATGTGAGAATAGGTGGGGTAGGTTACTGTTTTGGGTTGTATTGGTAAATACAGAGACCGACGCCGGTTAAGGGTGACCGATGTTAGTTGGGGAGAACTGGTTCCAGTTACTGTGAAAACCGGGGAATGCCACGGAATGAGCTTTGGATCTCCCTTATGATTGCACAAAGGACTGGGCTGGTTGAAATGAGGTATTAAGTTGTTTGGATGGGATTTGGTGAGGTTTTAATGGGGATATGGAGGGGTGAGTATTAAAGGTGGTCAATGGGTGGCTAGGAGAACAAAGGATGAAGATACAATAATAAAATGAATGAACCAGAGGAGTAAATTGTTCTATTTACTTAAAATATGGTTATGGGCGCCTATGAGTGATGAATGAAGGTGCTGGTAAGAGGTTGAATGCTATTGAGGATCACCAAACATTGAAAAGCTCCTACATGGGCTGCATGTGCATTCCTTTTTGCTTGGTTGGATCAAATCTGTGTTGGAGTGAGTGTTGGATGGATGTTGGATGTCTGTGCAAGAGAAAATGCTTGATCTCCTTCCTTGCATGCGTGTTCTCACGGAAAATTGTTCTCAAAATATGTGTTATCTCTCAGGAATCTGCCAACCTTTTTGCCAACCTTGAAAATAAGGTTGTTTTGGGGATTAAAAGGTGACTGACGGTGGTTTCGGATTAACCAACAATGGTTAAGGATAATGGGTGTCGGTCAAGGTGGGATTTCCTAGGTTTACTAAACTAGGTAGATCCCCTTGATTTTCTAGGATCTCGTGTTGTTAACCCATGGATTATACTAGAATCTTCTTGTAAATATGTGGGAAGGTGGTTAGAGGGAATGGAGGCATTGATTTTTAGGGTTTGGGTAAGACTTAGTTAGCTATGGAAACTTACTAAGAATAAATCTTAGGGTGAGGTGGCTTGATGAGGTATCTAGGTGACGTGTATGTGTGGGAATTATCTAAATTAAGATATTTAAATAATAAATATGGTGAGGATACTGAATTAATTAAATTAAATTAATATTAGTGGGGTGAAGGGTGCCATGACTAAGTAAATGTGATGAAGGTGTTTATTTGTCGAGGGACCAAAGGGGAGTGTGACCTAATTTTGGTGTCTACATTTTTCCCCTTTTTGTTGTGTAGCTTGTATTGGTAAGCGACAATGAAAAAAATAAGATGTGGTTGCCCCATGTGTGGGTGAAGGTGATCCCCATCAAACCAGGAACTGAGAAGGCAGAAGGTAGAATCGGTGAGTGGTTTGATAAAAGGTGAATGTGATGAAAAGGAAGGTGGGTAAAGGGGGAAAAAGTAGACAAGTCTACTCAGGTAATCTAGGTAATGGGTCAGGGTCAAACGTAGTAACAATCAAATGCACTAGGGATAATTTTAGCGGCAAATATTCGTAATATGGAAAAAATTTCATTTTAGGAAAATTTGAAAAGGTGAATTATTTGGAGTGGGTCAGTGTCCTGTTCGCATAAAATATATAGTATATTTTTTTTGGGGGGTCGGCTTCGCCTTCATTTGAAAACATCTCCTATAAAAACCTAGCTGATTCGCCGGGTAGTATACCTCAAGTAGCTTAACAAATTACCAATATTGTGAAATTTGAACTCGCATACCCTTAAGCACCAGAGATTCAGATTACTGTTAGCCTGTGATTGTTGACGCGCGACAAGGGCATTGTTGACGCGTGACAATAGCTGTACTGACGTGCGACAGAGGAAGTGTTGACGCGTGACTTGGGCAAAGAAGTTGACGTGCGATAGAGGAAGTGTTGACGCGCGACAAAGGAAGTGTTGATGCGCGACTTGGGCATTGTTGACATGCGACAGTATATTCAGACAGTGGACGCGCGACAGGAAATGGGTTGTTGACGCGTGACAAGTGCAGAGTTGACACATGACAAAGACCTTAGACAGGGGACGCGCGACAAGACCTCAGACACTAGACATAGTCACTACTTGGTTCTTTTGCTGATGCAGGACTTTTTTCAGAATAATGGAAGGTGCCATCTCAAAGAATACGAATAACCTAAAAGTAAGTAAGAAATCTCAAAAATCACTCTTCAAGTATTTTGGAAACTCTGCGGATACAGATATTGTAAATACCAATCATATAGATGCCACCACAAAGAATCATAATACTGACTGTGTGGAAGGTATTATTGAGGTGGACATGCATTTTGCATAGTATCAAAGTCAAACAAATGAAACCTACGATAATATGCCAGAACTTGAAGATATTGTTCCTGTTGGGGTGCAACCAGAAGTGCAGCTAGATATCACAGATACAAACACTGAGAAAAATGGAAGATAGAAATCAAAATGAAAATCTGGTCTAAGAAAGAGGAAACCAGGTGATTGTGATATTGGTCAAAATTCTACTCAAAAAAGTAAAGCATTGAAAACGAACAAGAATTACCATTGGCAGGACATACAAGTTTGATTGGGCAGCTAAATTTTTGTTTATTGAACCTATACAATCATCTAATTCTGAAAACATCCCATCTGAATGTACATGTACAATATGTACGTGGAAATTGGGAAAGAAACAAAAAATGCAACTGAAGTTGTACACTATAGAAAAACATTGTGGAAAACAATATTTAACTGTAACGGGGGCGGATGGCCAGAAAATTTAAACACATAGGTGGAAAACTGAAAAAGAATGCATGCATGTTAGATACGCAGCAGAATATGAGGCAGAGTAGAAAAAACATAGACATTTGTTGGAAAAGGGAGGAACGATCACATCGCATATTGGTAAGATGAAAGAAACAAATCTTCATGCAAAATTCATACAATTCTCTACTCTTTTTCAAGTACTAAAAAAAGAAAGAGCGATTTATGATTTCCTCGATTTCAAAGTTTTGTATCAATTTAACGGAATGTTGAATGTATCTCAGTCTCATTGGTCTGAAAGTAGTGGATGGGAAATGGCAAAATGCCTCTCGATGATAGAGAAGGAAGATTTGAAAGAGAATGTAAAAAAAGAAAACTTTATCTCTCTTTCAATTGATGAAGTGACAGCAGTCGACAACACCACATGGGTATGTATCCACATCTATACTTTAGAAAATCATATAAGGACACCTCATCTGTTGGGTGTTATGAAAATGGTTGAAAATTGCAATGCCGAAAACCTATATAAAATAATTGTTTCTCATTTGAAAGATGTTGCTGGAATGACTGATTATGAAATTGCTACGAAGTTGGTATGTGTTGGAGTAGATGGTGCATCTATCATGCAGGGTCACCAAACAGGGCTCTGTGTTATATTACAAACAACAGTGGCCCCATATATGCTACCAATTCACTGTATGGCTCACAGAATGAATTTAGCGTATAAAATGGTAAGCAACCACGAAAATGTTGCTAAATTAGAAGACCTCATAAGAGAACTTCATGCCTATATGTCAAGCAGCCCAAAGCATTTTCTCGAGTTCCAAAAATTTTCAATTGGAATTACAGATGGCAAAAAACTTTTGAAGGATGTGGAGACTAGATGGATCTCTTTGTATGAACTTGCATGCAGAGTTCGTGAGGAGTATCCTTCATTGGTTGGTTTCATGCACAAATACCGTCACGAAGTTGATAGGGCAAGGGACTTTTTGTTCCGTTTAACTGATTTGGAGACATTGCTTACATTGGTTGGTATTCTTCCAATGTTAAAGGAGATCAATACACTGATGAAGCATGCACAGGGTAGATTAATCTATATTGTGGATTTTATACGGATGAGGAAAATGGTATGTAAAAGTCTTGATATATTGTACTATTCCCAGGATAGTTTTGATGCATGTGTTTTTTAAAATTGGAAAGATTTATTAGATGTTAAAAATACTAACACCTTTTTGAGATTTAATATCCATGATCACCTCTGCATCACTGTTAATGGGAGGGAAATACCAATGCACATTTTGCAAAAACATCAAGATATTACAGGATCGGAACGAGAAGATGTTCCCGTGACACGTAATTTGTTTGAGTCTATTATAGTTGAAACAAGAATAAAGCTTAAAAAAAATTCAGAAACCTTGTCATCAGAAATTAGGGAACGTTTATGTAAAGATAAAATTCTAGAAGCCATGGGTGTGATGAAACCTAATTTTGGGAATACTGAAGGTGGCCGTGCAGAATTTGTCAAAAAGCATTTCCATAAATCAATGGGTACAATAATGGAACAATTTACAAAGACGTCAGAGCTCAAGGGTATGGAAATCAAAGGTATACTGAATGCCGATTTATTAAAGTTTCAGTCAACAAATTTTGCAACAACAATGAGGAACCAATATAAGAATTTAGATCAACCGTCTGAAAGTGGTGCTATTACAAGGCTGTGGTGAGGAATCTATCAAAGTTATATCTTACAAGAAGATATCAGTGAATATTTCAGATTATATGAGTTATGCCAAACAATGATTTTGGGGTCTGTGGAGGATGAAAGGGTTTTCATTGCATTGTCATTTATAAAATCAAAACTGAGAAACAGGTTGGATAAAAATATGGAAATTTGTATGAGGTGTTATGTTTCTCGATACTCCATCAAAACCTTTCCATTCGACAGAGCAATTGTGCACTGGAATTCCCTTCGCGAAAGAAGAGGTGTGAATAATACAGCTACAAGTACAAATATTCCCAACCTTGAGAGTGTAATTGGCTCTTCATCACATTCTACAGAAGACAACATCGAGTTTGATGAAGCTGTTGATAATGGATTGTTTCAACTTTAAATAGGTATCTTCTTTATCTATCTTTTATCTTTATCATTAAAGATGCTATAGGTCTATATACTAAAAATGTTAGGCAATTCACCCATCTATCTACTAATGCATTTCTCGTGTTGGGTTTTTTTAAAACACAGATCTAGCTCATTACAAGTGGCAGTGATGATTTCAACTTTAAGGAGGTATCTTTTTCCCCTTAATCTTATTGTTTATTACTATTCATTTTTTTCAGCTCTAGTTATCATTAAAGATGTTACAGGTCTATGTATTTACATTTAGTTAAATACAATCTTTTTATTTATTGAAAATGTGGGTTGACATCCGTCCGAGAAAGCTGTTACTTCTCGAGACTGACAATGTCAGGCAACTCACCCATCTACCTACTAATCCATTTTTTGTGTTGAATTTTTTTAAGACAAAGATCTAGCACATTACCGGTGATGATTTCAATTTTAAATCGGTATCTTTTTCAACATAATCTTATTGTTTGTTACTTTACATTTTTTCAGCTCTTGTTATCATTAAAGATGTTATAGGTCTAATTCTATATATTTACATTTATTTAAAGATATTTTTGGTATATATATTTAAAGATGTTGCTGGCACTTCTTAGGACTGACAATGTCAGGAAACTCACCCCTCTATCTACAATGTCAGGTAAAACAAACCCTATCATCTACGCAAGATTTCAAAAGCAATCTAATACGCTTACCCTTGATGATTTCACAGCAATCTAATACGCTGGAGGTAAGCTAAACCCTATCATATTTGCAATTATGTTTAATTTCTTGCCAGTGATGATTCTTTCTTGATTTCTTAGAATTATATTTAATTTATTTTTTATATGTGCAAAATCCTTTGATATATTTATTTAACTGTGGGATAAACAATACATTATACAATTTTAAATATAAGTCCACATAAAATTCCTCATCATCACCATATATATCATATCATCACCATATCATCATTATCATATCCTGACTCCTGACACCACAATTATTATTAACACAATTATTTATCTAATTTAAATTTATTAAAACAATTCAATGTTTTAAAAATAATTCATAATCATATCATTCCAATTCTATTCGTTCTAATGTCATCTATATCCATTATAATCATTAATGTCATCTATATCCATTATAACACATTCCATTTATTTATCATCTATATCCATTCTAGAGAAGAAGAATTACAAAAGTCTAGAGAAGAAGAATTACTGTGCTTGATGTTAAATCTACATCCACATTAAATTGATCATCGTCCATATATATCATATCATTATCTTCATTCATCGTCTTTCAGCATCATCTATCATTAATTATCAATTATCATCATTCGTCATCTACGTCCACATACAATTCATGACAATGCAAGTAAACAAGAAACATACATATAATTCATGATAATCACCATCTAATGCAATTAAAATTAAAGACTGTATATAAATCCATATAATTAAATTCAAATACCATAGTACATACTCAATAGTAGAAGTTTTCAAATTCAATATTTAAAGTTTCCTCAATAATAAAAGTTTCTAGTTTTCAAAACCCTCTTTTTCTTTATCCAATTTCTACTCCTCTGCTCTCTTCCCCAACGTCTTCTTCCACTGTGGCTGTACCTATTTCCCCAACACCAGAAATCACCCCTGAACTTATAAGATCTTCTGCAGCACTGTCCAGATTTTTTAAAAATTCTTTCTTCTTGATTTGTTGCATCTCCCTGCGATAGCAAATTTGGATCAGCTGCTTCTTTAGCTTTGAATAATATGTTAGGGTCGAAACCATGCTCTTTAATTATCCGCTTTAGTGTATTGTTTTGTTTGTTAACCAAAACAATATTTTGCTTCAATTTTTTTGCTGCGGATAAGCTGTTCTTTGCTGTTTCCAAGTGAACTTGCAAAACCTTCGCCTGACTCTTCTAATTTTCATATTTCAACTGCACAAAAGAGTAATGTCAATTCAAAATATTACTAAAAAATTAAAATTTCAAATTAACAAGAATGATTGTTTAAATGTAATAGTACTTACAACTGCTCTATCTCTTTCGGCATTTGCGATTGCTACCAAATCCTTGTCCTTGGACCATTTGTTAAAATATGCCTGGGCCTCGGCACTAATATTTTCCAATTTTTTTAATGCCTTATCTAAAATGTCATCTTTATAGTTGTTGTTATACATGATAGTCCCACTTCTTACTTGGGTAAGTAAGGAATCCATCTTCGCAGGTTGATTCTGGACTACAGCGTATAAAACTATCCCGTTGCCAATAATTTTCATAACGACTAATAATCTCATTGATAAGAACTTTAGCCCTTCTCTCCCATTCTATAAGCTGTTTGATATGAGGAAGAATAAACTCACTGACATGGGATTGACAATCATAACCAATTAAGTTCTCCAAAGGAAAAGGTGGCAACTATTCACTATCTAAATCTGATGAAGATGATCTTGCTGGAGAAGTATGGGGGCTTTCACCAAGATCAACTGCTACGTGTTTATGCCTTTGGGTGGGCTGATCCTATTTGTGAAAAAATTAATCAAGATTTAGATAAATAAATTTAAATTGAAATGTAATTCAAAATTGTAAAGCATATATAAATTGAAATTTGAAGTATACCTGCTGGCCTTGAATCATCTCGCGGGTATCGAAAAAAACCAGTTAGGTCATTGCTATCAATGCCCAAATAATATTCATCTAAATTTATATTGTTCAAAACAGATATGCCCGTTGCACTGGGCAATCCACCAAGTGAGAGAGTTGGAATTCGAAAGGAGGAGGCAATGTTTAGTGTCCCACTAGGGGCCGAAGCAAAAGGCATGCGTTTACCAATGTTCTTTTTCACTATTCCTCTGGTTGGCATTTTAAAAATTATTGGTTGAGTGGGTGTCAGTGCCGCGGTTTGATCAGGACTGACATGTGATGAAAAGTACAAGAAAAAAATGAAAAAATAGGAAAACAATTCATAAAGTCAAAATTTTTGAAATTAAACGTACTATCGAAGAGTTGTACCTTGTTGTCGAGGGGTTGTTTTTCCTCGGTGCTACAGGTGTCCTTGTAGGAGTTATACTCAGTTTCTGTTTAGAAGATATGAATGCATGCGACTGTATGGAGTGAGTTTGGGAAGAAGGTTGAGTTTGTGAAATAGGTGTATGTTCCAAAGTCCCTGCAATTCATCAATATTAAATGTTGTCAATTCATTTGGTTAAAATTTAAATTGAAAAATAAATATGCAACTTTGGAATTTGTAAATAATATGTGAGAAGGTATTACTTCTCTGGCATTTAATGAGTTCAAACTGTTGAGGGTTTGGAGAGGAGTGAGATTCCATTTCAGATTGAGAGCCCCCCAAAGCCTCAGCGTGTTGTTGGCCTCTACCTCTCGATAACACCTTTTTTCAAGGAAGGGCTTCAAGATATCTTTTTTTGCAAAAAATTAACATTTAAGTGTTAATAACTGTGCAGTGTAATGTCGAAAATTGAAATACAAACTAAATACTTTATACCTATTGTTCTTCAAATGGAATTGACAACTTCATCAACTCCTCATCATTGCAAGTAGGAATTTTTTTATCTCTTAAATTAAAAAGTGCCTCATAATAAAGGCTAAGGAGATAGTTTGTTGAATAAATGACAGGTTTTTCAGAAAGTATTGAATTTGTTAGTTCAGTTCTTATTTTCCTTGGATAGATATGTACACCAATTGAATTTTTGTTTTGAGATAGTGACAACAATGTATGCAATGGCCCAATTTGGTATATCAGTTTGGCGACCCCTGCAAAACAATTCTGGATTGAAAAAATGAAATAAGTGTAACAAGAAAGTGGTGTGCAATTGATTGTGTATCCACACCATGCTTGGATTTATTGACATGGGCTGCAAATGCGAAAGAGTGAAAATTACTATAAATTTATAACAAAAAATTGTATCAGAATAAAAAAATATGAATTAAAACGAATTATACTTACAATCAACATGGAAACCGAACTTTGATTCGAGTAATTTCTTGTCTTCTTCCATGAGTGTTGCCTTGGTTGTAACAAATGGTAAATTTTTGAACGGAAGGCCTGTAAACCGATGGATGTCATTTGCTTCGATACTGAATTGGAACATTTGGCCATCGTTCAGAGTCACATAAAAAATGCCATCCTCTGAATTGTAGGATGACAGAAGGTAATTCAAAATATCCGGATCTGTTTTCGAAATGGGGCATATTAACGACCCCTGTAAATTCACACGCATCCATCAAATCTTTTATATTCTGAAGACAGATTTAAAACAGTATGGGTGTGAGGGCATAAGGGATTCCTGTAGTTGATCTTGGAAATCGATTGAATTAGATTCTCTTGATTTTTTTGCTGAACCTTGCAGTTGGGAAGCATCTGAAGTCGACATTATAGTTGTACTTGCATCTTTGAAAATGATTGAGACCTGAAAAAATTCAAGAGTGGGAGGGTGAAAACGAGAAAATGACCGGTTGAAGTGTATTTATAGGCTAAATCAGGCGTCAATGGCTCTAATTGATGCACGTCACTGGTTCCTATTGATGCGCGTCAATGGCTTCTATTGACGTGCGTCAATGGCTTCTATTAATGCACGACAATGGCTCCTCGTGACGCGCATCACTAGAAGTCATTGATGCAGCATCAATAGAAGCCATTGACGCACGTCAATTGGAGCTAGTGACGCGCGTCAATTGGAGCCAGTGACTCACATCAGGAGTGATTATTGACGTCTTGTTGTCGCACGTCAATGATGGAGCCCATGAAAAAAATAGGTGAAATTTTTGTTTTGGAATACTGTCAAATTCACCTTTCGCTGAAACTGGTTCTGGGGATATTCGCCAGGTATTTTCCACCTAAAATTTTATAGAGGTGTCTTAAAATGAACCCTGAAATGCACGCACACGTATAAACTGTAGTACACTACCGGGTTAAAGAGCAAGAAAACTCTTACCTCATCTAAGGTCGATAGGTTTATCCAAACAAGGTTGAGGTGATTCTGGTATCCAAGGGTATAGGATATGGTCAGGAAACACAATGTAGGTTAGGTGTAGGAATGTTTAGGTATGTTCTAGTACACCAAAGGTAGGGGTAAGGATAAATGGTCACAGCAAGAGGTAAGGTAAGGTCATTAGGTCAATCAACACAAGTAACAATGCTATAAATTATAGCAAACACATGAGGTCAAAGGTCACTAGCGATGGTCCAGGTTTAACTATCTAGGTCATAGGCACGGGTAAGGCCGGGGTATGGGTAAAATAATGAGTCCCCAAAGGAGGATGAGGTTAGGCAGTAAATGATGAGGTTAATGGGTGAGGTAAATTGTTTGGGTAAAGCTTAGGTGTGGAAAAAAGAGTGACGAGCAGGGTAATATGGTAAAATTTTGGGCAAGGGTCAAGAGAGGGTGACCGATACCGGTCAAGGGGTAACCAACGCCGGTAGAGTGGAACCGATCATGGTAAGGTAGGGAATGCGACCAATGCTGATGAAGGTAAAACCGACATCAGTTAGGTAAGTTTTGTTATAAAAACAAAAAATCCATGTTTTTTTGTTAGTGATTTGTCATTTAGCTAATTGAGAAAATGACAAAGGAGAGAGAAAAAAAGGGAAAATTGTCTAGATGGAACAGAGTGGTGAGTTGGTGATGTGAGCAATGGGTGATTGGTTGTTGAGAGGTGGGTCCACAGGATTGGTGGGCGTGATTCGATTGGTTAGAGATGCGGGTAGATATTTTGTGATGGAAAAAGTCCAAAAAGGGATCGGGTGGGCCACCGGTGCAGTGGCCAGACGTGCCAGAACGATGATGGTAACACGATGAGGTAAGCGTCTAACTCTTGTTGTATTTTGTTTGTTTGTTTGTTTTTTTTTAATTGGAGGGTGGAGAGAGATAAGTGGGATAAGAGGAGAAGGAATGAGGTATAGGGGGATGTGTAGTTGATTTTAGGTGGGAGAAGTGTCAGGGTAGGAAGTTTGTGAGATGGGAGGGTTTGAGGGTCATGGGGTTCTCACTGCAACAGTGACTGGCATCGGTCGGGTTGAATTGACATCGGTATTATTGAACCAGTATCGGTCACGAAACAGGTGACTGATGCCAGTTTAAGGGTGACCAGGGTTGGTTAGAGAGAACTAGCATCGGTTGGGTTTTGGAGAGTAAAGGGCCAAAAGTGCCACAGGTTGGGTGGTTGAGATGGGTAGAGGTAAAATAGGGTGTAGAAAAATCATAGTGGGTGAGTATGGGTATGAGAAATGTAGATTAATTTGTTGTTTGTATTGGATGTAGGGGAGAGTTCAGTTACGCATGCAGGAAAGGGTTCCACCCCTGCTCGTGATAGTTCGCGGTGTAGTGACCCTTGAGGAGATGCAACATGTGGAGGTGTGTGGGCTTAAAGTAAGGTTTGATGCTATCGACATGCATTCCAACAGCCTAGTCTGATGGTCACACTCATTAATAGATGGGATTCCATGACTAACACGTTACACCTGCTGACGAGTGAGATCACTGTCACCCTAGAGGATGTGTTTAGGATTCTGTACGGCTACCCATATTGGGTACACAGGTCTATTCAATCTCCTCCGAGGCCTCAGAGGAGTTGATGCTGACGGTTGTTTGCAAAGGGGATGGTCGAGCTAACATTCTATAGTGCCAACATTCACTATGGAGAGATGTACCTAGCCCGTCTAGGAGGAGACGAGGCTAGTAGTTCTATTGATGGAGGAAGTGTGCTGCTTTGCACTGTTACCGAATGTAGAGGGAGGTAGATTTCACCACTTATTGATGGGGGTACTCCATAACATGATGATAGATCAGACCTGATTTGCCTAGGTACCAACATTCCTGGTAAAAATATACAGGGAGTTATGGGCATATGGGTGGCTGTCGTAGGTTCAGCCTATGCTATACCTTTTTACTTCATTGCTAGGCTTATGAGCACATAGTTTGTGTGTACGGCCAGTAGGGATGCCCCGAGAAGATGCATTTCCACTAAGATTGGTGTGGGTGGGGTATAGGTGATGGGTGCCTACTATTGGAGAGCGGAGATCAGATAGGCCCACAAATCGGATGTGGCCTATTTACTGGCATTTATTCGAGGGGGTTTTCTAGAGTGGACATCATATGGAGGCTGTATGTGGACTTCCCATCATATAGGAATAAGCATGAGAAGCTAGCTGAGCTCTAGCTATTGAGATGGATACAGGGTTTCCATGTCTGGGGAGCACGAGATGATCACTGGTTGATAGAGTTAGGTGGTAGTTTGGGCTGCTACAGGACATACCCTCCACCTTTCCTACAATACTAGAGATTCAGATGACGTGGAGAGGCCCTTACCTCTACCACATCCAATAGTTGCCCACAGGGTAGGAAGAGTAGGCAGTGGACTAGCGAAGATTGATGATGTCAGAGGTCATAAGACAGATAAAGATAGTGGTGGGCAGCTCATTTATGAGCCCTACCACCTAGGCAGGGGCAGCTAGAATCTACCCACCATCACGGTGCAGAGGGATGCCCTACAAGGATAGGTGGAGACACTGATTACCCAGTTGGGTATGGTGCAAACACAGCTTGCCAGCTCAAAGGTGGAGGTAGTAGAGTTACATGCTACAAGTGGCCAGTCTTCAGGCCCAGACGGCTGGGGGTGGGGATGGAGATGGAGATGGGGACGATGTTCGGGTAGCTTCCTTACAAGTATAGGTGACAGGGTTACAGGGGCCAGTTGGCCACGTCTCAAGTCATAGATTGGGGCCTTACAGGCCCAGATATAGGCACAGGGGTAGAGGGCACCATCAAAGGCACCAAAATAGGGTCCCAGTTCACAAGCAAGAGCAGGACCATGTCCCGCAGGATAGGTACAGTGGCCGAGGCCAATGGGGGCCACCACATACTATGCCTATATCTAGGTCACGGGATGCCCTAGGTGAGGCCAGATACTACTAAGATCAGCTGATGGTGGCCGAGATATACTTTCTATCCTATGGAGAGTATCATGGACATTGCAGGCCTCGAGTGAGAGGACTAGATCTCACACTCATAGTGTAGAGAGCATAGGGGGCCATCAAGCTCTGAGGCCAAGATCATGCAGAGGCCACTAGCTAATAGAGACTAGCTCCAGGTGAGGCACCGAGCAAGGACCCAACCACCACCCATGATGCGTGGGGAGATGTTAGAATGGTCACCAGACTAGGGCCGAGGAGGTAGAGGGTACATGCAGACACAGATATGGAGGATGTGCTGTTGAGATATCTTGATATATGGCTCCTAATTGTTGATGTATTGTAGTCATTTTTTGATATATAATAGCTTGCATGCTAAGAGATTGTCATAGAGGATATATTGTTGATCACATACTATCCTGCGTGCCGAAGAGAATGAGGATGTATGAGATTTTTTGTATATTTTGAGCATATACTAGCCTGCACGTGCTGAAGAAATTTTGTATTGTATTTATTATTTTATTGTATATGATACAATGGCCTATATACCGATGACGTTTTGTATCGAGTATCGGCCTGCATGCTGAAGATGTGTTTGAGATAGACATGATGGGATATCTATGTATATTGTATTGAGAAACACATATTTATTTATATGATGAGATGGATGAGATTCTTGATTTTTTCAGTGTTTTATGAGACTTTCACTTTTTTTGTTGTGATATGGAGTCAGGTTGGTTGGAGGCATGGTGGAGTCAGGTTTGGTCAGTCATGGCTCGAGTCAGGTTGATTTAGGCATGGATCGAGTTAGGCTTGGTTAGGCATGGATTGAGTCAAGTCTTAGGCATGGTTGAGTTAGGTCTTAGGCATGGTTGAGTCAGGTTTTTTTAGGCATGGTGGAGTTAGGTTGGTTTAGGCATGGATCGAGTTAGGTTGGTTTAGGCATGGTGGAGTCAGGTTTTATGAGACTTTCAATTTTTTGTTGTGATATGGAGTTAGGTTGGTTGGAGGCATGGTGGATTCAAGTTTGGTCAGGCATGGCTCGAGTTAGGTTTGGCTAGGCATGGTTGAGTCAGGTTGATTTAGGCATGGATCGAGTTAGGTTTGGTTAGGCATGGTTGAGTCAAGTCTTAGGCATGGTTGAGTTAGGTCTTAGGCATGGTTGAGTCAAGTTTTTTTAGGCATGGTGGAGTTAGGTTGGTTTAGGCATGGATCGAGTTAGGTTGGTTTAGGCATGGTGGAGTCAGGTTGGTTTAGGCATGGATCAAGTTAGGTTGGTTTACGCATGGTTGAGTTAAAATTGGTTGAAGTTGTGATTCATTTATTTATATAATGAATGATAATATGGGCTATATTAAAGATGCTTTATAATATATGGATGATGATGGTAGTCATAATAAATGTATGTTGTGGTGATGATAATAATTTTAAGCAACTTGTTATTTGTTTGGTTTAATTTCCAAGTTTTAGATATAAAGAAACTAAGTAGGGTAGACTATAATGTGAGGAAAATAAAAGATGATATGGTTAGGGTAGAGAGTGGCCGAGCTAACCTCCAAGGGCCCCATTCCCCTCGGAGTGCTGCCTACATAGTCCTGGCAAAAAGGGACCTCAAGCCGATGTAGTTCTCCCATGAGCTAGGGAAGAATATGAGGATGTAGGAAAATGAGTTGGTAGGTTTTAGGCATGATTTAGGTTTAGGTCTGTTAGGTGTGGGTGGGTTATAGGCCAATTGGTATAGGTGATGTCCGGTTGTGGAAAAACAAAAATATTACCCCAAAGGTAAGCGTCAAGGAGAAAATCCTGTATAAGGTAATCAGTATGTAAATAAAGACGGTTAAAACAAAAAGGGGCAATAAAGCCACCTGATTGGTTAGGATCAGATTGAGTAGGTCATACCTTGGAGAAAGTGATGAATGGAAGACCCTAAAGACATTGCATAATTTATTGTTCTAAAGGTGAAATGTAGTCACATGATCACCAAATGTCTTGGTTTCCAAGAGGTCCCTTGAGGCGGTAGGAAAATGGGGGTGCAAATGGCGAGAGGGGTGAAAGGTGGGTAGTTTTATATGATATGAGGTGGCATGTTCTTTGGGCAAGAGATCTAAGGTCATAATGGGAAATTCCACGACTAAATTTTTTTTTAGTTTTGACTTTTATTTGAGATAGACTGATCGATGCGGGAAGTCTATATGGGATGAGGAAATGAACTCCTTGAGGTCTTCGTGAAGCTGATCGATGCGGTAAGCTTCAAATTCTCTCATTTTTTTTTGAAAGGGCTTTTACATAGCTATCCTTCGAGGGAGCGGTCTATCTTTTCTGAAAAGAAGATGTCATTTTGAGGGAGACATATTTTTATTAGAAGTTTGACTTAAGGAGTTGGGTCCCATGTGAGGGCTTTGAAGTCATGGACAAGACCAAGGTGAAGAATAGGATTCTTTTTTAGAAAGTAGGCGTTAAAATACCATGGGATCTCATCTATAGGTAGGTGAAAAGTATCCATGAGAATCATGCTATGTGCAGCGCCATGGTGCACATATTCAAGAGAAGATAACAAGTTATGGGTGCTCACAGTGATTTTTGTTTAATTGATGGTGATGTGTATGAAGTGGATAGTTCTCAAGGGACGAGCATGGAAAGAGGCAAAAGGTGAGGTTGGAATATAGGTCAATAGTAGAATGGTCAAAGATGCATGGCATTAAGGGGATTAGGTTCAGGTTTACCATTGAGGGAAGATAAACGATAAGCACCTGATCCGTAAGTATGGGTCACGATATATGGTCCAAGCCAATTTGGAGAAAATTTTCCCTGTTTAATTTTTTCTTCTTTGGTTACATGTTGATTTTCTTCCAGGACAAGGTCATCGACTTGGAAGGTTTGTTTATGGACACGTTTGTTGTAGGAACATTTGATACGTTTTTGGTAAACTTGAAGGTGATCAAGAGCATTAAGATGATGGTTCGTCTAATAACTCAAGCTGTGCTAAACGGTCTTAACGAAAGTCATCATCATTGAGCATGTCATGGAGAGAAATGCAGAGTGAGGGAATATCGACTTCGAGCGGTAGAACAACCTTGGTACCGTAGACCAGAGAAAATGGTGTGGCTGTAGTGGAAGTGCGGATACTGGTGTGGTATGCCCATAGGGAAAAAGGAATGTGTGTATGTCAGTCCTTCCTAGTATCATTAACCTCTTTCATGAGAATTTTGTTTAGGGTTTTATTAGTGGATTTTTCTTTTCTGTTGGTTTGTGGGTAATCAGGTTATGAGAAACTTAGCTGAATGCCGAAGGCGTCACAAATTTTTTGTAATGTTTTGTTTTTGAATTGTTTTCCATTATTAGTGATGATGCGATGAGGAACACCAAAGCGAAAAATTATGTGATGATTGATGAACTCACATATTTTCTCGGATTTCATGGAGATGAGTGGTATGGCTTCAACCCATTTTTTGTAGTATTCGGTAGTGGTGATGATCCATTGATGTCGTTGGGAAGAGTGGGGGTTAATCCCTCTGAAAATATCCAAACCCCATTGAAAGAAAGTTCAAAGGTCACAAGCAACCTGTAAGGAATGACTGGGTGTATGATGAAGGTTGACATTGTTGTTGGAATTTTACACAACGTTTGACATAATCGCAATAATCATGGTTGAGGGTTGGCTAGTAATAGCTGAGGAAAAGAATACACTTAGCCACAGCAAGGCCATTGAAGTGACCTCCACAGATGCCATCATGAACTTTCTTAATTGTATAAGAAATTTCAGAACTCGTGAGGCATCATAAGAGAATACCATAAAATCCACGCTTATAGAGAAGGCCCCCCATAATGACGTAAAGAGAGACCTTTTTAAGGAAGGCACGTTTTCCATCACGGGTGAGATCAGGAGGTAAGATGCAGAGAGAAAGATAGTCAGAGTATTGTTTATACCAAAGGTCACTTGGGGTCAGGGGTAGTGGTTCCGATAGAGTAAACTTCATGAGGTAAATAAGAAGGTGATTGGAGTCATTATATGGTGACAAATATTTTAGAATCAGCAGGCGAAGTAGGTATTTGAGAAGCCAAGCAGGGCATGGTATCTCTAAATTTATTACTCGAACAAGGGACGGTTTGAAGGGCATAACGGTCAAAGTTGGTCAAAAATTATGTCTACATGATGCTTATATTTTTGATGTATCTCATTATGACATTGGTATATACCATTGACTTGGATTATGACCAATTGGGAATCGCCAAAGTTGTTAATTGATTTGACATCTAGGGCATAGGTGGCTTGGAGACCTAATACAAGTGCTTCGTATTCGGTAATGTTGTTTGTACAATCAAAATCTAGATTGAAATACAAAGGTATGGGTTCACCATCAAGCAAAATGAGGATAATACCAGCCCCACCCCCCATGCTGAAACTTGGAACCATCGAAGAAGAGTGTCATTTGATAAGCGGGTTCATCCAAGGAAAGGGTAATAATGGACGCATCTGGAAAGTCAAATTTAGAGGGTTGATCCCTGGAAATAGGTCTGTCGGCCAATTGGTCAGCGATGGTTTGGCCCTTGATGGAATTTTGATGAATGAATTCGAGGTCAAGGTCAGCTAAGAGCATAAGCCATCGTCCGGCACAATGATTTTGATAAGGTTTGACATACATGAAATATAAGGGGTCAGTGTTGGTTACAACATAGGTTTTGTGGTTAAGTAGATAATGGTGGAGTTTTGTGGCAACAAAAACTAAGGCTAAGCAATGTTTTTTTAGGATGGGTGTATGGGTTTCATAGTCCAAAAGAGTACAGCTTATGTAATAAACCACCTACTCCCTGTGTTGTTCATTGCAATGAGCAAGCATGGTTCCCAAGGAATGATCGGTAGCTGAGATGTATAGGTATAAAGGTTGATCATATTTAGGTGGAATGAGTATGGGTGGTTGGAGAAGGTATTGTTTTAAGGCCTCAAAAGCTTTATGGCAGTAATCATCCCATTTAAAGGAGACATCCTTCTTAAGGAGATGATGAAATGGTTGACACCCGATTAGATAATTGTGAAATGAAATGGTGAATAGACTACAACTTACCTTGTAGGCTACGGATTTTGTCTAAGGTTAGTGGGTAGAGGCATTTCTAGAATGGCCTTGAATTTAGCAGGGTTAAATTCTATACCACGTAGGGAAATGATAAATCCTAGGAGTTTTCTTGAGAGGACCTGCGAAGATGCACTTCTTAGGCTGAAGACAAACAAAATATTTAATGAGGTGATGAAAAATTGTTTTTTGGATGGCAAGGTGCTCGTAGCGGCATTTATATTTGGTGAGGAGGCCATCCACGTAATCTTCCAATATACGATGCATGATGTCATGGAAGATGTGAGTCATAGCTCACTAATATGTGGCACCAACATTTTTAAGGCAAAAAGGCATGACTCGATAGCAGAAGGTCCCCCAACGAGGTGATGAACGTGGTTTTATGTTGATCCTATGGGGAAAGAAATATTTGGTTATAACCTGAGAAGCCATCCATGAGTGATAGCATATCGTGACCAGCTGGTAAGGTAAACCAGTTGGTCAATGACTGAATAGAGGGAAATCATATTTTAGCCAAGTGAGGTTGAGGTCATGGAAGTCTGTGTAAATGCAGAGTCCCCCCATCACCTTAGTGATAAGGACAATGTTAGATATCCAACAAGGATAATCAATGGGTAATATGAAGTAAATGGAAAGAAGGCACTGAAGTTCTTCTTTGACGAGAAGGGTAATGTGAGGGTGCATTTTCCTCAAATTTTGTTTGATGGGTTTTGCGTACGGGAATGGTTACGATATTATGGACCACTGTGGTGGGGTCAATACCAAGCATGTCTACATAATACTATGCGTAAAGGTGTGGTTATGATATTTGAGAAAAGAAGTGATGTCTTCTTGTTCAACAACATCTAAAGATTGACCGATCTTTAGGATATACAGGTCAACTCCTGAGTAAGGATGTTGATCTTGATAGTCGATTCATTCAACATAGTTTGCATCTCAGAAGGTAACGAACCAATGAATATATGAATCTTCTACACCAAGGTAGGTGAGTATAGATTTATCATCCTGACATTGAAAAATGTTAATGGAAGGTGTATCATCATCGATCATTTTAGGGTATAGGATGGGAAGAGAGGAAATGGCCTCGCGCTTGCACGTTGATAAGTTAAAAGGCCCCAAGGAAATAGTGTTTATGAAAAAAAAAGTTAGGAGGGATAGATTCTAGATCCATTGACTCCGTCAGAAAAGGTGGTGATGAAGGTGGAGTGGGTGAAGAAGGTGGAGAAGAGGTTGACTGTTCTTGATGGGTTTAATGCAAACTTGCTTGGTAGGTGGTTCAGGAAAGCTGATACCACTACAGTCATTATGTTTACAAGTGGTACATGGGATAAAATTATGGCAGCCTTATTCATAAAATCCAAAAGTAAATACCCTTCCATGCACATCGGTGCAGGAAGGTATGGGCGAAATGGTGATTGGTGAGAGACTGGGAAGTTAGCACAATATGGGCAGGTTTGTGATGGTGGTTCAGGTGTGTAAGTGGTAGTATCAAGTCCCCAATAGGTGATACTGGTACAGAGATGAGGAGTACCATAAAGGAGGCATTCTCTCTATGCAGTGATCGTAACGAGGGTGTTGGTGAAGACTTCCATAATCTTGTGGAGTAAGGAATGTGTTGACACTATATAAGCGATATTCTCCCTAGAGTGAGGTATTGAAAAATGCCTTCCAAAGGATTGGTGGTTAGTATGTGGGTAGCTGGCATAGATGATGTGTTGAGAGGTCAATGCGGAGGTGGAGCTAATAGATTGGGAGACCGATGGGTCAGCCCATGGAGGTTGTGGCAGCAGTAGGAATGGAGGAGGTATGTGTGGTTGAGGCAGCAACTGTATTGGTAAGCGGGGGTGTGGGTGTAGTGGTAGTGGTCGAGGAGGTAGACGCCTTAATGGGTATGAGCACGTCATTAGGTTAGTAGAGCATGTTACATGTTTTAAAATAGGTGATGGATTAGTTAGAATGGTATAGGTGTGTCCTTCATGTTCAAAACTTTACACAACAATGCAAAGTGGAAGGAACGCAACCCATGACACGAATCCAGGATCTACCAAGTAATAGGTTATATTGATATTCCCCCTCTAAGATATAGAATAGCTATGGAATAGTGTGGGGGCCCCATGCGAATGTGGAGAATGACAGTGCCTAGTGTAGAGGTGATAGCGTCATTGAATGAACACAACGTGACAGGATGTTTATGCATGTAATTGTTAGGGTATGCACAGTTGAGTGAATGCATGAGATGAAATTATTTTAATGCTAGCACCCCCCATCAATCATTACACATGTCATACACATATATCATTGATGTGGATAGAGATGAAGAGGACTGGGTCTAGGTCATCTATTTGGTGCAGTGTGATCTCTTCCTCTGAGAAGCTAGGGGGGACTAATTGGTGAGTAGGGTGAGGTGTGGTTAAAGGTGGGAAATTTGGTGAGAGAGGCTACATGATGGGGTGTGATAATAGAGGCTACGGGTATAGGGTCATTGCGTAAAGCCACAATAGATTGAAGAACCCTCCATGAGAGCTTGACGATGGGATTTTGAGGTTTGGATGAGGTCATATAGGGACATTTTGAGGGGAGATTGGTGTAATTGTTTGAGCATGGTGTGATGTGTGACCCCCATTAGAAATAGGGTATGTGGGTCTGCATGGCTAATAATCTTAGGTGTGGGTGTAGATGATATGTTTGGTATAGGATTGGTTAGTGGGTTAGTTGTGTTTTCCTTACCTTTATCCTTTTGAGCACGGGTAGTAACTTGGTTCATGTTGATCTGAGGGGAGATGGCAAACATGAGGAAGGTGTAGGGTGAGTGGTATAAATGACATGGCAGACAAAAACCTACCGGGAGAGAAAATCCTTATGAAGTGAGCTAGGTGTAATGAAATTTAGGTAATGGTGTAGCAAGTTCTCTAATGCGAACCATTTTAATTTCAAATCTTGGAGGTGGTTCTAGGAGCTATGGGGGTGGAGGTCGCTAGTTGTTGAGTGGGTAGTGAGGGAAGGACTATGGGAATGGGTGTCGGTGAAGTAGGGTCCTCATTGAGAAGGTCATCATCGTCAAAGTTGGCTTTCGGAGGACACAACTGGATAAGGATGGTTTTCAAAGCCTTGTAGTTCTCCACATCGTGCCCTAGACACACGATGGTAGGCACAAATTTTAGTGTCATCAAACCCTTTTGGCTTGGGTTTGAGGGGGTCATAAGGTCTGAGTGGAGGTAATGTGATAAAAAAAAGTCTCAAGGAGGTTGGTTAATATTTTGGCATAGGACCCCGCTAGTGGATCACAATGGGAAGTGAAAGTGGGTTTGGGCATAGGTGTCGGCTGAATGTTGAGGAATTGTCCTTGTAGGAGGGGGAGTCGGTTGAGACTATGGTTTTGGGTGCTGGATTGGTCTTGGGTGTTGGTCGTGTTTGCTTGGGTAGGGGTATGGTAGATGAATGGGCATGAAGGTTGTATGGTTGTCTTTGATCTACCTTTTTGGAGGGTAGGATATTTTGTCTTTGGGTGGCACCTTCTTGGGTAAAGGTGATACAGGTGTGTGAGATGTAGAGGGAAGAGTAGGATGGGGGGAGAGGGTGAGTTACCGATGGGGATAATGGAGGTGCTATAAAGGTAGATGACGCGGGTCGATGCAGGGGGGTGTGAGGGATAGAAACCAAAGTGTAGTGGGTAGTGAAGAAGTTGCTGATAGGGTATTGGTGGTATGGGTGGTAAAGATGCTGTAGTTGTAGTGTGTAAGTCACGTGTCGGGTGCACTTGGGTATGTTTGAGGTGTGCTGAGGAAGGAATGGGGTGTTGTGTTTTTGGTTTATTTATGGCTGGATGTTTCTTAACTCGTGCTGGGAGGTTGAGGTCTTAAGACGGATGGAAAGGGTGAAGGTGATGCAGAGGTATGATTGGCACAGCCGGGGTATGATGTTCCATGGGCTTGGTTCTTCTGTTTTGGTGCTAGAGTAGGTTTGGTGTTGAATTTGGAGGATGTAGCTAAATCTAGTTTGATAGGTGGATGAGTAAGGTTGGTGGTTGGGGTGACCCCTAAGGTAGTGATAGGTTTAGTCGAGGAAGATGATGTAGGTGTGGGTTTGGATTTAGATGTATGTTAGGTTATGGGTGAGGGTGTATGTTGAACGGTGTGGATAGGTATCATGGAAAAATTTGTGACAAAGGTGGTTGTGCTTTGGTTCGATTAGTCTGAAATATCTCTTGGGCAGATAGTGGAAGTGTTAGCAAGTGACATATGCATCTGTGTTGAAATAGGAAGCAGAAGACGCCCCCACAGTAAGGCTCTGTCCACATAATCTAAGCGATCAGCCATAAGTGTGAGAATGACACGTCTATTGGCAAGGTTGATGAGGACCTAATGGCAATTCCTGTGAAATGTGTCTTAGATACGAGCAATTTTTTAGCTTCGGCTTCCATGGGTAAGAGAGCCAAAAGTAGGTCTATGCAAGATCTTAGGTAGCTGATGGGGAATGGTCACCTAGAGGAAAAGGTATCTCTACTGGATCCTTGATAGGTGGAGGAGAAAATCGGTGCTCCTCTTATAGGTGGAGGAGATTATGGGTGATCTTCTGTAAGTGGAGGAGATGATGAGTGCTCCTCTGTGGGTGGAGGAGATAAACAAGTATCCTCTCATGGACTAAAGAAGTACAGTTGGTAATGGCTCCCTAGGTGGAGAAGCCAAAGGTGAAATAGTCTCGATATTAGTGGAGGGCACCTCCACGGGTGATGAAGAAAGTGAAAGGTGTTCCTCTATGGGTGGAGGAATATGTGAGCTAGTTTTCTAAGTGTAGGTGGAGGAATTCGGAGCTAGAATTTCCTCTATAGAAGGAATATGAGGGTAATTGGGAAGCAACGGGTGTGCATCACTGAAAATAGCGTGGACCTCGCGGGTATGGCTATCATGAGTTGAGGTCTCACTGGTTTGATCAGGTACGAAGGGGCATGATTGGGAAAGGGTTTCTTGAATATGTGTAGGTTTTTGATTGGCCAGTGTGCATTAGGATTATCCATGGTTAACTCACCTTTCTCAAGCATTTCTTGGACAATGTTTTTGAAAGTGATGCAATTGCCGTCACTATGACCCTTTACTCAATGATAGTTAAAGAGATCATGTTCTTTATACCATGTAAGTGTGGGGTGAGAATGGTCAAAACCAATGTGTGGTTTTATAGGTGGAAGGGTGATGGCCCCAGCTTTGATGAGCTTTTCTAAGATAGAAGAGTAAGGTTCTGTCGACACTAAAATTTTCCTCCATAATTTCTATTTCATTAATGTATGTATTAGGAATAGGATGTTGTTAAGTGTAATTATTAGTAGCGTCCGATAGAAGATAACGGCACTGCCAGTACGGTGCCACCAATAATGTGGAGTACGGTAACAGTCAAAGTACAATAGGAATGTTGTAAAAAGTAAATATTTGTCGTAAGTGGTCCGGTAATGTTAAAATGTCAAAGTTTGGGTAATTAAAGAAGTAGGTTCTACATGATTAGGAATTAGAAATATTATATTAGTAATAAGGACAAGGAATGAGGTCATAAATATTTTGTGTATTTTATTTGTAAAAAGTCCAAAAATGTGGAACCCATGTAGAATGATAAGGTTTATCTTATCTTAAAAGATAAGCTTACATGTACAGATAAGAGTTAAGGTATGGAATATGATTCGTCAGAGTGGATTTATTATCCTATCTTAGAGATAAGATGGATAATCCTGGAAGTTCTATAAATAGAGAGGCCACCCCCCTCATTTAGCATAGAAGGAAGTAGTGAGAAATATTGTAGGAAGTGTGCGAAGGAAGCCATCAGTTAAAGGTGTGTTGAAGAAGCCATTAAGAGGTGTAATTGTAAAGTTTCTCCCATAGTCTTGGTGAAAGGCAAGTGAATTCAATAACACTTGAAGTACCTCATGGGTGAGATTGTAACAATTTCATGTTAATATTATAATTTACTTTGATATTTCAGATTTGTCATCATTCCGTCTTATCATAGTCGATGGTATTCTTGTGTTATGTTGTTGTTTTGTTTGCAGATTACATCCACCAAACTAAAGGCTGTGCATTAGTAAATAATCATAGCACGAGGAGTTCCCCGGTGAAGAATTATCATAGTGCCGGATTGGTGATGACATTTTGGTTCCGTTGCCGGGACCATTCCTCGTTGGTGGATTTTCTGGAGAGATATTCCCACTTAGTCAAAAATCAATTAGAGGGTAACCTTGTTTTTACTGTGCATAGTAGTTACCATGGTAAAGTCATTTTTGCCGTGAATAGTAGTTACCATGGTAAAGTCATTTTTGCTGGGAATAGTATTTACCGCAGTAAAGTCACTTTTTACCATGAATAGTATTTACCGCAGTAACTTCACTTTTTACTGTGAATAATGTTTACCACAGTAAAGTAAGTTTTTACCGCAGTACGTCAAGTTTTACCATAGTTTACCATGGTCATTTCTATTTTACTGTAGAAAGGTGTAAAGTCACTTTCTAGTATAGTGATTCCAATTATTTGTGCACATAAGTCTTGTTGATTGTACTTGTGGGTTGATATTTTTACGGTGGTTACTTTTGAAAATGGGAAAGATTCCTATTTTTTCAGCTCAATCTAATGAAGATGCTTCTTCTTTCATTCAAGAGTTTAAACGATCTTGTATTTGTAATACCCTTATAAGAAGGGAACAATGGACTGAATTTTTTCCTACCTTTTTGGATGGTTCAACATTTAGGTGGTTTGAAACACTAGGTGAAAATGTGAAAAATTCATGGGATTTATTAACTGAAAGTTTTCTTGAAGAATTTGGTGAACAACAGAGATATGCAGATCTCATGATCGATATCACAAAGCTATCCCAAGGAGAGAAGGAGAAGATAAGGGATTATCATGCTCGTGTTCTAGAGCTAAGGAGGAAGCTCGATGCCCAGATCCGGAAGGAAGGATTAGAGGATGGGTTGATGAATGGCGTGGATAGTCTCCTATGTAAGCACTTCATTCTTGGGATGAAGCCAGAGATTAGACAACAAGTGAAGTATGACCGCCCAGCTGCCATTGAACAAGCAAAGGAGATTGCAAGAAGGCAAGAAGAAAGCATGGAAGAGGAGCCCAAAGAAATTGTTGCTAAAGTAGAGCCTACACCAGCACCTTTGGTCCAAAATCCAAAACCACTCTCGGTGAGCACCAATATTTCTCCTAGTACATCTACTGAGTATGAAAATCTGCTCAAAAAGATGGGTCAGTTAACTATTAATCTTCTTTAAGTAAAAGAATTTAGTTCTCAGGGAGGAGATAGAGGTCCAAAAAGAAATATTTTTGAAGTTGTATGTTATGGTTGTTATGAAAAGGGTCATTATAAGTATAATTGTCCAGATAGAGCTTCTACATCTGGTAAAGGAGATAATGATAAAGAAAAAGCACCTGTGAATTCTTTTGATGTAGTAGATAAGAGCAAAAATAATGAAGTAGATGTGTTTATAACAAAAAGAAAGAAAGAAAAAGATAATCAAGATGGAAATGATCCTAAAAAGATGAAAGGAGAAACTAGTAAGAAACATAGGAGAAGAAAGTTGGGTGTGCAGGATTTTCTGATTTCACAGGGGCAAGGACCATACTCCATCTTGGAAGATCTGTCCAAAAGGCCTGCAAATATTACATATGGTCAACTCTTGGCTATGTCTTTGAGAAGAGGCGGGAGCTGCGAAGTGGACTCAATGCTCGGTGAAGAAAGGAGGTTGAGGTCCCTGTTTTGGAGGCAGAGGCAGATCCCTATGCTCCACAAGCTGAGGTATTATGTAATGGTATTTCAATTCATGATGTCTTAGTTGATGGAGGTGCTGCAGTTAATGTAATGACCGAGTCTCTAATGAATATGTTGCGTTTAAAATTTGATCGCCCTTCAACACTTATGTTAAGGTCATTAAATAAAGGAAAAACTAAACCAGAAGGTGTAGTTTCAAATGTGGCAATATCTGTTATGGGTGTTGTATGTGTGGTAGACTTTCAGGTGATGAAAAATGGTACTGTTGTGTACCCAATGCTGCTGGGAAGACCATGGCTAAGGAGAGTTCATGCAAGAAACTACTGGAATGAAGGCTTCATGACACTTGGACGTGGTAGACAGAGGGTGAAGATAAACGTGATCCCTCGACATCATAAAGTAGAACTTGTGGATTTAAGTGATGAAACTGATGATTGGACATCCTCTGATTACTCTAGTACTAGTGAAGTGGACACTGAAGATTAAGAAAAGTGAGGTTGATGTTTCAGTCATGGATATCCTTCCAGTCACACCAACTCATGACCCCATAAAATTATCTGAAGAAGAAGTTGATGATCGTCTCCAACAAATAAGGATTGGTGATGCTGTCATGGAGAGTGAGAAGGAATCCTACCTCCAGCTCTTTTGAAGCTAGGTACATTGAAAACAGCTTCACTTTGGATGAAGTAGGCAAGGTTCATATCATGTAACGCATTGGGTCATCAGATTCTGGTTGTCCATTAGAAATGGTGCTAAGCAGATCAAGCAAATGCCACTTCATTAATGAGGTGGTAGAAGCCCTAGTCAATAAGTTTTCTATTAAGCACAGGAAGGCAACAACATACAAACCAAGCACAAATGGACAGGTGGAACGATTCAAATTTTGTGTTGTGTCAGAATTCTAGCAAATGGGATGCAGCCATTGCAGGTACATAAATGGGATAAAAGGAATGGGATGCTAACATTTGTGTTGCATTATAGGAAGCTCATAAGGCAACAAAGTCAGCAACATTACCCTCTTCCATTTCAGATTGGCTCTATGGCATTGATCCAGTAGCTTCCTATTGAGTGCTTTGAGTATTGCCCACGGATCAGAGTAATGACAACCAAGTTGTAAAGAATGGATGAAAGTGATTCAGCTAAAAGACCACAGGTTGGTACCACTCCTTCATTTGCTTATAGAGTTATGCCTTTTGAGTTGTGAAATAGATAAGGATACATGTTCCAGCTATAAGAAGAATAATGAACCCTAGATTGGAATACTTTGATCAAAAGTATTTCTGGATGATTTTTACATCTATGGGAGAAACTTGGAGCACCTGCATCATGATGGAGACAACATTTCAAAGGTTAGATGAAGCACAAGCCTCACTAAACCCTACAAAGTGTGTCTGTGGATGTTTTAAATAGCATTTTGTTATGGCATGTTGTAACCGACTAGATGATATTGGTACTGGATCCTGATAAAGTTTCAAAAATCAAAGTTTACCATTTCCTATGACTAGAATTAATTTGAGATCATTTTTAGTCCATGTGGGTTACTATAGAAGGTTCATTAAGAATTTCTCAAAAATTTCACAACCACTAACCCAGTTCTTGAAGAAGGATGTTACTTATGAACCAGTAAAATAAGGTACATAAAGCTTTTGATACAAGATGAAGGAAGCCCTGGTGTCTTCACCTGTTTTAAAGAATCCAGTATTGGAGCAAGCCATTCATTGTGTAAACTGATTCCTCAGATGTAGCACTAGGAAGTAATCTGAGTCCAAAAGGATGAAAATAGGAATGATCATCTAGTTTACTTTGAGAAGCAGACAAATGAGCAATGCTGAGGTAAATTATATTGTAACTGAAAAAGAGGCTCTAACTATCATTTTTGCTGTAAAGAAGTTTAGAAATTACTTGTTAGGGCATGAAATTTATCTTAGTTGTAACAGATCATTAGGCTCTAAAGTATATTGTAAACAAGCCTAACCCATCAGGGAGGATATCAAGATGGATAATTTTATCCTACAAGAATTTGAATTTGATATTATAGATAGGCCAGGAAAGAAATATGTCAATGCAGATGCACCTATCTCATTTAGCCTATGATGGTTTAGGTTCATCTTGTAATGATGATGATTTCCCAGGATGCAACATTGTTATCCCTTGACACAATCCCTGGTGAATACATAGATATTTGGAATTATCTGAATAGAATTGGTGAAAGTTTCCTGATGGTGCCAATGCAAAGACTAAAAGGAAGATTACTCAAGCAAGTCATGTCCATATTCTATTCTACATGGAGTATTTTTTTGAATAGGACCTGATGGACAGTACAAGATGGTAGTTGGACGTGATCAAGGGAAGGAGATGTTAGAAGAATTCCACAATGGTACATGTGAAGGACACTTCTCTAGAAACTTACAACAAGAATGATCTTGGATGAAGGTTATCACTGGCCCACTCTTTTTAGAGATTGTTATAATTATTGTAAGACATGTGATATTTGTCAAACACATGGTAACCGTAAGACTTCATCAGCTCCATTATGCCTTATTCTTCCACTTACAGTATCTTTGAAAAGTGGGGAATAGACATTGTAGGTCCACTTCCAACTGTCATGCCAAAATAAGTATATTGTAGTTGCCACAGATTATTTAAGGTCCAAGTGGGTTGAAGCTAAGCCATTGAAAACAACTTCCATGGATGAAGTGGCAAGGTTCATATATGAATAGGCATTGTCACTAGATTTGGTTGCCCATTAGAAATTGTAATAGATCAAGGAAGCCACTTCATTAATGAGGTGGTAGAAGCTCTAGTCAACAAGTTTTCTATCAAGCACAGGAAGGAAAAAAACATACAAGCCAAGCAAAAATGGTTTTAGGTGGAACGAACAAATTTTGTGTTGTGTCAAATTCTGTCAAAATATGTAGCCTTGCATGTACATAACTGGATAGGAGGATTCATGTATCATTGTGGGACTATATAGGGCAACATCAGAGTCAGTCAACAAGATACTCACCATTTTAGTTGGCTTATGGCATTGATCTCAGTTCTTCCTATTGAGTTTGATATTCCCACTGTGAGAGTTATGAAAAATGAAAGGATGGATGAAAGTGATTCAGACAAAAGAAAGTGTTGGTACCTCTTCATTTGCTAGAGGTAAATGAGGGAAATAGCGAAGGATACAAGCTATAAGAAGAAAATGAAGCAGAAGTGTAATACTTTGATCAAAAGATCTGGGTTGGTCTCCATTTCATGTGAATGACTTGGTTCTAGTATATGATTCCAGATAAAAAAAAGAAGACAGAAAATTTCTTCCCAAATGGATGGGGCCCTACAAAATAGGAGTTGTGCATGAAAATGGTACATATCGACTGGAGGTATGATTGGATGGTACTCCCATTATGAAATGGGTCGACCAGTGACAAGTTAAATATTTTTCCAGGCACCAGCTTCATAATCCATAAGAGTCTACTCCGAGGATGGAGTAAAGCTAGGAAGGGGGACCCCTAATGTCGACATTAAAATTTTCCTGAGTAATTTCTATTTGATTAATGTATGTATTTGGAATAAGATGTTGTTAAGTATAATTAGTAGTGGTGTGTCCAATAGAATATAATGACACCATCGGTACGTGCCGCTAATAAGTTGTGTAGAGTACGGTAATAGTCAATTGGTACGAAATAGGAATGTGGAGGTAAAAAGTAAATATTTGTCGTAAGTGAGTCCGGTAATGTTAAAATGTCAAATTTGGGGTAAGTAGAGAAGTAGGGTCTACATGGTTAGGAATTATGAAATATTATATTTGTAATGATGAGGACAAGGAGTGATGTCATAAATATTTTGTGTATTTTATTTGTAGAAAAGCTTCTAAAAATGTGGAACCCATGTGAATGATAAGGTTTATCTTATCTTATGGAGATAAGCTACATGTAAGAGGTAAAGAGTTATCAACCAGGTCATGGAATATGATTGGCCAGATGATGAGATTTCCTGTCCTATCTTAGAGATAGGTGGAATAAGCCTGAATTCCTATAAATAAAGAGGCCACCCCCTCATTTAGCATAGAGAAAAGTAGTGAGAAATATTGTATCGAGTAAGTGTGCAGAAGGAAGCCATCATAGGTTAGGAAGGTGTGTTGAAGGTGTTCCTTTGTGGGTGAAGTTGGTCTCCCATAGTTATTGTGGAAGGCAAGTCAGGCTCAGAATATCCTCTATGGAAGTGACCTCATGGGGTGAATTGGGAAGCAATTTCAGGTGATCACTAATAATAGCGTGGACACTCGCGGGTATCGGTGTTCATGAGTTGAGGCCTCACCGGTTTCATAGACGATAGGGGCATGATTAGGAAATGGTTTCGTAAAGATATGCAGGTTCTTGTGTTGGTGGGTGCATTAGGATCCATCCAAAATAAAAGTTTGCATTATTAAATAATCTTAACATGAGGAGTTTTTGAAAGTAATATCATAGTTTCAGATTGGTGATGAAAAACCCTTTACTCGATGATAGTTGCAAAAGTCATGTTCTTTATACCATGTGGGCATGGGGTGAGCAAGGTCAAAACAAGTGTGTGGTTTTATAGGTGGAAGGGTGATGGCCCTAGCTTTGATGAAGATTTTCTAAGATAGAAGAGTAAGGCTCCCCAATTGGGGTGTATTTCTCGTTGTTCTCATCTGAATTGAAAAGTCTAGATGGGTGAGAGATTAGATGAGGGGGTAGCCTGATTTGATGGATGAGCTAGGCTGGATTTGAGTACCACTACATTAGCAGTGCCCTTGGCCTTTTGAATAATTGTTCTGTGGTTTGGAAGAAGAAGAGGTATCATTCGACTTGAATCCTGAATTATTATTGCGTAATTGGATTTTCTTCTCTTTAATGGCCTGAATCTCTAAATTTCATGCCATGGTGAATGCTTCGTTGAATGTTCAGAAAGTTTGAACCTACAAGGTAAGCAAGATATGTCTAGCGCAAGCTTGCGTGAAGAGATTTCGATGAGTTCTATTTGTGGTAGTTGGAAGGTGATTTGATTTATCAGGCTACACCAGTGAGCGACAAAATCTGCGATAGATTCGTCCTCATATTGATGAGTGGACTATAGGTCGGTCATGGTAACCTTCTTGACGATATTAATGGAGAAGTGATCCAAGAAGGCTTGGGCTACCTGATTAAATGAAAATATAGAGTGTCTAGGTAACCCACTATACCAATCTAATGCAGGTCCAGTTAGAGACATGGGAAAGGTCCTTAAGAGCAAAGCATCATCGTGGGCGATTAGGTAGCACCTATGTTTGAAGGACCGCAAATGTTTTTGCAGGTCTTCCTTGTCTATTGAAATGGTTGAATTTAGGCATCTCCCAATGCATGGGGTATGGGACGAATAGGAATGGATGGGTGGATAGGCTCATTGCAAATCTCGTCATAGGTGAGAGTGTTGTGGGAGCTAGAAACCAATGTCTCCAATGTCTGCATCTTGTCCATCATTAATTTGATTAGGTCATTGGTAGGTTGCGATGGTTGGGTGCCTCCTGTAGCATAAGAGGGTTGGTGTTGGGCATATGATGGAGGGTGGCATTCCAGTATATGGTGCTGCCATGTAGGTAGATTGAGAAGGAGGAAGTGAAATAGGGGGTACGTACCCTGGAATGAATAACATATGAAACAAGAGGCTGCTTATAGTACGTATATGGAGGTAGAAGGGTCGTGGTAACCCTAGTGGCAATGGGGGGTAAGGATTGGGGAATAGAAAGGACCACATTTTGAAAGGGGGTAGGGGTCACCGACACGTGGGAGGTGGTTGTGTAGCCATGGGTATATGCGAGACAATAGGGGTGGATGAGGTTGTGTTTTGGGTGGTTGTCGAAGGTATGGTGGATGTGGCAGAGTGCAATGGATGTAGCAGACGTGGCAGTCATAGTGGGTATAGGACCTAGTTGCGAAACAACTGGGGGCAAGGTAGATGCCAGAAATGTGGAGCCATATGGGGTTGACGCAGGAGTGGGGAGTGAGAGTCGAGGGGATAGATACAGGCATTCCATATATGAATTGATCCGAGGCATCTCGAGTGGACGAGTGGGAAAGGTACAACTGCAACGTGATAGGGTTTTGGTCAAAGAGTCGTGCAAACTCCTCATCTCCGATAGCAATAGTGATAGGTTGGATATGATCCATGGTGGGTGATAAAATGGAAGGTGGCAAAGGGATAGGTGGGAGTGGTTTACAACTAGTGTGGAATATGAGGGCACTAGCTTGTCGACGCGTCAGTACCATGTGAACAGGTACTGATCAGGTTGGGTTGCCTTTCTGTAAATGACATAGAAATATAGCGGGAATAGGAAGAACAGACAGTAATAAATAGATTAGGTACCAAATGTTAGTTGGAAATTGGCACATGATAACCAATGTCAGTCAGGGTAAACCGATGCCGGCTATGGGTAACTGCTTCCGGTCACTGTGGGAAATGGATAGTTGGTCAAAAATAAGGTATAGGGCCAAATTTGACAAGTATGTTGAATACTGACTAGATTTACAAGGTCAATGAGAATGATAGTAGTGACAGGGACTTTGAATAGTTGAAGAAGGTGAATAAATGTCCTTTTGGGTAGGTTAACCAGAATGACATTGAACCGATGACGGTTGGGTATAACTGACAACGGTCAGGGGGTAACTGACGACGGTTGCTGGACCGACGTCGGTCACTGTGAAATTGAAACAATGATGAAATAATAGTCATTGTGAATTAAAATCTGATGTGGAATCAAACCCATAATTCTAAGAATGATGAGGATGTGGTCCAGGCACACTCAGAAGAAGTTGGAATACACCAACTATGACGAGGAGTGTGCAAGGAGAAAAAAGAATAATAAAGAACGTGACCTCTCACCTCAAAATAAAAGCCAAGAAGAAACACTAAGAAAAATGCGATCCTAATTTTCTATTATGTTTGTTTAGCTTATGTTATTTAAGGACTAACCCATGAATCATAGAATAGAGTTTTTGGTGAGGATGGATTCCTACAAAGGAGATCTAAAAGGTGAGGTTTCAGGTATGTTACAGCGGGGGCGGGCTTCGCTTTGAACTATGAATCAACAGAGCAGTGAGCTGGGGAGTACCTGCGAATCCTCATATCAGTGCGATTGTTGACAAGCATTCCCAGGAAAGATGTTGTTTAAGAATATGTATTTGTTTTGAATTTGTGCAATTTGGCAAGATTCAGAGAGAGAGATGTGCTTTTTATGATTTGTTTGTCAACCATGAGCTGGGAATGACTTCCATTGTATAGGTTGCCTTCAATTAATGTGAGCTAATGTGATAAATCAGAATGAAATGCAATGATTTTTAAGCCCAAATGAAATATGAAGTTCGATGACACAAATAGATGAAGAGGAAGAGGGATGCTCTTTCACTAAACTGTAGAAATCAAGAAGAAATGATTCTTTTTAAGTACACCAAAAGAAAGGTTTCTTTTAGAGCAAATAGAAAGAAAAAGAGGGTTACCAAGGAATAGAATTAATGCGTATGATTTCCAGAAGTGAAAAAAACACACAACTTTCCTTAGGAATGAATAAAATGCAAGGAACCCTGAATGGGTCCCACTGGGTGTGACAAAATGTTTCACTTGATTCTTATATGTTTCTTTGAATATTGATGAAACAGATAGGGTAACGGGTGTATGAGGAATACCTATTGAAATGATGGTTGATAGGTTGTTGCACGCGCGTTGACTCCTTGATCCACAGCTGATCGTGAAAGATTCCTTTTAGCTGGGAGGAACTACTTGAAATGGAACACAAGACCACCAAATAAAAGTTAAACAATATGTGCAGTGAACTACCTAGCGTGTGCTAGATCCAGGAAGTGTGATACTTCCTAGATGATTATCAGTCCATTGTTTAAAACAATTTAATGATGGTAATGAATTAAATAATATTTTGATTAAAATGATTTAGGTATCTCATTAAAAACACAATAAGAAAGATCTAATGTAACATGATAGGTTAAAATAAAATCCCAAGGTCAAGTAGTTGGTTCTGGTTCTTTGCAGATCTGATAGGGGTCTCAGGTAGGTCACAAGTGATTAAGGGTGATGTGAGAATAGGTGGGGTAGGTTATTGTTTTTGGGTTGTATTGGTAAATACAGAGACCGAAACCGGTTGGGGAGAACCGGTTCTAGTTACTGTGAAAACTTGGGAATGCCACAGAATGAGCTTTGAATCTCCCTTATGATTGCACAAAGGATTGGGATGGTCGAAATGAGGTATTAAGTTGTTTGGATGGGATTTGGTGAGGTTTTAATGGGGAAATGGAGGGGTGAGTATTAAAGGAGGTCAATGGGTGGCTAGGAGAACAAAGGATGAAGATACAATAATAAAATGAATGAACCAGAGGAGTAAACTGTTCTATTTACTTAAAATATGGTTATGGGCACCTGTGAATGAAGGTGTTGGTAAGAGGTTGAATGTTGTTGACGATCACCAAACATTGAAAATATCCTGCATGGGCTTCATGTGCATTCCTTTTTTCTTGGTTGGATCAAATATGTGTTGGAGTGAGTGTTGGATGGATGTTAGATGTCTGTGCAAGAGAAAATGCTTGATCTCCTTCCTTGCATGTGTGTTCTCACAAAAAATTCTTCTCAAAAGATGTGTTATCTCTCAGCAATCTGCCAACCATTTTTCCAACCTCAAAAATAAGGTTGTTTTGGGGATTAAAAGGTGACCGACGGTGGTTCCAGCTTAACGGCGGCGGTTAAGGATAATCGGCGTCGGTCAAGGCGGGATTTCCTAGGTTTACTAAACTAGGTAGATCCCCTTGATTTTCTAGGATCTCGTGTCGTTGACCTATTGATTAGACTAGAAGCTTCTTGTAAATATGTGGGAAGGTGGTTAGAGGGAGTGTAGGCATTGATTTTTAGGGTTTGGGTAAGACTTAGCTAGTTATGGCAACTTACTAAGAATAGGTCTTAGGGTGAGGTGGCTTGGTGTATGTGTGGGCATTATCTAAATTCAGATATTTAAATAATAAATATGGTGAGGATAATGAATTAATTAAATTAAATTAATATTAGTGGTGTGAAGGAAGCCATGACTAGGTGAATGTGATGAAGGTGTTTATTTGTTGAGGGACCAAAGGGGAGTGTGACCTAACTTTAGTGTCTACATCTACACTTTATTTTCCCATTTTGAGTGGTCTTGATGTATCTGATGATGGATTTGATCTGTAATGGAGATTTCACAATACATTATATTGGCCTCAACCTGTAACAACAATTTTTCTCCACCTAGAAGCATCATTTCCCTGTTAAAAAGGAGCTATCATTTTCCCCACTTTTCCTATTATTTTCCATTATCCTTCAATTTTGTTACAATGTCCAATATTATCCTGACGATTTCACTTCTATTTTGTTAACATTTGGTAGTTACGTGATTTAATATGTACACATTTTTGTAAAATCATAGATACTTATTTTGTGTATTTAAATTAAAGGTAATATTGATAAGCACTTGGTGACCTAGAAATAAATTATTATTGATTGCAAAGAGGTAGATTTTCATCAAAAATGGTACCCTGGTGTAAAAAATCAAGGTAATATTACTAAATATCAAAATCGTTTTTCTACTCAATGGTTTCACCTTGTCCATTAGTGTCCTCACAAAATTTTCATTGGCCTCACTCTAAATGGTGGCAACATTTCTATTGGTGGATTCATCCTACCTAGTAGTGCCCTTTCCAAAATTTTAGTATCCTCATGATAACTTGCAACAACCTTACTGAATAGAAAACTCACTCTGGTAAACAATTGCCTCTTTGTCTTTATCACAAGTATCAAGATATAGAAATGAATTTTATTACTTTGTCTCAAATTTTATTTCCTAGATTTTGTTTAGAGCTAATTGTTGTTATGTAAAATACTATTTTTTTGTGCATAGGTTTTCATATATGATTTCCAAATACTATTTCTAAGAAAAAACAAATAAATTAAACAGAAAACCAAGTTGTTTACACATATATTTTAATTTAATTTACTTAACACTTTGTTTGATTTTTACTTTTTTCTTACATAATCACGTGTCCCTTCATGTTTGTTTCATATATTGGATTAATCATCTTTCTAAACACTTAGGTTTCTTATCAAAATTTAAAAATATTAGGTTAATACTTGTGGGTTTTCAATGATTATTACCCCATATCTAGAGAAGAGCATACACTCAAAAAAATTTCAATCAACATTTCACGAACAATATAAGTTACAAATATATAGGAGTTTAATTCTAACTCCTCCTTAAACTACTAACACTAATATAGGATGGTTGTTCTAACCTCCTAGATTCTCTCCTAACCACTAACCACCCCTATAGTTTCTCATTGTAATGTCTACGTGAGATCTAATTGATCTCACTTGCCATATTATAATCTAAACATTAACATAATATGTTTAAATGTGCATGCTATTTATTCCTAACATTCCCACCCTTAGTGCGCACATGTGGTGACAAACTCTTTGGAGTCATATAGTGGCGGTTGGCCTTAGTCAATCATTGCCTCCGTCTGAGTTACTGCAATTAACTGATGTCCGCTTGTTTTATATTTTTACCTCCTCAATATGAAAAGTAGTTGGATGTCAATTTTGACTAATAATGAATCCATAATGATCCACTACAGTATATGCTCAAAATATCCCTTTCTCAAAAATATTCTTTAAATGCCTAGTAAAACATCTCCCCTTTCAAAAAAGTACCGATACAGCATTAAAGGGGCTCAAGATGGTTCAATCCTTCTACCTCTTGATTATGATATGACAATAGTAGATACTTTTGGAGTCACTCGAACCATTCAACATGGGAGGCATTCAATATAAAAATTAATACATTTATTTGGAGGATTTTGATGCAGAGCACAAGATTTAACGAATTTTTTTGTCCATCATGATTTTGCTGCCAAATGTGAGTTTTTTTACCACTTCAAATTCATGGATAAGATGTTGTAATGGATCCTCTGTTAGTCTATGTTAAAGTGGTGAGATCTAGACCTTTCCAAATTTTATTTCCAAGTTGAATCTGTTTCCATAGTTGAAGGAGACATCCTGAGTTGGGATTAGGGGTTCTTGTGCCATCGAAGAGAAAATTGATCCATTCAAACAAAGGCATAGAGAATTTTGAGCCAAATTGACGTGCCACCATATCAATTCACAACAGGGATGTCAAGTTATATAAGACTGAGTCATCACGGATCATCCTTGGGAAGAGATGAGATTAAGCAGAGGTGAAGAATAAATTACAGGGTATGATAAACTAAATATCAAAGTGCCAAGATGCAGGAGCTCGAAGAGCCAATTTTCGAATGAGGTTTAGATTTGTAGGAAGTGAAATCTCATACTATGATCAGGGCATTTAGATTAGTAAGACAAACCCAAAGGCTAGTTGAGATTGGTGGGTGAGCTTGTAATGCAGAGATTAATGATTGCACTATAACTCTGCAACTCCTTCAATGAAAATGAGAATTGAAAATATAATTTCTCAAACCCAATAATTCAAATTCTTCAAACTTCTTGAAATTGTAACATGCAGATTTTTTAAAAATGTGAATGTAGTCAAAGCATCTGTGATCAATGAAGGTCAATCCATAATCATGCAATGCAACCAAATGCCTTTAACCAATCTGAGACATCGTCCATATTTGAAAGGTGTAGATGGACGCCTCCAAAGGAGGGATTACATACCAATATCAATTTTTCCACTAAGAGAATATAGTTCTGAAGAAGAACCCAACTGTGTCATGCCCTTAAACTACCAACCAAACTAAGAATTGAAGAATGATGCATATAATACTACAAAATAATTGGATTTTTTTAATATAAATAATGTAATATTATTCTGTTTCACAACTTGAAACCCCATAAAAAAATATCACTGCAATACATATATATATATATTATTTTCTAATTTTTTGATGAAAATTGTGAACACAGTGGATGAAAAAAATTCAGAAAGAGTGAACACAGTGGGAATAAAAATACGATGCAAATGAAATATTCCTACTAAACGAGTTCACAAAGTGCAAGAAGTGTGAAAAAACCAGTAATGGGATTTACATGAGGTCCACTCTACATATCCAGTCCTTGAATTTTTTTGATCTACAATAGATGAATGAACATAGATAAAGGTAACAAGTTCACTACAAGGTCCGTGGTATATGATACACCCATTCTCTTTGTCTACCTGATGAAAAAAGTCATGGGTGGGGTGAAAAATAAATAGAGAGGCCCCTTTTGAAACTTTCTCTGATACCAGATGTGAGTTTTATCCAATATCCAAATAAGAGCATATGCTCAACAAAATTTCAATCAACATTTCACGAACAACATAAGTTACAAACATATAGGAGTTTAATTCTAACAACTCCTTAAACTACTAACACTAATCTAGGATGGTTGTTCCAACCTCCTATATTCTCTCCTAACCACTAACCACCCTTATAGTTTCTCATTGTAATGTCTACATGAGATCTAATAGATCTCACTTTCCTTATTATAATCTAAACATTAACATAACACATTTAAATGTGCATGCTATTTATTCCTAACAATACTTTCCTTACTCATCTAAGCTTCTTGGGAAAACATTATATATCTTATTAGTCTTCACTTTAACCATTTTACAATTGTGTTTGCTTCCGTTTCACATATTTTGGTTTGTGTATCATCTTAATTGTGTATGCTCTTTCATTTTCTGAAAGGTGATATTAGAAATCAAAAACAGGTGGGAAATTTTTTTATTTAGAAGGGTTTGATGGTTATTACATCATTACGTAATCATATGGATAATGACCATGTGCCAGTGGGCTATATCAATTTGTGGGAATATCGTTCATTTTTGGATAAGTAGTTGTTCACTTTTATGTGGTTCCTTTGAAGTGAATGGTGCATTTTCCTCTAATACCCAGGACATAGAATAGATCCCATAAGAAAAAACTATCATTTTTTTCCAAGATCCACTGAAACAGATGAAGTGAAGAGGGATATTTTCACCTTCGAGCCATGCCACTTGAAATTTTTTTCTAATATCAGAGACTTATGCCTCACATACTAAAATTTATATTGAGGATGACCTAGCAACTGGTTTATCCTAGCTAGATGGCAAAAAAATAGGGATAGGTTGTTATATGCTTAATTTATTCCCCAAATATGTATTTGTAAATAGAAAAACAAAACGTTTTACTTTGTCAAACGTAAAACTTGTTTTTTTTTCACAAAACCTAATAAGGTGAAACATCGTCTAAATAAGAACCTTGTTTTAGAGATAAAACAAGAAGAAACTCTATTTAAGCTAAAAAAAGTGTTTTTCACATCAAGATGATATATTTCATCCAAATTTTGGTCTCATTTATCAAAAGTAGCATCCTAAAACTCTACCAAAATTTGGCCAACCATTTACACCTTCATTGTGTTGGCGAGAAAATTTGTCGAGTGAACAAACTTGTGGATTTCTTGCCAACACTCTAGGAATCTAAGTCCCTTTACTTAACGGGTGCCGCTACTGTATATGCATGCAAGTGAAAAGGTGGATTTCTGTGGTGGCCTTTCGACCGGGGATCCAACAGGGGCACTGCACTAACCCTGCGGAAAAGCTAGAAATCTCTTGCTAGGGAAGACTTTGTCTAGAAGTGGGAAAGGGAGTGAGAATTGATGTAGGAGAACCAATGTTGCAAGTAGAAAATAAGAGGCTTGTGCACACCAGTAAAAATTTTCATCACATGCACTTAAATTTAAGAAGAAAAAAAATCTGTAAAACAACAACAAGACTAAATAGAGCTTAATGAACACAAAGTACCAATAAACTCCTCAATCAAAGAGGCTAAAATTCCTTCTTCCTTTATTAAAGCTCAAGAAAAATTTGTACATAGTGTGGGAATGGAAGAAATTGAGAAGGGGGGGGGGAATAGAAGAAAATGGCTATCTCCTTTGTTCTCTCAAGGTGTAATATACTCTTGAGTTTACGAGATCAATCACCAACACTCTGAATTGGGAATGGCTTTACAATTTATAGAATAGAATATGACTTTTCATCTTCCTCATGACCTTTCGAATACCTTAATATGACTTAAGACTATTCATATTCCACTTTAAATATATAAGTCCCTTTTATAATAACAAGGCGACTTAATTTACATTATCTTTCTAAAGTCACTTTTAAGTGACTTAAAGGTATATCAACAAGTATAAATCCCAACGAAGAATTAGAAAATTTGAAAGTAAGATAAAGTTGGGGGAAGAGGAGAGAGAAATAGAGAGAGAAGAAGAAGAGGATATGTCTCCCAATGGATTCTGTTGATCCTTGTTTATGGAAATCTCCAAATGCAACGAAGTTCTGCATGTCCCATTGTGCCAAAACTACCCTTTGAGGGTGACTTACTATTTTTAGTAAATGGTAATTTCCTCTATTTTCTGCTCCAGATAATCATTCTAGTATTTTGTATATCTTCAGTGTAAACTGCTCGTGTACACTACTCTTTACATAGCCGCTTTTGATGAAGACTTGCCAAAAATAGCAAGCATGTATAGGAAAACTTACTATTTTTAGAAAGTGTGTTTCCAGTACTCGATTTGCACTGGAACATACTTTTTTGGAATCTTATTTTTGTTACAATCACACCCTCCGAATTTCACATAGTTTTGCCCACTAGAATGCCTGGAAATAAAATTTGAAATTTTGACCTGGCAGTGGCTTCGGGCGCAGAGCTATCATGGTGGCCATTAATGGAGCTCGAAATTTACAGGTCTTGTTTTTTTCTCCATTTGAAATGAAAACAACTCCATTCTTATAGGTTTTTCATTTGGAACTCATGTGCAAGTTTTTAGCTCATTTCCATTACTGGAATGATGGGAAATTCGATGAATGTGAGCCGGTGCATGAAGTGAGGGTTTTGTTGGAGAAAATTATTCTGGACATCATTTTACCTCTTGTTTTTTTGGATCTTGATCACCTTGAAAATTGAGTAATTCTACAAAATATGGCATCTCGATCCTACTTGTATCTTGCAAGATATGAGGATTTTTTGATCGGGTGACTTCACAGTTATCTGGCAAAAAATCTCCATTTTTCTCTTCGTTCTTCGTCATTTCACTTCATTTTTCTGTGAGGCCTGAATATTTATGTGCATTCATGGTTTGAATAGTTTATGTGGCCATGGTGGAGCTGGTTCAGAGCAACAATGGTGGACTGAGTGTCTAGACAATCATGCACGGAGCCATGACAAGGTGAGGAGTTCTGAAGGAGAAATGAGAGGAAGAAAATGGCTAAGTGCTGGATTTAAAATTTAAAAACATGAACATGGAGGGGCTGGGTGAAATTTTATTTCCCTGATGTCCCTGACCTCATGGACATGAGGGAAATCAATTTCAATGGTGGTCAAGGCGATGCCATGTGTCCTTGATCTGACGACACGGGATTTGCTCCAAAAATGCACCTGGGGGTTGGAACTCGGTCACGTGGGTGTCCAAATGACTCCCCATAGGGGATGGGTGAATTTTTCCATGTCTGATTTCCCCCACCTTAGGTACATAAGGGACATCAGTTTCCACGGTGGTCTTCGAGGTGACACGTGGTGCCCGATCCAACGGCAGGGAATGGATGCTCCAAAAATGCACCTAGGGGCTGAATGGTGGTCAGGTAGGTATCCAGAAGACTCCCCATAGGGGTTGGACACATTTTTAAAGGTCTGATGTCCCCCACCTCAGGTGCATAAGGGACATAAAATTCCACGGTGGTTCTGGAGCTGACACGTGGCACCCGATCTGACGACAGGGAATGCACGCTCCAAATAAGCACCTGGGGGATGAACTGCGGTTGCATGAGTGTCCAGAAGACTCCCTATGGGGGATGAGTTAATTTTTAAATGTATTATTTCCCCCACATCAGGTGCATAAGGGACATCAGTTTCCACGGTGGTCCTGGCGCTGACATGTGGCGCCCGATCCAACAGCAGGGAAGGCATGTTCCAATAAGCATCTGAGGGTTGAACTGCTAGGTCTGGAGGTCATATGAGGGTCCCAAGGGTCACATGAGGGATGGGTGAATTTTCCAATGGTTTATGTACCTAAAATTAGGGACTTTGGGGACATAAAATCCCCCCAGGCTCCTGGTGCTAATAAAGTTTCCTCTCAAAAAAATGACTAAGTCATGAACTGCCTTTGAGAGGATAACTTGGAATGTAGATAAATTGAGCTCCCAGTGGAATTTATTGGTGAAATTTTATATGATCCTGAGTGGAAATGGAATTTTTAATCCAATGATGTGGGTATCATGTATTAATTCAACCATATAATCACTAAAAAATCAGAGTTTTGATCTGGGACTCCACTTATGCGTGAGAAAAACTACCTTCCAATCATATGCGCCAAGATGTTGTGAAAACTATTCTTTCACCATCATTTAGGTATTGAAATACTATTTATGAATATGTTTTGATTTACTTACAACTCTATTCAGAGCTCTTAGAATCTTGTTCTGAAGCCAGTGGTTGTTTTAGGCCTGTGTACTATCTAGGCTTGTGTTTTTCACTCAGACTGCTCCAAGTCTTGAAAAAATTATCTACACATTCCAAAATCATTTCTTTGATGTAATAAGGTATTAAATTCACCTCCATGTTGAATTTCCCCTTTCGTTCTTCTCCAGGGGGTCAATCCAATCCTGGGAAGGCCAACGACAGCCCTTCCCGTGACTCCCCAAAAATTACATTTTTAATGAAGTCCTAAAATCACCTAGGGGAATGAATGGAATTTCCTAAATCACCTAGGGGGATGATATAACATTAGTTTGGAGGTAATTTGGACTGATTGGATAGAGCTGGGGTTGCTTAGGAGTGATAAAGCATGAAAATTTTGGCATAGGGGTATAGTTTTTTGTGCTTGGAAATTTCCAATTTCCCTGTTGCAAGTTTACATGACAACAACTGGCTCTAGCTTGGGGACATGACATGGACTGAGAGAAGCAAAGACATGGCATGGGAATCAAGAATCTCAAGTTTAGACCATCTAATTCGTTGACTAGTGCCTTATGCATTGGGCCCTGCAGAGTCATGTACAACTTTTAGAAAGGAAGATATTAGAAGAAGGAAGCACACACACACACACAAACAGACAAAAAGGAAACACAAAAAAAAAGTGGAAACACAACTATAAATCACCTATAGTTCAAGGTGGGGGGACAAACAACTTTCAATAAAGTAATTTTCATTTCTCAAAAGTTACCCCTGAAGGGGCAACACCGAATGATGATGTTTTGTGAAGCCATTGATGGGTTCCAGAAAGTAGCCTCCTTTCCTTAATTGTTTATGAAAGCCAAGTGCTTTCAAATTCGTATGTTTACTTGGTAGGCATGATTCCATGTGAGATTTTTTATGTTTAGGTCCTTGCTTGGAAATTCCACTACCTTCGTGTTCTTTGAAGTTGGTCTCATAGCGCCAGTTGCCTTCCATGTTTATCCATATAGTTGATTCTCCATCGAGCGTCTCATCGCTGCCCCAATGCTGATTTTTGTTCCAATTCTTTGAACCTTATGAGTTACTTTATTTCCTAGGTCTATGCTCATTTACCTCTCTTCCATGAGAAACCTCAGACTTATCTGTTTCCTTTACTCCATTGCGAGGCGTTTGAGTCTTGACGGGAGGATCAGAGGAAAACTCATACTTGTATTACATGTCCATGGCATGAGTGAAGAGATCAAGAATCAGCTCGGGATCTTCTGCAACTTCTATTATGTCCAGTAGTTCTTTCATAGAGATCTCATCATCTTGGGAATCACTAAACTCTAACAATCCTTCATCAAAAAGAGATTCATCTTCAAATGGGAATGAAAATATCTCCATTTTATTATTGCATCCATCAATCATTAGCTCTGGAGTGGAATCATATTTTTCATATTTATTTATCTCAATGTGGCCAACCTTCACACCAATTAATGCTTCTAAACCAACTTCACACTTGTATTGTAGATTTGTGGCTTGTATCAGGATCTTGAGACTGAGCTCAGGATCTTCAGTTTCTTCTGCGTCTTCAAGCATTTCTTGTATAGACATTTCTTTCAAAGCTTTCGCGAGCTTATCACAAGCTAATTTTTTCTCTCCATATATGGCTTGACTGAAATCATATTCATCCCCAAATGGGAATGAGAATAACTCCTCATCTTGTAAAATCATATAAACTGATTTTTCTTCTTGAAGATCATCAAGAACCATCTCTTCTTCCTTGTGGTCTGCATCATCTGGTGATACGGGGTTGTCCTCTTGTAACTTGAATCTCCTCAATGCTTCTTCAAAATCCAAGTCTCTTTGGGAAGGCATGTCTAGGACTATCAATATGGGGATATCCTCTTCTTCCTCATTTGCCACAAAGTCATTCATCTACCTGCTACCTTGATACAAGATGTTAGCTTACAGGCTTCCGAAATTTCATACTGTGTACCTCATGTTCTTCTCGGGAAGTAATTTTTACATGTCTCCCTTCACTGGTATAGTTGCAGAAGACCAATTCATCTGAATTTTCCCTCCTAACTCTCGGTATAAATTTCTTCTCAGCAACATTCTGAACGAGGCTGGGATGTCTACTACCAAAATCATCACTGAAACTTTCTTGTCTAGAAATCTGGCGAGAGCCACCTGCACATCTTTAACCTTCCCTACAAGTGGGACCTTTTTTTTTTCTAAAGAGTAACAAGAGCCACTAGGTGGATTCATTGTAATTTTAAGAGCCTTGGTGACCTTCAAAGGCATCACATTCTCTGAGGCACCAAAATCTTTTATGCAATTGTTCAGTACATATTCTCCAATAAGAAGGGAGACGTAGAAAGGTTTAAATTTATTAGTCTTTGATGCACTTAGAGAAATCATGTTCTGTGATGGATGTGTGGGTGAGTTTGGTAGCATTCCTTTGGAATGATGAGTTACGTCATTGGGTGTTAGACTACAACTCCTGATGTATCAGAAAAACCTCTCGAATTGTTTAGGATGAGTTCGCAAATATTCAGTTTCAGTAATCTCCACTTTGGCTTTGTTTACATATTCTATGAAGTCAAAGGGAGTAGATGCAGACAAGGGGAGTGAAGGGATTGATTTTGGGATCTGGAAAGGCTTAGGAGTAGGATTTGATGTTCAAGGAATGGACGGTATTTTGAAAGGCACACTAGGAGCTTTCAAGGAATTAGATTTTTTAGGAGCAGATTTGGGTTTAGAAATGGAAGAGACATTGGAAGACTTACTTGGGATTTCAGGAGTCTTCTTACTTGCTATGAGATCAGGATCCAACAATACAGACTTCATGGAAGATGGAAGTGGGGATCCTCGACTGATTATTTTGTTTTGCAAAGTCGCCATAGGAGGATCATCAACCTTATTTTCTTTTGCAGTAGTGCAGAGAGATGCTCTTTTCTCATACTGAGAATGAGTGAATACCACACATGAGAAACTGGGTGCATCTTATTCATCTTCTTCATAACCTGTAGAATACTCACAAAATCTGATTTGTGTTTCGTTCTCAAATTCATCACTTTCTTGGAAATCACCACCTTCACTTTCCTTTTCAAACTCTCCTTCACTTTCTTGAAATCTGTAATTTACATTCACGAGTGGGGCCTGCAAGGCAAGTCTTTGGGGTGCTCCTACAATATTATTGCTTCTCTGAGAAGAAACTCGTTTAAATAATTCCCTCTTCAAAGAGTCCATCTCATTCACCAACTTTTGCAGTGATGGATTAGTTCTCTCATCTTCAGGATGTTGGGCCTTGCCCTTTGATGGATTCTTGATCTTTCCAGAGAGGATGAGATCGTCATCCAATTCAATGGCCCCCCTTTGTGCTTCTACAATGTTCCTTGGTTGAATTCTTCATAGGAGAAATCCTACCTCTGGTGATTGAGTGTTTATGAAGAATCTTTTGATATTGTTCTGAGAGGGTGAATCTTCTTCAGTTATCCTATGAAACAACTGTTTGAAACGATCCATGAAGTCTCTGATCGTTTCACTTTCTCCTTTCCTCATTTGAGCCAATTGCACCAGGAGGTCTTGATAATCTTTAGTTGATTTAAATATTTCCTCGAAGGCAGCCTTGATGTCATCCTAGCCAGTGATGGATCAGGAAGGTAGGAGGTAGAACTATTCTGCTACTTTTTCTTAGAGGGACTCCACGAACAATCTTACAACAACATCTTCATACTGGACAACAAGAATTCCACATGATGTCATGAAAGCAGCAACGTGTTCTTTAGGATGTTGTGATTTATCACCTTTGAAATTTGGAAAGTTCTTGTGGGAACCCATTGGTAGATCGTGAAGAGGGGGTTCAAGAGCAAGCGGGCCTATATTCCTTCCCCATGAAACAATGGGTTGAGGTATTTCTTCTTCATCTGCCATCATTTCTTCTGCTTCTATTTCAGCTCTTGCTTCTTCAAATTCTTCTTCTTCCATGAACTCAATGTTCAATGATGGTTGAAAAATTGGAGAATTTGAAGGATTTTGGATAGGATTGCTAGGAGAACTACTCAAAGTGCCAGATGGAGAGGAGGCTCGAGAGAAGAAGTATGGATTATCTCTAATTTGTTCTTGCTGATTTTTCAAAGCTTCAAAATTGGAATCAGCAACACTTCTCGACCTGCTCAACCTGGTGTATCTTCTTTTAGCTAACTTTTGAAAACTTCTGCAGTTGGAACATGAAAGGGCACTGTAGAATGTGAAAATTTATGTGTAGAAATCAGCAGTCTATCTTTTGGCAACAGACTTTCATGAAATCCTTTTTTTATTTTTTCAATATTTGATTTTATTTTTAAAATTTTTGGAACCTTGCAGTCGTATATTGGGTGCAGATGCTGCTAAATTTGCCCCATGGTGGGTGCCAAAAATTTTTGGCGAGAAAATTTGTCAGGTGAACACAATTGTGGATTTCCTGCCAATGCTCTGGGAATCTAAGTCCCTCTACTTAACTGGTGCAGCTACTGTATATCCATGCACGTGAAAAAGTGGATTTATGTGCTGGCCTTTTGATTGGGGATCCAATAGGGGCAATCCAATGACCATGCGGAAAAGCTAGCAATCTCTTGCTAGGGAAGAATTTATCTAGAGGTGGGAAAGAGAGTGAGAATTGATGTAGGATAACCAATGTTGCAAGTAGAAAATCATAGGCTTGCACACACCAGTCATAAGTTTCATCACATGCACTTGAATTTCAGAAGAAAAAAAAAATGCAAAACAACAACAAGACTAAATAGAGCTTAATGAACACAAATTACCAATAAAATCCTCAATCAAAGAGGCTAAAATCCCTTCTTCCTTTATTGAAGCTCAAGCAGAATTTGTACATAGTGTGGGAATGGAAGAAATTGAGAAGGGGGGGGGGATAGAAGAAAATGGCTATCTCCTTTGTTCTCTCAAGGTGTAATATACTCTTGAGTTTACAAGATTAATCACCAACACTCTGAAATGGGAATGGCTTTACAATTTATAGAATAGAATATGACTTTTCATCTTCCTCATGACCTTTCAAATACCTTAATATGACTTAAGACTGTTCACATTCCACTTTAAATATTTAAGTCCCTTTTATAATAGCAAGGTGACTTAATTTACATTATGTTTTTAAAGTCACTTTTAAGTGACTTAATGGTATATCAAAAATTGCAAATCCCAACGAATAATTAGAAAATTTGAAAGTGAAACGAAAGTTAGGGGAAAGAGGAGAGAGAAAGAGAGAGAGAAGAAGAAGAGGATATGTCTCCTGATGAAGTCTGTTGATCCTCGTTGATGGAAAGCTCCAAATGCAATGAAGTTCTGAATGTCCCATTGTGCCAAAACTACCCTTTGAGTGTGACTTACTATTTTTAGTAAATGGTAATTTCCTCTATTTTCTACTCCAGATAATCATTCTAGTCTTTTGGAGATATTCAGTGCACACTGCTCTTTCCATAGCTGCTTTTGATGAAGACTTGCCAAAAATAGCAAGCATGTATAGGAAAACTTACTATTTTTAGAAAGTGTATTTCTAGTACTCGATTTGCGATGGAACATAAATTTTTGGACTCTTCTTTTCGTTACGATCACACCCTCTGAATTTCACATAGTTTTGCCCGCTAGGATGCCTAGAAATAAATTGTGAAATTTTGACCTGGTAGTGGCTTCGGGTGCAGAGCTATCATGGTAGCCATTAATGGAGCTCGAAATTTACAGGTCTGGTTTTTGTCTCCATTTGCAATGAAAAAAAATCCATTGTGATAGGTTTTTCATTTGGAAATCATGTGCAAGTTTTAGCTCGTTTCCATTGCCGGAATGATGGGAAATTCGACGAATGTGAGCTAGTGCACGAAGTGAGGGTTTTTGTTGGAGCAAATGATTCTAGATACCATTTGACCTCTTTTTTTGGATCTTGATCACCTTGAAAAATTATGAATTCTAAAAAATATGGCATCTCGATCCAACTTGTATCTTGCAAGATATGAGGATTTTTCGATCGGGTGACTTCACGGTTATCTGGCAAAAAATCTCCATTTTTCTCTTTGTTCTTCTTCATTTCACTCAATTTTTCTATGAGGCCTAAATATTTCTATGCATTCATGGTTTTAAGAGTTTATGTGGCCATGGTGGAGCTGGTTTTGAGCAACAATGGTGGACCGGGTGTCTGGACAATCACGCATGGAGCCATGGTAAGGTGAGGAGTTCTAAAGGAGAAATGAGAGGAAGAAAATGGCTAAGTGCTGGATTTAAACTTTAAAAACATGCACATGGATGGGATGGGAAAAATTTTATTTCCCTAATGTCCCTGACCTTAGGGAAATTAGGGACATCAATTTTTACGGTGGTCAAGGCGATGCCATGTGTCCTCGATCCTACAACAGGGGATTTGCTCCAAAAATGCCCCTGGGGGACTAAAACTTGGTCATGTGGGTGCCCAAATGACTCCGCATAGGGGATGGGTAAATTTTTCCATGTCTGATGTCCCTCACCTCAGGTACATAAGGGGACATCATTTTCCACAGTGGTCCTGGAGGTGACACGTGGTGCTCGATCCAACAATAGGGAATGGATGCTCCAAAAATGCACCTGGGGGTTGAACTGCGGTCACGTGAGTGTCCAGAAGACTCCCCATAGGGGATGTGTGAATTTTTAAAGGTCTGATGTCCCCCACCTCAGGTTAATAATGGACATAAAATTCCACGGTGGTCCTGGAGTTGACACGTGGCACCCCGATCCGATGGCAAGGAATGCACGCTCCAAATAAGCACCTAGGGGCTAAACTGCGGTTGCGTGAGTGTCTAGAATTCTCACTATGGGGGATGGAAACATTTTTAAAGGTATTATTTCCCCCATCACATGTGCATAAGGGAAATTAGTTTCCACGGTGGTCCTGGAGCTGACACGTGGCACCCGATCCAACGACAGGGAAGGCATGTTCCAAATAAGCACCTGAGGACTAAACTGCCAGGTCTGGAGGTCATATGAGGGTCCCAAGGGTCACATGAGGGCTAGGAAAATTTTCACAAGGTTGATGTACCTGACCTTAGGGACATCAAGGACATGAAATCCCGCCAGGCTCCTGGTGTTGACACGTGTCCTCTCGAAAAAATTTCTAAGTCTTGAACTATCTTTGAGAGGATAACTTGGAATGCAGATAACGTGAGCTCCCAGTGGAATTTATTGGTGAAATTTTATATGATTCTAAGTGGAAATGTAATTTTTTAATTCAATGATGTGGGTCTCATGTCTTAGTTAGACAATATAATCCCTGAAAAATCAGAGTTTTGATCTGGGACTCCACTTGTGCCTGAGAAAAACTACCTTCCAATCATATGCACCAAGATGTTGTGAATTTTTTTTTTCACCATAATTTAGGTCTTGGAATCCTTTTTGTGAAGATGTTTTGTTTTACTTCAAACTCTATTCGGAGCTCTCAAAATCTTCTTTTGAAGCCCAAGGGCTGTTTTAGGCCTGTGTACTGTCTAGGCTTGTGAACCCTGTTTTTCACTCAGACTGCTTCAAGTCTTGAAAAAGTTCTCTAAACCTTACAAAATAATTTCTTTGATGTCATGAGGTATTCCATTCACCTCCATGTTGAATTCTTACCTTCTGTTCTGATCCAGGGGGTCAATCCAGTCTTGGGAAGGAAAGCGACAGCCCTTCCCATGACTCCCCAAAATTTGCATTTTCAATGAAGTCCTAAAATCACCTAGGGGACTGAATGAAATTTCCTAAATCACCTAGGGGGATGATATAACATTGGTTAGGAGGTAATTTGGACTAACTGGATAGATTTGGGTTTGCCTAGGAATGATAAAGCATGAAAATTTTGGCATAGGGGTATAGTTGTCGTGCTTGGAAATTTCTAATTTCCTTGTTGCGAGTTTGCACGACAACACATTGTTAAACTCGTTTTCAAATTTTTTTATTATTAAAATTATGTTGTCATGTTATCAAAATTTCCCAGCATATTTTATCAAATTTACAAATCCAAAAATAGGAAAAACAACCATTTAAAATTGTTATGATGTCAAAATTTTCGTAGCTTTCCTTAGCAAATTTACAAATCTGAAACTAGGAATAAAGAAAATTTAAATTCTTTAAGATGTTTAGTTTTATCTAGATTTCCTTCGAAAACTCTATTAAACATCCTAAACTTGGAAAAAATTCCCATTTTTAACCATTAAACTTCATTTTTTCTTTGATTCCATTTGGAAACTCATGAAATCATCTGAATCTTTAGAAAACATTCAGTTTGTATCCATTATGTTCCCTAAATCAACCTATAAGGTCTCTTATTCTAAAAATATTTAAAAATAAGTTGATTTAGAGTTCATGATTCACCATGGCACCTATAACTCTGTTAGGATATAAACGACGTGAACCTAATCCATTCTTTTGGGATCCCTTAGAAAATTCCTTTGGTGAAAATATTGGTTTTTACCGATCATAGTGGAGGAAAGTAAAAAATTCCTCATGACGTATTCAAACAAAATCCCTCCAAGGTGTATAAATTTCTCTATCAAAACAAGGATCAGGTCCTTTTTCTCCTAATCGAATTAGGTGTTTAACTCTCGTATGATTGAAGGGGAAGAGACAATAGACCCTCCTCCCTTTAATAATATTGAAGAAATATTAGACCAAGAACATATCTCTACATCAGAAAACCAAAAACTTCTTATTGAATGATATTTTCCAAACATACCTTACAAACGACTAAAATACAAAATCACATACCTTTTGTCAATATAAACTAGGAAACTAGAATGGAGGAAGAGGATCCCCTCCCTACACCATGAAATAAAAACATGATGGTTCAACAAAAATTACAAGCACTTAGTCTCCAGTTGAAAACCTTACCTTCACACATCTACATGGAAAAACCTAATCTTACTCATAGTGAGAAACCCAAAGTGACATATGAAACGATCCATACTGATAACCATGGAATTGAAGAATAAAAATAAAACTATACTTATATACCTTCGGCATCTTCATGTGGAAAATTATTTGACCAAGAATGTCAATCCATTAAATATGTGCATGTTGGATTGCAATAAAACAATAGTGAACATGCTAACAAATATAATTCAAAAGAACTGTTTCGCTATCCCATTGGTCAAGAAAAACTATGTACCCCACCATTTCCACCTTATTTGGATTATCCATAGTTTTCCAAATATAATGGAAAAGGTGACCCTATATATCATGTGAAGTAATCCTTCATGGCTTTCTAAGAATTCACATTGTTTTCATGAAAATGTGCAACAAGGAAATTAACAATTTCTGAGCATGACAACTATACCCATATGTAAATTTTTTCAAGTCCTATTAATCCAATACACCTCGGGTCTATCCAATAAGTCCAAGTGACATCCCACCTAATATTCTATCATCCCCCTATATGATTTTTGGAGTTCATGTGCAAGCTATAAGCAGTTGGGGGAAGGACTATCACTGGCCTTCTTAGGGTTGGAGCAAACCCATGGAGCGAAGAAGAAGAAACTAAATATATGTGGAGGTGATTCAAAGGTCTTGGGACATCATGGAAATAATTCAAGAATATTTTGGAAGGGCTCAGAGAAGTTAGAGCAGTTTCACTAGAATTAGGGTTCACCAGGCCTAGTCAGTGCACAGATCAAAATAGTTGTTAAGATTTGGAAGGTGATTCCGAGAGCTTCAGATGGATTTAGGAGAAAAAAAAAACATTTTCAGAAATATAATTCCAATCCCTACATGATGGTAAAATAATATTTTTCACAACACTTTGTAGCATCAGGTCTGCAGGAAAGTTTTTTCAAGAACAAGTGTAGTACCAAATAAAAAATCAGATTTTTCAAGGATCAAAAGGAATAAGAAAGACATGAGACCCCAAACATTGGATTCAAAAGGATATTTCCATTCAGGATCATTTAATTTTTTTCTAAAAAGTCCCATCAGGAGTTCAAGTTATCATCGTCACAAGTTATTCTCTTGGAACAAGTTCAAGGACTTAGCCAATTTTTGGGAGGACACGTGTCAGCTCCAGGAGCGTGGTGGGATTTTATCTCCCTAAACTCCATAAAGGTTAGGTACATCAACCTTGGAAAACTGCACCCAACCTCCATGTGACCTCTGGAACCCCATATGATCATCAATATTGCTACTTTAGCCCTCGAGTGTAATTTGGAACTTAAATCCCCTACCGTCGGATTTCTACCACGTGTCAAATCTAGGACCACTATGGAATTTGATGTCCCTCACTTCCCTCATAGGTCAAGGAAATTAGACCTTGAAAAATTCACCTAGCCCTCTAGGAGATATTTTTGGTCACCCCACGTGACCTTCTTCCAGCCCCTCAATGCTTTAAACTTAATTTTTGAGCACTCACTCCCTATCGTCAAATCAACACCACATGTCAGCTTTTTGCTTACCATGTAAATTGATTTCACTCATGTCCCTTTGAGGTGAGGGAAATTAGATAAAATAAAATTTACCCATCCCTCTCTCAGCATGATTTCATAAATTTAAATATTTACATGTTTCCCTGCTTTTAACTACTTCCACTCTCGTGCACAACCATATCTCAATTATTCCTCTGCAACCTCCTTACCATCAATTCACAATTACTGAAAATTGAAATGGATCTATCAAAACAATAATTTCCTTCAATCCATGAAATCATACAGGTCTTAGAAGGAAGCTTGAACAAACGAAGAAGGAGCAATGAAGAGAACAATAGAAAATATCCATCGCCAAAAAATGGAGACTCACAAAAATCTTGCAAACTAGTGCACGAATCAATGAACCATATTTTTATGTTTAGTCTTCTATCCAAGTTCATATAAAACATACTTTCAAACTCTCCTCTCATGTAATAGAGTATTCAAAACGAAGAAATCTCCTTTTCAGCTCAAGGAAGAAAGAAGTGGGATTTATCGTCAAACCAGTTGTCGGACTAAAGTAAAATTTCAAGTGAACCACAAGAAGAAAAAACCCACAGAGGAAAAATAAAAAAATTCACAAACGGAGGAGAAAACCATACTTGCAATTTTGAGGTCCATTAATGGTTACCATGTCCAGAAGCACTGCTAGGTCCAAAATTTGAAAGTTTAAAATCTCTTGGACTATTATAAAGTATGTTTTGAAATTTCAGAGGGGTGATATTAAGAGAAAAACCATATCAAAAAATTTGTTCCACGTGAATCCTACATTGATAATACCATTTTCTAAAAATAGCAGGTCTTCTACATAAGGGACTACTATTTTGTGAAATTCAACAACAAAATAACTTGCAAAGGAGACAGAGACATAAGAGGTACACTTTAGCTGAGAAATCCTTAGAATGGACATTTTTCAGAACTTACTAAAAATAGTAAGTGGTCCCATGGAAACCTCCTAAAAATAGGAAGTTAATCTAGAAAGAGTGAGGAACGTAGGGAGAAAGTGGAATCAGGGTCGTAGCATCCAGTTGATGTTCAAGGAAGTTTCCTTTTCATACTTACTAAAAATAGTAAGTTGTTATTCTAGGGAAAAACATGAAGCATAAGTGGAGGGGATAGAAGATGGGTCAACCCTTCACCTATGAGTATGAGATAGAAGACAACGATGTCTTGTACATGGACCTGAATGATTTAAGATCTTGCATGAATGCCAAAGACTGAAAGAAGATAGAAGATTAGATATTCACCAGTGGTTTGTTTGGTATTGTAGGATACCCAATGTTTGTCCAAAGTCATGAGTTGGTCCTTGCCTTCTCTCACAACTATGAGCCTAAAACATGAACTATCTGAGCTGATAATGGTACAAAAATGGTGGTCATCAGCCCTAGAACCATCTCCCTTTCTCTGCAGATACCGACATTACCTAGTATGGTTGTCATCTGAAAAGAAATGGCCTTGCACGATTTGGAAATGATGGATGCATATATGCAAGGGGTTAGACTGGGGTTGTGGTTAAAAACAAGGAGAAAGCCCTCAAGGATTCCTCAGAATATTCCAAGGTGTGAGTTCTAGGAAGGATATTCAGATGCCATCACTCTCCTTAGTAGAGTAATGGGAGAAGAAAAAAAAAGAGACTTCCAAGACTGAATGGGCCTTTTCATCTCGACATTGACAAAAGGAAAGACGATAATTGATTGGGGGAAAATCATCAGTGAAAATATCCATCTACAACTTCTCCAAATAATCATGATGACAAAATTCCACATGAATTCTTGCTTGGTCTACCTCCTCGCTAGGTCAAGATCATTCAAGGGATTGGATCTCACAAAAAACATTGTTGCCAAGGTGCCTACGTTTGAGAAACTTACATAGGTGGTGAGGGATGAAATCCATAGGAATTTTTCTCATGTGAATGATGCATTCATGATGTACATAGTCTAAAACTTGGAAGGAGATTTGGAATCTAGGATGTCATCACAAGTGACATCCTTGATCAAGAAGTATGGCTCCTTTTTCATAAAATTCTCAACATTATCCTACCTATGATTTTTTGGCTTTTATCAAATGTCGCTAAAGCTACCCAAGTACCTTAGTGACCAAATTGTATTGTTCAAGTTCTGCAAACAGGTCATTCAGGTGAATAACAGGTTCAGAAGTAGGAGGAAGAAGTTGATTCCATTTCCTATCTCTCTCGGGGTATTCACGTGTAAGAGCTCAAATGACACATATCATTTGGAGGCTACTTTCACTCATTAGAATTTTCATTCCCATGTCACCAGGCCTAATTTTGACATCGAAGAAGATCATGACTCTTTCTATGTCCTAGAATTGCAACATGAGACACAAGTCGAGGATTATTGCACTAATTACATGGAGGAATTTGAATTTCATGAAATAGATCATATGAGGATGAGATTCAGTGAAATTAATAAATTCAATTTCTCTTGGTATGAAGATATTTTGCAAGATGATGGGACAAAGATGTATGATCACGAGTACGTGGTAGTCAAGATATCCACTGTACCTCCAATCAACTAGTATGTTCATGAATCAGGGGATATATTGGAGCAGACTCAGAAGGTGGTAAGGAGAACAAGAAATTGGTTTCAGAAGAAGAGAACCATAACCATCCAGTCACAAGGAATTCCTCCGAGTAAGAAGCAAGCCTCACATCAGTCATCTTCAAAATTCATAGGGGTGACTTCTAGTTCTAAACACTCTAAAGTGAGTTTGAAAAGGAAGACCATAGAGTTGGAAGATTCTCCTCATGAGAAGATGCCAAAGAAACTCAGAGTATAAGAAGGCTCATTTGCATCACTATTAGAGGAAGATTTGATAGAAGAAATGCAAAAAAACACCCCATGACAAAGGTACAAGTGGATGAAGAACACATGGTTCAAGATTCAGTCTTCGAGCCACTATAGGAGGTTTCCCCTCTTGACGACACCCATGCCTCTCTCATTGAGGATTTTCCTCCTCCTTCAGAATAGGGTACCATTAGTGCACCTATAATTGAGATTGATTCTGATGAGATGTTTCCTTGGATGTAGGAAACAATTTTCCCTAATACCTGCACTATACAGCAAGTGGCAACTCCTGATCTATTAGTGATTGTGTCATTGGCCGAAGAAAAAATATCAATAAATCTTGCACATACAATCTCACATTTCTACAGTGGCGAAATGGGTAATCAATACATCAAAGTAGACCAACACAGAGTAATCAATCCTGTGGATGAGATGACACCAAATGACTATGAAATGAGCACAATTCAACTAGAATTAGCAACTCATGAAGGAGATTTACACATGTATCAACAATCTTCCACTCGCATGGTGGCAAGGAATAAGGATTATAATAAGAAGATTAATGAACTGAAGGATCAAGTGCTAACTTTATCATTCTATTAGCAACATCTAGTTGATTCTAATGCTAGGAAAATTCCCACTCAGGAAGTTAAGCCCATTAGTAGCTTCAATCCAGAATCCATCAGGAAGACACATGATTTCACAATACACGGGTGAGTGAATAATGAATGGATCTACTCAATATCTGAAAAAGGAAAGTCGATGCTCTAAGAAGCGGTCAAAATCTTTGCATATATGTGTGTGATAGAAAATAGGACATGAATATTTAGGGAGTACTTGGGGAAAGAAATGGACTATTGGGAACCTTTGGGCCCAATAGTAGATGAAATGAGCAACACTCATCACAAGGATTTGATCGATAGGAATATTTTTGAAACTCCCTTAGAAGACTTATCACATCTATGGGTGAGGTCCTTGGCAATAAGGTTTGAGGCAATCAATCGGGCCATCACAGAGCTTGGGGAAAAAGAGGAACAATCATAGAAATTGTAGGATAGTATAAATCAAAAAAATCAGAAGCTCAAAGTGCCTCCAATGGTTAAAGATACAACTACCCATGAGTTGATCATTCCATTTGAAGAGTATGTCAAGAAAGAGGTAGATAACCCCTCATCCTTCACTAAGTATACCATCATATTCCTCTTAGAGATTCGGCGCTCTACTACACTTATTACAAAGACACATTCATCATGGTTCAGGAAGTGTAAATATATCAACAGTGTGGCCAATGGATAGACAGAAACATTGAGCTTTGTTTGCATTCCTCATGCTGAAAAAGTGGAACTTGCAGCAGCTCATTTTAGTAAATATCTTGGAGGAATAGAGGCCTTCTTAGGAGCGTGAAGTGGAAGCCAGTCAGGGAGCGAGATCAAATCCACTGCAGCGGTTCATCCTTCTACATAATTCTCCTTCTTTCTTCTTCCTCTTTTTTCTCTCTTCTGTTTTCATCCAACACTCTCTCTCATCAATGTTATATTTTTGTGTTATGGTTTACACTTTTTAATATTACTTTAAGTGACTTTATAAACATAATGTAAACTTTAGGTCGCCTTGTTTTATAAAAGGGACTTAAATATTTAAATGGAATATGAAAAGTCTAATGTCACATTAAAGTATTTGAAAATCCATCAGGAAGATGAAGAATTGCCTTATCTTTTATAAATTGTAACGAGCTCCTCATTTGAGCGACGTCTTCTAGAAACTTCCTATTTTTCTTAGAAAAACTTATGAAACTTCTTCGATCTTGGTGTTATAAAAAATTCACCCCCCCAAGGTAATTTTTGATAAATTACACAATTTCTTCAGGATTGAGTAGGAAAAAATTGTTCAAAGCCCAAAATTAGGTTTTGAGGGATCCCTTGGCTTATCTCTAACTTCCTTATCCAAAGAAAAATCCAAGGAGTTAGTGAAAATTTGAAAAAATTGAAAAAATGAAGTCGAGGGCCTATTTAAGTATAAATCGGGTTTGAAGGCTATAGATGGAACCAATGTGGATCGTACCATGGTTCGTCATAATTAGTTTGGGCCCAAAATGATAAGGAGGAAATATATTGTGGCTAAATCAGGTCGGCACATTCCATACAACACAGGTTCACTCGAGTTGCGAGTTCCCCGCAAAGCCAAAGTAGTCAATCAACAAAGCAACCAAGTAAATTACAGTAAAAGTGGAAGATTTTTTCCCACTTGGTCTGCGGGATAGTTGGGAAAAAAGTAAGCAAAAGCCCCAAAAATATGAAATAGCTGCAGCCAGTGAAGTGCGGAGATGGGGGAAAAAATTGTCTGGGAAGTCAGGCCCAAAAAGCTGAAATAACCGCAACTAGAGGAATGCGGAAAAGGCAGAAGATTTTTTCCCATGTGGTCCATGGGACAACTTGGAAAAAAATACCCAAAATTGTTGCACTCAAATAAATGTAGATATGTTGGTAGTCAACGGTCCACCTGGCCCAATCAACAGTGGACACGCAAGGATAGAAAATCCCAAGTCGGGCAATGCAGAGAAAATTGGCCCAAGCAACATAGGAACACATGGGACAGCCGGGCTTGAAATAGCCAATTTCACCGTACAAAGAAGGATTCAGAAAATGCAGAGAATCTTGGCCTGAACGTTGCAGGACACATGGGACATCCAAACCCACAAAACCCACAATGTAGAGGAAAATGTGGATCATGAGAGTGCGCATGAAACATCCCATCCCTGAACTTCAAATGGTCTGTTTTTTAAAAAGATTGACTTTTTTAATTTTTAATGAGGGTAGGTGGGTGAAAAGAAAAGAAAATTCTCCATCTACAAAAAAATTAAATGCTCAGTCCCGTTAAAGGCATGAAATCCCTAACAAACTCAAAATACCTGCCCATACTTAGAATGCCATATCTTTTTTATTTCTAAATTAAATCATGCAAAATTGGTCTCGTTGGAATCATAGATTTGAGATCGAAGTGAAATAATTAATAAACATAGAAATTGATGAAGTTTTGAGGATGATTTTAAGGAAAAATTGGCTTGGTTTAGAACAATGATTTTATTAGTGGTTGGGAGTGAGATTAATGAGCATGGGAAATCATTCTTTCACTACTGCAAGTTAAGGGACAACATGGAGATCCTGTTGTAATAATCATACCATCTTTCCATGTCATCTATTGTATCTTGTAAGTGGTTGAAAGGAATATTTCAGGATTTCAATCCTCTCTCTTTCAAATTCTATAATTTGAAGTGTGGGCTTATTATAAAAGGGAGATAGTTTTTTAGTAGAAAAACTCTACCATTTTGGTTTTGTGAAGCCAATGTGCTTCTGGACAATGTAGTGGACTCCTTGCATGGTGATCCAGGATTTATTTTTTAATAGAATGAACTATACATATCATGAATAAATAGATCCAAGTTTGTGGATGTATCTTCTCTTACTGTATTGTTTGCATTCTTCTTACCCTTTCAACCTCATTGCAAATACATTGTGTCTATCTTATACTTTTGCAGGGATCCATTATCATTGTGTGTGTATGAAATATTGTTGTGAATGCAATTCGTAGACTATGTAGAAATATTATCACCCTCTCTAGTATGTATTTTGCTTCCATTTTTCACACATTGTAAAGCTATTCTCATTTCCTCATTTTTTGGTGAATCACCGCTTTAGTGTAGGCTTTTTTTTCATGCACTCTATCTCCCTGGTCCTTTGGAAAGTTAGATTAGTATAAGATAATTTTACTTGCATTATAGTAGATTATGGCATATAGTTTAGGAGCAAGAACCAATTTTCTCTAGAGGTATATCTCAAGTAACAAGTCCCATAACTTAGAGATAGTACCCATGTTACCCAGTTACACCGTGAGCTCAAGCAGACACACTTGTGCAAATCGAAGGGTGTTGTGATTCGACGATAACAGTTGGAGATGTTCTTTTTGTGAATTTTGAGAGAGATATCCTTGTGAAGAGAGCAAAGAGATAGAAAATTTATTCTATTTTCCCTACTCAAGAATGTCTTCTACTTCTATGTTATGTATAATTTATGTCTGAGCTTCAATAAAGGAAGTCAGAAGTTCATCATTTTTTTACTGAGGTGTTGTTATCCCAATTTTCCCCCCACAGTAAAATTTGTTAAACATGACCTTGTAATAGAAAATCGAAGGGTCAGTTCAGTCATGCGAGCCCACATTTCAAATCTGACAACTAATCCCAAATCTGAGGGGCAGGTGGGTTCTACAATGGAGGAGCAAGGTCGGAAAAGGAGGCCAACAATGTCAAAGGAGCCTAGAGCTCGATAAGAAAGAAAATGGGGAAAGGTTCAAAGTTTTCAGACTTCACCACATATGAGTCGAATTAGGGCCAAATAACAGACTAGTGGAAGGAGCCACATGTCATCTTGGTGTAATTCCAAAAGGTGGATCAAAAAGACAATCTCCAAATTTCTACCAGCCCTCCACGTGTCCAGGGTCTAGAGAGGGTCTCATCGGTAGTTAAAAATTCACAGACCCTCAGAAGGTGCAACCTACCTCCACAGTGAAACTTCAAAGGTAAATCGAAAAGCATGTCTCTAAACAAGTGCAAGCCTGCCACGTGGTCCGAGTCAAAAAGGGGGGAAAAACTTACCATTGAATAGGCTAAGTAAATAAGGGATAACAGAATCCTCCACGCATCATACCGGTGTAACTTTAGAGTTAAAATTTGGAGATAGACCCCAAGTGAGAGTGAATCTTCCACATGCCTCATCAGCATAACTTCAAAGGTGTAGCCCAAAGAAGAGACTCAAATGAGTGCCAAGCCTCCACATGTCTAGAGCTTGAAAAGACAGAATCAACCATTAAAAAGTCTAAACAGAGGTAGTCTAGTGGAAGGAGCCACGTATCAGCACGATGCAACTTAAAAAGTAAAATTTGGAGGGAGGTCCCAAATGTGCGTTGAGCCTCCACATGTCTAAGATAAGACATATGGCCCTACCAAACAAAACAGGCTTATCCAAAACACAAAATAAATAGAGTGAGGTAGCGGAAGGAGCCCACGTGTCTCTTCGACACTCTTTCAAGAGGTGAATCCAAAAGTAGTCCCCAAACATGCACCATCTCACCACGTGCCTCGTTTACATAAATTCAAAGGTAAAATTTGGGGGGCATTTTCCAAATGAGCGTGAAGCCTCCAAATGTCTTAGGTTGGGTACAATATCTCCACCAACAGGAGGAACTGAGGTAGAATACATAGGAAACTGAGCAGACCCACAGAAGCCACCACGTGTCAGTTCAGTGCAATTTCAAGAGCAAGAGGAAGGGGCTGAATCTTTAACATACGTGGGGTTGCCACAGGGGTCTTACACGGATGGAATCTTTTAAATATTGTGAGCCCATGACCCTGATCTTCAGACAGTGATATCTTTCAACCGGGAGCTCAATTTTGAATGGGAGAGGACATTTTGGAAAGCTCTCAGTGCAAGATTCTCAGCCACCACCATAATCTTTTGGCCCGACATTTTTGAGGCTGTCAAGCCTCCCACCTTCTGCCATGATGAAGAATGGGCCTCCTTCTTGCCCAGCAAGGAATAACACATGGAGGCATGGTTCTTACAATAAATCCCATCATTGTTGCAGGTATAAGTTAATGCTCTTGCTGGGGGTGGTTGAAGCAGGATTCAAATTCTTCCCTGTCTCCTCTCATTCTTCTATATATCATAAAGGAGGGGAAATTTTCAAGAGGTTGGTCATTATTTCTCTCCTGCCCCCCTCTCTCTTTCTTCCTTAGGGTAGAAGGTGGAGTCTAAGCCTCCTCTCTTGGCTCTCTAATGGAATTTCCTTGCCTCTTTCCCACTAATGATGCACTGTGTGAACTTATTGAGCAATAAAATCTATTTTGTGATGCATCTTTTCCATCCTTTACTTATTTTATTGTCCCTTCTTGCCTCTCATCATTGCATGGTATAATGTGCATATTTTTGGTGTCTATTATAGGTTTTGAAAAGCCGTGTTTAATAGGTTGAAGTGGTGTTATGTGTGACATTTATCTTTGGTCTGTGATGCCTCTGTCCATCCTCTCCATTTCTCACCTCTCTCCACTTCAGGAAGCTAAGATTGTAATTAGCCACTTCCTTTTCTAGTGTATCATTGCTTAGTGTAGATTATGTTTTTATGTATTTCTCTCTCTCTCCCTGTCTCCTTAGAAGGTTAGATTAGGACTAGATAGTTTGTCTGTACTAGAGTAGCTTGTGGCATGTAGTTTAGGAAGAAGAAGCCAACTTTCTCTAGAGGACCATCTCAAGTCCGCAAGTCCCACAACTTGAGAGTTGGTCTAATGTTATGAAGATCACACCAAATGGCCCACTCAGATCCGAGGCCATGCGGGGGTGCTGTGATTTTGCATCAACAAGAGTTTAGTGGTACTTTGTGTTCATTAAACACTATTTGGGATTATTGTTATTACGCATATTTGTTTTCTTCTAAATTCAAGTGCATGTAACAAAACTTTTGGCTGGTGTATGTAAGTCTTCGATTTTCTACTTGTAGCATTAGTTTCTCTTTTCTAACTTTCTCACTCCATTTCCCTATTTTCTAGAAAAATCCTCTCTTGAAGATATATGTAAGCTTTTGCTACAGGGTTAGTCAAGTACCCCTGTTGGATCCCAGCTAAAAGACCACCAAGATAAAACTCACATTTTACTCATGCATGCATGTACGATAGCTACAATGGTTAAGTAGAGGGACTTAGACTCCCAAAGAATTGGTAATATAACCACAAATTTTTTCCCAAAACATTTTCTCACCAACACACACACACCGATAATTATATCATTTTCTTGTTCCTACATAGTCTTGGAGGCCAGGAACTTGAATGGTTTCTCCTACTCCTGAAAGGGTCAATAATATTTAGCTTCACATACTTATCTAATATATTTATTCACTATTTTTCATTTAATATGGAAAGTGACATTACAATGCTAGATGTATGCAATGTTAAACAATGTTACAAAGATTTTTTTTTTCTTTCTTACAATGATGGTAAGGGTTCCTTAATTTCTTCCCTTACTCCATTCCAAGGAAGAAAATTGTATGTATTTTTACAAAATTTACATCGTAAGATTGAGTTCTATTTTTGAATTCACTCTGTAGGTACCTTCGAATAAGTCATTGAGAAATATTAAAAAGTAAAAAAGGCCTTATTAGCTAAAGGTGTCCTAAAACCTTTCCATAGAGTCAATGATCGTAAACCTATTGAATTTTTTTTAAACAAAAATAAAAAATGTTATTAGTGAAGGAATCAAAAATTCCAAACAAATCCAATGAATAAAAAACAATCCACATTTAAAACATGCTTGAGGACCGTCTAAAACAAAAAAATGTAGGGACAATACAACACTTAGTGAGACCTTATCATCGATCCTTTAAAAACTTGATTCAAACAATATGGTCATATTTCCTAATACCAAATATTTTGAAGATGATGTGCCTAAACAGTCATGGTATAAAGAACATGAATATTTTGAATATCATCACGTCTGAAATAAATTGATGCAGGAAGATAAAAACCATATTCAATATCTTCAAGATTGAGTAGATATAGGACTTCATGCATAAGAACCCAATAAATCATTAACTAATCAATTGGCTACATACAATGAAGATTTTCCCAAGCATAAGAAATACGAATAACCAAATCCATATTAATGTAAATCCTCACAATGTAAAATCACCGATCATGTTGTTGCCAAGACCTTACATCCATTTGACTCTCCAATTATCTGTATCCATCCCATCACCAACCATATCACCACTATCAAAACCAAATCCGAGGAGTGTACTATTAGAACATGACATAAAGAGATTATTCTCCCAATAAACCCTTTTTATACTGCTCTATATGGTCATTATGATCTTTTAGAGAAGCTTGAGAATATAACTGCCATGATTTTTATCTTGGATCTTCTCAAAATATATACTATTAAAAATGAAACCCTCTATAATACCCTTCAAGAGTCAAGACTTCCAATAGACATTCAATATTCACAAGTGAAAGAATTTTTCACACAAATCACAACATGTGAATAAATAATTTTAATCAAAAATGAGATCCCATTATATAGCTACAAAAATAATTTACATTTTTACATCAAAGTGATCATTACCCATAAGAAAGTAAAATGGGTGCTTGTGGAAAATGGATCTAATTTAAACATTTTCACTCTAAAGCTTATTATACAACTAGGGCATATTCATAAAAAGTTTTAGCCTAATATAATAACCACTAAGGCCTATGATAATGTAGATACATGGTCTATAAAAACCATTACTTTACCTATGAAAGTTGAGCCTATCACATAAAAAACTAGATTCCATTTCATTAATTTGGAGCTTCCTTATAACTGTAGACAATAAATCACTAACTTTGGGTATATTTCTAGGTCTTGATCAAATACCACTATTCTTATGATTCCTAAGTGAGAAAAGTACAAATTGACCACTGTCTTTGGCCTCTTGGCTTGCTTTCTAGTTTTCTTGGTCCTACACACTTTCTTTCCTAGTATGACCTTCTATAATTTAGTTTTTCAGAGTCTAGACACCAACAACCATCTAGGATGTTAGCTCCCAGGTATACCCATCCCTTCAAGGCATCCCAAGACCTCTTTGTATCTTGCTTGCATAATTTTGGTCCTTTTTATCTATTGGGCATCTTATGTTCTTGTTGTCATCCTTTTAGTCGTTAATTATGAAATTCAAACAAGAGAATAATATAAATATAAAGCTATGTGACCATAATAAAGGACCAAGCACTAAGCATCTACTACTATCACCTAAGGTTGCATCCAAAGGCATTACAAGAGAAACATCTATCTAACATCCACACAAGGGACAAGGTACTGCATTATTCTGCATACACTTCATAGGAGGGAAATTTTATTTTTTCATGCACACATCTATATACATTCTCTACATCTACTTATTTCTCACTATCAAGTGCAACTTGCATAAGACCCACTTAGGGAACAATTCTGCACACACACATGCAGAAATATATAGATTCTAAAATGTAGTGTATCACATATATTGTGTTATTTCTCGTTACAGTGTTTAGGTGAATTCTGTGACCAACCAATGAAGTATAGGTGACTATAGGTGACATCTAGCAAACATCTCATGACCATGAAAAATTACATTCCTGAGGTTTTGAGAAGTCACATGCATCTAAAGAAGGTCTATAGAACCCTAGGTGCCCCTGACCCTACACATGCACCATAGTTCAAACATTCCAAAAAGTTCTACATTTTTTATGTGCCCGGTTGTGACACTATTGTCTCCTATTTCATTAGTTTTCCAGCTCGACACAACTTCAAATTTATTGTGAATCAACGAATTAGTTTACTCCTACAGAAACTACGGTTTCATATTTTTATAGCTTACTTTCTTGTGTCAAATATATACTTTATTGCATATTTATATTTTCACTGGTACTTTATTAGAATTTAACATTTATCTTTCAAGATTTGTTAAATCATTTGGTGAACCCATCTTTTGAGTGTTCTTGGATGCTCATGTTTCTTCTCTCATGGCTCATAATATATCTTAAGTCTCCTTGCTTCAATTTCTTCAAATGTACCTATCTTATAAGAATTCTCTCCATAAAACCCTAGATACTATGTATATTCCTATCTAGATGTTTCCTTCACAAGTCATTGCCATCTTTAATCATCTTTCAGATGACTCTCTTGGTCCTAATTCTAATAAATATATTTTAAAATACATTCACACTTTACTTTATTTATTTCAAGATAAATTTCATGCTATGGAATCCACAATTACATCTCTTAAATCTGATATCCAACATCTTAAGGATTCTTCTCAGGCTCATGTTAGTTCTTATTCTCATCCTCATTCTATGTTTTCTACATTTGTTTAGATCAGTGAACCTCAAGACTTACCATTGTCGGAACCTGTCAAGTTTGATCTCAATACTGAAAAAATATATTCTTCCACAAATTCTCACATGTCAATTGATCAACTTGCCATATTGTCATTGTTATCCTCCTTATTGGTTTTAAAAATATCAAGGTTTTCCATATTTCAATAACCATCGAATCAATAAACATAATGAAAATGATTCCTATGCTTTACACTGACAAAATTTCCACCTTAAGCATTTTGGTCTTATCTCATTTGCTACACAAAATAATGTTGCATGTTCATCTTCAATTGACACATCTAATTGGGTTCCTAAATTTGATTAATCTATGTCTAATGAGCATCATATTATCACTTATAATGTTCCTTATTCAGTCAGTCAAGCACGGTTTATTCAGCCCAATCTGACTAAGAAAACGCCTCTCAAAATTATTCTAACACCTCCTTATTTCAAGCCATCTACAACACTATCAAGTCAAATTATGCAACTACCTCCAAAAATCAGTCCACCCTCTTCTTCTACAAAATTACCCAATAATCCACCACTTCAGCAACCAATCATTTTTGTCAAACAAAATACTCCTTATATTGATGGCTGCGACACATTTCAAACTCTGCCACCATGGCATGGTCCTCCTATTACCTCTAGCTATCATTGTGTTGGCTCTCTCTCTTATCAAGAAACATATAATGCTCTACCACAATGGCATGGTAAGTCTTACGCCACCACATTGATATCCATCATTGATACACTTGGGGGCATCACGCTTACTTTCCCCCCTTCTATCATTATCAAGTATATCACATTTCTACTATTTCACTTCATACTTTGCATTAAGTCTTTCATGTAAATCTTACACATCTTGATACATTGGTATTGTCTTTACCTAGTGACACACTCTTTTTCTACAGTTTACACTCAACTGTTGAGGTCTCACTACATTCATGGACCACACATCATATACATGACACATTTCACACTCAATGCATTTATGAAACTTATTCCTAACATCACACTCTCCCAAAACACACTACCCTATGACACATTGCAGTTCTATGGTTCATAATCGATTAATAAGGGTATTAATCTAAAATTAACCTCACCAGACTAACTCACTCTATATGCTCTACACTTTTTTCGATCACATATTTCTAGCATGTAATTCAAACCATTTCCTGATGAAACAATCTTCTTCTATGGTTCATTCTTAATAGTTGAGTGGTCTTTTATAAATGAAACTCATCTCATGCATACTCATTCATATTCTCTTTGGGGGGGCATGCTATTCCTATCAATATCACACTTCATTCCATTCCATCTCACTCATGCACAACATAATGCATATCTTAGTTACACATTGTTATTGCTTACTTATTCTCGCATGATACATCTTCCTTACTTTGTTAGCTAGATACAGTGTTTGTCATTATATTTTTTATATACACATGCACATTCACATGCCTTCTTTTTTTTATCATAAAATTTATATAGATCATTACACGCAATAGGGATGCTTACCTATATACCTTTTACCAATCCCGTAGCAAGCTCCTGGGGGCATCCAATTTCATAGACATCAAAGGTTTTATTGTTTTGATTTATACTATTTCCTATTTATAGTAGGACACTCCTTTATATAGTATTATACATGATTTGACATCATTTTTATCTCTCTAACATGATAACAGGTGTTTCATGTGCAACATTTGTATTATAGGAACTATTTTCTACTATGGTTGTCTGTTACTCTTATTATCATTATTTGTCATTGTTCCCCATTATTTTCCATTGTTTGTGGTCTTTTCCCTATGTCTTGATTTTTCTTTGATTACTTTTATGATTTTGGCCACTTCTGCCTCGATTGTCTTGGGACATCGTGAGTGATGTCCCATGTTTACAACCCACGTTTTGCAGTCTACATTGTCTTCTTTCTTGCTAGCTTACATATTGTCCTCTATATGCATATATTTTTTTTGTTTGCACTAACACTTGTTTTCAGCCACTTTGTTTGCATATGCATTGGTTTTTACCAAGCACATTCCCTCCCCCTGTAGGGCATCAATTTTAGCACAACTTTCAGTCCTCCTTAGGCCACATACTCCTTGTGACTTCACATGTAACCCAAATGAGGGGGGAATCATTGAGTGAATTAGTCATCCCATACATCATTCTATAGTCATAATACAACATAGTTTAATAATGGTACAACAACGTCTTCAGTATCGGGAATGGCCCAGGATATGAATTTGGTCCTCAACACAACACAGACACTAGTGCCTAGACATAGACAATAGCGTCAAGGCACCCATGACCCTTCTTGGGTGCCTATGACATGGGGAAGCTACATAGTTTTGATCAGTTTTGCATAGTTTACAACATATTACACATCGGATTTTACAAGACCAAAAAATTCCTTCAACACTTGGTATACATGCATTCTACCATATTTTCTATTTTTTTGCTAAAGTGAATTGGATTGAAATGGATCAGATTTGAACACACCATATGTAGTGTTGTTTATACCTTGGGAAGAATTCAAAGGTTAGATAATAACACTATATCTTTCTCCCTACACTTCTTCTGCACTTGGCATGAGATCACCCAAAAAATGCACACTTGATGTAGCTGGCATGAGATTTCCCAAAAAACTTGTTCTTGGCATGAGATTTCCCAAAAAAACTTGTTCTTCTTCATCATTTTCAGGATCCTTTCTATCTCCTTTCACTTATCATAGATCAGGTGCACATGTTCCTTTTCACATTTTTACATACCATTTACACACTTTTTACTCATTTGGATTTAATTTTTCACAAACACACATTTGAATACTCATTTTCTCTTCTCTTTGTAGGTATGTCTTTATGGGAAGTAACATTCACATCATCAAACATTAAGCAACATCAACAACATGTAAAATGTGACATCACACATAAGATTTCATGCCTAGGGTCATTTTCACTTCCTCTTCTCTAGCTTCCATGCTTCATTTTTATCATTCCATGATTTTTATTATCTCCTCGACACATTTTTTGCCATCTATCTACGTGGTTATCAGGTATGCATCTCTTATCTAATTTATGTTATCAAGAATTTGGTCAACAACATAAATTGGGGGAAAATGTAGACATTAAAGAACACACTTTGGGTACATTTCTAGGTCTTGATCACATACCACTATTCATATGATTTAAAAGTGAGAAAAATACTAATTAACCACTCTATTTGGCCTATTTGCTTGATTTTATGTTTTTCTTCTTCATCCTACACACCTTCTTTCCTAGTTTGAACTTTTATACTTCATTTTTTCTAAGTCTGGACCCTAGCACCCATCCAGAACACCAACACCCAGGTGACCTCGACATCTTTGTATCTTTCTCACATCTTTTGGGTCCTTTCTAGCTATTGGGAATCTTATTTTCTTTGTGGTCAACTTTTTAGTGGTTACTTATAAAATTAAAACATGGGAATCATTTAAATACAAATCTATGTGACCGTAATAAATGACCAAGCACTAAACATCTATTATTATCACATAAGGTTGCATCCAAAGGAATTAGAAGAGCATCAAAGAATCAATGTAGCATCCACACAAGGGATAAGGGACTGCATTCTTCTACATACATGTAATAGGATGGGAAGTTCATTTTCCATGTACATATCTATCTACATTTTCAAATCCAGTTATTGCTTGCTATTAAGTGTAACTTGCACAAGAGCCTCATAGGGAACGATTCTACACACAAACACACAAAACTACATGGCGTCTGAAATGTAGTACAATTGCCACATCATGATTTTTTTTCTTTGCATGTTTCATGTGAATTCAGTGATCAAGCAGTGAAGTATATGAGACTAAAGGAAACATCCAACGAACATCTCGAGACCCTACGAAATTGAGTTTCTGAGATTCTGAGCAGTTACAAGTTCCCAAAAGAGTTTTGCAGCACCCCAAACACCCTAGTCTAGGAATTCTTGATAGTTTTACATTTTTAATGAGACCAGTTACGAAACTCTTCTCTCCTATTTCATCATTTTTCAATCTCATCACAACTTTGGATTTGTTACGAATCAACTATGTATTTTACACCTTCTCTTGTAACTAGGGTCTCATATTTTTCTAGCTTTCTTGTGTCAAATACGTACTTTATTTCATATTTATATCTATGTTGGTACTTAATTAGAATTTAACATTTACATTTCAATATTTTTTAAATCAATAACATCCTCCTACGTCACCCATGGATTCATGTCATGTAGGTTATCCCCTCCACATTCCATAAGCGCATTAAATTACATTATCAAGTTCAGGAGCTCATAACTCCTGATTACTCATAACCCTTTTCCCATTGTAAAGAAATGTCTAACCACTACAAAAAATCTCATTACTTCCCTTTCATATAAATTAACATTGAAATTTAGTCAGAGGCAGTCACTTCTCATATCCATTCTGATATGCTTTAACCCAATGTAGTTTGTGTATCCACCTCCATATCCCTATTTCCCACATGGGATTCAAAATTTAAAATCCTTAACCTTGAATGCAGATAATATGACCTCCAACATGCCCTCCTCATTGTTAATCTAGCACTATCACCAAAAACATGTGGAAGAACCAACTTTTAACCACAAAGAATAGAGGTTCATAGAAGCCTAGATAATTTTATACCTATTGTCTTCTTATAAAATGAACATATGAATACCACTTACATATCTTAATAACCCTATGAGAATATGGCCTCCTAATTTCAATCCCAAGACTATGTTATCCATAACATAATGATGTATGTCATGGGATACCAAGTTTAATGGTATGGATTACATGAGTAAGGTGTGCAGGAATCTCTCCATTCACATGAAAAGATGGGTAACTATGTTTTTGTTATAGAGACTTATGATGCAAAAAGCATATAATTTGATGCTAACTCTTCTGTTTGAAAATTTATCTCTTCTTCATATGCCAATAAAACATGATACCTTTCAGTCTCTACAAAGACCTTGACTCTACGAATCTATTTAAAAATATTGTGATCTTAACCTTATTACCTTTCACCATTAAAATTGATTTTATATATCCATCTCTCATCTATTGGGACCAATAACATGACATACCAATCGATCTATTGCAGAATGAGGAAGTAATCATAGAGTTAATTGATGACATCCACATTGAGGATCATAAGAAGTGGTTATCCATCAACCTTGATACATACACGTACTTCAGGGAGGTGGCTAATTTCTCTGGTCAAAAGAAAGTGTAAAATTAAAAAATATATTTGAAAAAAAAAGAATAAAAATCAAAATCTCATAGTGAAAACCTCTTTGGCGAATTTGTAGAAAAACAATGTCAAAAATCAAAAATAGATTATATAAATGACCATTATGTTAGTGAAAATCATGTTGAGACACCAATAGAGGTAGAACTCAACCTCCCTCCCAATCATACAAGTATGGAAAACAGTTCTACACTATTGGTTAAATAAATTGTTGATGTCAACATTGGAACATAGGAATAACCTAAGATTTTCAAGTTGGGAGCCTCCCTAAATCCACACGAAGAAATGTTTTTTACTATTATCCTCAGAAAATTTGTTGATGTTTTTTATTGGTCCTATGCAGATATGTTGAGCATAGATCCTTCCTTAATTGTGCACAATTTAATTTTTCATGAATCAGTTAGTCCAATCAAACAAATATCCATAAAATACATTTGTATATGGCTCACCTAGTCAAAGAAGAGCTTTAAAAATAGTTGGTAGTAGGATTTATTAGGACTATTGATTATTTATAGTAGGTCTCCAATATAGAACCTATCGTAATAAATTGGTTATAATTAGGATTTGTACAAATTTTAGGGATATCAATAAGGCATGTCTTCAGGATGATATTCCTCTTCCCAATTGTTGGTGGTCAAACTTGCACTCATGTCTCAAATTTGTTAAGGCCAAGTTGTTTGATTCAATAATGGGATTTTCTCTAATTGTGGTACCTATTGGTGGCGAATTGCATCACCCTTGAATGCCTGAAACTCGATGGGTTGAGACTCTCAGTGTGATTACATAACATGGAGCTTTTCCCAAGTGTGGGACCTTACGAAATTGGAAAAGCTCTCCGGATGAAGGCCGGTTCCTATTCCTCTGTTTAGATGAACAAATAAAATGCAGAGGGTTTACTAAAACCTAATCTAACTTGCCAAGGAGACAGGGTAAGAAAATGCATAAAATAAAACATAAACTACAAAGGTGATGCACCGAGGAATGAAGAACACCTGTCTTGCCAATAAACACAAACCATAAAAAAACGCAATGCAAGATCATGCACAGATAACCAGATTCATAGTGAAAGATCAGGAGGATGCAAATGAACATAGAGAGGGTTGAGAATCATCCACAGACATGCAGTAATTTTCTCCAAGGATTGATACAACACACTGCAAAATGCCAAGAGGCAAAGTTGCGTTACAGTTTCAAATGGGAGGGTTTTACTCCACAAGTTCACCTGCCAAAGAGAAGAAGGGAGGGGCAAAACAAGAATGTCCAACCTTTAGAAAGAAGCCCCTCCTTGCAATTTATAGGAAGAATGAGAGAGAAAAGAGAGAGAGATCGAAATCTACCCCAACCACCTCCACGTTGCATTTAATTCATCTCATTATGCTGGTGGGTAAAAAACCCCAGCAAACCCAAAAAGTGGCGAATTGTATTTTGCATTTTAAAGAATTTTTTCTCACCCAATTAAATATATCCAGTATTAGTTGGACAGAGGACCTTGTAAGATTTCTGAAAAGTCCAACCTTGTATGAATCCGAGCTCCCTGTGAAAAGTTATGGCCATTTGAATATCTGCGTCAGGGTCTGCTTTCTGTTAGCGCTTAGAATGTTGTGCCTCCTGAAGGTGCGCCATAGGCGCATCCATATTTGTGTCAACATCCTTTTACATGTGCTAAGGTGAAACTTTTTCCATGTCAACACTCTATGTCATGCGCCATTTACGTGCACCAAGGCGCAACTTTTACCATGTCGACACTCTGTGTCATGCACCCTTTATGTGTGCCAAGGTGCAACTTTTACCATGTCGACACTCTGTGTCATGCACCCTTTACGTGCGCCAAGGTGCAACTTTTACCATGTCGACACTCTATGTCATGCGCCCTTTATGTGCACCAAGGTGCAACTTTTACCATGTCAACACTCTTTTACATGCGCCCTTTATGTGCGCCAAGGCGTAACTTTTACCATGTCGACACTCTGTGTCATGCGCCTTTTACCTGCACCAAGGCGCAACTTTTACCATGTCGACACTCTGTGTCATGCACCCTTTACGTGCACCAAGGTGCAACTTTTACCATGTCGACACTCTGTGTCATGCGCCCTTTACGTGCGCCAAGGCGCAACTTTTACCATGTCGAAACTCTTTTACATGCGCCCTTTATGTGCGCCAAGGCACAAATTTTCCTATGTCGACACTCTGTGTCATGCGCCCTTTACCTATGCCTTGGTGCATCCATTTTCATGTCGACATCAATTTTCATGCACCCTTTACGTGTGCCAAGGGAATAAATTTTTGGGTTCTGAGTTTCTTTGATTTCCCATACTCTTCCGCTTGTCTATATCTACCCGGGGGGAGATATTTACAACAGTACCTTCTGCACTTGAGACAGACCTCCAAAGAAGGAATGTTCCTCTACCCATCTCTAACACTAACACTACTCCTAATGCTTAAAAGGAAGCTATCCACGCTACTCTATGATTCCCATGGACCGGGGTGATAAGTAGATGCATGAAGGAAATCCTAAGCTAAAGGAAGGAGATAGCATCAAAAAGAGGGGTCGATCTCTCTCCACTAGGGGCAGGAAAGGGAGAAAACACGGGAAAGAGGGCGGAAAGGCATGCGCCAAAGTTAAGAACCATGCATAACCGTCTCTTCAATATGCAAAAACACATAAACATGGGGACTATAATTGGGAAATATGCACAACACACCAAAAATACAAACAGAGAGGTGAGGAACAATAGAAATGAGAAAAGGGCAGACAAAAGTGCCACGAAACTCTATTTTATTTCTTAAGGGATGCACAATCATTTACATTCATGGTGGAAGGCATGGATACATTATAGAGACCAAGTCCAAGGTCTAAAAACCGTGGTGAATTTGGCCACCATTTTGGCATGGTGTTGTTACGATAGAGAGGGATCCATTTTGATGAGAAATGTTCTTACATTTATAGAAGAAGGTGAGAGAAGATAGGGAAGCTCATATTTAAAATCGCAACCACCAATAACATGCATTGAATACCTAAAAATTCACCTACAAATACATCGAATGTTTCTCCCACATGTTTGTTTGGCATGTAGATGAAGGAGACCAAATCTATAGAAATCTGGGTGGTTGGATCAATTGGATGCATGCATTAATGATTTGAGAGACATTTCTTGTTTTCCCACCTACCCATCGTGCCTAAATCTAATTTTTAAAATTTGAATGTTTAGCCCCACATTAGTAGCTTTCCAATAAGAATGGGTGCACAGTAATCTGAGCACTATAGTAGAAATTATGGTTGTCAGAGATCTATAGTGAAAACAGGGCACATAAGAAACATGGCACGCATTGATTGACTTACAAGATAGCCAACTATGCAAATTCTTTTTTGTTTCTGCCACATGTCACTCACCAATTATTGCAAGGATTTGACTCCATGTTTGCATGCTTTGATTGGTTGCATACTCAAGTGTAACAGATGATGACGTGGCACAGTGACTGGATCGAAAGAAGGAAAAGGGGACGTGGACCATCTAAGAAAGAAGGAAGTGTACAACATGTGAATGTGAAGAGAATGTAAGTGCACAAGAGGAATGAAAGGGACTTAGCCAAAATTGGGAGGGAAGTCTACAAAGGAATGCACGACGGAAAAAAATGAAAGTGGGGTATAAAGAAGGAAGGTGAAAAGGGGAGATAGAAGGAAATAGAAGAATATAGAGGGGACCAAGATTAAGTGAAAGCTATGTAAGGGGGGTGAAGGAATGAGGAAGAAGAAGTAAGAAGTAGGGAGGATGCACAAGGGCTCACAAAAGGATTGTAAATTTTCCAAGGTGCCAAGGGAGCTTTCAGAGTGTGTGCAACATAAACTTAGGAACATCAGAGTCAGAATAAAAATATTATTTTTTCCAAATAACTTAGGGAGTTATTTGGGACAAACACTAACATCAACATGATTCTCGATTCTACCACAGGTCATGAAATTTTGTTTCTTGTGGATAGATTTAATTGACTACACTCAAATCAAGATAGTTAAAGAGGACTAGCATAAATAATGTTCACCACTCCTTGGAGAAATTTATGTAATTAGGTCATAAATTTTTTCCTTAAGAAGGTAGGGGCTACATATCAACATTTCATGACAATTATATATCATGATATATTACACGACATTTTAGAATATTATAGGGATTAACCTTTCTAGGAAACTCAAAAACATTAGCAAAAACTTTAGCAATCCTTTGTCATATTTTTTAGTGGCTTCAAGATTAATAAAATGAGGTTAAACCAAAATAATTGTGTGTTTAGTGTTATATCATGAAATTTATTAGCATTCATTATTTCTTTTAAGAAGAATTGAAGTGGATATGGAAAAGTTGCAACTATCATTGAAATGTCTCCTCCTAAAAACCTTAAGCAGTTTCATAGCTTACAACATAAAATCCATGTAATTTAGATATTAATTTCCCAACCTGTAGATAAATGTCACTCCACCTAATATCCTTAAAAAGGATGTTGATTTCCAATGGGATAACTAATTCTAAAAGGCCTTTGCATAATTTAAGAAAAAAATTAGCCAATCCACTTGTTGTAATCCAACTCATACCATATGAACATTTTTTTTTCTATATATTACAACTACCTAATTCTCTGTAGGAATGTTCTTAGCACAATATTATGAACACCATAAATGGAGAGATCCATTTATTATCTTAGCCGCACATTTATATCCTATGAGCTAAAATACCTACACATTGAAAATGTGTGTTTAGCCATTGTATTTACTTTATAAAATCTTCACCATTTCCTATTGAACTATAAGATCAAGCTCATATCCAAGTTGACCCTCTCAAATATATCATATCTAAACCAACTCTTATTAGAATTATGGTCAAATTTATCATTTTACTCAATGAATTTGACATTGACTATGTCAACCAGAAAGCATTTATAGGAAAAGTGTTTTCTTCCTAAATTCTAGACGTTCCATTACCAGGAACAAATCCATTGAGTCTTGGCTTATCAGAAAGATATGCATGGATATTAAAAATCCTCATGCACACTTTTCTATATTTGAAGAAGGTTCTCATAAAAAAATTATCACTAAAAAACTATTAGGTATGATCTGATATTTTATTCCAAGATCCCATTTGGTATTTTTCATGGGATGACTATAAGTACGATGTTTGTAGACAAAAAATCACGGACTTGGGTACATATCTAGGTCCTAAAGAATAATAATGTATACATGATTCCTAAGAAAGAAAAATATTGATTGATAACTCTTTTTGGCCTCTTTATTTTATATTTTTCCTTATTTTTTGTCATATACATCTTACAACCCTTCTAGAACTTTACTTATTTATCTTTTATTTCCTTGGACGCTAACGGCCGGTTAGGAAACTAGTGCCTATGCGTTGTTGTCCCTAATAGGTGCTCTTATCCATTTCTCACATCTTCTCACTCTTTTCTATCTCTTTTACTACATGGGCATCTTGTATACTTTTGGGTCATTCTTTCAGTTGTCAATTACAAAATTCAAATAAGGTAATCATATATATACATAGTTATATCTCTCCAAATAAGATATCAAACATGAAGCATTACATATTGTCACCTAAGCTTGCATCCAAATGTACAAGAGAATCACATATCATCACAAGGGAATTCATTTAGCACATTCACTCAAAGGAAAAGGGTTGGATCACTCTGTATACATAATATAGGAAGGGAAGTCTATTATATTTGATCCCACATAGTCTATACATTTTTTTGATCTAGCCCACTATCATCGTGCAAATTTCACAAGGGCATCCTAGGGAATAATAACACACACACACATATATATAGAACTACATGGAGTCTAAAATGTAGTGCAGCGCTTAGTGCTTAGTTCTCTTTTCGATGTGACCACTGGGTCATTTCGACTCCACATACTACCTCTTTATTTTTAGGATTTTATATGTTTTTTTGGGTATGTACATCTAGACATTTGTGTAATCATTACATGTATAATTGGATACATTAACGGTAGATCATAGTGACAAAAAAAAGATTAACAATGAATCTTTTCCTATGTGAAATAGACCAGAACCTGAGCATCTGATGTGGATACTAGTGCCTAGATTGAGTCACTAGTTCATGAGAACTCTTGTCCTCCCCTAGGTGTTTTCTCTTGCACACTTTTACGTCTCATAACATTGAGTGAGCCTTGACAATGCTGCTTACAGTCTGTTCTAGCTATTCACATGCCTAGATCATCTTTAGATTGTGAGAAATTGGCTAATTCATTTTCTCTTTGTCTCTTGCTTAGGGTTTCATATTATTTCTCTCTTCTTGCTTATCCATTTACAATATTTTATCATTTTTTATATCATTCATTACAATAGGTACTTTGAAATTAGATTTAATTTAATTTATATTCAATCATTTGGTGAACCCACCCACTTGAACCGTACCTTACTTCTAGGCATTCTTCGGATTCATCTCCCATGCCTGAGACTTATGAACCCTTTACCAATGAAGTTATTTGTGACCTCTAGGCCTATATTACTGAACATCCTAAATACTTAGATCTCTTATTATTCACACCACTCATGAGGAATCCATTAACCTAGAAAATCTCAACCCACCAGTCTCTAATAATAATTCTCTTCTTATTAAGACACAACCTCTTAATTCTACCATTCCACCCACCTAAAACGTTCCTATTTCTATACCTACTCCTACTAATAATTTCACGTAGCCTATTACTTATCACACATGAAAAGTTTCCTCTTCTGGCACCTAAGACCTATCTTCTTTATACCAAGATTTACAACTCTAAATCTTCTAATTACAGAAGGCCACTTCACATTCCTCTCCATCTTTAGACTCCTTACTTCTCCTTCATAACCCTTTTTCACCCAATATATCTTCTAATCTACTTCCTCCTAACTTCATTGCACACAATATTCCTACCTTCAATGGCCATGACGACCCTCAGGAGAATATTCAATCTTTTCATGTGGCATGTTTTGATTATGTAGATGACCTTACATGACTAGCTAATTTTTTCCTATAAGTTTAGAAGATTATGTTATGCATTGGTTCTATGATCTACTTGTTGAATCAATAACCTATTTTATTTTCTTGACTGATGCTTTCCTTACATATTTTTATATCTCAATATCAGTGCTAAAATATCCTACACATAATGATCTCAAATTAACCAAGGATCCAATGAGCATCTACCGTATTATGCTTTTCACTATAAGAAAAAACTTGCTAAGATAACAAATGTACTAGATGTTTCTGAATTACAATATCTCTTTATTAAAATTCTATTACCTAAACTTTAAGAGAGTTTCATATTTGAGACCTCTCCCTACTTTGATCAATTGTGTTATACACTAGAACTACCTAAAGGAAAACTTTTATCTATGGAAAAATATAAATACTAAGATACTTATTCTTTCTCATCTAATAGGTTTCGAAATAAATCTACTTTCAAGCCATATCCTAATCCCACTGTAGCTATGGTCAACTTTAACATTGTTTATACACCTGAAAAAGCTTCAATTGCAACTCATGAGGTGTAATTTTACCAAACCACCTTACACACCTCAGTGTTTATTACTACATATTATCGAAAGTAATCTTATTACTCTTCCTTCACCACTCAATCTCAATCCTTCTCTCCCATGTGGCTAGAAATACATTAAAATTATACGTAATGAATACAACTAATGCATTGGGAATTCTACTAATTTTTGCATTAAAATTTAAAATATTATTCAGAATCTTATTGATAAAAATCCAATCGAGCTCCCTAAGCCATCTACTTCCAAACTGGTCAATGATAATCAAAAGATTAAAAAAATTTAATGACCCTTCACCAAATCATGATAAGAAAGCTACATATTCTTCTATAAACCATACGTATCATGTTGTGCCTCCTCCTTTATCAGGGAACCTTGAATTTCTTGTTGCTACTTGGTGGTGCAAATTAATTTGCAGCAATTAATATGTTGTACATTGAATCAAATTCATTTAATTATCAAACTCAGGAGCGTAGAATTGAAATATTTCTGGTGTTGTATGAAAAATAATAGTGATTTAAGAGGTTGGAAAGGAAATAAATGTCATGTAACAATGTTGAAAGTAAAGTAAAACTCAATATAGAAAATGAACTAGTGCTTATTGCTTTGCTAAAACAAATTTGCAGATTCGGAAATTGAATTTCTCCTAAGTAAACATGCATGATATAAAGAAATGGAGGTGATTTAGTACACCTCAAATGGGCCTTGAATTGGTTGCTAACCCCTTCCTAACTCTGTAGCTATAAACTAGATTTAAAAAAATTAGATCTTTATTGATTTTCATAAACAATACATCAAGGAACAAAAGTGTAATCTCCAAATCTGACTCATACTCAATTAAAATTCTTATCTATCACTATTTTTCTCTCCCCTTACAAAACTTCACCATCCCATTCCTTTATACCTTAATTTACAACACGACATGAGAAGAAGAAGAATACATCAAGGAGTTTTCAATAAAACAAGTGAGAGATATTCAACAGAACAATGAGATATTTAACACATGTTACTTAACTCATAACACATTTTCAACTAATAAACACATAAGAAATGTGCAGCTAATCAATCCATTCTTCATAATAATTTTTCAACATAATCGATCAATTCTCCACTAGTTTGTATCAATAACCAAATCAAAAATTGATTTATTTCCTAGTTTTCCGAATTCCTGTTGTAACTACTTCTCTAATGCTGCGTACAGACTACATTACTTCACATTTAAAAGATATTCATAAATGAAAGATATTTGTTGTGAATGATTTCCTTTGGTTGTAGATGAGTTGCTATGGATAGGTTCCTTTACTGCATGTGGAAAATTACTTACAACTAAGGGTGGCATCAACACATATAAAATCATCCAAACAATTTATTGGAATAACAATAATAAATGCACACATAATATCTCAAAATAAAGATGAATAGGTATAAATATATTAATTAGTCATTATGCACAAGTTCATGGCTATAATGGTAATGTTCAAAAAAATTTCTTTGAAATAAATAAACATGGTTTACAATAACCTTATCAAAATACATGAGATAAGTTATTATAACATCACTTTATATATTTCATCACACCCCCAGGCTTAAAATTTTAAATTTCCTCATTCAAGGGCTTCATATATTTTCTGTTGGAAATTGTAATCTTTTCTGAAGTACATGGGTACATGGGTGTGTTTGTTCCCTCTTCTTTTGATAAGAAATACCCACCATTCCTCATGAATATGTCCCAAACTCTGTCTTAAATCCTCTAATTGATCAGTAAGTTTCCTATCTGTTAATGCAAAATCAAAGCACCCCCCGAATGGCCTCATATCTAAGTGGGGCATCTGGTGCGACTAATTAACATGGGAGCATCTCTCAAGTTCTTGGAGTTGCATACTTGAGATGGCTCTCTGTAGAAAGATAGCTTCTTCTTCCTGATCCTAATGCTAAACTACTTCTAAGGAAGGAAATGTGATTATCTACTCCTAATCTAATAATGCTAATGAGATAGGGAGAGAGAGAGAGAGCATGAAATAAAGGAATCCTAAACTACAGAGGTGATAGCACAGAGAAAAGGGGGGTTGTTGATCACAATCTCAACTGCCTGAAGTGGAGAGAGGTGAGCAATAGAGAGGATGGATAGATGCATCAAAGACCAAAGATAGAGCTCACACAGAACACCACTTCAAACCCATTAAACACGACTCTCAAAACCTATAATAGACATTAGAAGTATGCATAGTATACCCTGCAACAATGATAGACAAGAAAAGACAATAAAATAAGGAAGGATGGAAAAAATGCATTGTGAAACAGATTTTATTACTCCATGAGTTCACATAGTACATCATCAGTGAGAAAGATGCAAGAAAACACCATTACAGAGCCATGAGAGGAGGATTAAACTCCACATTAGACCCTAGGGAAGAAAGAGAGAGGGAGGTAGGAGGGAAGAAATGACAAGTCTTTAGAAATATGCCCCTCATTTACAATATATAGAAGAAAGATAGAAGGAGAGAGGGAAAATTTGAACCCTGCTTGGACTATGCACCTGAAGATGCACCGAGATGACACGTGGAGGCTTCCACTGGCCTTATCTCAAGCTTGAAATTTTCAACAGCTGGTGAGACATTCCTCTAAACCTGATTACATGACAGGCTGGCACACATTTGGGACCTATCTCCGGATTTTTCTTTTGAAGTTGTGTTGATGAGGCACGTGGAGGCTTCCACCGGCTCATCCCCTATTAACCGGTGCAACTTTTCAGACTCTGGCCATGTGGCGTGCTAGTGATCACTTGGGGACTTACATTTTGGGTCTTATCTCTGAAGTTGCATTGAGCTAACATGTGGATCCTTACGCTAGTCCTGGACTTTTCAAAAGTCAATTATGTCTTTCTTGCCATTTAAGAGAAACTTTGTGGAACCCTAGACACATGGGGAGTCTATGCACATTTGGGTACCACGCTTGGACCTGACCTTTGGAGGTACACCGTTGAGACACGTGCAAGATTTTGTAAGCTCTACTCTACTTTCCTCATGTTCTACCTAAGTATCTTTTGTTTGGTTGAGATACTTCATCTTACCTTAAAAACATGGAGGCTTCACGCTCATTTGAAGACTCGTTTTGTCCTGATCTTCGGAGGTACACTGATTAGACATGTGGAGGGTTCCACTGATGGTTGGACACTATTGGTGTGTGTGAATATCCAATCATCATCCACATCACCTAGGTGAGTCATCTTGCCTTGCAAGAGTCATAGGTCTTAGGAAGTCAAACAACAAGTGTCAGATTTTTTCATAGAATCTGACATTGTCATTTGCGTCAACGCATCATAGGAGTTACATTCCTTATTTGGAATTGTAACTCCTCTTCTAGAGGCGTCATATGCATCAGTCAACGTCAAATGCATCAGTTACGTTATTGAGTTCTTTTCATGTTTAGGCATGGGGGTTATACAGCACCCCTATTTGTACTTCCTATTTTTCGATCTATGAGCATGAGCAGACCCATTCTTCTTACTTGCAATCTTCTTTCCATTGTTTTGAATCTTGCGTATTGCATTGGCTTGACATTACCATCGGAGTGTAACTTCATTGTGGTGCATCGCTTTTCAACATCGCTTCTTGTGAATCCCTCTTTCATGGTTTCAGAGATGGTTTCGGTAAATGTGCACTCTTCGTTTCTCAGTTGTTTATTACTTCTGGTTTCTTCTCATTTCCTTGCGTGCAAGTTTTTTTTTATTATCATTTTGGAATTATTGCTCACCTCATATTGAGGTTTCAGCAGTTGCAAGTTAAGGTATTTGGTTGGTTTGCTTATCAACTGAGTTCATATTTGGATATTTCTAGATCTTTGCGGCTGGTGTTTCTGGGTTGTTTATGTGTTTCTTGCTGGTTGTGTTCAGATTCAGCGCCTGTAGGGTAAAAGAAGAGCTCATTTTTTGGCGTGGACCTGTGATTACTGGTTGGGATAGTTGTTTTTTCTTCATCGGTGTATACTCAGACTATTCCAAGCTTTTTCCTCATCGTTGTGGTTCCTTGCTGCCTCGAAGTTACCTCTGACTGGTCTCAAAACGTTTTTGCGAGCCTGCTGAAAACCTCTCACGTTTTTTCCTAGTCTCTCACATTTTTGCATTGTTCCCCACGTTTAAACCTGTTCTAGGCATTTATTTTGGCTGTTCTGAGTGTTTTCTCCCTGTCCAGGTGTTTTTGCACTGTCCTAAGGCATTTTTCTCTCCTTTCCTGCATTTTTTGCTCGTTGTTCTGGCATTTTTGGACTGTTAAGCCATTTTCTCTTTCAGCTGGCATTTTTTGGCTTTTTTGGCATTTTCTTATAGTGGAAATTCACTGCATTATCTATTTTTACCTGCCTTTCATCCCCACGTGGCCTTCTCGTCCGCTGCCAGGTAATATCTCTCTAAAATATGTTTTTTTATTCACTTTTCTTAAAAAAAACATGTTTGCATTCTTTTTATATTATCACTCTTCTAAAAAATGTTTTGTTTCATTAATTTTAAAAGGTATAAGGTAAAAAACATTACATTTTATTGGCATTGTAAGTTTTTTGGCTTGTTTTATTATCCTTCCGTCGAGTGCCGAAGATGAAGGGTGAGGTCCAGGATTGGCAGGTTGCTAATCCCCCCCTCGCAATACAAAGAAGCCCTATATCAAATTCCATGCCGTTTCCAACGGCCATACATACGACACATTTTGCATGCGTTTAGGGCACTTTTTTAATCTGTTTGCAGGCTTATTGGCTTTTTCTCATCAGTTGCGGGAATTAGTTTTTGCTATAACTTTTGACTCGTTGCTCGGTTTTGAGAACTTCTGTAGTCAAAGTTGCATGTTTTTTCACACTCTAGATGATGGGATCATTAGATTTATAAACACACTAATTTTATAAAGTGCCGCATTCTGGGGTGTGTCTTTGTATTACTTAATTCAGCTCATTTTTTCTTGAGCTTTGTTCTATTCCTTTTTTTGTGGACTTGTGAGCGCGTTTGCCACATTCTTATGACAAAGGGATTCTTTCATGTGACATGAGACATTGTTTCTCAAAAAGCTATTTCTTCCCCCTCTTGCTTCTCTCTTTTTGTGCTTGCTTGCAGTGTCGATTTGTTGTGCCCTACGAACCTTGATTGTTGTCTCCACCATTGCAAGGTGAGTGACAAACTGGTTCTCAGAACATAGTCGCATCTGGTTGTAATCAACGCACTGAATTATAAAGTGCTAAACTCAGGGGGGGTGTAATTTTGTTCTGGGGTGGTTGTTTCCTTTCTCTCTCCTTCCTTCTGCATTCCTTGGTTCTATCTCTTCATTATGGATATCTCTAAAGTACCAGTGCTCACACCCTTTAATTTCTTCGAATGGATATCTAAAATTATATTGGTTTTGTGAAGTAAAGGGTTATACCAAGTTACCATGGGGTTAGAGACCAAACCTACTGATGAACTCGAAAAATCTAAATGGTTCAACCGTTGTGATGAAGCCTTAGGTCTTATCTGTATGTCCGTCTCTCCTGACTCTCTCTTCCACATCGAAACTTCCTCAACACCCGATCAAGCATGGAAAAAACTCGATGATATGTTTGTGAAGCAAGATGACATGAGAGCGCATGAGTTGGAGAACGAACTACTAGGGTTAAATCCTAATTACTTTGAAAACCTACAGGCCTTCTTCTCAAAATTTGTCCGCACTAGAATTCTTTTAAAGGAATGTAAAGTGGATAAGAAAAACTCTCAATTGATCTTGTCGATTCTTTCTAAGTTAGGTCCTGAATACTGTGTTTTCGTTTCAACTTTTCACGCCACGAAAGCCGCCTTGGGTAGTACTTGGACTATGCCCTCCTTTGAAAGTTTTTAGTCCCAACTCATTCAAATGGGGACTCTAAAATCCAAGTCACATGCCCTTGTGGCGAATAAGGGCAAGAAAAATGAAAAGAAGAAAGAAACTAAGGACCAACCTAAGAAAGAAACCAAGACCAACCAACCCCCAGTTAAGCCCGTCACTCATACTTCGACTTCTGAGCCTAAAGCGAAGAAGGAAAAGTATAAATGCTCCTATTTTAAGAATTCTGGCCATGATGAGAAAAAATGTTTTCGGAAAAAAATTCATCACTTAACTCATTTACTTGAGAAGAATAAAATAAGTGTTCCTGAATCCGTTAAACAAAATGCTCAGAAAGGTGAGTCTTCTAATGCAAAGGAGACTAAAAATGAAAAGAAGAAAGGTAAGGCCCTCGTAACTAGATTAGCTCCATCATCAACTTGGATTATCGATTCTGGTGCCTCGCACCACATGGCTTCTTCAAAGGTTGAATTCTCTAGCATTGAACCATGTGGCATGTCCCAAATCACGTTGGGTCATGACACTCATGTGTCAGTTTTCAGTAGTGGAAAGGTAGAGATTGAAGGTGGAACATTTAACCAAGTGTTGAGTGTTCCCAATCTCTCTACCAATCTCCTATTGGTTTACCAAATCACCCACCTTGGTGAAGGAATGCGAGTGGAATTTGGTCCTAACTCGGTGATTATTCGTGAGCTCAACTCTAACTGCACTGTGGCTGAGGGAAAGGCAGATCACCATTCATGGTTGTATACCTTTTCCCACTTCTCTTCTGATTCGATGCCCAATGCCTTGCTCACTCATGTAAATGAGATTAGCAAGGTATGGCATGAGCATTTTGGGCATCTAAATTATCGTTACCTTGAACAATTGAGCCAAAATGAAATGGTCAATGGGCTACCCTGAGTTAAGTTTTCTAAGGGTCTTTGTGAGGGTTGTACCCTTGGAAAGCACCCTGAAATAAGCTTTGAAAAGGGAAAATCCTGGAGAGCTACTCGTCCCTTGGATCTTGTTCATAGTGACGTTTTTGGCCCTTTTCCATCTCCTTCTATTACTAGAGCTCTATATATACTAACCTTCGTTGATGACTTTTCGCGTTATACTTGGGTATATTTTCTTAAGCTTCAGTTTGATGTTTTTGAGAATTTTCAAAACTTTAAGGCTCTTGCTGAGAAACAAGCGGAACAATCTATCAAGGTTCTTCAAACCGACAATGGAGGTGAGTATGTGAGCAACAGGTTTGAGGAATTTTGCACTTTTGAGGGGATTTCTTTGCAGCGTACAGTTGCTTACAGCCCTTCCCAAAATGGAGTTGCAGAAAGAAATAACTGAACTTTAAAGGAGATGGCTACTTGTATGGTCCACTCAAAATATCTTCCTCCACAGTATTGGGCTGAAGCAATGAATTGTGCTTGTTATATTCAAAACTGTGTCCCACACAAGGCAGTAAGAGGGATGACACCCTTTGAAGCCTAGTTTTGACACAAGCCTGATGTTGAGCACTTTCGAGTCTTCGGATCCAAGGCTATGGCTCGGATTCCCAAAAAGAAACACAAGGGATTGGATCCAAAATCCAAACCTTGTATCTTTATCAGGTATCCTGATGGCATGAAGGGATATCAATTGTTGAACCCTACCACCCGTGAGCTTTATATTGAGAGGAGTGTGAAGTTTGATGAGTCATCCTTGAATTCAAATTCCACTGAGGTCCTTTTGCCCACTAATTCAGATTCTGACTCTTCAGATGATGATGTTTTTGAGTGAGTTCCACCTCTCCCTACTCCTCCTGATCCTCAAACTTCTGAGTCTTCTGATTATAACAGTAGTGATGATGAGGACTATGTACCTTCTCACTCAAATGAAGAATCTTCCGACTTGGAGCCTGAGCCGTCGGGACCTCTTTCGGCCAGGAAAACTTTATAGAGTGCTAGAGATTTAGCTGGAGATCCTTTGGATGAGAGACGTACTCGCTCAGACTTCACTGGAACTCACTCCTTCTTCACCTCTACTTCTGATCCACCATCTTTCCAGGAAGCTTCTAGGATTCCTGAGTGGGATTATGCCATGGATGAGGAGTATTCCTCACTCATAAAGAATGACAGTTGGGATCTTACCCTTCTTCCGAAAGGAAGAAAAATCATTCAGTGTAGGTGGGTATATCGAACAAAGTATGGAGCTGATGGAGAAGTTGAGAAGTATAAAGCGCGACTTGTAGCTAAGGGTTTCTCCCAAGTAGTTGGGGTTGATTACTTAGAAACATTTTCTCCAGTTGTGAAGATGACTTCCATTCGACTGACCCTTGCCATCGCTTTGGCTAACAGATGGGAAGTTCACCAGATGGACGTTAAGATTGCCTTCCTTCATGGGGACCTAGAGGAGGAGATTTATATGGAACAACCTCCGGGTTATGTCCATGATCCATCCCTCGTTTACAAATTAAAGAAGTCTCTCTACGGCCTTAAACAAGCCCCTCGGGCTTGGTATGCCAAGATGGACTCCTTTATACTTACATCAAGGTTCACTCAGCGTCACTCTGATCCAAATGTGTATATTCTACGACAGGATGACTCCATGCTTATTATTGTTCTCTATGTTTATTTCATCACACCCCCAGGCTTAAAATTTAAAATTTCCTCATTCAAGGGCTTCATATGTTTTCTGTTGGAAATTGTAATCTTTCCTAAAGTACATGGGTACATGGGTGTGTTTGTTCCCTCTTCTTTTGATAAGAAATACCCACCATTCCTCATGAATATGTCCTAAACTCTGTCTTGGATCCTCTAAATGATTGGTAAGTTTCCTGTCTGTTGATGCAAAATCAAAGCACCCCCTAAATGGCCTCATATCTAAGTGGGGCATCTGGTGTGACTACTTAACATGGGAGAATCTCTCAAGTTCTGGGAGTTGCATACTTGAGATGGCTCTTTGTAGAAAGCTAGCTTCTTCTTCCTGATCCTAATGCTAAACTACTTCTAAGGAAGGAATTGCGATTATCTACTCCTAATCTAATAATGCTAAGGAGACAGGGAGAGAGAGAGCATGAAATAAAGGAATCCTAAACTATAGAGGTGATAGCACAGAGAAAAGGGGGGTTGTTGATCACAATCTTAGCTGCCTGAAGTGGAGAGAGGTGAGCAATAAAGAGGATGGATAGATGCATCACAAACCAAAGATAGAGCTCACACATAACACCACTTCAAACCCATTAAACACGGATCTCAAAACCTATAATAGACATTAGAAGTATGCACAGTATACCCTGTAACGATGATAGACAAGAAAAGACAATAAAATAAGGAAGGATGGAAAAAATGCATCGTGAAACATATTTTATTACTCCATGAGTTCACACAGTACATCATCAGTGGGAAAGAGGAAATAAAACGCCATTACAGAGCCATGAGAGGAGGATTAAACTCTACATTAGACCCTAGGGAAGAAAGAGAGAGGGAGGTAGGAGGGAAGAAATGACAAGTCTTTAGAAATATGCCCCTCATTTACAATATATAGAAGAAAGATATAAGGATAGAGGGAAAATTTGAACCCTGCTTGGACTCTGCACCTGAAGATGCACCGAGATGACACATGGAGGCTTCCACTGGCCTTATCTCAAGCTTGTAATTTTCAACAGCCGGTGAGACATTCCTCTGAGCCTGACTACATGGCAGGCTGGCACACATTTGGGACCTATCTCTGGATTTTGGTTTTAAAGTTGCGTTGATGAGGCATGTGGAGGCTTCCATCGGCTCATCCCCTATTAAGACTTTTAACATCCGGTGTAACTTTTCAGACTTTGGCCATGTGGTGTGCTGGTGCTCACCTGGGGACTTACGTTTTGGGTCTTATCTCTGAAGTTACGTCGAGCTGACATGTGGATCCTTACGCTAGTCCTAGACTTTTCAACATTCAATTATGTCTTTCCTGCCCATTTAAGATAATCTTTGTGGAACCCTAGACACATGGGGAGTCTATGCACATTTGGGGACCACGCTTGGACCTGACCTTTAGAGGTACACCATTGAGACACGTGCAAGGTTCTGCAGGCTCTGCTCTACTATCCTCATGTTCTGCCTAAGTATCTTTTGTTTGGTGGAGGTACTTCATCTGACCTTAGACACATGGAGGTTTCACGCTCATTTGAAGTCTCTGTTTGACCTGATCTTTGGAGGTACACTGACTAGACATGTGGAGGGCTCCATTGATGGTTGGACACTTGGTATCTCTCACAAGCTTATCTTGTGTCGAGATCCACATGTGGGGCCAACGCTCATTTGAAGTCTCCGTTTTGTCATGCCTTTTGGAATTATGCTTAGCTAAAATGTGGCACCTTTCATGAGTCTGTCGCTTGGATTTGGGTCAACTCATATGTGAAGTCCAAGAAATTCGAGGCCTTTCTCTAATTCTTTCCTATTGAGCCTCTGGTCTCTTTTAATGTTATTGGCCTCGTTTTTTGACCTTGCTCCTCCATTTTTGAGCCCGCCTTCTCCTCAGATTTGGGATTGATTGTGATCTCGCAAGACTAAGCTGACCCTTCGATTATCTCCTATACAAGGTCATGTTTGATCAATTTTTCTTGGGGATCAATATTGGGATAACACTGTCCATAGTGGAATTGGAAAATGAAATATTGTAGGGTGATAACTGATATGAAACCACTCATCCTCACATTCATTAGCTATTTTTATGCATTTACTCATCCTACGGAAAGCTAAAATATGTTTGGATAGAAATGCATCTCTTTCGTTTGTAGTATAGGGGATAACTCATCCCATCTCATTCAGCATGCATGTATAACCTGAATCTCATGTTCCCTAATCATGTTCCTTACTTCTGCATGGGATTCCACTCTTATTTTCAACACTCTATTTTTTATTTCATCCACTTCCATATATTTTTCATATTTCTGAACAATTTCATCTCTGATTTTTTCCTCGTCTTAAATGTAAAATGGTGTAACTTTCTCCAAATGTTTGTATTCCTCCATGTTCCTAAATATTTCTAATTCATTTGATAAATAAGAGCATAGTTCCTTGACATGTATATCTCCAATATAAATAATTGGGATCTAATTTATTTCATATGAGAGTGCAAAGGAAGGAAAATAAATTTCACACATCAAATTTTAGAGTTCATGTGTACTGTTATGATACAAAGTAAATAGTTTTCTTTCTAACCTAATGTCAAATACCATATCATAATTGATAAAAATAATCTTACGGTAAAACAATTTTTCATTTAAATATATTACGTAGACACTTGATGGGGTAATGCAACTCATCATTTCTAATGACACTTGCTTTGTGTCCTCTTGTTTTTGTTTCAGCCTCTTAATATCCTTGTATTTTTCCTCTAGTTATTTATTTTGTTGAGAGATGAGGTCTTCTTTTTCCTTATCCCATTTCCTCTTAAGCCTCTCAATATAGGCTTCGAATTGCAACATCATATTTTCAATATTTGTCCCCATAGTTTGTGTTTCCATCTCACTGCAAGATGGTTTTACAGGTTCCCTGATGAATTCATGAATAATAATTTTAGGTTACATTGGTGCTACATTTTATTTTGGTAGATTATCATGTTTTTCTAGTTCAACAAATTTCTCAATGAATTTTTCAAAAAATGAAGGCATTTTTTAGTGCTCAATTCCTCCTCCTACTGCCTCCTCTTCTAGTCCCTCTTCACGTCTTTCCACTTTATCAACCATTTCCTCATTCTGAGTCAGTTCATCTTAATTTTCCATGGGTTGTTCATGATATTATTGCTCACAAACTACAGTATCAATATCTCTATGCTCTATCTCCAATGGTTAAGGCTCAAAGTTTTCCTCTATGGCTTCCAAGTTGTAACTGTGTTGAACTGGAGATTTTTGGCCTTTTATCTGAAGCCTATGAGAGCACCTATGTTGTTTAGGAGATGAATTACAATATTTTTTTTTGGCCTTGGAAGTGGAGGTTTCATGAGAGGATAATTCCAATAGACTTTCAGCTATAAAAGTTCTTTTTGGAGAGATATTTACATGGTTTTCCTTAGTAGGAGGAATACATTCAGAAGTTAGGGGTTCTTGAGGTTAGGAAGTGGATGGTATAGCCTTTGGCATATGTGTAAAGGATATTTTAGTTTTGATCCTTGTTTTCCCTATATTTCCCAAAAAAATCTCAATATTGTTTACCCTTACAAAGTAATCCCATAATATTTGTGGATGATCCCTTTACAGGGTGTGTTTGGCCACAAGGTTTACTAGACAATGGTGTCATAGTGATGCCTTGACCCTCTGAACTTTATTACTCATCTTCTTAAGCATTTCATGACATAAATTTGTGATATTTACTTGTTTTTTGTTCTTCATATGATTCAATAATTTGAAATAAAATGTGTTTAATCTCAAATATCTCCCTTCACAAGTATTGAATAAAATAATTTAAAGCTTGTGCCTATAAGGGTTTAAGATATGTTCTAAATGTACCTTAACGCTGTGAGATGAACTCATCGTCATCATCTGAAAAATCCCTTCTTGCTACCCCTGGGTTGAATTTATTTGGAAATGGATCTCCTTGAGATGGTAGACCAGTAACCTCTATCAAAAATTCATCAATTACTTTTATGGCTAACCCTTTTACTCTTAACTCACCATCATTCATGGTGTTTGAAAATTTTGTTACAATTTCCTCATCAATACTCTGAAACTTGTTGATATACTGCATCCAACCATGATTCTCAAAACACCTGACAATTTCAGTATGATTTTGGAGTTGTAAATGCACATAATGCTAATGTATGATAAAATCACCTCCCATGGTAGATACGCAGCTTCTCCCAACTTTAGTATGCAACCAAACAATTTTCCTTTGAAATAATTTTACACAATTGAGTTGTGTTTATGTATTTTCATCACTTGAAATTTATTTCCAAGGGAAAAAATAATTCGTTTAGGGGTTATTAATCATTAATGGATGTGACAACAATGAGCATATGAAGTAAAGTGATGTGAAAACATTGGCTTATGTAGAGGGGCAAAGTGAAAACATCATAGCTTGAAAGGAAATGATATTTTAATGTGGTATATGCATGATGACTTGGAATAACTACTAATTAAATATAATGAATCTAATAATAATTTATTAAAGCGATAGATGGATGTACTTACCTCATTGTTTTCTTGCAATGATGGATGTGCATGTTGTATTAACTGGAGTCTTGGCTACATGTAAGTGCCCTGTGACACTGCAGATATGGTTTAACTTGTCTTAGTTGTTCCTTACTAGAAATGGGTAATTCCCAGAGAGGGAAATCCAATCAGTTGGAGTGAAAATAATTCCTTGGATATCTTCTTAGTGTGCACACTTCCTTGATTTATGTTATGCAACCATGAGTTATGTCAGATGCTACAAACAAACATGGGCTTGTTTCCTATGGTTGAACATAGAACTTTCAGACATTGTATTCTCTCCTTGTGATGGAGATCATGCACTTCTGCAATCACTTTTCATTAAACCTTGCTAAAACAACTTACATAAAATAAATAGGTTAGGAAAGTGTTGATGACCACCTAGAATACTAGATACCAACACTTTTATTTGGCATTGAAATATTAAACAAGATGAATGATATAAGGTTACTGAAATCTCCTCAATACTATGCAATCTCAGAACATGAGCTTGCAGGATCAACATCTGAGGTTGATTATGATGTTTCTTTCTCCAGTTTTCTTTGATCTCCTCTAAACAACTCCATGAATGAGTCTTTGTCAACTGTATTTTTGTACAATATTAACCTATGTCCATTCACAAACTTAAATGTCACATGATCAATAATAGTAAGCTTCACAACTGCATTAGGGAAGATGTTATCAATTTCATGTGGACCTAGCCACCTTGTTTTGAGATTTTATATATGATCCTTATATTTTGAGTCAAACAGAACTACCCAAACACCTTCCTGGAAATGTTTTGTTTTGATATGCTAGTTATGCCATTTGATTCTTTGTTTTTGTATTACCTCTATGTTATGAACATTTTTTTGAGTAATTTTTGACACCATTAAGTGAGTCATCTCACTTAGGTGAGATTGTAGGTTTATGTGTCATTTAGGGGTCATTATGATATTCCCTTATTTATCAGTACATCAGTTGCTTCATTGGGATTTACTTCCTAATCTCGAAACATAACTCCCCATCTCGACTTGAGAGGTTATAATTACGATACTGGGGGTTACTCAACACCCTCTATATGGACACCCCTTCATATCCATGAGATTAGTGTGTAGTTTTTCCATAATAAGGTTCTTCCCATTTTTCGATATGATATTCACTTACTTATCATTATATCGGTTGCTTCATTAGGATTTACTTCCTAATCTCGAAACATAACTCCCCATCTCTATTTGAGAGGTCATAATTATGACACTGGGGGTTACTAAACACCCTCTATATGGACACCCCTTCATATCTATGAGATTAGTGTGTAGTTTTTCCTTAATAAGGTTCTTCCTGTTTTTTAATCTTTGCATGCACATTCAGTTGATGCTTGCTCTTCTCGAGATGTTATCAAATTTCCATTTGCATTTTGGTGGAAGTTCACGTTGTTCCTCATGATCCCCATGCTTCACATTTTCATGAACTCTTTCATTGTATCAAAGCATAAATTATGTGGATCCGTGTAACTCTTCGGTGTTTTTGTGTTTTCTAGATTTTTGTTGTCATGTATAGAGCTTGTTTGAATCATCATAATGGTTATTCCATTTATGTGTTCAGTTGAGTGATTTAGGTTTTTTAATCTTGTTTTTGGTTTATTTTTTCATGTTCGTGGATTTTTCTAGATTTATGGGGTTTGCATGTGTGTTTAAAGGTTTCTTTCTTTCTCTATTTGCAATTTAGAGGTTTGGGTCTAAGTTTTTTTAGTGTTGGGTTTGTGCTTTATTAAAATTGTCATATTTTTTTCCCAACTCTGCCCCTAGGTCGCTGAGTTGGAAATTGAGATGGATCCTTCAGCTCGTCTTATGCCTCCTTGCACAACTCATTGACTTGCTTGTCCCATCTCAGTTCATGTTTGGCATTTTTGCATTATGATAATGGGATTTCCTCTGTTTGGTTTTCACCACTTGGCATCTCTATCTTCAACCTAGATTTTAGATATTTTTTTGTGTCATGGTTTCTCATGGTCTTCTATCCCTCTTAGATGTTTGGGTTCTTAATCCTTCTAGTTTTCCATTTTGAAGATCCTGCATCCCTTGTTTGTTGGTGAGTTCTGCTAACTCATCCGTTTAGTATTTGTGCTCCTCTTGTTACTACCTCAGATTCACGTTCCCCTACGAACTAAAGTACCTCCCTAGTCTTGTGCATCTATCTTCACCTACATTTAGTTTAGCCTCAGTCGTAGATGATTTCATCCTCTACGTGATTCTCTCCATTGGGCCATGTCCCGGTGGTACCTGACTGCCTCGTTTTGACCTCTCCTCAGTGTCTCTAATTTTTACTGTTTCACCTTTTTCTTAGATCGTTTCTTTGAAGTGTTGATGAAACAGATAGGGTAACAGGTGAAAGAGGAATACCTGTTCAAATGTTGGTTGATGGGTTGTTGTGCGCGTATTCCTTCTAAATCCACAGCTGATCGTGAGAGCATCCTTTTGACTAGGAGGAACTACCTGTAATGCAAAGAAAGACCACCAGAAGGAATTAGACAATATGGGCAGTGAACTGCCTAGCGTATGCTAGATCCAGGAAGTGTGATACTTCCTAGATGGTTGTCAGTCCACTGTTTTAAAAAATTTAATGTTGTAAACAAAGTAAATCCTATTGCAATTTGAAATGATTTAGGTATCTCACTTAAAACATAATAATAAATATATCTAATCTAATAGGCTAAGCTAGAATAGAATCCAAAGGTCAAATGATTGGTTTTGGGTTCTGCAAGTTTGACAGAAGTGTTGAGTAAATCAGAGGTGGATGAGGGTGAGATGAAAATAAGTAGGTAGGTCTCTATTTTGGGCTATGTGGGCAAATACAGAGACCGATGTCAGTCAGGGGTAAGTGACGACGGTCAGGTGTGACCGGTGCTGGTTACTTTGAAATTCGACAATGTCATAGAACAAGCTTTAGGTCTCCTTTGTGATTGTACAAAGGGATTTGGTTGGTCAGGATGAGGTATTGGGTGACTGGGGTAGGCTTCGGTGAGGATTTAATGGTTATATGGAGGTGGAAATGTTGGAGAAGATCAATAGGTGTCTATGTAAACAATAGATGATAAAATAATGATGAAATGAAATAAAACTGAGAAGTATAACATTATACTTACTTGGATTATGCTTTGGGATGCATGTGTGTGAAGGATGGAGGTGCTGATGAGAGGCTTGAAGGCTATAAGTGATCACCAACTCAAAGATATCTTCTACATGGGCTGCATGTGCGCTCCTCTTTGCTTGGTTAGATCAGATCTTGGTTGGGATGGTTGTACAGGAAAAGATTCTTGATCTCCTTCCTTGCATGCATGGTCTCACTGGAATTCTCTCTCTAAAGATGTGTTATCTCTTTGAGATGTGATAATGCTCGCCAACCCTTTTTTTCTTCCAACTTCCAACCTTGAGAACAAGGTTGTTTTGGGGTTAAAAGGGTAACCGACGGTGGTTCCGACTTAACCGGTGACGGTTAGGGGTAACCGGCATCGGTCAAGGTGGGATTTCCTCGGATTTCATGTCGTTAACCCATGGATTAGACTGGGAGATTCTTGTGAGCATGCAAGAATGTGGTTAGAGGGAATGTAGGCATTGATTTTTAGGGTTTGGGTAAGACTCAGTTAGTTATGGCAACTTACCAAGAATAGGTCTTAGGTTGAATTGGCTTGGTGAGGTGTCTAAGTGAACTGTATGTGTGGATAATATTTAAATAAGATATTTAAATAATAAATATAGTGAGGATAATGCATTAATTAAATTAAATTAATTAAATTAATATTTTTGGGGTAAAAGGGGTCATGGCTAGGTTAATGTGATGAAGGGTGCTTATTTGTCGAGGGACCGAAGGGGAGTGTGACCTAATTTTAGTGTCTACAGTTACCTACCTTCCCAATGACACCACTTGTTAGCTCACACACACCTTCCAATGGTCAAACTCCAACTCGTCCAGCAGCTCATTTAGCGATTCGCGCAACATTTAACTCAGTTCCTCCAACGTGGATTTCTTTTCTCCCAACATGACTTACCTACCACCTCGTGCTTTGTTCTCATTGAAGATGAAAGACCTTGAGATCCCCTCTAGATGATCTCTCCACATTTTTTTTCTGCCCCCTTCAGAACCTGACCGACCCACTTGAATTCCACCTTCGGCTCATCGTCGACCTCCACTGAGCTATTACCTCATGACATCCCTTCAGACCCTAACTTGCCACACCAATTTTCTCACCCAGGTAGAGCCTTTATGCACACCGAGCTACCGCTCCGAGTTCTCAGAACTAGCTCGACTCACTGAGCCGAGTCTCCTCCACCTCTCCCTACAAATCTATCTTCCAACTTACCTCACCAAGATGCTTGGCTCACACACATCCCTTCACTCTGAGACCTCTTTCTCCTCCCATTTTTTATTTTTTACATTTTTTCGCGCTTATTTAAATTAATTGAAGTGAAAATAAAATTAAATTTATCATTTCTACAGGGGGAGTATATTTTTACCAATCTTTGCATATAGGGCTATTGGGCTTTCTAGGCCACATTTTCTGGCTCATTTCTTTATAATGCTCTTCTTTACCTATGGCTAGTGGACGTGTCTAACATATCCTTGAGGAAAGAGACCTTTATTTTTTGTGTTGTGAGATTCCTTTTCTCTCACATTGAAAAGGGTACCTTATTCTTGATTTATGCCTTTTTTTCTTGATTACAAGTGTTCGTATACTTCCAACTAGGACTTCATTGTGGCCTCCATTGTAACGTGAATTTTCACCTACTGGGAGGTGAGTGTTCAATTGTTCGATGTCACATAAACGCACCCTATTATAGTTGTGCACCATCTTATAAATTACCATAGACAAGAGGGATCACCACTATTCTTATCGGGTGTTGTATTACTTATAAATGTATTATCGGCTATGTCCAACATCTTGCATTCTTTCCCCCCTCTTCTTTTTTATTCAGCTTCTGCATCAGGGAGGATGTTCATTCTATAATTGAGTGTCACAAAATCACCTTACAACCTCTGCCACTTCTTCTTAGAAGATATAAATACACATAGTGGCATGCTTCCATGGAATGTTACTTCACCTAGAAATGTCTTACACACTTCTTACTTGTGTTAGTTCTTGTACCCACTGATTTTAGTCGTTTTGAAGAATATATTAACACTTGAAACCATGTTATTTTTCACTTAATGTTATCCACCATGAGACCTCTTTGCATTCACGTGAAAGACTCAGATCCTCCCCACCACATCTGGATCATCTTTTTTTCCCTGTTTGCAGACCCTTTACCTATTGTTTCCACTACAAAGCTCATTATTGACTATGTTCATGCTTTCATTCACTCTTTGTACTCATGTTCCATTAGAAACCATTTCTCTGACACAGATGTGACCATTCCACTTTATTCTCCCTCACATTTTGATTCTCATTTGATGACACTCTCCTTACACATTTTCCTTCCATTGAGTGCCATATTAGTTCACCTTTTCCTTCCCATAGCTCTCCACAGAAGTATTCTCTCACTTTTTCCTCTTCTTCTTCATGTGAGGGAATTTATCCTAATATAGAATCACTTGACTCTTATTCTGATGAAAAGGATTGTACACCCAGTGATGATGTCGATACCACTATAGAGGACTTATCTCCTCCTTCTCTCACCTTTACAGGGAGTATTATGACCCCTCCCATTTCATCAGACATCAAGCAATCCCCTTCTCATCCTCATACAATCATTGCACCATCCTCCTTCCACTTTCAGTATGGGAGTCCCTTTCTACTCCTCTACCTTCATTGGATGACTCATACCTATCTGACGTCACTTTTCTATTTTTGTAGCCCCCTCATTAGGATGAGTATCTTCCTGACCTTTGTCATATTTTCACATTTCCTACTTATGATGCACTACATGTTCATCATCCTTCTTTAGGTGTTTCAAAGGAGTCCATCATCTCCTTTTTTGGGAGTGATTCTTTTAGGACTCTTATAACTTCCACCTTTCAAGAGATCTTTATTGATCCACTCTTTCTTGTTGATCATCTTTCTATTGTAGGGATTGTTGTGTTTCCTTCACATAACTTAGACATCCTTTCTGTGGGTGTTCCTCTTATACACTATGATTTTTCTATGCACGTAGCATTAACTTTGGCTACTTGGAACCTTATTGCTAGACCTATGGCACAATTTTGTAGACCAGACTCATATTTATTCATGTTGTTACCTTCATTTTCATTCATGGAGTGGGCAAAATTCAGACACTCTATTTATGTCATTCCTAAGGTCAGGAACACAGTTAGTTGTGAGTGGATCTTATTTAGTTTAGAGGTAGAGGATCACATCATCGAAACTCTTATGGGATACTTACTAGAGTCACAGAGTTAAAATCTGTCAATGGCATCTTATGTGTTCCTCTCATCTCCCTATTCTTCTCTCTAATTCTTCTTTCTGAGATAATTCCAATTTTTACATGGGTACCTCCTCAGGCTTTTGTGTTGGGACCCATTTCTCCTTTATTACTTGTTTCCTCATCCTAAGTTATGATGAATGTGGGGTGTTGGTGTGAGTCATTTTCCACACCATCAGGTGATTCATCTCACTTAGGTGCGATCGTATGTCTACATGTCATTTTGGGGTCATTATGATATTCCCTTATGAATCAATGCATCATTGATTCAGTTACATAATTGAGAGTTACTTCCTTTTATGGGAACGTAACTTTGCCTATCTGTTTGAGAGGTCATCATTACTACAATGGGAGTTACTCAATACCCTCTATATGTACACCCCTTTAGATCAATGATATTAGTGTGGATTTTCTCCTTAAAAAGGTTCTACCTATTTTTCGATCTTTGCATGCACTTTCAGTTGATGCTCACTCTTTTTGAGATCTAGTCACACTTTCATTTTCACTTCCATGAATGTTCACGTTGTCCCTTATGATCCTCATGCTTTACATTTACATGCACTCTTTCATGAACTTCTTGCTTCCTGAATTCATGTAACTCAATGAGTTGGATAATTCTTTTCCTCTGAGATTCTGATAAATCTATTCCCAGCTCAAGTGTAATTCTCAACATTTTATGCTCAAATTTTATTAGAAAAACAACAGTCTTTCTATATAAGAGTTCAAATGGTGTGAAAGCATTTGTGGTATTCCATGTTATGTTGAATTCTCATACTGCTTATGGAATCCTGTCTACCTCGTATTTTTATGGAGTCTTATAGTCTTTGTTAATGTCTTGTATCTCTCTGTTTGTGACCTCTATTTGGACATTAGACTGAGGATGGTATGGTGTAAAATTCTTATACAAGATTTCATATTCACTAACCAAATTAGAAATTACATCAGTAGTAAAATGTGTACTTTGGTTTTTTTAAATCTCCCTTGGGACTCCATATCCATTAAATATGTTATGATACATGAATTTATCTACCTTATCACTTTTCTAGTTTGGAAAATATTTTACTTTTTTCCACTTGGTTAGGTAACCTGTGCAGCCTAGGATATACTCTTTTTGCTGAAATGGAGGGTCTATAGGGCCAATAAAATCTAATCCTCACTTATCAAGAGGCTTCAAAACCAATTGAGGTTGTAATGGCATCTCATCAGACTTAGTAGGCTTTCCCATTCTTTGGCATTTGTCACATCTCTTAGTGTATAGTATTGTGTCCTTGTGTAATATTGGTCAATAGTAGTCAATAGTCAACACCTTCTGTGATGTTATATTTGTAGCTAAATTCCCTCCATAAGTTTCATTGTGGCAAGCTATGATAACATCAAATATCTCCTCATTATCTATACACGTTTTCAATACTAGATCCTTACGTGTATAAAAGAGAAATCTAGTTATAAAAAAATGTAAACTCTTTTCAACTAAATACCTTTTCTTAGAGGATGAAAAATGTGGAGTTTTTTTACCTAAGACCAAGTAGCTGGATATATCTACGTACTAGGGTGTTTTTGTAGAAATATAAAATAAGTGCTCATCTGACAATGAATCGTCAACTAATTTATCTTGACTATTGGTCTTTGTCCTTGAGAGAAAATATGCTACCACATTATCTTTGGCAGGCTTTTCCACTATGGTGACATTACACTCATGTAAGAGTAAAATCCATCTCGTGATTCTGTTGCTTACTAATTGTTTTTCTAATAGATACTTGATGACAACATGATATGTGTGAATAAAGATTTTTATCCTGTGATATAATGTCTGAATTTGTTCATAGAATATACAACTACCAAGATTTTTTTTATAATTGTATAGTTTAATTCTACATGTTGCAAATTCTTGTCGGCATAGTATATTGCATAATTCATGTTACCATATTTTTGTCATAGGAAAACTCCAATAGCGTGATCTAATGCATCTATGCAGATGTGAAAATGAAGGTTCTAATCATGTCCTCTCAATACATAATTAGTAGTTAGAATCTTCTTTAAAGTTTGAAAATAAATTTCACATCTCTCAGTCCAGAAAAAATCAACATCCTTTCCTAACAATGCAAACATTGGTGCTGCAATTTTGTTGAAGTCTTGTTTAAACCTTCTATAATATCCAACATGGCCTAAAAATATTATAACATCTTTTTGTTTTCTTGGTGTTAGTAGGTTGAGTATGACAAAAACCTTTGCTGGATCTACTTGAATTCCTCATGAGGAAAGATAATACCCCAACACTATACCCCTTGACATCATCATATAGAAATTCTCATTTCTCAAGGAAAAATTATGATCCTTTCATCTTCTTTATACCTTATCCATATTTTACATAACCTCCTTAAAAGTACTACCATGTACACTGAATTCATCCATATATACTTCCATGCAATCACTTGTCAAATCATAGAAGATACTCAAGACTTCCCTCTGGAATGTTGCAGGTGCATTACATAAGACAAATGGGAGAACATAATAGCAACAATTCCCCCATGGTCATGTGAATTTAGTTTTATCTTGGTCATTTGGTGCAATCTGGATTTGATTGTATCCATTGTATCCATAAAGAAATGAAAAGTACTATTTACCAGGTAGGGTATGAAACACTTGATCAATGAAGGGAAATGGAAAGTTGTCTTTCTTTGTGGATGAGTTCAGCTCTTTGTAATCCACACAAATTATCCATTTCCCCTTATAATTTGGTAGAATTACAAGAGGCGATACCCATTGACTGTCTGATATGGGGTATAGGAATCCATCATATAACAACTTCTGCAATTCACCTTTCACAATTTATCTTACTGTTGGGTTCATGCGTCTCTGAGGCTTTCTGATTGTTTTATTATCTTATTTGACATAAATTTTATTAGTACAAAGCCTAGAATGAATCCCACACATATCACCATAATCCCAAGAAAATGTTTTTTTTTTATGTTTTTGAAGAAGAGAAATACACAATTTCTCTTGTTGTACACTCGACATCTTTTTCACATTTAGTGGCCTTCCAGGTGTTATTTTTACTTGCTTGGAGAGGTCCAACATTGAACACATGTTTTTACTAAAAAAATTTAATATGTAGTTATGAGGAATAATTTGGTGAAAAAATATATTCTTACCTAGAATATTCTTGGTGCTTTCATGTTGTAAAACTTTGTTCAAAGAAAAACTCACACACCTCAATATGTCATTGAATTCTTCATTTCTTCCATAATTTTTCTGCATAATATTATAGAGAATGAAATCTTCTTCCTGATTTTCAATAGTAAAAGAATTTTCCAACATCATAAACTATTGGAAAGAGTATTGGTCAACTTTTGGTTCTTCAATCCAAACTGTTTGAGCCTCATCATCCAACAAGTGAGCAGGAGGATAGAGTATAAGTTTGTTAGTACCATTTCCATTTGAGATGATCATTTTGTGATACTTGCACCCTATAAATGCATTAGTTTTGGCCAGCCATGGAATTCCTAGTATAAGAGGATAACCTCCTAGAATTACCTTTTATTGTAGGATAATGAAATCAACAGGGTATTGCAAAGAGTATACCACCACAAAAATGTCCTCAAGGACTCTTTTAGGCTTTACTATCGATCTATCTACTAGTTGCAATACTGTAGTTGTTGGTCTTCATCCTTCCAGCTTTAGGCCATCCACGACTTCATTTGATATGACATTTTTTGCTTCCCATATATTAATCAAAATATTTTCAATTGTAGTTCCATTGATAGTGAAATTCACCAAAGGACTTCCTGGATCTATGTACTTAGGTAGTACAGAGTTTACAAGCATGATGTCAGCCAAATGTCTAATGAATTGTATAGTAGATGGATAGTTTATTTTTCTACCTGGATTCTTGATACATAGATCCTTGATCAAATTTTTGTAAATACGAATGTCCTTAATTTTATCACAAATTTCATTCAACTAATTGACAAAATTAGAATCAGAATCTTAGTTAGGGTCATAATTTCTCTCTTGAAATCTTTCTAGAAATGGGGATCCATTGATTTGCATTTTAATTTTGTTGGAATTTTTTTCCTGTTGTGGACCATCTTGTAGTGAATTCTATTTTTGCTAAGGATCAACTTGTAGTAAATGTGGTTCATCTTCTATCTCCAAGATTTTAGGATTATGTAGTGGCACAAGTGATCTTCCTGAGTGGACATGGACATTGTTGACATCAACTGAATAAGTAGATTATTGTGTTGATTAAGTGTTATAGGATGGCTGGGTAGCTTTATTATTCATCTTAGTTATTGGTTGAGATGTAAATTGAGTAGCTTTTGGTTTAGAGCTAGAGTGGGGGTTTGGCATCAAAGCTTATTGTTGTGTGTAAGGAGGTTACTGGTAGAGTTTTTGGTAGTTAGGAGTTTTATTTCCCCATTGTTACCCTCCTCTCCAAGGTTAATCCCATGAATAACATGGTTGTTTCCATAGTTGTCTTGAGAAATGAGGTTGTCATGGTTGTTAGTATTGGCTAGGGTAAGGATCCCAACCTTGCATAGTATTAGCCCAAAGTGGGGGTTGTATATTTTTGTATAATTACTAGCCCAATTTTGAAAATTTAGCATATGATATTGTGACATATCTCCTTGTCTTGGTGGCCATGTCTTCCTTTGGGAAACGTAGAAAAATCTCCCATCCGTCATTTCAATCATTTTTAACTCTGTGCAACCTCCTTTCCTTATATAATGTTGGTCAGTCCCCTGCATGTGCAATCAACTTTCTTTCTTTTGCAAGAATGGTAGAACTCTGTAAGGTCTACCTCTACATCCTCTCTCTTCTTCTTTGCATGAATAGTATCAAGTTGGGTTGCCATGTCATTAATAATTACCTATTTCATGTTATTAAATATGTTTACAATCTTTGATTTAGATATTTCCCCAATTACGTCGGCATTTGCTCCACTCTTGGATCTAAAAATTATTATTATTTTCATGTTTTCTCTAGAATATTTTCTACAGGCTTTACAAATCTAATAAAAAATGGCCTTGGAGATTTCTCCAGGTCCTATTAAGTCCAAAGCATCCATATTTTCCTCATCGAGTCCTTTTAAGAAGAGTAACTTAAGAAACTCAGGAGGTAACCTTGTGTGTCTTGACTTCTGAATGCAAAATAGGAATCTATCTAGGTAATATTCTAGTGGCTCATATTCCTTCTAAACCATCTTGAAGAATTCATATCCTCCTCTACAACTTTACCTATAGTAGTCTTGGTACTTGGTTAGAAATGTTTCCTTCATCTACTACTAGGTAATAAAAACATCTCTTTCTACACCCACAAACCATATCAAGGCTACATTCTTGAGTGTACCAGGGAATAACTTCATCTTGTGTGCATCAGTTGCGTAGTCATAACTCCTACATAAGACATCAAACTCAGAAAAGAAATTTTCTGGGTCTTCAGTCATAAATACATGAAAATTAGGAAGAGTTGCTGGAGAGATGTTTTTCATAACAATAGGCTAATTTTTATTAGAGATAGGAAACTCAAATGTTCATGGTTCCTCTACTGATCCGGTGGAAATTTTTGATCTTCGAATCTTCCTAGAATTGTCCACAACCCAGTTAGTAAGGAATATCCTTCTGATAGCTTTCCAACACATATTGGAATGTGTGGATCAGAGAACGTATGCTTCTAATGCAGCTGGTCAAAGTTGTAGTCAACCCTAGGTGGGACCAGATCAACTGTTGAATTATGACCTAGTGGCGAAAAGAAAAAGAATGAAGGTGTTTTGAGTTAGTTACAACCTTCGGTCTTCGATGAGTGATAATTTGGTGACGAGAGCAAGAGGCTTAAATTTTATAATGGAAGGGATCCCGGGCTCCGTGAGGACTATTTTACTATCACCGACGTGGTGGGTCCTCAAGCCACCACATGGTTTGCCACCAAAAGTTTGATTTCTCTTGATTTTCATATCAAGGGTTGACAAGTGGACTATATGTTACAATTGAATTTTAGGTGGATAATCAGCTCTGGTGAGCTATTTTGTTAGCTCGTTGGGGTGATCAACTCCCCACTCAGTTTGTTTCATATTTCCACATTTTTCAAGTCAATTTGTATTATTTCCACATTGATCTAATATTTCTAACTGGATCGACCTAGGCCTATTTTGATGGAATGGATCAAACAATGCACAGGGGATATATATTGTCCCATTTACCTCAGTGGAAAACTCAACTGCATTTACCTCCAACTCACCACGTAGTGGCATTACCATATCGACACAATGTACAATGGTCAAAAATACTCACAAATATAAATAACTCGGCAACCAACAATTCACGATGGAGTGATATAACTTGGTGGACCTAAAACATCCAGCTCAGTGACCAGTGGGAGGCCACAAAAACAAGGAGAGAACATGTCTGAATCCACGATTAAAGTTGTTGGTTGGTCAGTTATTAAACTGAATCCCCAATTTTCATGCCGACCATGTGTGATTTATCCCCATGGTGACCCAAACAAACTACCCACCTTGGTAAAAGTGACACCACTGAGCTATGTGGGAGGAAGAATTTGATCCCCTAATCTCACCCTTAAAAAAAATGGTCCAACCAACCTGCCTATATAGGCGGTTTGGATAAGATATGGAGGATCAACCCTATATACAAATATTTTAGGCTTATTTGGCCTATATAAAGGACCTCTCTCCCGTTCGCCACATACAATCCTTAAGCTTTTTGAGCTTTAGAAACAACATTATTGTGTAGATAAAATAACTTCTTAGCTATTTTTAAAAAATTCCTTAATATTGTTTGAGGAATTATTTGTAATATTTTACATTATTGGCATATTATTTGTTAGCAGATAATTGTAAAGGCCTATTATTATTTTTTAATAGGTGTCCAATGTACTGAAAGTGAGAAAGAAAGAGGATTCTTAGACCGTTAGAAAGGGGAGCTTATTTTAATCGTCGGTGAATCGGTAAGGAGGAATTCGAGTGTTATTATCCCTCTTGTCTTTCAAAATTCCATTTCATTTTTTTGGTTATTGTTCCTTTATTTGTAACTGGGAAAGATGTCTACACTTGTTTAATTATTTCATTGGTTATAAATGAGTTCTAAATGAACTCGGAGACATAGGCAATTTCCGAACTCTGTAATCAATTTTGTTGTCTTGTGAGTCCTTCTAAGATTTTTCATGAAGATTTTAATCAGATAAAATATATATTTGATTAAACATTTTCATTGCTAAATTGGAAGAATGGATTATTTGTAATAAATTTCAGTATCCATAACACACTTTAAAAAGTGAATTGATATGGAGGATTAAGTAAATTTAATTCTGCAAAGTTGATTTTTTAGTCTGGGGTCCTTGTGAACTTTTTGAGTTAGAATTTTAAACTTACGTTTCTAGATCAAGTTTTGGTATCACAACAGGTATAGTGGATTGTGTTGTAGTAAAAGATGAATCTGTATATTTTCTTTTAGTTTCTAGTTATTTTGGCCTTATTGGGCATAATGGTACGAGCCATGATATCTCATCACTAGGATAAAAATCATTAGATGGAGAAGCATGCATGCCAGATTGTGGATTTGCAGACTCGCCTTACTAATATGAGGGATCGACAATGCAAACAATGACAACGCCTTGTGGAGATTCAAAAAATCATTGATACCCCTAGAAGCATAATCAAAGTAATCCACGTACGGAAATGTCGTATTGAAAGTTTTCCTACACCAGAACCAGCCATGTGTAGTTATTACAGCTAAGAAGTGTTGGGACTTATAACCAGGGAAGAGGTTGGTATAGATGTAGCACAAAGGAAAGGGAAAAGATATTTTTGAACCCAACTCTAGACAAGCATCGGCTTCTAGGGGAGCAAGACCAGTAGAGAATCTAGATATCGTGTTGTGACACATGGGGGCCTCAAGATAGAACATTCTAGTGATATCTCAAGGGAAGTCAATCACTATTATTCTTGATTGGACTATCGAGGTAGGTTATATAATTATAGATGTTGTACACAGACTAAGGTTGATGACTATGCCACTTCCTCGTGTCAAGATAGTCAGCACAGGAGATGGTATTTTTCATGGATTGGCCATGCGATTCTACACTATGAGATTCATCTTTGGGGGGAATTTCGTTGATACAATCACACTTGACATGGTTCCCTTGGAGGTGGAGGAGGTAGCTTTAGGAAAATTCTACCTTGCAGCTAGGCAGGGCTCTATTACCAATGATCAGAATATATTGGAGCTTCATCTTCGTCACAGTTGGATTATGGAGATTTAAACAAGACGTGCAATTCATTCTACACCTACACACAAAAGAAGAACTAGTAGCTCATGTGCTCCAGCGTCTCTGCCAGATTCTTCGGTAAGGGTTACACATATTTTAGCAGAGCGTCCAGCTCAGGAGGTAGATTTGAGCTCATATGTCCTTGTGGATCACCCATATCCTAAGTTAGAGGTCTCCTACATTCTGTATAATCATCATGATCCTTATACAGAGGAGAGACCGTATGATGGTCCAAAGGGAACCTATTAAGGATGCTTAGACCTACACCGAAGATTCTAGCTGGCAAGAAATCTACAGTGAATAAATTTGAATTTTAATTAAACTATTGTAAATGGCTTTTGAGAATTAATTATTGCTCTTATTATAATAAAACCAATAAACTATTGTGCTAGGAAGAATATATAAATAAGACCCCTCGTGGGCAATGTTTGTATACATATAACTAATTATGGTACAGTAATAAAAGACCCAATTTTTTGGGCCATGTTTGTAATCATTTTTTTACTTGCATTATGAACCCCTTGATGGCTATTATCATGCAATATATTTTTTCCTTGTTGAGTTATTTGTCCAACAAGGAGGAGACAAACAATTTTTGGAGATCAGATTTAGTGAGAATAGTTGGGGGACATGTTTAACATATTCAACATTTTTCTTGCATTTAAATTTGGATACTCCATTTACATCTCCTAATCATAATTTGAGTTTCTATTACAAATTGAAATAGGATTTAACTCATATTTATAAGATTGGATATTTTTCATCCATTTGTGCAGACAGTTTAGCTCATAGGTATCCACTTGGATCTTCATTCTGTGCAGTGGCATTGTCACCATACAATAGAATGGAAGTTGAATCACCATTGGCCTCTGACATTAGGTCAGATGTTCATTCTAGGAAGAGGCCATCATGGCCATACAATAGAGTGGTACCTAATAATTTTTGTCAATAAGAGGATCTCGCAAGAGATTAGCTCAGATAGTCATTCGGTGTAAAGGCATTACAAAAGTACATCTAAATGGTAGCTGATCATCAGACTTAACACCACACAGTGGAAGCATTGAGGTGTTGAAATAGGAATTGGAATCACACAGAGGATGCGTTGAGGTCTTGAAAGAGGACTTAGCACCATAGAGAAAAGGCATTGAGGTCTTGAAAGAGGACTTAGAACTGTAAATAAGAGGCATTGATTTTTTCTAAAGAATGGTGGGACCATAACCCACATGGCCAAGATTAGAATCAATTTGTCAAAGTGAGAAGAATTCAAATTCCGATGTGATAGCAAGATATTCAGATTAAGGACAGGATGGAAAAATGTTCTAGTAAGTGTTTTTGGAACCAAAATCCTTTCCCATTAGGGAGGAATGATCTAGAGGACATTTTTTATCTTCGAATCTTCCCAAAATCATTCATAACCCAGTTAGTATGGAATATCCTTCGAATAGATTTCCAACACATACTGAAACACTCAGATCAGATAATGTATGATCCCGATGTAGCTGGTCAAAGTTGTGGTCAACCCGAGGTGGGACCAGGTCAACTAAAAAATTACGACTGAGTGACGAAAAGTAAAAAAATAAAAGTTATTCAAGTTGGTTACAACCTTTGATCTTCGACGAGCGAGAAGTTAGTCATGAAAGCAAGAGGCTCAAATTTATAACGGAAGGGAGCTCGGCCTCTGTGAGGACTATTTTATCATCACTGACATGGTGGGTCCTCAAACAACCACATGGCTTGCCACCATGAGTTTGATTTCGCTCAATTTTTATATCAAGATTCGACGAGTGGACTATATGTTACAAGTGCATTTTAGGTGGATAATTAGCTCGGGTGAGATATTTTATTATCTTGGTGGAGTGATCATCTCCCCACTGAATTGGTTTCATATTTCCACATTTCTCAAGTCAATTTTTATTATTTCCATATTGATCTAATATTTCTAACCAGTTCAACCTAAGCCTATTTAGATGGAATGGATCAAACAATGCGAGGGGTATCTATATTATCCCATTTACCTCGGTGGACAACTCAATTGTATTTACCTCCAAATCACCACGTAGTGGCATTATTAACTCGACACAATGTACGAAGGTTAAATAGACCCACAAATCCAAATAAATTGCCAGCCAACAACTCATGATGGAGCCACATAACTTGGAAGAACCATAACATCCATCTCGGTGACCAATGGGATGCCCAAACAAAAGGAGTGAATGTGGCTGAAGCCACGTCTAAAGTGGTGGGTCGATTAGTTATTAAACCAAATTTTCACTTTTCACGCCGACCATGTGGGATTTATTCCCATGGTGACCCAAACAAACTACTTATCCTGGTAAAAATGACATGAACGAGCTATGTGGGAGGCAAGATTTGATCCCCAGACCTCACCCTTACAAACAAGTGGTTCAACTAACTCACCTATATAGGCGGTTGGGATAAGATATGGGTGATCAACCCTATATAAAATTATTTCAGGCTAATTTGGCCTATATAAAGGCCCTCTCTCCCATTTGACACACACAAACCTTAAGCTTTTCAAGCTTTAGCAAAGGCATTATTGTGTAGATACAATAACTTCTTAGCTATTTTTTAAAAAGTCCTTAATATTGTTTAAGGCATTATTTTTAATATTTTGTGTTATTGGCCTATTATTTGTTAAGCGATAATTGCAAAGGCCTATTATTTTTTGTTAATAGGTGAAAAATGTACTGAAAGTGACCAAGCATAAGGAGTCTTATACCTTTGGAAAAGGTAGCTTATTTTAATCGTTGGTGAATCAGTAAGGTGGAAGTCGAGCATTATTATCGCTCTTGTCTTTCAAAATTCCGTTTCATTTTTGTGGTTATTGTTTCTTTATTTGTAACTGGGAAAGATTTATAGACTTTTAATTATTTCATTGGTTATAAATCGGTTCTGAACAAACCCAGAGATGTAGGGAATTTCTGAACTTCGTAATCAATTATGTTGTCGTGGGAGTCCTTTTACGATTTTTCATGAAGCTTTTAATCATATAAAATTAATATATTTTACTAAGCATTTTAATTGCTAAATCGTAAGAATGGATTATTTGTAATAAATTTCAGTATCTATATAACCCACTGGAGAAAGTGAAACTATATGAAGGATTAAGTCAATTTAATTCTACAAAGTTAATTTTTTAGTCCTAGGTCCTTGTGAACGTTTTGAGTTAGAATTTTTAACTTACATTTTTAGATCACCTTCTTCCATATATTGATTCATCTCCTCTACCATATTTGGCTAATCAAGAACAACTTTAGAACTATCACTTGCAAGGGGGTGTTCTATAAACAAACCCTGTACAGAAGAGGATGTTTCTTCTTCAGAATCAAAAGCAATTTTTGTTATTTGGGGATTGGGTAAGAATTTACAATGGTTTATTCCTATGTTTTTGCACGAGAAAAATTCACTAATAAAATAGGACAACCATACCCTTGTGTCAAAAAGGTTTCTACGTTATACCTTTCCAAACACCTCCAGATTAACCTACCCCTTGGAGTCAAGTCCAACATTGTCTTTCAGTGACCCATATGCGAGTGTCATCAGTTCACCTAATTTATTTAGGAAAAATAAAAATCATCGAAGTGCCTTTTGGAGCAGTGGTTCTTAAGGCAAGTTTCCGAGAAATCTTAGAAAAGACTTTCATCATCCTTCCTGAACCAAGTGCACAATCACCGAAGAAGTGTAGAAGACTCATATTCATCATGAAGGTGCATCTAGGAGCTAGAATCGTTGTGGGACTTATTTAGGAAAAATTTGGGAATCTTCAGAGGTTTAGGAGTAATTTCATTAGAAGTGGGTTTTCGAGGGTGCAGGATCCCGCACCGTAAAGAGTACCTAAACTTCAAGGAGTGATCCCAAGATCTCTAGAATGAGTTATGATACAAAAAATATATCATTTTAAATCCCCCACATGGTGGTGAAATCAGATCTACCAAAAGCACCATGCATTTTTCAGGCCAACTCATTCTTTCTATGCACAATAGATGATCCTAAGACAAAAGGAGGTTTTTGGAGGAATTTAAAGGATACTAGAGTCATGAGAACCCTCCCATTCTTCTCAAAAGGTAATTTTCATGCAAAATCATATAAATAAGTTCCTAAAAACTCATCTGAGAGCCCAAGTTATGACCTTTCCAAGTCAGCTCTCAAGGTACGCTCTTCGATACTGAGTCAATTTCACAGAGGGACGCATGGAAAAACTAGTTTGAGGCACATTTTCATGTCCCCATTGCACCTTACCAAAGTGGAAAGAGGTTCAAAAAAGTGTGCCCTCCCCCCTTTTAACCTTTTTGTCACTCATATGACCCTGGCAACTCAGTTTAGCCCCTCAAAACAACTTTTTAAGGCCCCCTCTCATTGCACACATGAGCGACACTTGTCAACACCAAGATTAGGAAAATTTTACTGCACCTATTTTCCCCAAACAAAACAGACAATGGGGGAAAAAAAATACTTTTCCCCTCTCTTCATTTTAAAAAACTATAAAAGTGGGAGATAGCCATTTTTGTGATTTAAACCCCCACATTCTCCTCCAGCTACCAAAACTCTGCCAAACTTTTCATCAAATATCCCTCCACCATTTCAATGCTCTATCCATTTATGCATTTTCTCCATTATCTAAAGAAGTGAAAACAAGAAAAAAGCAACAAAATTTAGATTTGTGAAGAACAAAAATGAGATATTTTTCTTGGAGAGACTTCGAAACCCGCAAAGGATATTTGCTCATATCTAACAAACCAGTGAAATAATCAACATGTCATTTTTTTATCTTCTAGTTTTTTAGAGGCCATGAGAATCCAAGAAGCAATTTTTACATGTACACTCCATATTTTTCATAGGGAAAAACCCCATTTTCCCATGGTGAAATCTTTGAAAAATTATAATCTTTGTTTCTAGACACTGGGTAGACTTGAAATTTCATAGGCATACTGAAGAGAAAAATCCCATATCTAAAAATTTGGTTTTGTCACCAACAAAGGTCCAGAACCCTACTTTCTAAAACTATATATCCTCCTACATAGGCACTTGTTATTTTTAGTAAGCCTATACGGAAAGTAATTTTGATAGAAGTCATGTGCACAAAGGTGATCTAGAAATCCAATCTCAATGGTCGTAGCTGGAAAGGATGAAAATTATCACTTACTAAAAATAGTAATCTCCCTACACATGAACTTTCTATTATTAGTAATTCATATCAAAGAGCAATCTAGGTGGAAGCATTGTAATCCAGAAAGCTAATTTCCCTGGTTGGAGTTGAAAAAGGTGGAAATTTCCACTTACTAAAAATAGTAATCCCCATTTTCCAAGTGTATTAAGGTGTATCCAAGAGCCATGTATACTCATCACTATTTTTTGATGTGTACGGATGAGTGCATAATTTTTAGGGAAAAATTTTTAGTGGACCACAGTCATGTCACAAAGGACCATCACAAACATTGCCCGTGGGTCATTCTGAATCCACCTCAAGAAATATCAACAGTGTCTTTCGACACTCATTTTATGGTCTAGGTTGTCTATATATCACGTACAAAGATGAGTTTGTGATCATCATTTTCAAATTTTTCACGGTGATCTTCATCAAAATATTCAAACCAGTATAGTAGTATTGCAAAAGGTCATGATGGAGTCAGTTTCAATCTTCATCTCCTCCGGAGCAAATCTTCATGAGCAACGCCCATGATCATCAAGATAATATTTCAACAATGTTTCTAAACACTTAATGGTTTCCATGAATCATACAAAGGGGTAGATCATGATCATTTGGAAAGGTGCATAATTTCATTGTTTCAAGAGTCTCAAAAGGAAAACAAATCAAGGAGAAGGTGCCCATTCCAGAGGATTCTCATTAGAGTGTTTACTTTGTAAAAGTTCATCATTGAGGAAGCTGCTTCATCAAAAATATCATTCCATTATCTTCCCCTCTCCTTTCTCTCTCCTTTCTAATTTTCCATTGGGCTTCATCATTGTATTTCGTCCTATTCACTTAAGTGACCTATTTTAAAATTGTAAAAATATTATCTCAAAATTATAAGATAAATACTTAATTTTGGCAAGCAAAAGTCACAAGTGGAATATGAATGCCGAAATTCATGTGAGGGGAGATGAGAGGTCAATCCAAATTGCTATAAATTAGAATGAATTATTCATTCCAGAGGAGCCTAAATTTTGAGAATTTCCACTTTGTAGCAATTGCAGATTATAGTTGTTGGACTTTGTGGCAATGCACATGAAATAAAATATAAATTTATTCTATTTTCCCTTTCCTTATATTTCCTCTGTTTCTTTCTTATGCACTATGTAAGCATAGTGATCCCAAAATAGCTTTGCATATTTGATAAATTAATCCAAGAAATTTTTGTCGGGTTTATTCTTATCACTAGATAGCTTCATTTTTTATTTCTTCTATATTGAATTTTAAACTACTCTGGTTAATGGGTGTGAACTCTATAATTGGCCTACTCATGGCAGTAACTTTCCTTTTCCTAGTTTCCCATACTTCTCCCTACATCATTGTAATATTCTCCCTTGTACCCCTATACAAGCATCTTCCCATAGGTTTAGTGGATTGTCCTTGTGTGATCCCCAGCCTTTTGGGCCAACCCATAGTAGTAGATAGGATTAGATTAGTTTTCATTCAATAATAGGAGTTGTATCATTCAATGCAAAGGAGCGTAGCCCTGTGAATGTTGGTGGAAACACCTAATTTTCCATATTGATAAATTTTCTCACCAACAGTTTTTGGAAACTTTATTGGAGAGATATTTTTCCAAGTGCACCCAAAAAAAATCTCTGCCCAAAATACAAAAAAATCTAAAAAAATTAAAAAAGAAGAACAAAGAATTACTTGAATAATCAAAAGCCTCTTCGCAATCCCGAATGATAAATCTAAACTTTCCTAGAGTTGAAGAAGAAGCATCTAAAGCAGAAGCAATCATGGTGGAAAAAGAAAGAGGAAGACCCCAACCCATTGTTCCATGAGGAAGGAATGAATGTCCACTTGCTCTTGCACCTTCTCTTCATGATCTACCAATGTGTTCCCACAAGAACTTTCCTAAGTTTAGAGGAGATAGCTCCCAACTCCCTAAAGAGCATGTAGAAGCTTTTATCACCGCATGTGGTATGTTGGGCATCTAACATGAATACGTATCTATTATATTGTTTGTGGATTCATTCTAAGAAAATGTAGCCAAATGGTTTTATCTCTTACCAGAAAAGTCTATCACTTGCTAGGATGATATGAGAACCAAATTTGAAACCAAATTTAAATATACATAATACTGTCAAGATCTCTTGGTTCAATTGGTATAGATGAATAAGGAGTCTACGGAATCTATGAGAGACTTCGTAGTTAAATACTATCGATTAATCAAAAGAATCCCAGAATATGCCTTGCATTCAGAAAACATCCTGAAGAGATTCTTTATCAATGCTTTATAACCTGAAGTTGGATTCTTCCTCAGAAGATCGCAACCTAGAGATTTGAAAGAAGCACAAGATTATGTGATTGAAATAGAAGACAATATAATCTTGTCTGGTAAGGTAAAGTATCCAAATGGTAAAAATAAAGTTCAATTTTTGGGTTCAATACCCACAGATCCAATGATTCAAAAATTGGTTAATGATATGATTTCCATGAAGAAGCCGCTATCTTATATCATAGGATCACCCCAAAAGCTTTCCCTAGAGACTCCGTCAGTCAATGCAATGTGCAAGAACTATGAAGACAAAGAAGAAGAAATTTTGGAATATGAGGATGAAGGAGAAGGCAGATGTGTTAAGGTCATGTTTTGTGAATGCAGATTTGGTGATGAAGAATCCACTAATAGCTATTCATATGCAGTATTCACCCAATCCCAAAATGATGAAGAAGGATCTTCTTCCACTTCCCAAGTTAAGAAATTGAATCCTCAAATGACGAATCTGAGAAAATTAGCAATGAAAGGAGGATCATCAAATTCCACTTCAACAAGGTCATATGAGAAGAAGCATAAGGCCACCCCAACCAATAATCCTTATGCCTCTTTAAGTAGGCCCTCTTATACTTCTCTTATAAAATTAGTTCCTAAAAACATCCATGTCAATGTTGTCATAACCCATTATTTTCCCACCACCTATTTGTCTTTAGATATAATTGATCATTTCAAAAATTCCAAAATCCAAATTTATGCATTTGAATACTTAAGAACTCATCCCAAACAATTGGAGAGACTAGTTCAACATGTCAAAGGAAGTATCCATGTTTCTAAATATTCCTCCACCAAAGAACCACCACATGCATCTCAATCCACTCCATACATGAATTGTCTTAGCTCCATATCCTCCACCTCTAGGAAGGTAGAACCTTTCTACGTAGCCTTGCTTGTCAACGTATATAAGCTAAGTAATTGCATTATTAACTCTAGTGACTTAGATAATGTCATGCTAACAAAATTTATAAATCTCTCAGTCTCTCCCTTGCCCCTACCTGTAGTACATGTCTCTCCATGGAAATGAAATGAGTGCCTCTCATCAGACAAATCAAGGATGCCGAGGTAACACTGACATATTTTCCTAACAAGAAAATCACAATGAGAATCCTTGTAATAGAAATTCCTGCCTCATATGGCATTTTGTTGGGACAAAGATTCTACTGAGAAGTCGAAGGAGATATGCAGTTGAATTGGTCACATGCCATCATCCCGATCAATGGTAAAACAAATAATCTACTTCCCATTATAAAAATGAAATATATTATTCAATGACAAAATAACCCAATGGCATACATCTCATGCCAGAATTCCAAATATAATAACTTATTCATGACCTTTTAGGAAGATCTTGAGTTGTGCTTGTTGGTGGAGGAATTTCCAAGCATCACAAATCCAGTCAAAGAACACAATGAAGAGCTGATGGAAGTTGAGTTTGAAAAGGTGCAATTTTCATGGGATGAAGGTATAAATTAAGTTGCTCTCGTAGATGTAGAGGTTGGTGATGGGAACCTTGACTTGAAACAAAGAAATCTTGAAATTATGAGAGATGTGGATCAAGAATAAGGAATGATGCTCAACACATTCTTAATAGATAACTTTAATATTCTCGATCATGTTCCCAAGAATTAGAAGAAGTTTCCATATGATGAGTGTGTTCGTTAAATTGAAAGTTTATCTTTCTCACTGGAAGAAGAGGACATGAAAAAAGGGAATCACAACACACCCCCACCTCTTGAAATGGGGCATACCCAAGAAGATGAAGATTTCATTATAGAAATGGACTTCCTAGTTCTCGGCGATCAAGAATGGAAAGTAATGATGACGATATTTCATCTCTAGTGTTGTTCTCGTTTCCTTTTTGCTAGGATGTAAACATTCTCAATGAAAAAATAAAGAAATGGATTATTACTCTATCCTAAGGATGATTTTTCTCAAAATAAAAACCTTCTCAATAGATTTCAACCTTTCAGTGCTCATTCCACTCAAGATATCGATTCCCTCAACATATAAATAAAGGACAAAGCCCAAAATGGACAAGGCAAGCAAGAAGATGATAATTTCCATTATGTGTGCTCCCAATTCAGAGTTATTTCTCTTTCCAAGAGGAGGATGCAATGCATGTGACACACTATATAGGGCAGCATATGTCAAAATACCCATGAGCACAAGAAAAACTTCTTAGAAATAATGTAAAAACATAGAACATTAAGAGGTGGAGATTGATGCCAAAGTTCCTGAGACTCTATCGAGAATCAACCCATGAAAGTGATGGGTCATGAAGAAGACGCACAATAGAGAAAAAAATTCTTGTAATGAAAATGGTAAGTCAAGTACAATCACAAAATTTCTTCATGGCAGTGACAAGAAGTTGACAAGTGGAATGAACCTAAGGAGAAATGAGATGCCAAGAAAAATGGGTCAAGATAAAAAATGCACTGGAATGAATAAAATCATCAATTGCACTAGAAAAATCAAACTAGATTTCTCAAGAAGCTAAGAAGAGGTTCAATATTTGATTGAACATGTCAATGGATTTTCAGAAGAGTGGCATTCAACAACACTCATTTATGGGTAAACACGTAATTCAATTTTATGATGCAATGAAAGCAGGTTATCCCCCTTATGTACATAGGTGATTTAGGTTGTTTCCCTTATTATTTTAAGTTTTTCCCTTTCTTGTTTTGTGTTTCCCTTGGTTGTGTGTTTGTTTCTTGTTTTATGTGTGTGTGTTCAATAAAGAAGGTTGTGTATTATATCTTTCTAGCGACTCTATAGCCCAATGGATAAGGCATTGGTCCACGAAGAATAATTGAGATTCTAGGATTCTCATGTTATTTCATCATTTTTATCGATCCACAACATGTCCCCAAGCTAAATATAGTTGTTGCTCTGTGTTTTTTCATGGGTGAAATTCACTTGAAAATAGTACAACCATACCCTAGTGTCAAATATTTTCTATGTTATACCTTTCCATACACTCCCCAGATCAACCTACCCCTCAGTGTCAAGTCTAAAATTGTATTTTATTGGTCCATCTATGAATTTTATCAGTACCCCTACGTGATTTAAGAAAAATAAAAATCATCCAGGTGCCTTCGGAGAAATGGTTCTCAAAGTGAGTTTATGAGCAAGCTTAGAAATGGATTTCACTCAGCCTTCCTGAGCCAAGTGCACAATCACCAGAGCAGTGTGGAAGACTAGTATTCATCATGGAGGTGCATCTAGGAGCCAAAATCATTGTGTGACTTATTTAGGAATAATTTGGGAATATTCAGAGGTTTAGGAGACATTTCTCTAGAAACAAGTTTTTGAGGGTGAAGGAGCTCGCACTGTAAAAAGTACACGAACTTAAAGGAGTGATTATGAGCACTTCAGAATGAGTTATGAGGTAAAAAATATATCATTTGAAATATTTTTCAATCCCCCACAAGGTGGTGAAATCATATCTACTAAAAGCACCATGCATTTTTTAGGCCAACTCATTCTTTTTATGCACAACGAGCAATCTTAAGACAAATTGACATTTTTGTAGGCATTTTAAGAAGAATAAAGTCACGTGACTCCTCCCATTCTTCTCAAAAGTTTTTTTTCATGTGAAATCATATAAAGAAGCACCCAAAAACTCATCTGGGAACTCATCTCAAGGTACGCTCTTCGGTACTTAGTCAATTTTACAAAGGGACACGTGGAAACACTAGGATGAGGTGCATTTTAATGTCCCCATTGTACCTATTTTCGCAAAACTGAAGGGAAAATAGGGAGAAAAACATTCACCTCACCCCCTCTCTTCATTCTACAACACTATAAAATCAAACACTTAGTCATTTTTTGCTCAAACCCACCACATGCTCCTCGCGCTGCCAAAATTTCTATCGAATCTCCCTAAAAAAAAATTGTGCTCTACCCATTGCTGAATATTTTCCATGATCTAAAGAAGTGAAAATAAGGAAAAACTCAAGATAAACTAGATTTGTGAAGAACAAGAATAAGATCTCTCACCAGAAAACATCAAAGTCTGTGAAGAATATTTATTCATATCTAAAAACCGGTGAGTGGATTGATGTTTTATTTTTTGAAATATTCAAGTTTCCTATGCACCACGAATCTACCAAATAAATCTCTTACACACATGGTATGTATTTGTTTTAGCAAAAACCCCAGGTTTCTCACGACAAAAAAATGTAAATTTAAAATCTATCAATCTAGCAACCGGTTGGACTTAAAATTTTGGAAGTGCATTATAGATTAAAAAAACCATATCAAAAAAAAAATTCTTCACAAAATTATCCCCATAAACTTCTTGCCAAAAATAGTAATCCTTCCTACATAGGCACTTGTTAGTTTTGGTATGTCATCACCGAAGGTAGATGCGGAAAAGACAATGTGCACCAAGGACGCCTAGAAAGTCAGAATGAGAGGTCAAGAGAAAGAAAAGGTGAAATCGTCACCTAATAACAATATTATGTTTTCTACATGGGAAATTGATATTATTATTAATTCATATTAAATAGAATTCTAAGCGGAAGTAGTGTAGACATGGGTAATCCACAAAGCTAATTTCACTTGTTGGATCCGAAAAGGGTGGAAATTCCCACTTACTAAAAACTCTAATCCCCCTTTTCCAAGTGCAGTAAGGTATATCTAGGAGCCATGTATACTCATCATTGTTCATTGATGTGTATGGGGTGAGTACATAATTCCAAGGGAAATTCTGCCAATAGAACGTCACCATGTCATAAAGGACCATCACAAAAATTTCCCATAGGTCATCTGGAATCCACCTCAGGAAATATTAATATAGTATTTTGACACTGCATTTTATGGTCCAATTTGTCTATATATCACGTACAAATATGATTTTTTGATCATCATCATCAATCTGTTCATGGTTTGCTTCATTAGAATATTTCAAACCAACATAGCAGTATTGCAAAGGGTCATGCCAGTGTTATTTTAAATCTCCATCTCCTTCTAGAGCAGAGCATCAATGAGCAATGCCGATGATAATCAAGGTAATATTTCAACATTGTTTCTAAAACACTCAATGGTGTTCATGTATCATAAAACATGGTAGATTGTGATCATTTGGAAAGGTGCAAAAGTTCATTATTTCAAGAGTCTCAAAAGGAAAAAAATTCAAGGAAAATGTGCCCATTCCATAGGATTCTCATTAGAGTGTTTTAATTTGTAAAGTTTTTCAACAAGGAAGTTGCTTCATCAGAAACATCATTCCCTTCTCTTCTTATCTTTCATCCTCTCTCCTTTCTCTATCCTTTCTAATTCTATGTTGGGCTTCATCATTGTATTTTTTCCTATTCACTTAAGTGGCCTATTTTAAAATTGTGACAGTGTTATCTCAAAACTATAAGAGAAATACTTAATTTTGGAAAATGAAAGGTCACAAGTGGAATATGAATGTGAATATTCATGTGAGGGGAGATGAGAGTTCAATTCAAATTTCTATAAATTGGGATGCTTTCTCCATTCCAAAGGATCTTGATTTTGAATCATTTCCACTTTGTAGAAATTGTGGATTGTAGTTGTTCAACTTTTTGTCAATGCACAAGAAATAAATTCTAAGTTTCTTCTATTTCCATTTCTCATATGTACTCCTATTTATATCATTATACAACTATGTGAATGTCAATAAATAATAAAAGAGTGTGTGTTTTTTCTTGATGAGGAGATAAATAAGACCTTGTGCTCATAGTCTCATATTGTCTTTATGTCTGTAGCAGGGTTGTTATTCTTCTATGTTGAATGTTTGAACTACTCTAGTTACTGAGTGTGAACTCTGTAATTGTCTTACTCACGGTAATGAATTTCCTTTCCTAATTTCTCTCCTGCTCCCTACATCACTGTAATTTCCTCCCTTGTATCCCCCATACAAGAATCTTGTCACAGGTTCAGTGGAGTGTCCCATGTGTGATCCCGGACCCTTTTGAAAAACCCACAATAGTAGATAGGATTATATTAATTGTGATTCAATAATGGGAATTGTATTATTCAATGCAGAGGTGCGTAGCCCCGTGAACAGTGGTGGATACACCTTATTTTCCATATCGATAAATTTTGTAACCAACACATGGGCATGTTTAGGATAGTGCATACATTAACTAACTCAACTCAATCAACATTCATTAGTGGGGGGTTTGAAGGTATAATTTCTACAACCTAGTTTTTTCTAATAAATTAAAAAATTCAAACCTCACAAGCTCCTATAACGACAACGACGCAAAATTTGGTGGTGCAAATCAACTTGCACCAATTAATATGTTGAGATCAAATAAAATTAATTTAATTATCAAACCAGGGAGAGTAGAATTGAAATATTTCTGGTGTTGTATGCAAAATTACAATTATTTAAGAGGCTGGAAAGGAAATAACTGTCACATAACAATGATGAAAGTAAATTAAAAATCAAACTAGAAAATGAACTAGTGCTAATTAGTTTTGCTAAAACAAAGTTGCAGATTTAGAAAGAAAATTTCTCTTAAGTAAACATGCATGAAATAAAGCAATGGAGGGGATTTATCAAACCTCAAGTGGGCCCTAACTTGGGTGCTAACCCCTTCCTAACTCGGCAACTAGAAAGGAGATATCAAAACTTAGATATTTATTTATTCGCATAATCAATACATCAAGGAACAAAAGAGTAATATCCAAATATGAATTTTACTCATTTACAACTCTTGTCTATCACTATTTTTCTCTCCCCTTACAACAAGGAACCAACCCTTTCCTTTGTACCTTCATTTATAGCACGGCGTGAGAAGAAGAGTACAATAAGGAGTTTCCAACAAAACAAGTGAGAGAGCTTCAACATAATAGTGAGAGATTCAACACATGTTATGGAACTCATAACAAGTGTTCAACTAATAAACACAAAAATGTGAAACTAATCAAATGAGTTATTTATAACAAGTGTTCAACGTAATAAATCAGTTCTCCACTAGTTTGTATCAATAACCAAATCAAATAATGATTTGTTTCCTAGTTTTCCATGTTTATGTTGTAACTGCTTCTCCAATGATGTATACAAACTCCATTACTTCATGTTTAAAAATGTATTCATAAATGTAGGATCTTTGTCTGTGAATGATTTTCTGTTGGCTGTGGTGAGTTGTTACAGATAGGTTCTTTTGTTGCAGTCGATTTGCTGTGGATAGGCTCCTTCACTAAATGTGAAAAATTACTTACAACAAAGGGAAAAATCAACACAAATAAAATCATCCAAATAAATTATTGGGATAACAAGAATAAATGCACACGTAATATCAAAAAATAAATAAAACTAGGTATAACTATATTAATTAGTCATTATGCCACAAGTTCATGGTTGTGATGGTAATGTTCAACAATGTTTTTTGGAAATACATAGACATGGTTTACAATAACCTTCTCAAAATACACAAGATGAGTTATTATAAAATCAATTTATACAACTCATCACTACTGTTGACCTACCACTACTAGTCATTACATTCTTGGATCATGATTATTACATGATTCTATTGATACTAATGTCTTCAACAATATTATGGTCTATCCATCGGAAATTAGCAATGAATGCTCTTTGGCACTTCTTTTTCATATTAAATGTCCCACTTCTGTAATCACATTTGTAGTTCCTAATTCTTATGGCCATGTCATTCTTCCTATTATTGTTGGGTATCTTACACTTTTAACGCCATTCCTTGTTACCTCTAAAATCGTCAGCTGTGACATGCTCTTAGGTCTTTATTAGCTCTACACTACACAAGCTATCCCTTCCATGCATCACTTATTTCTCAAATTCATCCATAAAAACCAAGTTTCATCATCAAAGGTATTCCAATGCGTACACCATTTCCTCAGTCCATGCTTGTTGATATCTATGCATAAGTCATGGAATTTAGCTCTCATATACCTCTCAAGTCTTAAGCTACTTCTACACCTAGTTCTCCTATTGCACACGGCCTACATCACTACCTTGTCATCCTCATTGGTCCATTGGTCCATCTCATCGGTATAAGTCCCCTACTCAGGAAATCACTTCTCTCTCATGTTCTCCACCTTCTTCTCCACATTGGTCTCATGCACATGCACATAGTTATTCTCCTACATCACCAATCCTATATCATGGTCACACACCTTTATCTCCTCAGATATCAGGTGGGTGGCCCTCACCCTTCAGTATCGTCATATAGTCTCATATCCATCACTCACTTGGGGGGAATCAAACTTTTTCCCCCTTCCATCACTATCAGTTGTCTCTAATACTACACTTTATGCTTTCTTCTTCATGTCTAATCTATCTAAGCGTCCCAACACTCTCTAATACACACATTATACCATCACTACCCGACGACACACTCTAGTGCTAAAGTTCACACTCGATTGTTGAGGTTAAAATTCTTAAATGAACTTCACATCATCTAGGATTCATGCTCTGTACTTCATTATACATATTTTCTAGTATCTACTCTCATGCAACACATTCATTTCTCAATGATGCACTCTTTTTCTATGGTTCATTCTTCACTTTTGAAAAGGCATTTCTAAATTATCATCATCTCATACACATACATTACGGGAAACCCTACTCCTATCACGTGCACACCTTGCGTATCACACCATCATACTCACATAAAATTTTCATATAGTGGTTACATTTACTCATTTTAGCTTATTCTACTCGCATATTGCACTTTGCTTACTATGCTAGATAGATTCTTAGTATCTCATTATATTTTCCTATATATACATATGCATTCACTTAGTATCTTAAGGTGAATGTAGGACCTATTATAGTTCCATACATGATGCAAGATGCTTGACATAGATTTTTATCAATCTCACAGAGGTTCCTAGGGGAATCTACATTTGCTAGTTCATTATACTTTACACATCACAAGTTCTATCATTACAATACTTACTAGTTCTAGTATGTATCACTATACTTATCACTTATTTATACATGATTTTACATATTATTTATCTTTCTAACATATCAATGGGTGTTTCATGTGTACCATTTTCCTTGTAAGATATAACAACCATGGCTATCTGTCACTTCTTGTTTCCTAGAGTTTGATATTATTTTTGGGCTATGACCTATATCCAGTTTGATCATTGTAAGATTTTTACCTCTTTAGAACTAATTATCTTGTGACATTGTGAGTGATTTTCCATGCTTGAAACCTATTTTTCAAGGTCCATATCATCTTCCTAGTTTGTTTTTATATTATCTTCTATTTCATGCTATCTCATTTTTACTAACTCTAGTTACTATACTTTCTTGTTTGCATGTGCCTTGGTTTCTACCATGCACATCCCTTACCCCTACATGTATACACTTTTGATATTCATATCAATATCAGGTCCTCTCCTTTGAACCACATTATCCTATAGTCATTGTATGCACCCTAAATGAGGGAGGAATCTATTTGATGAAAAAATCACCCATACATCATCTCATAGCTTTAGCACATATAAGTACATTACAAAAATGATAAAGGAACATAGTTACATATTTCCCCAAAAATAGACTTGGGTCCAAAATGCAGAGCAAACAATAACACCTAGAAATGGACAGTAGCATAGGCACTTGTGTTCCCCATGGGTGCTTCTTTCATGGGGAAAAAAACATTCATTTTTTTAGTTCAACATAGTTTAAATATGTTTTTTAGATCAGTTATCCAGTACAAGCAACTAGCCTCTAGTTACAGAATTCAATTACACTTCAATTAAAATCGGAAAAAATTGGAACAAATCAAAATAATTGGAAAAAATTAGAAGAATTAGAATAAATTGGGGATGTGCCGTCTGCAGTGGAGATTATTTAGGAAGTGGTACAGAAGGAGAGGAAAGATAAACCTCTCTCTCCAATACTCTTCTCTTGGCGTGAGATCCCCCAAAAAAAATTCTCTTGGTGTGAGATCTCCCTAAAATCTCGGTCTTGGCATGAGATCGCCCAAAACCCTCACCAATGGAATTCAAATCCAACAACTCCTAGCAATAAATATTTATATCTCGTAATCTCTTACATATCAGGTGCAAAATTTCCTTTTACATACTTTTACACTCTTTACTTACTTAAATACATGCATTTCTTTTATTTTTCATATAGAAAACTTTGAATACTTTCTTTCTCTTCTTTTACAATTTTTTTCCTTAATACACTACAGGAAGTAACTCACATCAACAAGTGCAATCTCCAACAACACGCTACTATGGATACACTTCACCCCTAGGGTCTACTTCCCTTTCCTAGTTTCCACACTTCATATTAGGATCACTTTACACTGCACTTGTCCACTCGGAATGCTATTAGTAAAAATTTTCTCTACATGATTACATAATATGCATATTGTATCCACTTTATGCTATCGATCATTCACTCAACAACATAAAGTGGGGGAAAGTATAGACACAAAATCACGCAGTTGGGTACATTTCTAGGTCCTAAAGCATACTGATGTATACATGACTCCTAAGACAGAAGACTAGTGGTTGAAAACCCTTTTTTCCTCTTTACTTTATCTTTTGTATTATTTATGGTCTTACACATCTTATAACATTGTTAAAACTTAACTTATTTATCTTGAATGGCCTTAGCCACTAATGCACAGTTAGGACCCTAGTGCCTAGGTGCTCTAATATCTCCTAGGCTCTCCTAACCCTTCCTCCCCTTTTCTTACTCTTTTGAGTCACTTTTAGTATTTGTACATATTTTATACTTTTGGGTTGGCCTTTCAATTGTCTTACAAAATTCAAACAAGGGAATCATTATATATATATATATATATATATATATACACACACACACACATAGTTGTAGATCTCAAATAAGGGGCCAAGTACTAAGCATTACATACTATCACCTAATCTTGCATCCAAAGGCATAAGAGCTTTACAAAACATCCATCTAGCATAATCAATCAAGGGAAAAGGGATGCATCACTCTACATACACAACATAAGAGGGGAAGTCTTTTCTATTTCATCCCACACATTCTATACATTTTCTATATTCTAGATCTAGCTTGGTATCATTTGCAACTCACACAAGGACATCCTACAACATCATTACATACACATACACATAGAACTACATGGAGTCTCAAATGTAGTGCAATTTTTGGTACTAAGTTCAATCTTCAGGTGACCATCGGGGTCTGTTCGACTCCACATACTACATCTTTATTTTTGGGATTTGATATGGTTTGTGGGTATGTGTGGCTAGACAAGTGTTTTGTAGGTTACAAGTATAATTGGAAACATTTAAGCGAGATAAGAGAGACAAATAGAGATAAAAAAAAGAAGCTCTTATTGCACAAAATATATGAGAACCTGAGCATCTGGGTGGAAACTAACACTCATAACTAGTCACAAGTTCCCAGGCACTCCTATCCTCCTATGGGAGCTTTTGGCCTACACAGTTCTAAGTCTTAGAAATTCTAATGAGCCTTGATGATGTTGCTTCGAGTCTGTTCCAGATAGTCACATGCCTAGACAATCTAAAACTTTTGCTAAATCAGCTAATTCATCTCCTCTCCCTCTCTTTCTTAGGGTTTCATATTATATCTTGGTTGTTACTTGACCATTGACTGTATTTTGTCAGTTGTATATCATTCATTACATTAGTTACTATGAAATTAGATTTAATTCAATTTATATTAAATCAACTGCAGTAGTAACATGAACCCTTTCCATCAGTTCCCATAGTTACTATTAATCTATAGTGGAAAGATCTCGTGAGAGTAAAAGGGAAAAACTAAAGAAGAAGAAAATGTTTTCATAAAGTGCAATCAACAAGAGGAAAAATATTATTATGAAAAAAGTGAAAAGGGGAAAGTTAGAGATGAAATTATAGCTTTTCTAAATTTTATCTCAAAATGATCCCCTTTTTAGTAGAGTATGAATCATATAAATGTGCATATTTGACTTAATGTTCATACGTATGCATATTAAATTGTAATTTTTGTATTTAATTTTTCTTTTATTTATCTTTGTATTTATATTCAAGTCATAATGTGGTGAGATGAGGCTATCATATTATAATTTTAATGTCTAAAGTAGAGGTTTGGAATGGAGCTCATGGTTTTCAATCTACAAGGAACCTAAGAAAAAATGTGGCAATAAAATGATGTCCCACATGTAAGGGAAAATATAAAATCAAAATTGCAAGATTGAAGATAATCCCAAGGATATCAATTCACATTAATCCTATAAAAGACTTGTAACTAGGTGAATCCATGCATAATTACCAATAACAATATAATATCCAAATCACTAAAAAATGCTCACAAAATAATTTCCATAACATCTATGTCAATGACCATGATAAGTAAACATGCCAAGTAGATACACAAAAATGTTCCTAATGGTTTCCGCTCTCTACATATGTGAATAATATGAAATCACACAATCGGGAGAATCATGGAACTCAAAAATAGGTTATTTATGGTCGTATTTCCATGTTAAGCCCAACCCGGAGATAAAATGGCTCAAGGATTTATGAATTCACTACCATTTGGAACATTTGGAAATATTCCATAATTCCACAAAACAACCAAAATATTGAATCCTATATAAAACTAAACAAAACATTTATCATTCATGTCCGTAAGACATTTTTGGAACATTGAGTTGATTCTGTTGTTCCTTCCCAACTCTAAGACCTCAACATGCATCTTATTCTAAATTTTCCGCTTGGAGGTGACAAATTGGATCTAGTCTTAAAGCTCATTTATGCCTCATATGGTTGTCATACCTCATGGAATGGACATTATAAATGTTGTAGTAATTTAGGAGAGCATATATGATGATTTAGAGAATACTTTTACTCAACTATCTGAGTTCCGTTTATGGACTACTTCAGAACTAATTATATTGGTGGTTGTTCGTCACGATCCTAAAAAGAGAATCACAACTTTGGTTAAGGCTTTTGGGATTTGTGGAAAATATTATGTTGATATGGAGAGCAAGAGAAATGATGACATGTTTACTAGTGCTCATTATAGTTAGTTGGGAAATGCCCACTTGAGCCACTCAAGTAAGCCATAGAGCCCTTTTGTCAAGCTATAGTTTGTTTACATTGTGAATGCCTCCGGGGGGAAGGAAAAGGTGAATCCCTTTGGTTATGAGAAATCATGGGAAATATTGTATGGAGATATCATTCTAATGTTGGACCATGAATCATATAGTAGAATTTTAAATACTAAAATTGTCTTCCTACAATTTTGATAACATGAATGTTTTGTGTTCTCTTATTATGAGAAAACTCAATACACTTCACCACTCATCTTCGAACTTAAAGAGTTTATCTAAATGTAGAAAATAAAGTTCAAAGCCAAAAATTATAAAAGCATTTTACATCCAATGCTAACAAATATATTTCTAACAAGTTAAAACAATTAAAATATTTTTAATTGTATATCATTAAAAGTTAAAATATTTTTAAGGGTATACCGTCGCACGCACGTATAGAAAAAAGAGGGCTTCCATCAAATTAAGTCTAGAGTCATAAGTAATGGCATTGACTTACTCGTCACCCTCCGCGTATAAAATATCACGAACAGACCTTAACGTCTGTACAATGGAATGTGGCTTCATTCCACACGGCAGGACGACTTGAACACACCATATTTTCAAACACGGAGAAAATGTTTGGGTAATTCCCTGCTCATTTCCCTTCCAATTCGCCCTTGCCACTATAAGAATCGCTTCAATGGTTGCAGTGAATAATAATATTAGCAACGCTTCCCTGCCATTCAATAATTTTAGTCCTAAAGAAGCGGAAAATGTGTTTTCCCGAGCACTGTGATAATCACTATGTTCCTGAAGAGTTGAAGGACTCTGGATGGGAAACTTTCATGATCGTCGCAGCAATAGGGTCTATATTGAGCGTGTCTATAATTACTCTTGTTGTTTACTACGTCTATTTTCGTTGGTATTCCAGTATAACTACCCTTAGACAAGCCGAGCTGCTTCGTCGACGGAGGTTCGGAATCTCAAGAGCTCGTCAACTGTCTCGGCGAGGAGGAGACGACAATTTATTGACGTCGCGCAGAGAGGGATTGGGGAGGTCCATTGTGGATGCTCTCCCTGTTTTTGTCTACAAGCCTGACTGTTTCGATAACGGTTTGCGTTGCGCCGTTTGCCTGTGCGAATTCGAGGAGAACGACAAGGCCAGAATGCTGCCCAGCTGCAATCACTGGTTTCACGTAGATTGTATTGATATGTGGTTTTATTCGCATTCAACGTGCCCCCTTTGCCGAGCCAGGGTTGAGAAGGCCCAATTGTCTGATCGCAGAGAAGTGGAATCTGGTCGCAGAGAAGTGGAAGTTTCAGTTATGGGAGAAAAACCAGATGACAGGGAATTGTTAAATAGTTCGAACGATTCAGCTGCAGAGAATCGACATAACGAATGTGTTGATAATGGTGATCGGAGTGGGCGTATGAGGATGGAAGAGGAAGATGGACCTCATGTTGCCATCGCCATACCCACCAGCGAAAAGTAGCACCATCCGTCAAATCGAAAATCTTACCTTTCATTACATAAAGTAGTACTCTGGTTTGGTGTTTTGGTGTGGACTTACATTTACAAGTTAATTGAACCGAGTATATTAAATCTCCTCATCAGTTTTTATTAAAGAATTTATCCATCTTTACTATAATCAACATATTATTTGTTGGTCATGGAGATTTGATATGTCATTCTTTTGGTATCTATCATTTACATACAAATGTTATTATGATTATGTTATGGAGGCAACGAAAAATTGTGACATTTTGTTAGTAATATCTACATCGCCAATAAAAATGGAATCGGGCAAGTTAGTTTATTGACCACCGCGCTCTTGACATCATAATAACCTATCTTTCACGCACTTTCGCATAAGTTATATTGACCATGCAAAAAGTGTTTTTCGTTACACCACCGTTAGTTTTGACAGAAAAGGTAACAACTGTCGGTGTGTGTGACTTGCCTTGTCATCATAGGGGTCTCGTCCACATCATGTGGTGAGTCATCTCGCCTTGCGAGTTCATAGGTCTTAGGAGTTATATGAAAAGTGTCAGATTCCATCATAGAATTCGTCATTGTCATATGCATCAGTGGCGTCATATGAGTTACATTCGTTATTTGGAATCGTAACTCCTTTTTCCCTCTTACAAGGAATGATTGTCCAGGCACGTGGGTTACACATCACTCCTATACATACCCTCATTTCTTGATCTATGAGAATGAATAGACCTATTTTTCTATTTACATGATTTTCCATTGTTCGAATCTTGTTGATTATGTTGGAGCTAACACATTACCGTTGAAGTGCAACTTCATCATGGTGCACAGTCTCCATATTGATTCTCACGAACATTCTTTCACAATATTAGAGTTTTGAATTTCGCTAAATGTGCACTCGTAATTTTGAGTTGCTGATTACTTCCGGTTTTGTTCTTTTCATTTCTTGTGCAATATTTTCATTGGTTTTATTGTAATCGTGTTAACTGGTGTTTAAAGGATGTTCTTGGAGTTTGTGATTTTTGGGATTTGTGCATGTGAGCAGGTTTGCTTTATTCATCGTCGTATTTCACTGGTTGCGGTCTCATATCGGTGGGAAAAAACTTCTTTAGAGATTGTTCATTCTTGTTCTTATCAGATTTTTAAATAAATGTTAAATTTTTTATAAAAAAATTATTTTTTTGGCCTATTTTGGCCTTCCTCCTGCTTGGTTTGTGTTTTTTTTATCCTTTCTGTTAGCTCTCCTTTGAAGTATTTTCCTTGTTGTTTTCACCTAGCCGAGCTCTCCTTTTCCTAAGACCGAGCCATTTGTTCTAGCTCAGTGAGTTGTTTTTGGCTCGTCCGAGTTTCCTTTTTAGGGCCAAGTTGCATTGTCGTTTGTTAACCTACGGTTGGGTTTTGCATTGCTCATCGAGCTACTTTGTGCATGCAGTCAGGTCTACCCTGGTTGCATCAATTTCTGGCCTTGGCTTGATTTGTATGCATTGGTTGTTGATCCAATTTTTAGTTTAAGCTGCCTATGTGTTTTACTTAAACCCCAACTCTATCTTGTGTGCGAGCCCCTCAAGTCAAGTTGGTTCCTTTTCTGCGTTGGGTCATTCAGTTTTGGTCTAGATTGAGCTCGCATCCCTCCACCTTGTCTTATATATCTTTAGATTAGTTTAATTAATTAGTCATATTTAACATTTATAATAACATTTTTAAAGTCCCTTTTCGCTTTAAAATTAGCTAAATTGGACATTTCCCAAAGTCATTTTAAAGTGTTATTAGCTATTTTTCCATAATCGCGTGTCGGAGTGTCATGAAACATTTCTAGTTGTTTTTTGCCTTTTGAGAGCCTTCGCTGCATCCTAGAGATCATCTAGACTCATTTCGAGTCGTCTTGAGAAATGAAATAACCCTTATTATGGCTTGCGGACTAGTGAGTGTGTCCACCATAGTCTTCCAGAAAGGGGGTTTTTGCTACAATGTGAGACACTTTTTCTCGCACAAAACTATATTTCTCACCCATTTTCTTACTTTTTATCATTTCATGCTTGCTTATGGTGTCGAGTTACTGCGATCAACGAACCTTAATTGTGGTGTACCCTCTTGCACCTTATTACGTTGATTGCAAGGTGATTAACTGACTAGTTCTCGATGCACAGTCGCATTTTATTGTAATCAACGTAGTAACATATAAAGTTTCAAACTCGAAAAGGGTGTTCATATTGTCCTGAGGTGGTTGTGTTTCTCTCTCTTTCTTTCTGCATTCCTTTTTTATCTCTCTTCACTATGGATGCATCTAAACTACTTTTTCTCACACCTTTCAATTTCTTCGAATGGATATCTAAAATTACTATGATTCTATGCAGTGAAGGTTTATTCCATGTTTCCATGGGGGTAAAGACTGAACTTGATGATGAACCTAAAAAATTTAAGTAGTGCAATCGTTGTGATGAATCCTTAGGTCTTCTCTATATGTCCATATCTCCCGAATTACTATTCCACATTGAAACTTCTTCAACACCCGATAAAGCATGGAAAAAACTCAACGAGATGTTTAGGAAGCAAGATGACATCAGAGTGCATAAGTTAGAAAAATAAATACTAGGGTTAAACCCTAGTGAATTGGAAAAGCTACATGCCTTATTATCAAAGTTTTTCCACACTAGATTTCTTCTAAAGGAATATAAAGTGGAGAAGAAAGACTCTCATTTGATCTTTTCCATTCTTTCTAAGTAAGGACCCAAATACTTTGTCTTCATTTCAACACTCCACACCATGAAATCTGCCTTGGGCAATGTTTGGAAAATTCCCTCATTGGACAGTTTTTCATCCCAACTCATTCGAGAAGAGGACAAAATCATTCAAATGGGGACTCTAAAATCTAAGTCACATGCCCTTGTGGAAAATAAGGGAAAGAAAACTGAAAATAAGAAAGAGAAAAAGGATCAACCTAAGAAGGAAAACAAGAGAAACCAAGCCCAAGCCAATCCTAACATGAATGCTTTGACTTCTGAGCATAAAGTGAAGAAAGAAAAGTGTAAGTGTTCCTATTGCAAGAAGACTTGTCATGAAGAGTGTCAGTGTATGCAGAAAAATATTGATCACATAACGCATTTAATTTCTCAAGAAGAATAAAATAATTTTTCCTAACTCCATTAAAAAAATTTCTTAGAAGGGTGAGTCTTCCAAAGAAAAGGAGTCTAAATCTGAGAAGAAGAAAGGAAAGGATCTTGTAGCAAGATCAAGTTCTTCATCGACGTGGATTATCAATTTTGGTTCCTCACACCACATGGATTCTTCATCTGTTGATTTCTCCTTGTCCCAAAACACGTTGGATGATGATAGTACATTTTTGATTTCATGTAGTCGATTGGTATAGATTGAGGGTGGAACATTTTACCAAGTGTTGAGTGTTCCCAATCTCTCTACCAATCTGCTATAGGTTTACCAAATCACTCACCTTATTTACGGAATGCGGGTGGAATTTGATTATAACTCGGTGATAATTAATGAGCCTAACTCTGACTACCTCGTGGCTGAGTGAAAATCAGATCACCGTTCATGGTTGTATACGTTTTCCCACTTTACTTCTAATTTGATACCCACCACCTTACTCACTCATGCAAATGAGGTTAGTATGCTATGGCATGAGTATTTTGTCCATTTAAATTATCATTAACTTGAAAAATTGAGCTAAAAGGAAATATTCAATGGCTTATCCCGCATCAAATTTTCTAAGGGTCTTTGTGACGGTTTTTCCCTCAGGAATCACTCTAAGATATTTTTTGATAAAGGAAAAGCCTTGAGAGCTACTCGTCTCTTAGATCTTGTTCATAGTGACATTTCCTGCACATTCCCATCTCCTTCATTTACTATATCTCTATATATACTAATCTTCATTGATTATTTTTCACGATACACTTGGGTGTATTTTCTTAAGCCTAAGTCTAAAGTTTTTGAGCATTTTTAGGAATTTATGGAACTTGCTGACAAAAAAGGAGAACGGTCTATCAAGGTTCTTCAAACTGGAAATGGAGGTGAGTATGTGAGCAATAGGTTTAAATATTTCTATAACTCTGAATGGATTTCTTTGCAACGTATAGTTACTTACAACCCTTTGCAAAATGGAGTTGTAGAAAGAAAGAACCAAATGCTTAAGGAGATGGCTACTTGTATGGCTCATTCGAAATCCCTTCCTTTGCACTATTGGGTGGAAGCAGTGAACTATACATGTTACTTATAGAAATGTGTTCCACACAAGGCTGTAAGAGGAATGACACCCTTTGAAACCTAGTTTATACACAAGCCTGATGTAGAGTACTTTCATGTCTTTGGATCCAATGTTATGGCCTGGATTCCTAAAAAGAAACGTAAATCTTTGGAACCACAATCCAAACCTTGTATCTTTGTAGGGTATCCTAATGGCATGAAGGGGTGTAGAATTTTGAACCCTGTAACCCATTAGATTTATATTGAGAGAAGTGTTAAGTTTGATGAGTCATCTTTAAATTCTACTTCTCCACCCTTTGAGGTTCTTTTGCCCATTGATTCAGATTCTAACTCATTAGATGGCAAGGTTGTTGAGTGTGTTCCTTCTCTTAATCCTCCTGCTCCTTCCAACCCTCATACTTTAGATTCTTCTAATTTTGATAGTAGTGATGATGAAGACTATGTCCCTTCTCACTTGATTCAAGAATCATTTTACTCTGACCTTGATCCTCTCAGTCCTCTTTGGGCTAGGAAAAATTTTCACAGTGCCAAAGATTTAGTTGGAGATACTTCAGATGAGATACCTAATCACTTGAAGTTTATTGGATCCCACTCCTTCTTTGCCTCTGCTTCTGATCCTTAGTCTTTCCGGGAGAATTCTAAGATTCATGAGTGTGATTTTTCGATGGATGAGGAGTATTCCTCACTCATGAAGAACAATACTTAAGATCTCACCCCTCTTCTGAAAGGAAGAAAAAATGTTCGGTGTAATTGGGTGTACCAGAAAAGGTATGGCGTTGATGGATAAGTTGAGAAGTATAAAGTGTGACTTGTAGCTAAGGGTTTCTCCCAGGGATCTAGGATTGATTACTCAAAATCCTTTTCTCTGGTTGTGAAGATGAATTCCATTTGACTAACCCTCACCAGCGCTGCTACTAATAAATGAGAAGTCCACCAACTGGACATCAAGAGTGTCTTCCATCATGGGGACCTAGAGGAAGATATATACATGGAACAACATTTGAGTTATGTTCATGATTCCTTCGTCATTTGTAAGTTAAAGAAGTATCTTTACGGCCTTAAAAAATCCCCTTGGATTGGTATGCTGATATGGAATCCTTTCAACTTGCATCAAGGTTCACTCAATGTCACTCTAACTCAAATGTTTATATTTTGTTGTAGTATGAATCCATGCTTATTCTTGTTCTATTTTTGAGGATTTATTGATCACGAAAAACTCTTCCTCTATCATTTATTCTTTGAAGATCTCATTGGCCAAAAATTTCTCTATGTTTGAATTAGGATTGCTTCATTTCTTTCTTAGGATCCACATTTAACAATCTGACTCGGGAATTATGATTTTATAGCCAAAGTACTCTCTTAATTTTCTTTCTCAGTTTCACATGTACAATGGCAAGTACTCTCCTACTGCTTTCCTTTCTGGGGTAAACTTGGTTTATGATTTCTCTACTCCCTTGGTTGATGGTACCCTTTATGGATAGTTGATTAGGATCTTCATTTACCTAAATTATACTCAACCACATCTATCATATGTTGTTGGGATCATGTCTAGATTTATGCAGGAGCCTCATGAGTTACATTAGAAAGAATTGAAGTGGATCCTTAATTATGTTTTTGACAACCAAAAAGACAACATTCATTATTTAAGAGGGAAAAATATTGACTTGGTTGGATATACAGACTCTGATTGAGCCAATGACTTAGATCATACAAAAATCTACCTCAAGATACAATTTTTCTCTTAGTAAGGGTCCTGTTCATTTGTCTAGCAAGAATCAGAATGTCATTTCCATATTAGCTACAGAGGAAACATTTCGATAAGCAGTTAATGCTGTCATAGAAGTTATTTGGTTATAGGGTATCTTGACAGAGTTTGGCATCCACTTTTAGTGGCCTATTATTATCTACTATGACAACATGAGCACCATCTCAATTTTTTGAAATATGGTTCAACATCAATGGATAAAGTGTTGGTGTGTGTGACATGCCTTGTCATCATTCACATCACCTCGTGATTCATCTCACCTTGCGAGAGTCATAGGTCTTAGGAAGTCAAATGACAAGTGTCAGATTCTATCATAGAATCTGTCATTGTCATTTGCGTCAGTGCGTCATAGGAGTTACATTCCTTATTTAGAATTGTAACTCCTCCTTTAGTAGTGTCATATGTGTCAATGGCATCATTGATACTCTTTCCTTGTTTAGGCATGGGGGTTACACAACACCCCTATTTGTACTTCCTTTTTTTGATCTATGAGCATGAGCAAACCTGTTTTCTTACTTGCATTTTCATTCCATTGATTCAAATCTTGCTTATTGCATTGGAGCTTGACATTACCATTGGAGTGCAACTTCATTGTGGTGCATTGCTTTTGATATCGGTTCTCGCAAATCCATCTTTCATGGTATTAGAGCTACTTTCAGTAAAACGTGTACTCCTCATTTATGAAGGTGTTTATTACTTCTGGTTTCTTCTTATTTCCATGTGCAAGTTTTATTTGATTATTTTGGAATTGTATTGCTCACCTCATATTGAGGTTTCAACAGTTGCAATTTTGAGGTATTTTGGCTAGTTTTTTTATCATATTGCTGAGTTCATGATTTCTTATATTCTCATGAGCTCATTTTTTTGCTTTGACATGGACCTATGGTTCATTACTATCTCGAGATTTCCATTGGACTCAGTGTCACTCCCTTGACCATTCAGGTTCTTCTACAGAGTTTCTCATTGGCTTTACACGGGTTTGCTTTGTCTGCATGTCTTTGTGGCTTATTCCAACCCTGCATTGTATAACCCTCTGTGCTAAAACTCATGTTGTTGTGACATTTCTCTTTACATCCAACTCATCTGGACATGTCATGGTCTTTACTTTTCCGTTTGTGTGATCCTATCTTTGAGGATTTCTTACAAGCCCTCCTCGCAGCATTTGACCCCTGCTAGTTCTGCTCATCATTTTGTTTTTCCTTATTCTAGGTGTTTTGGTGATCCTTGACTGTATGCTCGTGGTCTAGAATTGCTCACTGCTCATTCTACTTTCCTTTGTTCCCTTCAATGCTGGATTCTCCCATCTACAGACTCGGCTCAGCTCACGGAACCTGGTCTCGCATCCCCTTTCCATTGGTTCATTCCAGTTGTCCTCGGAATCTCGCTGACATGCTTGGCTCGTTCAACGACCCCAATAACCATTATACTCTTGCTGTGCATTTACTCAGACACGTCTCTATGGCTTCATTGTCTTCCAGACTCAGAACTCGTGGCTGTTCGGTGGTTACAAAGACATCTTTACCTTTGCACAGTCATTTCCAGCACCTGTCGTTACCATTCTTCCCTGAGCTCTATCTATGCATGGTGGTTACAATCAGCACATGGCCTCGACCCTATCTCAGAAATCATTCACCAACTTGTACGTGGCTTCACTCCAGTCAACTCTGAGGGTATGCATTAAAAATAACTCAGGTTTCATTCAACTATCACAAATTACACTTGTCCACACAGTGGTTCTCCAAGCTCGGTCAACGTGGGCCCCTTATCCATCCGCTAAAATTGATTATTGGTAAATCAAATCTCTCCTTTTAAATATTTTAAGGTGTAAAATTTTTAATTGGCATTGTAAAACCTTTTTTCTAGGGTATTTTTGCTTGTTTTAATAACCTTTCTTCGAGTGATGAAGATGGAGGGTGAGGTCCGGGGTTAGTAGGAGGCTAATCCCCCCTTGCAATTAAAACAAACCCTATTTAAAATTCAATGCCATTTCCAATGAGCATACATATGACACCCTTTGCATGCATTTAGGGAACTTTTTAAATCCATTTGCAGGCTTATTAGCATTTTTCCATTAGTTGCGGGAATTGTTTTTTGCTATAACATTTGACTCGTTGCTCGGTTTTGAGCACTTCTTTAGTCAAAGTTGCATTTTTTTGCACTCTAGTTGATGGGATTATCAATTTTTGTAAACACACTATTTTATAAATTGCCACATTTTGGGGGGTGTCTTTTTATTGCTTAATTCAGCTCATCTTGAGCTTTGTTCTATCCCTTTTATTGCTTGTGGACTTGTGAGTGCGTCTGCCACAATCTTACGGAAAAGGGATTCTTTTGTGCAATGTGAGACACTGTTTCTCACAAATCCCTCTCTTCCCCTTCTTATTTTCTCTCATTCTTGTGCTTTCTTGCGGTGTCGATTTGCTATGCCCAACGAACCTTGATTGTTGTCTCCACTATTGCGTGTTATTACGCTGATTGTAAGGTGAGTGAAAAACTGGTTCTCGACACACATTCGCATCTGATTGTAATCAATGCACTGAACTATAAAGTGCCAAACTCAGGGGGGTGTGATATTGTTCTGAGGTGGTTATTTCTTTTCTCTCTCTTTCCTTCTGCATCCTTTGGTTCTATCTCTTCATTATGGATATCTCTAAAGTACCAGTGCTCACACCTTTTAACTTCTTTGAATGGAAATCTAAAATTAAATTGTTTTTTTGCGAAGTAAATGGTTCTACCATGTCACCATGGGGTTAGAGACCGAACCTAATGATGAACCAAAAAAATTTAAGTGGTTCAACCATTGTGATGAAGCCTTAGGTCTTCTCTATATGTCCATCTCTCCTGACTTTCTTTTCCACATCGAAACTTCCTTGACACCTGATAAAGTGTGGAAAACACTTGACGATATGTTTGGGAAGCAAGATGACATGAGAGCGCATGAGTTGGAGAACGAACTACTAGGGTTAAATCCTAGTGACTTTGAAATCCTGTAGGCCTTCTTCTCAGAGCTTGTCCACACTAGACTACTTCTAAAGGAATGTAAAGTGGAAAAGAAAGACTCTTAATTGATCTTGTCGATTCTTTCTAAGTTAGGTCCTGAATACTCTGTCTTCGTTTCAACTTTCCATGCCACAAAATCCGCCTTGGATAGTACATGGAAAATGCCCTCTTTTGACAGTTTTTCGTCCCATCTCATTCAAGAATTGGACAAACTCATTCAAATGAGGACTCTAAAATCCAAGTCACATGCCCTTGTGGTGAATAAGGACAAGAAAAATGAAAAGAAGAAAGAAACAAAGGACCAACCTAAGAAAGAAACCAAGACCAATCAACCCCCAGCTAAGCCCAACACTAACACTTCGACTTCTGAGCCTAAAGCGAAGAAGGAAAAGTTTAAATGCTCCTACTGTAAGAATTTTGGCCACGATGAGCATTATTGTTTTTCAGAAACAAATTGATCACTTAACTCAGTTGCTTAAGAAGAATAAAATAAGTGTTCCTGAATCTGTTAAACAAAATGCTCAGAAGGGTGAGTCTTCTAAAGCAAAGGAGTCTAAAAATGAAAAGAAGAAAGGTCAGGTCCTCATAGCTAGATCAACTCCATCATCAACTTGGATTATTGATTTCGGTGCCTCACACCACATGGATTCTTTAGAGGTTGAATTCTCTAGCATTGAACCATGTGGCATGTCCCAAATCCTGTTGGGTGATGACACTCATGTGTCGGTTTCTGATAGTGGATTGGTAGAGATAGAAGGTGGAACATTTAACCAAGTGTTGAGTGTTTCCAATCTCTTTACTAATCTCCTATTAGTTTACCAAATCACCCACCTTGGTGAAGGAATGTGAGTGGAATTTGGTCCTAACTTGGTGATCATTCGTGAGCTTAACTCTGACTACACTGTGGCTGAGGGAAAGGTGGATCACCATTCACATTTATATACCTTTTCCCACTTCTCTTCTGATTTGATGCCCAATGCCTTTCTCACTCATGCAAATGAGGTTAGCAAGCTATGGCATGAGCATTTTGGGCATCTTAATTATCGTTACGTTGAACAATTGAGCCAAAAAAAAATGGTTAATGGGTTACCCTGAGTTAAGTTTTCTAAAGGTCTTTGTGAGGGTTGCACCCTCAGAAAGCACCCTAAAAAAAACTTTGATAAGGGAAAATACTAGAGATCCACTCATCCCTTGGATCTTGTTCATAGTGATTTTTCTGGCCCCTTTCCATCTCCTTCTTTCACTAGAGCTCTATATATACTAACCTTCATTGATGAATTTTTACGTTATACTTGGGTATATTTTCTTAAGCTTGATTTTGAAGTCTTTGAGCATTTTCAAAACTTTAAGGCTCTTGCTCAGAAACAAGCAAAACGGTATAGCAAGGTTCTTCAAACCAAAAATGGAGGTGAGTATGTGAGAAATAGGTTTGAGGATTTCTACACTTTTGAGGGGATTACTTTGCAGCGTACAGTTGCTTACAACCCTTCCCAAAATGGAGTTGCAGAAAGAAAGAACCAAACTCTAAAGCAGATGGCTACTTGTATGGTTCACTCGAACTCCCTTCCTCCACAGTATTGGGATGAAGTAGTGAATTGTGCTTATTACATTCAGAATCATGTTCCACACAATGCAGTAAGAGGAATGACACCCTTTGAATCCTAGTTTGGACACAAGCCTGATGTTGAGCACTTTCGAGTCTTCAGATGCAAGGCTATGGCTCAGATTCCCAAGAAGAAACGTAAGGCTTTGGATCCACAATCCAAACCTTATATCTTTGTTGGGTATCTTGATGGCGTGAAGGGATATCGATTGTTGAACCCTACTACCCATGAGCTCTATATTAAGAGGAGTGTGAAGTTTGATGAGTCATCCTTGACTTTTACTTCCACTGAGGTTATTTTTCCCACTGATTCAGATTCTGACTCATCAAATGATGATGTTGTTGAGCGAGTTCCTCCTCTCCCTACTCCTCTGGATCCTCAAATTTCTGAGTCTTCTGATTCTGATAGTAGTGATGATGAGGACTATGTCCCTTCTCACTCAAGTGAAGAATCTTCCAACTCTGAGATTGAACCTTTGGGATCTCTTTGGGCCAGGAAAACTTTATAGAGTGTTCAAGATTTAGTTGGAGATCATTTAGATGAGAGACATACTCACTCAAGTTTCCTTGGACCCCACTCCTTCTTTACCTCTGCTTCTGATCCACCATATTTCTAGGAAGCTTATAGGATTCCTGAGTGGGATTCTACTATGGATGAGGAGTATTCCTCACTCATAAAGAATGACACTTGGGATCTTACCCCTCTTCCAAAAGGAAGAAAATTCAATTGGTGTAGGTGGATATATTGAACAAAGTATGGAGCCAATGGAGAAGTTGAGAAGTATAAAGCATGACTTGTAGCTAAGGGTTTCTCCCAAGTAGCTGTGGTTGATTACTCAGAACCTTTGCTCCGGTTGTGAATATGACTTCCATTTGACTGACCCTTTCCATCACTGCCACTAACAGATGGGAAGTCCACCGATGGACATTAAGAGTTCCTTCCTTCATGGGGACCTAGAGAAAGAGATCTATATAGAACAACCTTTGGGTTATGTTCATGATCCATCCCTTGTTTATAAGTTAAAGAAGACTCTCTACGGCCTTAAAAAAGCCCCTCGGGCTTGGTATGCCAAGATGGACTCCTTTTTACTTGCATCAGGTTTCACTCGGTGTGACTTTGACCCAAATGTGTATATTCTGCGGTAGGATGAATCCATGCTTATTCTTTTTCTCTATGTTGATGACTTGTTGATCACGGGTAGCTCTTCCTCTATCATGGATTTTGTGAAGATCTCCTTGGCCAACAAGTTCTCCATGTTTGACTTAGGATTACTTCATTACTCTCTTGGGATCCAAATTTCACAATCTGACTTAGGAATTATGATCTCATAGCCTAAGTACTCTCTTGATTTGCTTGCTTGATTTCACATGTCTGATTACAAGTCCTCACCTACTCCTTTTCTTTCTAGGGTCAAGTTGGTTTCTGATTGGTCTTCCCCCTTAGTTGATGGTACCCTTTATCAGCAGTTAGTGGGGAACTTGATCTACCTTACTCACACTCAGCCAGATATATTGTATGTTGTTGGGATCGTGTCCAGATTTATGTAGGAGCCTCATGAGCTGCATTTAAAAGTAGCAAAGTAGATCCTTCACTATGTTCATGGCACTCATACTGATGGGATTCATTACTTAGGAGGGACTGAAATTGACTTTGTTAGATTTATAGACTCAGACTGGGTCGGTGATCTAGATCATTAGAAGTCTACCTCAGGCTACAGTTTCACTCTTGGTTTAGGCCCTGTCAGTTAGTCTAGTAAGAAGCAGAACTCCATTGCCATATCATCGATAGAAGCAAAGTATAGAGGAGGAGTTAACACTACCACAGAAGTTGTTTGGTTACAGGGTATCTTGATAGAGTTTGGCATCCACTTTCAGTGGCCTACCATTATCTACTATGACAACATGAGAACTATCTTGATTTGTAGAAATCTAGTTCAGCATCAGCGAATGAAGCACATTGAGATTCACATGCACTTCATAAAGGATTTGATACATGAAAACATCATCGACATAAAGTATGTTTAGAAAAATGATTAGGTTGTAGACATATTCACCAAGCCCTTCGCTGAGGTGAAATTTCTTCACTTTTGGTCTCTTCTTTGGGAGAGGTCTGCTATAGTTGCCCACCTTCTTCAAGCTATATAGTCCTCTTTCTCCTCTTCTTCTTTTCAGAAAGATGTTGTTTGTATATGGGAACCTTATAAGGCCTTAGTTTCGAGTCCCATTGACACATCTTTCTTAGTTGTCTAGGGGATTCTTCTTTTCTGTTCTAGCTTACCTTGAGCTCTTCCTCAACTTCGATGAAGGGGGGTGTTGTTTTGTGTGGCATGCATTATCATCATCCACATCACCTCATGAGTCATCTCACCTTGCGAGAGTCATAGGTCTTAGGAAGTCAAATGACAAGTGTTAGATTCTATAATAGAATCTATCATTGTCATTTGCGTTAGTGCATCATAGGAGTTACATTCCTTATTTGGAATTTTAAGTCCTCCTTTAGTGGCTTCATATGCGTTAGTGGCATCATTGATACTCTTTCCTTGTTTAGGCATGGGGGTTACACAACACTCCTTTTTTTACTTCCTTTTTTTCGATCTATGAGCATGATCCGACTTGTTTTCTTACTTGCATTTTCTTTCCATGTATTCAAATCTTGCTTATTGTGTTGGAGCTTGACGTTACCATCGGAGTGTAACTTCGTTGTGGTGCATTATTTTCAACATTGGTTCTCACAAATCCCTCTTTCACAAAGCACATTTAGATTCATATGTATTTGATATGGGATTTGATACATGAAGGCATCATCAACTTACGGTACTATTAGATAGTTGCTCAAGTTAAATAAATATTCACCAAGCCCTTAACTAAAGTGAAGTTTCTTTACTTGCGGTCTCTTCATGGAGTGAGCTCTATTATAGCCACCCATCTTCTTTGGGCTATCTAGTTCTTCTCCTCCTCTCCTTTTAAGATAGATTTCTTTAATACATGGGTACATTATCAAGCCTTTAGTTAGTGGAAGATTCCATCATAGAATTTTTCATTGTCATATGTATAAGTGGCGTCATAGAAGTTACATTCCTTATTTGGAATCCTAACTCCTCTTTCCCTCTTATAAAGAATAATTTTCGAGGCACATGAGTTACACATCACTCCTATATGTATCCTCTATTTTTCAATCTATGAGAATGCGTAGACCTTTTTTCTATTTTCATGATTTTCCATTGTTTGAATCTTGTTGATTATGTTGGAACTACCACATTACTGTTAGAGTGTAACTTTATCGTGGTGAAAAATTTCCGTATCGATTATCACAAACACTCTTGTAAAAACAAATTACATTGTTACCTGTACATGTAATAACGTAATGTCTTGTTACCTATTTCATTAAACTACCATTAGTAATGGTTTAAAAATAACAAGTGTCATATTGGTTCAAAAATGAGTGCAAAATAGGATGGTAGGGCACAAGAATTGGGGCACAAAATTCCTAAATTCGAGAACATGTGCGAATTTTATTGGGATGGTGAATATTTTATGCAAGTTCACGTTTGATAAAAACCTACATGATAGATAGGCACCATGCTCAACATCTATACAAATGAATTTGGGGCTTGTGTTAGAATCATCAATAACATGGTACAATATATTTAACAAGGTAATTTTTTCTAATAAAAAACTTATGAATTGGTGTTACATTTACTATACGGTTAGCTAAAATATATATTTCATATCATAAAAATTCATTACTCTAAGAAACACAAGTTTCAATGAAACACTAGTATCAATGTATCTTTTTGAGTTTTTCTCCTAAGAAATTTAGTTTTAAAATTAAGACCACATAGGGGAAATGATCCATTCATTGTGCACGAACCAATTGTAGGGAAGATATATGTGCATTAATGTACTAATAGTTGTTTCAATTAAGTCAAGTATGTGCCATATTTAAAAATTAAAAATTAACAAAAAGTATCCAATAAAGTCAGTCATATCAAGTCACATCAAACATTTAACCAATCTAATGATGACACCCAAGTAGACTTCAAATACATGACTTAATCTTCAAATAATGGTCCACTTTAAAATCCAATGTATTTAGAATTACCTTATTTAAATACCTTTAAAAAGTACCCTTTACATTTTTCGAATATTCAAAAGAAAATTTATTTATTAAAAAAGTCATTATCTATCAAAGGGTATTTTGTTCTCTAATTTTATGAAGTTTAAGTGGATATATACAGCCTTTAATTTAAGGCCCATAGTCATTGAGTCCTTTCCCTTATTTTCACTTCAAAAATATGAATAACCGAAAGATAAAAGAACTCTTCATTTCTTGATTATAGAAAATAATGGCTTAATTGTTTTTTTTGTCTCCAAATATTTGAAATGCCAAGATTCCTACCAAGTTGTGATCATAATTATGATATTCTACATAAAGGGTTGTACATATTCATGATTTTAAAAATACCAAATAATATGATATGCTACATAAAGGGTTGTACATATTCATGATTTTAAAAATATCAAACAATATGATACGCTACAAAAGGGTAAAACATGGAATTCTCGGTGTGAACCAAGAACAATAAATTCTTAACCTTAATAAATTAAAAATATTGAGAACAAAATAATAAGTCATCTTTTAAGTGAAATTTATATGATCTAATCTAATAAAAAATATTTTATGTGAAATGTATATGACCTATTTTTGTTTCAATTTTTATTAATGGACTCACAATCTAATACTATTTTAAGAAAATAAATATTAATTAAAATCACATAGATTAAAGATGTTGAGAATCTTTAGAGAGAGAGAGAGAGAGAGAGAGAGAGAGAGAGAGATATTAAGACCTTCCAACTAAGTAAAATTACTCTTAATAATATATAATTTTAGGCCCCATTTGATCTCTATTGTATACAAGTTTAAGTTGAAAAAGGCGAGGCGATATATTTTGATATTACATACACAACATGATTCAATGTCATCAGGAAAATTAATACATAGAAAATGGTCTAATAGTAACAATAAAAATTAATGTCTTGTTCAAGAAAACAAACAATGGCATCAAGAAAATTGATACACCACAATGATCGAATGGAAACAAGAAATTGAATGTGATATAAAACAAAACCAACTTTTAATAATGGTATTAGATAAAATTTAAGATCAATCATGATGTTGAGAATCATATTGTAAATTCAGATGTATCCATTACTGAAAAGGAAAAGTATTGTGGGAAAGTTTTCAGAAGATAATCATAAACACTTTTATAATAATGCATACCAAAAATTATCATTAAAATAAAAATAAGCTTAATTAATAAACATTTTTTCTGACTAATATTTCTTTGATACATCCATTAATAAAAGCCACAACATCTATTGATTCCTTTCTTGAAACATATCAAGTTAGTAAATCAAAAAAATTGTGGGTGCTCAGGTGGAGGAGTGAAGGGTTCATGGAACTTATTCAATAATCAATTCATTTAAAAATATAAGATAGTAGTTTATGGTTAATGAAGGAATCATTTAAGGATAAATATAGTGAAAATGTTTCACTGACATATCTTCAATTGCTACAATGTCAAAGCATATAATTGTGTCCCACTTAGTGGCTAACAATATTTCAACTTACTAATAAATAAATACTTAAAATGCTTTACAAACTCAAAAATATTATGTAATTTAATGATACATTGTATCTTGTTATTTATAAAATATTTAAAAAAATATTTATTCGATCAATTTATATTGATTGGTCAAATTCTAGTTGTGGAAAATATTTTAATACCAGAAAAATTTCATAAGACATAGAATACAACATTAAAGAAATATCCTTAAAATGGAAGATAAAACTAACAATCACACGCAAGAAGTGCAATGGGTATGCCAAAAGGGAGGGTGCAGGGTGTTATTATTATGAAAGGAGATAATGGCATGTAAGAAATAAACAAATGTATAAGAAAAGGAGAAGAAAGTTTGGAATGTATGAAAATCATGGAGATGTGTTTTTTACAAATAAGGAAAATGCAAAAGAGAAGTGATTCTTGCTTCTTCAACTTTCCTTTTATTTACATGAGGGCCTTGATACATTTTATAGAATTGTTCAAAAGATAAAGGAGGGGAGATGCACAGGTCTTGAAGAAAAGAAACACGGGAGATATAAATGAAAGTAATCCCTTTTTTTCTGTCCTGCCAATATCAATTGTTTTCTTCTGCAAAGTAAGTCCTTGCCATTTGTGGATTGTTAAGCCCAAGCCAATGTAAGTGATATTTTCTTGCGGAACCCTATTAAAATTGGAGCCACTAGAACATGTGATGAAATATTTGTATCCCAACAAGGGATACTATACCTATAAAATGTGACCATAAAAAAGGTGGTCGTTCAGGCGGTGAGGTGGAATTGTTGTAGACAATCTCAACAATTATGCCAATTGTGCCATTAATAAGGCCAACTTCTACCCATAAATTAGCTATAAGAATAAATTCTTGTTGTTTCTAAAGGAGTCTTATCTATTGGAGATGATCATAATTAGGTTCTCCATATTTGATATCCCTGGACCTTTGTGCAATTTTGTGGGCTATTGAAAGGTTCAATAATTTTAACATTTGAAGGTTATGTTGATAAACAGGGTAATTTCTTTACAAATAATCAATGGCTAGAACGAAAAATATTATACTCTTGTTGTAAAACATGAGTATCATTTCGTGAAATAAGGATCATCTAATATTCGGTATGGGTATTTACATCTCGCATGTGTAGGAGTTAACGGAAATGAGCTTGTGTCTATCTTGAACCCTTTTGGTGAAATATTGTCTGTAATGTGATAGAATAATGAAATATACTCTAAAGTATGGTTCCATAGGATTTACCCACATATAAATTAATTTCATTAACATGAGGAACTTGGCCAAGGTCACCAACTATGGTGCCCACCATAAATCATACTATTTTTTTTTTTAAAACATATTTATTGTGAAGTGATTGGGAATGGAGTTGGTGGACTAGGTTTAGAAATGGTGGTGGAAAAAATTTAAGGGTGTAGGTGAGTTTGAGACGTGATGGAGTTGGTGATGGAAGGAGTGGATGGGAGGTGGTGTGAAAGCTTGGGAAACTTGACAAGACACATGGGTAGCTATAGGATGTTTAGACATGTCATTCTCCTCAGAAAAAAGTACACACACTTTGTTTGAGATCTAGAGGCATTCATCATGTTGAAACCCAAGTCCACATTGTAATTTAGCAGTAATTGCATAGATGTGTAGTTCCCACTTCCCTTCGACACCTTTTGGTATTGATCATGACACTTTTGACTATATTATGGATATTATTATAGTTTTGATTTGGCGGGATGTTAGATGTTAGATCATGGATTATTGTTGACTTTGATTCATATATGATGCTTGATGGATTATTAGAGACATTTTATATGATTGATGATTATGCTACTGTTCGACATGGTTATATTTATGGATATGTGTTCAGACATGTGATATTTTAATATATTAAGTAGACCTAGAAAATTTAATTAATTGATGATCATATATTTGTTGATGGAAATTGTAAAATGATATTGTTGTTTACCTAGATGTTATTGTGATTCATATGTATATATAGTTTTGAAATTTATAAAGTATATTTATTTTGGATGATTTGATGAGGCCACGAGGCCGAAGGAGGTATTTGTGTTTTGCAGGTTAAAATATCACAAAAAACATCAGGGAATTGGAGACCACCCACATTGAGAATTCTAGATGAATTCAACAAAGGTCACCATGGCAACATGTATTTTTTTTGTGTTTGTTTGTTTGTTTTTAGGGATTCCCATGGGGGGTATCACCTTCAAATGTGACCAAGGGGTTATATGTTTTTCTTCTATTTGTTTCCTTTGTTTAATGTTTGTATGTGTTTATTTAGTGGTGCATTTACCCCTTTCATTATTTATTAAATTGTGTGTAAATAATTGTGAGTAATCATTTTGTTAAAATTAATTAATCAAATTGGGTTATAAGAAAGTAATTATTAGAGTTTTTGGCCCTTGTTTTAAGTGTTGTAAGTGATGTATAAGTAATGTGTAAGAGTTTTGTAAGTAAATTTGAGTGTGAAACACTCCACCTTTGGAAATTTGAATTTGTCCTTGGAGGCTGATTTTGGAGGCTTGTGGGACAAGTTAAACTTGTCCCACACCTCTTAAATTTGTATACCAACCTTACCTATGGTTGGGGAGTTAAATTTAGACCTTCTTTATGTATTTTTGTAAGACATGTTGTAAGGTTTTAATTGCACTTTCTTACATGTTTTTAAATTTTGGTCCTTATGGGGTGTGGGCTTGATTTTAGTGTGTAAGTAAAACTTTCATTCCTCCACCTACTTATTTATTATGCCTTAGAGATTGAAGTTGACTTATGAGTTGGAGTTGAGGATGTGTGATGTGGCATCCTACATGGATCTACCTCATCCTCCTTTTCCCCTCTTCTATATATTTGAATTCCTTAGCTTGTTTTTGGGTTGCTTCACCTTATCATTGCTTCATTTTGGGTGACTTCTTTTGGTTTTGAACTCTTGCAAATTTTGGAGAAAGTTGGAGATTGTTAAATGCTTGTGGATTGTTGATATTGGACTATTTTGCATTGGAAAGCTTGCTATTTTGGAACCTTGAAACAAACTCCATCATGAAGAGGTAGGAGCTTGGATCTTGAAATACTCTTCTTTTATTTTATGCATATGTGAAAATGTTTGAATGTTTTGGCATGTTTGTTGGTCTGGTTGGGTAGATGGCATAGGGATGGTGTAGGAGAAGACTATGGGGAATTCTTGTGGGGAGGCATAAGTTCTTTGGGGAGGTATAAGTGTGGAGGGAGTTGGGATTTGGGTTCCACCTTGTAAAAATAAATAACTTGCATTTCTTTACTCATTATGGGGTGCTATAAGAGGTTGGGGAGGCATAAGGAAATGGGAGGAATAAGGGGTACTTGGGGGAGGCATAAGGGCATGTCAGGGATTTGAGTTGATATATATTTTGGCAGTTTGATTTCAGGTGGTGATACCCATTTCCCCTTTGGGAGGCATAAGCATCTTCCCCCATAGTTCTTGCTCCTTTGGCTTGCACGATGAAGCTTGAGTTTTGTTTTCTGTGACTTTTCTGTGGTTGCAAACTGTAGTTTTGTTTTGGACTATGTTTTGAATTTGAATGTTTTCTTTTGTGTTGTGGAAGCCTGTTGTTTCCATGAGTTGAAACACATTTCTTATTGCATTGTGGTTGGGGCTCAGGGGGCCAATGAAGAAGGACGGACTTCTCCTCTTCATTGGATGTCTTGGTTGGGTGGAGAGTGTTTCCTTTCCCTTGATTTTGTTGTGATCAATTTGGAAAATGGTGGAACATCTTGTTGTTTGTTCTGGAGCTGAGAAAGAAGATAGATTTCACAGTCCTTTGAGAGATATTTCTTTTTGTAAACATTTCCCACTTGAAGTGGATGACAATGTAATCTATTTTGTGATGAAGAATTACTCTGTTTTGGAAATGAAATCCCCCTTTTGAATGTGAAAAAAGACATACTCTGTAATTTGTTATGTGGAAAGAAAAGAAAGATTTATATCTTGGTGAGTTGTATTTTGATCGTTGTAAGAGAGAAGTTGTAAAAGAAATCATTTCAAATGAATAGATGTTGTTTTACCCTTTCAAAATGAAGTTATTATTGTTTGAAATCTTCTTTGAAAATGTTGTGCAAGTCTCTGTTCGAATGTGAAAAATGTATGCAGAATTATTGCATCCTCTATGTTTTTGAAAAGCACGTTTTTGAAAAGAAATAGAAACTGCATCCTTGTTCTACAATTTTGATTGAAGGAAGGATAAATATTTTAAATTAACATGGAATGAATTCAAATGTTTTATAGTATGGCAAGTGAAATAGATCTATTCGAATTTGATCTCTGTTAGATGTTTTTTTAAAAAACTGCAAATAACTACCAGAAAATTGCTCAGAACGACCCTGCAACATTAGAAAACAAAATGGAATGCCAAATTGAACTTAATATGGACAAAACAATCCCAAATAGACTTTAACACTTAAGAAATAATTCATAGAACTTAATTGAATCAAGCATAGTCAAAACTCAGAAATTTTGCTGTCAAATTGGGAATTTTGAAATGATAATCAATCAAACAACTTAACCCTTGCAATCCATCCTAAATTCTTCCAAGTGAAATCCTCCATGTCTTTTTGGCATGTTGAGAAATAAATAATGGCGGATTGAAACAAATCTTTGCAAGTTAAAAGACAAGTTCACATTTTGATTAATAGAAAGACGTTTTTGTAAAATTGACCCTTCAAAGTTTATCAAAATTAAAATTTTAAGGCTTCATATGCAAAGAGGAAGTCGAGACCTTTCCAAAAAGTCCTTGTTTTTGAAAAACCAAGTTCCCAATCAAAAGTTATGGCCTTCTAAAGTTTTACTTCATTTTGGCTTCAAAAAAAAAATCTAACTGTCAAAATTTAATTAATAAAATATTCGCTGGCGGACCCATGGGCTAAAATCTTCTTTTGCATTTTTGCCCTAAAAAACGCAAAATTCATGAAGTTCCCCACCGCTCCAACTGCCCGAAACCATCTTTTTTATCAAAAAATAATCTAAGTTCGAAACTGAAAATTTGGAAAATAATTCCCTGCGGCCTTGTATCCCTGCCCTTCGTCTTGGAAAAGCATTTCCGCGGGTGCGTAGATCCACGCTCTCAAACTTAAAATTTAAAATTTTTAGCAAATTTCTAAGTTTTCTCTGTGGCCCCGTTAACTCGTAGCCAATGAGATTCTACCACGTGGCTTGCCGAGAGTACGTATGCGGAGGAGCGGATTATGCTTTAACCTTAACGCTTTCAAGTAGAAATTGGAAAAAAAATTTCCTAAGTTTTCTCTGCGGCCCCACTGCCTGACACTGTGAGAATATTGCCAGCATAGGTGTAGGCACAAGGAGCATTTTTAAACCTTTAACCTTTTTCAAAATTAATTTGTCAAAATTTTAAAGTCGCTCCGCACGCCCCGCCTCCTCGCAGCCAATGGAGCTGACACGTGGCATCTTTAGGTGTAGGTGGAGGCACAAAGTTATTTTTAAACCTTTAAACTTTTCAACTTATTATTTCAAAATTTTCTAAGTTTCCCGCATGTCTATTTTTCCCACTCAAATCCAGGCTTGACACGTGGCGTAATGAGGCGTCGGCGAAGGCATGGATAATTTTAAACCCTTAGCGCTTTTTCAATAAAAAAGCTAAATATCCAAGTTTCCTCTGGCGACCCGCCATTCCGCGCATGAGAAAATTTTCTTCCTGCAACCCACAAGCCTACTAGCGCTTGGGAAAAATTTCTTCCGTGGCCCTGTAGGCCTGCGCTCGGGAAAAATTCCTTCCCCAGGCCTGCAGGCCCACTTCTGGGAAAATTTTCATTCCAAGGCCCACCGGCCCATAACTTGAGAAATACGAGGAGTTAGAAGGACTTATTTATATCACTAGAAAGGGGAGGAAATTTCCTATCTAATGGGAATGTTTTTAGGAAGTGTTGAGTGTGTTAAATATGACAAAAATTAGGTTGAAACATTTAAGACAGTTTGAGAGTGGGTTAGTGAGAAATTTGTCTTGTTAATTTTACTCTCTTGTTAACTTGATAATGTGAAATTAATATTGGTTATAATGGGAACTTTATTTATTAGGTTTAATTGCCCTTGAAACATTGTTTGTAATAACTACAGTTTCGAAGCCTATTATGCACTTTAAAAAAAAATTATTCCATAATTTTCCCAACTAAACCTATGTTGTTCTTGGGTCTCGAGTGGGAGTTTTTTAGAGGGCATTACACTTGGTATCAGAGCAATGGGTTCAAAAATCTTGGACCCTTTGGCACACTAGAAAACTTGAGTCATGAACTTTAAACCTAGTGACAATATCAAACCTAACACACTTGTAAATTTAGAAACAACTTGTTTGGAAATTGCATATGTTAGTAAACATGGAAAACTGAATAAAAACATTAGAATAATGAACTAACTCTCGCCTTGGTCTGTGTAAGAGGGCATGGACCATGCGAGGGGTCTTTTCACATAGACTTAGATTTGCCATCATCGGATCATGTTGTAGCAGCCATCCTACCACAGATTTTACAGACACTTCAGGATGTTAATGCCGCTTTACATAGAGGGTCCATTGGAGGACATTCAGCTAGGCATGATGGAGAGCCATCCATTGATGCCCATGCATCTCCTCCACATAGTGAGGAGAATAGAGTAGAGTACTCCATGTGGAGTCAGCCAGTGTAGAGTCACCATAGAGGGGACAGGGAGACTAAATTTCCAGGGCATAGAGATAGGTCTCAGAGTCCTAGGCTTAGGGATGAGCATGTAGAGAAGCCTAGGGGTCACAAGAGTATAGCTCCATATCACATATCAGGGAGATCCTAAAGCTACTGCCATCACATTATTCTTGTGACATGGGTGGATTTCAGGCAGAGGCCTAGTTGGTGAGCTTGAGCGGTTTCTTCAAGCTCTATCCTTATTCTAGCAACAACGAAAGCTCATGTTACGATCCATCTTCTGAGGGATGGAGTAGGAGTCTTGTGGAGGACAGAGGAGAAAAAGCTCCATGTTGATTCTGAGATAGTTACTTGGGAGCTCTTTGAGGATCATTTTAGGAGTAGATACTTATCACGGAGGTTCATATAGCAGAGGATAGATGAGTTTCATGACCTCTGACAGGCATCTTTGATAGTAGCTGAGTATGAGGGTAGATTTCTGGATCTACTCCAGTATGTTGATTACATGTAGGATGAGCAGGTGCGGATCCACAGGTTCATCCAGGGCCTAAATCTAGACATTGGAGGTGCGGTTCGGATCCATTATCCACATAACATTAGCTGAGGCCATTGAGAAGGCCTACATAGCAGAGGATACTCGGGGGAAGACCCAGCAGGCCAGAGACCGATTCCAGAGCCACATACAATAGATGTAGGACAACAGATTGAGGGGGTCAGTCTCCTCCTCCTTGTGGTGGACTAGGGTTCATCACAGTCATATTTTAGAACACAAGAGTAGCAGCAGTAGTCCACCCACCTTACAGACGTCCACAGATATTTGATCTACATAGAGGGGGTCAGAGTATGGGGCCTCCTCCTAGGGGTCCCATTAGACATAGAGGTGCACAAAGAGCTCAGTCAACAGGAGCTCACCAGTAGAGACCTTAGCAATCCACAAATCAAATCATCATGATCCACAACACATGCCTCTAGAGCACTGATGGAGATGCTACCGATGGGAGAGGATCAGGTGTTTGTTTTGGTTGTGGTGTTACTGGACACTTTTGGAGAGACTTACCTTAGAACCCTAATAACAAGGGTAAGACACAGATCTCAGAGCCAATTATTGGTGATATGGGATGAAGTCATCAGATTTATGCAGTGGTCAAGAAAGGAAGCATCAGAGTACAGTTATTGAGACCACAGGTAGCATTGGTGGTATTCCTACCTCCATTCTGTTTGATTATGGTTCTTCTGATTCTTTTATTGCACCATATTTAATAGAGCGATGCAGGCTGGTGGTAGTTAGGCAGGGTCTTAGTTGGGACATTGAGATGGCTTCTAGAGCTAAGATCTCTATAGACTCCTTAGTTAAGGAGTGTGTGGTGGATTTGGGACCTTTCACCACTACCTCAGATCTTTGTATCCTTCTGTTGGTATCTTATGGAGTCATCTTGGGCATGGACTAGTTGTCTACACATCAGGGCTATGATGGATTGTTACCATAAGGCTATATCTTGTGTAGATGATGTAGGAATGGAGTCAGTGATTTCAGGGGTCAGGAGACTCGTTTCCATTCACACCATCTCTGCTATGCAGCTCAAGTGGTGTGTGTGATGGGGTTGTCAGATGTATGTGGTTACAGTTAGTGACCGATCAGAGGATGAGTCTAGTGGACCATCACTAGATGACCATCCCATTTTGAGAGAGTTTTCAGTTGTCTTTCTAGGGGAGCTACCAGGGTTACCACCCCCACGTGAGATATATTTTCATATAGATATGGTTATGGGAGCAGAGCCTATCTCATGAGCACCTTATCAGATGACCACCCAGAGCTCTGCGAGCTCAAGTTATAGTTGGAGGGCCTTCTAGAGAAAGGCCTAATCGATCCTAGTGTATCCCCTTGGGGTACACCAGTGATTTTTGTGAAGAAGAAGGACGGGTCCTTATGGTTATGTTTTGATTACTGTCAGCTGAACAAGGTAATGATCAAGAATCATTATCCCCTTCCATGCATTGATGATTTGTTTGATCAGATGAAGGGAGCCACAATTTTCTCTAAGATAGATCTTAAGTCTGGCTATCATCAGCTGAGGATTACAGAGGTGGATATTCATAAGACTGCCTTTCGTACGAGGTATGGGCACTATGAGTTCACAGTGGTGTTGTTTGGTTTGAAAAATGCCCCTGTAGTGTTTATGAGTTTGATGAATGGGGTATTCAGAACTTTATTGGATCGACTTTGTGCTCATCTTCCTTGATGACATTTTGATTTACTCACGTACACATGAGGAGCATGAGGGGCACCTTTTCTAGGTTCTTCAGTGTCTTTGTGAGCAACAGACTTTACGGGAACTTGGAGAAGTGTGCATTCTTTCAGATAGAGGTTCAATATCTAGGCCACATCATTTTTGGGGAAGGTATCACAGTCGATCCTTCCAAGATTAGAGCTATTATGGATTGGCCAGCACCCACTACTGTGACAGAGGTGCATAGCTTCATGCGATTAGCAAGATATTACAGGAGATTTGTTCAGAACTTCTCTCGGGTTGCGCACCCCATCACTTCCCTTCAGCAGCAAAGGGAAGAAGTTTGTTTGGTTCGATAGATGTGAGTAGGCCTTCAGGACACTGAAGGAGTGCCTCACGAGAAGCACCTATTCTTGCAGTGCCAGATCCATAGGGTGAGTTTTTCATATGCATGGATGCTTCTTTGGCAGGAGTTCGGAGGTGTGTTGATGCAGGGAGGATAGAGTAGTTTCCTTTGAGTCTCACAAACTCAAATATTATGAGCTCAATTATCTGACTCATGATACTTGAGCTTGCGGAAGTTGTTCATGCCTTGGTTTGATGGAGACACTTTCTTCTTGGTCAGAGATTCACACTCAGGACAGATCACTTGAGTCTTCACCACATCTTCACGCAGCCCAATCTCAATGCTCATCAGCAGCGTTGGATGGATTTTATTTATGAGTATGATATGGACATAGAGCATGTGAAGGGAAGGAGAATGTGGTTATAGATGCTCTCAGGAGACGAAGACATGTGGTTATGGCCACTTCAGTGGGCATAGATTTACGCTGAGCAAGATTCTACAGCAGCTTCCTCTTGACAACTTCTACATTGCAGTTAGAGAAGAGATCAACTCATAGAGACCCCTTGAGGGGAAGTTTGATGGATTTTTCATTGGAGAAAGATGGCCTTCTGAGGCACAGAGGCTGGATTTATGTTCCTAGAGATAGAGGCTTGAGGCAGGATATCTTGTCAGAGGCACATCATGCACCCTATTCAGCCCATCCCAGGGTGAAGAAGATGCATGCCACTTTGAGACAGTTGTATCATTGGAGAGGAATTTGTAGAGACGTGGCTTAGTTTGTGTCACATTGTTTAGAGTTCCAGAAAGTGAAGGCTCGAGCATCATCATCCAGCTAGCCTTCTCTTTTCTCATGCTATATACCGAATGGAAGTGGGACACCATTTCCATGGACTTCATTCTTGGGCTACCGATGTCGAGATACCACCACGATGCCATCATGGTCATAGTGGATAAGTTGAAAAAAGTGGCTCATTTTTCTCTTGTGAAGACCACTTATACAGCCGGTGCAGTGGCACGGGTCTATCAGATGAGATTTTTCAGGTTGCATGGGGTCTGTAGAAGATTATTTGTGACTGCGATCCTTTGTATACTTCCCATTTTTGGACTACCATGCATCATGCCTCTCGGGATGAGGATTAATTTCAGAACAACATATCACCCTGAGACAGATGGACAGACTGAGTGAGGTGAATCATATTTTAGAGGACATGCTTCAGATGTATGTGATGGATCATCAGTTGAGATGGAAGGAGTACATGTACTTGGTGGAGTTTACCTACAATAATAGTTTTCAGAGTTCTATAGGCATGGCTAATTTTCAATATTTTGTATGGTAGAGAGTTCAGGACACCTCTTAGCTAGGACAGGTTAGAGGACAAGGTTTCTCTTAGACCAGATTTGTTACAGGACATGGAGAAGCAAGTGGTTATGATCAGACAGAGACTGCAGGAGGCACATGACAAGAAGAAGAAGTATGCAGATCACATAGGACTGACCGTAGTTTTGATGTGGGCATGAAGGTGTTCCTTCATGTCAGACCACATAATATCCCTATCCATTATGGAAAAGGTTCTAAGTTAGCTCCTAGATTCATTGGTCCTTTTGAGATCTTGGAGCGTATTGGCCCTTTGGCCTACCATCTAGCATTTCCACCTAGCTTATCTCGCATCCATGATGTGTTTCATGTTTCTGTACTTAGGAGATATATTACACATCCTTCTCATGTCTTGGATTGGACCTCATTACAGGTGCATGGATCAGGGGCAGGTGATGGTGGAGACCGTTCGCATTATAGATCACAGGACCCTAGGACTTCGAGGCAAATATATTGACCAGGTTCAAGTGTAGTGGGATAGATATGATGAGACTGCGGCTACATGGGAAGATGCTACTCTACTACGAGATCAGTTTCCACATCTATTCCAGTGACTTCAAGGAGGAAGTCGAGTCTAAGGGGAGGGGGATGTAGTGCCCACTTCCCTTCGACACCTTTTGATATTGATCATGACATTGTTGACTATATTATGGACATTATTATAGTTTTGATTTTCTGTGATGTTAGATGTTAGATCATGGACTATTGTTGACTTTGATTCATATATGATGCATGTGGATTACTAGAGACATTTTTATATTGATGATTGTCTACTGTTCATTGGACATGGTTATATTTATATATGTTTTCAAACATGTGATATTTTGAAATATTGAGTAGACCTAGAAATTGAATTAAATTGATGATCATATGGTTATTGATGAAATTGTAAATGATATTGTTGTTTGCCTTGATGTTGTTGTGATTCATATGTATATATGTGTTTTGGAATTTTATCTTATATTTATTTGAACGATATTTGATGTGGCCATGAGGCCGAAGGAGGTATTTGTGTTTTGCAGGTAAACATATCACAAAAAACATAGGGGGATTGGAGACCAACCACATTGGAATTCTAGATGAATTCAACAAAGGTCACCATGGCAACATGTATTGTTTTTGTGTTTGTTTATTTGTTGTTAGGGATTCCCGTGGGGGATCACCTTCAAATGTGACCAAGGGGTTATTTGTATTTCTTTTATTTGTTTCCTTTGTTTAATGTTTGTATGTGTTTATTTAGTGGTGTATTTACCCCTTTCATTATTTATTAAATTGTGTGTAAATAATTGTGAGTAATCATTTTGTTAAAATTAATTAATCAAATTGGGTCATAAGAAAGTAATTATTAGAGTTTTTGGCCCTTGTATTTAAGTGTTGTAAGTGATGTGTAAGTAATGTGTAAGAGTTGTGTAAGTAAATTTGAGTGTGAAACACTCCACCTTCCTTTGAAAATTCGAATTTGTCCTTGGAGGCTGATTTTGGAGGCTTGTGGGACAAGTTAAACTTGTCCCACACCTCTTAAATTTGTATACCAACCTTACCTATGGTTGGGGAGTTAAATTTAGACCTTTATTATGTATTTTTGTAAGACAAGTTGTAAATGTTTTAATTGCACTTTCTTACATGTTTTTCAATTTCAGTCCTTATGGGGTGTGGGCTTGATTTGAGTGTGTAAGTAAAACTTGTCATTCATCCACCCACTTATTTATTATGCCTTGGAGATTGATTTTGACTTCTGAATCAGAGTTGAGGATGTGTGATGTGGCATCCTACATGGATCCACCTCATCCTCCTTTTTCCCTCTTCTATATATTCAAATTCCTTAACTTGTTTTTGGGTTGCTTCACTTTTATCACTTCATTTTTGGGTGACTTATCGTTTGGGTGTTTTGAGATCTTACAAATTTGAAGAAAGTTGGAGATTTTTGAATGATTGTGGATTGTTGATCTTGGACCGTTTTGCATTAGAAAGCTTGTTGTTTTGTAACCTTGGAACAAACTCCATCATGGAGAGGTAGGAGCTTAGCTCTTGAAATACACTTATTTTATTTTATGCATATGTGAATGGTTGAATGTTTAAATGTGTTGGTTTATTTGTTGGTTGGTTGGGTAGATGGGCTAGGGATGGTGGTGGAGAAGACTATGGGGAATTCTTGTGGGGAGGAATAATTTATTTAGGGAGGTATAAGTGTGGAAGGAGTTGGGATTTGGGTTCCACCTTGTAAAAAGAAATAGCTTGCATTTATTTACTCGTTATGGGGTTTTATAAGAGGTTGGGGAGGCATAAAGAGATGGGAGGAATAACAGGTTCTTTGGGGAGGCATAAGGGCATGTTAGGGATTTGAGTTGATACATATTTTGGCATTTTCCTTTCAGGTGGTGATATCCATTTCCCTTTTAGGAGGCATAAGCAGATTCCCCCATAGTTCTTTCTCCTTTGGCTTGCATGATGAAGCTTGAGTTTTGTTTGTTGTACTTTTCTATGGTGGCAAACTACAGTTTTTTTTTAGACTGTGTTGAATGTGAAAGTTTGTTTTTTGTGTTGTGGAAGCCTATTGTTGCCATGAGTTGAAACACATTTCTTATTGCATTATTGTTTGGGCTCCAGGGCCAATAAAGAAGGATGGATTATCCTTTTCATTGGATGTCTTGGTTGGGTGGAGAGTGTTCCCTTTCCCCTAATTTTGTTGTGATCAATTTGAAAAATAGTGGAACATATTGTTATTGTTTTGGAGCTGAGAAAGAAGATAAAATTCAAATCCCTTTGAGAGATTTATTTTTGTAAACATTTCCCACTTGAAGTGGAGGATAATGTAATCTATTTTGTTATGAATAATTACTCTATTTTGGAAATGAAATGCCCCTTTTGAATGTGAAAAAAGACATACTCTATAATTTGTTTTGTGGAAAGAAAAGAAAGATTTATATCTTGGTGAATTGTATTTTGATCGTTGTAAGAGAGAAGTTGTAAAAGAAATCATTTCAAATGGATAGATGTTGTTTTACCCTTAAAAAATGAAGTTATTATAGTTTGAAATCTGCTTTGAAAATTTTGTGCAACTCTCTATTCAAATGTGAAAAATGTATTCAGAATTATTGCATCCTATGTGTTTTTGAAAAGAACGTTCTTGAAAAGAAATAGAAACTGCATCCTTGTTCTACATTTTGATTGAAGGAAGAATAAATATTTCAAATTAGCATGGAATGAATTGAAATGTTTTATAGTATGGAAAGTTAAATAGATCTATTCTAATTTGATCTCTGTTAGATTTTTTTTCTCTTTTTTTTTTAATAAAAAAACTTCAAATAACTACCAGAAAATTGTTCAAAATGACCCTAGAACATTGGAAAAAAAAATGGAATGCCAAATTTAACTTAATATGGACAAAATGATCCCAAATAGACTTTAACACTAAACTAATAATTTATAGAACTTAATTGAATCGGGCATAGTCAAAACTCAGACGTTTTGCTGTCAAATTGGGAATTTTGAAATGATAATCAATCAAACAACTTAACCCTTACAATCCATCATAAATTCTTCCAAGTGAAATCCTCCATGTTTGTTTGGCATGTTGACAAATAAATAATGGAGAATTGAAACAAATCTTTGCAAGTTAAAAGACCAGTTCACATTTTGATTAATAGAAAGACGTTTTTGTAAAATTGACCCTTCAAACTTTATCAAAAATTTAATTTTAAGAGTTTTTGTTTAAAGAGGAAGTTGAGACCTTTCCAAAAAGTCCTTGTTTGCCAAAACCTGAGTTCCCAATCAAAAGTTATGGCCTTATGAAATTTTACTTCATTTTGGCTTCGAAAAAAAAATATAACTATCAAAATTTAATTAATAAAATATACGTTGGCAGACCCTCGAGCTAAAATCTTTCCTTTTGTGCTTTTTCCTTAAAAACACAAAATTCATGAGGTTCCCCACTGCTCCGCTGGCCTAAAACCATCTTTTTTGTCACAAATAATCTAAGTTCCAAAAAGAAATTTTGGAAACTTTTTCCCTGTGGCCTTGCATCCCCGCCCTTCGTCTTGGAAAAGCACTGTGGGCCCATGCTCTCAAACTTTAAATTTTTTAAAAAAAATTTGGAAAATTTCCCAAGTTTTCTCCATAGCCCCTCTAGCATGTAGCCAATGAGGTTCTTCCACGTGGCTTGCCGAGGCATCTGCGGAGGAGCGGATTATGCTTTAACCTTAACACTTTCAAAAAGAAATTGGCAAAAATTTTAAAGTTTCTCTGTTGCCCCGCCACCTACAGCCAATGGTTATCTGACACGTGGCATATTTTTGGCATAGGTGGAGGCATGGAGTGTTTTAAACCTTTAAACCTTTATGTTATTAAATCAAAATTTACTAAGTCGCTCGGATGGCCTGCTGACTCGTAGCCAATGAGAGCCTGAAACTTGGCATCGTTAGGCGTCGGTGGAGGCATTGGTTATTTTTAACCTTTGTGCTTTTAAAAAAAGAATGTTTTAATTTTTCTGAAATTTCCCCGTAGGTCCATTTTCCCCACTCAAATCCAATCTTGACACGTGGGCGTAACAAGGCGTCGGCAGAGGCACGAATCATTTTGAACCCTTAGCGCTTTTTCAATAAAAAAGCTAAATATCCAAGTTTCCTCCGGCGACCTGCCATCCCGCACTCGGGAAAAATTTCTTCCCGTGACCCACAGGCCTGTGCTTGGGAAAAATTTATTCCAGCGGCCCGTAAGCCCGCGCTCGGGAAAAAATTTCTTCCCTAGCCCCGAAGGCTCACTTCTAGGAAAATTTTCATCCCAAGGCCCATTAGCCCATAACTTGAGAAATACGAGGCGTTAGAAGGACTTCTTTATATCATTGAAAAGGGGAGGAAATTTCCTATCTTATGGGAATGTTTTCAGGAAGTTTTGAGTGTGTTAATTATGAGAAAAATCAGGTTGAAATGTTTAAGCTAGTTTGAGAGTAGGTTAGTGAGAAATTTTTCTTGTTAATTTTAATCTCTGGTTAACTTGATAATGTGAAATTAATATTGGTTATAATGGGAAATTTATTTATTAGGTTTAATTTCTCTTGAAACATTATTTGTAACAACTGTAGTTTTTGAAGGCTATATGCACTTTTAAAAAAAAATATTCCATAATTTTCCCAACTAAACCTAGGTTGTTCTTGGGTCTTGAGTGGGAGTTTTTTTTAGGGGCGCTACAAGATTAAATGATTGAAATGCCAAAGCTCTATTTTATTATCAATGGTTATGCGGAGTCTATACTCATATAACTAAATTAACAATGCATGGCATGGGACAGTGTTGAACAATTGCTACAAATGTTAACTGTCCTAAAATTAATTCCAATATGGGTCAGATCATCCCTGTGCACAAAGATAAATCATAGCCATAATGCATGCTCATCCCTTTTCTAAAATCAGTGATTTATCTGGATAAGTATTTGTATCTAAAATAGGTTTAAATGTGCCTGAGAGGAGAAAAAAAAGGATTTCCTTTTGTTGTTTCTTTGCTATATGCAAAAATAAAAGAGAAGATTGAGATCAAAAGGACCAGTTTACATTTTCCTTCATACTCTCGGCCTGTGCCAAAATATGATCCTAGAAAAAGTTATGGACATCTAACAAGCATAAATATAGAGGAATGTTGTCAGATGTTGTAGTTGCAAGTGCTCAGGGGACATATGTAAGAAAAATATGGAAGCATGCACTTGGCATATTAACTATTTTGAATAAATGCCTGAAACAAATGTGGCATAAATTGCGATGATTGTAGGAAACCAAAGAATAATGAATAAGGCATAGGATTTTGTCACATGATGTAGTTACAAGTGCTCTAGTAGGTATGTATGCAACATGTGAAAGCATGAGCTTGGCATGTAAACTATTTGACTAAATGCCTGAAATTTGGCCTCATGTATTGTAATGATAACAGGATATGTACAAAATGGTTTTTTTGAAAAGGCTTAGAAAATTTCGAGAAAAACCTAATGGCACCTATAAATGCAAATCCCACAACCTTTTCCAACATCCTCCCAACCTACGTCCAAATGGGATTGTTGAAGAATGGATGCAGGATGCTGGAATGAGAACATGGGTAGATAAAATGGGAAATGTACATGGGAGGACTAATGGAGGGAATGCCAGTGGGCTTGACACTTATCATTGGATCTCACTTGGATATAGTTGTTGATGCTGGAATGTATGATGGGTCCTTAGGTATCATATGTGCTTTGGCCGAAATCAAGGATCTCAAAATTAGTGGAAAATTAGAAGAAATTCCGATGCCCAGTTGAGGGTAATATGATTTATTGATGAGGAATGGAGGAAATCTACGTATGAGGTGTTTGTAAACCAAATAGGGAGGATAACATATCCTTGCTCATAGAGAAGAGAAATCTTAGACAAGATTAAAAATTTACCAAATTCAAAGTAATACCAAAGAAAGAAAAATATTCATAGGGATTTGAGAAAATATTATTAGCAGATCTAGATAAAATTTGAGACCTTTGTGATCCTCATTTCTACATGTGCAAATTCAGAGATTCAAAATAGGGTAAGGACTCCCATTATGAATCAATGAAAGTGAGAATTTGTAGATATAGAGATTTTTTCCTGGTATTCTTATATTGAAAGCATGGGAGCATAGGAAAACATGAAAATTATTAGATGGAATGCCTGGTAGAGGGATGAAGTCTTGTGGAGTGTAAGTGAAACTGCCTAGACTACCTTATACACTGTGGATGCAAATATCTCCAAGGCATGGTTCATTGGTCCTTGTCTTTCATAATTATTGTTCTTTAGTTTTTTATTTGTAACGAAAGAACATTTTAAACCATAGGATTATCATACATTGGATTATTTTAAATAAAATTGTTTAAAAAAATAATAAAATGTTATATCGTAACTTACAAGATTAAATTTTCCTTGGTAGACAACCATGAACTTAAACCCTCACTATGAGATGATCTATCAAAATTCCAAACAAAACTAGATTGCTACAATACCCTTTTATTGAAAGATTACGGTTGAGTTCCCTATAAATATGTTGATCGTTTTCCCTTATTAAAAATAGATAAATTAAGATTTTTAGAGACTCACAAAACAACCTTCGTAAATCTAGAAAAGAGATGTTAAGTTTCTTCTATGTTCTTTGTTATGTGAGGAGTCACTTAAAAACTTAGATCAACCTTGATTGATTATCTATGCTCTTTTCGACACTCACCTAAAATCCCGGTTATCCCATTTTGCACCTTTAGGAAGTTGTTAAAATTAAAAAGTTGGGTTTGTAATCAGCTTGCCATTTGGAACATGAGCAACAAAATGTATGATTGCCATCGCAATCCTCTAGTATTTTTACTAGAAAATTACCTAGAACCATAAATTTGTGGAAAAACACTCTTTTAGATAGTTTAGAAAGGGTATTTCACAAGCCTCTGATTGCTATTAGATTAGGTCAAACTTGGTAGATTATGATCGATGGCTTCTGGAAAACCAATCCTAAATTTTTCATGATTTGCTGGTTCTAAATTTCGGTAGTATTTGTGGATTATTCGTATATAGGTGGACAAGTAGGATTTTTTCATTGTGAATTTGCTTATCGAAAAAAAGATTTTTTGAACACACTTTCTTAGCCTCTGATCCTAAATTGAATGTTGTTGCAACTAGCAGAAAAAATGTAAAAATAAAGTTATAGGACCCCTGTCGGGTTACAAAACCACAGTGGAAACTTTTTGACACTTGTAAATAATTGTTTGAAAATTGTGACTTGTTGTGTGAAATTGAACTTTTGTAAAAATAGTGGTCTTCTCTCTCCATATCTCTCTCTCTCTCCTTGGTTAAGAAATGAAGTGAAATGAAATGAAATCAATACATGTCTATAAAGTTCTCCTTTCGAATGTAAATTATTATTATTATGTAAATGAAAACAAAAAATGTTAATTCTGCTAGATCTAGGTGGATGCCATGCCAATGATTTATCACTGATTTCATGCTCACATGGTTTTGTAGGATGCAAGAAAGATGGTGAAAAGGCGAGGTGTAATTCACTGTTTATTATTTAAATTTATATAGGTCATTGTAGAATGTATATATGTATAATGTATTTCCATGTTATAGAAAATTTTTATATTTGAAATTTGGTAATATGTATGAGATGTTAGTTTTAAGGATACCTTGGGAAATGTGCATTTAATCATAGGTGTAATTTTGATTTAGATTTACGTATGGTAAAATTATTGGATATAAATATATGTTAAATGAATTTGAATTTAATATCTTGTAGTGTATTTCAAGTGTGTAATAGATGTTTAATTACTTGGTGTGTCGTGTTTTCCTTACCTTGAAAATGCAACAAAGAAATCTAAATACAACAGTCAACCATAGTACAAAATTCAGGTATAACTAACCTTCATGTGTTAATCCTTTAGCATAGAAAACTGAGACCCTCGAATGAAATCTGCACTCGATGGAACCTCCTTTTTTAGATAAATAAGAGGCCAAGTTTGAGTTGTCATCATATCTTATATTCTTAGCGGCATTGTCGTGAACCTGACAAATAGGAATGATGTGGTCAAACATAATCTAGAGTATGTGGTTCCCTTCTAGGATTTGTAATCATGTATATGGTAAGGAGAAGGTGTTCTCTTAAGGTAGTACTCCTTGGGAACCAAAATTGATCTTATTGTAAAATCCTCTTGAACCGACATGCATGTTGAGTGGCAAAGACCACCAACTAACCTTGACACTCACCATTAAGAGTTGGGATTATAATTGAACTCAGTACACAATCTCTTTTATCATTGGGATTAATAGTGCAATACTAAGGGTTAATTTTGAAACTGTAGCAACTTCTTAAGTTATGATTAGTTGCTAAAAATATAACCATAAGATGATATGCTTGGAGAAAGGTTAAATTTAGATCATTCATAGAATGTGTATAAACCATATCTTGGGTCGAGGTAATAAATTCCTAACATGTGATCCCTAAGGTGAACCATAATTCTCTACATGAAGGAGTATTCCGTCTTGTTCTCAACTTTTCCTAATCTATAATGAATGTATGTTTTGAAACTAGGTGATCATGTTCTTGAGGTAATTCCCTAGTAGGCTCACGAGCATGGAAATGTCCTTATTAACCAATGGGTTTATCAACAATTTCAACACAATAATTAAATCAAATTAACTGAAATCATTTTAAGATGAATGAAATTGATTTCGAGTAGGTCCTATGTTTTAATTACCTATATGTGAGAATACTAGTGTGAATCCCTTTAATGCCTCTCAAAGAAGAGTTTCGGTGTTGACAAGAAGTATCGAATGTACATAGAGTTACAAGAGCATTTATAGATAAGGGTGTACAATAAGTCTATTTGTGACCTTAGTAAGGTGTGCAAAATTTATAATTAAATATCTCCTTATAACACACATATAATGCTTAATTATTCAGGAATCCAACCTGGGTGGAGTGTGAAATCATACCCATTAGTACCTTGATGACTAAGAAATTATGTGAATTAGATTAGATACATGGTTAGTTTTTCCTAACGTAAAAAAAAATAGAATGAGCCTTAGAACTTAAATGTTAATATGAAAATAATGTGTAGTATATCTACTCTTAAATAAAAAAAAATCATGTGCTTCATGAGAACCTCCCCTTGTTGCAACTAAGATACATAGAAAATGCAATCGAACATGAAACTTAGAAAATGAATCCTTGGAACAAACACTAAATGGATCATGTATGCACATATGTTCATACCAATAACCAGACTACAACATTTTGGTGTGATGAGGGAAACAAACAAAATTAGATGGGATTACTACAAGTGGAATGTTAAATAAAGTAAAGACAATCTAGTCTAGTTATAAAATAATTGATAAGTTATTTCCAAGAAAATAAGGTCAATAACGAAATATGAATGTAATAAATATGTAAATTGGGAAAGTGTTGTCATAGATGGTTCCTATACGGGATTCATAATGTAGTTAAATCATTATTGTTTTTCTTTTCATTTGAAAAAAATGGTGGTCTTGGTGTGCGTCATGTGTTTTCATGTTGCCTATGTGGGTTAGTGTTAGTGAAAGCAGCTCATGTGTTGTTCATTGTCATAAGTGATCCCCTGTAGTATTTTGTGAACTAAAATGTGAGTAAAAAAAAATTTATTCCAGTATCTTTACTATTGTATTCATGTGTATACAATGTGGGCATTACATTTGGTATTAGAGAAGAGGTTCATTTGCTCGAACCTCTAGGATGGATTGGAGTTGTGATGATTTTGCATGGTGGTGGTGAAGATGGAAGAGTAATGTGATATATATTGTGATGTGACCAACATTTTTATTGTGATATTATGAATGCACATGTTGTGCATGTCACTTATTACGAAATTGTTGTCATGTTTATGTGTTTGTGATGAGAGTATTCTCTCTCCTTTTCATGGATTCAATGAGGAATTCGTGTGTGATGTACCACATTATTGTATTGGAAAATAATGTTATTGTGGATTGAAGAGTGTTGGAGAATTTTGGCATTATTTGATATGAAGGTGTATTGATGTATTGCATGAAGAAATTGGTGGAAAGTGAATTATATTGTATCGTTATGTCATCACCGTGTTGCGATGAATATGTGTGTCACAATGTTGTAATTGCAATTGACTATATGTTGTAATGTTAGAAATTGTGTTCCTCATATGTATAATTCATGTAATATGTGATGGTTCATGTCTTGATTTAGGGGAATATGGTGAACATAAGATACCTATTGTATAGTGCTTGCAATTTGGGGTGCAGTATGTTATAACGTGATGTATTGTAACCCTTGAATGTAATGATTGTGATTAACCCTATATATATACCATGTGTAGACATTATGGTTAATGTGTGTGAACCACCATTTTGTTAGTGATGTAGTTATGTGTTATGTTGTGAACCTTACACTAACTGACCCTAAGGGAAATTTGTAAAAGGTGTATGTTTGGAGTGAGGAAATGTGTACCGTGACCACTCATTTGAGCCAAATACAAGATAGGAAGCAGAATCTTACTTAGGCTAAAAACCCACTTATGTTTGTTTGGTATGTATGGTACTTTCTCAATGAGTGTCATGCATATTGTGTTTTGTGTACACCTTAGGCTCAGTAGATGGCTACCTATAATCCTTTCTCTCTCCTTATGTAGTTATCATATGGATTCAACCTAAGTGTAGTTGTTGTAAATATCTTCCCCCCAGGTAGATATAGACAAGTAGAAGAATATGGAAATAAAATAAACTCAGAGCCCGATATTTATTGCATCACTAGAAGCCCCTGGCGCAGGTATAAAAGTATCGACACTGAAAAAGTTCACGCCAAGGCACAGGTAGAAGGCGCACATCAAAGAGTGTCAACATGAACATGGATGTGCCCTGGCATAGATAGAAAAGTGTCGACATGAAAAAGTTTGGTGCCAAGGGCAATAGGTAGAAGGCACACGTCAAAGAGTGTTGACATGAACATGGATGCACCCTAGCACACTTAAGAGTATGACGACACGTACATGGATGCGCCAAGGTGCACCTTCAGGAGGCACAACATTTTGAGCGCTGACAGGAAGTAGACCCTGATCTAGATATTCAGAGGGCCATAACTTTTCACAGGGAGCTTGGATTCACTCAAGGTTGGAATTTTTCGAAAGCTTAATTGGGTGAGAACAAATTCTTAAAAATAAAAAATACAGTTCACCACTTTTTGGGTTTGCTAGGGTTCTCACCTACCACCATAATGAGATGAATTAAATGTAACCTGGAGGTGGTTGGGGTAGATTTGGATTTCCTCTCTCTTCCCTCTCTCATTATTCCTATAAATTGTAAGGAGGGGCTTCTTTCTAAAGGTTGGACATTCTTGTTTTGCCCCTCCCTTCTTCTCTTTGGTAGGTGAATTTGTGGATTTCAAACCTCCCATTTAAAACTGTAATGCAACTTTGCCTCTTGGCACTTTGTAGTGTATTATGTCAATCTTTGGAGCAAATAATGCATGTCTGTGGATGATTCTCAACCCTATCTGTGTTCATTTGCATCCTCTCGATCTTTAACTAGCAAATATGGTTATCTGTCCATGATCTTGCATTGCATTTTAATGTTTTGTGTTTATTGGCAAGACAGGTGTTCTTCATTCCTCGGTGCATCGCCTTTGTAGTTTAGGTTTTATTTTATGCATCTTCTTACCCTGTCTCCTTGGAAAGTTAGTTTAGGTGTTGTGTAAACCCTCTACATTTTTTTACGCGTGCATCTGAACAGAGGAATAGGAATTGGCCTTCATCTAGAGAGCTTTTCTGATTTTGCAAGGTCCCACACTTGGGAAAAGCTCCATGTTATGCAATTGCACTGAGAGTCTCAACCCATCGAGTTGTAGACATTCAGGGGTGATGTGATTCGCCATCAACAGTTTTGGCATGCCCAGTGGGACCAAGAGGTCATTCCACAAGATTTGAAGTATTTTTCAAGAAATTTGGACTAAAAATTGCAGGTTTTTACGAATTCAAAATTTTCACCTTCCAGGCTGAACTTTGAAATCGATTTTCAAGGAGTTAACTTGCTCAAAATAAGTCAAAATTTCACTAGTTGATAGATCGGGGGATAATATTAAAAAGGGTATTCTTGGATTTTTGATATTTTGACTTTCAAAATTTCATAGTTTTTAGTATTTCGGGTTTTCCCAGGTGTTGAGCATGTCCCAAGTTTCGACACAGTGTGTTTCAGGTTTTGTAAGTTTCCTTACATGACCTAATTTTCACCTATACCTTTCAAGGATTAGTAGCTGCACAACAAGACCTGATATTTGAATTGAAGAACTATATCTTTCGGGTCCTTCAAAGTTTTAAATTATTTTTTAATATTGTAAGGTTTGGTGTGTAACTTGGCAAAATCTAGCCTTTTGAGGCTCGTTATCTAACACATCTGGTGACTCCGAAGGGATAGAATTCAGCGGTGTAGCCGAAAAAGTTACCCAGGCATATGAGAAGAATTCAAACCAGGTCTGATACTCGAGAAGAGGGGTTATTTGTCCACTTACAGCTATCACCAGGTAGAGGAAGGAGAGGAAGAGGTCCACGAAGATCACTATCTCCACCTAACCAGACTTTGTCTACACCTCCACCTGGTAGAACTTTTCTCGCATCAACTAGAGTTCTTAGGCCAATCATAATGGCACATCTACCACCAAAATCCCTTTGTTAATTTCACTGGCAGTAGCCCACTTGCCCTCAATGCACAGAATCCAGTTCCAATTGTAGCATTGAAGAACATTCCATTTTTCATTGGAGAAAATCATACCACTCTTGGTGATCATGTCAAATACATTACTAACATTTGTGCAATCCATGAGATAAATGAAATGGATGTCGCTGTCAAATTGATGGCATCTTCGTTCAAAGGGAAGGCATTGCAATGGTTTAGGAGCCTTGTAGTTGGTTCTATCCAAAATTGGAATCAGTTATGCATAGTTCTCAATGAGCAGTTTGGAGAAAAGGGAGATAATTTGTCTCTACTAGAACAATTGACAACTATCAAGAGAGCTCCCAACGAGTAGCTGACTGACTTCAACTTTAGATTTCATAGGTCTTGGGATAGGATTCCAGTGGCCGTTAGGCCAACAACTAAGGTGGTGCTTTTCTATATTATATTAAAGCTTTGAATTCTGATAATTCTATGTTAATTCAATCTATGGGAGGCACAACCTTACCTGCTGCTTATATCATTGCCATTAGGGCCGAAAACTGTCTTATTCAAGCTGGTAAGTTGGCTCCTAGGCCTCCCATGCCCTTGTATCCAAACTTAGAAAATCTAAGCACTAGTTAGGCACCCACTTTGGATCCTATTCCCACTCCTAGAAATCAAAGTTCAAATGAAACTTCTACTTCATCCTCTAGTGATTCAAATGAACTCCAAGAGGTCATGAAACAATTGCAAAATTTGGGAAATGAGCTAGTTACACTCAAGAGGTAGTAGGCCCAAGGCTTTAGACCTTCTTATCAGCCTCAAGCTCAACCTAATAGGCAACCATACCAGCCCAATAGGCCATCCAATCCAACTGCAAATCAAAGCCAAGTAAGGCCTCCTGCTAATAGACCATTTCAGCCCTATAACCCCAATGTTGCATCTACTTCTAAAGCATTAGTGCCAGTGCAAAACAACATAGCTCAAGATTATGATTGTTGTTTCCCATGCAATGAACCTCATAACCAATCTATGTGCTTCAATGGTGCTTTGAACCAAGCCTTGATGGTGATAACTACTGGCGTAGAGGGTGAAGTGAGTCAAGAAACAAATCAGCAACAACGGACATCTCAACAAAACACAGCTCCAAATGATACCACACTTGTGAATTGGCAAGCTGAGGATTTTTGTGGCATGAATCAAACAATTTCTTAGAGTGTAGCAGCTAACACAAGATCAAAGAAGAGGAATATTGGTGAAGGGCAGTCATTAGCTCCAAGTGATCTACAACCTTCCATCACTCCACAAGGTGTTGGTAAGCAAAATACAGCTCCAAACATGCAAGGACAACCCAAACCACCTTCTAAACCAGCTCAAATGCCAGCTATTGCTTCCCATGCGCAAGAAAAGAATGTATAGGCTAAAGGACAACTAAGAGATCTTTCATCCCCATTTAGCATCATTGATCAAATGAAGAAGAAAAATGTGAATATATCAATGTGGGAATCTTTATCCATTCCAGGACAAAGAGATCTTCTACAAGCTGCCATGAAGAATTGGTCAACTTTGAACCAATAGGTCCATATGCAAGAGAATGCCCTCACAAATGTTGCTCAGCCTAAAGGGAATCATGGAGGAAAACAAGGTAAAGTTTTGAAACCCCCTCCATTCTATGTTTCATTAATCATTGGGGATAAACTAGTACACAATTGCATGATTGATTCTAGGGCAAGTAGTTCTGTCATGCCCAAGCAAATAGCTGATCAGTTGGGTCTCCAATATGAAGTCATATCAAAGGGGGTAGTGCAATTGGATGGGACAACAGTAGCAATGGTGGGAGTGATTAAAGGTTTGAATCTTACCTTGCATACATGCCCCAACGTTACCGTTTTACAAGATGTGTTAGTGATAGATTTGCCACCACTCTTTGCCCTATGCTTATCAAGGGATTTCACAGCTAGAATTGAAGGCTACTTATCTGCTGATTAGTCACACATGTTGTTCAAAACAAGATATGGTACTAAGGTCACAATCAGATCTGAACCAATTGCAAACTTTCATATTCAGCCTCATACTCCAAGCCAAATCAATGCCAACTGTTCAGATTTTGACCAAGAAGATTATCCGAGCAGAGATGAAACTGACACCAAAGTTGGAAGCATCCCAGATTTAACTCTTGATGAATGGGCAACTAAGGTACACACTTTTGATCCCTACCAAGAAGTAGAAGAATCTGAGCTAGGAGTCTATTGCATACATGAAGAAAACCAATCTATTCCTAGCATCACCAAACCAAACCATAAGGATGACGATGAGGTATGGCATTTTTTTTTTATGGATCAAGGAGTAGGCAAGGTGCAGGAGGAGGAGTTATGCTTATTTCACCTCAAGGCATCAAATATTATTCAGCTTTCCGTTTCTAGTTTTCCTGTTCAAACAACACAGCTAAATATGAGGCCTTGATTCATGGACTTCATTGGGCCAGGAAAAAGGGCATAAAGAACTTGTAGGTGTTCGGAGATAGTGAGCTAATTGTCAATCAAGTCAGGGGACAACATGCTACAAAGAATGACCTACTAAAGCACTACAAGAACAAGGTATGGGACCTCGTTGAGGATTTCGAAGCTTTCAACATCATGTCCATACCCAGGAATAAAAATGAAGCCACAGATAGGCTTGCAGCAGTTGGAGCAACGTTTGATGTGGTTGACAACATCAAAAGGGAAAAAACACAACCACATATGCATGTGATTGTGAGGCCAGCAGTTCCAGATAATAACACAAGCTGGTAGGTGTTTGAGAATGATCAATAGATCATCAATTTTTTACAAGAAGAGGCTGAATTTTCAGCTAGGAATTAGGACAGACTAGAGCAGCAGTATGGGGATCAAGTAGTGCAGCTACGGAAAAACAAGATTTCTAAGGGTTTAGTAACATTGGAGTCTATCTTTAACCCTAACGACCATTTCCGTAAGGAAAAGGCTAACATACAGGTCAAGAGAGAAGATTCAGAGCCAATTCTGGTTGGGGAAGGAAAAACACTTCAAACTGGTAAAGTGACCACTGAGCAGGAGAAATTAGATTTCATACAACTTTGCCAAGAATTTCTAGATGTCTTCGCTTGGAGCTATGAAGACTTAAGAGGATTCAATCTGAAGTTGGCACAACATACCATAGAATTGGATCCAGATGCTAAGCCCATCAGGTAAAAGCAGAGACCAGTCAACCCTCACATTGAGCCCCTAATGAAGAAAGAGCTAAACAAGCTAATAGAGGCAAGCATTATATTCCCGATCAAGCACTCAAGCTGGGTTGCAAACTTGGTACCAGTCAGGAAGAAGAACAGAGAAATTAAGCTATGCGTGGACTTTTGAGACCTCAACAGGGCATCTCTCAAAGACCATTACCCACTTCCTTCAATGGAACAAATATTGCAAGTAGTATCCGGTTCAGAGAGATTCTCTCTCCTAGATGGATACTCAGGGTATAATCAAATAATGGTGACAAAAGATGACCAGTTCAAGATGACTTTCACCACCAAATGGGGCACCTATGCCTAGAAGAAAATGCCATTTGGGCTATCATATGCTAGAGCCACTTTCTAAAGGGAAATGGATATGGCATTCAAGAGGTTGATCAATAAAATAGTTCTGATATATCTTGACGAAATCACTATATTCTCCAAAAATGTAGCGGATCACCTCTTTCATTTAAGGCAAGTATTTCAGAGGTGTAGAAGATTTGGGGTATCATTGAACCCAAAAAATGCATATTCTTGGCTCACGAGGGAGAATTTCTAGGCCATATTGTTTTAAAGGAGGGGTTGACGATTGAACTAGAAAGAGTTGAAGCAATTCGAGCGTTACCATTGCCAAGTCACAAGAAGGCTCTTCAAAGCTTCTTAGGTAGGATCAATTTTGTTCGCAGGTTTGTTCCAAACTTTATAGCTCTCGTAAAGCCAATAACGATGATGTTAAAGAAGAGCATGGCATTTAAATGGATATCTAAAGGCAAGGAAAGTTTTGAGGAAATAAAAGAGGCTATATCTCAAGCTCCGACTCTTTTCAATCCAGACTTCTCCAAGGACTTCATGTTATATGCCTTCGGTGGTGGAGACACAATTTCTGCAATCTTGGTACAACAACAACAAAGAAGGATTAGAATAACCAGTTGCTTTCTTCAGTCAAGGCTTGGAGGAATACGAAACAAGGTATTCTTTCATTGAAAAGCATGTCCTTGCAGTGATCAGGAGCTAAAATAAATTCAAGCACCTAGTCTCAAACAACAAGATCCAATTGTTGGTCTCTCATGCAGGAGTCAAGGACTTCCTTCTAAGCAAGGATCTGAATGAGAAATATGTAGGATAGATAACCCGTGTCATGGAATATGACATCAAGATCAAGATCAGTAAGCTGGTTCATGGAAAGGGATTATGCGAACAGCTAGCCTTGAGTCAGCAAGTTGAAGCAAGTGATGAAAAACGGATTGTCTTGGTACTACAGGATGGTCAAGAACAAGGAAATGAGGATGTGCCCGCTCCTTGCTAGACTCAGAATATGATACAATTCCTACAGGTAGGCCTATGCCCTCCAGAAATGAGCAAAGCAAAGAGGAGATACTTTAGATTACAAGCCATTTCATATGTGTTTGCTGATGGTGTTTTGTTTAAAAAAGATATCAATGGAGTTCTATTAAGGTGCATTAGGACAGGTCAAATTGAGAGGGTGTTACGAGATTTTCACGATGGAGATTCTGGAGGACATTTTTCCCCACAAGTAACAGCTCTCAAGATAATGAAGGTAGGGTATTATTGGCCGACAGTGTTTAGTGACTGCTATACATGGATAAGAAAGTGTAAGAAATGTGCACTCTTCACAGGCAAAGAAAGACTAGCAGCGCTTCCATTGCACCCAATTTTGGTTGACCAACCATTTATGCAATGGGGATCGGACTTCGTCGGGGTCATCAACCCAAACTCAAGATAAGGCCACAAGTGGATTCTCACGGCCACAGACTATTTCACCAAGTGGACCGAAGTAGTAGCACTCAAATAAGCAAATGAGTCTAACATACTAAATTTTTATGAAGGAATAGTGACCAGGTTTGGTGTGCTGGCCACTATCATATCAGATAATGCATTGGCATTCATAGGTTCCAAGATTACAGAATGGGCTGTCAAGAATGGAATCTATTTAAACACCTCTTCAAACTATTACCCGCAGGGTAATGGATAGGCAGAGTCCATGAACAAGAACTTGCTAAGAATAATCAGGACTCTGGATGAAAACCAAAGGACATGGCATACCAAGCTAAAATCAGCATTATGGGTTGACAGGATAATGCCAAAGAGGTCTATAGGTAATTCTCCCTACAAGTTGGTCTATGGTAAAGAGGAAGTATTGCCTATATCATTAGAACTATCTGCATTGGAGCTCATGAAGTAGTTGGAGTTGGCTAAGTTCAAACCAATGGAAGCTAGGTATGCAGAGTTGATAGAATTGGAGGAAATTAGAGAACATGTAGTTCAGACGATTGAGAAGGATCAGGCCTTAGTAAAAAGATGGTTTGATAAGAAGGCAAGAGAAAGGACCTTCCAGGAAGGGGACCCAGTTCTGAAATGGGATGCAGATCGGGTAAAACCAGGAAGGCATTCCAGGTTTGATGCCATTTGGAGGGGCCCCTACATGGTCACGAGATGTAAAAGTAGTAATGCCTTCTAATTGTCTACATTAGATGGAGATGAACTCCCAATTCCAGTTAACGGAATCTATCTTAAACATTGCTACTAAAAGGAAAAGGTTTACCCTTATAAATATTAGTCTAGATTTCAATTCCTCTAAGTGCAGATGCACATTGTCTTGTTGTAGTTAGGTTTCATTTCCCTAAGTGCTTCGGCACAGGTTTTCATTGCTCTCAGGTTGAATTTCTACAGTTCAGCATGCTCTCAGAGAAGGAGTTGCCGTATCAAGCTCGGGATCAAATATCAGGTTGGTTTCAGGTTATTGCTTATAACTCCATGCCCAATGGATTGCTAAGAGGCCACTGATCTTCTACCTAGTAAGCAAGTGATCCCGTTGAGTCACCAAATTGTTGTATATATTTCCCCCCCCTCAGGTAGATATAGAAAAATAGAAGAACCTGGCACACATCAGGAGATGTCGACATGAAAATGGATGCGCCCTGGTGTAGGTAGGAAAATGCCGACAAGGGAAAATGCGTGCCCTGGTGCAGGTTGGAGGTGCACGTCAGGAGATGTCGACATGAAAATGGGTGCACCTTGGTGTAGGTAAGAAAATGTCGACAAGGAAAATTCACGCCCTGGTGCAAGTTGGAGGCGCACGTCAGGAGATGTCAACATGAAAATGGATACGCCCTGGTGCAGGTAGGAAAATTTTTGACAAGGGAAAATTCACACCTTGGCACACATAAGAGCATTTTGACATAAGGATGGATGCGCTAAGGTGCACCTTCAGGAGGCGCAACATTTTGAGTGCTGACAGGAAGCAGACCCTGACCCAGATATTCAAATGGCCATAACTTTTCACAAGGAGCTCAAATTCATGCAAGGTTGGACTTTTCAAAAAGCTTACAAGGTCCTCTACCTAGCTACAACTGAATATATTTAATTGGGTGAGAACAAATTCTTAAAAATACAAAATATAGTTCGCCACTTTTTAGGTTTGCTAGGGTTCTCACCTACCACCATAATGAGATGAATTAAATGCAACTTGGAGGTGGTTGGGGTAGATTTGGATTTCCTCTCTTTTCTCTCTCATTATTCCTATAAATTGTAAGGAGGGACTTTTTTCTAAAGGTTCGACATTCTTGTTTTTCCTCTCCCTTCTTCTCTTTGGCACGTAAATTTGTGGAGTTCAAACCTCCCATCTAAAACTATAATGCAACTTTGCCTCTTGGTATTTTGTAGTGTATTGTGTCAATATTTAGTGCAAATAATACATGTCTATGGATGATTCTCAACCCTCTCTGTGTTCATTTGCATCCTCTTGATCTTTCACTACAAATCTGGTTATCTGTGCATTATCTTGCATTACATTTTTATGGTTTGTGTTTATTGGCAAGACAGGTGTTCTTCATTCCTCGGTGCATCACCTTTGTTATTTTAGGTTTATTTTTATGCATCTTCTTACCATGTCTCCTTGGAAAGTTATATTAGGTTTCTGAGTAAACCCTCTACATTTTTATGTGTGCATCTGAACAGAGGAATAGGAATCAGCTTCATCCAGAGAGCTTTCCTGATTTACAAGGTCCCACACTTGGGAAAACCTCCATGTTAAACAATCACACTGAGAGTCTCAACCCATCGAGTTATAGACATTCAGGGGTGTTGTGATTTTCCATCAACAGTTTCCAAAAACGACTAGTACCTAGTGAAATGGTTTTTATGACAAATTAGGTGTTTCCAGCAATGCTCACGGGGCTACGCCCCTCCTTCTTGTGTATGGGGGAGGCTCCCATTATTGATTGTAAACTAATATACTCTTATCTAAATGTTTGGGGTGGCCAAATAAGCCAGGGATCACACAACAACACTTCATTGAACCTATGGAAAAATTCCTATAAGGGATACAAGGGAGGAAATTTAAGTGATGAGGGGTGAAAGAGATAAATTAGACAAGTGAAGGTTATTATTAGAACTAGGAATAAGCATAATTTAGGCCCAATAGCTGGATTAGTTCAACATTCAATTAAAGGAAAGAAACAAAAAATCCATTTAGTGAGACAAACAAATTGTTAACCCAAATTTACTCCCTAGGTTAAATTTGGATAACTTATCATTTAAAATGGACTTAGTCATTTAAACAAGCTTGGGACATTTAAACAGATGTCAAATTCCAAATCTCTAAACCAATATTCATTGGCATTTAAAATTTTGTGGGAGGCTAAGGTTTAAATAATTATCATAGTATACTTAAAAGGTTATGTGACATTCATTTTACCCATGAATTTCAATGTCAAACATCAAGCAAAAGGCCACATGGTAGGATTTAGGATCTCCTCCAAAGTTTTGGCTTCGGTGGATGTGAGACCTGTGGTATAAGCCACATTCCATAATATTTTAGGCTCACAGTGGGGTAGAAAAAGTTAGCAAATATCAAAGAAAACATGGAGGAGTTAGGGGATGATAGGTGGTAGAAAATTGACAACTAGAAAAGTAAATGTGATGCCATTCTGGTACTCTTCAAGTAATATGCATTTCGATGAACTTAAGTCCGTAGAATAAACCTAGTGCAATAAGGCTTTGGGTCTAGGTAGTCAAGGGTGGTTAAGGTGCTATATGGGGTTGCATTACTATGGACCCAGTATTTTTTTAGTATCTTCCCAGATAGAATTTGAAATGTGAAGGTGCAAATAATGAAAGGCAAGGATAAAAGTTAGAGGGATTTGACATGAGACATAATTATGGAGCCTGTAATGTTGAGGATTCACGCTCCTCATGGCGGGTTACGCTTCGTGGGGGTTAATATCATATAATCAAATACTGACATTGTGAAGTAGCATGGATCTTTCCTATTGGATCATGTTTAGCAATAGGTAAAAGGGGCTACCAAATTTCTAACATTGCGAGGAGTGTGGAGCTTTCTCATTGGATCACATTTTTTTGTTGTCAGTCAGGGTAAAATAACAATCTGACATTACGAATAATGTGGAGCTTTCTCATTGGTTTATGCTTCACGATGGATAATAGAGGTTTCATAAGGCCCGACCCCACAACCAACCAAATACCAACATGGGGTAAAGACAAATCAAATAACATGTAGGTAGAGGTAATCCCCAAGCCAATCAAAACGTTGCCACATGTCATGTTCCTGTAAATTCTGGACATGCAAATTTTCAAATGGACATAACTTTTGCTCAAGAGCTCACACCATATTACAAAATTGTTAGATGTTGCCAAATGTAGTCTTGCAAACCCTGTCAATTATGAATCATACCGAAAATTGTTTTGTTTGTATCTTCAAACCCTTCAATTTTGATCATAAAAATAATATTGTGTCAAATTTTGATACGTGGAAAAGAATAAAAACATTTCAGCCATTAATGCACACATCTAGATGGCGTAACCACATGAATTGATAAAGTATGGGGATCTGTATCTTCTCCTACAAGTTAAAGGACATCTTGGAATGGTCTTTTAAGAGTTCCCATGATGTTTTCATATTTTAATGTATGATTGATTATGGTTGAATTTTGAAATTTTTTTTGCAAGGAAAGAAAGACCTTTTCATTAATGGAAAGATCAAATCCAATCTCTTTCCCTCTCTTTTCTCCTCTTCTATCTCTCTTTCTCTCTCCATTCTATTATATATTGTAAATTGATGCTTATTTCAAAAGAGCGCTTTTTGTTGTAATGACACCATGCCAAAATGGTGGCCAAATTTCATGTAGTTCCAAACCTTGAATTAGTTCAACTAGTGCAATGACAAATCATGCCTTTTGCCATGAATGGTGAATGGAAGGGTTTGTTCTCATATAATTAAATCATGCCTTTTGCCATGAATGTAATGGAATTGTATATATAAGTAGTAGAATTTATTTTGTGGAACATTTTGTCTTCCCTAGCTCATTTTACTTGCATTCTTTCCTCTTTATTGATTTTTGGCATGATGTGCATATTTCTTGATTTTGGATTCTCTTTTTTTTTTGTGTTTTTTGAGTGGAGAGAGTACATGGTTATGATCTGTGGCAAGTTTTTTCCCTCTCTCCTATGTTTTCTCTCTTTCCTTCCCCTTGTGGAGTGTGATCAACCCATTTTTCTTGTGATATCATTTCCCATTTTAACTTAGGGTTTCCCTTTCATGCATCTCCTTCTAACCCTGGTCCCTTACATTGTTAGAGTAGGATTAGATAGTTGCATTTCCTTCCTTAGGTGTAGCTTAGCATTAGAAATAGGTATAAAAATTGGAATTCTCTAAAGTTTTGTTCATAGTGCAAGTACCACTCTTGAGAGATAGTCTTGTATTGCAAAATCATGGACGCATGCACTTGGTTTATGAACAAGTTTCAAGATATAATTCCTGAAACTTGGAGATAGTCTTGTATTGTCTCAAAATCATGGGTTTTTTATGAATGGCATGATAATTTTGGCATGCTTGGTGGGATAGAGTTTGAAGATTTTTACAACTTCATACCAGTAGGATTGATGTGTTATTGATGGTACGGAGCCTTTGGAGGCATTTTCAACACATATGGTGACTTCACTTATTCAAGTAACCCATTTTCTGAGTTGTATACCTTTCCCTTTCCTTCCATCCATTTCCATTCATTATTTCCCTTCCATTATTTGTATTTTCTTCTTTCATGAAGTTGTGCAATCACAACTTCCTTTCCTTCTTGGAACTCTCATTTTTAGTAGCAACACTAGTTCCCTCATTCCCCATGTTCTCAAAATATCTCCTCCAAATCATATTTATGATCCCTATCATGAAGAATACGCATATAACCAAACCCCCACTAGATCCATATGGTTATCCTTCTAACCGTGATGTACTAATGGATACAAGGTTCCAGTGGCCCAATAGTTCTGATTGGCTGAAAACTTCATGATAGATGTTGATTGATAGCTGGTATATGTAAGAAATGGAGGTCCTTGCATATCAATGTGCTACATGTTGTAATCGTGATGTTTTAAAGAACAAGGTTATGCAAATGATGGTCAAAATTGGTGATTTTTAGAGGTATATTTAGAAATGGAGGTGAACATGATGCATATCAAGGCTCCATTGGTTTTAGGGTACCTTGTCCATGGGTTGGCCCTATGCCAAATTATTTCAGCCCTCGTCAGGACAATCTAGATTTCATGGTTGAAATGATGCCCCCAAATTGAAAACTGGGTTGAGTTAATCGAGGATCATGAATCTAGTGTTAGGAAACCATGGAAATGGAGAAACCCTACACTACCATCTTATAGCCCTTCCATTCCTCCTCCCCAACCTACACCATATCAATGAATTTTCATTTTTCTATCTTTCTGACTGTCCGGATTCCCCTTGACCATATTTTTTCCTTCCATATTACCTTAATTTCTCTACCATTATTTCTCACATTCTTCCCTCTCCCTCCCAATCATCTCCATTGTGACCAAGAAATGAATGAAATCCCTCACTAGATGTAGAGATCATATACAATAGAGTATCCTATTCCATGTATGATAGATTGTAGTAACCACTGCAAACCATTTGTACGGAATGCTTATTGGGACAGGGATGAAGTGTTATGAAGTGTGAACTAAAGGACCTAGATCTATCTTATACAATGAGTCCTACCATGTATGATGATTGTGAACCACTGGAGATTTGATTCAATTATGAAAAGTGAACAAAGGAGGGAATCTCTTAAAAATGGATTCGATTAGACTCAAAGGATGAAATTTTGGAGGAATAATTGTTTGTAGAAGTAAAATAGAGTTCAGATTAGTGTGTGAATAGTCACCTTCAGGAGGAGAAATCATATTTTGAGGCCTTGGATGAAGAAGAGATCATGGAATGTTCCTTCCTTTATTTTAATGATGAAACTTCGGATATTTATTCCCCTTCATCCTTGTAATACTTTTTTTTGGTGGATGAGTTTTATCCCTCAATATTTATGCTTGAGGAGGAGGAGAGCCATGGTGAATCAATTGCAAAATTAGAATTCATCATAGAGGAGATGGAGTTTTTTATGGAAGTAGAATAAGGATCAGATCATCTTGTAAGAAATTTTATTCATTAGAAAAGAGAGTGTTGCAAGATTCTTCCCTGTTCATGGGGGTGTGAGGATTCACTTAAGAAATTTGGGTCGACCTCAAAAGAATCCATGCCCATATCTAGCTAGTTTCAGAGCTCAATTAATGAAGCTGGGGGTGTAATTCAAAGTGGGTGAATCAAAAGAATCTCATTTAGCTAGTTTAGCAGCCAATTAATGAGGACCAGATCTCATTTCATAAATGATACTTAAAGTACAAAAGGTCAACTTCAGCACCTTTAACAAAATGCAGAGTAGCTTGACGATGTATATGTTTCTTTTAGTTGATAATTTGAAGAAATAGGGAGTGCAAGGAATGATTTCATTCCCACCATGTGATTTTGTTTCCAAACAAATTACATGGCCACATTTTGTGAGGAAAGGTAGCTATTCTCACAACATGATGTAGGTTTTGTTTAACTTCTCTTCCGCTAGGTAGAGTAGAGTAAGTAGGTTTGTTTTTAGCAAAAGAAGTGCTTATGCACAATCTGCATCTTTCCACTTGGAACAAGTATGATTTTTCCATGTTTGTATATAGATTTTTCAAGATTTATTTGTTGTACATAATTAATTTTAGGTAAAAATAAAATAAGTTGGGTAGTTTCAAATTTATACTCAGAGCCCACAAGATCAAATTCATTCTATCCAAATTCAAAGTAGGTTCTATGGGGAAAATCATATTTTGAGGTAGATTTCAAAGTAGCATTTTTTGGCCCCAAGAAATTACTCGCAATTCAGGGCTGCCCATGCCTCTTCCTTGGTTAAAAAATGAAGTGAAATGAGATGAAATCAATACATGAGTCTAACCTTATCCTTTTGAATGCCAACTATTATTATTATGTAAATGGAAACTAAACTTTTTAATCATTCTAGATCTAGGGTGGATGTCATTCCAACAATTTATTGTTGATTTCGTGATCACATGGTTTTGTCGGATACAAGAAAAATGGCGAAAAGGTGTGGTGTAATTCATTATTTATTATTGTAATTTATATAGGTCATTGTAGAATGTATATATGTATAATGTATTTCCATGTTACAGAAAACTTTATATTTGAAATTTGGTAATATGTATGAGATGCTATTTTTATGGATGCCTTGGGAAAGGTGCATTTAATCATAGGTGTCATTTTGATTCAAATTTACGTATAGTAAAAAGGTTGGATATAAATATATGTTAAATGAATTTGAATTTAATATCTTGTAGTGAATTTCAAGTGTACAATAGATGATTAATTAATTGGTGTGTCATGTTTTCCTTACCTTGAAAATGAAGTAAATAAATCTAAACGAAACAGTCAACCCTAGTACAAAAATCGTGCATAGCTAAGCTTTCTATGTTAATCATTTACAAATATAAAACTGAGACCTTCAAATAAAATTTGAACTCGATGACACCTCCTATTTTAGGTAAATAATATCCTATGTTTGAGTTTTCATCATAGCCTATATGCTTAGCGGCATCGTCATGAACCAGATGTCATAAATCTAATGAATAGGAATGACATTGTCAGACATTATCTAGAGAATGTGGTTCCCTTCTAGGATTTTTAATCATGTATGTAGTAAGAAGATGGTGTTCTCTTAAGATATTACTAATTTGGAACCAACATTAATTTGAGTGTAAAATCCTCTTGGACCGACATGCATTTTGGTTGGAAAAAACAAATAATGAACCCTTACAGTCACCCTTAAGAGTTGGGATTATAATTGAACTCATTACACAATCTATTTTATCATTGGGATTAATGGTGCAATATTAAAGGTTAATTGTGAAACTTAGCAACTTCTTAAGTTATGATTAGTTGCTAAAAATATAACCATAAGATGATATGCTTGGAGAAAGGTGAAATTTAGATCATTCATATAATGTGTATAAACCATCTCTTGGGTCAAGGTAATAAATTCCTAAGTTGTGATCCCTAAGGTGAACCGTAATCCTTTACATGAAGGAGTATTCCCTCTTGTTCTCAACTTTTCCTAATCTGTAATGAATGTACGTTTTGAAACTAGGTGATCATGTTCTTGAGGCAATTCCCTAAGACGAGAGCTAGTAGGCTCACGAGCAAGCAAATGTCCTTATTAACCAATGGGTTTATCAAAAATTTCAACACACTAATTAAATCAAATTAAGTGATACATTTTAAGATGAATGAAATTGATTCAAGCGGTTCCTATGTTTTAAATACCTATATGTGAGAATACTAGTGTGAATCCCTTTAACGCCTCTCAAAGAAGAGTGTCAGCTTGACAATAAGTATCAAAGGTACATATATTTACAAGAGAATTTTAGAGATAAGGGTGTACAATATTTCTATTTGTGACCTTAGTAAGGTGTCCAAAATTTATAATTAAATATCTCCTTATAGCACACATATAATGCTTAATTATTTAGGAATCCAACCTTGGTGGAGTGTGAAATCATACCTGTTAGTACCTTAATGACTAAGAAATTAAGTGAAGTATATTAGACACATAGTTAGTTGTCATAATGTAGAACAAAATAGAATGACCTTAGAACTTAAATTCTAATATGAAAATAATGCATAATCTATCTACTCTTAAATCAATAAACTTGCTTTGCTTCATGAGAACCTCCCTTATTGCAACTAAGATAAATGGAAAATCCAATCGAACATGAAAATTAGAAAATGAAATTTGAACTCGATGACACCTCCTAGTTTAGGTAAATAATATCCTATGTTTGATTTTTCATCATAGCCTATATGCTTAGCGGCATCGTCATGAACCAGATGTCGTAAATCTAACGAATAGGAATGACATTGTCAGACATTATCTAGAGAATTTGGTTCCCTTCTAGGATTTTTAATCATGTATGTAGTAAGAAGATGGTGTTCTCTTAAGATATTACTACTTTAGAACCAACATTAATTTGAGTGTAAAATCCTCTTGGACCAGACATGCATGTTGGTTGGAAAAAAACAAATAACGAACCCTTACAGTCACCCTTAAGAGTTGGGATTATAATTGAACTTAGTACACAATCTATTTTATCATTGGGATTAATGGTGCAATATTAAAGGTTAATTGTGAAACTTAGCAACTTCTTAAGTTATGATTAGTTGCTAAAAATATAGCCATAAGATGATATGCTTGGAGAAAGGTGAAATTTAGATCAATCATATAATGTGTATAAACCATCTCTTGGGTCAAGGTAATAAATTCCTAAGTTGTGATCCCTAAGGTGAACCGTAATCCTTTACATGAAGGAGTATTCCCTCTTGTTCTCAACTTTTCCTAATCTCTAATGAATGTACATTTTGAAACTAGGTGATCATGTTCTTGAGGCAATTCCCTAAGACGAGAGCTAGTAGGCTCACGAGCAAGCAAATGTCCTTATTAACCAATGGGTTTATCAACAATTTCAACACACTAATTAAATCAAATTAAGTGATACATTTTAAGATGAATGAAATTGATTCAAGCGGGTCCTATTGTTTTAAATACCTATATGTGAGAATACTAGTGTGAATCCCTTTAACGCCTCTCAAAGAAGAGTGTCAGCTTGACAATAAGTATCAAAGGTACATAGATTTACAAGAGGATTTTAGAGATAAGGGTGTACAATAATTCTATTTGTGACCTTAGTAAGGTGTCCAAAATTTATAATTAGATATCTCCTTATAACACACATATAATGCTTAATTCTTCAGGAATCCAACCTTGGTGGAGTGTGAAATCATACATGTTAGTACCTTGATGAATAAGAAATTAAGTGAAGTATATTAGACACATAGTTAGTTTTCATAACGTAAAACAAAATAGACTGACCTTAGAACTTAAATTCTAATATGAAAAGAATGCATAATCTATCTACTCTTAAATCAATAAACTTGCTTTGCTTCATGAGAACCTCCCTTGTTGCAACTAAGATAAATGGAAAATCCAATCGAACATGAAAATTAGAAAATGAATCCTTAGAACAAACACTAAAAGGATTATGTATGTACATATGTTCATACCAACAACCAGGTTACAAAATTCTAGTGTGATGAGAGAAACAAGAAAAATTCTATGGGATTACTACAAGTGAAATGTTAAATAAAGTAGAGATAATGTAGCATAGTTATAAAATAATTGATAAGTGATTTCCAAGAAAATAAGGTCAATAACTAAATATGAATGTAATAAATATGTAAACCAAGAAAGTGTTGTCATGGATGGTGCCTATATGGGTTTCATATTGCAGTTAAATTGTTATGTTGTGTCTTGTCATTGGAAAAAAAAAAGGTGGCCTTGATGTGCATTACGTGCTTTCTTGTTGCCTATCTTGGTTAGTGTTCGTGCAAGCAGATAATGTGTTGTGCGTTGTCATAAGTGATCCCCTGTAGTGTCTTGTGAACTACAATGTGAGTAAAAATAAACTATTCAGGTATTTTTACTGTTGTTTTCGTATGTATAAAATGTGGGTGTTACACAAACCACAATGATAGATCTATTACCAATTAAATATGTTTTGAAATGAGGAAAAGATTCATGGAGGTAGTAGTGCACCATAAGATGAAACTTGAGGCCAATGAAGCTCATATCGTCAATGAGTATATATTGAAAAAATTTCGGGGACTCCTGAAAGTTTAACAATGCCTTGTTATATACTGGTTTTATTTCTTTGATGGGTATCTGTAAAAAAGTATGTAAAATCAATCTATAAATGTTGACGGTAGCGACCCAATTTCGTGCTAGTAAAAAAAGGGGTGATTTTATTTCCTTGTTTGTAGGTATGAGTGCTGATCTTATTGAATTTATGAGGTATGATTTTCCTATTTATGCAGTACCTTGAATTATCAATTTCAATGGAGGTAACTAGTCTTTTTTCCTGAAATGGTGCAGAAAAGTATCAATAGAAAGTTATTGTTATGGTGAGAAGGAGGAAGAAGGAAGTTTTTAGAACACTGGTTAATGACGATATTCCTTGTAGCTTTGTTGGAATTAATGAAATAAGCACCTATTTCTTGTAAAGCAAGATGAATTGTATTTCTTTCCAATAATGGTGTATGTCAAATTTTTGGTGGCCCAACATATCCATACTATATACATCCATGCAATTTTTGGGGTGGAGATAGGATAATAGTTTCAACTCATATAATTATTAGGTATGTGTGCAATATATTATTCACTAGATGGATCATCATTTGAATGTCCTTTAACATCCAGGGGAGATTGGTTGACATGCTAAGGTTGGTAATAATTTTCAAGAAGCTCCCAGTTAGAAATGACTTCATCGGCAATGGTGCCTATGTAGGTTAAAATTTTGTGAAAGGGTTTTTATAGAAGGATTTTCAGTCCACCATAAAGTTTTGAAATTTTTTGAAGTACGTGGAGGCACTTGAAACACTCTTGTAGATATCCTAAAATTATTGGAATTGAACATATTTTTTATTTAGCCCCATTACGTGGATTTTTATAGGACCACATTTTAGAAACTTCAATAAGTGACAAGGTTTTCATTGTTGCAAGTCATTTTTGTATACTTCGATGAGAAGAGAAGATTTTTGATCACTAGACTCTAATTAAGGGACTCAGCTAAATAATTTCTTACCAACATTCAAGGAAACAAAATATCTATTCCAAAGGGAAAGAGGTAGTTTCTAAAATATGTGGCAAGTATCCTAAGCACTTATATCATGTGTTTAACAACACTCTTAGTGAGATTTTCCATAAGGAAATATTATTTGATTGATCTTGTGTGATACTCTATGAAATCCTTTGAGAGTATTTGATGGTAGGTTTTAGAGCCTTGCAGTTTTGCTTTGGAAGCATATTTTTCTTAGTATTTTCAAATGGCATGCTTGGAGAGTACAAATTGAGAATCAACATAGGATCTCCATATGGATAACATAGTGTGGTTATGATTCTTTAGCCTATCATCATTTGAGGAAGGAGGGTACTTAATTTTCCCATCTTCATCGATGAATATTGAAGATTATAGATGCATCCCCCAAGGGGGATTATAACTACATTAGAATCTCATAATTTTATTTCTCAAACATGTTTGTTATGAAAATTTGGTGTGGTTTTGAAATTTATTAAGGAGCTCTTCAAGGTCAGAGAGAGGATGGATGGTTATTATTTGTGTTGTATCTAACAGGAAAGGATCATCTTTTATTGGGTGCTGAACATGTTTTGTTTGTTGGTGTATGCCTCGATGGTTCCATGTGGAAACACATCTATCACATTAATTTATTATTACTTTTATATAATTCCAGTCATTCCAATCCAACGTATCTACATTTAGTGCATTTGGTAGCCATTAGAAACAATGCAAGTGTGTAGAGCCTCTATGTTCCCATTTGTATCTATGAAAGGAAAGGAGGGAGATTATAAGATATGAAGTTAGAGGAACATGACAAGAAAGTAAAGGAAAACTTTTACCTGTACCAATAGTTTTCTAGAGAGTGTAATGCCCACAAATTTTGACTCTCAAAACAAAATAGAACTAATAAATTAATAGTCAAAATTATGGCAATATTTATTATATTTTAAGAAGAGCTTTGTAAGCTTAGACATTATGCAGAATTAATAAATTTATTGGTTAAATTATTTCTGCATAGGCTTATGAAAGTTTGAATTAATTATTTATATTGATAAGGTTGGTTGAAGGGAACATTCCCTTTTCAAAATATTGGGCAAAAATACCCGAGCTGATTATCTAAAATTGTTGGTCCTATATCCCAGATTACAAGCCTATGATACTTAACTTAACTAAATAACCAAATACCTATTATTTCCTAACCAGGGATGGAAAGAAGTCTTCAAAATTACCCATTCGACCTTTTTTATTTTTCCTATTCTTTACTTCATGCCACTTGCTAGTGTTAGATGGAAAAATTATCATAAGATCATTAGGGTTTCATGCGAATTCCATATTTTCAGGAAAAGAATCTTAATCTGAATCCAATTTGTCAAATGTGTGTCCTCTTTTCATTCCTGGACAACCATGTCAACATTCTCCTACTTTCCCATTTCTGAAACCTTTTGCTTATTTATTGTTGTTTCTGTTGTCTTATGCTCAGTGCCCACCTTGAATGCTGAAGCAGACTCCAAATTAGGATTCACAAAGTCCCAACCACTAGAAGCTTTCAAGCTACTCTTTTTAGCACCGTTTTTATTTAAAGGACAAGAAGCTTGCAAATGTCATGGGTTTTTGTAAAATCTACATCTAAAAGTGGTATTTTCATAATCCAAAATCTATGAATGCGATTTTATTATTCCAAATTTTAATAATATACGATCTGGTAGTCCTTGAATCAGATAAATTTCAACAAAAATGCAAGTGTAAGTGCACAACCCTAAGTGATTTCTATCCGAATCTTCTTTAACTAACTTTCCCTAAACTATTACCAATATCATCCAGGGCATATCATAGATGTAAAGGGAGGTTAAGAAGCCTTACCCAAAGAGGCATTTTGGTAACTGAATGAGTATTTAGATCAAATTCTGGAAACCAAGGAGTCAAATACAAACCCACATTACCCCAGAATCAAGGTCCTTCAAATATGCAACACTGATAATCCTCGGTTTCTTTGAAATTCACAATAAAGAAACCCCTAAAGAAGAGTTATATTTCACACTTTTTGGACCAGTTTTCAAATATCCACTGGTATAATGTGGTAGAGGAAGGCCAAACTCCATTAAAGCATCTGATCACAACATCTCGAGCAAGAGACTGATAGTATTCCTCCACCTCAGGGTTTTTGATCTCTAAGGAAGGGATTTCTTCTGCCAGATCAACTAGGTAAGCCTTGTTTCCAGAAGTATAGCCACATTGATTTCCAAGGATATCCTTGAAATAATTTGACTTAGAGGAAACAACACCTATCCTTGGGTTTTCTGAGTGGTTCACTATTTTTCCTTCCCGCCCTTGGCTCATCTGCATCCTTGGTCGGTCTGTGTGGATTCAAGTTAGGAATTAAAGCATGCTTCTCCTTCTCCCTGTTACAGTCTCCCTACAGTCTACTGTTTGGCCCTTGCTTCATGGGAACCTTGGTGATTCCTCCTTATAGTTCAGAAGATGCCCTATAGTGAAACATTTTCCCTCACTAGATCTGATTTCTCTTTCTCCATTCTTCACGGAGTTTGATTTTTTCACTGCCATCGCTCCACCAGAAATTATTTGAAGTCAGAATTAAATTAATAATTAAATATTATTAATTTTATTTCTAAAAATATTTATGGTTTAAATCATCTAATAAGCTGCATTAGTTTAATTTATTATCATGCACCATTATTCCTTTATTTTCTAACACAGAAGTTTAATTATTTTGACTAGCCACTAAGTGGCCCCATTTGCCCCATCACCCATGCACTTTTTTTTTATTAAATTTTATTTCCACATGACACTTTCCACTTAAATGTGGTAGGGTTTAATTTGGGCCATTAGATTGAATCTATTCTAGCCCTTAGATTTGGGTTTCCCTAAATATCCTTATTATGAGTTTCCTTTTATTTCTATTTTCCCGAAAAACAACCTCATTTATATTTAATTCTTGTTTTGCAGGTTTAGAAGAGGAGAAGGAGGAGAAGCCAATGAGAGCAAGAAGTGCACCTAAGGATAAATTTTTTCAGTTTTAGTTATAAAGGGTTTACTATTGTAAGATTTCTCATTTATATGATTGTCATCAAGTGCATTATAATCAAAATGTAAATCACAATATGTCAATCATCCAAATATATGCATAGTCTATCATCTACTAATCAGTATATAATAATCAAAATGTCTTAAGTATTAATCCAATAGTAATATCATCATAATCGAAAATAGTGTCGAAGAGGAGTTGGCACTACAGATAACCTTGTTAAAAAATATTGTGAATCTCTGGTGCAATATGCAGAGACACATTGAGGATTAGAAATGATGTATTGGTTTCTCCATCGTTGATCACCTCGAACATCTCGTAGGGGATTTCCATCCATAACATTACAAAGGTCTCGATATTTTTTGTCTGTTGTACTCAAAGTAAAGAACAAAGTTGGGATTCCTAGTTTCTCAGTCATATATGAGAATTCACCTCTGCTGCATGACTAAAAGGAGCAGGTTTCATGAAGATTAGTTCCAAAGAACATTGAAATTTCTAGAAGGCCATCATTTGGGAATTCTTAAAGCATTTGACAAAAATTTACATTATTTATTTGGATTCCATGCTCTAAATCATGTTTGATGAATATTGAAATGTTGTAGCTTGGCTCCTGTGGCATATTATGAGGTTTAGCAAAAATTATTTGAGATCGTGGATGCAATCAAAATCATCCATCATAGAAGTGTATCAAATGCAGAGCATATTCATGAAGTTGCACTTATTGCATGCAAGGATCTTTGAATACAAATTTAACTTTCGGGAACAAATGTTAGGAATGTCATTGAGAATAAGCCTTCTGTGTTATAATCATTTATATGAGAGAGGATAAGTTCTGAAGAGCACACTCTAATAATGAGAGTGGCGTGAATCAATATTATACAATAATTTTACATATTTAAAATTTTAACATCCATAGCAACAAAAATCATACAAGATCCAACAATTGTGAAAACATTGCGATTTATGTGGAAATCCTTTTGAGAGAAAATTATATAGAAAATATGGATTGGATCAACTATACATATCCAGTCAAAAAGTTAATTAATTTTACAAAAAAAATTAGGAACCAACCTACTCGAGACACGCACTACAATAAGAAGGATAGAGACAATTATTAGAGAAAAAAAATCATTTTCATCTCTAACTTATTTTCTAATTTTTTAATATATTAATAATATATTATCTTTTCTATTTTGACTGCATGGTTTTAAAAAAGAATGGACTTAAGTTTCATAGAGGTAGGTGTTGTACCTTCAAGTAAAATGGAATGTTCGAGAAGGGTTTCAAGAAGGATCATTCAAGGGTTTATAGGAAGGATCATTCACATAGTTAAACCAGATTTTTACTTCTAGCCATTTTAGATATGATAAAGAAGAAAGATGGAAATCTCGAAGGATCATTACATACAATATTCAAGCTACATTTGGATTTTTTTAATGATATTGATTTTGTTGAGCTTTCCAAGCATGAAATCCAATTCTCTCTCAAACGTGATATTTTTCAACGACTTTTATTGATTGAAGTGACATAATGAACAATGTCAAACCTACCATATATGTAAATCAAGTAAAACAAAAAAATATTTGGGGAGCCACTTTTGTAGGTAGGGTCACCGATTTTGTGGGTTGTCTATTGCGGCTAGATCCACATATATTACTAGTGGTCGCTCCCTGTGGAGAAAGATTACACCGTAAGTGTTTAGAAGGTGGTTTTTGTTGTTGTTATGTTTTTGTGGGGAGGTTTAGTTTGTACATAAGGCTGGTGTATTTTGATGTTTCATATAGGTAAATAAAAAAATTTATAGGAAAACACTTTAAAGATGAACAACATTAACTTTGAATCTGCGCAGCTTGCATAAGAATTTGAATATGAGGTTTCTTTTAAATTCAAGCAAAACTTATAACTTCTAATATTCTAGGAGATGAAGAACTATTAATAGTCTAACCATGTTGTTATGGATAGCTTTTTTAGTTTTTTTTTTGTTTTTTGTGTATTATGTTTTCAAATAGTGTGGTTTTCTAGAAATGCATCAAGTAAGGTAGAGCTTATTATCAATGCTCTATAAGCTTAGAAATGGTTCTCTAAATGCATCTGAAAATTGTTTTTTATATTGTGCTGAAGTTTTTTTTTGTTAAAATTAAATTCCTGAAAGTAAATTGTTATTCTTTGGTGGTTGTGCATCATTTTCATGATCAATCATAAAAGAAATGATATAGGAAAGTTTAGAAATGATTAAAAATATGTTTTGAATTGGATAAAAAACTTGACTTATAGTCTATAAATTGTAATAGCTGAAGGGTTGTGAAATAGAATAATAGGTTTCATGGTTTATAGTTTTAAATGTTTGAATTTTTAATGTTGAATAACCTATTTGCATGCATGTATTTATTTGGTGTATTAGGCGAATGTAATTTGAAATATGGGGCATTTTACTATTGACTGTCTTTTTTTTCTATTCATTATACAATTTTTTGTATGTACATGTGGAGGCTAGCAATGTCTTACATTCGTGCTTACTCATTATAGGGGAGTGGGGTTATAATATTATGTGTAGATTTGTTCCCTAAGGATCTGGATGGTATCTTCGTTGGAAATGGTTGTTTGTTGCAGTGTCTTTTTTTATTGTTCTAATTTATGTTGTGTAAACAGTGTTGCATAGATTATATCACTATCTACAGACGTGGTGTCCATATAGTGTTCTTGTGCGCATCCAAATAGTAGTTATTGTATATGGGTATAGTCAATTCCAATATGGTTTGCTATAGTGTCAAATTTGTTCGTCATCTTTGTAGTGCCAACAAAGAGGTGGATAAACAATGTATTAGAGACATAGCTTCATAAATTCGAATCGCTGAATGGTCTACGGGGTCTCCAATAAACTAGTATTTGTTTGAGTAGTATGGATCTGTGTTATAGATTAAATGGGTGTTTTTTAATTGAAGAGAGACAAGGATTCATTACAAATAAGAACATTGCTACATAAATCATATTAGATCATATGTTTTCAGTTTTTGTTGTGTTCTTCTAGAGGTACAAAAAATTAAACCTTTATCTTTACTTGCATACAGTTAGCTCTTTCTACATAAGGCATGAAATTACATTTATTAACAAATTTTCTTAATAGGAACTTGTGTGTAGAAGTGGGTTTACTATTTATTGATGTCAACTATGACAATCATTTGTCCAACTAGTTACTGATGTCCTCAAATTTGTGTTATGCAAAAAGAAATGTAGACATCTATAAACTTTATAATTATATCTTAATTTAGTTTTCAAGAACTTATAGATTAATGGGAAGATTAATAAAAACTTACATTACATTTTAGACAGTCATGAAATCAGTGTTCTAATCTAAATAGTCAAGGTGCTGAGGTTGTAAATACTTTGAAATAGTTGAAATTGGTAGATGCACAATCCAACTGAATCATTCTTGTTGGTTGTATACGTGTATATAAATAAGAGTTTTATAATATAGGAATAAAATACATGTTATAATTAGGTAGAAAATTTATATTCACCATTTTCTGATATGCAAGCTCCTTTGTCATTAAGGATATTCCCCTTGATAATCTCATGGTTTTTTTTATCATGCTTTAGTAAAAGAAAGTAGATTCGAAGCTCACCTCCTCCATTAACAATAAATCTAAGACCTTTCCTTTCCAAAGCTGACTGCATTAATACCAAACAAACTTTTTTTAGGGATTTCAATCCAACTACAATCAGGTATCTTTTTTATTAATATGATGGGTGTCCATACCCTGTGTTAATGCTCACATTTTTCTATAGGCTAGGAGGATGTTGACAAAGGTTGTGGAGACTGGCTTTACAAATGACAATCATATTTGCTTAGAGGTTTCCAATAATTTTTTAACAAACCCATTTTTTACATATCCTCCTTTACTATTTTCCATGAGACCACATCTCTTCGAGGAATTTTGTCAAACAGTTGACGTGCCTTTTATATGCTTCCACATTTTGCATATGTGTCTATTAGGGAATTTACAACTATGACATTTGAATAAAATCCATGTTCGATTATGCTTGGATGGATATCCATACCGCATCCTAAACATCTCATTTTGGCACAGGTTATGAGGATGCTGGTAAAGGTTGTTGAGTTTGGTTTTATGCATTTAATTTACATTTTCTTAAATGCTTCCAAAGCCTTTTCAACAAACCCATTTTGGGTATATCCTATTTTTTGCATATCTTACACCCATGACATGGCATGAGATGACATCTGGTGGAGGAATTTATTTGAAAATCCTTAAACTACCATCACGAACATCATTTGGTGCATAGCCTACAATTATCGTAGTCCATGAAACCACATCTGTTTGAGGGATTCTTTCAAATAGGTCACGTGCCTTTTGTATTCTTCCACATTTTTCATACATGCCTACCTGTGCATTTAAAACTATGATGTCGCCTTTGCATTATGCTCTTATGGATGTCCACACCCTATTTCAGAGCTTTTATCTTAGCAAAAGCTAGGAGTATGGTGGTTGTATGTTTGTTTTGGTGAAATAGTGCCAATACCTCATACAAAAATCCATGTCTTCTATAAGCTGCAATTAGAAGAGTCTATAGGAGGAATATTAAGAGTAAGGAGAATGTGTAGCCCCTCTTATAGCCGACCATGTGTACATAACGTTGTGAGATTGAGTTTGAGATTGAGGTGGAATGTGGTTGGCATTGACAATTTAAAAAAGTGGTTTTATGGGAATTTATTTGACATTGATATTGTCAGTGGTAACATCATCTTGTGGAAGTTTATTTAAGCTTTGTTGTAAGGATGAATAACATTTGAGGGGATTTGTAGATGTGTGGATGCAATTTCAAATCCTTATATCTTACCAGGGAAAAATTTAAGTTTTTTGAGTTAAATAGATCTTGTAGAACTTTGTAAGCTGCTAGTCATTTTGGTAAGGCATTGTGTACAGTGGGAAATGCTAGAAAAGGTCATTAAGGGCAGCATACCTTTCAATGATTTAGATCAACAAGTATATCTTATAGTTTGGAAAATTAAATTGATATGTTGTAAGCATAAAGATTTTGTAGAGGAATACGTACCCATGCAAATTGTTTTGTGGATCAGATATTCATAATCTTAAATACATATAATAGAATTAATGTTTGTTGTGTGAGGTTGAAGCTAATAATACTGGTCCAAAAAAAAGTAGCAAGAACCCTAAGTGGGATGGTACGCCCGTATGGAAGATGCAGTAATGTTCTTGTAAAAGGTGATGATAACCCCAATTAGGCTGCAATGAAATAAGGAAAAATCTTCCAACATATAAGGAATCATGGTTGTATGAAAAAGTAAATAGACCCTTAATTGATTTTTTTTAAAATGTAGTTATTGAACTGGTCAAATTGTTCTGCACAACTTTTTGTGTACAATATTTGGATGAATTGTTCTAAACATAGATTGTGAGAGGGCTAAGTTGAATGTCCAGTTGACAATTTCAATCCAGAATTTGTAACAACTAGAGGAGTGCTATTTAATTAGAATAATTTTTTTTATTAGAATAAATTTGTTTCGGCCTAGCGTAAATTAATTAAATTTGAATCTACAATGCTAGACCTGCACATGCTTTTATACCATATCAAAATTCATCTCATAATTTCCAAAATTTGGATGGGCTTGTTCCTCAAATGAGATCATCATTTGGTTTAAGTAGTGGTCAGGATTCGGCACAAGGACACCCAAATTCTGGTTACATGCTTTCTGAGAATCTATGAATAGATATGGGGGATATAGATAGCCTTCAACACCACTTGCAATTTGCAAACACATGAATTAAATACATTTTCCCAGTACACCCACATGGTCCTACACAAAGATAGAAAATGGAATTCGTCTCTTTTCCAATCTGTAGGTGCTACCTATTTTCCAATGTAAACTAAATCCCAAAACTCTCCCAATGTAAACTTGTAATTTTGAGTTGCATGTTGTAAGTTAGTTGTAAGATTGTTGTAGGCTTTTTTCAACCTTTGAAATTGCTTTCAAGCTTGTTCTTCAACCCTTGTTTCTTATTGTCTTTATTTGTGTTTTTACAGGTGCAAGAGTTATGCCTGTTTCTTTACAATGTAGACTTTCATATGTTACAAATTATTTCTAAACTGATGTCAGTTGCAGTGTGGCTTCTAATGCTATCTATGTAGACAACTAACTCTAATTGAAAATAGTAAACCAAGAAGAATGGTAAGATTATTTCTGTACGAGGATGCCTTCAATTTTGATTTGCTAGATTTCAAGATTCCCATACAAAGCTACCTGACCTCTTTACAAAATGGTGCCAGAGATATGCCTGTTTCTTTACAATGCAGACTTCCATATGTTACAAATTATTTTTAGACTGACGACAGTTGCAGTGTGGCTTCTGATGCTATCTATATAGAAAACTAACTCTAATTTAAAATAGTAAACTAAGAAGTAGTAGATGTTCTTTCTGTTCAATACCTATGCTAATGGTTCTCTTTTTAAAGCTATTTGCTTGAATTTTTTGCGTATTCCTTATGGGTGATGGTTACAACTGGCTAGTATGTCATTGGCATACCTACTCCTGATACAGCCTGTGTGTGAATTCTTTTGGCTAGAATTCTTGGCCTAAACATCCGTGATGCACCACAAGTGGACTTGGACTTTTTAGCAACACCACCAAGAAGATGGTGAATCGGGTCCTATTAATAATGATTTAATAAGGCCGAAGTAAATTCATCTTTGCAATTATAAATTAGAACCTTGAAAGATTTTAGCGGCGATGAGTTCACTACTTAATTTGGAGGTATTTCATAGCTTGCTGTGCACCAAGGTTTTGTTCCAACTATGTCCCATCCGCCTAGATCACAATTGAACGAAAAGGATAAGGCCAGGAAATTAATTTTGACAAAATGATACCTTTCACATATGGAATCTTAAGCTGAAAGTCATTCCTTGTGTGGGTTCTATCTGTTGAGGGAAAGCTTTACATAAGCTTCCCAAAAAAATCCAGCCTGGAAATTAGTCCCTCACTCTGGAATTACGATTTAGTCATAAACCTCAGGCTTACATGACTGCAAGAGCACTATGAATGCTGCATTTGATCATGGACTAACTGTTACAAGTTAGCTGCATAAAAATGTCCAAAACTTGCCTCACTCTAAGGCTTATAGACCTTTTCATACTTACTTTCCCCTGGATTTCCCATTTTTTTTTGCATGTTGGTACATAATTTTACATGATAAGCCAATAACTAATCATATTTTGATCCATTTGATATAATTGGGTCTTTTCCCCCATCTTCCTTTCACCAGTGACATTCTGCTCAGGTGGAATCAATGAAAAACCTGTGCGAATGTGACAACTCTTTTCAAAGTTAGGGAAACTAAAATCAATATATTAGACTGTTCACTGTGCCTTTAGTTGCCTAATCCATGCTATATTTTGCATCTTTGCTGCTCTCACCTAATTGTAGCTGCTTTATTAAACCACCTAATTTTCGAAGCTAAGGTTTTGAGGCACAGATTATAGCTATAATTTCTATTTGCTCTAAAGATTAGGGAACTATGACATGCAGTTTAGAATAGGTGGAATGACCTATGGAGCATGTGTTAACTCAGTTGAAGGGGTATTGAGAAATTTAACAAGTGTGAGCTGAGCAGTTGTTGCATTGGCCACTTCATTTGGGGAGGTGAAATATGATTCAACTCAGAAGTAACAATATGCAAAAGATTGGAAGTGCACACTGTGCTTCATACCTAGAGGCTAGGTGAACTACAGTATCAGAATAGAATGTAGTCAACTAAAATTAATTGAATTACACAAGTTGAAAGTGCATCAAACATAATGCAATGTGAGGCATATTGGATGGAATGCTACAGCAGGTGGTGCACGTGAGAATTAGGCTAATATGGTATATCTCATGTGTCAGCCGACCACAGAAAAGCATACACTACCTGTCAATTGAACCTTTTCATAGTTGGCACCTCAAAGAATATTCTTTTAAATATAGTAGCCATTGTTCATCTCCAATTGGAAACTGCACTTTTGATAGGTCTAGTTGACCATAAAACACCACTACTTAATGGCTGATTGGAGTTGCTGCTCCTCTCATCAGGAATACATACAGCATCAATTTATGCAGGTGGACTGTTACTAAATTGCATCTTACAAGGAATTTCTTTGGTTGAGGCTCCTCCGCTGGTGGAAAGAGTAGTGCCGCTCTTTTTCAAAGAAATTGGAGCCTCTCCCATGCTTGAACTGTTATTGGTGGCATTTTTAACGACATTCCCGAAGGCCCCAGAGTTTCTTATATTTCCATCCAAAGACACTCCATTCTTTCCGATATCATAAGAATCTTTGGGCATAATTGGCTTGTAAGGCTTGGATCCAGTCTTGACTTCCTCTGATTGCTTCATTTCTGCATCCACTCTTTTTTTCCAAGCTTCTAACAATTTTTTTGCCTTCCTGTGAATCTTTGAGTCTGAGTGACTTTTTAAATTCCTCACGGACCTACCGGCATAGCAGGTTTTCAACGCATCCAAGTCCATAGGAAACTTCTCCAGGGCCTGGAGCAAAGTCAAAATCAGATCATCTATGGTCCTATCACCTTCATCTGAGATTTCGCCATCTCCAAGTTTTCCCTTGTGGGCATCTTGGAGCCAGTCATTCAGTAGAGATAACCCACCAAGTTGGACAAATTTCTTCAAGCAATCATCCCTTACTGTAGAGCTAATCACAACTGCAAGAGAGGTTCTCCTCTGTGCAACTTCTTTCAACTTTCTAGAGCTTTTATTCAGATCTTGTTGCATAAGCAAGTACAATCGATCAACCGCAGAAATGTTGACAAGACCACCCCCATCCTTGTCAAGAAGGCTACTGATGTCTGGAGGATCTGATGAGTGCTTTCTTTTTGATGAATCAACACTCTTGTCACTCTTGTCTCTTTTCTTGAGTTCTACCACTTGCAAAGTATGTGGGGCTGGGGGGTGTTTAGGGGTGGACTTGGACCTACTTAAAGGGCTTGTTGAGCGCCCTCCAGCTTGCACAGATGACTGCATTTTAGGTTCTTTTCCTCAACTTCTCCAAGTAGCAATTTTGTGAAAAAAAATTATAGATCCCAGTATCTGAAAAATTTGTCAGAAAAATCAAAATTAGAATTTCAGAGACTTGGTACTAATTCGCACATCCACATCATAGAAGAGCATCCCCAAAAATTTTATCAGCGTAATCAGAATTTGAGAGAATTCTAATAAATCAAACATTCACCCCTTCAAGCGTAAAACATGAAATGGTTCGTTAGACCATCTTTGGCACACTTTAAAAACAAAGAGATCATGCGAGCACTTTCACCTTGGAGGCTAAGAAAATTTACCATACAGATCTATCAATCAAGAGATCAAGAGAAAACCATGGCCTTGGGCCTAAAAAACATTTAACCTGCAGAGCTACAATCAGAAGATCAATAGAAAATCATAACCTTGGGCCAAAGAATTTTTACCATAAGATCAATCTTAGGATGTCAAGGTCTATTTCACCATAATTGTTGTGCTTCTATCGACAAAAAATGAATGCAAAGTCAATATGGTTTTAACAATGATCTGATTCAAAAAGATCAAGCATGTCATAGGAAGAATATATCACCATCAATATGCCAAAAAACCTAGAAAATCCAGGCATAAATCATGTGTAACACATATCATGTATGCCTTAGAAAAGATAACATGCATGGTGGGTAAAAAGGTAGAAGGAGGGCTCCTTATATAGCCCAATGGATAAAGGAAACACTTCATCCCTTTGTATGTGGGATAAAGGTAAAACATGATTAGGAATGGATAAGGTTGCTTTATAAAAGGTAACCTTACTTTAGAAGGGTTTAATTTATGCTTAGCAAGTCATGGGAGTTGGGGGGTGTTTTAATTAATCAAAGGTGATTAATTAATAGGTAGATGTAAGCTTATAGAAGCTAATTAGAAGAATATTAGTATGATTTAGGCTATTAGAAGGGGATTAAATCAATTAAATATTGATTTATTGGTTAAATGGAAGGGAAAGCTAATTAATTAATAATAATTAATTAGTCTAGGTAGAAGGGGTGATTTATTAATGGAAGGTCATTAATTAGGGTATTTGTTGGATAGGTGACTTAATTAATTAGCGTATTGTAATTAATTAATGACAATAAGAGGGAATATGAGTGCTTTTGACGATATGTCGTTGATTTGCGAGAAAAGGGATAATTAGCGCAATTTAAGAATTGTTTGGGCGTAATTATAGGTGTCTACATTTGCCCCTCTTTGGGGTGGCGTAAGTGATGCCACTTCAAAGATAGTAGATGAAAGAAAATTTTGAAGGGATAAAAGAAAAATTAGTAGGAGGGAGAGATGCTCCCTCGAGTGTCGATGGGGTGATGAAAGAAGACGATCGATGATCGAAAAATATGAGAGATAGATAGCAGAATGGGACGAGGCAAGATGCCCCGGTGAGATAGAAGATGAGGGGTGAGAAGAAAGTGATGCAGAAGAAATATGGAGGGGAGAGAAGAGCTTAGCCTCTAGCCACTGTGTAATGGAACAATTTTGATGTCATCATATTACCATAAGAGCTACGTCATCGGTCCTTATGAAAAATATAAGCATACGACAAAAGTAGAATGACATGAAAAGCCATACTATGAAAAATTGTCCATTGCTAGAAAATACCAACTCCATTCAACATACAATAATGCAATGCAATACGAGAAGGAAACAATATCATTTAACAGGGAAAACAAGTACGAACGCACATACCTAACCCAACAACGGTCAAGACAGTTGTACAAATGTTTTGTTATCAGTGCTGAAGAGATCCACAAGTTCGTGATTAACGACAAGGGTTAAAAATGATGCCCCAAGCAAGGATACATGCAAGGGGAAATGATAATGGACATGGGGTCCAAGAATAGCGTTGTGCGCAATGAAACAAGCACCAGGCAACAAATGTGCCCCAGAGTACAGACGAAGCAAGCAACTAGCTTTGTGAATGGTTGTGAATCCAGTGATCCGCGAGTCGTATTAATCAGGGAAGATGTGAAACAAACCAGTAGGATATGGAGAAAATACCATGCACAAGACACAAGTTTCAGCCATAATAAGCAAGTTACCATTTTTGTAGGTTTTTTACTTTTTAGGATTTTGTGAAAAACATTTGCTCTGTTTTTTAGATTTTTGACATATATATTGTTTTATTTTTCTATTTTCTAAAATGCGGTGGACAATAGAAGAAAATAGAATAAATAGAACAAAGGTCCTAGGCGCAACAAAAAGTGCCCTAGGTGAAAAAAAGAAGAAACAAGTGACAAAAATGTCTTTGTTTAGTGGAAAAATTAGTAAAAAAAATAATTATTTTGGAAATAATTATTTTACGAGAGTGTGGAGAAAAATAATTATTGGGGGAAGAAAGGGGTATTAGAGAGCAAAAAATGCCCCAATACGATGAAAAACAAGAGAAAAATAATTATTTAACAAAAATAATTATTCCACAGTGAACAGAGGAGAAAACGACGATCGAAATGGGCCTCCAAGCCCTTTCGGCAGTAAAAAATGGGTTAATATACCCCACCCAAGGGGGGTAAAAACATCGCGACCAATTCATTTTAACCGAGCCCTATAGAATTTTTTACCATGAGGCTCCGATAGTGACGAGGAAAATGGTGATCACACAAGACCGAGTGAGGTGCGCAGATGCAGTCCGAGGGTACCAGCGGCATGTGGTCGACAGCCCCTTCGTGAGTATCTAAACATTGCTCATTAATTGTTACAATTAATGCCCTAATTTTAGTGTTTACTGCTAGGAAGTCGCATCAACGTGTAGGCGCATGTGTCGAGTCGGGGGCACAGGCATCCCTTTAGGGGTGCACGCACCACAACACGCAAGCGCGCATGTGTAGGCATGAGTTGCACATACCCACATGCACACACACACGGAGGAAAGTGGGCACACATGTGAAAAGCAGGGGCACACACATGAAAGGGAGGGTGCACAAACTTAGGGGTACACACGCGCAAGCGCATGTATAGAAACGATGGCGTAAGCGCCAAATGTGTGGCGCACATGCCCAAAAGGGTGCAAAACCACCAACAGACAAATGCGCACACACACACATGCCAAAAAGGAGCCGTATATGCCCAAAAGGGGTGCACGCAGGCATCCTAGGCTAGTGGAGGATAGATAAAAAAATGCTAAAAAGATGAAACTTAGAAGAAATTTTAGGATTTTTGGGTTAATCCTAAAATGATAGATATATTTTTAGAAGAATTGTTAGTAATTGACGAGTGATTTGATATTTTTCAAAGACGTTTTCCATTTTTATAGATGCGGGAGTGCCACTCCCGGATAGCGGAGCTAGAGGGGAGCATGCACTGGCGAGACCGGGGGGCCATGGCCATACTTCTCAAGGTGGTGGGGTTAGGCCCCGTGTCTCGAATGCCCTCTATTACATTGGATAATGGCCTACTGATTGCGCTAGCCAAGCGATGGCATAAAGAGAGTCAGTGTTTCAGATTGCCTACAGGGGAGATGATTGTGACCCTAGAGGATGTATGGCGGATCCTTCGCATGCCGATCATAGGCACCTTGATTGAGTACAACTCCGATTCGGGCTGATTAGAGGCACATGCAGTGATCTTTTTGATGTAGATGACATACCACACGAAAATATGAACATAGCTTTGCATGAGTGCATTTTTGACCCTACATTGCATCGGGGGCCTCTCTGCATTATGTCTCTTATCAGTTGGTTTTTACTCACTGATACGACAGGGACGTCATTCCTGAGAGGATTATTACCTTTGGTAAACGGCATTTTAAGTGGCGAGAGATATTGTTGGGGATAGTGTATATTGGCCCACTTATACTGGGATCTGCATTTGATTACCTACCATAGTAAGAAGACCGTGGGTCCATCTTCTTTACTACAAATTTGGTCATGGGACCACATCGCGATCGGATGCCTAGTGGGCATTTTGCGTGTCTGATACCCAGAGGATCCATCTTACATGGCATGGGTACTAGTAGGTGGTGATGCACGAGGCCACCTAGGTAGCCTATTTAGATATAGGCGAGAGTTTGATGAGTTGCCGGAGATAGATACTATATGGCGGCCTTACAGACATATCTAGTGGCCAGATGATGCCACAGAGCTCAACGTGTGCTCAGTAGAGCACTTAATCATTGGCAGTCACAGCTACATTATAGAGTTGTATTGAGTTGACACGTGTCAGCGGCAGCTTGGAAGAGTACAAGGGGTCCCACAGCTAGATATTTGGTATGCACATAGAAATTCAGAGAGGCATACCATGGGGCCTCACATACCAGTGGCCCGAGCTAGGGTGAGTTTTACACAGGTGGTCCCACAGGCATGGGACCCAGCATGACAGGTGTGGGATCTGGGGACGACAGCAGATTATGTAGCTTGGTATGCCACTGTGTTACTCCAACATCTCACTATCCTAGAGGAGGCTTGGGTAGCAGGTGCTTTTCCACCTATAGAGATCTTGCATGGTTCTGAGTGATGAGAGAGAGCAGTGGGTCTTGACCTAGAGGATCCATTTGATGGAATTCCGCATGATGGGCAAGGTGCCTCACAAGCACAGGGACTAAGGCCATAGGGCCTAATAGAGGCACCGGTCTAGTTTCCCAGAGCGAGGGCCCTAGAGTAGGGCCAATCATCGAGAGCACCCCAACGACCATTTCTGGTGGCACAGATAGCCACACAACCAGTGGCAAAATAGCCATAGTACAATAGCAGCTACAACAGGCTTTAGCCGAGAGAGACATAGTTAGAGCAGAGAGAGTTGAGGTCCGATGCTAGTGTGTGACCGCAAAAGCTAAGCGTGATTAGGCCCGGACCCACATTGTCACGTTACTATCAGAGAGAGATCAGGCTCAGGCCTAGGCCGACCTAGTAGGTGACAGTGCTATATGGTAGAGTCAGATGTGGGAGATGGCCGCACAGGGGGCTCAGATATTGAGCCTCCTACACTAGTCCCAAACTCAGGTGTGAATGGTCGTGGCCCAAAGGAATCATGTACAAACATAGTCACATGGCTATCTTTCATAGAGGGATCATGCACGAGCCTAGGTGTAAACTGTTACCATAGAGAGAGATTGAGAGGCTACCTCCTTGAGATAGGTTGAGGCTAACTTAGGCAGAGTGACAAGTGAGCGCGATGTTTCCCTACAGGCAGCCCTCACCTCTGGAGATGTTGACTTGATCCGTGATGCTACGAGGCTCAATGGTGAGGATTTATTTTACAGGACTGTCTACTTCAAGGTAGTTCCCCCAGAGCAGCGAGTGGTACTGTCTCAACAGTTAGAGATGAGTACGACAGGTTCCAGGTCACAAAGATTAGCCCATTTGATGAGATTAGTTAGGCAGCATATGCTAGAGTAGCCAGCTAGACAAGGGCCATCTAGATAGTTTGGTGGCCCACCTAGTGCAGGTCCTTCTCAACCACCATTGTTCCGTCGACCAGGTGATAGACCTAGGAGTCCCAACGAGGGCGAGATCTGTGGTTGAGCTCTACATTCTTTTTGTTGTACATGTATTTTGTATACATGTCTCTTATGAAGGCTTGATTCTGATGTATAGCTTTGTATACCATTATTTTGATGATGCCTCGTGATGAAGGTTTGATTCTTTTAGATGCATGCCCCATTTTGATGGCACATTGTATCGATGATGTATTTGTTGAGTACTGATCTGGACAGTTTATACATGTATATATATATGGACATTTTTGATGTATCATCTTTGTACGCCTCAACTAAAGGCATTTTTGATCTAGAGCAGTTTTGATATATGCCTTTGATGAAGGCTTTTATGATGTACTATCGTGATGCATACTATTTTTGATATAGATATACCACACATATATGATTTGAACATTTGTGACATGACATATGTATATATGAGATGGACATATGTTTATTATTTCTCATGGATAGATAGATGAGTGTACGATGCATTCTGATTTGATTTAACATGCATATGTATCATGATCTTGTTGATGTATCACATGTGTTTTTATTTCTAGATGATGTGATCTTGTAGAATATATCAAATGTGTTCTATTTATGAGATGTACCATACTTAGTGGACAGGACGATATGATGATAAGGGTGTGGGGGGGATAAATTTTGATGTTTGCGATCCCTCTTGCCCCCATTTGATGATATGATATGTGATGATTAGCTTAGCATTCATGTATGATTTATACTTAGCTTTTTCTTGATATATGATGTATATAGGATGTTAGATGTGGTGATAATGATGGTAATGTGATGTTATGATAACAAAACAATGCACATGCAATAAACACAATCAAATGCTAAGAAAGAACATAATGAATTAACATAATACACCATGATTCACTAGCATGCAAAAACACACCTCAATATGCACAAGTAAGAATAAATCTAATCTAAGAAAGAAAAGATTAATCCTAACAAATTATGCCCAAGAAACAAACAACCCAAAAGCAAAAACATAAAACAACTATACAAGCAACAAGAAAAGCAAGAAATAAGACAATCCAAGTAAATGTAAGTAAATTTTTTTGTAAGATTTGTTTTCATGCAACAAATTTCTATTGTTTTTTGTGTTTTGAAACAATTTTCTATTGTTTAGGTTTTTGTGAAACAATTTTCTAATTTTTTTACGTTGTTTTCTAACAGTTTTCTAGAGTTATGTACAGGTAACCAAGAAAGCGTGGATGCCCCCAGCATTAGAAGGGGAATATACAAGGTCAGAAGCCACACACTTATGAACAAGAAGGTGAAGTCATTGAATTACCCTGAGCATAAGATGAGGAATATTGAAAGTCCATGCCCCTCACAGATGAATAAAAGAAGACAAAACTAGATCAAGGCCTGATAAGACTGGGCTCACAGGGAATCTCAAAGGTAGATCTAGGGCCAGACCAAGGAAAGCTACCCTCCAGATGCAAGATGCTTGTGAACAACGAATCCTCCCAAGGTTCTGGAAACCGGTTTTCACCCAAGGACTTATCCAAAGTGCTAAAATTGTGTGGTTTTCACTTGTGGACAACCTTTTTTCTCTTTTTCTTTTTCTCTTTTTGATTTTTTTGTATTTTTGATCATTTTACCATGTTTTTGAGTTTTTTGCTTTTTTTATTTTCTCACGCCATGTTTAAGCGTAGATCCGCTTAAGATGCATGGCATTCATGGGCTCACGGAGCTCATCACCATTTGGGTGAGCAAGTTTGTATGCCCCTATGTCATACTTGGTGACTATAACATAGGGTCCTAACCAATGTGGTTCGAACTTCCCTTTCTTTTCTCATTCCGCTCTTGTGTTGAACTGGTTCTCCTTCATGACTAAATCACCAACCTTAAACTGATAAGGAATGATTCTCTTGTTGTATTTTCTAGAGACTTTATTCTGATACACTTTCAGGTGATTAAGAGCGCAAATTCACCTCTCATCTAGGAGCTCCAATTCAGCCAGTTGTGCTACCCGATAATCCTCATCCTTATCTAGATAGTCCCTAAGAGAATTTCTCAGGGAAGGAAGTTTGATCTCTAAGGGGATGATAGATTATGTCCCAAACACTAGAGAATAAGGTGTTGCACCCATAAGAGTGCGAATGGAGGTTATGTAAGCCCAAAGGGTAGTATGGATTTGTAAGTGGCAATTACGACCTATTTTGTTGACCATCTTCTCCATTATTCTCACCAAAGTCTTGTTTGTGGCTTCATCCTGTCCATTACCTTGGGGGTAATATGGTGTAGACCATTTTAATCTGATGTGGAACTGTTGAAAAATACCTTTTACCGTATTATTCTTAAATGACTTCCCACTATCTGTAACAATGGCCATGGGAATGCCATATTGACAAATGATATGATTCATGATAAATTTAGAAATCTAAGCTCATGTTACATAGGTTAAAGGGACAACCTCCACCCATTTTGTAAAGTATTCCATAGCCGTGATGATGTGGGTATGACCATCATATGAGGTGGGGGTAAGTTTCCCTATCAAGTCAAGTCCCCACTTAGAGAATGGCCATGGGGTAGTGATAGGTTGTAATGATTGTCATGAAGCATGGATGAAGTTTCCATACTTATGGAAAAGTACACATTTCCTAACATAATTGCAACAATCAGTTTCCATGGTAGGCCAATAGTATCCTATTCTTAACAATTTTTTAGCTAAGACCATTCTGTTTGTATGTGCTCCACACACCCCTTCATGTACTTCTTTGATCATTTGGATGGACTCTGTCTCATCAAGACAACGTAATAGATTCCCATCATAGCCACGATGATAAAGTGTACCTCCTAAAAGGGTGTAATGGGCTATTTGGTGAATCGGGATTTGCTTTTCAGAACAAGAGATATCGGGAGGGAATGTGTTTTCCTTGAGATAGGTAAAGATGGGTTCGTACCACAGGGAATTGGGACCAACAACATCGCAAGCCAGACAAGATTCTGGCATGTCATATGTGGGCTGGCATAAATTTTCTACAAAGAACGGCATGTCATTATTCCCTGGTGGAATACGAAGCATAGAACCCACTGTCACCATGGCATCTGCCGATCTATTCTGCACTTGTGGAATTTGTTCAAATGTAATGCACACAAAGTACTCCTTTAGAGTTTCTACTAGCTTTTTGTAAGGTATGAGCTTGTCATCCTTAACCTTATATTCATCATTAACCTATTTTATGATTAACTGAGAATCACCCACAACCTTGACATGATGAATGTTCCACTTGATAGCAAGCTTCATCCCTTCGATAAGTGCCTCATACTATGCAATATTGTTTGTGCAAGAAAAACCCAGGATGAAAAACTTGTGGTATAAGGTTGCCAGAAGGAGCAATGAGGACTACCCCTGCACTTGAACCATGAAAAGTAAAGGACCCGTTGAAGTGTATCTGCCATACGATAGATTCTTCAATGTATAGCAATGAGGCATCTAGAAGATCCAAATTTAAAGGTTCAATGCCTTGTAAAGGTGCTTTTGCTAGCTGGTTAGTGAGTACTTGTCCTTTAACTAACTTCTGATGTACAAATTCTATGTTAAACTCACTTAATAGAATGATCCAATTATCCATTCTTCCTGTGAGGGCAGGTTTAGACAGCAAGTACTTGAGTGGGTCAACTTTGGATATCAGCTTGGTTTTGGTATTCAATAGATAATGGCGGAGTTTTTGAAAAGTAAAAACAATAGCCAAGCAAGCTTTTTCAATTTGAGGAAAATTGAGCTCATAGGCGATGAGGGTGCGACTGAGATAATACACCACTTTTTCCTTATGACCAAGGTCGTATTGGGCGAACAACGCACTAATAGCAAATTACGTAGTAGAAATATAGAGCAAGATTGGTTCGCCTGGAGTTGGAGGCATGAGGATAGGTGGATTAGCCAAGTATTGTTTAAGAAAAGAAAAGGTTTGATGTTTCTCAGGTCCCTAGATGAAGGTGACATCCTTTTTAAGGAAGCGGGTAAATGAGTGACACTTATCTGCGAGCTGGGAGATGAAGCGTCAAATGGCCTAGATTTTCCCCTATAAGCTGCATAGTTGTTTAATATTAGATTAGGTGGAGGAATTTCAGTAATAGAAAACACTTTAGAAGGGTCTACCTCAATTCCTAGTCTTCCTCATCTTGACACGAAGAACGCCCAATAGTTTTCCTGATAGCACACCGAATACACACTTCTTTGGATTTATCCAGACCTTGTACTCTCGTAGGCACTCAAAGATACGCCACAAAATGATAGGGTGATCCTCTCTTTTCTTAGACTTTCTAAGGATGTCATCCACGTAGTCCTCTATGACATCATGAATCATATCATGAAAAATCACCATCATTACCCGTTGATAAGTAGCTCCTGCATTTTTGAGACCAAAGGGCATCACCTGATAACAGAAGGTACCCCAAGGAGTCGTGAAAGCCATTTTGTGCTGATCTTCTTCAGCTATCTTGATTTGGTTGTATCCTAAAAATCCATCCATGAGAGATAGCATCTCATACCTTGTTGTTGAGTTGACAATCATGTCAATATTTGGCAGTGGAAAATCATCTTTAGGAAAAGCCTTATTAATGTCTCTAAAATCCATGTAGATTCAGATACCGACAGGATTTTTCTAGACATGAACAATGTTCGATATACATTCAGAATAATCAATAGGTCAGATGAACCCTGCTACCAAGCAATATTTCCAACTCTTCTTTAACCAGTAAGGCCACTCTTGGGTGCATCTTTCTGATTTCTGGTTTGATAGGCTTAGCGTCTGCGTGCACAACTAGGTTGTGCATGACCAAAGTTGGATCTAAGCCTGGAATGTCTTTGTAAGACCATGTGAACACGTCTATAAACTCTCAAAGTAACATAGTTAATGTCTTTTATTCTCTTGCTGAGATTGATGCTCCCAATTTTACTATCTTGGGATCTTCCTCTATACCAATATTCACGTCAATGGTTTCCTCGACTAGTAATTTGGATAAGTCCTCCATACGCGTAGGATCAAGAGGGAGGTTGAGATCTTTGTCCAAGGATGTCTCCATGAGATTTTCATCCTTGGCGTGGTCACTTTGTTTGTCCTTTGATTTTTTTACTTGTTTGTCAGCCAGTTCCTCAAAGAGGTTTTCACTGTGCGACTTGGACTTTGATTTTTACTGAGGCTTTACGTTAGAAATTCTTCCCTTGCTTTTCTTTAATTTTTTCTGACCACGAAGCTCATCCTCCTCGCCGAAGTAGGCATGGGTATCTAAGTCAATAAATAAATCCTTCTTGTGGTCTCCAATGGGAATTGTATCCTGAATGCCCATGAACTCTGCGATAGCTTCATCATTCTCAAATAAATCTAGTGACATGTGACGTTGTTGGTCCCATTCAACAAGGGAAGGGTAAAATCAAGGGTTGGTTCCATGGGGGTTATGGTTAGGACAACGTTGTTCATGAATAGGTTTGTGGAGGCAAGATCCTCATATTGGCTATAATGGGAGTCTATATCACTGTCTAGATAGTCAGAGCTATCCTCACGTTTAGAACAAGTAGCATCTTGATCATTGGGGTGTGCTCTATAAGGGTGAATCCCAATGCTATACCTTTCTATTTTGAAATGTGGAAGATGCACTGGCTCTCTCTTTCCTTGTTCATTTCTACCACATCCTAGGCCTTTGTAGCCCATGGAGTACATCATTTTACTAGATTTATCATATTCAGGGGTTTGATAATAGGATGGCTGAGTATCCTCTAGGACCCAAGTTGTAGGTGGATCAAGTAATTTTTCCTCTGCAAACAAGCCTCCAAGTAAGAATGATCCAATAGTGTGTTCATTTCTAGGTCTTTTGAAGTGATAGTTAGGTTAGCCTCTAGTCTTGGGTGACAATGAGAGGTCTGAAACCAAGAGTGCTTGTTGTACATTGTATTCCGCATAACCATATTCAAGGATTTTCATCTCTGATGAATCAAAAGGAGATGTTGATGTAGATGCCCCATGGGTGCAAGAACTGAGAGAATCCAAATCCACCTAGGATTCCATGGCTTCAGATTGGAGAGGGATAACTATATCATTGGAGGGACATGCATATGTACCCTTTCACGTAAAGCTATTGAGAGCTCTATAGTGAGCGAAGGGCTCTGAATCCCTTGTATTGTAATGGTGTGTCCCTCATGCTTTAACTTAATGCATTGATGAAATGTCGATGGCACAGCCTGCATGGCATGAATCCATGGTCGGCCTAGAAGCATATTATATGGAAGTTCCAAGTCCAAGACATGAAACTTTGTCTGATGGCAAGTGGGACCCACCTCCATGGGCAACATGATTGTGCCCGCTGACTCCCTTTCCATGTTGTCATATGTGGTGATAGTGATGATATTGGACTCAAGATCTTCCACAATATGTCCTAACTGTTTAACCAACTTGAGAGTGTAAATGTTCAACCCAGATCCGTTATCCACAAGCACCCATTTGATCTTCCTGCGGGTGAAAACTACCTCAATTTATAAAATAAGATTATGTGTTGGATTCTCAGTAGGGATCTCCCTATGGTTTAAGGCAATATGTTCATTTTGTATGATGTTTGTGACTGCGGCTTACACGTGTGTAGGATCAACCTCCAATGGCACTCCCGACCCCTGAAGAGTTTGGTATAGAATGTCTTTATGCACATTGTATATCTTAAGAAGATCTAAGATCAAAATCTTAGTAGACATCTTATCGAGTTTGCTCTAAAAGGTTATATTTACCAGTTTATGGGGTTGGCGGAGAAGGTTTCAGAATCACGAGGTGGGCATGCCTTATTACCATGGTGTAATCCTTTCCCTTGATTCAGATGGCATTAATATGGTCAGTAGGAGAGAAAATACATCCAATAAGTGAATTATAATGATTGTTGTCTTTTTTGGTGTATAAGTAATTGAATTTTTTATAACCTTGGGATGGCTCTCCCCGATCCGGCTTTGAATTTTTTGATTTATCATGATTGGGGAATGGCTCTTTATATATCCCCATTTTCTTAATAGGTGTCTGCATTTTGCTTGGGTTGTCCACCTCTGTCTCCCCATTGTCAATGAGGTCCTGAATATAATGACGGAGTCACAGACATTTGTCTGTCTTATGTCCTTTGACATGATGCATTTCGTAATATTCATGCTCCTTGTACCATGAAGGTTTTGGAGCATTGTCATCAAATGGTTGTGTCATGGGATATGTCATCATGTGAGCTGCATCCAATTTTTTTAGTATAACTGACAAAGGTTCATTAAGAGAGGTGAACGTTCTTTGCTTTGGTGGTGGTTGAATTGGTCCTTTGGTCAGTTAAAGAGGTTGATTGGTTTGGACCATTTGTACACATTTAGAATCAGTGATCCCGTCTCCCACCACATTTTTGTTTTTGTTAAAAACCTTTAGCTTTTCCGTGGGTTTAGCGTTTTGATTATCTCTAGATTGAGTTTTGAGAGTTCCTTTGGCAATGAGATCTTTCTCTATTTAAACCCCTTTTTCGATGACCTCCTCAAAAGTGCGAACACAATGCATTTGGAGGTGGAAGGCTATGTCAGGGTTTAGGTTGGGAACAAAAATACTAACCAACTATTTTGCAGGGAAAGCGCAAGGGAAGCGGCTAGCTATCCCTCTCCACCATTGGAGGAAGCCGGCGAAAGTCTCATTAGGGCATTGTTTGGCACCACATAAATCTACCATGGTGACATCACTCTCTATGTTGTATGAGAAGTGACGCATGAACCTTTCTGCCAATTCTGGCCAAGTGAAAATTGATCCTCGAGGTAAACGTGTGAACCACTCCAAGGCTTGACCTCCGAGAATTTTTGGAAAAAGTCTAATGAGATAATTGTCACTATAAGACACCTCTTGACATGCCATATAGAAATCTTTGACATGATCCCATGGATCTCCCTTCCCTTTATATTTTTTAAAATTTTGGCATATCGAATTTCTTAGGAAAGGGTTGAAGGGTCATAGTCTTGTCAAAAGGATAGGGGCATAATTATTCATATTGATACTTTCTAATGCTCCCTATATTTCTTTCTTGTAGGCTCATGAGTGTCACTTTCATAGACTGTACCTCTTGTGCGAGCAATTTTTCTCTAGTTGGAGAAGCGAGGATATATATGCAATGATACCCTGTATCATCTTCTCCTTGGTTTTCTCTATGGAGTTAATTGATCTTAACCTTAGGCTTTGAATTTTGAACGTTCTTACTTGCTTCCTTCTATACATGGGAGGTTAGAAAAGCTAATTTTTGGCTTAGGTTACTAATCTGTTGTTGAATTGTGGTTTCTTCTTCTAAGGGTTCCTCCTCTTCCTCGTATTATGGAGGTTCTTCACCAGTCTCATTTCTTGTCTTGTTTCTATGTGGCACTTTGATAAAGGGTATTCTATGTCCCACCACTTTATCATTCCCTACATTGGAGGTAGAAGCATGTCCATGCGTCAAAATATCCTCCATATTGATAAGGGGTCGTTCTTCCTCAGTAGTGTTATTCACAGGTGGGATTGTTTCATTTTCAGTGGGAAATTTGGCCCCTAATTCTATGACCCATGCTAGCACTCTATCTTTATTTCTAAAAATAAACTCATCTAATAAAGTGGGATCAAAGTCAAATTCAGCATGTGGGGATTCTAATTCATTTCCACTATGATCGACCATATCTTCTATCTCTTTTTCTGTAGAAAACAGAGGTCCTAGATCATGTCCAATGAAGGGGTTTGACCCTTGTCTATTAGAGGCTTCCCAAGCTTGCACTTTTTGTTCCTCGTATGTCTGTTTCTTGAGTACATATCATGTTTTAGGAGCCATGTTTTTGTGATAGTTTCACTAGGGTAAGTTGTAAATGTGTTCAAAACTTTGTGACCACACCTAAGTGAAATGCAAGGTGTATTGTCAAGAATATGAATGGATAACAATGTGAGAATACCAATGTGATGAAGTGATAAATCACCAGTGACACAAATGTTTGGTATCTAAACCTATCAAGTGAAATATCTCCTAGACTACGTCTCAAAAAGTAGTTTCGCATCGCAAGATAATTAACAATATGTTCTTACTTATGCTAAGTTCACGAGAATGAACAAAACATAAGTAAATACAAAAAGTCAATGTGACCCCCTAACAAGATATACTAGGAGCGAGCTCAAACTCGATTAAGACCTATATCTCAAAAAGTGCCAATTACAATTCGTGAATGACACAACAATATCATCAAGATATGTTAACCAAACTTTGCGAGAAAGTAAGGTATTGATATGAAGGTGCTATTGATATAACACGCACAAATGCTAACACCCAACACTCTTCAAAATCGAGGTAATAATAGAATCGAACTAAAGAGCTCAAAGTATAGCTAGGAAAAGTTTAAAATGTGTGCAGTGTAACCTTACAATAAAGATATTTATGTCAAGTTTACAAAAAACAAGACGTAAATATCAAAATTGTAGTGATACGATACAAACAAGATAACTCTTCTAAGGAAGTTCAAGATGATGAACCACGCCTAACTAAAATGACGATATTGACATGGGCATCAAGATCACAATGGCCACTAATGATATGAATATGTCTCCACACACTTTAGATGTTTAACTTACCCGGCCATGCAAACATGGATGGGCGTAAACGGACAAAAAAGTGGCAGAAATAATTGATTGGTAACACAAAGGTAGTCACTCTCCTTCTGATCAACAAAGTGTCAAAAGAATTTGAAGGAAGAAAATCAAAAATGGGATGAAAAATGATGGCTTCACTTAGACAGAGTTTCGCCTTGCCCTAAGGCAAGTAAAAACTAAGTGAAAGTAACGCGTCACACGTTTCGCAATAAAAAGATGGTTCACAACTCAACACTATTTTAGAATGGTCAAAGTGGGCTCTTGGCCAAAGTATATTTTCCTTGATGGTTCTCTCATCCTAGGTGTTACAAAGATTATCCACGAGTAGGATGATTTACCCAAATAGTCCCGACTATCTTGGGAGTATCTCGAACTTTTCCCCCTTCAAGCACAGTGGGCAGTAAATGCATCCATCGTGTACTTAAAAGGGTCACGTAAGGACAACTTGTAACTCTATCTCACAAAGGAATCACTAGTTAGATAGGTAGTGTGGAGCACTTCCCGTTTCATCCACAAGGTTCCCTCTTGCGTGGACTACTTTGGGGTTCCTTGAATCACCCCCATTGTTGTAGCTTAAGGTGTTATGCCAAAGGGTTATGTTCCAGTTGAGCGGAGAGGGACATACCCTTTTCTGAAACCTGCAATACATTGTTTTGAATATGTTGTTTTTTTATCTTATTTAATTAGGTGTGGTTTTCTCGAACACTATTTGGCAACCCATATAACAACTGAATTAGTAGTCATTAACTTTGTTTTGATTCCTCCATTCTTTGACAAGCGATGGCGTTTTGCTCCTGTATAATGATTTTTAGTAGTTTTCCATCAAAATAAAGGACACCATTTCTAATTCTCCAGATCATCCAAGGATGCAAGAGAAGAGCATACGTGATGTCTCCAACAATCCAAAAATATATCAAATGGAAAAACACTTTAATTCAACTACGCCAAGTTAACCAATTCCAACTCAAATATTCCTAACCTCAAAGCATCAAAACGACCTAAGAATCGTTTATGATTCCCAAGATCACCCCAAGGGATGCGAGGGAAGAGCATACGTGATCTTATTCCTATAAGTAAACAATGAAAAGTTTATCTAATCAAATAAAAACATGTAAAAACATCTTGCAAAGACAAGTATGTGATTAGATAAAACCTGTAAGAATGTTAGCACCTTGACACATTAATTGCAAAAATACAAAAAGACACATACGCCCTTGTTTTGGCATCTGCACGTGGGTTAGGGCGTATATGCACCACTCTGTGTTTTTTCTGATTTACAGTGCACCTCCACCACCTGAGAGGCGTGTGCACCACCAAAATGACATGTGCACTACTCTATGTAATTTTTGGCTTATCATGCACTTGTGCCACCAGAGAGGCATGTGCGCCACAAAAACAATGTATGCACCACTCTGCGAGAAAAAATAGATGGAAATTTAGACAGAACACTTGCACCATCGGGAAAATGTGTGTGCCACTAAAAAATCGTGTGCGCCACCTCTTTGTAACACAGTCCTAGATTCTGATAGAATGTCTGCGCCACCATAAAATTTTTTGTGCCACAAAAATAGCGTGTGTGCTCTGGTTAGGGCGTACATGCCTGATCTGACAGGTTTTAAAATGCAATGAAGGTATAGTACTATACGACATCTGCACCTAGGTTAGTGCATCTGCATGCTAGCTAGGGTCTGTACATCAGGGTTAGTGCATATGTGCCAGGGTCGATAAATAAAGAGCTAAGTTTTGACAGTGCACATGTGCCACCCTAGAGGTGTGTGTGCCATGAAAAATGTGCCTATGCCCCTAAAAATGTGCCTGCGCCACACCTGCAACCAAAATACGGTAAAAAACACAAGAAAACTCACAATATCTCAAATTTTGACAAGTTAGTTTAAAAATGGCAACAACCCATTAAAATCATGGCTATGAACAAGAAGTTACACATATCAAATTAGTAAAAAATTCAAGAAAATGGACATTAATTACTACATGTGCATATCAAAAGTTAGCCAAAACAATGAAACTTAAACTAAAATGCCATGGGACTAAGTGTCCCACCGGGCATGCACAATGTGTGCATGTGTACTTTGCTTAAGCTAAATTAAATGAAGCAAGAACTGCCACCTAAAATAGTTCTATAATCTAGCTTAAAGAAAAGCCTAAGCACCATCAAGATAAAGAGCTAAACAAGATCTATACTAAACATCATAACTTTGAAACATAAGATCAAAACTAGCATGCTATTCAAAATCTCTACTCTCCTAGATTACCAACAAAAATGAATGGACCTATTTAGCTCCAATGGCAATTAAAAATTACTTGTTTGATCCTTAAAGAATGCAATAATAGGAAGCTTAGCTCTTAACAATGGTGACCTCTCAAGAAAACAAAAGGCAAGCTCTTAGTCTATTTTACTATATGCTTTGCATTTGCTTTCTTAAGAAGTTTAGGTGTGGGTATAAAGGTAGAAGGAGGGCTCCTCATATATCCCAATGGATAAAGGAAACACTTCATCCCTTTACATGTGGGATAAAGGTAAAACATGATTAGGAATGGATAAGGATGCTTTATAAAAGGTAACCTTACATTAGAAGGGTTTAATTTATGCTTAGCAAGTCATGGAAGTTGGGGGGTGTTTTAATTAATCAAAAGTGATTAACTAATAGGTAGATGTAAGCTTATAGAAGCTAATTAGAAGAATATTAGTACGATTTAGGCTATTAGAAGGGGATTAAATCAATTAAATATTGATTTATTGGTTAAATGGAAGGGAAAGCTAATTAATTAATAATAATTAATTAGTCTAGGTAGAAGGGGTGATTTATTAATGGAAGGTCATTAATTAGGGTATTTGTTGGATAGGTGACTTAATCAATTAGCGTATTGTAATTAATTAATGAAAATAAGAGGGAATATGAGTGCTTTTGATGATATGTAGTCAATTTGTGAGAAAGACAATAATTAGTGCAATTTAAGTATTTAAATTGCTTGGGCGTAATTATAGGTGTCTACAACCGAAATAATTAAAGTGCAACTACACCCCCCCTTCCTAAGCTCAGAAAGAAGGTTTAAATAATTAGAACACAAACTTTTCTATCTAAAATTGTGGTTGCCACTTAGAAGTATAGGATTAGAAAATAATAGATTAGTACCACAGAGAGACCTCATTGGCAGAGATCCATGAGTTTCATCCATGTGAAACAAAAAGACACCTTCAAAATCATAGATGGCTAAAAACCACAAGAGTTAATCTCAACCCTTCGGACCAAAAATTGATGAATAGCATTCTAGGATAAAAAACAAAGAAGTCAGTGCAGCAAAGATTCGTATTCTGAGAATCTTCATAAATAATCAATCAGAGACTGTGGATTACAGGTCTGATGTGCTGCAAAAGGATAAATTTAATATGTTAAGTAGATGATTCCAAAGCTCTGTAGACTTGTTGCCATGGGCTTGATGCATCCACTAACAACATGTTAGACCTTGGGACATTTTTTCAACACACGGGCCTGATCTTTTCTGATGCCTAAAACTTAGATCTATGGACCTTGTTTTGTAGACTTTCTGCAGCTCGTGGATGAACCGAAAAACCCAGATCAAAAACATAAAGTTGAAACAAATATTTGACTCAGCCAAGTCACGGAACAACGGGGGACCAATGGGTAACCTATACCGCTTTGCAGACAAATTAAACAAGATTTTCAATTGATTAGTTTAATAAACACTTCTCAAGCTAAAATGTCCTTACGCTGTGGGTGTTTCATCCTGTCCAAAAAACCAAGAGATAAGCCATCAAAAAACTCATGTGGGTATTTGATCTCTATCCAGAAAACACATTACACCATTAAAAATCAACAAAAGTGATAAAAAATAACTACGATTTAACGCAAGCACGGGGCAATGAAGCATGAAAATCACTCAAAACACCTTAAGCCAGCTAAAGTTCAATGAAACCCACAAGGCAATCAAGCACATAAACCACTAGAGAACACCATCAAATGGCCACGTTCAATGAAACCCACAAGGAAATCAACCACAGAAACCACTAAGATCAGCATCGAAAGACCATGTTCAATGAAACCCACAGGGAAATCAACCATGGAAAGAACTGAGAACACCAACAAATGGCCATGTTCAATGAAACCCCCAAGGAAATAAACCATAAAATCACTCAGAAAACCATCAAATAGCCATGTTCAATGAAACCCACATGACAATCAACCATAGAAATCACTGAGAAAGCCATTAAACGGCCATGATTGATGAAATACACAAGGCAGACAACAATAGAAACTTTGATGAAACCCACAAGACAATCCGCCATGGATATCACTAAGAATACCATCAAATGGTCATGTTCAATGAAATCCTCAAGGAAATGAAACCCACGGGGCAATCAACCACAGAAAACACTAAAACGACAATGTTCCATGAAATCCACAAGGCAGACAATAACAAAAATCTCGATGAAACCCATGTCACAATCCACCACGGAAATCTCAAAGAACACCATCAGATGACCATATTCAATGAAATCCACAAAGTAATCAAACAAAGAAATCACTTTAAAAAAGATGAAACCCACACATCATCATCCATTAAAATCACTCCAAACACCATATACAACCATAACCAATGAAACCCACAAACTATCTATTGAAATCACTCAAAATGCCATTAAACAACTATGTTCAATGAAACCCCTAAAATCAAACACAGAAATCACTTAAAACACCCTAAAAGAGCCATGATCCATGAAACCCACAAGGCAATCAATCATACAATCTAGATCACAGACACCCACAAACCAAAATCACCCTCAAACCCCAAATACATAGATCCAGAATGTAATGCCCCTGTTCTACGTTGCACCTGTTCGTCCTGCAGCGACCGAGTTGCTAAGCATTGAACACCGTTGCGTTTCTACTGAACATTGGAGGCTTCGCCTTTATCACATACAATAATCAGTTGTTCTCCCTCTTCATCATTCCTGCATATGTCAGTATCGGTGTTCTGTTGTTGGCACCGCTTCGTCTGTTACGTTTTCCCATATTAAAAGAAAACCGTGTTCTCCAATTGTTGAAATTGTATGTTGGTCCTACTTAATTTGATTAATAATTATTGTTAAGTAATAATAATAATAGTAATAGAAATAATAATAATATTACTATTTTTAATTATCGATCGACGATAACTTCATTATCTTATTGTCGATTGTTATCAACATTATGGTTAATTATCGATAAACGATTCTATTGTTTGGTTGGTCGCTTCGCGGAGCCGAGCACCAGTTCGCGCAAAGTAGAGGGTCTCCTGTTGTGACGCCGTGGTCGGTCATTGTCCTGTGTTCGTTTTTGAAACTTCTACCACTAGTTTCCTCCTTGGTCGACCAGGCTTGCTTGCGTACTTGTTTATTTGTCCCTTTAAAGGTGAATTGCTATTCCTACCATATCAGCCGACCAAGCCTTCTCTCGTGCCTTGTTCTTTAACTTATTTTGTTTTATATGATACAATTTTGGATGCATTCACCCATTGTGGACACATTTGTTTCGTGCCTAACCACTTAACCCAGCTGCTGGCCGCATGCACCACTTTATTGTTTAGTTAATGACCTTTTTGGCCTTCTTGGAAATGCATTTTACTTGAATCTGGCCACCACTTTTCCTTTCTTTATTGTTTCACCTAATTGTGCTCAGACCATTATGTGGTTCTGCGAACGAAGACTTTGATTCAACCACTTGCTGGGTATTAATTGCCCTTCTATCTACTTTTTCTTCTCCTGGTCATTCCTGACTTTGTTTTTTTCTTCCTCCTGGGGTCACCTTAGCCTGTACGCTCCGTAGGTAGGCATAGCTCTCTGTAGTTCACATGGGGGCATGTGAATTTGCAGCAAAGAAAAAAAGGTAGAGAAGAATACGAAGGTACTCTGTTATTAATATGAGGTTTTTATGAAGGGTACATCTGTTTTTATGAGGTTTCTGAGACATCTCATGACTCTGTATACTTTTAGCCGTCGAAGTTGGGGAAAAGGAAGTTCATATGCATGCATTTTGAGATTCCTCGGAGAGAAATTGTTTGAGTTTCGTTCGTTCTGTGATCCGGGCTGACTTGAAGTTTAGAATTGCCTTCAGATATGGTATTCACATTTTCTTGGAGCGGGAGTATTACAATGTTTATAATAATCCCACCTGGATTATCGATTTGCAGGGAAGAAAAAAAAAAAACACACCTTCTCGGTGCATTGGAACCCCAATTCCACCATTATTCCACCCAATACCATTGTCAGGCGGCAGGGGCGGTTTCAGTGGTGGCAGAAGTTGTTTTTAGTTCTTCCAACGAGCAGGGCTGTCCTACTGCACTGTTATCTGTTCAGTATCAACGCATCCTCAAATTCGGGACTCTCCTTTAAGATATTTTCATCAAAATCGATTAAGTGACAGTGAGAGTGTTACCAAGAGACCCGATGAAATTTATTACAGAGATTCTCTGTGGAGACTTTACTTGTCTTACGCTGTAATGCATGGAAAAGAATCTCTTAGGTGTGGATCTGTATCATGTCAGAATATTCATGAAGCACAGTTTGCTTTGCAAGAGCTTTTAAGGGATCGATGAAGGATAGAGGAATTAAAAAGAAGCTTGGTGTAGTTAGATTAAAGCCAATAAAATGGCGCATGCTTTTTGTGTTGGTGACAGATCACACCCACAGGCACAGATGATCTATGCAATGTTAAAGAAAATGTCTTGGGAGATGAAGGTAGCAGGAAATTCCTCAGATCCAGAGCTTGCACTGAGTCGTTTCTCCAAAACCGATTCGTGACAGTGAGGGTGTTACCAACAGGCCTGATGAAATTTATTTACAAAGAGTCTCTATTGAGATCTTACTTGTTGTAGGATGTAACTCATGGAAGAGAATCTGATAGGGGCAGATCTGTTTCATATCAGAGTATTCATGAAGCACAATTTGCCTTGCAACTATATGAGCATCTTCTACGAGTCACTATGTTGGCAGGTATAAAGGGTGCTGATGGAATTATCACACTTTCAAGCTACAGCTGAAATGTTTGCACCGAGAGTTTGATGCTGTCCTCAGGTCTGATGAAGGAAAAGGTTTATTTATCATTATGGTAGATGCCTTCAGAGCCAGGAGCATGATGTAATCTCTTTGTCTTGCATCCAAGCAATGGAAGAGGCAGGAGGGGTGATGATCGAATCAGGAGGAACAGGCATGAGCTGCTCTTTCCCCTTTTTCCAGCTATTTTTCTCTATATTGAATGCATGATTATTGCTTGTTCTCCCTGGTAGTTGTGTGCTGTGTTTGTTTGAGATAAGCTCTGCGTGAGAATTTTTCATTTGTATTGTTGTGTGGCTCTTGCATGCCTTCCCCGTCAAGAGTGTATCTGCTTGCTTTTGCTAGTTGTGTGAGGGGTCTTTTAGATACGTCTGTGTTATGCTTGTAGGGAGTAGTTTTGTCCTTTTCGACCTGGTATTGGATCATCTTCAGTGTGGCAATGAGTCATTGGTTGCTTAAGTGTTGTCCTATTTTAAAATAAAATAAAATAAAATTATATATATATATATATATATATATATATATATATATAATAATAAATGAATAAAAATATTTACCTCATGAGAAGTTGTGTATTTATTGCCTTTTTGACGTTATCAGATCTGGTACTAATTTTGTCTTGGAAATGGTACCAGAGAGACCCTTGCTCATTCTTTCCCTTTTAGCAATCTAATTTTGGTATAACCTCAACCCAATTTCATCCCTAGGAGGTCGACTACAAGGTTGGAACATTGTAGATTTCGATTTCCTTTTAGAAGCTTTAATGAACTGTGTATTATGCTTGTCGGATGTGACTGGCTATGACTAGATAGTGGGTTTTCGACGCCATCTTATGCAAACAAGTTTTGGCCAAATCTAACTTGTTTACCTAGCTTATGATGACCTTAAAAATTTTAGTACCCTGGCCAAGGGATATCCTCGTCAGTCCTACATTTGTATTATCTCTCTAACTGGTCTTACGAAAGGTCCACCAACTTCTTTGTGATGGAAAATTTGAGGGTTCGATATAAGAAAAGCCCTTCCTTGTCAGACGCCCCCATGGTTGTGAGTGCGTATGAACAGTGTTTTACCCCTTCCGAGCGACAAACAATGAAGTATATGTCGGATGTGGTGAACATGGAACTAAGTCTGAGGCTTGAGATGCTTTCGGGGACCCGTGAAAGGTAAATTACAAGTACCCCCACCCCCCCCCCCCCCCCAAACAACAATGTTTTATGAGACCTTCTTCGTCATATCGGTAAGAAGGTTAGTAGTGTATAACTTTGAATATTTTATTATGTTGGGAATAAATGGGTTTTCGTTGAGGGATGTGCAGAGTTGGCACTAGTGGCTTAAGGGAGCCTTCAAAGTTTCAACTTATCATTCGTGGACGTTGTTAATCTTGAATATATATATATTTAAACACTGGGCATAGTAATCAAAAACGTCAGTTACATTTTCCCTAAGGTGTACGCAAATGCAATGCATTCCTTTTTTTACATGATCTTTGAATTAGGTCCTTGAGAGGCCATAACCCCCCCCTCATAGGCTGTATGGGTTTTAGTGGACTTGTGTGGCATTCTTGCTCTGAGTAGGGATGTTCGGAATAATAAATCTTGTTACTTTTGTTTTGACATTTCAGGAGAATTTATTATTTCTTATCGGGTGGTTGTAGTGCGATTCCTTTATTCTGTTTTGTGAATGTGATGTTGTTATCACTATCTTACTTAAGGAAAATAAAAAGGTGTATTATGTGGGAAATTTGTTATAATTTAGAATGTAGGGTTGTAAGGGTAACCTTGGATAGTAAATGCACAATTTTGGCTTTCATATGTACTGCAGTGTGCCTTTTGTTAACTAGATATCTATTTTGTTTACCTTCATACAAATCACTTTTGCTTATGCCTTGGGATGGAAATCGGTGCACTAGTCATTCAATTAATATGATGAAATGTCTAGGAAAAGGGAATGCTATGCTCATGCCAGTTCTTTTGAACTGACAAAAGCTAACATGTTTTTTGCAGGTTTGTTTTTTTTTCAAGCTCAAGTATGACAGGAAGTGGCCGTTCTAATTGCATAGATGATATCCACTTTGGTGCTTGTATGTTGCCTTTTTATGGTTAAACTATTGATAACATCTAGTGGGAAAATTTTAGAAGATGGGTCTGTGCCTTAGTAAATGCATTGTAGAATATTGATGTTGTAACTGTCAAACTTTGTTCTTGAGTTAAAAAGTTGAGTTGTAAATCCTACTAGGGCATAGTAGCAATGAGTTTGTAAGCCCCCTATAAAGTGGACTGGATATTCCTTATAAAAGTTAAACGAAAATTTATGTATATGAGCATATTAATGTAGATGTGATCCACTTGAAACCTTTGAGACCTGGAACAATCAAGAGGAAACTATCTTTGTAATGAAATATGATTACTTATTTCTTTCCCGAGCTAACCAATAAACATTATCCTTTTTTAGTGAAACCTTAAATGATCTCATGGTGAAAGTAATGGTTAGATTTTAGAAGATGATAGGATTTAATCAGTAGGAGGGAAATCAATTAATTGAATCCTTAAATCTCTCTCTATCGTTTTGAAATTTTCTCCTTTGTCAAACTTAATGAAGTAAATTCTAGATAGTACATTTAACCAATCTTGATAAACTCTTAACCTTAATAAAAGACTGATAGTAAGCAATGTGACCCTGAAGCTAAATTCTGTTTGTCCTGGTTCTGTTAACCCTTGCCTTGATTCATGGTGATATTTCTTAAGCAAGGTCAAAATTTAATCCTTAAACAAGAAGGCTATTGTTATGAACCCCAAGCAGTACTTTTCTCTCAATCGGAACTTATGCTTTCACCTGTACAATAGAGGTATGAAACAGGAGTTAGTGGCTTGAGTGAGATTAATTAACCTTGTAAGAAATGGAAAATGTTCTAAAATCAAATGAATAAAAAGTTTTGGACATCAAATTGATGATCCCAGTTTAGAAATCTTGGCCTTAAGTTATTTAGTCAAACCGTTGAAAAGAAAGTTCTCCCTTGTGAAAAGAATTGTGTGAATCGTTACATGAAAATTTATAAGAACGTAAGTTAAGAATTAAGAAACACTTTAGTAAACAAGAAAATTTAACAAGAAATTCCTCCTGGGATGCCCTAACTGTAAGTGTGTTTGGTGGCTGGACTTCAATGTTGTTAAAAAAAAAAGTATGTATTGTCCTTGATAGGTGTGAACGTTTCCGTGCTGACCTTGTGGTCTCCCCCATAACAAGTGGTTCCTAGTGTTGATTGTAACCTTGTGACGACATGTTGTGTCGTGTTGTGTCAAAGCAAGTCAAAAAAAAATTACCCTGTATTTCACTGTGTTGTTCTTGTGTTGGTACTTTTGGTGCGCTACACAGAATATCACACCAGAGATCCTCATAATAGATAACTATACCAAACCAAATAAAAAAAACACCATCTATGTTTTCCTTCCGTAAGGCATCAAGTAATCACCATGCTATAAGCCTTTTCTCCCAATGGTGTTGCTCTAGAGATTTTCCTATGTGTTGTTCCAAATACACCCACTGATCTAAAACTCATCCCTCAAAATCCTATTAGACATCCCAAACAAAACAAATCTTCTCCTCAAAGGGACTCTGTGGTGGGGCGTGTGATTTCTTCCTCACTCCTCCAAAAGTAAACAGGTATCACTCACCTACATGAAGGTCAAGCAGGAGGCAACTATGACAAGCACATCAAGCTGCAGAGCGTCGTCATGTAGGATCAAGTGCACATTAGCCACGCCTTCGGTGTAATTACTGTGCTACACACATATATTCCATTTCCTTCAAAAGACTAAGGATGCAAATCATCTCCCGATTTTGTGAGTTATTTTTTGTAACTTGTAGGTAATTTACATTTATATAACACACAACATCTAATTATTAAAAAATAATTAAATGTTATATATAAATAATACCATATTTTATTAAAACAAAATTTATTGTAATTTATTAAATAATAAAATGTATAAAATGAACAATAGAGGAAAAATGCTAATTTATAAACAAGAACTACACAATTCTTCACTGCTCGTGGCATAATGGGATCTTTTACTTCTACTACTAGATTGGAACCAATACCCATCTCATGTCGACACTTCAATAAGCGCCATTCGATCTATTCAAATGTATGGATCTCCATTACTAAAGTATTCTAACCTATCATCTACATGCATGTACAACACACAAATAGTTGCAATTGGAACACGTCACCACAGATTCAAGCTCATGTAGACTCATGCCTTTATTATGAAAAATTCTATGACATATTACCATGTTTTTTCTTATTACATCTTTGATGGAATACCACAACAATTGTTGTCACTAAATCTGTTATGACATGGATATACCTTGTCTCTTTAGTAACCACCAAATGATCCGTAGTGAGCACGATTAAAACATGGATCAAGTATCCATAATGAATTGTGTTAGCCATTAAGGATTTGTTGGATTTTGTAGGAGGGGAAATGTATATTTTTAATCTCTAAGAATCATATAAGATTTTCTAAACAGTAATCCCTTGCACACGTTACATTCATCTTTGTTAAAGAACTAAGTGGATATGACGAAAATTAGATTTAGTAAGTGCATCATTACAGTTGGCATGTTAACTTGTGGGACATGATCTTGTGGCTGGAGAGTTGTCCATTTATAGACCACAGAATACTTTTGCAACCCGCCAATTGGAAGAACATATGTCAAACTGCCCTCAACTTCAATGCTTCAAACTGTAACATCAAAAAGCAACAATGAATTATCAACGAAGAACCCTATCAATTATTATTGCTAGATCACGAGGATAGATAAAGGAGTATGACTAAAATATCGTTAAAGGACTATTATTTTTTATAAATGTTCTTTATTCATAGATTAATTCTTTGAAATAGGATTATGTCTAAAAGAAAAATAATTAAAGACTTCAATCTTCTTCAATCCCACAATATTAGGGAGAAGAACTTCAAATTACATGAATACAAGTTATTCTCAAGAAAGAAAATTGTTTCCGCCTTTGTAACATAACAGTGAACTGTTACATTTTTCGATCACATGAGTTTTTAATTTTATTCACGTGATATCCTTAACATAAAATTATTGCAATCCCTCGAAAATTCGTGTTTACAATAATTAATCTCTAAGTATGAAAAAAATTATTTACATTCATCAGTTGTATCTATAAATTATGAATAAAAAGATTAATATATCTCTACCTCCGTGAGACATAGAGGACCATGAGACTCATAATCTTTCAACAAGTTCTCATAAAGGTGTTCCCAACGACAGTTTGATAATAAGATCATCAAAATTAGTAATCTGCATGGTCCATGCACCTTGTTGCCATCATACCCAAAAATGTATGGAGTGCACACAGTGTTAAGGTGGTAAACACTCTTTGGATCTTCACAAAATCTATTCTTTCTTCTCCATGTCCTTATCTTGTACACTTGTGAGCTCCAATTTGAACTCTACAGTGGGCTCAATGTCTCACCTTCTATTTAAATATCAATATCTTCAACATCACCATTAGGCCGTCATGCGTTATCAAATAAATTATTGACTGGCCTACATATATGTGTATCTATCTCATTCCATGTTTTTACCATATCTAGATTATCACATTCATATATCTCAATTGTTAACTCAAAAATGATTAAAAAAAAAAATTACAAGTTCCCCACTGCATATTTTTCTCCTGGAATTTGCGATTAGGCTCCCATCTCCAAACCAAGATTCTCTTGGATTTCTCTTCTAATGGCTTGAACATATGGTCAACGTGAAAGTGACCTCATAAAAATAATGAATTGAATCTCTATGATAACACAAGATTTGGGAATTGTGTGAGATATTTTAACATGGTGTCAAATATTGAGTAGACAATTAAATGCATGCAAATGGTGAGTGAGGGTGGAATTTTGAGAAGTGGTTAATGAGATTTGATCAAAATGTCAATCTGCATTTTGCATGTTGTACAAATAATAAACACTTTACATGGTGAAGGTTAGATGTGGCATACATTGGTAATAAATTAGTTTTTTAGGAAGTATTGATTATACTTTCAATTTAAAATTAACTTATCTTTCCCAAACTCTAGGATTTAATTTGCAATGTGATTTGTAAAATATTGAAGTTGTCTTGAATAAAATATAACTCTTTAGAAATTAATTTAAATTATTGGATTTTCATGATATATAGTTTACTTAAATAAGTTTAAAAAATTCTTCTTAATATATTGTAAAAAAATTGAATTACAAATTATGTGCTATTTGAATGTGGAGATTAAATTATTATACCATTTTCTTTATATATATATATATATATATATATATATAATGTGAATTTTCAATGATAAAGTGTTGGCGATGTGAATTGCCTACAATTTTTTAACATTTATGTTAATTGTGGAGCATCCACAATAACTAAAAATGGAAAAATTGAATTATCATAGATATGCCACAAATATTCTACAATTGTTTCAGATTGTAGAATTTTTTTGGAATAATTGTGGTAAAAATATTTTTTTTGTTGTATACTTATAATTATATATATAGAGTTTAATATAGCATTTCCACAATATTATAATTTAATATCAATCTTCATAAAATATGTCACAAGTATAGGTGTGGTGGGTAATATTTAGAATCAACTCTAATATTGTTTTCCATAAAATATGGAATTTATATAATGAAGGTTTGAATATGCGAGTTTTCTACAAATTATTAACAATATAAATATACTATAGAAAATCTACAATAATTAAAAATCAATAAATAGATTATCACACAGATGTCATAATTATTCTACAATTATACTAAATTGAGGAAATTTTGTACAATAATTGTTGTAAAAAGTATTATTTTTATAGTGTTAACTTTCCAACAGATCCAATGATTCAGTAATTGGATCAACGTGATAACTTATATGATCCCAACAAGGAGCACTTAAAATAATGATATAATGTTGATATTGTTTCCTCATTTTCCCATTCAAATCCACCCCGAATGTGGATGGATTTCATCTCCATGAAGGATGAACTTTCATCTTCCACTAGGAACTCTTAATTTACTATTCCTACTACCTTTTGTCTTGCACATTATTTCACTATTAAAAAATATGGTTTTGAATGAAGACACAATTTTGAAATTTGAAATGTTTTATACACATAATTTATAGGTTGCAGGTCTGCAACTTTGGAGGCATACACCTCCCATATAAAGATTTTTCCCATTTTTATACATATTATTTTGAAGAGAATTATATGACATATGTCTCTCCTATCTTGGGAGTATTTATCCACGAGCGGGATGATTTACCCAAATAGTCCCGACTATCTTGGGAGTATCTCGACTTTGCCCCCTTCAAGCACATTGGGCAGTAAATGCATGCATCGTGTACTTAAAAGGGTCACGTAAGGACAACTTGTAACTCTATCTCACAAAGGAATCACTAATGAGATAAGCAGTGTGGAGCACTTCCCATTTCATCCACAAGGTTCCCTCTTGCGTGGACTACTTTGGGGTTCCTGGAATCACCCCCATTTTGTAGCTTAAGGTGTTATGCCAAAGGGTTATTTTCCAGTTGAGCGGAGAAGGACATACCCTTTTCTGAAACCTGCAATACATTGTTTTGAATATGTTGTTTGTTTTATCTTATTTAATTAGGTGTGGTTTGCTCGAACACTATTTGAAAACCTATATAATAATGGAATTAGTAGTCATTAACTTTGTTTTGATTCCTCCATTCTTTGACAAGCGATGGCGTTTTGCTCCTGTATAACGATTTTTAGTAGTTTTCCATCAAAAGAAAGGACACCATTTCTAATTCTCCAGATCATCCAAGGATGCAAGAGAAGAGCATACGTGATGTCTCCAACAACCCAAAAAGATATCAAATGGAAAAACACATTAATTCAACTACGCCAAGTTAACCAATTCCAACTCAAATATTCCTAACAACCTCAAAGCATCAAAATGACCTAAGAATCGTTTATGATTCCGAAGATCACCTCAACGGATGCGAGGGAAGAGCATACGTGATCTTATTCCTATAAGTAAACAATGAAAATTTTATCAAATCAAATAAAAAAATGTAAAAACATCCTGCAAAGACAAGCATGTGATTAGATAAAACCTGTAAGAATGTTAGCACCTCGACACATTAATTGCAAAAATACAAAAAGATGCATACGCCCTTGTTTTGGCGTCCGCACGTGGGTTAGGGCGTATATGCCACTTTGTGTTTTTTCTTATTTACAGTGCACCTCCACCACCTGAGAGGCGTGTGCACCACCAAAATGACATGTGAGATACTCTATGTATTTTTTGGCTTATCATGCACCTATGCCACTAGAGAGGCATGTGCGCCACAAAAACAATGTATGTACCACTCTGCGAGAAAAAATAGATGGAAATTTAGACAGAATGCTTGCACCATCAGGAAAATGTGTGTGCCACTGAAAAATCGTGTGCACCACCTCTATGTAACACAGTCCCAGATTCTTATAGAATGTCTATGCCACCATAAACGTTTTTGTGCCACAAAAATAGCGTGTGCACTCTGGTTAGGGCTTACGTGCTATATGACATGTTTTAAAATGTAATGAAGGTATAGTCCGATACGACATTTGCACCTAGGTTAGTGCATCTGCATGCTAGCTAGGGTGTGTACATCAGGGTTAGTGCATATGCGCCAGGGTCAATAAATAAAGAGCTAAGTTTTGAAAGTGCACCTGTGCCACCCTAGAGGTGTGTGCGCCATGAAAAATGTGCTTGTGCCCCTAAAAATGTGCATGTGCCACACCTGTAACCAAAATAAGGTAAAAAACACAAGAAAACTCACAATATCTCAATTTTTGACAAGTTAGTTTAAAAATGGCAACAACCCATTAAAATGATGGCTATGAACAAGAAGTTACACATATCAAATTAGCAAAAATTTCAAGAAAATGGACATTAATTACTACATGTGCATATCAAAAGTTAGCCAAAACAATGAAAATTAAAATAAAATTCCATGGGACTAAGTGTCCCACTGGGCATGCACAATGCGTGCATGTGTACTTTTCTTAAGCTAAATTAAATGAAGCAAGAACTGCCACCTAAAATAGTTCTATAATCTAGCTTAAGATAAAGCCTAAGCACCATCAAGATAAAGAGCTAAACAAGATCTATACTAAACATCATAACTTTGAAACATAAGATCAAAACTAGCATGCTATTCAAAATCTCTACTCTCCTAGATTACCAACAAAAATGAATGGACCTATTTAGATCCAATGGCAATCAAAAATTACTTGTTTGATCCTTAAAGAATGCAATAATAGGAAGCTTAGCTCTTAACAATGGTGACCTCTCAAGAAAACAAAGGGCAAGCTCTTAGTTTATTTTACTATATGCTTTGCATTTTTTTTCTTAAGAAGTTTAGGTGTGGGTATAAAGGTAGAAGGAGGGCTCCTCATATATCCCAATGGATAAAGGAAACACTTCATCCCTTTACATGTGGGATAAAGGTAAAACATGATTAGGAATGGATAAGGATGCTTTATAAAAGGTAACCTTACATTAGAAGGGTTTAATTTATGCTTAGCAAGTCATGGAAGTTGGGGGCTATTTTAATTAATCAAAAGTGATTAACTAATAGGTAGATGTAAGCTTATAGAAGCTAATTAGAAGAATATTAGTACGATCTAGGCTATTAGAAGGGGATTAAATCAATTAAATATTGATTTATTGGTTAAATGGAAGGGAAAGCTAATTAATTAATAATAATTAATTAGTCTAGGTAGAAGGGGTGATTTATTAATGGAAGGTCATTAATTAGAGTATTTGTTGGATAGGTGACTTAATCAATTAGGGTATTGTAATTAATTAATGAAAATAAGAGGGAATATGAGTGCTTTTGATGATATGTCGTCAATTTGCGAGAAAGGCAATAATTAGTGCAATTTAAGTATTTAAATTGCTTGGGCGTAATTATAGGTGTCTATAGCCAAAATAATTACAGTGCAACTACACCCCCCTTCCGAAGCTCAGAAAGAAGGTTTCAATCATAAGAACACTTAAACTTTTCTGTCTAAAATTGTGGTTGCCACTTAGAAGTATAGGATTAGAAAACAATAGATTAGTAACACAGAGAGACCTCATTGGCAGAGATCCATGAGTTTCATCCATGTGAAACAGAAAGACACCTTCAAAATCACAGATGGCTAAAAACCACAAGAGTTAATCTCAACCCTTACGACCAAAAATCGATGAATAGCGTTCCAGGATAAAAAACAAAAAAGTCAGGGCAGCACAGATTCGTATTCTGAGAATCTTCAGAAACAATCAATCAGAGACCGTGGATTACAGGTCTGATGTTGCTGCAAAAGGATAAATTTAATATGTTAAGCAGATGATTCCAAAGCTCTGCAGACTTGTTGCCATGGGCTTGATGCATCCACTGACAACATGTTAGACCTTACGACATTTTTTCAACACATGGGCCTGCTCTTATCTGATGCCTAAAACTTCGATCTATGGACCTTGTTTCGCAGATTTTCTGCAGCCCGTGGATGAACCCAAAAAGCCAGATCAGAGAAATATAGTTGAAACAAATATTTGACTCAGCCAAGGCACGTAACAGCGGGGGACCAATGGATAACCTATACCGCTCTGCAGACAAATTAAACAAGAATTTCAAATGACTAGTTTGACATACACAGCTCAAGCTAAAAGGTCCTTGCGCTGTGGGTGTTCGATCCTATCCAGAAAACCAAGAGATAAGCCCTCAAAAAATTCATGTGGGTGTTCGATCCTATCCAGAAAACCAAGAGATAAGCCCTCAAAAAACTCATATGGGTGTTCGATCTCTATCCAGAAAACACATTACAACCATTAAGAATAAAAAAAAACTAATCAAAAGTAACTACGATTTAACGCAAGCACGGGGCAATGAAGCATGAAAATCACTCAAAACACCTTAAGCCGGCCAAGTTCAATGAAACCCGCAAGGCGATCAACCACAGAAACCACTAAAGAACACCATCAAACGGCCACGTTCAATGAAACCCACAGGGCAATCAACCATAGAAACCACTGAGATCACCATCAAACGGCCACGTTCAATGAAACCCACAGGGCAATCAACAATGTAAAACACTGAGAACACCGTCAAACGGCCATGTTCAATGAAACCCCCAGGGCAATCAACCATAAAATCACTCAGAACACCATCAAACGGCCATGTTCAATGAAACCCACAGGACAATCAACCATGGAAATCACTGAGAAAGTGATTAAACGGCCATGTTCTATGAAATACACAAGGCAGACAACAATAGAAACTTCGATGAAATACACAAGGCAGACAGCAAGAGAAACTTCGATGAAACCCACAAGACAATCCGCCATGGATATCACTAAGAATACCATCAGACGGTCATGTTCAATGAAATCCACAAGGCAATGAAACCAACGGGGCAATCAACCACAGAAAACACTGAAACGGTAATGTTCCATGAAATCCACAAGGCAGAGAACAAGAGAAATTTCGATGAAACCCACAAGACAATCCACCATGGGAAATCACAAAGAACACCATCAGACGGCCGTGTTCAATAAAATCCACAAAGCAATCAAACAAAGAAATCGCTTTAAAACAGATGAAACCCACACATCATCCATTAAAATCAGTCAAAACACCATATACAGCCATAACCAATGAAACCCACAAATCATCTATTGAAATCACTCAAAACACCATTAAACAGCCATGTTCAATGAAACCCCTGAAATCATAAACAGAAATCACTTAAAACACCCTAAAAGAGCCATGATCCACGAAATCCACAAGGCAATCAATCATACAATCCAGATCACAGACGAGCCACAAACCAATATCGCCCTCAAACCCCAAATACATAGATCCAGAATATCACACAAGAGATCCCCACAATAGATAACTATACCAAACCAAATCCTAAAAACACCATCTCTGTTTTCCTTCCGTAAGGCATCAAGTAATCACCATGCTATAAGCCTTTTCTCCCAATGATGTTGCTCCAGAGATTTGCCTGTGTGCTGTTCCAAAAACACCCACTGATCTAAAACTCATCCCTCAAAATCCTCTCAGACATCCCAAACAAAACAAATCTTCTCCTCAAAGAGACTCTGTGGTGTGGCGTGTGATTTCTTCCTTGCTCCTCCGAAAGTAAACACGTATCACTCACCTACATGAAGGTCAAGCAAGAGGCAACTATGACAAGCACATCAAGCTACAGAGCGTCGTCATGTAGGATCAAGTGCACATTAGCCACGCCTTCGGCGTAATTACTGTGCTACACACATATATTCCATTTCCTTCAAAAGACTAAGGATGCAAATCATCTCCCGATTCTGTGAGTTATTTTTTGTAACTTGTAGGTAATTTACATTTATATAACACACAACATCTAATTATTAAAAAATAATTAAATGTTATATATAAATAATACCATATTTTATTAAAACAAAATTAATAAAATGTATAAAATGAACAATAGAGGAAAAATGCTAATTTATAAACAAGAACTACACAATTCTTCACTGCTCGTGGCATAATGGAATCTTTTACTTCTACTACTAGATTAGAACCAATACCCATCTCATGTCGACACTTAAATAAGTGCCATTTGATCTATTCAAATGTATGGATCTCCATTACTAAAGTATTCTAACCTATCATCTACATGCATGTACAGCACACAAATAGTTGCAATTGGAACACCTCACCACAAATTCAAGCTCATGTAGACTAATGCCTTTATTATGAAAAATTCTATGACATATTACCATGTTTTTTCTTATTACATCTTTGATGGAATACCACAACAATTGTTGTCACTAAATCTGTTATGACATGGATATACCTTGTCTCTTTAGTAACCACCAAATGATCCATAGTGAGCACAATTAAAACATGGATCAAATATCCATAATGAATTGTGTTAGCCATTAAGGATTTGTTGGATTTTGTAGGAGGGGAAATGTATATTTTTAATCTCTAAGAATCATATAAGATTATCTAAACAGTAATCTTCCCTTGCAAACGTTACATTCAAAAATTAGATTTAGTAAGTGCATCATTACAGTTGGCATGTTAATTTGTGGGAGATGATCTTGTGGCTGGAGAGTTGTCCATTTACCGACCACAGAATACTTTTGCAACCTGCCAATTGGAAGAACATATGTCAAACTGCCCTCAACTTCAATGCTTCAAACTGTAACATCAAAAAGGAACAAAGAATTATCAACGAAGAACCCTACCAATTATTATTGCTAGATCACGAGGATAGATAAAGGAGTATGACTAAAATATCGTTAAAGGACTATTATTTTTTATAAATGTTCTTTATTCATAGATTAATTCTTTGAAATAGGATTATGTCTAAAAGAAAAATAATTAAAGACTTCAATCTTCTTCAATCCCACAATATTAGGGAGAAGAACTTCAAATTACATGAATACAAGTTATTCTCAAGAAAGAAAATTGTTTCCGCCTTTGTAACATAACAGTGAACTGTTACATTTTTTTATCACATGATTTTTTAATTTTATTCACATGATATCCTTAACAGAAAATTATTGCAATCCCTCGAAAATTCGTGTTCACAATAATTAATCTCTAAGTATGAAAAAAATTATTTACATTCATCAGTTGTATCTATAAATTATGAAGAAAAAGATTAATATATCTCTACCTCCGCGAGACATAGAGGACCATGAGACTCTTAATCTTTCAACAAGTTCTCATAAAGGTGTTCCCAACGAAAGTTTGATAATAAGATCATCAAAATTAGTAATCTGCATGGTCCATGCACCTTGTTGCCATCATACCCAAAAATGTATGGAGTGCACACAGTGTTAAGGTGGTAAACACTCTTTGGATCTTCACAAAATCTATTCTTTCTTCTCCATGTCCTTATCTTGTACACTTGTGAATTCTAATTTGAACTCTACAGTGGGCTCAATGTCTCACCTTCTATTTAAATATCAATATCTTCAACATCACCATTAGGCCGTCATGCGTTATCACATAAATTATTGCTTGGCCTACATATATGTGTATCTATCTCATTCCATGTTTTTACCATATCTAGATTATCACATTCATATATCTCAATTGTTAACTCAAAAATGATTTAAAAAAAAAAAAAAAAATACAAGTTCCCCACTGCATATTTTTCTCCTGGAATTTGCGATTAGGCTCCCATCTCCAAACCAAGATTCTCTTGGATTTCTCTTCTAATGGCTTGAACATATGGTCAACGTGAAAGTGACCCTCATAAAAATAATGAATTGAATCTCTATGATAACACAAGATTTGGGAATTGTGTGAGATATTTTAACATGGTGTCAAATATTGAGTAGACAATTAAATGCATGCAAACGGTGAGGGAGGGTGAAATTTTGAGAAGTGGTGAATGAGATTTGATCAAAATGTCAATCTGCATTTTGCATGTTGTACAAATAATAAACACTTTACATGGTGAAGGTTAGATGTGGCATACATTGGTAATGAATTAGTATTTTTAGGAAGTATTGATTATACTTTCAATTTAAAATTAACTTATCTCTCTCAAACTCTAGGATTTGATTTCCAATGTGATTTGTAAAATATTGAAGTTGTTTTGAATAAAATATAACTCTTTAGAAATTAATTTAAATTATTGGATTTTCATGAAATATAGTTTATTTAAATAAGTTTAAAAAATTCTTCTTAATATATTGTAAAAAAATTTGAATTACAAATTATGTGCTATTTGAATGTGGAGATTAAATTATTATACCATTTTCTTTATATATATAATGTGATTTTTCAATGATTAAGTGTTGGAGATGTGAATTGCCTACAATTTTTTAACATTTATGTTAATTGTGGAGCATCCACAATAACTAAGAAAATGGAAAAATTGAATTATCATAGATATGCCACAAATATTCTACAATTGTTATAGATTGTAGATTTTTTTTGGAATAATTGTGGCAAAAAATAATTTTTTTGTTGTATACTTATAATTATATAGAGAGAGTTTAATATGGCATTTCCACAATATTATAATTTAATATCAATCTTCATAAAATATGTCACAAGTATAGGTGTGGTGCGTAATATTTAGAATCAACTCTAATATTGTTTTCCATAAAATATGGAATTTATATAATGAAGGTTTGAATATGCGAGTTTTCTACAAATTATTAACAATATAAATATACTATAGAAAATCCACAATAATTAAAAATCAATAAATAGATTATCACACAAATGTCATAAATTATTCTACAATTATACTAAATTGAGGAAATTTTGTACAATAATTGTTGTAAAAAAGTATTATTTTTATAGTGTCCACTTTCCAACAGATCCAATGATTTAGTAATTGGGTCAACGTGATAACTTATATGATCCCAACAAGGAGCACTTAAAAATAATGATATAATGTTGATATTGTTTCCTCATTTCTCCCATTCAAATCCACCCCGAATGTGGATGGATTTTCATCTCCATGATGGATGAACTTTCATCTTCCACTAGGAACTCTTAATTTACTATTCCTACTACCTTTTGTCTTGCACATTATTTCACTATAAAAAAATATGGTTTTGAATGAAGACACAATTGTGAAATTTGAAATGTTTTATATACATAATTTATAGGTTGCAGGTCTGCAAGTTTGGAGGCATACACCTCCCATATAAAGATTTTTCCCATTTTTTTACATATTCTTTTGAAGAGAATTGTAGGACATACGTCTCTCCTATTTTTTTTTCATATCACATCCATTCTAGATTTTAAAAAAATTGACATACAACCCTCCTATAAATTTTCCCCAATTTTTATACATATTTAATAAATTTATTTTTTCTTTTACAATTACAATTATATTTCTACACTATAGTTCACTTGTGAAATACAATTTTGGATATTTTATTATTAAAGTATTTTCCATAACATATTGAATGCAACCATTAGTGTATTGTCCACCCAAATTACACAAATTAATTTTGAATCATTGGTATCAGAGTGAGAAATGAATTTTGTCAAAAGTTTGCAAGTTTAGAAAATAATGGAAAAATCTAGTCCGAAAAATGAGAATATGGCCCAATTTGAGATGTAGAGTAATTTCTAACACCCCTAGAATGAGAATGAGTTTAATTCTTGCAGAGAACATTTTTTTGAGGGAAGATAACCAATGGTTGCAAATAAATTTGAGCATGATCATGGAGAAGATGATGAATATGAACAAAAACATTTTCCATTTAGGAAGCCCCATTGTGTAAGGATTGCTCAAAATAAAGACTAGATGCAATCAAGTTATAGATTGGTTGAATAATCAACTCTGTGAGAAATAGGCCTCTTGTGATAAATTTCAACAAGACATCGCCGTCCTATATAATGAATTGGAAGAGATGGAAGGAAAAAATAAGATTTTTGTAGATAAGAAAATAGAAACAAAATAGAGCATGGTATATTTATCTGTGTTTTTCTCATTTTGATAATTCTCTGTATGCCATTGGAAGTATTGAAAAACAAAAAAAGGTATTGGTTTCATGTAGCTAAATAAAACAGGGTACAATAGAAATGACCGTGGAAAATATGGAAAAAGAATTTAGGAGTATCTCAAAGAACAAAAGAGACCCAAGAATTTTGGTGTCAGGTACAATCGAGAATCATCACATTTAGAATAATATGCTCAACATTAGTGTGAACTTCCTATTCATGTATATGGAAGATATTTTATTAATCATTGCATTTTGTTGTCATTGTGGTAGAAAAAGGTTCTGATTATCCTCATTGTTGGAATCTCCATCCTTTTGATATTTATGGGAAGTGCAACCTTGATAGTTCTACATATTGGTTCACCTAATATCCCTACACATGTCTCTTAAAATAGTAAATAGGATTTTTTTTGGGCCACCATACTTAAATTGAATTAAATCACTTTGGCAATCATAACTCCATATGTACATCAAAGGTTAATCATACAAAGAATGGTGGCCATTGCTTCTAAAGGAAGGGAGAATAATCTAGATGATGGTTCCAGTGCTGGAAGCAATAAGGTCAGTATTAATCCTTCCTACCTAGTGTATCTAGAAAATTCTATTTTACCTCTGTCTTGTGAGATGGATCTTAAATGTTTAATCTAGATGAGATCTAAGACGAAAAACTGACCCATGTTAAAATTTAGACAAATATTTCTAAAAAGTGTTTTTTAGAATGTCTTGAAATCTATTTCTAGCAAATCTTTAACAGATTTTTGAAGATTTTTCAAATTTTAAGGTTATATTAAAGCATTTATGGTACTTAGAAAATATGATGATAAATATAGTCTATTTTTCATATAGTTTAGTTTCAAGTTCACTATGTTATCTTTCTGACATAGTCAAGTGGTCCCCCAATTGAGTCAACGGCCGAGGAGATATGACCTCAATAAGGAGCAATTAAAATTTAATAATATAATATTCAAATTATGTCCCATTTTCTCCCTTTCAAAATTCACCCTAAATGTTGATGGATGTCATCTCTATGAAGGATGACATTTCTTTTTCCACTTGGAACCCTTCATTTGATGACCTTTATCCCTTCTATTTGGAACCCTTCATTAATTTGATGACCTTTCAACTTCCATTTTGGAACCTTTCAATTACTATTTCCTACTACCTTTTCAGTCTTCCAAATTATTTCACTAGAAATAAAATGATTTCAAGATGAAAACACAAGTTTGAATTTTTTTTTTTTTCCTGTAAGTATAATTTACAGATTTTAGGTTTAGAAGCATACATCTTTCATTAGGGCCTAGAAAATGTCAAGAAGTGGGCCCATTTTTGTGATTTTAGCAGTATATTATTGGGAAAAAAAATTTGATAGTCATAGAGAATGATAGGCTAAAAATTTAGAAAATGTTATAATTTTTTATATAGTCATTTATAAATATAGGAAAATATAAAAATCTATAAGAGTGAAACCATAAAAATAAGTATAAGAAAAAAATAAAACTTACAGTCACATGAAAGAACTAGACCATCAACAAAATTTGATTTGATTGCCAAAAGAGTTTACTTCTTTGTATTATCATCTTCGTTTGCACAGAATGTGCGAGCATAGATCTCTGTTATAGAGTTTTCCCAATCCACATCCATTCTTAATAGCAAAGAGATTCAACATATGTCTCTTCTATAGAGTTTTCCTACTTTTTATACATATTTAATACAATTATTTTACTTTTACAGTTATAGTTTTTATTATTGCAATATAGTCCATTGTTTCTACAATTTCAACTATTTTAGTATGAATGTATTGCCATAACACATTAAAAAATACCACTATTAGTATATTGTCCACCGAATACCAAAAATAATTTGGATTAATCAATATATATATATATATATATATATATAATACCCTTAATTTTATAATTATTATTAGTGCAATATACAATCATAGATTTTAAATATTAAAATTAGAATATTTTTACGCCGAAGGCATTTCCCCTATGGTAAAGGACCTCTGGACGTTTTCTACGACTGTATTAAAAATTGACGGTTTGTACGGTCGTCTAGACGTTTTCACATTTTTAACAATTTTTTTGATGTGCGTTCCTTCTTTAGACCAGTAAGGCATCGTGTCAATCCGGGGGCCTTCCCTCAGGGTTCCAATCCACCCCTCCTCGCCTTCCACTGCATCCATTATGTACAGTTTTTTTTGTGCCTGGATCGTTCCGATCTGAACACTAATTGTTTCCCATCTTCGCCCCTAAATCTGTGGAACCCCACCCTGAGCGAATCGGGCGAGACGAAAGGGTTGTAGTGATGAATTTTGGGATTAATGGAGGCCGTCACAGGCTATAAAGGACCTGGACTGCAGGTCGAAGATTTCGATGTGCTTGAATTTGGACTCTGGTCTGCGCGTGGCGACGGCTATCCAATTCCCCGTAGCGGAAGCGCAGGGAGTGAAAGCTTCTACGGAGGGTGGAGTTATCTGCTCTGGTGGCACCGCTTGGTCTAGGTTCAATCTGTAGATGCTCCACCACCTGTCCTCTGCTCTTCTGTGAAAATACACGGTGCTCTCATCGGCCCAGCTCTGCAACCATCCGCCTACTGGATCCGTCCTCTGCACCATGAAAATGTACAAACCGTTCTGAAGCTCGTGATATGGTCCCGCCGCCATTTCCCTTACTCCGTAGGAAGCCACCATAATTCCCAAGAAAGAATGATGTCTTACCGACTGTATCTTTGCCTGAAATGGGTCCTTAATGCCTCCAATGCCTAAAATGGGTTCCAATTTGGTAATTAGCATATGGTGGGTCCAAGGGGTCCTTTATTAAGTCCTACCAATCAATGTGGCAATCTACTCTTAGTTGGCCAAGAAGAGGCTTACGCACCATCTGATCCAGTGATGTTGGAGAGAAAGGAAGGTAAATGATTTTGAGTCCATTGATTAGTCTTGATGAACCGATCAACATGGCAACCATCTCTCAGGTAGGGAAGCTGTAGGGGAGAAGTCCGGTGATCTGACTCTGTTGATTAGCTCCTATAAGGAGAGAGTGCGATAGAGAGGCATGCCTTGCAGTCTCCAGGTGGAAAACAGCTGATCAATAGATATGCTGCTAAATTGGAGAGAAAAATCTCATCTTGTAATAACAGTTATGACAACGCATAGTGATAAAGAGGTGAACTGCTCATCTATGGGACTCGAAACCTCTTACCCATAGATTGAGAACATGATGACTGGATCAAAAGTCCTCATCGCCAAATGCATATTGTGGAAATTTTTCTTTAACTCACAGTTCTTGCGGGACAAGTACCCTCAGCTGTCCAAGGTAGGAGTCAGTATAGAAGACCATGAATGAGTAGAGCTAAACTCCCAAGCTGATTATAGATTGTTGCTAGCCTCGATTGGCTATCCTTTGATGAAATGGCTCATTGGCATAAAAACAGCATCTTGAGTGTTTATGCAGACCTCCATGTCTATGTGCTCTTGAGAAGTCTCTAGAGGTGATCTGACTACAGGGCTCTAGGTTATGATTTACCATGGCATGGCCAGAGCTTAGGGCTTTCACCAATAGATGAATGCGAATATGGAAGGCCTGTTCATGTAGTCTCTTAGTGATGGATGAAAGCTAGAATCAATTTCCCAAGAGATGCTGCTAAATTGGGAGCAACTACAGAGATTCCCATTCCTTGTCTATAACAAGCTATTATTTTGCCAACGTCAGCCTAGTAGAGCAAAGTAGGTGAAGCAATTTTTATGATATGAGAGACTCGAAACCTCTTATCCCATAGATTCCTGAGAACAACTGATCAAATTTAGGATCAATGAAAGTATTGCAATCATCCCTTTACGAAGGATAGTTTCAAGAGACAATACTAAAATGTCTTTAAGGTTGTAGTTCTAATCCTAGATTATTTTTAGAGGGGGGAGGTCTTTTTTCAGATTATAGAAGTTCAGAATTCAGGTAAGCTTCTGAACTCCCGAGTGATTATAGGCTATTGCAAGCCTCAATTGGCATCAAATAGACTTTGTTTTTTGGCTACGATTGGCATAAACCACAGTTGAAGTCTAGACCTCGATCTGCTTGTTTCATGCACGCCTCCATAGATCTACAGTCACCAATCTCTCCATGGCCAATCTCTAGATGGGTGGTTGTGGTAGGAGGTGGACTTGCAGGTGCCCATGTCAGTTAGATCTCATGCCATGGCAACGGATTGAGCTGTATGTGGCTTTCGCATCAATACCCAATTGAATTTTTTTACATTTTTGATTATGGATAGGCCTGTTCTCAATGGCTTTCCCAACTGATTATTTGGTGATAGCTACATAAAGCAATTTTTGTGGCAACAACCTCCAAACATTACAAGAAGTTCCAATAGCATGAAGTAGCGCTAGCATAAACCATTTGATGCGAATTTACCATGATTTGGATTTATTTGAATTCACCATCTACAAGATCCTTTACAGTTCGAGACATGTATAGACATTAAGGTATTCTAACTATGCTGCAATACTTACTGATCCTAAAAATGACATCCACTGCTGATCTTTCAATCCCTTAATTGATATTGGAGAGCATGAACCAATGAGCTATGTTGAGATGTACCTCAGTGTGAGCCATTAGTTTGGGGATGAAAGGTCTGTATTTAGAACCTCAACTGACTATTTTTACCCAAATGGCCGCTTGGTCACAACCTCAGTGACTTAGTGAGTGTTTCAGATACCTAAGTTGTCATATTATAAATCGGGAGATATGAGCACTTCCCTATGATTAGTGTTAAAATCCTAATGAATAAATGGACATTGTAAATGTTGTCTTTTAGTCAATGTTGATAATTTTGATCCAGGATTAAGTATCATCGAGATATCGTGACTTTTTTTATGTGATCCAGTTGATATACAATTGTACAATTTATGACATGGATACATAATGCTAGGCTCTAGCAAGTTTTGACCTACGATCAATGGTTGTGGCAAATGACTATGACAATACAATGGGAGCATACAGATGCATCATTGTTTTCTTATGTGACAGATGAAATCCCCTCAGGGGAATAATCCATGGGGCCCATAGAAATGTCTTTGGGATGCAACTACATGGGTATTCCCATTCCAGATGATCTATTACAAGCCATTATTTTGGACAGTCAGTGCCTGTAGTGCAATGTACTGAAAGCAATTGGAGAAATGATATGAGAAGGCCAACCTTTTCCCATTTTCCTGAGAACAACTCATCAAATATTAGGAATCTTAATGCAAAGTATTGCAATGTCTTCTCCTTTACCAAGATATGCCAAGATGGTTCAATACTAAAATGTCTATAAGAAGTGATAGTCCTAATTAATTAATACCAAGGCCATAGTTTTGGGGTCTAGATCCCCCTTATCTCCCGTTCTTACCACCTAAGACTCACAAATCTTGGTTACAATTCTTTATAGTATCGAGTATTCCATCTTTTTCAATCTTTACATCTTGTATATTTTTTGCAATGGAATCCATATTATTCCTTCTATATGTGTTTAGGTAAGAATTTCTCTATTCCTTAGGTATTATTTGCCCCGATTTGACAAGATGACTTCAAATTGATGTATCCCTAGGATACATTACCAAATCATTAAAGTTTTAATAGAAATTGAGTATTTATTTTAGCAAGGAAGATAGAGATCAATCCCACTACACTCAAATGCATAAAATGTGCAAATTGAATTGTTCTCCCTTTTTATGAATGCAAAAGTTAGTCGAAACAAGTAAACCATTATTAATTTAATACCTTATTGATTTATTGTTGTCCTCTAACAAAGAAGGTTCTATCATTGTTATTTAAAGGTAGTGGAAATAAATAAACCATTATTAAGTTGATGGCTTCAGATAATGATAAGATAAGCAATAATGATAAGATAAGAATTGCCAACTTAATAAATCTAATAGCATGTAACCGGATTCTCATACATTATGAGCTGCTAAGGGTATGCACAGTATACATAATGATCACTACTAATCTAGAATTAACACTGACGATGTTATGGATAAAGATACATGGAAAATCCATGCAGAATTTCAGCTAAACTTATGTTGTACCCCTTCCTAAGAAAACATATGATGTTTTGGCTTACCCATCCTCCTATGTTTACAGGAATTTCTCTCTTTAATTGAATTTACTTGTTGATCCATGATTGTATGAATTTACTAGTTGATTCATGATTGTATATGTACAAATTTGTAACAAGTTTGAAATGAAGAGATGATACCTTTAAATGAAATGGTTCGTCTATATTTCTACACTTACAAAATTACACTATTCAACATACATGTTTAATTTTTCCTTTTTATTGTTTCTCGCTTCTTTATGTAATCCAACAACAACACATTTTTAATGTCTTCTTCATTATATCTGCATACAAATACCTATAGTTTTAAAATGCCAAGAAATAACCATGCAATTTATAGTAGTCTTCTTCCAAAGTTTTGAATTGTTTTAAGGGTTAGACATCATGTTTGTGCTTTTTAAATGAAGTGGTTCATCTATATTTCTACACTTACAAAATCAATCACCCATAGTTTAAACAAAATCAACTACAAAAATAAAAACTATTCCTCTAAATCAAATGGATGCACATGGAGGAGTGGAGATTAAGAACCTGAGGGAGGTTGTGGCGAGAGATTGAAATGAAGCAATTCACTGGTACCACGTAGGCAACCGACGAAGATCTACTGCATGGATCAATGCCAATGAAGCTTTAAGCAAATTACAGTGGTGAGTTACAATCAATTTTATTAGATTCTCCCTTTTTTTTCCTTCTGGATGAACATATCAAATTACCAAGGAATGATTTTAGTATATTGTATGACACATTTTTACTTTCAGAATGACAGTATCAATAGAATATGTAAGAATGGATTGCAGTATATTTCCCCTCCATCTGCAGTACATAGCACAATTGGTTTAGAGCACTCATATTTCAAAAGTGAATCTCTATGGAACAAATCCTGTAATTCTCAGATCCTTTGCTAATACAGGAATTGGTATGGTATAAGTTCTTTTGTCTGTATAGAATACCTTTTTCTTTTTTGGTGATATTTTATTTCATAATGACACAGACTTATAATCTATGTATGGTCTTTTTGATTTCGTGGCTACAACTTCTGCCATGGAAATCATGATGTTATCATGGGGAGTTACAGCTCCATCCAACTGAATTAGAGGTACAGATCCTTGTGACACTAAATGGGAAATTTTGAGCTCCATAGGTGACTACATGACCTCACTATAAGTTGTCTGCACCCATAGATTGGTTCTTTAATATTTAGATAAGAATTTTGTAGCCTTATCATTAGCTTTTATGGATTATTTCTTCCACAATAATGTCTGTGGAGGACTATGGGATGAGTTGAGAAAGATGACATACATAATTTATTACATTAATGTTTGGTTTTAAGTAAAATGGTTTTATTTAGTTTTTAACTTTTTGTGCATTTAAGCTCTAGAGGAAGGGAAAAAAGTGATTTTATTTTCTTAAGCAAAACAAAAATGAAATATTATAGATAAAGGTGGTATGAGAACTTTCCTCACAAACTATATTAAACTAATAAAGGTATGTGCTCATCCTGGGCTTTACATAACTTATAAGGGATTTACATCTTAGATTGGGTTGAGTTATACAGGGTATGTAATATTTGAGAAAAATATTCCCTTTATATAGAATTTCTATTGGCTGATGCAAGGACAAATTCAGTGAAGCTAGAACTTGGGTGATTGTTGTTTGCCCAAAGTTTCGTTTTAGTTAAGAGGCATTGTAAAGAGCGGGAATGCTCACTATTGCTATTGAATATGCAAATTGTATAGTAAAATTCACTCTTAAGGTTTGTATACCCAAGTTTAACATTTTATTCACACAATTGTCAAGTAATATTCATTTGAATTAACTTCATTCCAGGGGAGAATGGCATCCTGAATAAGCTCAACTTTTATTTGTATATTTAATCTGATACACAATAAATTCATTACCATTTCTCACCTCTATCATACTTTTTGGATGCTTACTCATGAAACATGAAGTTCGTTCTTACCTTATAGTGGGAAAGGTTAATAATATGCCTTTAGTTGATTTCAAATGGTCATCATATCTTATACATAATTGTCATTTATGGTTAATTGACATGTCTGATGTTGTGTATTGGCCTATTTGTCTTATTACATATGTATGCATGTATTCTTGTAAAATGTTAGTATTTGTGCGGTCTTGCCAAACATAAATTGCATTAGTTAGGGATTGAGGTTATGACATGTATTTGCATTTTATACCTTGTGAAATATTAAAGATTATTAATTTCTAAAAAAATGACAATTGTTTAATAGGTTAAGCAACTACGTGACAATTAACTGTTCAATAATTTTAGTGAATGATTTTTCTAAATTTTGAGCTGACAAGGTATAGGGTATACGATCCACATTTGGAACACCTAGATCAGGGGACTAATACAATTAATTCAAGGAGTAATAATCTCTAACCCAGTAAATGGAGGAATCTCAATGGTCAAAATTAAAAAAACTTATATCGTTCGGCGTTCACATTGCATTTTATACACATGTTATTGCTAGTTTTAGAGATCAATAGGACTAGCAATCGCACGCAAGCAGTGCAATGGTGAATGCCAAAAAAAAGAGGTGGAGAAGTGTAGTGTTTAGGAAAGTAGGTGATAACAATTGTAGTCAAAGATTATAATGATGTGAAGAGGAGGGGAAAGGGGAAAGACTATTTGAAGGAATTTATTATGGAGAGGTTGGAAGGAGGATGGAAGATGGGAGGTGAGCAAGGAAATGGAATTGTTTATGAATTTTTGAGAAAGAGAAGGGAAAGAAAAGGGGAAGAGTAAAAGATCACGAGGGGCAAAAAGGAATGGGGAACTATGAAAGTGGAATACAGTGAAATAGTAATGGCTAAAATAGAAATCCTTATATGTGCAGGGGAAAGGTATTGAAGGAAATGTAATGTAATGTGAAGTGGACACCTATTGGTTGCAATTGGCGAAAGAGTGTCAATTCTTCATTATTATTATCCAATAAATCGTACACAAACTAATTGATAAACAAACAAAGAAATTTTTAACACCAAACAATTATGAGAATGACGAAAAATGCTCTGCTGAATTTCACTCAAACTTTTGTTTTCTGTTTTTGATAACTTGATAGAGTAAAAAAAATTCTGAACTGGTTCCTGAAGATTTAATTCACAGGAAACGTCAACCCATCAAAATCCATTTCTGACATTTTAAATTGAAAAAACTTACACATTTATGCAATTAATATGCTGACAAAATTTTAAGTGTTGGAATAACAGGGAAGGATGTGGTTGTGTAACCCACCAGAAGTGCATCATTTTTCCATTGGGAGAAAAAAAATAAGCTCCAGGATCAATGCACGGGAATATCATGACTTAAATCATGATCCTCATTTCAGACACTTAAGTATCGCTAGAGTCAAAAAGACCTTTCTATTTTTACCAAATATTATATCTGCAGGTCAAAAATGGACGAGGAAATAAAAATATGATTGATTTTATTAAGAAACATGAATTTGCATCTTTTGGTTAATTTTTGCAGCACTATAACCATCTCCATTTTTCCTCTTGCTCAATGAATAGTGGAGAAACGTGTCACGTGATTAAGGAAGGCCTCGACATAAGAAAAGAAAAATCAATTGTGTCCTTAGCGGAAAGTATGGAGGAAATGAAATATACATCAGATAGTGTCCCTTTGCATTATATTGTGTTTCACTTTTTATAGGCATCCAATATTTCAAATTGTTCCCCTGCCCACATTCCATAACACTCAAGAATACATTTTCTCGTTAACAAGTGTCCATTAATTTCAAATGATACATAAAAATCTAGGTTCAAATTTGATTTTGAAGACTGGTCAGCAACAGAACATTCACTAGGAATTTTTTTTAAAAAACTCTAAAAATAGTCCTTTTGTTAGCAAAATCATTTGTGGTTTCTTGATATCAATTATTAACTTTCTTCAGTGTCTACTATATACGTTAAATGGGCCTTGTTTTGCCCTATGCCCTTGAGAAAAACAGAAATACCATCAAAAATCTCAACATGTGAAAATCCAATAGGGATCTAAATCCTTGGTAATTGGATACAACACAGTAACAAAAATGTCAATCGCACCTAATCTAGGAATTTGAAATCACGAATTCTTTTGCAGCCATAAATAGGGGCCGCTTGCACCTAATACAAGCACATACCAGAAGTCTAGAGAAAATAAGCTAAAATAAGGTGCACGTATAATGGGATCCCTTTAGTCCTATAATGGAATGTTCCACATTGCACAACTCCTGCGAGATACAAATCTGAAGATTAAAAGACATCGAAAAGAATTTTAGTCCTTCAATAATGTTTGAAGGATGACCCTTGACATAAAAGGCAATGTATCATCTCAATCTAATTCTTAGAAGAGAGGCAAATGTGGTATAAAATTAATGCATTAGCAAAGGAAGATCTCAAATATAAACATTATTGAAGGGAAACACTCCATTAACTTTGCAAATAACAAATTTCCATGTCAATGGGTAGATGAGCTGGACATTCCTTGGACAAATTGGACTTGTCCCAAAACACCCTTATCTCGAGTGAAACTGCAAGTGAGCTTCCCAAGGGAATTGATAAATGCCGAGGGTGGGAGGAATTTCAGAGATTTCTGATGAAATGCCTACCTTTGGTACCTAACCAATTTAAATTAAAGGAGTAATAATTATAAATTATGATAAGAGAAAAGTCATGTCCTTGGGGGATCAAATATGCACAACTAACCTTCATTGTTTTGAAGTAATGTCAAGGTGGATTCTAAATCCTTGTCTAACCTAATACTAAGGAACCTAACCATAACATCAAAGACTGAAGTCTATTATTGAGAAAATCAAGGCATTGGTTAACTTTTCGTTCAAATCCACACATGAAGAGACAGTAGCCAACCAGTCCATCAATTAGGCACTTAATCTCTAAAGAGGGTTAATTATTGTTAGCAATCACGAGATGTTAAGTTCAAACAAATACTGATCCAAAGGAGGATTTTCTATACTAAAGGAATTGTTGATAGATAATATAGAGGGGATGTAAAGTCGTCCTGATCACAATAGAGTCAATGACTCGCATAATCATTATGATCTGACATCTTGTAATTTGGGGTGTTTTTTACTATTGCACTTACAATATATTTGCCTCTCCGCGGGGTTTTATGTGACAGTGCAAGGGACAACACAGCATGGAATCTAAATTGTATAAGCACATTTGTTGCTGGGTTGGAGACGTGGGAAGGTAGCTAGGAGAATGGAATCCTGCGGGGAAATAAAGATGAAAGGTTATTGAGGCAGAGAAACAGCCACACCCATGGATGACCATTTTAAGAAAGGTTCCCACAAACAAGTACCAGATATTTCAATAAAGATGGTTAATATGGAGAGAACAAAGAATGGAGGTGGGAAATCCAAAAAGATACTTGTAATCATAACCCGATATTGATCAAACAGTAATATATTGGTGGACATTAACAATCCTAGTACTGCCTAGGGAAAGAAGAGAATGGCATTTATTTTGGTAATAGGAATAAACCATGGGATATAAACTCATATTGGCTTTGATTCTGAGCACATAATCAGGTTAAGCAATTCTTCTCGGCGGGTACACAGAGGTGGGACTTTTGTTTTTTCAACATTCACAATGCTGAGGGGATTACTCCTGCGATTACTGATAATCCCCAAAAAAATGAGATCACCTGGCCTCCAATAACCAGTACACCTCTGATGGAGACTTTCTCCCTGATCGAGCTTTGAAGTTGGGTGTCCTAATAAATACAGGTTAAGAGTTTAAGCCTCCAGCCTCGCAAGCTCAAAGTAAACAATACAATACCGATATCAACATGAAATTACTTTGAATAATTTTGAAGACTGAAAATATAAAATAGGCAAGGGACGATGTCCAAGTTCTCTTGCAAGTTGCAAAATTTAATAGACTATTGATGTGGAACAGGACACTAATGAGAAAGGCCAAAATCTCTGATTTATAGACAATATCACAGGGCTAACCTGCAATGAATGCAATCTCTCTTTTTTGATAATTTTTAGTAGGAGAATGGCTGGGAAAACAATGGAGGATTAAAGAAAACTGAATGAACAAGGCTGCCAGGGAAGAAAATTAATAGGAAAATAAGTTTGTGCAAACTAAAATTAGATTTCATTAATTCAAAGAAAAGATGTGAGCACAATGAATGTTCAGGTCATATTCACCTTCAAATGTTCCTCTTAGGATAATACCTCTAAAAACCTCTGTCGACTATATACAATATAGAAAAAGGACACTGTATAACCATCACTAAGTGGAACTAAAAGGAGAAAACAAACCTTTTTAAAAATTGCAGGATACAATTCCGCATGCCACTTCATACGCAGCACTCGATCAGAAACCACACCATGAAGACAGAAAACAAGCTTTCAGCAGTAAGCAACTAAAACATGGATTTAAAAAAAAGGCTCCTCAACGCACGGATAATCCTTCCTCAAATTTCACGCAAAAAAGTCCGTCCCTCCCACAATCTCCACACCTTTCCAGCAACCCTGCAACACTCAACCACATTTTCAATTTACGAATCTAAGTTTCGGGCGTATATCCGACCTGTGGACCGCCCATACCACGTTCCTGCTTCCTTTCTTAAAAAAACCCTGAAAATGTTTTAAAACGAAACAAAGAACATTTGCATATCTAAAAAAATGCACAAAAAGATTACAAATGAAAAGAACACCCGCCTGTTTCCACAATAACCAACCCAGCTGCGTACACCATCTGGTCTTGCCCATACTTGCAGGTCACAGGGTGATTTACGGTTGGCCACAGCTTTTCTTCTCCGCGTACCAAACATCCTCTAGTCGACATCAAATAAAATTACATCCGCCTCCATCATGTTAAAATGGGCAACCTTGTCCTGCTGCCGCCAAAGAGGGTATTCGTCCACATCATGACAGGAAAGGTTGTACGCCATTCACAACCTCTACAAAACAAAAACAAGGGTTTCATCAAATAAACAACCAAGAAAACAAAGAATTTGAGATACAAACACATCAATCTGGTAATCTGGTACAGTGGGTATCTCTAAATTGGGCTAAACCAACCCTGCACATGGAGATAATGGGTACTGATTTTAGGACGGATTTAGCGAGAGCTTCATTCTGCCTTTCACGACCACAGTCGATGTGCTCTCATGTTTCGTGCTAGACAAGGCCGGAGCAATTCGAGTTCGCCTATTTCAAAACAAATAATTGGAACATGTTCTAGTATCAACCCGACCCTTCACATAAAATTTGTTTGAGATCAATGCAGTGTTTATGACCTCTGCGGCACCTTTGGAACGTGTAACCCGAACGACCTTCATCTCTGCAGTTGTGTGGAAAGATTTTATCCCAGAGACAATCGCCCGCGGGATTTGCAAGACTGGTGGTCCAGTGGTTGTGTTCCACAAAGCTTGTTTAACTTCCATTTTAGTGCATGCAATGTATACAGCTGGGCAAATCTGCGCCCTTGCAAACAGCTGCATGAGAGGAGTGACGTGCCATCCAGCCATCCATCAACTCTTGCCTCCGTTGGATTTCAACGACACTTCAACGAAGAATTTCCTCCGTTTGATTTCTGACTTCTGTCAGAATCAACAGGTTCAACTCCACCACAAGAACGCCTTCGGCGTAATGACCTATGAGTCTTTACTACCACTTGTCGATTAATACTTATATCGTTCCACCCACGAACGCGGAAAAAGAGGACTTGCATGAAATAAATAAGTTCAGAGTTTTAAGTCGCGTCTGACATACTCGTCACGCTCCGCGTAGCAAACGTCACGAAAATGCATTGCTCCGCACGGCACGACCACCTAAAAGTAACATTTTTTCAAACACCGAAATTGTTTGGATATTTCTGTCCATTTCCCTTCCAATTCGCAATTCTCACTATAAGACCCGTTGCGTAGGTTCCAGTGATTAATCATACTGCCAAGGCTCCCTTGCTATACAATAATTTTAGCACTCCTAAAGATGGAGACACCGTGTTTGACCTGTGAAAATCCATGTTTCCACTGTGAAAATGGGTATAATCCATGTTTCCACTGTGAAAATGGCTATAATCCATTTCGAGAACCCCCTAAAGAGCGGAAGGAGTCTGAATGGAACACGTTCATGCTCGTAGCAACCATAACGTCTATATTGAGCGTGTGTATTATTATTGGTGTTGTTGTTTACTACGCCTATTTCCGTTGGTATTTCAGAATGAATAATAATAGACTTAGACAAGCCGAACGGCGTCCGAGGAGGTGGATCGGTATCTCGCAAGCTCGTGAATTTTCTGCGCGAGTAGCTGAAGACGGCAATTTTTCGACGTCGCGAAGGGATGGGATGGGCAGGGCTATGGTAGATGCGCTCCCTGTTTTCGTTTATAAACCTGAATGTTTCGAAGACGGTTTGCGTTGTGCAGTTTGCCTGTGCGAATTCGAAGAGAACGACAAGGCCAGAATGCTGCCCGGCTGTAATCACAGTTTCCACGTAGATTGTATTGATATGTGGTTTTATTCCCATTCATCGTGCCCTCTTTGCAGAGCAAGCGTTGAGGAGGCTCATTTACCTGATCAGTCTGTGGAATCTGGTCCCAGAGAAGTGGAAGTTTCTGTTATGGAAGAAAAAGCAGATAACAGGGAATCGATTAACAGTTCAGCTGCAGAGGAACAGCGTAATAAATTGGTTAATAATGGTGATGAGAGTTGGCAGAGGGAAGGAGGAGATGGACGTCATGTTTCCGTTGAAATACCCACAACGGAAAAGTAACTTAGTGTCGTACCTTCGATTACTTTCCTTAAAAGAGAGTACCTGTCATTGTTTGTATGCTAAACATTGTTTGTATATGTTCTAATCTATCACGAGTGTTTATCTAGTGTTAAAACCAATAATGTTTCTTGAACACCATGCTCTCAACATATAAGCTTTGCTTTTGTGATTGTGTAAACTACTTCAATAGCATTGTATTCTGTAATGGAAAACTTAAATGTTCTTTGGTGTTTGTTCAACGAGGGAAGTTTTTTCCCAACACTGATTAATAGAAGACTTTAGGAACTTCTGTCACATTTATTGTATTCATATGATTGAAACATAAATTTCAAATCAATAATCACAAGGGAATAAAATCTTTATTTATATTGAAACAAAAACTTCACAGTACCTAAAACTGATATCAATGCTACTCGTTGAGCTTTCTCCCTTGAGGTTAATACAAAAGCATTTGTAAGTTTAAGACCGCATATTTGCGCTTAAAAAATAGGAACAAGCTGTCAGCAAATAGTTGAAAAGTTGAGAATGTATACTCCTTTAATATACGTGTATTTTCTGATATATAATATGATGATTAGATAAACCAAAACTTTTAGCAAATTGAGGATACACACTGAAAAGTCCCTACAAAGTCATGATCTTCGAAATCAAATGGTGTTATATGCTACGAAAGGTAGCAAATGGATTTTTAGTGTGAACGAAAACATTAAAAACTTGACCTTGGTAAATAATAGAACATTCAAAGAAAATAATTAGTCATATTTATTGAATTCAAATTATTATTATTTTTTTGGATTTTTATTAATAAATTGCCAATATAATCTTATTTTAAGAAAATACAATTAGTTAAAATCATATTAAAAATTTGAGAACATCTTCAACTACAACAAACAATCTGTATATTTAATAATATGAACATATTAATTGGCAAGGTAAAATTAGTGTTAATATATAATTTTAGGCGACATTTGATTTGTGTTGAATTTCATTTAATGTTAACAACTCAAGATGTTAATAAATAATAAAATTTCAGAACAAAATAATTAATCATATTTGTTGAATTCAAATGACCTAAAATTATTTGGCTTTCTATTAATGGACTAACAATACAATACTATTTTAAGAAATTAGAATTAATTTAAATCCCAAAAATATAAAGAACATTTTTAACAATAACAAACAACATATATATTTAATAATGTGAACACATATATTAAGACCCTTTGGTCAAGTAAAATTAGTCTTAGTATATAATTTTAGGCCTTACTTGATTGGTGTTGAATTTTATTTAAGGATGAGGAAAGAAAGGGAATCGAGATTTATATTTAATGCATAGATAATGATGTAATTATGTCTGATAAATTAATACATAGAACATGGACTAATGAAAACATGAATTTTAATGTGTTGTGTAAGAAAAAAAAATGACATCAACAAAATAAATACACAAAACTGATTGAATTATAACAAGAAATTGAATTTGATATGTAAAAAACCAAATTTTTGGTAATGGTATTAGATGAAATTTAAGCTCAAACTTGGTATTGGGGATTGTAGTGTAATTTAAATGAATCTATTAGAGAAAAAAACTAAAGCATTTTAGAAAAGTTATTAAAATACAATCACAAAATATATTATTATAATGTGTATCAAAAATATCACTAAAACATAATAATCTGAAAAATATTATTTCTGACTAAGACTTATCTTTGATATTTCTATTTATGAAAATTACAAAATGTATTCATTCCCTTCCGATAAAAAATCAATTTAATAACTTTTCTATGCGTGAATAACATGAAGAGTGAAATGTTTATGAAATTTTTCATCAAAAATTTCCCTGCGTGGTCATCCATGTTCCCCTAATGCTTCCACTCGCCACTGGTCATCGTCTCAGTTGCGCCGTTGTCCCCCTCCTTCCTGAAGAAGAGGGTTTCCCAGATGCCGCTCCCAAATTTGATGAATCTCCTATCCTCGATGACATTGGTCCCCTCAGTCTTGACCCTCCTTCCACGCTCATGGTGGAATTTTTGGCAGCCTTTTCGGTTCTAGGTGGTCTTCCCTGCAACAGGAAAAATTCCCGCAGATTTCTCTTGCCATCTCTCCTTCTCGGTAGTTTGATGATTTGGATATTTAGTAGCAACAACAAATGAAAGAAATTGGTTGGGAGCTCATCCCCGACACAACTCACCCTGGATTTGGCTGAGGAGATAAGCCATACAATCCTCCTCATCCACCTTATACTGCCATGTTTGTTGTTGTGGCCTAGATTCTGGCTCAACCTTGTTTTTCAGCTCCTTATTTTGTTTTCCCTTTTTGTATTGAGGGCGTCACTTTTGTAATGTTTTTATCGGCCTCTTTCTCAAGCCCTACTAGCTTGATTTGATTGGAATTCTAGGGTGTGATTGTGTCAACCCATCTTTTTCACGATCACCATTGTAATTATCTATTTTATCAATAAAAGTGTGATTTTATATATAAAAAATATTTATTATGTGATAATTAGATAATGTTGAAATATTAGTTAATTACGGGAGTTGTCATAACACTACTAACAACTCACTCATGTACAAATATACATTTAACTATTGTACTTATCCCTCATGCATGTTAAAAAGGTGTAGTAACATGGCCCTAAATCTATGTGGTAGTTGACCAATGAATTCTGGAACAATTTTCATCTATTTTTTCTCTCTTACCTTTTTCCATTCACCTAGAAAGTAATAATTGTTGATAGTTGGCAAGGCATCATGTCAGTAAAAGTACTGTTAACTCAAAACTATCATTCCTATTTTCAAAATTAATTTATGAAACAAAGACGTGAGAAAATACATTTGCCCTGTGCTATTTGTAATGCCAAGCCAAGAAAGGAGATGAATATCCATGATGGTAACTTATTAGAATGGAAGAGGGAGATAACATTTATTTGTGGGAGAGGAATAGCTGGGAACACCAAAACATTCTAAACTTGATCAAAAAATGTCAAGAGATAACATTTGGAGGTTTGTACACATTTTACATGTTCATTCTTTTTTCTTCTTGTTCATTTTGGGGGTCCATTATTTGAAATTTGTGATGGAGGTTGAAGGTGTAGAAATTATTCTTCTTTATTAGAAAAATTGACAAAAAGTTTCTTAGATTGAGTATATTATGAAATACAAGGGAGACTTTATATTTAGTGAATCAAGAAAATATATATTGTGTTGTATTCCACTTATCTTGTGCAATCTTTGGGATTTTTGTATTGAATTTAGTTTCTAATCATTTCATGTCATGTCTTTTATATGAAGATCCTGTTGCAACATTGAAATTGATATCTAGGACTGTTATGAAGTAAGATCATGTATTTGTATGTTCATATTATCTATGAATTATTGAAGTGAGTGGATGGTGAAAAACTCACAAATATAGGATGTGTATTCTTAGTTTTTAGGTCTATAACGTGGGAAGAAATCATTTGAGAGGAACTGTGTTGTTCACAATAGTCTTCTATAAGAAATGAAGAAGTAAATAATTGATTGCTCCATTGGGAGGGTTTCAAAAGAACTATGCAGAGAGATGGTTTTTGATGTTTAGTGGAATTCATTATTATTTTTCATGACCTTCCAACAAGGCCTTTATTTTTTTCCATTGTGTTGGCTCCCAATCTAACACCCTTGAGAGGGAAGAGGGCCAAAGTGGTGCACTATTATAGGAGAGGAGGGGGAAGAAACCTTGGGTTTTTTAATTTTATAGTGTAGGACGGGGGTATTCCCACCTGATAACCCAAAACAATCCTTCTTGGGAGTGACAAGATGGAGGCACGTGACAGAGCATGTGGTTTTCCACCTACTACTTCTAGCTCTGCCTAGGCCAAAGTGAGAGAACTTGAGTTGTAGTTTGATAGAGGGAGGGGTTGGGAGTGAGCCCTGAAACCTCCAAACTCAGTCGGGTGTGTCAATCAGAGGATAGATGTAGCCACCGAATGTTGTGCCCACTTGAAAGAGTGGTCAAAAAGCACTGCAAGCACTTGGAAACTATGACACAAATTGCTAGAAATAAATCTTATGTATCTCAACATCGATGAAAGAGTTTGCATGTGTCCTTAAATATCAATGTTGAAGATGCTTTAACAATGAATAAAAAGGTAGAAACACATGAAGATGAAATTTGTAGTATGTGAAGGATGATTAACTAAAATAGGGAAATTATGTGTATTTTTATGGGCCTAATAGTTAATATAAATATAAATAGAAATGGAAAAAATGATATGGATTGAAATATTAATTCTAAATGATTTTTATTTTCTTTTAAATGAAGTAAAGTAAATTTAATATAATGAATGAGGCACTAACCTTAATATAACTCACTTTACCTTGTGCTTAACCTAGATAGGAAGATGTGTAGGTTGGATTGGATGTGAAGATGTTGTTTTGAAAACTACAAAAGTTGAATACTTGACTGAACTAGGGCACCCTAGTCAATGTTCTGGGCGGCGTGGTCTACAAAAAGGCTTAGGAGTTGATTTCAACAGTGTCAAAAGGTTTTCACACCACCTTCATCTTAGTCACCTCGTTGTTGCAATATCCTCGCAAATGTCACTATAATGATGTAATGAAGATCTACCTTCAAAATCCCACACAAAGAATCAAATCCTTAAGTAGGAAGATGCAAAGGAAGGGGTCGGAATGAACTTGTCTTCCACAATGGTGGAGTTACGACTAAGTGTTGCACTACACTCTAGACCCAATGTAGTTTTGTGTGTTTGTGTGTGCAATTTTGTGCCTAGGGTGCCCTGGCACCAATGATGTAGAAGCATGGAGAATTAACTAGATGTAAAAATGCAATCGGTGGATGAAATGGAATGAATACAAAACTTTCCTCCTATACTTGTGTGATGCAAATTTAGAAGATGCCCAAATCCAGTCCATGGCCTTAGTAGATAACTTCCCTTTATAGTAAGATGTATACCCATAAATTAGTGAGGATGCACTATTTATATAGGGATTTATTGGTCAAATTTTGACACTAGCGACACAAAACACCAACTACCACTGAGGGAAATGAACGAGGTGATGAAAAATATTGAGCTCGAAGAAACAAATTAGGACCAAGAGTTACGGAAACCATGGTACATAGAATCATGGACTAGGGAACCTCGGGGCTCCCTAGTGCTAGCCTTTGCAACCTAGCATAGAAGTGATGATGAAAATCAAGCAAATTACGACACCTAAGAATCCTTCAAAGATGCCCAAAATTACATAGACAACTAATGACTATAGTAGACACATAACAATGATGACCAACTAACTGATGACATGATAAGGGGATAGGTCATTAGTGAATACTTTTATTACACAAAATCCATTTATAAAATAACCCTCACCCAATCAAGAATGAACATATCATAATAACTGAGTTCATTTTTGTGAATGCATCCTATCCATCCACACTTTGTGCTTGTAAACAAAAATGCATTATTGTGGACTGTGGAGAATTTGCAGAAAACATGTGTTCCTCCTAAAACTCTTAGAGAATCCGCATAGCCATAACTTTCACCTAGAATGCTCCAAATTTTTAGTAGAAACATTGCGATACTAACTTGGAAAGCGTCTCAACATCCTATGGACCGTAAAAAAATTGAATATCATGTAATTTAAGTGAGGTTAGGTAGGTGAATTTCATGAGGAAATACTCTACTAGAATTAAAATGATGAATAGGATTCCATGTATGATTTCGAACCACGGCATAATGATGAATAGGTGGGTAGGGAGTGCTCAGTTCCTTCTCCCATAATGCAATGTATCCGATTGAATAGCCAGATGGTATTGTAAGGGTTTTCGTGCTTATTTTCATATATTTGATGCATGTTATTAGTGGTTAAAAGGGAAAATCCAAGTGTCCCTCTATTCTCCAATCTCTCTAACTACATCTTCTCAAGATCTATTTACTATATTGTACAAATCTTAGATCATTTTTTAGAGGAGGATGTTCTAAAATGTAAAGGAAATTTGGTCAAAAAAGTTTACCTCAGCAACTATGAGTTGTAGACATTCATTAGGGATCTTTGAAATGTGTTCCCCCATTCCTATGGGTATTGCCACATTTAGATGGCTTCTATGCATAGGTCATTTAGAAGCAATAACACGAATTTTGTTTTGTGGTGTTTCTCAACCTTACTTATATTTTGTTGCATTTCGAAGAATGTAGAATAACCTCTCCATTCTTGTTCTATTTTCTAAGCATGCCATTTTCTCACTTACAAGTTCAGGTCATTAAGGAGGCTAGTTGTTTTATGGAGAATCGTGTTGATTGAATGATGTTAACTTATTAGAGGTTTGTTTCACCTCTCTTAATGGCCTCTCCCTTCTCCATTGATCGAATTCTCCCTTGGTTCCCTCATTGAGAGATGTCTTCACCCTTTTCTTGGTGTTATCACCTATCTTTAGCTTAGGATTTCAATTTTATGGGCATCTTTCTCTCCCCTTGAAACTCTTGGAATGTCATGTGAGTAGATTTTAGATAGCTTCATTTCCCTTCCTAGGAGTTATTTTAGCATTAGGAATAGGTATGATGAAATATCACATAAGACCTTCTCTAGAGGTTTGTTTCCTCAGAGTAGGTCATTAGGGGGGGTTCTACAACTTGGAGACAATCCCATGTGTGCAGTCAAATCCCTAGTGAATCCTAACATAAGTTTGGGATTACTGGGTGACCCTAATTTTGAGCTGCCAACAGTTCTTGTGATACCTAATAAGACAAGTGATGAAAAGAATTTACATCTAAGCCATTTCAGTAATTTTGAAATAGATGTAAAATGTGATATTTGATCACTTTAGAGGTAGTTTTCAACGCATCTGATGAATCCACTTATGTCAACCAACCCATTATCTCATTTGTATACCTTTTCAAAACATGTTCAATCCTTTCCTTTCACCCTTCCATTCATTTTCAATGTATTCCACTTCATTCATGGAGCTCTAAATCAGAGTTTTTTTGCATTTCATCTCTTATAGACAAAACAGTCCAGCTTGTACAAGTTGTGGATGATAATCTTCAAAATAATGCCTGATAGTAAATTTCTTCTTTTCAATGGAAACGGAGATCAATCTCCTATTGAGTCATATTCAAAAAATATTTAACTCACTTCATTCCATTTCGTAATCCCATTGTGAAAGTAAACATGATTTGCCTTAAAATTCTTGTTCTATCAATTCAGAGTGAAAAGCAAAAGCTACTCAGTTCAACAGTGTGGCGACCGCCGTCAGCATCCATGTTCAACTTGTGGAGTCAGCTAGAGTGCAATAATTTTCTCAAATCATGTGGTCAAGTGAGTCATACAGATTATCATTTCTCTGAAATTTTCTGAACATCTCAGGCACTGTACGACATGCTTCAATGAGAATACATAGTGCAGACTTCAACATTGTATTCACCAAGGACTTGGGTGCTAGAATGTCGTGCATCTAATTCAGACCCTCATCGAGGTATGTATGCATTGGATGTAGAATATTGGTCTACATGGTACTTAGGATGTTGATTTGAGCTATATTGATCCAAGCTCTAGAAGGAAATACTCTAATCCTTAGGAATTTGACATTGTTATATCTATGCTGAGAATAGAGATCATTCAGGTTGGAAAAAGGAGTTTCGCAGTGGTTCCCATATTAGTCCCTTACTTTCATCTGGGTCTTACACATCCTCTATGTATAACAGTGTAATTAATCAATAGTCCCTCACTTATGTATCATCCTCAACCAATTTCATAACATGTATGGATGATTGTAGAACCATTAATATGCCCATGTTGCACTGACTTTGATTGGGAAGATGATGATGTGTGTATAAATGAACATTCTGGAGAGCATCTTATTCAAAAGGAGATTTAGTGTAGACGTTAGAGGACTCTAGTTTTGGAGGACTGCAGAATTCCATTTATAGAGGTAAAATAGAATACAGTTCAGCATGAAAATAGTCACCGATGTCAGGAGTGAGATTTTGTATGATGATCCCATATGTGAGATTGATATTTTAAAGATAGGGACCCGAATACCTAATAAGGATCATATCTATGCCCAATCAGATATTGGCTAGTTCTAGAGCTTGCAAGAAGTTCAAAGTTGAAGCTGATCATGCATCCTTTCAAAGTTGTGGAAGGAAGAGCTTTAGGCATGCCAAAGGTCATACAGCAATGTCTCCCAAATGCCAACGGATGTAGAAAAAATAAACGAGGTATTCTTTTTTTTTATAATGCGTGAGAACGGTGTGTGTTGGAAAACCTACTTTAAATATTTTTTTAACTGGTTATCCATAGGATGATCATAGTTCAGTGCCAAGATCCATTTACATGGTGCTCACATTTTATAAGAAAGGCATACTAGCATCTCCCTTCATGTTGCAGGCCCATTTGTTTGATCTTCATTTTCCTTTGGTTAGAGTCGGGCTAAGGTAGAGTTTTCTTTCAAGTAAAATGGGTTGACATTTGTGGCAGGACCCTACATTTTTCCACTTGGAACATGTATGATCTTTCAGGGAACTTGTAGCATAGGATTTTTGTGCCCTGAGGTAGTTTTGCATCAAGGCCATTTTTGTGAAGAAGAGTTCATGGCCCAAGGATAAGTTCTTTGGGATAGTTGTGAATGCAATGTATTACATTACCCAGGATCAATATGGCTAGATTCAAAACTCTTCCATGTTTCATCTATGAAAAGAAATCAGTTCTTTGGTCTAGAGGGTGTCAAGAAAATTTGGTCCACAGCTCATAAAACTGTAATTCAGAAAATTCATACATAATGAGAATGACCAGCTTTTAACATGCCCTTAGGTCGGGCTTCAAGTGCTAGGCTAGATCCCACTTTAGAGAAACTGGATTCCATCGGAGCTAGATAAGGTGGATCTAACAAGTTTCAGATAATTTTTTAGGATGATCAATTTGACTTCATTCCTAATAAATGCTTGGCATAGTGGGTGGCTCATCTGTATCTCTTTAATCTAGTAGGCACATTACCTCATTCAATCGCCAAACTAGTTATTCAAAAATTGGAGGAGGGGCCATTTTGATAACTTGCACATTTCACTTGGATCATATAGGCAGGTAGTTGTAGATAATAAAATAGAGAAGTTACAATGTTCTAAGGCATTATCCCTCTCCCTTACATAGTTATCTAAATGAAAAACTGTATAATGATATAATATGAAAATTTTGGGTCTTTTGAGTGTGATTGCAGCTAATGTGCCAACGGATGTCCTAGGAAGAGGTATACTAGAGTAGGTGGATCCTAAAGAAATTGAGCATGCCCTTCTATTTGAACCAGTAGCCATAGGAGAGGCCAAAATAGTGTATTGCGAATTCTATATGAGAGGAACGAGTCATGGAAGGAGTTAATTGATGGGCCTGTGAAGTTTTCAGGCATAGGTGGTCCCTTAGCCCATAGCATGAGTTTGTGCGGAACAATGTGAGATGTGGAGTGTTAGTTCTCTGAGGAGTCTATGGAGATGACTTGATTGAATAGATGGAATGTTCCCAATGGTCCTTGTGGTTCATTGAATAGCCGATGTGGATCAAATAGGTGATAAGGAACAAGTAAGGGAGTTGGGACTAGTGTGTCTCATAGGGGAAATGAGAGTTACAGTAACTGATGATGAAAAAATCTGATTGGAGTAACAATTTTGTGTGTATTGCGGGTGTTTGGGGAACAAGTGTAACGGTTCCATGGGTTTCTTGCATCACCATATTGGGCTGACAATGAAGTGTACAGAGGGGATATAGATATCAGACCACCTGACCCTTGACAAATGAAAACAGGCTACGCATGGAACAAGGGGAAATGTTCATGATGTTCCATGGATGTTGTATGATTACCATGGTTATTGTCCATACACATGTGTATTGCACAAATTCATTATAAATGCGAGTTATAATGTTAGTAATGCGTAGATAATGCCCCGTGTATCCTAAATCGAGACCCCTGAATATCAAATGGAATGTGAGCTGATGAAATGTGTCACTCATGGAATGTGCTAGCACAAATTTCAAAAAAATTGTATGCCAGTGGCAATAGGTCTTAGCATCCTATACACCAAAAAAAACTGATGATTTCTTAATTTAGGTGATATTATGATGGGCGAAAAAGAGGAAATACTCTGGCGATGACCCCAATTAAAAGACATGAGTAGGCTCAGGTAGTTGATACCACCTTAGCAATCGAGTATGAAGCCACGGTAGCAAGATTCCTTCATCCCATAAACTGATAGAATATGCTAGATGAGACGATGAAGCACGTGATGTAAGTTTATTAGGACAAATACCTCAACAATTGTGTAAGAACCATATTACAATAGAATGGTTGCATCATTGGCTGGTATATGTGATATTTATCACCTACCAAATACCTAAATGGCATGAAATGATGGAATCATTTGCACATGGTAGCAACATGTAAAAACTGTGCATGGTACCTTCCAAAATACATCTGCAGTTGAAGCAAAAATAATGTGAATAGCAAATAAATACAGTTTGTGAAACAATATGAACGATTAACATATACGTACTGGATTTACCTGAATGTAACATACTCATGTACCATAGATAACTACATATGTATAGATTACTACGGTGTTAGGTACAATATATTTACCCTAACATTCCCCCCCTTAATTTTGCATTGCCTCAAGAGATGATGAGAAGAAATCTTTGAACAACTTGAACTGTGTCATGTGCAAGTGAATTTGTGAAGATATATGCTCATTGTTCAACTGTTAGACAAAGAATGAAGTTGCATGTGGTGTTTCAAGACATTCTCATGTATGAAATGAACCTATACCTCAATGTGCCTAGTTCCCTCATGAAACATTGGACTGCAAACAAGTTTGAGAATACCTTCATTGTCTACATACATGGTGGTCAGGTTTATCCTGTGGTACTCCAAGTCCTTCCAGTATGTAATGTAGCCATATCACTTTGTAGATAGCTTCACCTACAGCACGATATTTGTCCTCTATGGAAGAGTGAGAAATAAAGTGTTATTTATTGCTTCCCCATGATATTGGTCCAGATCCCAAAAACAATACAAACCCTAGAAGTGGATTTCCTATCATCAATGTTTATCTGCATGATCTGAATCCGAATATCCAGTTAAGAAGAAGTTATCTGTTCTTCTTGTATTCTAGACCAAGATCATAATGTACCCTTGAGATATCTCAAGATTCAACCTTGCTTCCTTCCAATGAAAAACTTTGGGGTTCTTACATGAACTATGATAGATAACTCACTGCAAAGCCGATATCTAGTCTAATGTATACATTAGGTAAATAAGACTCCTAATAAACTTTCGAGTAGGAAGTTTCATCTACGCACAGGAGATGGATCTGAATGAGATAACTGCAAGTCTCATCTCCATGGGTGTAAAAATAGATGTGTAATCCATCATCCTAAATTTCTCAAGTGTTTTATTGGTATAACTTCAACTGAAAAACAAATATGTTATTCTTTATTCTTCCATACTTCCAATCTAAGATAGTAGTGAATGATCCCGAGAAATGTCATGTCAAATGATCAATTAAGATATTTCTTCATTGCATTGATCATACTTAACTGAAAATACCAGTGACGACTAGATCATCGACATAGAACAACAATAATCACAATTCCCCCCTTGATTTTTGAGGTATAGATTGGGATCATATGGATTTGTGACGAATCCATGTTGAAACCAGATGTTCATTAATTTTAATGTACCAAGCCTAGTGTGTCTTGTTTAAGGCCATACAAATATTTCCTAAGTCTACATACCTTTGTCTTCTTCACTAGGTATGACATAACCCTCAGGTTGAGTCATGTATACTTCTTTCTTATAGATCTTTGTTCATAAAGGCAACTTTTCATGTCCATCTGATGGACATTCCAACCAAACTGTGCAGCTAGAGAAAAGATCATTCTAGCTCGTTTTGATCTTAGTTGTGGGATAAAATGTTTACTCATTGTCTATGCCTTATGTTTTGTGCATACCCCTTTGCTACCAATCTTTCTTTATACGTTTCTATGGTTCCATCTGATTTTTACTTTGTTTTGAATATCCATCTACAACCAATGGGTTTCTTCCCTGGTGGAAGATTGAAAAGGTGTCAAGTGTTGTTTTTCATCACTCAGTTGATATTCGGCATCCATGGCATATTTCTAAAGCTTTCGACTGTAGGGCTTCCAACACTATAGAGGGCTTAACAGATTCAACTAACTCTACTCATCAAAGAAAATTTTACTTCTTCATCTTGCTTTACTGATGAGTCTATGGTCTAGTGGTGGATGTATCTAGTGGATCATCCAATTCTTTCATCTCGTATCATGATTAGTATACAACTTGGGCATATGTTGTATTGTTCTCATGGGTTGTCGGTTCTATTAGATCGTGATCATCATTCCTATCATCACTATCATTATCAATAGGAACATTATCAACTTCTATTTTCACAACTAGGTGAAATATCTACATCAGTTGAGTCTGTAGGAGGAGTCTTTGTCTTCCTTCTTCTAAAATAACTCACCATCTCTATTAGTGTAGAATTTTCTGGTCTTTCGACCCATCATTGATCAATCCATATCCAAGAGCCTCTTCATTGTAGCTAATAAAGATGAGTTTTTTGTGACTTCATAACCAACTTATTTTTGTTATGATTGGGTATGTGCATGCTAGCATTTGCACCCAAATACTTTGAGGTGTGTAACAAATGGTATTCCTGCTTTGACCATGCTTCATATGGCATTACTCCATCAAGAGAAACTATGGGCACTCTATGTTTAATAAATAAATTGTTTTCTTTGTTGCTTCTTGCCCAAAATTTCCTCACTAATCTAGAATCATCAATCATGTAACTCACCATTTCCATGATAGTAAGGTTTCTTCTATCAAATGACACCATTCTATTACGAGTGTGTGTGGAGGAGGATCATTTGTCAATGAATCCCATGAGCTTGTAGGTAGGATTTGAACTCATTACTAGTGAATTCCCCCCTTTGATCTGAGTAGAGAGATCTCATATGATGAACTAATCTCATTCTCTACAACCACTTTTAATTTATTGAAGTTTTCAAAAGCTTCACTTTTCTTATGAAGATAAAATATCCACATTTTTCTAGAAAATTCATCAACACATAGCATGAAGTACTGAAATCCAAGAATGACTTGGTTGCATTAGACCACAAAGATCAATATGAACCAGATCAAGCTTACCATGAGCTCAATAAGTACTCTTCTAGAATGAATCTTTGTGTTGTTTACCTGCTAGGAACTGAGGACACTTATCTGTATCCTTCTTGAGAGATGGCAAGCCTCTAAACCATGTTATGCCAGTGAAGTGTTTTGAAGGTATTTGAAACTGATGTGACCAAGTCTCTAATGCCATAATTTTCCAAAGGAATAATTTTTAGACATAAGTGCCTCACCATCTCTATGGAAAAATTCAAGTTGGATCATTTGTCCCACATTGAAAGGCTTTGTACAAAAAAATTCGATCCTTGTGATTTGTCTCGAACTAAACATGTTTTCTTAGCTGGAATGAGTATCAGAATTAAATATTCATAGTTATGATCTAGAAGTTGGACTTACTGATAGTATATTATTTAGTTAATTGAAGTACATATAGTACATTTGATAATCTAAAATTTGTGTGAACCAAAGGGGTAGAAAAATGTTCCCAATACCCTGTATTGTGTAAGAAGAATCATCACCTAACGAAACATGGTTTTTCAAAGGTGTGTCCCTCATTATAAGTAAACTAGTCTCTATGTGCCCAATTATGTGTCGAGTTGGCTCCTCAACTCAATATACCATACATAGCACTAGATGATGTGGATGGTTCACTAAAATCGAGCTAGTGTACAAGAAGTCCTCAGTTTTATGAATGATCACCTTTCTCAACTACATTACCTTGATGATGGGGTTTTCTTCACCAGTTCCCCTTCTTCTGCCCTATGATTGTAGTGTAGAATGTCCCTTATGAGACTATTGATGTATGAGGTATAAGAATTACTGGATAAACCTTTCTTGTATGTATTATACCAATAGATATTTCACACTCATGTCCTCTACTGCAGATAAGACACTTCTTCTTTTGCTTTTTATCCACATGCTGATGTTGATGTTGTTTTTGTGAATTTCAAGATAGGAATTAGGAATTTGTCATTTCCTTATCCTTTCCATTCCTAATGAGAAGATAGTGTCATACTCCTTTTCATCATCTTTGGTGTACATTACTTCTTATTGTTGTAGTAGATTCACTAACTTGTCAAAACTCAATTCTCGTAATACAGAAAAGTTGAGTGTCATCACATAAAGGTGATATGAAGGAGGAAGTTCTCTCAGAAAAATGGGAATGAGATCGTATATTAGTGACCTCCTCTCCCAGGGCTAGTAAATGAAGCCCTCAACTTCTACAACTCTTCTGTAAGAAAGCTTCAAATTTCTCATTATGTTTGAATTTCATTATATGTAGCTGAATTTACAAATTCAATATTTTGTTCATTTTTTTTCTTACCTCATACACGGTGTTCAACTTATCCCACTGCTTATTTGGATGTTTTAGCATCTCGAATATGGGGTTGCACGTTGTCAAACATTACTAAACAAGATAATGATTAGCTTGGCCTTATGATGGGCCTTGTCAAACTATATCTATGTTGAGATGCATCATTTAGTTGATCTGGTTGCCGAACCAATCACAATAGGCCATATCTATTTAAACTCAAGCTATGTTTTTTGATCTTATGTCTTCCCTGCTAGCATAATTATCTCCTCTTAGGAGATATGTGAATTCTAGAAGAAAGAACTTAGGGGTGCATTGGTGCCCATTTTTCAGAGTCATACTGAAAAAGGGTAAGGCTCTTATCATTATAGGTATATGATCTCCCAATCTATATACCGTCAAGTCCAATATAATGAACCTTTCTTTATACGTGCCCTTACAATATACTCATTGGTACATGGAATAAGTTGTCGCCCTTTTGATATACCCAGTGATATGTGAAAGAGGCATTAATGTACGTAAACTAATTCGATACACGGTACCAAGACAATACTGAAAGGGGTCTAGGAAATTATTGACACTGGATCAAAGAAATATCCTCATACGTGCGCGTAAATTTTCTATATACTCAGATAATTTCTCAGTCCAGATTTAAGTTGTGCAATCATTTACAGATTTATGGGAGGGCTCATAGTGTGTGCATTGTGTCCTTATTACTCCTTGTTGATTTAAAGGGTCGATTCCAAGACGATGTTGTTGGAGCTATATTAGGCATTAAGTGTAGTAGTAGTCATGAAGGCTTTACCCGTAAGTGCATCCCAGAGGTATTGTTTATACCGAATGCTACGAATGAGATCTAGGATTTCATGAGTGTTTTAGAACCAAATTTCACTATTTTTTATTATAGTTCTCTTCCAGTTTTTAAACACTTACAATGTTTGCGGGTGATTATGGAAATGTGCAAATTATTACAATATACTAAAGTATACAATTACATTAAAAATTATGAAAAATTGAATTGCAAGAAATTTTTGTATTAATTTTTCAGGGCCGTGGTGGCCTCTGGAGTTCAATATAGTTCTCTGTGTGAAAAACTGTAAAAGAAAAAGGCTCAAAATGTTGTTTTCAGGTAGCCCTCCTTTGGAAAAGTTTATCCAGAATAAAACAATAAGCATAGTAGGAGAAATTTTTTGGACCGTTTTTATGGTTTTTTTCGCTATTTTTAGTAGTGGTTTTGGCTATCACTAGTAGGTTTAGTAGTGTTTTTGCAACTACATATGCCTCTATAGTTGGCAGTTTTTCCAAATTTTCCCCTAAATGTCAAAATGGAAAAACTACAAGTTGGGGGTGGGGGTTAAACCCATACCCACTTAATCCCAAAGCAATTCAACTATCTGTTGTAATGAAATGACTGAAACAAGAACACTTATATTGATGTAAGAGAAAAACTCCATTAAAATATTCTTGTTTATGACTAATATTTCAGAAGATTGCTATTGACAACAAAGACATTAAGAAATATTTCAAGAAATTACAGACACTTAATGAAAAAATCTAGGACTTACTAAGAAGACGCTTATATCCGATGAAATCCGATGTAGTGAATGAGTCTCTACATTTCCTTATATAGGAAAAGAGAGAGGCTTTTCACCGGATTACAGAATAACCTAAAGACCAGGAACCGGTAACCCAAGTTACCAAAAGATTCCTACTAAGACAAAGAGATGAGTACATGCCGCCCATCATAACACCTTTAGTAAGTGGGGAGGTCCACAACTTTACATAAAGTGAAGTCAATTCACTTCTTTATTCATGTGATGACAACAAGCCTGTCATCATAGCTTCATGAGCTATATCATACACTGGGTCTGGCGTCATCATCTGAGGTGTTGGAAGATGCTTTTCTATCTTGTCTTTGACGTGTGTTTCTCTTGTGCTAGATTATGGATAATGCTCTAAATCCATCAGTGTCTCTTTGGAGATATCTCTGAGTGGGGAACAGGTACTAGTCAGGAATCCGAAGAAAGTGTTCGGGAGTTGGAGGAGGTACATTCATCATGTGATTAATATAGATTTTTCACCATAGTTGCCCATTTGGATTGGTATGACGTCCCTACAAAGGATTAGTGTGGACAAAATAGCATTGTTTAACATACCAGCGAATTTTACAATTTATCATGATATTTCTAACAGTATCTTGACTAACATTAATTAATGGACCGTTAGAAATTTTAGTAGGTAGAAATTTAGACAGAAATTATTTGAAATGGTTGGTGATATACTACCTATCACTAGGGACACTGGGATGATTCCAAGCATCATTTTCCAATGGATGAGCTTCAAGCCATAGTTGGGAAAACTCAAACCTCCATAATGTATGTGGCCTTGGAACCCAATTTTCGAAGTCGGAATCCTTCGACTGGAATGTCATCAGCAGGAGGTTCTACAAATCTAAAATGTCTCCATTTCCATTGGAGTGTACAAAATACCATTGGCTCTTGCCTAGAATGAAATTATGTTGTTGGGATTTCAGGATCTACAAATCTACAGGCAACTTCAGATGTTTGGTAAGGAGATATAGAAATGATCCCTCTTGAAATAAATATATGATGAGCTTCACAAGACATCTAATTATCACATCTTTCTAGAGACTTTACAAAATTTGTACAAGTGGACGTATCCCATATTGGTCCCACAAATTCATGAACTACCTGAGTGATACTCACATGTTTAGTCTGAATTAATTCTCGACTGGTAAAATCAGTGAAAGCATTCTTTTTACCAGAGATGTGTTCTACTTCAAATTCATATCCTTTAAACCATTGAGCCCATCTTTGAAGACGACCATAAGTTGTTTTGTTGGTAGGATCGCCTTTATACAATCTTCCTTTAAAATGTTGCAAATCTGTCCTGAGTAAAAACTTCTCATGTTGCAGAAAGAACAGGAAAGCTTGTATAGCTTTCTTGGCAGCAAGGATTTCTTTATGGCTAGAATGATATTTAATTTTTGGGCCTTTAAAGGGTCCAGAAGCATACCTGCAGATTTTCTCAGTATCATTCTCCATTCGTTCTTTGAGGATTGCACCCCAATATTCGTCAGAAGCATCTGTCTCAATAATCTTTAAACCATTACCTAGGAGAGACATGGATGGTAGTGACTAACAACTCTATTTAATTCTTGAACAACTTGTGTCATAGCAGAGTTCCACATTGGAGCATTAGAGCGAAGTCTTTTATTTAACAATAGTTTGTCTGCTGCAACATTCTTATAGAATCCTGCAATATGGTTAACACAACCTAAGAATCTCTGAAGTTTTTTTTTGTCAGTAATCTCATCAGGAAACAAAATTATCTTTGAAATAATATGCTCTTACATCAGAATAGCTCCATCTTTGAGAGTTATGCCAAGAAACTGAACTGAATCTTTAAATGTTTCCATTTTAGTGGGACTGAAACAAAGTCCATTGGCATACACAGTTTGATAAAACTGTTCTAGATGCTCTTGATGATCTTTTGTATTCTGAGAAAAAATCAAAATATCATCAATATATACGATTAATAATTTATTCAAGTGACCAAAAATTTGATCCATCTTTTTCTGAAAAATAGATGGGGCAGTTTTGAGACCGAATGGCAGAATCCTCCATTCATATTGGCCACCGGGAATGTTGAATGTAGTTTTGTATGTATCTTCTTTCTGTAAGAAGATTTTCCAAAAGCCTGGTTTGAGATCAAATTTACTATACAGCTTACTGCCATTAATTTGGGCTAATAAATCATCTTTGCTCGGAATAGGATGTTGGCCTGGTAGTATATATTTATTAAGTGGTTTATAGTTCGCCACTAATCTTTTCTTTCCTCTGACCTGTTCACTTCTCTTATTTACATAAAAGGCATAACATGTCCCTTGGAGACTGTAGAAGGACTGTATGAATCCTCCTTTAAGTAGATTATCAATTTCTGCTTGACATTTAATTTTCTCAGAGGGAGGCATGCCTATGTGATGGGTCTTGAACTTCAGGAGAAGTGGTAGGTTTGAAAATCTAGTTGACAGAAATGTTTACTTCCGATGGACATAAATGCATGGGGATTATCATAAGCATAGTCAATTTTGATTTTGTTGATGAGGGAACCAATGATAGAGGTATTCATGGAAATGGACTTGTATGCAACCATTCTAAGATTGGAGGCCTTTTGAGGCTTAGGTGCAGAGGGCATAATGGAATGGTAGGTTTGAAGTCTTGGGATGGATCCTTGAGGGAAACGGATCTCATCTTGAAAAATAGTATGGGGCATACAATTATTCAGGTTGTCAGACCCGAGTAGCATATAATAATGCAGTAGATCAAACTGATGGACTTTAAAGGTAGTCTACATTTTCCCTAACTGTACAAGAACATGTAAGCAGAACAATGGGAGAACACTTTCTTAGAATGTCAAAACTTATTTGTAATGGCTCAGGATCCCAACAGTCTCTAGGGATAGCATTATCTTTTAAAAAACTAATTTTTGCACCTATGTCGATCATAGCATTTAGAGAGTAAGGTTTTATGTTTGGGATATGAAAGTTTGAATTCTACAGAAAGGATTGCAGGAGGTTTTAACTGTAATTACCTCTTACACTACGTTATGCTTCATATTGATCATAGGATTTTTGCACGATAAGCCTATCAATGGCTTCATTCAGTGATATTAGGATTGGAAGCTGATTCTTCTTCTTAGAGCAAAGCCTGGAATTCTTCAGTGGCTTTTTGGATAGCTCTTTCTAAGAAGAGAGAGATGTTGCTTGTCTCCAAAATATTAGTTCTGGTGTGCCTGGGAGCAGGAACCAACCGTAGTGGAGGCAGGATTCTGTGATACAGGAGCTGGAGCTCTTTTCCACTTCTTTGGCATCATTCTTCTTCTTCTTCTAGGAAATAGGAATGGAAAATGTCTGGGTCTAAATCCGTACGACCGCGACCATAGACTAGAAGAAGGATGATCTCGTATACATGAGCTTGCGATTTTCTCGTCCTTGTCCTTGACCTCTACCAGGGGGAAGAGCAAAGTGATAGGGATCACTGAATAGTTTCAGGGAGCAATGCTCGTTGTGCTAGCCGTAAGTCTTCAGTTTTTTCTTGTTGGATTCTTAGCATCCAACTGATTCTTCAATTCGTAGAATCTGTGACTGAAGAAAATAATGGTGATGCTACCATATGAGGAGGGCAGGCAGCAAGATCTTGCTTAAGTTGTTCCAAATTGTGTTTAAGGACTAAATGGAGCTGGGAGGTATGAACAGGTGTTCATAAGAGCTCCTGAATCATTTTGCAGTGAAACAGTAGGAAGAGAATCATAACCAGTCATCAGAGTTCTGAATAGCTGCTAGTTAGAAGAAGACCCTGTAAGTTGATTAGATGTAACTGTTAACTTCTGAAAACTCAATATCTGATTCATAACTTTCTACATCAGATATTAAAACATAAGCATCATCATCAAGAAGATGTTCATGTACAAAATTTACTTTGGCCTTAGACTTGGCCTTCTGTCCTTTCTGTGGACAGTCTCGACTATAGTTATCTCCCTTACAAATAAAAACATTCTATAGACTTAGAACTTGGGGAAATACTTTTTTCGTCTGGAAAGAACTTTTCTCTCAGGTTTTACCATAATATTTATGCTTAGCATGAGATTTGGACATCCAATCATGTACACTGTGACTTACCTTTGAACCTTTTCTTGACCTTTTTGTACTTGGAAGAGTTGGCAGGAGTAGGACAGCCACAACTGATTACTGCCACCTGAAGCTTGTACATAACTTAATTCCCAGATCTTCTTCTGCTTTTATGGCCTCTTTCTTATGTTTTTTCTCAAGACAAATATGCATTGGTTAGTTTCAGTGATGATCTGATTTAATACGACCAAAGGTCAGATCTGCTTTAGAGAACCCATGCATTGCTTTTTTATATTCATTGGCAAAATATGATGGATAAGATTCCACATACTGTAAGCTTCATTGTAGAATTGAAAGGTGTACCCGAATTATAGAGAAACTTTTACTCATATAGCACTGGTACTCATGGATTTTAGACATATCATAGATTTTTTCTCGCAAGAATTCAGTAGTGCTCAATCTCTTTTGCATCTTCTACAGTGCCAATGAACTCAGAGATTATAGCAATGGTGAGGCTAGCCATTCCACCACCGACTCTATCAGCTCCTTCTCCTTGACCATTTATGATAGTATCTTGCATAGGTTCCAGGGATAGACATCCCACCATTCTTTGAGAATGCCCTTAAAAAACCATTAGCATTAATCAGTACTGGCTACATCTTTATCATGCTTAATCCGAATGTGTAGAACTTGTGTATTGGCCCAGCCAATCATACCATGTATCATTTCTCTAATTTCATCAGAGGATTTTCAATTCAACCTTATAAAAACTAGGCTGGAAGTTCTATGTGTACGCATTAGTAGTCATGCAGAGGGAGGGGCAGAGCTATCTTGCATACCTTCTTCCATGACAGCTTTCAGCGGCTTCTTCTGTGAGTCATGCATCATGCCAATTTTCTTTCTCTTTCTCCTTTCTCCTTACTGCAGAAAGGATATTTCATAGCAGAAACTTGAGCCCAAGTAATGGCTTTTGACCAATCAGAGTTAGTACCTTGAGAGCTTGAAGATATACTACTTTAATGTCAGATTGTGTGCTTTCTAATTTATTTACAGCATTAGTGAGAGCAAGGAAAATTCTACTCAAGCTCAGAGACAGTAAAACATAAATTGTTTACCTTGTCATTGACGGTCTGGAATATTGTCAATAACCTTTTTTATCAGTTCCTTCAGGAACAACATGAAGAGATTCTGTTGAATATGTGACTATAAGCTGTTGCTGACCTGATCAGGAACTTGCTGCAAATTAGTAGACATTGTTGTTGCACGTTAGAGGATAAGACTATCTACTTTCTTATTTAATAATAGATACAGTAGAATGAATATCTCCTCGTTGATGAAGCTCAATAGCCTTCAGGGTATCTTGCATATGCTTGAGCTTTTCATTCTGAGATAGAACTTGGTCATGAATGATCCTTAGTAGCTTTGTTGTTCCAATTTAACATTCTGGAAGATTCAGACTGCTCTATCTTGGAGTCTGAGCTGACACTGGTACCAATACTATCGGCATTTTTGCTGATCTTCTATATAGAATTCAAAATATTTGGTGAAATGGGAAGTTTGTATTGTCAGCTTGAGAAGAAGTTTCCTCTTTTGGATCCATAGAGATTTTTGCTCTTCTAAGCACAGACTTTTGGCTTGTAAAAGAGTTTGATGATAAGAGGACGAGGAACAACTATTCATGCTTATATGCGAGGCCTTTTTTTGGAATATATTTCTGTTGGACTAAAATCTAGCAGTTTTCACACCACAGACAATCGGTGTTGGGATCATGCACTAATGAGATGGATGGCTACATAGGAGGAATTTCTCGTTCAGGACTCTTCTCCCCTTATCTGATATGAAATGACTGGGTAGAAGAAGAGGTTGATAATCTAGGCTTTATAGAGTTAGATTTTCTAGAGGATATGGTAGCCTTGCCTTTATCTTCAATAACTTTAGAGGCAGATTGGACAGATGAAGTGGCTGCAGAAAACACACTTAGTAGAAATTGTCCATTCACGTGGCACTCTAATTTTATCCCAACTGACGACTTCAGGCTCAATTTTTTTAAGCTGTTAGACTAGCATGCATAACAACACTGCTTCCTTTAGAAGGGTACCATGCTTAGTGGTAGGATGTGCGGTATTAGTCAATTTTAAATATAATTCTATAAAAAAATAGCAAGAGCGGAAGACCCTAGACTTCATGTTTAGACCCATGGTTTGCAAGTGGAGCTTAAGAACTTGATCTAGAAAATTATCAATCCGAATGGACACAGGATAGTTTGGAAACACATTAAAGTGTATTGGTCCATTACTAAGACTTGTCTGTAGAGCAGCTAATAGACAGTCTTTAAAGCTCTCATGGTAGGTATCCAATAAACAGCACAACACTGAAGCATTTAGACCTTGTCTAAACAAAGGGGTTATCTCGATTTGAACACAACCAATATGTACAAACTTATAAACAGGCTGCTTCTTTAAATATACTAAATCCTTGGGAGAAATTAGAGGAATATCATACTCAGATTTAGCAGAGGTTTTAACTTGTATACATGACTCTCTAGACTTAATAGCAGTACTAGCAATCAAATGAAATGACTTTTGATTTCTGATAATCTTCATTATAAGGAACTTTAGGGATTTTCCAACCTGGCAAAGGATTCTCCTCTGTTGTGATGTTCGTTTCCTCATTCACAGGAATCAGATCTGACAGATTCACGAATGCATCATCATAGTCATCATCTTGTCATCTAAAGGTCGACGCAACCCATTCTTCAGTATCCATGTCGTCTGGAATATCTCTATCCTTCACCGTGACTTACAAGAAGGTATATGACCACAACACGCCTCACCCGGGCTTAAAAAGGTCCGCCTTCACAACTGTGCATCTTACGGGATTCAGAGAGACAAATAAATGGAACACTAGAAACTTAAAATGAGTAGAATCAAGACTATTCGAACAAGAATAACAACCAACTCTGATACCAATTTTAATGGGAAACTATGGTGTAAAATCTATATTCATCACACGATGAATGTAACTCCTCCAGCTCCAGGACACTTTCTTCGAATTCCTGACCAGTACCTGTTCCCCACTCGGAGATATCTCCAAAGAGACACTGATGGATCTAGAGCATTATCCAGAATCTGGCACGAGAGAAACATGCGTCAAAGACAAGATAGAGAAGCATCTTCTAGCACCTTAGATGATGATGTTGGACTCAGTGTACAATACAACCCATGAAGCTATGATGACAGGCTTATTGTCATCACATGAATAAAGAAGTGAATTGAATTCACTTTATGTAAAGTTGTGGACCTCCCCACTTACTAAAGGTGTTATGATGGGTGGCATGTACTCATATGTTCGTCTTCGTGGGTTACCAGTTCCCGGTCTTTAGGTTATCCTATAATCCAGTGAAAAGCTAAATGAATCAACTTGTATTTAATTCTAAGACAAATGAACTAACCTTTTGAATGAATACGTGGTGCCTTCTAGTTGTCCACGTGGATTAGGGATTCTCGCTTAAAAAATGGATCCGAGTCTATTAATATTGATCTCCTTTGAAAGGAGTTGTTGGGTGCCTCCTTTTTTATTTTATACCGCTATTTTGATTTATCTTACTTTTGTTGTTTACTTCAATGTTTTGTTTATTATTTGATTGATGTTTGTTTTGATATTCCACCATTTTGTTTTATTATGCTTTTGATTTTGTGGTTGCAGGTTGCAGGTCTGCCTGAATGTTGAAGCAGTGGTTGTTCATCCTCTAGAATTCACCAATGCTCGCACGATGGGAACTCATGCCTTCCTCCCTTTCTTATCAAGTCAACGCCTATTTTTTTACAGATGCGTTGGGTGTGAAGGAGCATGACAGTGTGGGCACGACCTATTGAATGATTTTCTAATCACCATTTTTGGATTGTGTGCAGGGTAATCCAATGGCTCGGGCGGCAATCGTGATGGCTCGATTCAGGTTGAAGACTTGCCTCTCAGTTCTTTGTGTGTTCGGTTAGGGCGAAACACAAACTTACCAAAGAATGTCAATTATTTTTATATGTACATCTTGATGGGGTTCGCTTGAATACACAACACAGTCAGAGGATTCAGGGGATCTTACCTCCATCTTTATCACCAAGGGCTCGGACGCAATTACACGGCTCGCCCAATGCTAGGGGACTCAAATTTCTCCAACTCAATGGATACTTTGTAAGCAGCTCGGTGGACTTGTTAAAAAAATCGATCAAGGAGCTATGCAAAGAACCCTCCAAATGCAAAAGTCTGCCAACTATAGCAGTGACTATATTGCTTCTCTAGTATTAGAGAAAAAACACCTAATGGGGAAACAAAATAAAATCCTTGTCCTAAATTATTTCTGGTTCAGGGTGCACCAGTGCAAAAACAATTTTCATTCCAAACACCCAAAATGGAAGAGGGGGTCGTGTGGATGCAGGGATGTTTGGGAAGTTGCTCGAGGAAACACAGGCTCTCCTGGAAAGAAAATTCTTTTTGAAGACACTTCTCTTCCTACTGCAACCTCTATCCAACCCTTCTCTGCTTCACAAGTCCAAATTCCTTCTCTAGCACAAAATGTAAAATAGACTATGGTGGATACATCATAATCGAAGCATAATATGTAGGATAAGACTTAATTGTAGGATAAACTCTTTGTCGAGGTAGAGGATATATGGATCGCTCACATGGGCAAGAACTAAAAGAGATGATGCCCTTATCCTCTAATTATAGTAACCTATCTTTAAGCGCAAAACAATCATTGTCCTTATGGCCATTTATGCAATGATAGTTGAAATAAGGTTGATCATGATGATGTTGTAATCAATTTTGTGGGTGATGGGTAAGTGCACGAAGTTGATGGACAATTCCGTGGACATAAAAACCTGAAATAAAGGTACGACGATCACTGTTTAAAAACTGCGATCGCGGTTCTTGAATTCTAGGTTTGGTAATTACTGAACCTAAACCGCGATCGCAGAACTCTGAGACAAAATTTAACAGTCCCGCGGCTTGTTATTTTCCTCATTTTTCATTTTGAACCACAAATTTTCCTAAATTGCTCATCATTGATCGAACTTCTGGATAGCGATAGATTCAACCATGCTACCAAGACGAGGAGGTAAGTCCTCGATTGTAATCATTTTTTTGCATTTTAGTTTCTTTTTTTTGCATTTTAGGTTTTTTTTTACATTTTCATGGGTTTTGTGAAATGTTTGTTTATGTATACAATTTTCTTGTTTTATCAGTTGGTCGGCAAGCTTGAAATCGTGCAAACCGTCAAAACATTCCTCAAAACGCACCGAACATTCCTCAAAACCCTCCAAACATTCCTCAAAACCCTCCTCCAAACATAGATCCGCCCCCTGTGGCTCCTTTTGTCCCCACTGAGCCAATAGGAACGCAAGATAATATCATTGGAAGAATCCAAGAAAATAAAATTGTCATTGAGAACCTAATTCAAACTATAAGACAAAATCATGCTACAAATCCATCTCGCATGACTTTAGCCAATACATTGCAAACATTGATTGGTGAAGTTGAGTCTGCAACCAACCAAATACATAGATGGAACACCTTTAGAAGTGACTATAGGCGGTGGTATGCGGATAAACTATCCCATGTGGCCGTCAAAGACAAAAAAATGGAAAAGACCTCATTTGTGCATTATTTACCGACCCTAGAACCAATGCCTCCTGCAGTTACTTGCAAACGGTTCCCAATCCATTGGTGCCATGATGATAGAATCAAAAAAAAATTTTGGGACTGATGGTGGATGGTTTTTGATTATCCACCATGCAACAACAATGAGGTTCCTCTTTATTTTTTGAAGAAATTATATTGTGAGTTCGTGCTCAATGAGGTCCCGAATTATTTTGACTTTTCAGAATTTTTTGGTCAAGGAGGTGGCTCTACATAGAGCAGACCTGGTGCACGATTAGGTCAGCCTAGGATCCCCCGTGCCCCAAAACCCCCACTGCCTTCAGTTAGCCCTCCTACAGTGAAGGAGGTTGTGGAGATTGATACATTACATGCATTGAGGGAGCTCACTGAAACTCTCACCCAGCATAACACCCAGATTGCATCCGGTGATGTTGGTGGAGGCGCCAGTTCTAGTGCACCACACCACTATGGATCATGTGGTGCCGTATGCACTGCAGGTGAGACATCATTTGCTGGTTCACAGGATTTATTTTCTATAGATGAGATGCTGGAGGAATGTTTTTGGAACTGGAGCCACTGATATTGGTCTTTCACAGGTAAATTTTAAATAAATTTAAATTTTAATATATATATGTACAATAGTTTAATTCACATGTTTGAGATATATATATATATTTGATTGTACGTCATGTACATACATGTAAAAAACTAATTTTTTATTTTATTTTAAATAGCAAGAGTCGGTGAAGGAAACATCCAGTGTCGACATGCTAGCTACTGCGGTTGGGCGTGTTTCAAACGTAAGTTTCAAGTTGTACAAAATTACATTTTTAATAAATCATTTAATTTCACTAGATTATTATTATAATTTGTTTCACGTGTATGTTGTACATGTATTAATATTTTTCTCTTTTATACATAGGAGCCTGGCGGGTCATCATCTGCTCAGGGAACTGAGGCTACTGGCATGCCTCACATGAGTATTACGCAGGTTAGTTAAAAATATCTTTACACTTTGTTTCTAATTCTTGGACCTCTGTACATGAGTTTCACTTTCTTATACTCAACCTATATAAAATACATACAACAACTACTTGATTGATATTTGTTCTTCCCTGTAATATGTAAACATTTCCTACTTTTAGATCCTTCATTATAACTAAGGAACATTTAGACACCTTTACAGCTCTACCTTGACTTGTGAACTTATAACCACTAGTGTCTAATTCACTCAAGGAAATTAAATTTCTTTGTAGTTATGGTACATGTTTTACTTCTTTTACGTCCTTACTATACCATCAAAGATATTTATCTTGATGCTACCAATCCCTTATATTTTATATGAAACATTGAACTTACCAATAGAATGTAACTACCATCAAGGGGTTAGTAAGAAGAAAACTAACCTCTATGTGGAAAAATGTAATTTTTGTAACACCAGAATTTAACAACCATTCATGTTGATAATAGGAAACGTTACAAACCGATAAAACTTCATCAGTCATACCTTCACTTGTTTATACTTGATTTCCTTCCTTTGTGACATCTTACTTCTTTTCTAATTCTTTCGTCATCCAATAATGCTTTTTAAGATGCTCTAATTTTTCGTAGTCCTGACACCTTGCATTAATCTTCCTCCTTTGTGACTTAGATCTAGATGTACCACTTTAAATTTGACCTCTTTCTTTAGATTTGGCTCTAGCACACATGGGTTCAAGTGTAGAGATATTTCCAACAAAATTTCTTTCATTTCTGAGCCAAAAATGCTCCAACAACATAAGCATAGTCAAGGTCATCAACAATATGAAAACTAAAAGAAGTTACTATAAATTATCCCATTAATCTTGTAAAGTACATAAAAAGGTGACTACCTTGTTTTCATTCTCCGCTTTCATATAAATACTAGTCAACTGACATAATAAAATATTTAAAATTAATTTAAATGAAAAACAATTTTCATACCTTCTTTCATCCGTAATTCATGCAAATTCCTTTTCAGGAAAATATAATTTCTTATAGGTTTCATCATGTAAAGACTTTCTGATCTGGTCCATGAACATGTTGATGTCTTTTCTCCAATTATATTGAAGAGAACCTCATACGCTAAACATATAATCATATTGCACTGAGTGATTTCATATCCAAATCTTCCCATTCATTTTCATCCATCCCTACAGGTTTCTTTACCTTTCAATCCATGTATTTGTGAAGCCCCTATTGCACCAGTGCAACACGTGCTTTGAGTTTCCACATATAAAAGTTTTTCTTATCATTAAACTTCTCCACCTCAAACTTTACACTTGACCTATCCATGGATCAACTCCTTGATAAAATTATATGAATCTAGATATGTGTTTAGTCTGGTGATGTTAGATTTAAAAGTCCTTCAAATTTGAATGATGCTCTAATTGTCATAGAAGATGACTATGGGTTACCTTGATTAAATACAAAACTTTGTCAAAATCTTATGAAGATAGATGGCCTTCGTGCTAACATTTATAGATCCTATGTATTTAGCCTAAATAGAAGATAAAATAATAACATTTTTATTCTTTCTTGAGTAACTAAATATTGATTTGTACATGTTTTTTGTATAGCTCTTAAGTAGATTTTAATATTTAAATTTGTACATGTTTTTTGTATAGCTTATGACTGCTAGAGAGAATCCTCCATATATGTAGACTGTGGAGGATGCTGTAGATACTGCCATAGCATCTGTAGATCCACTAACTGAGGTACACAATTTTTTAAATTTGTTAAATTTTGGAGGTTCATTATTTCTTATTAAACTTAAATCTATAATATCAAATTTTGTAGGTATATACATGTGAAATATTTAATTTGAAAATTAATTATTTGTATGTAGCTTACCCCTCGTGAGTCTACTGTTGTCCCTGCAACGCGTCAACAACAAATTGATAGGGATCATGACATTGCGGTAAGATTTCACATGCATTTTAACTAAATTGTACAAGTTTCTAAATTTTGAATGTATTTTAAAATTTTGGGTGTTAAAAACTTGTTGTTTATGAATGTGCAGGTTAGGTTGCAGGCATGCTTAGAGACACCTAGGACCACACGAATGAAATCCGTAGTGGCATCTCCCTCCAGTACATCCCCAGGTCGTGGACGTGCTACTTCTAGCAGGGCGAAGAGAGGGAAGATGTTTCATGAGTAGATTTATAGTCCACTTGGATGACACATATATGTGGTCATGAGTAGATTCACAGTCCATTGTATATATATTAGCCTTTTGCAACCGCATGTGGTCCCATATATGTACATTATGACATGTGCTTAGTTCGAAATGTATACATACATTATGAACTTATGTACATATATATTTTCAGAGACGTGCGCGTCTGGAGCACACTTTGTTTGATTCTTATATATATATATATATCCATGTGTGTTGGTTAAATCATATTTATTTTGGCTATTTTGTTATTATTGCTAACTCTGAGAAAGTGGGTTTTGATCTCTGTTCGGTTGGTTTTGATCTCTATTCGGTGGATTATTTTTTTTGTCTAAAATGAGTTTATTTCAAAAAAGGTGACAATTGGATATTTATTTTAATGTTTATATAGGGGTGTGGTCCAAATTTAAATTCCTATTATTGAATATTTTACGAGTAACTTTGTAGTTTTACTCATACAGTGTTTGTAGAAATGAGAAACCAAGGTCGAATTTGTCCTTTCTGATGCTCATTGGCACGTGAAATATTTTTCATGGTATTCCAACATCTCCAAGGTAGTGGGGGAAGGTTCCTACATTTTTATTTTGGAATTATTTAAACATTGAGGCCCATTAATTTATGAATAATAATTAAGAAGCCAAACTGGTTTTAAACCCTCTTAAAACCCTAGTTCTAAAGAAATGGGGGAAGTTATTTTCCCAATGGCCTAGAATGGATTGTTTTTTATAGAATGATGATTGACGGTTACAGAGGACTCTCTCAGGTTTCTCTGGATGTGCAAGTTAGGTATTTTAGCTATGTGTGGACCCCACTCAAAAAGGCAAGTTTCTAAAGATTTTCTGTTTTCTCAAAAGTTGTCCATTGGACATGTTAACTAATTGTTTTTTTGAGGAATCATCGGATTATTTACTCATGTTAAATTATGTGGTTTCATATCATTTTTTTCCCTAAGGAGGTATGTACAAGCTCATTTTGCAAGACAAGTTTATGGAATTTTTTGGAAGTATCTACTAGTTTGGTTGCAAATGTGTTTTGGTGGCTCTAAAGTCTAATTTATGGAATACTATGCACTTTTTGATTACACAAAGTTCATGATAAATCCATTTATAAATTACAGTTTCATGAATGAGGGTATCATATTTCATGGGGGTTTTAGCTTCATTTCTGAAGACTAGTTTTGGGGGCATGTTGATTGTCGTTATTTTCAATTAGCTTAATGAAGTAAGTTTATGGTTTTATGTTTTTCTAGATTTATAAAGTTTTTTTCAAGTCTTAGATAATTTTTATAAGTGGTGTATGTGGTTTGGTGAAGCTGTTGATGGTGCTAGTAATTTGGTATTGGCGAGTAGGCTCTTGTTGTGCATTAAGGGTTCTTAATTCCTAATGGAGTTCTAGATGGTTCTTGATGGTATTACCAACCTATCTGGTTACTTGAGTGATGTTTTTATTATTTAATTATGATATTTGTAAGTTGAATATCTGAAATTTTCCTTATGATGGCTGACCTATGGTATTATTATCAAGCGTCATATAAAAGTAAGTTATAAAGATAATTTGAGTTAGTTTAGAGAAATGATGTAAAGTGCGAGTAAGAGAGAAGAATAAAGAAGGTGAAATATGTATTTGTGACCATCAAGAGGGGGAAAAGAGTGTGTGCATATGTTCTTGAGTCTTTTCATGTGTTGCAGAGATTGGTCATTAGACCTAATCAACTTGGTGAAGAATATTTAGACGAGTTGACCTAAAGAGAAAATTTGAAGAAGAAGGAAGGAAAGAGAGGTTCATTGTGTCATCATCATTTTTTGTAGAAATATTTTAGAGGTGGAAAACATATCAGGTGGATTTGGTTGGTAGAGATTCATCTTGGGGGTTTGCGCCTTCTTGTTTAAGGTTGGTGCTTTACTAAATCTAGGGGTTGGTACTTCAATAAACCTAGGGGTTGGCACTCCTTGTTGAGTTAGTTATAAAATAAATTTGATTCATTTCTCTAATAAATATGTGTTTTAGTGGGTTTTCTTCTCCTAGATGGTTTCCCACTTACATCAAGTGCGTTCTTATGTTTATGTTCTCTCTTTTTCTCATTTATGCTTATTTTCTTGTGGATGCATGCTTAATAGATAATTGGATGGTTAATGGATGAAATTATATAATTAGATGAAATTTTTTATTGCACACCTATTCACCCAACCCTCAGCGTTTTTTTCTTCCAACATACACCTTATATGTAATCTATCCCACAATTATATGAGTTTAAAGTATAATTGGATGAATTGTTAAAAAAAGTAAGGATAAGATTTCTTATTTCTTCATGGAGTGCTTAAGTTTTATTTTTCAAGAAGAAAGAAATAACCATGAAACTATGGAGTGTAAGGTTGTCAAATGCTATATTTTACAAATGGTGGGTCGTGGCACCGAACCGCCTGTGCCAACACGTCTCAGTGGCCAAGTGAACGCTAGAGGAGGTGGTGTTTCGTTGCGCGAAAGGGTCATTGCTTCCGGGGTACTTCGTTCAGACGTAGTCCCTTAAGAGCCCTGAGACCAAAATATTGTTCAACTTTGACGGGTGACTACTTAGACTCTGTGGCACCTAGAGAGGCCCCGTCTGATCTAGCACCTTAGTGCACGGACCCTCTACAATAGCCTCTCTCATTTTTTTCCTTCTCATTTCGGTGCTCTCGCTGTCCTACTATTTGCAAACGCGCGAAATAGTGCAGTTGGAGCCAGTGTAAGGTTGTCAAATGCTATATTCTGCAAACGGTGGGTCGTGGCAATGAACTGCCTATGCCGACACGTCCGAGTGGCTAGGTGAACACTAGAGGAGGTGGTGTTTCGGTGCATGAAAGGCCTCATTGCTTCCGGGCTACTTCGTTCGAGCGTAGTCCCTTAAGAGCCCTAAGACCAAAATATCATTCAATTTTGATGGGTGACTACTCGAACTCCATGGCACCTAGAGAGGCCTCATCTAATTTGGCACCTCAATGTACAAACCCTCTACAATAGCCTCTCTCATTTTTTTTCTTCTCATTTCAGTGCTCTCGCTGTTCTACTGTTTGCAAACGCATGAAATAGTGCAGTTGGAGCCAGTGTAAGGTTGTCAAATGCTATATTTTGCAAACAGTGGGTTGTGGCACCGAACCGCCTATGCCGACATGTCTGGTTAGCCAGATGAATACTAGAGGAGGTGGTGTTTCAATGCATGAAAGGGTCATTGCTTCAAGGCTACTTCGTTCGGGCGTAGTCCCTTAAGAGCCCTGAGACAAAAATATCATTCAACTTTGACGGGGGTGACTACTCGGACTCCATGGAACCTAGAGAGGCCCCGTCTAATCCAAAACCTCGGCGTATAGACCCTCTACAATAGCCTCTCTCATTTTTTTCCTTCTCATTTCGGTGCTCTCACTGTCCTACTGTTTGCAAATGCGTGAAATAGTGCAGTTGGAGCCAGTGTAAGGTTGTCAAATGCTATATTTTGCAAACGGTTGGTCGTGGCACTAAACCGCCTATGCTGACACGTCAAAGTGGCCAGGTGAACACTAGAGGAGGTGGTGTTCCGGTGCGTGAAAGGGTTGTTGCTTCCGGGTAACTTCATTAGACTTTTTCAAAATTTACAACTTTTTCAAAATTTAAAACATTTTCAAAGTTTACAATATTTTCAAAATTTACAAACTTGACATTTTCAAAATTTACAACTTTTTCAAACAATGTTCAAGCTTCTCTTAGCTTTGAGAATTTAAAATTCTCTACTAACGATGCCAACCACGTGAAGGTGGAAGCTTTTCTAGCACCACTAACCTAAACATAAAATTGTTAGTCAAAGAAATTTAAGTTTCAAATCATAACCATATATACTAAATCTATATACATGACACACAAAATACACAAATTTAAAATAAAATATATTCAAACTTAAATATAGATCTTTAAACCAAAAAAATTATATATATATATATATATATATACGCTATATAAATTGAAACTTGAAATTAAATATATACCAAACATGAGCATGTTGTAAATTCATTCTAATGAACCATCAGGATTGGATCTACTCTGAATAGCAGACAAGATTGCTTCATGATCTGACTCTCGAACCTTCCAAAGAATCTTGTTATTAGGTCTTCCTCGATATCTATACAACTGAATATTTGTCGCTAGAACTAGATGTGAATATAAGAGTATTTCCTGTGTGTCTCAAAGTCTTCAAACACCCAAACAGAGGAGTTTTTTAATGGATACCGTCGAAGCCAAGTTCCAGTAACTACCACTGACCCTGTAGGATACTCAATCTCTTTGCCATCTATAATAGGAGAAGTCAACTTCTTTCTTTCCTTGATGCAACGACATAAGAAATAGTCTGTTCCTTCTTCATTGTCTTCTGTCGCAATTACTGCAAACACATGTCCTACAAAAAAATAACCAAGGTTGAACAACTCAAATTTAAATTACATATTAAAATTTCAATGGACATAACTCAATACAAAAATTAAATAAATAACCATAAATACCTTGTCACACCAAAATCAAAATTTCGTCAAAGTCCTTGGATGTTGTAACTTCATCTGCAGTAACAAGTTGTAATGCTTGTGGAGGTTGATAACTAGGAAGCGAAGTTAGAGGCCTACAAATCCATCCTTCCACCCATTCTTGTGAATCACACTCAGCAGTGACAAATTTGATACAAGATACACAAAAACATGTCAACTTTCTTGTCCATATGGCCCACGAAGTAGCGTTTGAGCTACAAAATGAGTGCATATCACTGGACCCAGTGAGTGTTATACAATCCTCATAGTTAGCAATATATTTTTCCTCTATCAACCAAAAATATCTGCAAACTGTGGAATTTTCTTGAGAACCTCAGGCCATGTTGTCAGTACACCATTCCACTATGCTCTTTGCATCTTTTAATTTAGCACCATCTTTGTACTTCAACTCTTCTCTTGCAAGAGCTCTTTTCACACATGCCCCCGCACCGTCATGCTCTCATTTTCCATGTCCAGCCTCAGTGAAACTCCAAATATGTTACACACCCATCTTGACATGCATTCTACTCATCCAATAAAACATTCGTGCATTCTTAAACTGAGACGTGCAATTATCTGACCATATATAATGTTGTTTGAAGTGGATGTCCCTATCAGACAAGTTTCCATAAAATAACTGGAAACACCCTTGCACAAATTCAGTAGAATGAGTATGATCATCACTGATATAAAAGTGGTACTCTCTTAAAAATTTTCGATCATTCTCTGTACTGTCAGGAGAATGTAGAAATGCTATATGCACAAAAATGGAAACTTGTACTGAATTGTAATATTGCAATTGAACCTCCATTTGTGGTTGCAATGTGTAATTCTCTACAAAATCGACCGCTGAAACAATAGTACCAATTGGAAATGTGTCTTTGCATAGCTTCAATTGTTCATCCAACCATCGAGCTCTATGTGTATGCCTCGCATACTCATAAACAATTTCATCCTTAAATTTTCTCATAAATTGAAAAATGAGCATTTGTTCTGTAACTAGCTCACACCCTTTCGACTCTTTTCCATCTTTCAACTGGTATGCAAATGATTTATATTTATCAAATTCAACTAAATTATGTCCTATTGTACCTTCAATTTTCTCATGGATGCAACTTTCCAATTTATGTAATCCGCCGCATGTACTACAACTTCCATCTAAACAATCCTGACTATAAAAAAATTGTCCAACTTCTTTTTCACAAAATATAGTAGGTATGAAATCCCTAGAAGATATTGGTGGAACTTGAACACCACATTCAGATAACACAGTTTCAGAATGAAAAATAGAATGAATACATAAAAATTTAGCATAATGCATCGCAAATTCAACATGTTGCCTACAACAAGTGGTGTGAGCATGGTTGATTTTCACATAGAATGGTTTCAACACTTCAAAAAAAACGTCGACTAATTTTACTTTCTAGATTCTCTTGTTCAAACTTACGAAATAATTGAGTTTGAGTCATATCTAAGAAATGCTTAGGATGTGGTTCACGATTAGTAGAACCAACTCTCCGTTTTATAACATCTCTTGTATTAGGTGAAACTCTAGTGTTATCATGCCAAAATTTAATAACAACTTCTCTTATAGCATCAGAATTATTTTTGTCCTTACGCGGTGCTCTACCAGAAAATGCCCAAAAATCGACATTATTGAGTGATTGAAGGATATTACGTCTTTCAATTGCTTTCATTAGAGTTTTTTGATTAACTTGCAACATTCAACTTGTTTACGTAATCAAACGTTGTTTTTTTATTGATTCACTTACAACACTAGTAGCAAGTACACGGCGCACAATATTACTATCCCTAGTGCGTCTCTTAACACCAATAGTGTGATATGCATCATGAAGGTTTTCAACAATTGTAGAGGTTTGACCACGTATGTTAGATGTTGTCAATCCTAAGTTGTTTAATGTAGGTCTCATTTTAATCAATTTCATCAAACTAACCAACAATTGACATCTTTGGGAATCATTTAAAATTTCAAAATGATTATCCCAAATTTCAGTGGCTTTTCTTCTGATTTTTCGTTTAGAAAATTTGCCAGACATTGGTTTTAACATGTTTTCATCAATTTCAATAAAAAAATTAGGTTTCTTATGTAAAATCCTAGGAGGTGTTTTTGTCAAATTTTACTTGTCTACAGTTTCAACATGAATTTCCCTATTCACATTTTCATTGTCTCCTTCAATTTCAACATTTGCTACATCATGAGTATTTAATTCTTCTTCAACATTGACAGTAAAAACTTCTTCATCACGAGTATTTAATTCAACTTCAACATTGACAGTAGAAACATTACCTACTTCTTCATTGCTTACAGTAGTTGGGATTGAAGATGAACCTCTTCTAGATTCACGAAGTTTCCGCATTCGCTCAACATTTTCAATTTTGTTGACCTCTAATTCGTTTGGTGTTTTTTTACTTAATGACTTCCTTTTTTGACTTCGTTTTCTGTCTCCCATGATGTTTTGCTTTCGGTGATAATAAAACGTGCCTGGAAAAAGACAGAATTTCACAGTAATTAGTACAGTAAAGTCAGAGAGTAAAAATCACATGGTAATTCAGATGTTGGGATGTGTGTAAATATGATTTATAAACCGCGAGCGCGCTTTATAAACCGCGATCACGGATCTATCTGCCGAACCTAATCCTCGAAAAATCTTTGTTTTTCCCCAACCAAAGCTATGGAAGGTCATTATGAAGTGCAAAAGGTCAAAAAACCTCAAATCTGCTCTTCCAAAGACTTGAACCATGCTAAAAAACTGAAAATTTTTCACAAAAATGGTGCCATCACGTAGTGTAGACTCTTAGCTTTGTAGAAATATTGTTTTTAAAGTGAATAGAATAAGATAAATATCATTTTATAATTTCTTACTAACAATAGGTCTTTAAGACATTTTTCCCGTGAATGTTCATGTCTACATTTAAGACTGTATTTTTTGTTTCACTTATCAAAATATGATAAAACTTATACCATCCCAAACGTGGACAAATTATATACACCTTAAAAAAAATAAAAACTGATTTCGATATTTTTTGATATAGTTATGGCGGGCAAACAGAAAGCGCTCCATTTTCTAAATATTTTTAGACCACTTTCACGGAAAAAATCATAAAAAAAAATATTGCTAAAAAAAATACAAAATAAAATCCATCCCAAGATAGACAACTACATCTAATGTTTAACCAAAGGAAAAAAAAAATAACAAGATTTGGTCATCCAAAATGCGGGCAAACAGACTACAATCTTATAAGTTTTTTCAAAAAAAAAAAAGTCATATAATTTTAAGTGTTTAATAAAGCTAAACTTGTCCGTTTTTTACAAAAATTAGTATTTTAGAAACTAGATTCCGAATGCTACGATTCATATTTATATAAATTTTTCTAATTTAGAGTGCATGTATAGCTAATAATCCCTACAAGTTGATATTTTACTGTTTTTTGCAATATGACGTCCACGGATGACCCTATATTTGTCCATCAACTTCCTACACTTACCCTGATGCTAGTTAGAAGGTAGGTTAATCAACCTCTCCGTAAGCATAATACACAGGACATGATATGGGTCGAGCGTGATGAGAGAAATGGAAAAAGCTCATGTGGCCTATGTGGAGTAGTAGGAGAATTTTGTTGCAAGCCCAGAGAATGGGTATGTTGTGGTGAAGAGGGTTGAGTTTGTTTTATTTTCTTGGGAGGAAAATATGGTGAATGTTAGGATGGTTAACTGTAGGTAATGGTGTAGAACTAGAGGAAACAATAACCTTAGAATTGTGTGAAGGATATAAAATGTGTGTAGGGAGAAGATATTGCTCTAAATCAATGACCTTATAGAATAGGAGAATAAACGACTCACACGTATCATACTATAATCATTTCTTGAGGTGAAGGGATGAGGCCATGAAATAAAATAAATTACTTCTCAAGATTTATACGATGGAATAATAGTTGGTGTATACAAGCATTGAAGCGTAAAATACAATCCTTTACCAGTTCAGTGGAGCCCTTGATGTAGGGTTGGTAAGTGGTCATAAGTGACTTTAGGGTTGTTTTTGATTATGAACCTACAAAGGAAAGAGTCCTCCATGTTATAGAAAGTACTAATAGATCTGAAAGGGAGATGAGTATACCATTGTAAGGCATCATTGGTAAGGCTATAGTGAAAGGCATTGAGTAATAATCTATCATTAGAGTAAGTGGCCATAACATTATGATAGTATAAAAGATGAGCACGAGGATCACCCATACCATCAAAACATGTGAAATTAGGCATAGTGAAATCATGAGGAAATGTCACATTATGGATCTTCTTAGGGGACCTGATTTCCATGTAACGAGTTGTTATCAATGGAAGCATAATAGGCCCCTACTTTCTAAAGTAAGGGAATAAACTTGTGATCATAATTGTCGTACAATGTGCATGAGAGAAAGGATATATTATGAAGGAATGGTAGAAGATGGAAATAATAAGTTAAGAGGTTGTAACTTTCCATTATGATTGATCATACAGATATCCAAAGGTGATGGAGAAGGATATGATGTTAAATACATGCTAATAGTATGTGTCAAAGAAGGTATAAACATGTGTTGTAGGTGGAATAGTCAGACTAGAACTAGAAACTTCCATAATAGGTGAAGCACTTGGTTAGGAAACCTATACAGAAGTTGCACTAGGAGGAGATGAAATAATAGATGAAGAGGAAGTACTAGATGGTGGTGACTCATGAGTAGCACTATGTGTGGTCTCATGGGAAGATAACAAGGGAGTAGGTGAAATACACTCAATAGTATGGAGAGAAGGGGACTCATGACCCCTATCTAACTCATCATATGTAGATGGAACAAGGATGTCGCTAAAAATACTATCAATAGGATCATCAACATAATGTAAAGGATAATGTGAGCCAAAATGAGATGTAGGGAGTGAAGCAATGTCATAGGATGTAGGGCCATGTGAAGGGTTTATATCGATGGATGGAGTAATAGAAGAAGAATGATTTTCAACACCTAACAAGTAATCAATAAGGGAATCATCTAAAGTTTCTTGTGAAAGGCATGAAAGAGGATCACAAGTAATTACAGGGTATGGTGTACAACGAGTAAATGTAATACAATCATTAACAATACTAATTCCTATAGGAGAATCTGTAAAACTAGTGGGCACATGTTGTTGTCCATCTAAGAGTTGTTGTTGAATGTGAGCTGTTGTAGCAAGCGGAACACTACATAAAGACTTGAATTCAGTTGTGGTAGCTTCATCATAAATATGATTAACACTAAAGTGAGACATGATGTGTGAAGAAAATGAGGAATTATTTTTCCATTAGGATTTGAGTGGATCTTACGTAAAACTATTCGAAAAGACAGGTTCACCAAAATGATTAACTAAAATAGGGAAAATGTGTTTATTTTTATGGGTATAATAGTTAATCTAAATAGAAACAAAAATGGAATAACTGATATAAATTGAAATATTAATGCTAGATGATTTTTATTTTATTTTAAATGAAGAAAGTAAATGAAACAAAAGGAATGAGGTGCTAACCTCAATATAACTCACCTTACCATGTGTTGGACCTAGAAAAACTAATGTGTGGGTATGGACGTGATGTGAAGACAATGTTTTGAAAATTGAAGAAGTTAAATACTTGATTGAACTGGGGTGCCTTGGAGAGAGCTGGGGCACCTGGGGGTGCCTTGGTCTATGTCCTCAGGAACCTAGTCTACAAAAAGGCTCAGGGTATGATTCTTACAGTGTTTGTAAGGTCTTCACAGTACCTTCATGTTGGTCACCCTGGTTATCACAATATCCTCACCAACGTCGATGTAACAAAGTGAGGAAGAGTCTACCTATAAAATGCCATACAAAGCACCAAATCCCTAAAACATAAATATGCAAATGAAGGGGTCAGACTGACCTTAGCCACCACAATTGTGAACTTATGACTAAGCATTGCACTACATTCGAGACCCAATGTACTTTTGTGTGCTTGTGTGTGAAATTTTGTGCTTAGGGTGCCCTAGCGCCAATGACGTAGAAGTAGGAGGTAATCACTAGATGTAAAAATACAAATACTAGATGGTATGGAATGAATACAACCCTTTCCTTGTATGCTTTTTTTAATACAAATATAGAAGATGCCCAAATGCAGTCCCTTTCGTTAGTAGATAGTTGTCCTTGATAGTAAGATGTCTTCCCCTAATGTACTGAGTATGTTATGTTTTTTATAGGGATCTCTTTTTCAAATTTTGACACTAGTGACCCGAAATGTCGAATACCACTAAAGGGATATGAACATGGTAATGAAAAATGCTAGCCTTGAAGAAAACAATTAGGCCTAAGAGTTATGGAAACTAGGGTGCTTATAATCATGGACTGGGGCACCCCGGGGTGCCTTGGCACTACCCTAGGCACCCCGAGTATAGGACTAAAGACAAAAATCAAGCAAATTACAACACCTAAGACTCCTACAAGACACCCAAAATTGTATAGACAACTGACGACTGTAGTAAACACATAAAAATTATGAGATGACAAGGGGATAGGTCACTAGTGAATACTTTTATCATGCAAGATCCATATATGAAATAAAATACAGGGCGGTATAAATGTAATAGTATGTGTGTGATTTTTTTACTACAAATTGTAAGCATGGTAATTGTTTAGAAATTATAATGTGGGGATGGAGTTTGTAAAGAAGAAAATCCTAGAATTTAGAGGATATGATGGGATCAAATAGTATGCTAATCATCACACCATGACATCTCTATCATTTCTTGACATAGTAATGAGATTGAGGAAAATTTCCTAGAGTAAATTTTCACAAGGAACCTCCAATGAAGACAAACAACCCAACAATCCCTAGTTTTCCTGCTCACGTCCCCTAAGATTGAAACACCATGTGTGAGATATGCTAAACTTTAAAAAAAAAAGGGAAACCAAGATCAACAAACATATCACCCTCCTTGATTGATAGAAAGTAATTTTAGATGCTCTAAGGATGATACCCCAAAGTACCAACTGAACGACACCATCCGCTTCACCATCCAAACCAGTTAACCATGAACATGGTGTTAACATATAAGTTATTAGACATAACTCACATGAAATTCATAAGGAAATCATAACATCAGGCAACTTCCAAATCAGTTAACAAAGGAACATGAGAAAATAACTGCACTAAATTGTTTTTAATAGACCCATTTATAGGAAATGACCTAGACACATATATAAATGCTCTCAAAGCCTGCTAATGGTTGTAAAGCTATAACCACCTTTAACATGAATTATAAATAAATGGACAACTAAATATTATTACACAAAAAATGTGTGGATTTCCATTTTCGAATCACACATCCGATCCTCGTAGAGCATCCACGAGGATTTCCCTTCTCAACCACAAAAAATCATCTCTCTCTACCTCAAAACCCCCTTCTTATAGGACATTATCCATATCAAGGTTTAAGAAAATATTCTAGTGGAATCTTGATTCATTCACACCCATCCCATCCTTAAGAAATATCGAGGAATAATAGGGAATATTACTCTTTGTCACTATCATGTCAACACGACCAAGTGAAAATAATTATATGTCATACCCATTGCTGATTTTTTTTCCACTTGAGACAAAATTTTGAAATGATAAATAAAGGCATTAAATTCACAAGACCTTTAGTTAAAACATATGAACATTTAATCACCTCTCACATATATGAATTTTTATGAATGATTTTCTTTGATTTACTCCAATTCCTTCTAGTTAATCGTGGAGGGATATGATATCTTAATGGCGACACAATGATTTTTTCATGTCAATTCAAATCAATTCACCTATTTAAAAACGACTTATTACTCCAATGGTTGATAACTATTAGCCCGAATTCATAAATCCTTTTCATATTTCAATCTTATGCATCAACACCCATCATGGTATTACCAGTTTTAGGCTCAAATATCTCATGCCTCAAGCTTAAAAATATGGATGATTTATTTCATTTAACTGAGCCTAATGAAGTCTTTATTAGGCACGTGTTTTAGTGTCCTAAAATTTCAAGCCAATCCTCTAGAGGGATCTTATTTGAAGGTTTTATTTTTTGTTTTCTGAACCGACTAGATGAGATATGTGCCTTCTTTATTTTTCAAACCTTTAATTTGCATATCATCCTTCCCGAACATCACCTGAATATAGAGATCCTAAAACACCAATTGTCCCATCACTTCCCCCAACTCTATGAAGAGAATATGCATTATTATAGGTTATACTATGCTCCGCTGCTAGAAATTGAATTTTTCTGACCTGACCACAACATAACCACCATAGGATGCAAAACCACCTCTACGTAAGTGAATGAATGAAAACAAAGGAGCGAATTTCTATGTTGGAAACCGACATAGTTGAAATTTAGGCCGCATTGATGGCTAGGGATCGTCTTCCAAAGAGACAAAAGGTCTCTCTCAATTATTCAATCAACGAAGCCACACACGTCCCTAAAACCTAAGCCTCCACAATACAGGGCTCCAAATCTTACTTGAAATGGGGGCTCCACCTCCGTAATTGGGTGAACTCACTCAGGAGAAAGATGGAGTTCATTCAGATTATCAACAGGCCGCGGGTCGGGATACAAGAGCTGATGATAAAATGCATGTCCCCAAGGGTTTAGCCAACTCCAGTCAATTTGTGTTTAGAATGGTAGCTCATGAGGATTTCATGCGCCACAGGGACTAGCTTTTGATGCGTCTTCCATTTTCTCTTACGACAGGTCATGGATGTTGATAACTAACCCATTTTTGAACATGTAATTTTTTTATTTTTATATACATACTATCAAGGGCAAGAGCCCCCTATAATAGAACCCCATTTTGTTCATAGGAAACACTGATGAAATTTGTTCACTTTTCTTTTTATTTATGAAATATCATCTTCTCTTGATTAATAATTTATCGTTTCCCTTTTAAACAGATAATAATTAAATTTAAATTCCATATATTCTATCATAAAATCAACTAGCACAATCCACTTATCTAAACAACACTAGTTATAACATGCACCACTTAAAAAATTTTAATCATCCCGTAAGAAGAACTCATCACCGTCTACTTGATTAATTATGGGCCTTATTGAAGAAAATAAGTCATCATTATAACTAAATTATATCCGGAGAACATGGAAAACACTCCAAATACTCATCTAGCAGCAAGACTGAGGTTTTAGGATGGGAACAAAACATTCATTCAACACATAAATAAAAAGTATTAGGAATAGAATGTTGTTAAGTATAATTAGTAGTAGCGTTTGATAGAAGATAACGGCGCCGTCAGTACGGTGTCACCAATAATGTGGAGTACGGTAACAGTCAAAGTACAATAGGAATGTTGTAAAAAGTAAATATTTGTCGTAAGTGGTCCGGTAATGTTAAAATGTCAAAGTTTGGGTAATTAGAGAAGTAGGGTCTACATGATTAGGAATTAGAAATATTATATTGGTAATAAGGACAAGGAGTGAGGTCATAAATATTTTGTGTATTTTATTTGTAAAAAGTCTAAAAATGTGGAACCCATGTAAAATGATAAGGTTTATCTTATCTTAAGAGATAAGCTTACATGTACAGATAAGAGTTAAGGTATGGAATATGATTCGTCAGAGTGGATTTCTTATCCTATCTTAGAGATAGGATGGATAAGCCTGGAAGTTCTATAAATAGAGAGGCCACCCCCCTCATTTAGCATAGAAAGAAGTAGTGAGAAATATTGTAGGAAGTGTGCAAAGGAAGCCATCAGTTAAAGGTGTGTTGAAGAAGCCATCAAGAGGTGTAATTGTAAAGTTTCTCCCATAGTCTTGTTGAAGTACCTCATGGGTGAGATTGTAACAATTTCATGTTAATATTATAATTTACTTTGATATTTCAGATTTGTCATCATTCCGTCTTATCATAGTCGATGGTATTCTTGTGTTCGGTTGTTGTTTTGTTTCCAGATTACATCCACCAAACTAAAGGCTGTGCATTAGTAAATAATCATAGCACGAGGAGTTCCCGGTGAAGAATTATCATAGTGCCGGATTGGTGATGACATTTTGGTTCCGTTGCCGGGACCATTCCTCGTTGGTGGATTTTCTGGAGAGATATTCCCACTTAGTCAAAAATCAATTGGAGGATAACCTTGTTTTTACTGTGCATAGTAGTTACCATGGTAAAGTCATTTTTACCGTGAATAGTAGTTACCATGACAAAGTCATTTTTGCTGTGAATAGTATTTATCACAGTAAAGTCACTTTTTACCGTGAATAGTATTTACCGCAGTAACTTCACTTTTTACCGTGAATAGTGTTTACCACAGTAAAATCAGTTTTTACCGCAGTAAGTCAAGTTTTACCATAGTTTACCGTGGTCATTTCTATAGTAATTCCAATTATTTGTGCACATAAGTCTTGTTGATTGTACTTGTGGGTTGGTATTTCACGGTGGTTACTTTTGAAAATGGGAAAGATTCCTGTTTTTTCAGCTCAATCTAATGAAGATGCTTCTTCTTTCATTCAAGAGTTTAAGCGATCTTGTATTTGTAATGGCCTTATAAGAAGGGAACAATGGACTGAATTTTTTCCTACCTTTTTGGATGGTTCCGCACTTAGGTGGTTTGAAACACTAGGTGATAATGTGAAAAACTCATGGGATTTATTAACTGAAAGTTTTCTTGAAGAATTTGGTGAACAACAGAGATATGCAGACCTCATGATCGAGATCACAAAGCTAGCCCAAGGAGAGAAGGAGAAGATAAGGGATTATCATGCTCGTGTTCTAGAGCTAAGGAGGAAGCTCGATGCCCAGATCCGGAAGGAAGGATTAGCGGATGGGTTGATGAATGGCGTGGATAATCTCCTCTGTAAGCACTTCATTCTTGGGATGAAGCCAGAGATCAGACAACGAGTGAAGTATGACCACCCAGCTACCATTGAACAAGCAAAGGAGATTGCAAGAAGGCAAGAAGAAAGCATGGAAGAGGAGCCCAAAGAAATTGTTGTTAAAGTAGAGCCTACACCAGCACCTTTGGTCCAGAATCCACAACCACTCCCGGTGAGCACAAATATTTCTCCTAGTACATCTACTGAGTATGAAGATCTGCTTAGGAAGATGGGCCAGTTAACTATTAATCTTCTTCAAGGAAAGGAATTTAGTTCTCAGGGAGGAGATAGAGGTCCAAAAAGAAATATTTCTGAAGTTGTTTGTTATGGTTGTTATAAAAAGGGTCATTATAAGTATAATTGTCCAGATAGAGCTTCTACATCTGGTACAAGAGATAATGATAAAGGAAAAGCACCTGTGAATTCTCTTGATGTAGTAGATAAGAGTAGAAATAATGAAGTAGATGTGTTTGTAACAAAAAGAAAGAAAGAAAAAGATAATCAAGATGGAACTGATCCTAAGAAGATGAAAGGAGAAACTAGTAAGAAACATAGGAGAAGAAAGTTGGGTGTGCAGGATTTTCTGATTTCACAGGGGCAAGGACCATACTCCATCTTGGAAGATCTGTCCAAAAGGCCTGCAAATATTACATATGGTCAACTCTTGGCTATGTCTTCTGAGAAGAGGCGGGAGTTGCGAGGTGGACTCAATGCTCGAAGAAGGAAGGAGGTTGAGGTCCCTGTTTTGGAGGCAGAGGCAGATCCCTATGCTCCACAAGCTGAGGTATTATGTAATGGTATTTCAATTCATGATGTCTTAGTTGATGGAGGTGCTGCAGTTAATGTAATGACCGAGTCTGTAATGAATATGTTGGGTTTAAAAATTGATCGCCCTTCAACACTTATGTTAAGGTCATTAAATAAGGGAAAAACTAAACCAGAAGGTGTAGTTTCAAATGTGGCAATATCTGTTATGGGTGTTGTATGTGTGGTAGACTTTCAGGTGATGAAAAATGGTACTGTTGCGTACCCAATGCTGCTGGGAAGACCATGGCTAAGGAGAGTTCATGCAAGAAACTACTGGAATGAAGGTTTCATGACACTTGGACGTGGTAGAGAGAGGGTGAAGATAAACGTGATCCCTCGACATCATAAAGCAGAACCTGTGGATTCAAGTGATGAAACTGATGATTGGACATCCTCTGATTACTCTAGTACCAGTGAAGTGGACACTGAAGATGAAGAAAGTGAGGTGGATGTTTCAGTCATGGATATCCTTCCAGTCACACCAACTCATGACCCCATAAAATTATCTGAAGAAGAAGTTGATGATCGTCTCCAACAAATAAAGATTGGTGATGCTGTGATGGAGAGTGAGAAGGAATCCTACCTCCAGCTCTTTCGAAGGTACATACACCTATTCACTTTTGATTACAAGGAACTCCGTCAAGTAAGTTGGGTAGAACATTGTATTGAGCTGGTAGATGGTGCTAAGCCCATAAAGCAAATGCCATATAGAATGAATCCTAATTTTTCCAAGACTGTAAAAGAAGAAATAGATAAGTTGCTTGATGCAGGATTCATATTTGCTGTGGAGAATTCAGAATGGGTTTCTCCCATTGTGATCTCAATAAAAAAGAATGGGAAGCTACGCATTTGTGTTGATTACAGGAAGCTCAATAAGGCAACAAAGAAGGATCATTACCCTCTTCCATTTTCAGATCAGATCTTGGACGAAGTAGCTGGCCAGGAGTGCTATAGTTTTGCTGATGGATATAGCGGCTACAACCAAGTTCGTATAGCAGAGAAAGATCAGCTGAAGACCACGTTCACCACTCCTTGGGGAACGTTTTCTTATAGAGTTATGCCTTTTGGGTTGTGTAATGCTCCAGCAACATTCCAGCGTTTGATGAATAGGGTGTTCGAACCCTACATTGGGACCTTCATCAGAGTATTTCTGGATGATTTTTGCATCTATGGGAGCAAGTTGGACCACCTGCACCAGATGGAGACAACATTTCAAAGGTTAGATGAAGCACAAGCCTCACTAAACCCTACAAAGTGTGTCTTTGGATGTTCTAAAGGTGTTTTGTTAGGGCATGTTGTATCCAGAGATGGTATTGGTACTGATCCTGATAAAGTTTCAAAAATCAAAGATTTACCATTTCCTATGAATAGAAGTAAGTTGAGATCATTTTTAGGCCATGTGGGTTACTATAGAAGGTTCATCAAGAATTTCTCAAAGATTGCACAGCCACTAACCCAGTTCTTGAAGAAGGATGTTACTTATGAACCAGGAAATAAGGCGCATGAAGCTTTTGGACAACTGAAGGAAGCCCTGGTGTCTTCACCTGTTTTGAAGAATCCAGATTGGAGCAAGCCATTCATTGTGTACACTGATGCCTCAGATGCAGCACTAGGAAGTACTTTGAGCCAAAAGGATGAAAATGGGAATGAACATCCAATTTACTTTGGGAGCAGACAAATGAGCAGTGCTGAGGTAAACTATACTGTAACTGAAAAAGAGGCTCTGGCTATCATTTTTGCTGTAAAGAAGTTTAGAAATTACTTGCTAGGGCAGAAATTTATAGTTGTAACAGATCATCAGGCTCTGAAATATATTGTCAATAAGCCTAACCCATCAGGGAGGATAGCAAGATGGATAATTTTGCTACAAGAATTTGAATTTGATATTATAGATAGGCCAGGAAAGAAGCATGTCAATGCAGATGCACTCTCTCGAGCCTATGATGGTTTAGGATCATCTTGTGATGATGATGATTTTCCCGATGCAGCATTGTTCTCCCTTGACACAATCCCTAGTGAATACATAGATATTTGGAATTATCTGAATGAATTCAAGTTTCCTGATGGTGCCAATGCAAAGACTAAGAGAAAGATTACTCAAGCTAGTCGTCCATATTCTATTCTGCATGGAGTATTATTTCGAATAGGACCTGATGGACAGTACAAGAGGGCAGTTGGACGTGATCAAGGGAAGGAACTGCTAGAAGAATTCCACAATGGTACATGTGGAGGGCACTTCTCTGGACAACTTACAGCAAGAAGGATCTTGGATGCAGGTTATCACTGGCCCACTCTTTTTAAAGATTGTTATAATTATTGTAAGACATGTGATATTTGTCAAACACATGGTAACCGTAAGACTTCATCAGCTCCATTATGTCCTATTCTTCCCCTTGGTCCCTTTGAAAAGTGGGGAATAGACATTGTAGGTCCACTTCCAACTACATCACGCCAAAATAAGTATATTGTAGTTGCCACAGATTATTTAACCAAGTGGGTTGAAGCTAGGCCATTGAAGACAGCTTCTATGGATGAAGTGGCAAGGTTCATATATGAACGTATTGTCACCAGATTTGGTTGTCCATTAGAAATTGTAACAGATCAAGGAAGCCACTTCATTAATGAGGTAGTAGAAGCCCTAGTCAATAAATTTTCTATTAAGCACAGGAAGGCAACAACATACAAGCCAAGTACAAATGGACAGGTGGAACGAACCAATTTTGTGTTGTGTCAAATTCTAGCAAAAGATGCAGCCTTGCAGGTACATAAATGGGATAAAAGGATTCATGCAGCATTGTGGGCATATAGGGCAACATCAAAGTCAGCAACAGGATACTCCCCATTTCAGTTGGCCTATGGCATTGATCCAGTTCTTCCTATTGAGTTTGATATTCCCACTGTGAGAGTTATGAAAAATGAAAGGATGGATGAAAGTGATTCAGTAAAAGAAAGGTTGGTACATCTTCATTTGCTAGAGGAAATGAGGGAAATAGCAAAGGATACAAGCCATAAGAAGAAAATGAAGCAGAAGGAATACTTTGATCAAAAGATCCGGTGGTCTCCATTTCATGTGAATGACTTGGTCCTAGTATATGATTCCAGATACAAAAAAAGAAGACAGAGAAAATTTCTTCCAAAATGGATGGGGCCCTACAAAATAGCAGCTGTGCATGAAAATGGTACGTACCGACTGGAGGAATTGGATGGCACTCCCATTACGAAATGGGTCAACCACGACAAGTTGAAGATTTTCCAAGCACCAGAATAGTCTACTCCGAGGACGGAGTAGAAGCTAGGAAGGGGGAAGATGTCGACACTAAAATTTTCCTCCATAATTTCTATTTCATTAATGTATGTATTAGGAATAGGATGTTGTTAAGTATAATTAGTAGTAGCGTCTGATAGAAGATAACGGCGCCGTCAGTACGGTGTCGCCAATAATGTGGAGTATGGTAACAGTCAAAGTACAATAGGAATGTTGTAAAAAGTAAATATTTGTCGTAAGTGGTCCGGTAATGTTAAAATGTCAAAGTTTGGGTAATTAGAGAAGTAGGGTCTACATGATTAGGAATTAGAAATATTATATTGGTAATAAGGACAAGGAGTGAGGTCATAAATATTTTGTGTATTTTATTTGTAAAAAGTCTAAAAATGTGGAACCCATGTAAAATGATAAGGTTTATCTTATCTTAAGAGATAAGCTTACATGTACAGATAAGAGTTAAGGTATGGAATATGATTCGTTAGAGTGGATTTCTTATCCTATCTTAGAGATAGGATGGATAAGCCTGGAAGTTCTATAAATAGAGAGGCCACCCCCCTCATTTAGCATAGAAAGAAGTAGTGAGAAATATTGTAGGAAGTGTGCAAAGGAAGCCATCAGTTAAAGGTGTGTTGAAGAAGCCATCAAGAGGTGTAATTGTAAAGTTTCTCCCATAGTCTTGTTGAAGTACCTCATGGGTGAGATTGTAACAATTTCATGTTAATATTATAATTTACTTTGATATTTCAGATTTGTCATCATTCCGTCTTATCATAGTCGATGGTATTCTTGTGCTCGGTTGTTGTTTTGTTTCCAGATTACATCCACCAAACTAAAGGCTGTGCATTAGTAAATAATCATAGTACGAGGAGTTCCCGGTGAAGAATTATCATAGTGTCGGATTGGTGATGACAATACAAAATGCATGTTTGTAGCTTTCTTATGGCCTCCGGAATCTCCATAATATTTCCCTATCAGGGGCGTTATGGAGTAAATTGCATTTTACACAAAACATACCAGTCCTGCAAGGTTAGTAAAATGTTCCGAGAACACATGAAAATGTCAGTCGCCATTCTTTTCAATATTTTAAAGCAATAATTATCCAGGAAAGGGTACCGATAATTCACAAATGGGTGCAAAGTATTGCACAGAGCTTTAAAATATGGGAAATGAGAAAGAAACTGATTTGAAAATGGGAACAACATCAGTGACACAGTGCCTAAATAGGGCATGCCAATTATGGGAACCAACATATTGAACCTTTAATTTTCCTTCCTTTAGTTTGGCTTCCTTACCATAAATCAACTCCAAAAATATAACCCTAAATGTAAATACATCAATCTTAGGAGACACCCATACACAAAACATCTATGGACTTGGGTAAGTTTCTAGGTCCTATAAACACGCTAGCTTTTACATGATTCCTGAGCAAGAAAACAAGTAATTGAAAACTCCCTTTATTCATTTCCTTTGTATTCTGCACTTTTATTATCTTTATACATCTTGCACTCTTGCCGGGATTTAATTGTTTTATGTTTCTATGGTATCCAACACTAGCGCCCAATCAGGAAACTAGCACTAGGCACTCCTATCCTCCTGGGAAGTCATGTCCCTCTTTAACTATTTCACATCTTTTTGGTACCGTTTTAATTTTTAATTACTTTTTACTACTTTGGGTTGGCCTCTCAACTATAAATTACGAAATTCATAAAAGTGAATCTTATAAAAACACACTTATTGTTTTTAAAATAAGGTACCAATCACTAAGCATTACATAATACCTCTTAATCTTTCATTGAAAGGCACAAGAACAGCAAAGACATGCTTCTAGCATCCATTAAAGGGAAAGGGATGCATACTTTTGCATACATAGTATACGAAAGGGAATTTTATTCTATTTCATCCCACACATTAAATTAATCTTCTACATTCTAGAAATAGCCCGTTATCACTGTGAAAATTGTACAAGGGAATCCTAAGCCATTATTTATAAACAAACACAATAACTACGTGGAGCATGAGATGTAGTTCTGTGCTCAATCGTAATTTCACTCTTCAGGTGATCGTAGGGGTCATTCTTTTTTAGGTTTGATGTGGTTTGTGGGTATGTTCATGTGAACTTCTTTCTTGCAGGCTATAGGTATAGTTGCATATTAGATAGCGAATCTAGAGTGAAAAACAAATATCAAAAACAAATATTTTCTGACATGAAAATATTCATATCTAGAGCACTTACAAAGACACAAACACCCAGATATAGACACCAACTCCTGCGCGCTCTTGAACGCCCATGGGTACTCCTTTTTGACATAGATCTATATCTCAGAACCTCTAGTGAGCCTCTATGACACTTTCCTTAGGCTGTTACAGTATTACATCTTCCTAGATCACTTTTTGTTCACTCAGAAATCAGCTAAGTCCTCCTATCTATCCTTCTTGCTTAGGGTTTCATATCATTTCTTGCTTATTATTTGTGTCTCATTGTATACTAGCATTTTTAAATAATAAGGTGTAGTAGTTACTCTGAAATCATATTTAATTAATTCAATTTACATTAAATCATTTGGTGTAACCATTTCTCAAACCCTACCATCCTTATAGAAAATTATTTTTATGCATGTCACTAATAGTGGTTATTTTGGATCATTTGAGTACATTGAGCTTCCTCCATCTATCCATGTAAGTTCTAAATCAATGACTGAATCTATTAATCCTATAATTAATTCAAACAATATACCTCTTGAAAACATTGAAAGATAGTGAACATTTATATGATAAGGACACTAAAATTGATCAAGAACAACTATACAAGATCACTACTTTTTGTTCTACTTCACACGACCACCCCTCTCATATTACCATTGTCCTAAATTATTTACTCGCTCCCAAACATGCTCAATATGCTTCCTCTCACCCTCGTGTGGGTTCTTCCTCAACTTTCATGGCCTCCATACAAACCCTTAACATTCTTACTTCCATTGGTATAACTACCTATCCCCTCATTACTCCCAATACCTCCAATATACCTCCTAGTTCCTCGTCAGGAACCCATGACCTAGCTTATTTATATCAAGATCTCCAAATTCAAATCCGTCAATTTCAGCAAGCTACTTCACGTTCCTCTCCATCTCTTGATTCCCCATTACTCCTTTACACACATTTTTCACCCGCCATATCTACTTATCCACTTCCTCATAAATTTATTACATATAAGATTCCCACCTTCAATTGCCATGGACACCCTCAAGATAATTTTTGATATTTCCATTTGTCATGTCTTGACTATACAGATGACCATAAATTACTAGCTAATCTATTTCCTAGAAGTTTGTAAGACTACGTTATGCGTTGGTTCTATGATCTACCTATTCATTTGGTAATTTATTTTACACATTTAGTAGATGATTTCCCTACCAACTTTTCTATCAATATTGGTACTAAAATATCCTATGCACAATTAGATCAAATCAAACAAGGATCCAATGAGCATCTCACAGACTATATTTTACAATATAAGAACAACCTTGCAAAGATGACTAATGTATCAGTTGATTTAAAATTTCAAGATCTATTTATTTAAATTATCTTGCCACCACTTCAAGAGAGTGTCATCTTTGAGACCTCTCCATCATTTGATCAATTATTACATAGACTCAAGATACGGGAAGGAAAATTTTTATCTATGGCACAATTAAAATACCATGATGTTGCCTCATCCTCTTATAATAGGTTTTAAAATAAATTTGCATTCAAGCCATATCCTAATCCCACTAAAGCTAAGGCCACTGTCAATGTTGTTTCTCCATCTACCACACTTAAAGTGAAAGCTCCACATTGTACATTTACTAAGTTACCTTACGCTCCTCGATTCCTAATATGACAACTTATTCAAAGAAACATTATTACTCTTCCACCACCACTCAATCTAGATCCTTCTCACCCATGTGGCCACAACTATGATGAAAAAACATGTTGTGATTACCATCAATGCATTGGGAATCCCAAGGTTCGCTAATTTAATCTTATACATATAATTCGATATCTTTTTTATAACAACTCCATCGAGCTTCCTATGCCATCTCCTTGCATGATGGTCAATGATAATAAAAAAACTAAATATATTAAAAGATCCTTTACCAAACCATTATAAGAAACTTACAGATTCCTCTACAAATCATACTTATCACATTGTGCCTCCTCCTTCATCAAGACCTCTTGGTTTCCTTATTGTTTCAGGTGATGTGCCACCACCAATCATAACATTTTCGAATCATGATTATCATGATATATTTTGTTCTGATTCATTACAAAGAAATGCTTCTGTTGGCACCTATGCTATCAATAATACTATGGTCTATCCACCAGATTCTACCAATGCATGCTTCGTTGAACTTCTTATAGCTATTAAATTCCCAACATAGTTAATTACATTTTTGGGTCCTCATTCTTATGGTCGTGTCATTATTCCCATCATATTTGGGTCTCTTACAACATTTACACCATTTCTTATTACCTCTAAAATCATCAATTGTGACATGCTCTTAAGTCTTCCTTGGCTCCACGTCATCCATGGTATTCCTTTAATGCATGAATTGTGTCTCAAGTATCTTCATAACCACCAAGTTATCACCATAAAAGGTATTATACCACACAGACTGTTTCCTCAACCCACATATGATGTTATTTGTGCATCAACCAAGACATTCCATCCTCCTACATAGCTCACATCTTGGTCCACTCTTACACATACTTCTCCTAATCATATGTGGCCTCATACACATCCTAATTTCAAATCTAGTTCTACACCTAGTTCTCATATTTGTGCACGACCTACACCTTTACCTTATCCTAATCATTGGTCTATTAGTCCACCTCATCGACCTATGTCCCCTACTCAAGAAACCCTCCCTCATAGGTTTTTTCCACCTCCTTATTCACATTGGTCTCATTTCCATACACATAGTTACTCTCCTAGATCACCAACCTTAGCTCATTTTCACATTTCTTGGTCTCCTCGAACATCTAGTGGAGGGTCCTTTCCCTTCAATAACATCGAATACTCTTCACTCCTCGCACACTTCCATGGGGCATAGAACATTCTCCCCCCTTTCTAACATTATTAGTTTTCTCTAGTATTTACTACTACACTATATGCTCTGTGCTCCATATCTCAGTTCTCTAAGCATTCGTACCTATTTCTACACACACTATACAATAATTACCCTATGACGCACTCTCGTGATATGGTTCACACTTGACTATTGAGGGAACACTACATCCTTGAACCTTTTCTTACACTCTTCATGCTCTGTGCTTTATGACATATCATTTCTAGCATCTACTCACACATAACAAACCTATTTCTCGATGACGCACTCTTGTTTTATGATTCATTCTTGACTGCTAAAGGGGAATTTATAAATGGGCTTCATTTCATGCACATACTCTGGGGGAAATTAAAATCCTCGCATCTTCACATTCTTCATATCACACCATTACACTCATACACCGCATTTTCATATCTTGGTTGCATATACTCTTGCTTGCTTGTACTAATATGTTATAATTTTCTTACTATAATAGAGGGATATTCAATATGTCATTATATGTTTCTATATACACATGAATGTTCACTTGCTCTTTGGAAGTGAATAGAAATATCTTACAACTCTATAAACGATGCATGATTCCCAAAACTGACTCCCTCGCCAATCTTGTTGAGGTTCCTGGGGGACACTTACCTTTACAACTCATATATCATAGGTTCAATTGTCACATTCTTTACTGTGTTTCATATTACATTCAATTATTTTTAATTTGTATATACATGATTTTACATACTATTTATCTTTCTAACATACTAATGGGTGCTTCATTTGTAGCATTTGCATTGAAATACTATCTACAACCATGGTTATCCCAGACATTTTCCTTACTATTGTTTTTTATTTTTTACAGGACATGTCTTATGTCTTGTGTGATCATTGTATGCTTCTAGATGCTTTTTCTCTGATTGTCTTGCAACATTGTGAGTGATGTCCCATGTTTGAAACCCACTTTTCACAGTCCATCTTACCTTGCATGCTACCTATTTTTATTATCTCTTGTTACTATCCTACTTTGCTTACATGTGCCTTGGTTTCTACTATACACATCCCCTACCCCTTGCAGGTATCTCTAATTCAGATATGCACAAAAATATTGGGTCCTCTTCTTTGGGTTGCATTCTCCTACACTTCTTACATGCACCCCAAATGAGAGGGGGCATACATTGGGTGAACAAATCACCCTACACCAACTCAGGGAAATAGTTCAAATCAACATAGTACAAAAAAAAATAGGCATATAGTCACGTAACACTCCAGAATTAGACTTGGACTTCACACACAATACAAACACTATCACCGAGGTCTAGAAAATAGTTCCCGATGCTTGTGTCCACATGTAGACACAAAAATTTGGTATCGCTACCCTTGTTTCCCACGTCTTCTTCTTTCACCATGGTCTTATCTAGACACCCATTATTTTAATTCCAATTCATATTTTAATTCTTACCTTTCCTATCTATTACCCTATCAGCTTTAAATTTTTAAATTAATCTTCATTTTATCATTTTCTAATCTTCATCTCATTAGATAATTACCTCTAATCATCTTTAATTTCTCCCCCCTCAGTTGTTTATTATCCCTAACTATCTTGTTCCATATCCCTATGCTTTTTCTAGCTTTTATTTAATCCATCTATATCTCCCACCTAACCATATTACTTTCCTAGGAAACCGTAACCCGCCTATATGCTTTAAAATGCTCATCCTAATCAATAAAATCCCCATATCTATAATAAATAAACCTATCCACATTCCAAAGGGATGGTTCTATGCAATTGGAAGGGATCCACCCCGGTTTCCGTCGACCCTAAAAAGCTAGATTCACCCCATTCAAAATGAGGCATAATAAGATTTTTTGTTATGTTGTGAAAACTTATCTTTGAGCTTGAGCATAATTACAATTGTTTCGACCTTCTTAGATTCCATTTAAGCTTGTTATGCATTAATTATGGTGACTTTTGGAGGTTTACTTTGATTTTGTGTTGATTTATGCTATCACATTCTATGATTGCTATTATCTTTTAGGAACTAACATTTTACAAGTTCATCTCCCATCAGGGATTCATCTTCATCTTGTTCTTCCATTCATTTTTTTTTCAAGTTCTCCATCTAAATCATCTACCTCTGAATTTGTCTTACAATGCCTAGGTTGTCATCACTCCACCTAGGTCATCTTCGACCCAGTCCTATGTTTTCATCCATTATGTTTTCCAGATCCTTATCAGTGTGCTCCTCTATTTTATTTCTATTTATAGTTCACATATCTTCCACCATGTTCTTTTTGTCAGTCCAAATATATTCTATCTGTCCCTATTTAGTACTAACTTAGCCGAGTCACCATCGAACCGAGTCCTATTTCAATCTAACCTATCCAAATATCTATTTTATTACACCCTTTCTATTTCTCTATTTCATATCTCCCTCTATAGGTTTTTCACCATTCACAGGTCTCTTCCACCTCCATATCTTAATTTAGTATCCTTCAGATCTGCATTTTATTCACTATTTGGCTTCATATGCTCAGTTCGCTATCAAACTTCCCTTTGCATTCTAGGTATGCTTCGACCTAAATAGGTATACTTTATTTTATAACAATCTAGTCAGATTTGTATGTGCCTTACATTTTTGCATTTTTAGTTTCTATGTGCCTAATATTTGTTATATTATTTTGTCCATTATTAGTTCTTTTATCATATCATTTCTATACTAGGGTTGAAATCTGCATAAGGAAGTTAACACTTCTTTGAATTGACATTTTCAAGAAACCCCATCATCTACCATCTAATCCATTTTATTCTTAGTTATCTTTTTTTTGCAAGTTCATTGAGTTTGTAGCGAGGTCATCTACTTTATTCATGTCCATTTGCATCCACCATACCTCAAGGTATCTTAAACCCTTGCATTTTTTAGTTTTTTGGGTTTCTTTGGTATCTACTTAACTAATCCGAACATGACAGAGAAAGTTTGATCAACATCTTGGCATGCCCAGTGGTACCACCCTTTTAGGTGAGTCTTTTTCATTTCTTATCATTTTCTATATTTCTTCCATCTTCTAATAACATTACAAGTAGAAGTTATGATTTTTCTTGTTCGTGTTGGGATTCTAGATTGTTGGATTGCTTTGTGCTCACTTTGAAGATCAGATAAAAAGTAAAAGTGTTCTCAAAGTATTCTTCTTTTTGTTTTGTTTTCTCCTTTTTCAATCATATTTTCCATTCCCTGGTGTATTTGTACTCATTAAACTTTCACATTTGGTTTTTGGGCTTAAAACAAACCTTATGCATCCTTTCTTGCTCATCTAGTGTAAATAGGGGTTTAATTGGTTGCATTTCAAATTATCTCACACACAACCAAACTCACAAATCAATTCACACATCTAGACATTTCCTACCAGGTGGAATTTATTGGGATTTCATCACCAAATAGGAAAACCCGCGGTCTTCTGGTTGCATTAGAAATCCTACAAAAACTCAAGCCTCACGTACTTTTGGGTATATTGAGGACTCCCCATCAAAAAACCACCTGAAACCAACCTTAGGATGCTATTTCCTAGGTACCTTCATTATCCATTCCCTTTTTTATATTTCACACTTCCTAAATTAATCAAGATAAAGAAAACATTATGTGCTTGACTTGTTTTTAATTATTAGTATCACTAGTGATTTATTGTTTTGTTTCATGCCTGTTATCACACTCTCCTTAGCTAAGGAAATGGAACAAAAAATTACCTCAAATAGTTCTATCATCTCATCCCAATAAACATATACCATGACCATTGTCTAATCCACGCCCTTAGTTATTTCTTCCATGGTCATCCAACTTCTGAATATCAATGTCCCTCACCAAGGACCTCTTGTTCAAATCACTACTATAGATGACACCAACAATTTTGTATTTCATCATTCCATCCCATCTCGTCCAATAACCCCTCTATCTGTTTCATCAGTTGAACCCTTTGGACCTCCTATTATCCCTCGTGGTTGTTTGGATTTTTTTTGTCGCACTCAAAATTCCCCTCTTTTTGAAGTCAAGTTTCAAAAAATTTGAGTCAATTCCTTAGATTAATGGATTGGGTCGAGCTTGGTATTGTTTGCAATTTTGCATTCTATGGAGAATAGTTTGAAAGTCAGGCATAATGGTGGATTTTTTTCCCTTCTTTTAATTTTTCACACAGTCGGTAATGACTGGTGTATATTCCCCATTAATTTTTTCCCCAACATACATGGGTAGTATATGGATATCTCTGATTCGATGCTGCATGGTCATGTTTCAAGTGATAGTAGAAGCCTCCATGCATCCAAACAATTAAAATCTAAGGGTAAGGCCCATGGGACAATCCTTAAATAAGCGCAAGATTTCCACATGTCCCATGTCCAAAATGAAGATAGAACAAGCCTAAATTGGCTAAGTATGGAAGGTTTAGCGGACAACGCCATGTGCCTCATCGATGGAAATTCAAGATTTGAAGCTAGGGGAAGTTCTCAAACATGCACCATTCCTCCACATGTCCCAGGTCCAAAAAGAGATAGAGCCGATTGCTTAAATTGACTAAGTATGAGTGGGTCGACGGAAGCCTCCACGTGCCTCAACGACACAATTTCAAAAGTGAAACCAAAAGGTTAGTTTCCAAATGAGTGCCAACTCACCACATGGTTAGAGTCAATGGAAAGACAAATTTTGTTGTTGAAAAGTCTAGGACTAGCGGAAGGAGCCACGCATCATCTCAGCGTAATTTTAGGAGGCGTATCCAAATCAAAAACTCAAATGAGTGCCTACTCAACATAAGTCAGGTGGAAAGTAAGCCCAAATCAGCCAAGTATAAACAACCAGCAGAGCTCTCCATGTGTCAGCTTAATGCAATTTCAAAGGAAAAATCCAAGGGCAGGTTCCAAATGAGCACTAGCTCTCCACGTGTCCAGGGTCAAATATACGGCCCCGCCAAACAAAAGGGAGAAAGTCAAATATTAATCCCAAATAGAAAGTCAAGGTGGAGAAGTGGGCCATTAGAGCGATTTAAGAATTTGAGCCTTGTTTTCATTAAAGGAGATTAAAGTTAAAAAGTGACCCGTAACCCCACCCATGCCTAGTAAAAAGTCAAATATTAAGCCTGCATTGAAGGTCAAAGCGGGAAGCGGGCCGACGAGGCAATTTGTTTTTTTGAGCCCACATTGAAAATAAGTAAAATTGTAAAAGTAAACCGTGACTCTGTCCCCAGTCAAGTAAGGCCACGTGTCAAAACCATATCAAAAGAGGGTGGGCAGGGTAAAATGTTCCAAAGTGCTATTTCTCTAAAGGGCACAAAATGTAAAAGGTGTCCACAAGCCCGCTTCAGTTTAAATATCTCCCACCTGGATGGATCATATTCAAAGTTTGCATGGGCAGATTAAACGACTGTGATTCAATGTATTTTTTTGCTTCCAGACATGGAAATGAATGAGGCATTGGAGAGACTCAGATATTAGTTTCTCGAATCAGTTTTCATCATTTTTTAACCGAATGTAACCGTTCTTGGAAACTATTTAATGAATTCTCCATGTTGTTGTTTAGGTTGGATCCTGGTACTCTGTAAAGTAATAGATTTGAAGTAATCAATGCAGAAGTTTTCCCCTTTCTTCCTCTACTTTTCTTCTTTCTATGTCTGAAACTTGGGAATCATCAATCTTTTATGATAATAAACTTTGTTTTCTTTTATATATGATTTCTAGAACTTTGTGTCTTTGGAATTATACCAGTTATGAAAGTGAATGATTCGATTTTGCATCTCCCTGGTTCAATACATATAAGGTGATACTCTTCCATCTATATCTCCTAAAGGTATTGTTATGTTCTTCCTTCCTCATCTCCTTAATTCTTCCATCCTTTTGTATTGATGATCTTTGGGCATAAAACGTTTCAAAGGATCAGGAATCCACACTTTGAAAGTTGTAAATTTGTATATAAGTTTGCTCCTTGCTTTAAATAAGGGAACCTCTCCCATTAAAGAGGAAGGACTTGTTGTCCCCTGATTGTGGTTTGTTAAAAGGATCATTTTACAAATCCAATAGTTTTTGGTGACTCCACTAGGGATTTCGTTTCAAACAGATCCCTTTCTAAAAAGAACAACCTCAACATCATTGTTGGTCTAGCGACTCTATGGTATACATGTGGGAGGAAAGCTCTCAGGTTTGAGGATTCCCATTTTTAACTTTTCAAGCAACAAAACTTCTCTCTTCTAGCAAGAAGGAATAGAGGGACTCGTTCTACAAGCACACCCTCCTACTAAAGACAAAAACTCCAAGGATAGCATTCCTTAGGAACATCTTAGTTCTAATCTCTGTGTTTTGATTCTTGCTGGTGTTTTAGTTCCCCTTCTATAAATTTTTCAAAGATGGAAGTTCCTTTGCCTTTAGGACAACAAGTTGGGGCCTCCTTATCTTCCTCAGTCATTGCATTAGTTTCCTAGAGGTAACAGGAAAAGTTTTCCCAAGTTCCAGGGGTGATGGGAAGTTTTATTCAGATGAACACATTGTAGCCTTTATTGTTGCATGTGGGATTCTTAGGGTTGAACATGAAGATGTATTTGTTAGGATTTTTGTGGAGACATTGTAGGAAAATGTTGCTGGTTGGTTCTACCATCTTCCTATTGGGTCTATCACTAATTGGAATACCATGATGACTTAGTTTAAGTAGCGTTTCAAACCTGTGGAAGATGTGCATGCTCTGTTAGCACAAATTTCTCATATCAAGAAGGAGCCATTTGAGCCTATGAGGGAGTTTGTCGCTAAATTAAACAAGCTAATTAATAAAATTCCATAGAACACTCATCTAATGGATCAAATCCAAAAGTGCTTCTTCCTCAATACCCACTTTCCTAAAGTGAGCTATGCACTAAGGAGAGATAACCTTGCAACTTTGGATGTTGATCAACATTTTTCTATCACTGTTGAGGATGAGTTGATCATGTCTAGTAAACTGAAAAGAGAATCCTCCAATTCTAAAGCTTCTTCCCTCTTCCTCTTCCCCTGGAGCTAGTTCTGATCAATTAGTATAGAATCTTGCAAATGATCTCATTTCTCTCAAGAAACAATTGGCTCAGCATACCCCTTACCAGGATGTTCTAAAGAAAAAATTTCAGCCCAAGAACCACCTACCTGCTTCTCAGACTAGATTGGCTATTGAAGTCCCACCCATTAAGGTTCCAGTCAATGCCACTTGTGAAGTTGAAGAACCTGATGATGAGTAGTGTAATAAATTATATGAAGAACTAGAAGAGGAAGTTGAAGAACTGGAAGAGCTTGGTGGATCACAAGTTCATTTCCTCACCACTGAAGGTATGGATGATGAAGATGAATATGATGAAAGAGTGGCAGACATGAAAAGTGAGTCATATACTGTTATGACTCGGGATAAAACAAACAAAAAAGAGAAAGTGCTGCAGCCTACCAAAAAGTCTAAGGAGCTTCCTACAACTCTTCTAGTGATTACAAGAAGAGGAGCTCCCATTCCCATTGCCTCCACACAAAAGGTGCGTAATTCTAATCATCCTTCTTCTACTTCTGTTTCCAAAACTCATTCTCCTTCAAATTCTAAAATTGATATATCAAGAGTCTCTCAAATTCTTGAAAATGATGCCCCATCCACCTCTGAATCTTTTGATATTATTAATCACCTCAAAAGGACGAAAATCCAAATTTTAGAGGCAAAGTTTTACCAAACCCATCAAAAATATTTTGCTAAAATGGTAAACTTTGTAAATTCCAAATCTAAAGTCTTATCCAGTACTTCTAAAGGCATTTTTTCCCCACCCCATCTTCCTCACTTCAATCAAGCCTTGTAGCTACAATCACTTCCCCTAATGAGAAAATTGAACAATTTTATCTGACTCTTCTCATAGCTGGCCATAAACTCAGTAACTGTGTTATAGACTTAGGAGCCTCATATAATGTAATGCCTGTAAATATATCTCATGCTCTGAGTCTGACCCTAACACGTGCCTTTGGTTCCTATTATTCCATGGAAAGTAGGAAAGTATCTTTGGTTGGTATAATTAAAGATGCACAAGTGGCTTTTGCTACTTTTCCAGAGAAAAGGGTGTTAGCCACCATTTTGGTAGTTGATATTCCTCCCTCATATGGGATGTTGCTGAGTATAAATTTTTGTAAGGAGGTAGGAGGTGAGATTCAAATGGATTGGTCACATGCTTTGATCCCGATCAATGGAAAAATGAAGAAGTTGCTACCTAAGAAATAGACTAAGTACATTGTCGAAAATACTGATAACCCAAAAGCACATTTACTCTATGAGGATTTAGGGCATGGGAACTACATGATTATGTCACAAGATGATGCAAGGCTTCCCAAGGGAGTTATTCATGACCCCAATGGCATTTGGACTCTGGAGTTTAATGGAATTTGCTCTTTAGAGTGGTGTTGACATATCTAGAAGGGAAGATTCATCCTTTCTCTTTCAAGCTCTATTTTGAAAATACAAACAATACAGCTGAATATGAGGCGCCCATATTTGGATTGAGCATGGAAAAAGAAATGGAAGTGAAGAATCTTTGTTCTTGTGGTGATGCGGAAATTATTGTAAAATAGGTCAAAGATCTTTTTCAAGTCAAGAATAGGAGACTAAAACATTAGAGGAATATTTTAGGGGATTCCATCGAGTTCCTTGATGCTTTCTCTATTAAATTTGTGCCAAGAGAAATGAACACTAGAGATGACTCTCTAGATGTCTCAGGATCTTTGCTGAATCCTCATCCATATTTCTCTCAGGAGAAGTTTACCATTGAAATGATTCATAGGCCAAGTGTACCAAATAATGCAAATAACTAGCAAGTCTTCAAAGATGATCAACATTTCCTCTCTTTCTTGGAGCTTAGGGATGATTTTGACCAGCTGTATTTTGAAGGAAGTGAGACCTTGCCTAGAGAGTGTGTATCTTCCAATGAAAGGGATATCAAGGAAGAGACGAATCAATATGGATGCATCAAATTGAAGGGTAACAAGATTCCTAAAGGGTTGGTGAGTTTGGAAGGCCTGTTTGATAAGCATGATAGGTACATTAAGTCTAAAACTTCCCAAGGAGCCCAACAATCTACTGAGTGTGAAAACATGAATATTAGGAGTCTTGATGAACCTAAGATGGTGAAAATTGGGAAATGTTGCACTCTAGAGGGGAAGAAGAAGACAATAAATCTACTAAAAAGGTATTTTGATGTCCTTTCCTATTCATATGATGATCTCAAGGCTTTCCAACTAAATGAGATGCAACCCTTTATCCCTCTGAAACCTAGGATCAAACTGTTCAAGTAAAAACAAAGGAATATAATCCCAAGCTTGTTGGCACTATTTTGTAGGAGATTTAGAAGTTTCTAAAGCCAAAAATCATCTTTGCTATACACCATTCAACGTGGATTGTGAACATTGTGCCTATCAGGAAGTAGAATGGTGAGATTCGCATATGTGTCGATTTCAGGATTTGAATCAGGATTCTCTAAAGGATAACTATCCTCTGCCCATGATGGATCAGGTTTTTCAGGTTGTTACAGGCTCTGAGATGTTGTCTATGCTGAATGGGTTCTCTAGATACAATCAAGTGGAGGTCAGTACCCTAGATCAACACAAAACTACTTTCACTACTCCTTGGGGCACCTTTGCTTACAATAGAATTCCTGTTGGTCTTATCAATGTTGGTTCCACATTTTAGAGGGAAATGGACTTGGCTTTTGGTAGTTTGAAGGGAAATTGTGTGGTTGTGGTCCTTGAAGAATTTGACTGTTTTCTCCAAAACAAGGATAGATCACTTTCAACATCTTGAATCAGTTATCCAGAAGTGGAAAGAGCATGGAGTTTCTCTCAATCCAAATAATTCTATATTTTGTGTCACTGAAGGCAAGTTTCTGGGGCACATTTTATCCAAAGAATGAATCAAGATAGATCTAGAAAGAGTTCAAGCAATCCAGCAGATTCCTCTTCCCACAAGTAAAAAGGGTGTTCACTCTTTCTTTGGTAAGATTAATTTCCTAAGGAGATTTATTCCTAATTTTGTAGAACTGACTATGAGCGTTTCTCACATGATGAAAAGAAAGAAAAAATTTGGTTGGTATTCTGAGGGTAAGGAGGCATTTGAAGGTACTAAGCAAGTCATTGCTAAGACCCCCATCTTAGCATGTCCTGTTTTCAATAAGGACTTTATCATATATTGCTATGCTACAGAGTTTACCCTGACTACTGTGTTGACTTAGAAGAATTCTGAGGATCATGAGCTTCCTATTGCCTTCATGAGCTATGTTCTGAAAGCTCATGAGTTGAAATATACTATGATGGAGAAACATGCTTTTGCAGTGCTCAAAGTTGTTAAGCAATTTCATTTTTATATTCTTAATTCTCACTCGGTTGTGCTCGTTCCTGATACAACCATCAAATCCATTCTTACACAGTAGAAGTTTGGAACTAAGAGAGGAAATTGGGTAGCAAAGGTATGATAATATTACCTGGATATCAATCCAACTAAGCTAGTCTGGGGTAAAGGCTTGTGTGAACTTATTTCGGAAGGAGCTAATGCAACGTTGTCCAAAGAAGAAGTTAATGTTCCTATTCAGTAGATGAATGGTATACATATATTGCACATTTTCTTACCTATAGAGAGTGTCCATATAACTTGAGTGCCAAGGAGAATAGGGATATAAAGCTAAGTTCTACACAGTATGTTTAATGTGAATATGATTTGTTCAAGCAAGGCATAGATGGGAGATTCTTGAAGTGTGTAGACAAGGAACAAAATAAGAAGTTGTTCTCAGCTTTTCATGATCAGGCTTGTGGAGACCACTTCTCTTCTGCTGTCACTGCTGACAAAATTCTTCGTGTTGGGTGCTATTGGCCTACATTTTTTAGAGATGCATCCAAATGGGTAGGCAAGTGTGAATCCTATCAGAATTTTGTTGGGAGACCTAAGTTGGCTTCTTTGCCACTAAATCCATTAGTGATTGATGAGCTCTTTCAACAGTGGGGATTGGATTTCATTGGAACTCTAAACCCATCCTTAAGTGCTGGGCATACTCACGTGCTAACTATTACAGACTACTTTACAAAGTGGGTAGAGGCCATTCTAGTCAAAAGCACTACTTTTGAGGTAGTGTGTAATTTCATTACGGAGAACATATTGATAAGGTTTGGGGTACCAAACAAAATTTTGACTAATAATGCCTCAAATTTTTCTTCTTCTGAGATGATGGATTTCTACTATGGCTATGGAATTTCCCTTTCTCACTCTTTAGACTACTACTCCCAAGGGAATGGAAGAGTAAAATCTGTTGGTACCCAAATTGATTCTCCCTCAGAAGCTAAGAAACATCACAGGTTTAGTAGGAAGCTTAGAGACAAGAAAATCATGTAGTGTGTCATTTTGTAGCAGGGGACGAAATGCAGCTTGCTCTTTGTCACTCAGATGTGGAGAAATGGGTAGAACCCTTAAGAGGATTTGACCTATTCTCACTACTTTATGGTTGTGCCTTTCAACCAGGTTGGGAGGGACCTTTTTATAGCCTACTATTTGTGGAGGAGATAGAGATATCCTTGTGAAATTATTAAGAAGACCTTGAAGAAAATATGATCAATGCAACAAAACATAACTCTCATGAGTTATCACTCTAGATAATGGAGATATTTTCTAAGCAAGTTTCAGGCCACTAAAGACAATGAAAACCTGATTGTTTCTGCATGTTTTGGTAGTAAAAACTATGCATTTGTACACACACATGAAAAATAAGGGTAGCATGGGTATGATTGGATGTTTTTAAATGAATTTTTGGTGGGAGGTGAGGCAAAAATTAACTTGATTCACCAGATTCTTGAATTTTTTTACAAAACTAGAGATCTTGAATAGTAGAATGGTTCAGGATAGCTAGGATGTTCCTTTAGTTCTAGAATATGTGCTTTAATGGAGGCCCAAATTAGCACTTTTCACACGAACATCAAGGATCCAAAATGAAGGCTCAAATTGGAAAACTTACCTAAACATTATCAACCTCTACTTCATCATTCCTAAGATACCCTCAAAGGCTAACAAACAATCTTATAGTCATGCTAGGAGTCACAGTGATTTTAAATTTTTTTATTTCACTATCAAATAAAATCTCTTCTGATAAATGAAATTGCAAATGCCACGAAACTATCACAAGGATAAGTTCTTGTGTGATTCACAACGATTTCAATTTAAGATTGCAACGGGAACAAGAAAACTACTTGCGGACATTCAGGAATGAAGAAAACACAAATTTTTCCCAAAAATAACACAGATTTACTCAATTTTGATTAAATTTATTAGCAGGGGAAATTTTCTAGAAAAATCTCAAAGATTTTCAATCATTGTACATTCACAACCACCTTGACATGATCAAATGTAACACAAAGGAGATAAACATGTTTCTTCAGATGATTTCTCAGAAGGACGGGTTCTATCAAGCTTTTCTCTTAGAAAAATCAGTTCTGACCTCTAACACTCCAACATTCCAACCATTTTCATGAAAAATTCATGAAATTTATAATATTTTACAATAGAAATTTCCCCACAAAAATTCAAACATTGAATATACTAGTGCTTTCCATGATCTCGATCGCGGTTCCCAAAATTAGATCTGTAAAAAGTTCCCAGTGCTTGGGGGGTAGATCTCTTCAAACGTCTCCCACATTTAACTCCTTCTTGTATATCACTTTTCCCTCTACTCGCTAACCACTTCATCCCCTAATCTTTCAAATCTGGTTCTTTGCGTGACGAGGAAGAAAAAATGGAAGATTAGATCGAGTCAAGAGGCCAGATCTCATCTTAATGGTAAAAGACGTCCTCGTATTTTCCTCACCAAACCAAGATATCAATAGGTCTTTCACGTGCCAAGGAAAGAAAAATAGGGTCGAATCCGATAGTCAAATTGCATATTTAATGGTGAGATACATTTATACACCTTCCCCACCAAACCAAGATACTAGATTAGTATTCCTCTTCATTTGGTGTGCAAGAGACTCCAAGAAATGATAAAAAAACCATAAGAATATGCATCCCCAGGAGCTTTGGAGAAAAATGGTGGAAACTAAGATACAGACCCACAGTTGTCGTCGATCTTTCTATTTTGAACTTGAACCGTCCACGTGGGAGATCTAATTTAAAGGGTTATTGTGGGTTCCTTTTTCCTTTTATAATTTTTTTGGAAAAATGTAAATTCTTCACTTTTTTCTTCGCACCTCCGCTCTTGAGAAATGAGCTTGACACACGAACTAGGGTGGGTCCCAAAGGAACCATGGCTAAATTATTCTATTTCACCTCCTTTTTGAAAAGGGAAAATTTTCCAAGTTTCCCCCACAGCTCCACCCTTCCATTTTTACTTTCTGAAGTGGGTCCCATGCAGAACCACACTTCATTTTATACTTCTTAACTCCTTTCTCCACAAAAGGAAAATTTTCCAAATTTCCCCCGAAAGTCCACACCTCCACTGTTGACCTTCCCATAAAATATTGAATTATCCTTTGTCGGGATTACGAGCCATTTTGATGTTTTAATCCTCTTGATGACAAGAGGTAAAAAATCCAAGTTTCCTCCGATGGTCCGCTTCCTCGCCCCTTTGAACTTTTCAAACTACCATGCACGTCACAATGGCACATCTTGAGATGGTCCCCAAAAGTTGAGACCTTTAATGAGTGTGGGCTCACCACGTGTCCTGACTCAGAAAAATTTGTTTGAAGGCTTAAAGCTCAGTGGAAGGCGCCATGTGTCATGGTCCGAGGCAATCTCCTTTGGTTGTTGAAAATTCCAAGAAAAATGCAAAGTGAGCAGAGGCCTCCAAGTGTCCTCCTAACACTTCTTTAAAATAAAATTCAAGGGTCATTCCTCAAACATGCATGGCCCCTCCACATGTCCCAGGCCTCTCAAAACCTTTTGAAAAAAGAAAAAGTATGGGAAGACCCGACGTGGAAGCCTCCACGTGTCTTCATGGTGTAATTTCAAAATGGTGCCTATGGGCGAAGACCTTGAATGACCGTGGGCTCACCACGTTTCCATGTTCCACCAAACCGTACTAGATGCATAATTTTTTTTCTAAGTCCAGGTAAAGCAGCAGAAACATCCACGTGTCCTCCTGGTGCAACTCCAAGGCCAACCAAAAATAAAATCTTCAAATGAGCATCGTTCTTCCACACAGACAAGGTTTTTTAAGTTGAGGCGATCCATAAAATTTTGAAGTACCTTACCGAGCTGCATCCAACAAAAAGAGGCCATGTTTCCTATTGATGCAAGGATGTAAATTTGATCGGGAGAAATGCCTGTTAAACTGTAAAATGTGGAAAAATGACCATTTGAGCCCGGAGATGAAATTTTCTCCAAGGATGGAGAATTTAGAAATGTTACAAGGCTCAAATAAATTCCTCTGAGCTACATCCATTCATTTTTCTTCAAGTATTTAGGGCAAAAATTGACAAGGAAAACAAATCCTGAATTGTGAAAAATGGAAAGTATGGGACAACCCAAGTTTTTTACACCCAAATATAGACTTTTTCAGATGAACAGAGAAACGAGGAAACAATTTTGGATCTATATGTGATCCTTGGTCCAGGAAAGGACTGATTACAACAAAAAAAGGAAGGTGGAGACTTTTCAGGCAAAATATGGGAAGATAAAATGTGAGAGAGACTATAAATTGATAGATTTTTGTTGGACAAAATGGGGCGAGACTATTTTGAGCACCAACATTAGCTCCGACTCAGGGATGGGCACTCCCTGTGAGTGCCAAAAGAACCAAAAGGTAGACCAAGTGCCAAAATATCCATTGGGACAAAGGACTCAGCTTGCAGAGCATAAAACCAGAAATATCCCCCAAAAAATGAACCAAGAAACCAGCAAAACCAGGCCACCAGGGGCCAGAATGAATAAGAAAATGAAAGATAGAAAACAAACCAACAAACTATACATTGTACAGATGATGCTCACCTTGATTCTAGGGAATCAATCCAAGAAATGCTTCAGATGCCTGCCATTAACAGGTAATTATGAGCAATTCCCCATCCAAGTCCTTTAAGAAGAAGGTATGTTCACCAATTCTAATGTCAATGGAGTAAGGGCCCATCCATAATGCGTCAAATTTTCCATGCTTTCCCTTATCTTCATGCCTGCTATCCCATAATAGCATGAGATCTCCAACATTGAAATCTCTTGGGGTGACCTTCTTGTCAAACAACTTCTTCATATTTTCTCTGAACTTTACATGCCTTTGGTGGGATTCCCTCCTTTCTTCATCAAGTTCAACAATCTGGTTAATGCGAGGCATCATATGGACTTACTTCTTGATCTTCTAGTTGTTGAATGAACTGATATGAGGATAATTGCATATGTAGGGGCAGCAGGGCCTGAGTTCCATACACTAACTCAAATGGACTCTTTCTAGTGGCTCTTTTAACAGTAATTCAGTTAGCCCAGACAAAAAACTTCAACTAGCTCACCCCATTTTCTCTTATTCAGCTCCAAGGTTCTTCTGATAATCTTCAACAATTTTTTATTACTGGACTTAGCTTGTCCATTTCCTTGGGGATTGTAATTAGAAGGCATATGTCAAATTGATCCCATATTCTTTGCACATTGCCACCAAGGGTTTAGCTCTGAAGCTCATGGCATTGTCAGAAACAATTTTGACTGGCACCCCAAACCTATAGATGATATGGTTCAACATAAAGTCCATGACAATTTGGTGTGTTGCTCTCTTGGTGGGGATTGCCTCCACCCACTTGGTGAAGTAATTAGTGGCTACAAGAATCCAATTATGGCCAGCACTTGAAGGGTCTGAAATCTCACCAATGAAATCCATTCCCCATTGCTTGAATGGGGCTTCAATTAATATAGGCTGCAAAGGTAGGGAGCCTGAAGCTTTCAGTCTTCTAGAGAAGTGCTGACAACTCTCACATCTTCTAACCAAAAGAGTTGTATCCTTGAAGAGATTTGGCCACCAATAACCAGCCCTCAAGATCTTGTGTGTTGTGACTCTTCCAGCAAAATTCCCCCCACAAACTCCTCCATGAAGATCATCAATTATCTGTGGGGGCTTCATCTTCAGTAATGCACCTTAAGAGAACTCCCTCAAGGTTCTTCCAAGCTAACCCATAATCAGTAATGACATATTTCTGGAAGCCAACTTAAGGGCTCTTTTCTAGTTCTTACTCAAATACTCAGGGCAATATAAATGTCTGAGATAAAAAATCACATCCTTGTACCACTCAGAACTCACCAATTTTTCAAAAACATCTACCCTTCCTTCTTCTACCTCATTCACCTCAATAGTTTTCAAGTTGCTCTCAGCCATAAGCTTAGCCAAGCTCAAACCTCTCACCAACTTCGTGGTTTTGGATATCCATGTCATATTCTTGCAACTTGTTCACCCATCTACATCTTTTGCTTGAGACCTCCATCTCTGATAAGATGTCTTTGACCATGGTGTGGGGAACATAAGAAACAATTTTAGAGCTCAAAATGTAAGGCCTAAAACATTTGTTGCTTTTACCAAGGAAAATGCTTGTTTCTCCATAATAGTGTATTTCATCTCAGCCCCCTATAATGCCTTACTAAAAAAGGCAATTGGCCTCTCAACCCCTTCATCATCTTTCTGCAACAAGACATATGCAATAGTGTTTTCTAAAGCAAAAGAAAATAGTTGGAAAGGCTTCTTATAATCTTGAGCTTGCTAAAACAGGGGCATGCTTTAATGCCTCCTTGATCCCATTGAAATCTTGAATGGCATCCTCCTCCCATTTGATGGCCTTGGTCCTTCTTCAGCATGCCAGTGATTGGAATGGTCAACTCAACAAAGTTTGATATGAATCTCCTGATAAATTTTATCTTCCCAAAGAAGGATTGAATCCCCTTCTTGGTTCTTGGAATTGGGACCTTGCTGATGGCCTCTACCCTTTCTGGATCAATCATTACCCCTTCTTGTGACACAATGTGACCAAGCAATTTTTCCTTCTGTACTCTGAAATGACACTTCTTTGGATTGAGTGAAATGCCATATTCTCTACATCTTATCAACATTTTCTCCAAGTGCTGACAAATGATCACTTCTCTTCCTAGAGAACACAGTTACATCATCTTGGTAGACAATAATAAAATCATTGATGTAACCAACAAAAGCAACATCCATTTCTCTTTGAAAGGTTGATTCCAACATTCATCAATCTGAAGGGCATCTTGACATATACATAAGTTCCCCAAGGAGTGGTAAAGGTTGTTTTAATTCTTTTTGATTCCTTCACCACAACTTGGTTATAACCAGAGAAACCATCCATGGTAGAAAGTAGCTCAGAAACAGTCACTAGCTGCAGCATGTTTTCCATGTTTGGTAAAGGATAATTATCCTTCATTGATGCTTTGTTCAAATTTCTGAAATCCACACACATAGCCTGATGTCACCATTCTTCTTTCTGACTGGTACTAGGTTTGTAACCCAAGAAGAATACCTTGTGGGCTGAATAATCCCTCCATCCCTCAGTTTCTTTAGTTCCTCTTGCATTTTAAGAGATAGGAGTGGATTGATTGGCCTCTGTTTCTACCTGAATGGTTTTGCATTAGATTCCAAGGGAATCTCATGTTGAAACAGATCCTCTCTATATGCCTTTAGTTTAGAATAAGTCCAAGCCATGCAATCTTGATATTTTTTCAGCAATTGGACATAAGACTGTTTTTTCCTCCTTGCTGAGATTTCTTCCCAACCAGATCTTCCTTGGTTTCTCCTTTGTGCCAAGGTCATGCTCCTTAATATCCCTTGAGGCTACTATGCATCTATTAATAATGCGATCAACATTATCAAAGTTGGATTCAAGAGCAACCAACCCTCTAGGAATGGTATTAGTCTTTAGTTGGATGATGCCTTTTCCAAAAAAGGTTTCTTTACCCTCTGCTATGCACACCATTGGCTCCCAATCAATATTTTGATCAGCAAACTCCCCTTTTTTATATAGAAATCTTCTGACCTGAGCATCATCATCAAAAACTTTCCAATGTTTAATGTTGTCAGGGACAGATGGCCTAGTTAACACCTCAACATCATATTCACAATATGGGGACACTGTACAATTATCAAACCAAGATCCCAATACTACAAGTCTTGTCTTCCAAATCATTGAACTTCCTATCATGATGCACAATGTTGAATGAATTAAACATCTCAATGAAATCCCAAACTACATGCTTGTATTGTTTCATTCACTGATTTTTTGTGGCATAAAGTTTTTCTGACTTGCTTTATAATTAATTCTGAATCTCCTTTGACAATGATGTCTTTAACACCATATTTCTAAGCAATCCTCAGACCTAACAACAGTGCCTCATACTCAAGCAATGTTATTAGTGCACTCAAAGTTTAGTTTGAAGGAAAATACAAACTTTTCCTGGCCTGGAGAGATCAGAACAACACCAACACCATTTCCAAACTTGGAGCAAGCTCCATCAAAAAATAAAGTCCATGGAGAACCTACCTGTTCAAGACACTTGCATTCTTCAATCTTGTGCTCTTTTCCATCAGAAAATCCTACAAAGTTATCAGCATCAACACTTGTGTACAATACTTCATAAGATGCATTGTTGGGATCTTCAATAAGGTGCAACATCTTATTTTCTCCATATAACCTAACAAGGATGCCCTCAATTGGGATGGTAGCATAGGACATGTCCATTTGAACACTCCCACCAACACTTGTAGCCCATTTTCTAGATAACAACATACCCCACTTGGCTGGGCAATCAACAATAACAACATCAAGCTTCAGGTTTTACTTGGGTAAGCTACAAGTTGCACCACCAGACCTTTCACACATCCCACCACTGGCACTTCTCTAGAGTCCATAGTAGTACACTTCCCATATGCTGTTGTTACTTTGATATCTAGCTCATTCATGAATTCTAGAGGCATAACATTGCATGATGCCCCTGAGTTAAACATACAGTTGTGTAACAATCTATCTTTAATGATCAGAGTGGTGAAGAATGGATCCACATTTAGCTGAGACTCCACCAAGGATGTCCCCAAATAAACCTCAGGTGGTTCACCTAGTTCCTCCAACACTGGTGGTGTCTCTAATTCTTCAATGATTGGTGGAGTCTCCACAATATTTATATTTCTACCTAGGGCAGTCTTCTCTTCTTTCAGCCCCAAATACTCAAAAGCCCTTTCTTGTGCTCATAGGAATCCTAAGTAACTCAACAATTGGAACTAAGATCTTGATCTGACTCAAGACTTGGGCAATATCATAAGGGACAAACTTTGGCAAGGCAACATTGGAAGGAAGGTTGATACACTCATTAGATGGCACAGGATTTTTGACAGCTTGGGCATGAGGAGGGGTATGATTTTTGTTTGGGACAGCAAGGCCCTTGGTAGATGCATCTTTCTTAGGAGCCTCTTTAGGAATATTTGAAAGCAATGGAGTTTTTGGCTTGGCCTGAGGCCCTGTCCCTTTGACAACCCTACTTCTTGTGTTATATTCCTTCTCTTGGGAAACAACAATGTTCATCAACAACTTCCTGTCCTCCTTCAAATGGGATTCCTCCATCATACTTCTTTATCATTAAAGCTCTCAAATATTCAAATTCATTATTGGGAAATTCAAAATCTTGTACAATATCTACTTCTAAAGTATGAGAGGGAGGAAGAATAGGTACCCAATGGATGCAATCCCAAAAATCAGCAGTAGTTCTAGCACTTATTACTTCAGTTGAAGTTGCCCCTTATTGTGAGATCATGGAGCACCCATCATGCATGCATCATCATCATTATCATCATCAACTTCTTCTTCTTCTTGCTTGATCTTCCTCACATGGAGCATGGGGCATGAAACATCTGTCACACCAATCAATGACATCTATCTCCTCCACAACAACAACTTTGAAGCCAAAGGATCAGGAACCATTCTGTTTTCCCTGGCCTAGGACTATTTATTTCCAAATCCAATAGGTCCCTTGCCTCTGTCATTAGATCTCTGATCATTTCTATGATGATTTGTAAACCTGTCTTGGCCTTGTTGCTTGTGCTGACCTTGTGAACTCTGCCCAATTCCTTTTTCTTCCTGGGCTAATTTGTATGATATCTCCTTGACAGCCCCTGCCAAAGTTTTCACAACTTCCTCCAAATCAGTAGCCTTACTTGTTTGAGGATTTTCTGGGTTAATTAGTTTTACACCCTCCCTTTTTGGAGGCTTTCCAATTGCCTTGATGTTGTTCTCAATTTGTAGGGCCATGGTGAAGGCCTGCCTCAAATTAGTAGGGTTTTTGTCCCTCAAGTAGTAAGCATCCTTTTTATCAAATGCATCTAAATATTTGATCAAACATGATTCATCACATGGCCTTAAGCTAACAGGAAATCTCCTCAAGGTCTTGTTAAACCTTGTGTTGAAATCATGTACTGACTCATTAGGATTCTTCTTGATGTTTTCAAATTCTGATAGAAGAAACCTAGGGTCAGTTCTATCACCATACTGACAATCTAAATGCATTGTTCATCTCTGTCCAAGAATCAATGGAATTATCTAGAAAATCTTTATACCAGTCCCTTGACATCTTCTTCCAAAGTATGGATAAACAATTTGATATATACATCTTCATGTTCAATCTCAAAGTCTTCCATCATATTGATAAAAAGCTTTAGATGTTGATCACCAGTTATAGTGTTGTTTCCTTGGAACTTTGGTAATCTATTTCTTACATCCTGGGGAAATGCATTTGGATAACCAACCATCCCTCTAAAATTTATAGGACCAAAGGTTTTTACAATAAATGGAGGTCTGGGTGGGGGCATGGCCATGTTGTTTTGAGGAGGTGACCTTGGAGGGGAGACAAATTGATAAGGGACAGAGGGTCTTTGAAACACAGGAGTATAAATTTCAAAATGGATATCCCCTAAAGGCCTTGTTTCTTGGAAAACCCTATCAACTTTTGAAAACACATGGGTAGAATGAGAAGAAAACTTTTCAAAATCAAATGAAGGCCCCTCTCCAGTTGGAGAATTCAATTCCACAAAGAGGATACCTAATTCAGAAGCACTTGAATGACAATCTTCAATAATAGGCCAATCACTTTCATCAATGGAGATCCCTTTTCTTGTCTGCTGATCTCCAACAACTCTCCAGGTATTTTCTTCCTTCTAACTTTGTTTTTCCTAGCTCTGGAAATAATGTCCTAGTAGGATCCCTAGCAAAGAAAGATCTTCTTCCTTCCAAGATTTGTAAATATTAGTAACAAATATCACTTGACAGAGGTTAAGACACTAGTACTTATCAAGAATCAGATCAACAGGGAGTTCGCCACTAAGGATTTCCACCTTAGTTGTGTAAATGCACTAAAATATGATCTGTCAAATGTCTGTCAATACTAGAAATTGGAAATGGGATGATCTGACTTTCCTTTACCTAGATTTATCAATGAAAGCTAGTGCAATAATTACATAGCAACAACTTCTTATGGAACACAAGATATTTGAAAAAATGTAACACTCAGAGCATATAAGAAATGTTGAACTAACCAAGGGTCTGAATATGAAACAAAAAATCTGTCTCAGCAAATCAAATTATTTCTAACAACACTATGTCCTTGAAAATGGCGCCAATCGGGTGTTGGTACCCAAATTGATTCTCCCTCAGAAGCTGAGCAACATCATAGGTTTCGCAAGGAAGCTTAGAGACAATAGAGCATGTAGTGTGTCATTTTGTAGCCAGGGATGAAATGTAACTTGCTCTTTATCACTCAGATGTGGAGAAATGGGTAGCACCCTCAAGAGGATTTGACCTATCCTCACTACTTTATGGTTGTGCCTTTCAACCAAGGTGAGAGGACCCTTTTTGTAGCCTGTTGTTTGTGGAGGAGATGGAGATATCCTTCCTTGTGAAATTATTAAGAAGACCTTGAAGAAAATATGATCAATGCAACAAAACCTAACTCTCACAAGTTGTCACTCTAGATAATGGAGATATTTTCTAAGCAAGGTTCAGGACACTAAAGACAATGAAAACCTAATTGTTTCTGCATGTTTTGGTAGTAAAAATTATGCATTTGTATACACACATGACAAAATAGGGTAGTATGGGTATGATTGTTTGTTTTTAAATGAATTTTTGGTGGGAGGTGAGGCATAGGATGAACTTGATTCACCAGATTCTTGAGAAATTTTACAAAAATGGAGAGCTTGAACAACAGAAATGCTTCAGGATAGCTAGGATGTTCCTTTAACCAGAATATGTGCTTCAATGGAGGCCCAGATCAACACTTTTCAGATAAACTTCAAGGATCCAAAATGAAGGCTCAAATTGGAAAACTTAACTAAACATTATCAACCTCTGATTCATCATGCCTAAGATACCCTCAAAGGCTAACAAACAATCTTATAGTCATGCTAGGAGTCATATTGATTTTAAATTTGTTTATTTCATCCTATCAAATGAAAGCTCTTATGATAAATGAAATTGACAAATACCACCAAACTATCACAAGGATAAGATCTTGTGTGATTCACAAAGATTTCAATGTAAGATTGCAATGGGAACAAGAAAACTACTTGCAGACATTCAGAAATGAAGCAAACACAAATTTTGCCCAAAAATCAACATAGATTAACTCAAGTTTGATTAAATTTATCAGCAGGGGAAAGTTTCTAGAACAATCTCAGAGCTTGTCAATGGATGTACACTCGCAACCACCTTGACATGATCAAATTTAACACAAAAGGAGATAAACAAGTTTCTTCAGATGATTTCTCAGAAGGACAGGTTCTATCAAGATTTTCTCTTAGAAAATCAGTTCTGACCTCCAACACTCTAACATTCCAACCATTTGCATGATAAATTCATGTAATTTATAACATTTTACAACAGAGTTTTCCCCCAAAAATCCAAACATTGAGTGTACCAGTGCTCACCATGATCCCGATGATGATTCCCAGAATCATATCTGTAAAAATTTGTTAGGTGCTCAGGGGGTAGATCTCTTCAAACATCTCCCGCATTCAACTCCTTCTTCTGGTAGATCACTTTTCCCTCTACTCGCCAACCACTTCCACCCCTAATCTGTCAAATCTGGTTCTTTGGTGCCCTGAGAAGAAAAAATGGAAGATCAGATCGAGCCCAGAGGTCAGATCTCATCTTAATGGTAAAAGACATCCCCAGATTTTCCTCACCAAACCAAGATATCAATAGGTCTTTCACGTGCCAAGGAAAGAAAAATTGGGTTGAATCTGACAGTCAGATTGCATATTTAATGGTGAGAGATGTTTACAGACCTTCCCCACCAAACTAGGATACCAGATTAATGTTCCTCTTCATTTGGCGTGTAGGAGACTCCAAGAAATGATAAAAAACCATAAGAATATGCATCCCCAGAGCTTTGGAGAAAAATGGTAGAAAATCAGATACAAACGCACAATTTGCCATCGATCTTTCTATTTTGAATTTGGACCGTCCACATGGGAGATCCAATTTAAAAGGGCCTGCGGGTTCCTTTTTCCTTTTACAAATTTTTGGAAAAATGTAAATTTTTCACATTTTTCTCCGCACCTCCGCCCTTGAGAAATGAGCCTTGACACGTGTCCTAATGTGGGTCCCAAAGGAACCACGTGGCCAAATTCTGCTATTTCACCTCTTTTTTGGAAAAGGGAAAATTTTCCAAGTTTTCCCCGCAGCTCCGCCCTTTTGCTTCTAGTCTCTGATGTGGGTCCAAGTGGAACCACACTTCCTTTTTCACTTTTAACTCCTTTCTCCACAAAAGGAAAATTTTCCAATTTTCCCCGAAAGTTTGCACCTCTGCCATTGACAAATTTTGACTTATCCTTTATTGGGCCTGTGTCCATTTTGATGATTTTAGTCCTTTTGACGGATAAGGGGCAAAAAATCCAAGTTGCCCCTGATGGCCTGCCTCCCTGCACCTTTGAATTTTCAAAGCCAACCTTGACCTCCTTCTTTTCGGGCTTGTGGGCCATTTTTGATATTTTAATCCTTTTGATGACAAGAGGTAAAAAATCCAAGTTACCTCCAATGGTCCACTTCCCCTGCCCCTTTGACTTTTCAAACTGCCATGCATCACAATGGCGCATCTTGAGATGGTCCCCAAAAGTTGAGACCTTGAATGAGCGTGGGCTCACCACGTGTCCTAGCCGAACAAATTTTGTTTGAAGGCTTAAAGCTTGGTGGAAGGCGCCATGTGTCAGGGTCTGAGGCAATCTCCTTTGGCCATTGAAAAGTCAAAGCAAAATGCAAAGTGAGCGGAGGCCTCCAAGTGTCCTCCTGGTGCTTCTTTAAAATAAAATTCAAGGGCCGGTCCTCAAACATGTGTGGTCCCTCCATGTGTCCCAGGCCTCTCCAAACCTTTTGAAAAAATACTAAGTATGGGAAGACCCAGCAGAAGCCTCCATGTGTCTTCATGGCACAATTTCAAAATGGTGCCCAAGAGTGGAGACCCTGAATGAGCGCGGGCTCACCATGTGTCCCTGTTCCACCAAACTGTACCAGCTACATAAAATTTGTCTAAGTCTAGGAAAAGTAGTGGAAACCTCCACGTGTCCTCCCAGTGTAACTCCAAGGTGAAACCAAAAATAAAACCTTCAAATGAGCGTTGTTCTTCCACGTAGACAGGTTTTTAAGTTGAGGTGATTCATGAAATTTTTGAAGTACCTTGCCAAGCCACGTCCAAACAAAAGAGGCCATGTTTCCTGTTGATGCAAGGATGTAAATTTGAACGGGAAGAAATGCCTGTCAAACCGTAAAATGTGGAAAAAATTACCATTTGAGCCGGAGATGAAATTTTCTCCAAGGAAAGAGAATTTAGAAATGTTACAAGGCTCAAATACATTCCTCTGAGCTACATCCATTCATTTTTCTTCAAGTATTTAGGGAAAAAATGACAAGGATAAAAAATCTTGACTGTGAAAAATGGAAATAACGGGACAACTTGAGTTTTTACACCCAAATATAATACCTTTTTAGATGAACAAAGAAATGAGGAAACAATTTTGGATCTATACTGTGATCCTTGGTCTAGGAAAGGACTGGATTACTATGGAAACAAAAGGAAGGTGGAGAACTTTTAGGCACAATATGGGAAGATAAAATGTGACAGAAACTGTAAATTGATAGATTTTTAATGGAAAAACAGGGTGAGACTATTTTGAGCACTAATAGAATCAAAAAACAAGAATCTGGTAACCATCATTTTGAAGCTTGTCAATGAGTTTAAGAGGAATTGGCACAATAAACTCTATGATGCTCTTTGGGCAGATAGAATTACACCCAGAAGAGTAATTGGGATGTCTCATTTTTCAAGTGGTGTATGGTGTTAAAGCTCAGTTACTAGTGATAGTGGAATTACCAACCTTGCACTTAATGAAGGATATTGAAGATTCAATTTTGACCAGTTCCTTGGACAAGAGGATCATGTATTTCTAGAAGTTGGATGAAGACAGGTTGCAGGTTTTTGATAGAATATCATCTCATCAACTAAAGATGAAAGTTTTGTTCAAAAAGAAAGCCATTCCTAAAGATTTTCAAGCAGGATAAATTGTTCTGTTATGGGACAAAAGGCATGAACCTCAATTAAGCCATGGTAAGTTTGATTCCCTTTGGCTTGGTCCTTTTAAAATCAAGAATTTTATTTGAGAAAATTCATTCTATTTGGATTATCTAGATGGTTCTCCTCTCCCACTTCCTTATAGTGGGCAGTATCTGATGTTGTTCAAGTCCTAGGTAACTAGGAGGTCCTTTTGTATATTGTGTACAATGTTGTTATATTTGGGTCATTCCTTTGTGTTTTGTTTCTATTTTTCCTTTTGGTTTGTTTTCTTTTCGTGTGTTTTTTCTTCTATGTTGGTTTTCGTTTGAATCTATTTGCCCAATGGATAAGGAATTGGTCTACTTTCCTAGAATTCTTTTTTGGTCCTTGAGATTGCCCCATTCCTCTGCCAAGTCATCCCCAGAAAGAGCCAGCTATTGTCGCACTCAAAATTCCCCTCTTTTTGAAGTCAAGTTTCAAACATTTTGAGTTGTTTCCTTGGAGTAATAGATCGTGTCAATCCAACTATTTTTTGTAGTTTTCCATTCCATGGAGAACAGTTTGAAAGTTCGGCATAATGGTGGATTTTTTCCCTTCTTTTTATTTTTCACACAGTCAGGAATGATGGGCGTATCTTTCTTGTTAATTTTTTCCCTAGCATCCATGGGTAGTAAGTGGATATATATGATTGGATGCGGCATGGCCATGTTTCAAGCGAAAAACGGAAGCCTCCACACATCCAAATGGCAGAACTTCAAGGGTAGGGCCTATGGGACATTCCTCAAATAAGTGTAGGCTTTCCGCGTGTCCCAGGTCTAAAATGAAGATAGAACAAGCCTAAATCAACTAAGTATTAAAGGTTTAGCAGACGACGCCACGTGCCTCATTGACAAAACTTCAAGAGTCAAAGCCAGGGAAAGTTCTCAAACTTACACCATTCCTCCATGTGTCCCCAAGTCTAAAAAGAGATAGAGCCGATTACTTAAATTGACTAAGTATGAGTTGGTCGACGGAAGCCTCCACGTGCTTCAATGGTGTAATTTCAAAAGTGAAACCAAAAGGCCGGTTTCCAAATGAGCACCAACTCGCCACATGGTTAGAGTTAATGGAGAGATAGAATTGGCCATTGAAAAGTCCAGGACTGATGGAAGGAGCCATGCATTAGCTCGGTGCAATTTCAGGAGGCGTATCCAAATCAGAAACTCAAATGAGCACCAGCTCTCCATGTGTCTAGAGGTCAACATAAGTTAGGTGGGAAGTAAGCCCAAATCAGCTAAGTATAGAGAACCGATGGAGCTCTCCATGTGTCAGCTTGGTGCAATTTCAAAGGAAAAATCTAAGGGCATGTTCCAAATGAGTGCCAACTCTCCATGTTTCTAGGGTTAGATATACGGCCCCCACCAAACAAAAGGGAGAAAGTCAAATATTAAGCTCGAATAAAAAGTCAAGGTGGAGAAGTAGGCAGTTGCAGTGATTTGAGAATTTGAGATTTTTTTCCATTAAATGAGTTTAAAGTTAAAAACTGACCCACAACCCCATCCATGCCTAGTAAAAAGTCAAATATTAAGCCCGCATCGAAGGTCAAAGCGGGAAGTGGGCCATTGGGGCAGTTTTTGTTTTTGAGCCCACATTGAAAAGAGGTAAAATTGTAAAAGTAAACAATGACTCTGTCCCCACTCAAGTAAGGTCACATGTCAAGACCATATCAAAATCAGGTGGGTGGGCAAAAATGTTCCAAAGTGATATTTCTCTAAAAGGCATGAAATGTAAAAGGCATCCACAGGCCCGCTTTAGTTTAAATCTCTCCCACATGGACAGCTCATATTGAAACTTTGTAGGGGTAGATTGAATGGTTGCAATTCAATGCATCTGGTTTTTCTGCTAGACATGAAAATGGCCGAGGAATTGGAGAGACTTAGATATTGGTTTCTCAAATCAATTTTCATCATTTTTTATAATCGAATGTAACCGTTATTAGAAAATATTTAAATGGCTTCTCCATGTTGTTGTTTGGGTTGGATCCTAGTACTCTGTAAAGTAATAGATTCAAATTAATCAATACAAAAAATTTAGACTTTCTTCCTCTACTTTTCTTCTTTCCATGTTTGAAAACATGGGAATCATCAATATTTTATGATAAGAAACTTTGTGTTCTTGTTTATATGATTTCTGGAACTTTGTGTCTTTGGAATTATACTGGTTATAAAAAGTGAATGATTTTATTCTGCATCTCCCTAGTTCAATATGTATAAGGTGATACTCTGTCATCTATATCTCCTGAAGGTATTGTTATGATCTTCCTTCCTTATCTCCTTAATTCTTCCATCCTTTCATATTAATGATCTTTGGGCATAAAATGTTTCAGAGGATCAAGAATCCACACTTTAAAAGTTGTACATTTGTATATAAGTTTTTTGCTTGCGTTCAATAAGGGAACCTCTCCCATTAAAGAGGAGGGACTTGCTATCCCCTGACTGTGGTTTGTTAAAAGGATCATTTTAAAAACCCAACAGAGTTCCAAGAGCTTCTTGATGTTAATCCCATAGCTCTTCATGACTACCTTTTTAGGAATTCAACCCAACTTCCTATTCATGGACACCCACTTTGAAAAATTTATTCATATCAATGCAACCCTGAAATAGCCCAATCATTTTCTTCATAACTTGCGGTGCTTTTCCCTTGATCCATGAACGATATTGCTATAGCCCAATGTGACCTTAGTCCATCTTATTATACCAATGCTCCACCCCATCAAACCACCCACCTAGTCACACATATTAATCCCAACCAATACCACAATCACCACTTCCATTCCTATCACCTCTTTGGCCACTATCATCAATAGTTTCCATGTCTAATCTACCTAACAGTTACATCCCATATCCGGAACAACACACTTATTATTTTTGTGTCACATCACACATACATGATAATTTCATCACTTCCCAACCTCCTCATATGAGTGCTTTGCATTATATGGTGTATAGTCCACTTCATCAACAATTCCAACCTATCCACACCTACATTCCCACTCATCATTGACCAAAACAACCAACCCAATCCCAAAAATCACATCAAATTCTCGTTTCTCAAAAAAAAAAAAATACAATGAAATCTTTAACCTCAATCCATGACTTACATTCAACCTCATCAAGCTATTCCTTAAACACTTACACATCCACAAATTCATCAATGACATTATCTAACCACTTCTCACGTCACGCGACTGTAACCGCTCATCTCTCAACCAACCACTTGAAATGATTCCATGCATGCCTTAACGAATATGTTAGCTAGATTTGAAGCATCTACCTTTGGACCGAAGGTTACATTTCCTTATGAACATATTTTTAATGAACCTATTCATACATCAGTTCCAATCAAACCTTACCCCTCTCATTGGGAAGCTTCCCAAGTTTTCCAAATTTAACAGTAAGGAATATCCCCAACAACATCTTCATGTGTTTAGGCATGTATGTTACCTTATTGCACATGATTGGGGCCTCATGCTTCTCACATTCCCTATGTACTTGGCCAGTCCAGTAGTGGATTAGTATAATGGAATTCCACAAAATTCATTATTCTCACGCTTTTGTGTGAAGCATATCTCATCTACCTTATAGATTCAATCACTCCAAACATTTGAAAAATCCTTCACCATGGCTCATAAACTTGATACTCATTCCCTTGAGAAAGTATAACATAAACGTAAATTGAACAGATAAAAAACTGAGTTTACTAAACCATCCTCTCATAAAGACAAATATAAGAGTGCGGCCAATGTTGTGGTTGTTAGTTCTTATTCCACACCTACCTCCAACATGTGGCCTAAACAACGAGCCCTAGACCAATTCCTAACTATAATCCTATTGGAGAATAATATAGTTCAATATTTGACAAGTTGATGGTGGTTAACCTTATCACACTTTCCCCCATCCTACCATTTGATGAGTTTAGGAAAACATCCACATGGTATCATGAAGATCATTATTGTAAATATCACCAAGTTTGATGACACAATATAGAGAGTTGTCAATCCTTTAAAGAACTTGTCCAAAAAACTCATTGATCAAGGTGACCTTCACGTGGAAAAATCCCAATACATATCCTAATCAACCACTTGAAATCTTTAAACAACCCATTCCCCAACCATGCACCAAAAATTTAAACCACCAATTCTTCTACTTCTCAAGAACCCAATGCTTATACCATAAACACTATCCATACTATTTATCACAATCCTACCCCCATCTACAACCTCACCTTCTTCATCAACTATCACATCCACCTCTTTAGACATTGTTACTTCATCTACAAGCCCATCAAAACTTATACTTATAACCACACCAATCATTTCTACATATATTGCTACATCCATACCTACTACCACATCTTCCCCATTCATGAGTATATCAATGATTCCCCTTGAAAAATTTATGAAACAAACACCCCCACCTAATTCTACATCCACGATTGACTCTATGCCAATATCTACTTCATCACCTATATCCACTTCATCACTCATCACATTGGCTTTGACTACCTTATCCACATCAATTCCACCTTTACCCATTAAACGATCCTTACAATCAATCCTAGTTCATCTTTCTGCACTTTTACCTGTACCAACCACATCAACTATTGTGACCACATCTACATCATATATTACTTCCACATCAATCTCATAATTTGAATATTTTTTGAAAGCACATCAACTTACAATAACTTCTAGTGATCTTCCTATCTCATCTACAAAATCACACACTTCCACATCAAACCAATATCCACCTTCTTTATACCTCATCAAACATAAATTACTCCCTCCACCTGTATCAACCACAAAAAAAATTTAGACCCTCTAGTTAAAATAATCTTCATTCCTTCTAAGGGTGCCTCTTAAAAAAAATCTAGAACCCTTGGCACATTTCCTCAAAGGTTTCTTTCACATCCTCACAAAAAGGTAGACATTCCTCCACCAAATATCAAACAATCCAACGTGACATCATCTAGCTTAGGACCACATCTATCTCTTCTAGGACCAGCCCCTTCATAACAATAATTCAACCCACCTATAAACCTAAGACAAAAAAATCCAACACTTCTTCTTCTAGAACATCAATCATCACTAAAAATTGATCCAAGACATCAAAACCATGAAATAATCAAACCCCACCCTCGACATCCAAATCTTCTCAAACATCCAATTCTTATTCCAAGACCAAGACATCTCATAAAGACAAGGCACCTTCAAATACTTTTATTGAATCATATCCGGAGTTCCTTAACTATTTACTTCTAATATCCTCCATCACACTTCCACCTATTAAGACATTTTACCCAAATAGTAAGAAGCCATCATGGTTTGATTCCAAATTCATTTGCATCTATCATCGCACCCTTAAACATGACACTGAACATTACAAAACACTCTAAAATGTTGTCCACAACATCATTGAGCAACATGACCTTATTCTTTAGGAAAAACAATATCCTTCTTCCACATCCATTCCAACATCTACACGTTAGACCTCATCCATATAAGTGCACAAGTCCCCTCATTCATCATGGAATTTTATGGCCATCCCACCTCTAAATGAAGATTCTTCTAAGGATGGTCCCAATTTATTCATAATGTTGTTTGAATATCCATCTGATCTAGTCCACATGATCCTAAATACACATCCCAACCAAAATCCAAGACCTTTGTAACCATTCTTCCTCCTAAGGAGTTCACCTAATCACCTAAATCTAACATTTCTATCTTAGCTACCCCTTGACTTATTGAATAAATTATCATCAAACAACTTCATCACACCCGAGTGAAGATGTCTCTTTACGAGCTCATTTGAAGCTCACAAGACCATATGAAAACTATCACTGAAGCCTTTAAGTGTATTCTGACATTAATTGATGAGGCTCAACCCTCACATATCTCTTAGGATCACTTATAATTTCTTCTGCTATCTCATTCGATGATAGTGAGATTTTGGACATCAGACTAGAAGAACACGGACTTACAATTTTCATCATGGTTAGGATCAATTATACCTTCATTTGGTGATCCATGATTGATAATGGTGAAAACATTAATATCATCCCATCACATACGTTTGATCAAATCAAGATCCAAAAATCCACCATCAACCAAGCACTTGCGGTCCTTTGAGCCTTTAACGATCCTACCGTTCCCACCTTGGGAATGATTATTATTTCTATCCTCATTTGTGAGAATATCCTCCATAAGGTATTCTATATCATAGTGTTTCACCTGATTCTTAGACGTTTCTTTGAAGTATTGACGAAATAGATAGCGTAATAGGTGTAAGAGGAATACCTATTGAAATGATGGTTGATGGGTTATTGCACGTGTATGACTTCTTGATCCACATCTGATTGTGAGAGATTCCTTTTGGCTAGGAGGAACTAATTGTAATGGAAATCAAGAGCACCAGAAAGAGTTAAATAATATGTGCAGTGAACTGCCTAGCGTGTGCTAGATCCAAGAAGTGTGGTACTTCCTAGATGACTATCAAACCACTGTTTAAAAAAATTTAATGCGGGTGATAAAGTAAATCCTAATGTAATTAAAATGATTTGGGTATTGCATCCAAAATACAATAATAAATATCTAATCTAATAGGCTAAGTTAAAATAAGATCCAAAAGTCAAGTAACTGGTTCTGGGTCTCTGCAGGTCTGACGAAGGTCTCAGGAAAATCACAAGTAAATATGGGTGATGTGGAAATAGGTGGATAGGTCACTATTCTGGGTTTTATAGGTAAATACAGAGACTGATGCCGGTTAAGGTTGACCAATGGCGGTTGGGTGTAACTAGTGCCGGTTACTGTGGAAAACTGGGAATGTCAGAGAAAGGATTTTGGGTCCCCTTTGTGATTACTCAAAGGACTCTAGTTGGTCAAAATGGGGTATTAGGTTTTTTGGGTGGGGTTTGGCAATGTTGTAACAGGTATGTGGAGGGGTGACTATGAATGGAGGTGAAATGGGTGGCTATGGAAACAAAGGATGATAATATAATGATGAAAGTAATGAACCAAAGAAGTAAACTATTCCACTTACTTGAAATCTAATCCTAGACGCTTGCGAGTGATGAAAGAAGGTACTGGAAAGGGGTTGAATGTTGTTTGGGATCACCAAACATTAGAAAGCTCCTGCATGGGCTGCATTTGTATTCTCTTTTTCTTGGTTGAATCAAATCTATACTGGGGTGAATGTTGGATGGTTGTGTAAGAGGAAATCCTTAATCTACTTCCTTGCATGCATGTTCTCACTGAAATTCATTCTCAGAAGATGTGATATCTATCAAGAATGTTCCCAATGTTTTTCCAACCTCCAAAATAAGGTTTTTTTGGGGATTAAAAGGTGACCGATGGTGGTTCCGGCGTAACCGGTGATGGTTAGGGGTAACCGGTGTCGGTCAAGGTGGGATTTCCTAGGTTTACTAAACTAGGTAGATCCCCTTGATTTTCTAGGATCTCATATCATTCACCAGCGGATTAGACTGGAAGCTTCTTGTAGGCATGCAGGAATGTGGTTAGAGGGAATGTACGCATTGATTTTTAGGGTTTTGGGTAAGTCTCAGTTAGTTATGGCAACTTACTAAGAATAGGTCTTAGGGTGAGTTGCTTGATGAGGTGTCTAGGTGAGATGTATGTGGACATTATCCCTAATTAATATATTTAAATAATAAATATGGCGAGGATAATGCATTAATTTAATTAAATTAATATTAGTGGAGTGAAGGGGGCCATGGCTAGGTTAATGTGATGAAGGGTGTTTATTTGTCGAAGGACCAAAGGGGAGTGTGACCTAATTTTAGTGTCTACATTTTACCCCTTTTTGTTGCGTAGCTTGTATTGGTATACGACACTAACAAAAATAATATGTGGTTACCCCATGTGTGGGTGAAGGCGATCCCCCTCAAACCAAGAACTAACAAGGCAGAAGGTAGAATCGGTGAGTGGTTTGATAAAATATGAATGTGAGAAAAGGGAAGGTGGGGAATGGGGGAAAAATGGGTTAAAGATCTAGTTGGGAAATCTATGTAATGGTTCAGGGTAAAAGGTAGTAACAATTAAATGCATGCACACGCACAAACTATAACACACTACCGGGTTGAAGAGCAGGAAAATTCTACATCGTCTATGGTTGATAGGTTTATCCAAACAAGGTTGAAGTGATTTTGGTATCCAAGGTATAGGTTATGGTCAGGAAACACAATGTAGGTTAGGTGCAAGAATGTTTAGGTATGTTCTAGTATACCACAGGTAGGGTTAAGATAAACGGTCATGGCAATAGGCTAGGTAAGGTAATTAGGTCAATAACACAGGTAACAGTGTTGTAAGGTATAGTGAACACGTGAGGTCAAAGATCACTAGCAATGGTGAAGCTCCAAATATCTAGGTCACGGCACAGGTAAGGCTGAGGTATGGGTTAAATAAGGAGTCCCTAAAGGAGGAAAAGTTTATGCAATAAATGATGAGGGTAGGAGGGTGAGGTAAATGGTTTGGGTAGAGGTTGGGTGGGGAAAATGATCAGAGCAAGGGATAAGTGTGGAAATAAAAAGAGGGATGGGTAGGGTAATAGGGTAAAATGTTGGCTTTATGCAAGAGAGGGTGACCGATGCTGGTCAAGCGTAACTGAGACTGGTATTGTTTTCCTCTCAAAATTTTCCCTCTTTCTAAAGTTTAAAAAATGAAAATTTTGAGTTAACTCCTTTCTTTGATGTTCTAGTGAAGAGAAAATTGTGTAGTTAGAAAAATTTCACATTTTTTGAGTCATTCAAGTGATTTATGGGTCTGTCAGACATTTTTGTCCCATGTGTCCCAAGTCCTGAAGGGCTCACTATTCCCCGATCACATGCTTTCCCAGAAATCTATTTATTTGCGGGCCCGTTGGAACTTTTTGTTTCAACTATTCTAAGTTCACTTGGGCTCTCTATTCCCTGATCACCCGCATCGGCCACATCGGGTCAATCAAACTTTCATGCCCCTCATGTCCCAAATGTATTTAGGTCCATCATTTACTTTGGTCTTTCTTGTCTCAAAAGCATTTGTGCATTTTGTATCCACTTTACCTGCATCGGCCGAAACATGCTTTTGTGTTCCTCATGTCCCAAATGTACAAAAGGCCATCTGGGCTAATTTTTCCCACTCTTCCCGATGCTTGATTTTTGAGTTAGTGTATATGAATTTAATGCACATTTAATAACCTTCTCTCTCCTAAAATGACTATTTAATGGACTACCCCCTACACATTTTGCACAATGCTTTCTTGTTGCCATTCGCTCATACCTTTGCAATTAAAAATGTCTACTCGTGTCCCCATTTCCCCTACATTTTTATTGCGGATTCAAGTTGTAAGGTTATTTTTCTAAATACTATCAACATGAAGATCAAGTTTCAAGGTCAGCAACATGTTTCACCACTCGAATCTTTCATTCCTGATATTAGAGATAATGAAGTTTGTTACATGGATTTCGGTGATTTCTAGAGTAGATTGATAGACCCAAACCCCTCTCCCATGGAAAAAATGATCAACAACAGTGGCCTTGTGTATGCTACAAGATTCCCAATCTTGGTACATTTTTCAGATACTGTGCTTTCCTGCGGAGCTCACTTCAACCCTGACACGAGTGAATTGACCAATATACATGGCGAACTAATTGCTAAACTGGATGTTGCTACCATTACCGCTGCCCTACAGATCCTTGAAATGGACAACTCCATGGTGATATCTCAAACTTAGGCACAGACTCTCTTTGAGAAGATAGTGAGAAATACAAAGCTAGGGTAGTAGAGTCATGGTTGAAGAACCCTACGAAAGGGGCATCTCGGCTTTCCAAAGCTCTATTTAGGGCTGATTTCAATGAAGAGCTATTTGATTTCATCAGCCTATTGGATCGTTTCATGGGCTTTCCCTCTACCAGTGAGTTTCACTTTTGGATGTGCCCGCTCATCAACATCGTATGTGAAGGTACACAGAACATCAATTGGGCAGAGATCATTTGTATGAATATGATAGAGCAGTTTTCCAATGTACAACAAACTAAGAAGTTATGCGTGACTTCTTATCTTATGTATACCCTAGCTGCATCCAGACAATGGTTTGGTTTCACATACATTGAGGCTCAAAAGGGTGACCCTATCTATGCTTACTACCCTCAATTCACCCTCGAAACCAACAATCATAACCTTAGAAGGGTGAATGATGCTTTCACCATGTACATTGTGATGCTTCTGGAAAGTGATACTGCTAAGATATTTTTCGATGAAGCCATGAACCTGATAGTGAAACATGGAGCTTACTTCATTCAATTTAGAAGGTTTTCGTATATCAGGTAAGGGCGGTTATGAGAACACTCCTCTAAAACTCCCCATGTTCTCTAATGATAAGATGACTTTGATTGAGGTGTGTAGACAATTAGACAAGTTTCACAGGACCTGCAGAGACAAGAAAATATATGGGCTACATTTCCCCATATCTTTGGGGAACTATACATGTAAAACAGCTCTGGATGCCCAGAACATAGAGAGAGCCCTTGCTCCCAGAACCTGTTTCGATTTGAAGAAATTCATTGAGCTGAATCTTAGAATCAACTACCATCATAGGGTAGACACTGAAGACTACTGGGCTGATTACACCAATGACTTTGAGGCCAAACAAAGGCATTATGATAGGTTATCCCTCTAGCTGATAAAGAAACTCAACATATATCAGATTCCTGAAGGGCTCTAAGATTACAATTCAGACCTATTGTCATATGAATATGATACTTTGATCAAGCATACTCCCATGGAGGATCTAGACTGGTTCAAAAGGGAGAAAGATGACTTAGCTGAGATTCTTCCTCCTGTGCTGGTAAGAACCAAGGTCTGGTTTGACAGAAGAGTTCAAGAGATGATAAAGAATATAGGAGAGTCTTCTTCTAAAGACACTTCAACACCGAGGAAAGAGTCACAGACACCTAGCTCGGAGGTACCTGTACGAACTCCTCCACCTTCATCAAGTAAAGAACCTGAATCCTCTAAAACTTCCTCCTCCACTCAGGTATATCAGAAGAAGGTGAAGGAGGTCAAAGAGGATCCTATTGAGGAAGATCCCCTGAAAAAACATTTAGAATTACTTTCGGGACCAGAGAACATTATTGTTCTTAGTGAAAGTGAGGACAGTGAAGTGCCAATCATTACAAGAGATTCATAAGCCCCAATGGATAAGGATCATGAAATTCATAACACTGAGCCTCCAAGTACCATGAATTCCTCCATCTAAGAAGTCTCATCTACTCCACTCACATCTCTATTGGAGGCAACAGTGGTAAATACTCTAAGTGCCATGATTTCTCTCACTCTCGGTTCTCTTGCTCCTCCTTCTTCCTCTAATTTTGCATGGGTGCAGCCTTTTGTTGACAGTAGGAAGAGGAAGTCTTCCTCTCGATTGATGGGGCCCAGTTTCGATGTTGTGGTGGCCTTGTTGGGCACTACTCCTTCTACTCCTGTAAAGAGAGCTAGAACCACTTCAAGGATAGTTACAGATGCCCAAGGCCAAAAATTCCTTGAGGTAGCCAAGCCTAAGGTTGACAAGGAAGAACAGGATTTATAAGCCTCTGATTTGTAACTGTTTAGGATCTCAATGGGAGAGTCTACCCTTGAAAGTGAAATACACAACCTTCAGGAAATAGTAACCAGGGTCATTGGGAGAGTAGAAAGAGGAAAGCGGACTATAGAGCAGCTTGAAGAGCAATCTCAAGTTCTTTCTGGTTTCATTGGGTCATTGATGTCTAAGGAAAAAATTTTGGATCCTACCCCCCTGATTACCCTTCCGCCACCTGTGATCCTTAGGATGAAGTTTAAAGCATTAAAGACATACACAGGTATTCCATCTATGGGAGAGCTCTGGAAGCCATGGTGGATGACATGATTGTTGAAGGGTTGAATTTCATTGGAGAAGCCTTCAAACTCAATGAGAAGGTAACTAATCTGTAACAAAATCTCTCCTCTGCAATTGGAAATATGGATAAAGAGCTTAAACTCTAGAGTAGCTGCATAGTAGACCTTCACCTGATGGGGCGGACTGATGAAAATTTATTAATGGCAAGTAAATTTTTTGATGATGCCAAAGGTAATATTTTTAAATTCATGGGTTTTCAGTGTGGAGTGGAAAATAAAAGTGCTGGAGGAGGCTTTGGGAGAATTGAGGAGTAGTTGGTAGAAAGGAGAGGCCTTCAAATATTTGGTGGTATCTAATTTTAAGGATATTCACTGTCACCTCCATAATGAGACTTCAAGTGTGCCTTTCTCCCTCCAGGAAATTAAGACTCAATTCAAGGCTTTTGTCAAGGAAAACTTGTTTAAGGAGGACTCCATTACCAAAGACAAAGATAAAGGAGATTTTCTCCCTTCAGTCTACTATTAAGGAAGCTAATAAAGAATATCATGCACACACCGAGTTTGATAAAGAAATGGAGAAATGTATGGGATCTTGGACCCAAGCCACTACTAACACATTAGTCCCAAGAGGCTAAGACATAGCAGAAGTGTTGAAAAAGTTTTGACAACAGATCCTCAAGTTGGTGGGCTCTTCTGAATCATAAGCATTTGTTTTCCCCTCCTAGCTTCTCCTTTCTTCCTTTTTCTCAATTAGGGATTATTATAATTAGTTGAGGGTCTTGTGTAAAGCATCCCCTTAACTAAACATTTTAGTTAAAAGAAGTAGTTACCAAGTGTAACTGATTTGTAAAATTATATAATGGGCTCTCTCTACCATTTTTAGGGCTGGAACTTGGTTTATTTTTAAAATTGTAAGAAGTAAAAAAAGCAATCAATACAAAAGATCTTTCTTTCCATGTCTATCTAATATTGTTCTTTCATTTCTATCAATTGAATATTTTTGAATCATTTTTCTGTATTACTTCAAGAAGCTTTGTATTGTTGTAGATGTAATTTCTGGAAATTTGTGTTTTTGAAATAGCATCTCATTGTGTCAAACACAAATGGTTTTGTTCCAAGTTATTTTAGTATGATATGCATAAGGAATTAGTTTGTTATCTATAATTCTTGAGAGTGCATTTCTGCTCATTTCCAATACTTCATTCCTCTGTGTTTTTGTATTGATGATCCATTCTATTTTAAAACATTTTCGTGGTATCCAAGTTCCCCATTAAAACTATACTTTGTATATATGTAAATATATATTTTTCTTTTAAATAAGGGAACCTCTCCCATTAAAGAGGAGGGACTTTCGATCCCCTGACTGTTGTTTTCTTTAATGTGATTTTTGACGACCAATGGTTTTTGGCGACTCCGTTGGGGATTCATTTTTAATGTATTCTAGTTTTATAAAGAATTTCTTGATCATCCTTTGATCTCACGACTCCACATTTTACTCATAGAAGGAGAGCCCTTGGTATTGAAGATTTTTAGTTTCAACTTTTGGAACAGCAAGGTTTTCCTCTCCCTTCAACAGGAAGGAATAGAAGAGCTCATTCAATAAGCACTCCTCCTATTGAAGATAGAGCCCTTGTAGGTGGTATTTCTCTAGAGAAAATCAGCCCTAATCTTCGTGCTTTGATTATTGTTGGTGTTTCAGTTCCCCTTCAAGCCATCTTTCCAAGGATGGAAGCACCATTACCTTAGGGCCATCGTGTTGGGCTCTCACCCTCCCTCAACCTTTACATGAGTTACCTAGGGGTAACTATTGATGGCAAATCACAGCACCCCTAGGACTCTACAACACGATGGGTTGAGACTCTCAGTGCGATTGCATAACATGGAGCTTTTCCCAAGTGTGGGACCTTGCGAAATCAGAAAAGCTCTCCGGATGAAGGCCGGTTCCTATTCCTCTGTTCAGATGCACACGTAGAAGATGCAGAGGATTTACTAAAAACCTAATCTAACTTGCCAAGGAGACAGGGGTAAGAAAATGCATAAAATAAAACCTAAACTACAAAGGTGATGCACCGAGGAATGAAGAACACCTGTCTTGCCAATAAACACAGACCATAAAAATGCAATACAAGATCATACACAGATAGCTAGATTCACAGTGAGAGATCAAGGGGATGTAAAATGAATACAGAGAGGGTTGAGAATTATCCACAGACATGCATTAAGTTTCTCCAAAGATGATACAGCACACTGCAAAATGCCAAGAGGCAAGGTTTCATTACAGTTTCAAATGGGAGGTTTTAACTCCACAAGTTCACCTGCCAAAGAGAAGAAGGGAGGGGAAAAATAGAAATTTCCAACCTTTAGAAATAAGCCCCTCCTTACAATTTATAGGAAGAATGAGAGAGAAAAGAGAGAGGAATTCGAAATCTGCGCCAACCACCTCCAGAATGCACTTAACTCATCTCATAATGATGGTAGGTGAGAACCCAGCGAACCCAAAAGTGGCGAACTGTAATTCTCATTTTTAATAATTTTTTCTCATCCAATTAAAGATATCCAATCTTAGTTGGATAGAGGACCTCTTAGGCTTTCTGAAAAGTCCAACCTTGCATAAATCAGAGCTCCCAGTCAAAAGTTATGGCCATCTGAATAACTGCGCCAGGGTCTGTTTTCTGTCAGCGCTCAAAATGTTGCGCCTCTTGAAGGTGCGCCAAGGGCACATTCATGTGTGTGTCGTCATCCTCTTCCATGCACCAAGGGTTCACCATTTACCTTGTCGACACTCTATGTCGTGTGCCCATTCTGTGTGCCTTGGGCGCACCATTTCCTCTGTCGACACTCTGTGTCATGCACCCATTCTATGCGCCTTGGGTGCACCATTTCCTCTGTCAACACTCTGTGTCATGTACCCATTCTGTGCGCCTTGGGCGCACCATTTCCTCTGTCGACACTCTGTCAGGGATTTGAGATTCTTCCATTTCTCCATTCTCCTGCTTGTCTATATCTACCCGGGGAAAAGATATATACAACAATTTGGCGACTCAATGGGATCACCTGCCTGCTAGGTGGAAGATCAGTGGCCTTTTAGCAATCCATTGGTTATGGAGTCATAAGCAATAACCTGAAACCAACCTGATATCTGATCCTGAACCTGGTACCACAACTTCTTCTCTGACAGCATTCTGAATTGTAGAAATCAACCTAGGAGCAACAAAAACTGTGCCAAAGCACTTAGGGAAACAGAAACCTAACTACCACAAGACAATGTGCATACGCACTTAGAGGAATTTAAATCTAGGCTAATATTTACAAGGGTGAACCTTTTCCTTTTAGTAGCAATGTTTAAGATAGATTCCGTTAACTGGAATCGGGAGTACTCCTCCATCCAAAGTAGACAATTGGAAGGCATTGCTATTCTTACATCCTGTGACCGTGTAGGGGCCACTCCAAATGGCATCAAACTTGGAATGCCTTCCTGGCTTTGCCCGATCTGCATCCCATTTCAGAACTAGGTCTCCTTCCTGGAAGGTCCTTTCTCTTGCTTTCTTATCAAACCATCTTTTTACTAAGGCCTAATCTTTCTCAATTGTTTGAACTGCATGTTCTCTAATTTCTTCCAATTCCATCAACTCTGCATACCTGGCTTCCATTAGTTCAAACTCAGCCAACTCAAACTGCTTCATGAACTCCAATGTAGGCAGTTCTAATGATATAGGCAATACTGCCTCTTTTCCATAGACCAACTTATAAGGGGAATTACCTGTAGACCTCTTTGGTGTTATTCTGTCAGCCCATAATGCTGATTTTAGCTTGGTATGCCATGTTTTTTGATTTTCGTCCAGAGTCCTCCTAATGATTCTTAGCAAATTTTTGTTCGTGGACTCTGCCTGTCCATTACCCTGCGGGTAATAATTTGAAGAGGTGCTCAAATAGATTCCATTCTTGACAGCCCATTCTATAATCTTGGAACCTATAAATGCCAATGCATTATCTGATATGATAGTGGCCGGCACACTGAACCTGGTCACTATTCCTTCATAAAAGTCTAGTATGTTAGACTCATTTGCTTCCTTGAGTGCTACTGCTTCGGTCCACTTGGTGAAATAGTCCGTTGCCGTGAGAATCCACTTGTGGCCTTGGCTTGAGTTTGGATTGATGACCCCGATTAAGTCCAATCCCCATTGCATAAATGGTTGGTCAACTAGAATTGGGTGCAATGGAAACGCTGCTAGTCTTTCTTTGCCTGTGAAGAGTGCACATTTCCTACACTTTCTTATCCATGTATAGTAGTCACTGAACACTGTAGGCCAATAATACCCTGCCTTCATTATCTTGAGAGCTATTACTCGTGGGGAAAAATGTCCTCAAGAATCTCCATCATGAAAATCTCGTAACACCCTCTCAATTTGGCCTGTCCCAATGCACCTCAATAGAACTCCATTGATGTCTTTCTTAAACAAAACACCACCAACAAGCACATATGGAATGGCTTGTAATCTGAAGTATCTCCTCTTTGCTTTGCTCATTTCTGGGGGGCATAGGCCTGTTTGTAGGAAGTGTATCATATTCTGAGTCCAACAAGGAGTAGGCACATCATCATTTTCTTGTTCTTGATCATCCTGTAATACCAAGACAGCCTCTTTTTCATCACCTGCTTCAACCTGTTGACTCAAGGCTAGCTGCTCACATAGTCCCTTCCCACGTACTAGTTTGGTGACCTTGATCTCGATGTCATATTCCATGACACGAGTTATCCATCCTGCACGTTTCTCATTCAGATCCTTGTTTAGAAGGAAGTCCCTGACTCCCGCATGAGAGACCAATAATTGGATCTTGTTGTTTGAGACTAGGTGCTTGAATTTCTTTAACCTCTTGATTACTGCAAGGACATGCTTTTCAATGAAAGAGTACCTAGTTTCATATTCCTCCAAACCTTGACTGAAGAAAGCAACTGGTTGTTCTAATCCTTCTTTGTTTTGTTGTACCAGGATTACAGAAATCATGTCCCCACCACCAAAGGAATACAGCACAAAGTCCTTGGAGAATTCTGGATTGACAAGAGTCAGAGCTTGAGATATAGCCTCTTTTATTGCTTCAAAACTTGCCTTACCTCCAGATGTCCACTTAAATGCCATACTCTTCTTTAACATCAGCGTTATTGGGTTTACAAGAGTAGCAAAATTTGGAACAAATATGCAGACAAAATTGATCCTTCCCAAGAAGCTTTGAAGAGCCTTCTTGTGACTTGGAAATGGCAGTGCTCGAATTGCTTCAACTCTTTCTGGGTCAATCATCAATCCCTCCTTTGAAACAATATGGCCTAGAAGTTTTCCCTTGTGAGCCAAGAATATGCATTTTTTGGGATTCAATGATACCCCAAATATTCTACACCTCTGAAATACTTGCCTCAAATGACAGAGGTGATCTGCTGCATTTTTTGAGAATACAGTGATGTCGTCAAGATATATCAAAACTATTTTATTGATCAACCCCTTAAATGCCATATCCATTGCCCTTTGGAAAGTGGCCCCAACATTTGATAGCCCAAATGGCATCTTTTTATAGGCATAGGTTCCCCATTTGGTGGTGAAATTCATCTTGAATTGGTCATCTTCTTTCACCATCACCTGATTGTACCCTGAGTAGCCATCTAGGAGAGAGAATCTCTCTGAACCGGATACTACTTGCAATATTTGTTCCATTAAAGGAAGTGGGTAATGATCTTTGAGAGATGCACTGTTTAGGTCTCAGAAATCCATGCACAACCTGATTTCTCCACTCTTCTTCCTGACCGGAACCAAGTTTGCAACCCAGCTTGAGTGCTTGATCGGGAATATAATGCTTGCCTCTATTAGCTTATTTAGTTCTTTCTTCATTAGAGGCTCAATGTGAGGGTTGACCGGTCTCTGTTTCTGCCTGATGGGCTTAGCATCTGGATCCAATTCTATGGTATGTTGTGCCAAATTTGGATCGAATCCTCTTAAGTATTCATAGCTCCAAGCGAAGACATCTAGAAATTCTTGGCAAAGTTGTATGAAATCTGATTTCTCCTGATTAGTGGCCACTTTGCCAATTTGAAGTGTTCTGCCTTCCCCAACCGGAATTGGCTCTGAATCTTCTCTCTTGACTTGTATGTTTTTCTTTTCCTTACGAAACTGGTCATTAGAGTTGAAGATAGACTCCAATGTTACCAAACCCTTAGGAAGCTTGTTTGTATGCAGCTGTACTACTTGATCCCCATACTGCTGTTCTAATCTGTCCTGATTCCTAGCTGAGAATTCAGCTTCTTCTTGTAAGAAATTGACGATCTGTTGATCGTTCTCAAACACCTGCCAGCTTGTGTTATTATTTGGAACTGCTGGCCTCACAAACACATGGATATGTGGCTGTGTTTTTCCCCTTCTGATGTTGTCAACCACATCAAATGTTGCTCCAACTGCTGCGAGCCTATCTGCAACTTCATTTTTCTTCCTGGGTATGGACATAATGTTGAAAGCTTCGAAATCCTCAATGAGGTCCCATACCCTATTCTTGTAGCTCCTCAGCAAGTCATTCTTTGTAGCATGTTGTCCCCTAACTTGGTTGACAATCAACTCACTATCTCCAAACACCTGCAAGTTCTTTATGCCCCTTTTCTTGGCCCAATGAATTCCATGAATCAATGCTTCGTATTCAGCCGTGTTGTTCGAACAGGAAAACTGGAAACGAAAAGCTGAAAAATATTTGATGTCTTGTGGTGAAATCAACATTGCACCACCTCCAGCACCTTGTTTGCTTCTCGAACCATCGAAAAATAATTTCCAAACTTTGTTTTCATCCTTTTGTTCAGGTTGAATGATGTCGGGAATGGGTGAATTTTCCTTGTGTATATAATACACACCCAATTCGGATTCTTCAATTTCCTTGTATGGGTCAAATTCATGACTCTTGTTTGCCCATTCATCCAAAGTTAAATCAGGAATTCCATCGACCTTAGTACCTGCTTCTAGATCACTTGAACACTCCTCTTGGTCAAAAGCCGAGCAATTTGCATTGATAGGACTTGGTACATGAGGCTCAATATGGAAATTGGCAATTGGTTCTGACCTGATTGTTGCTTTGGCTACATACCTTGTCCTAAAAATCATGTGTGACCAATCTGCAGATAAATATCCACCGATTTTTGCAGTGAAGTCTCTTGATATACACAACGCAAAGAGTGGCGGAAGGTCAATCACAGACACATCTTGTAGAACTGTAACATTAGGACAGGAATGTAGTGTTAGGCTTAACCCCTTGATGACTCCAACAGTTCCTACTGCCGTTCCATCTAGCTGTACCACTCCTTTCATCACTGGCTCATACTTTAGACCCAGTTGATCTGCTATTTGCTTTGGCATCACTGAACTACTGGCCCCTGAATCTATCATGCAGTTGTGTAACAAGTGGTTTCCAACAATCAACGAAACATAGAATGGTGGAGGCTTCAAATTTTTTCTTGTCTGGCCCCCATCATGTTGCATTGTATTAGTGAGAACTTTCTCATGTCCCTGGTTTGATACATTTGTGGTAGACCAATTAGCCATTGCATCTTGCAATAAATCTCATTACCCTGGGATCGCCAGTGATTCCCACATGGAAATGTTCACATGTGTCTTCTTCATTTGATTAATGATGTTGAAGGGGGATGAATTGTCCTTTTGTTGTCCGTTGCTTGGCGCAACCTTTTCTGGAGCTTGAACAGGTGCATGTGTTGCTACAACAGGTACCTTAGGTTGATTCTGCACATTTGGAGCTATGTTTGGTCTCCTGACCCCTTGTTGTGTAGGAGTGGACTGAGAAACAACTGGATCACATGGTTGTCCCTCTCCTATATTTCTCTTCTTTGACCGTGTGTTGGAAGCCATGCCTTGAAAAGGCTATTGGTTAACTCCACAGAAGTCTTCCGTTTGCCAATTGGCCAATGTGGTTTCTATTGGAGGTCCTTCTTGCTGCGTTTGTTGCTGTTGATTCTCCTCCTGGCTTGGTTCTTGAGCAACACCAATGGTTTGCACCATCAAGGCCTGATTTAGTGCACCATTGAAACATGCTGACTGATTGTGAGGTAGATTGCAAGGGTAACACCATTCGTACTCCTGTGCCATTTTATTTTGTGTCAGGACCAAAGCTCTTGAGGCCGTCGTTGCATTTGGATCATACGGTCGAAACGGCCTGGCAGCTTGAGGCTGTCCTTGGTTTTGGTTTTGATTTGCAGCCTGAGGTGGTGGTCTATTTTGTTGGTATGGGGGCCTAGCTTGGTACTGTGCTTGAGGCTGATACGGTCTAGCACTTTGAGCTTGTTGTCTTTTGATAGTCACAAGCTCATTTCCAAGGTTCTGCAATTTTTTCATGACCTCCTGCAATTCCTTTGAAGTATTTGAAGAAGTCGACGCCTCATTATTGCTTTGATTTCTAGGAGTTGAAATGGGATTCAACTCTGGTGCTTGACTGGTTGTAGGATTTCCCATGTCTGGATAGAGAGGCATTGGTGGCCTTGGTGCAAGCTTGCCAGCTTGGATCAAATAGTTCTCTTCTCTAATAGCTGTGTCATAGGCCCCTGGCAGCGTTGTCCCTCCCATTGATTGGATCATCATGGCTATGTCTGAATTTATAGCCTTTAAGAAATAAAGGAATGCTCCTTCGGCGGTTGGTCTAACGGTTATTGGAATCCTGTCCCATGTCCGTTGGAATATGAAGTTGAAATCTGCCATTTGTTCGTTAGGAGCCCTTTTGATTGTTGTCAGCTGTTCCAATAAAGATAAATTGTCCGCCCTCTCCCTGAATTGGCTGCAAAGAGCAGAACAAAGTTGGTTCCAATTTGTAATAGACCCTGTTGTAAGGCTCCTAAACCATTGTAAGGCCTTGCCTTTGAAAGATGAAGCCAACAGCTTGACTGCAACATCCATTTCATTTATTTCGTGGATTGCACATGCATTAGCAATATCCTGGATGTGATCAATAGGAGTAGTATGATTTTCTCCTGTAAAATAGGGTATATTCTTTAGTGCTGCAACTGGAATTTGATTCTGAGAATTTAGGGCAAGTGGACCACTGCCCGTGAAATTGACAAGGGGATTCGGTGGTAGATGTGCCATTATGATTGGCCTAAGAACCCTAGTCGATGCGAGAAAAGGTCTACCAGGTGGAGGTGTAGACAGAGTCCTGTTAGGTGGAGATGGTGATCTTTGTGGTCTTCTTCCTCTCCTTCCTCTACCTGGTGAAAGTTTCAAGTGGACAAATATCCCCTCTTCTCAAGTATTGGACCTGTTTTGAAGTCTTCTCATATGCCTAGGCAACCTTTGCTGCTACACGGCTGAATTCTATCCCCTTCGGAGTCACCAGATGTGTTAGAAAGTGAGCCTCAAAAGGCTAGATTCTGCCAAGTTACACACCAAACCTAACAATATTTAAAAAATAGAATTTTGAAAGACCTGTATATATTTTAGAGTTTGGAACTTGATTTGAAATGATAGTCCCGAAAATCCAAAAATGCCAAACTTCCGAAAACCTGAAATCTGAGAATCAAAAAACCATGAAATTTTGAAAGTAAAAATCTCAAAAATCTAGGAATACCCTTTTGAAGACTATCCCCCGATCTATCACTTGGTCAAATTTTGACTTGTTTCGAGCAAGTTAAGTCCTTGAAAATTGATTTCAAAGTTTAGCCCAGAAGGTGAAAAAACTGAAACTGTAAAACCTGTAATTTTTTAAGTCTGAATTTCTTGAAGGTTCCTTCGAATCTGTGGAATGACCTCTTGGTCCCACCGGGTGTACCAAAACTGTTGATGGTGAATCATAGCACCCCTGGGACTCTACAACACGATGGGTTGAGACTCTCAGTGTAATTGCATAACATGGAGCTTTTCCCAAGTGTGGGACCTTGTGAAATCAGAAAAGCTCTCCGGATGAAGGCCGGTTCCTATTCCTCTGTTCAGATGCACACGTAGAAGATGCAGAGGGTTTACTAAAAACCTAATCTAACTTGCCAAGGAGACAGGGGTAAGAAAATGCATAAAATAAAACCTAAACTACAAAGGTGATGCACCGAGGAATGAAGAACACCTGTCTTGCCAATAAACACAGACCATAAAAATGCAATACAAGATCATACACAGATAGCTAGATTCATAGTGAAAGATCAAGGGGATGCAAAATGAATATAGAGAGGGTTGAGAATTATCCACAGACATGCATTAATTTGCTCCAAAGATGATGCAACACACTGCAAAATGCCAAGAGGAAAGGTTGCATTACAGTTTCAAATGGGAGGTTTTAACTCCACAAGTTCACCTGCCAAAGAGAAGAAGGGAGGGGAAAAACAGAAATGTCCAACCTTTAGAAATAAGCCCCTCCTTACAATTTATAGGAAGAATGAGAGAGAAAAGAGAGAGGAATTCGAAATTTGCCCCAACCACCTCCAGAATGCACTTAACTCATCTCATAATGATGGTAGGTGAGAACCCAGCGAACCCAAAAGTGGCGAACTTTAATTCTCATTTTTAATAATGTTTTCTCATCCAATTAAATATATCCAGTCATAGTTGGATAGAGGACCTCGTAGGCTTTCCGAAAAGTCCAACCTTGCATAAATCTGAGCTCCCAGTCAAAAGTTATGGCCATCTGAATAACTGCGCCAGGGTCTGCTTCCTATCAGCGCTCAAAATGTTACGCCTCTTGAAGGTGCGCCAAGGGTGCATTCATGTGTGTGTCGTCATCCTCTTCCATGCACCAAGGGTGTACCATTTACCTTGTCGACACTCTGTGTCGTGCGCCCATTCTCTGCGCCTTGGGTGCACCATTTCCTCTGTCGACACTCTGTGTCATGCGCCCATTCTGTGCGCCTTGGGCGCACCATTTCCTCTGTCAACACTCTGTGTCATGCACCCATTCTATGTGCCTTGGGCGCACCATTTCCTCTATCGACACTCTGTGTGATGTGCCCATTCTGTGTGCCTTAGGCGTGTCAAGGATTTGAGCTTCTTTGATTTCTCCATTCTCCTGCTTGTCTATATCTACCTGGGGAAAAAATATATACAACAGTAACAAGAAGAAATTCCTCAAGTTCAGAGGTGATGGTAAGGTACATCCTGATGAACATATTGCAGCCTTAATAGTTGCATGTGGAGTTCTTGGAGTTGAACATGAAGATGTCTCGGTGAGGCTCTTTGTAGAGAATTTACAAAATAATGTAGCAGATTGGTTCTATCACCTTCCAACTAGGGCCATTAGTAGTTGGACCATGATGAGAACAAGATTTGAGAACCGTTTCAAACCTGCAGAGGATGTACATGCTCTGCTGGCTCAAATTTCTCAAATAAAGGACTCACAAGAACCCATGAGGGAATTTTTGGCTAGATTCAACAAGTTAATAAACAAAATCCCACTATACACTCAACCTATAGATCAAATTCAAAAGTGTTTCTTCCTGAAAACTCAATTACCTAAAGTTAGCTATGCATTGAGAAGAGCCAATCTTGCCACATTGGCTGAGGATTAGAGACTAGCTGTTAGTGTTGAATATGATTTGATTATGTCTGGGAAGTTGAAAAGATATCTTTCTAAGACTAGGTCTTCTTCTTCCTTCTCTTCCACTCTTAGGCCTAGTACTGATCCACTGGTACAAAAGCTTGCAAATGACCTCATTGCCATCAAAAAGTAATTGGCTCAGCATGCTCCTTATGCGAATGTTCCAAGGAGGAATTTTCAGCCCAAGAATCATTTACCTACTTCTCAAACAAGGCTAGCACTTGAGGGGCCACCTATCAAGGTCCCTGTTAACATAACTTGTGAGGTTGAAGAGCATGAAGATGAAGAGGTTAATGAAGATTGTGATGAACTTGAAGAAGAATTTGATGGAGAGATGGAGGAACTTGAGGGATCTCAAGTTAATTTCTTCACTACTGAAGGTATTGATGAGGAATATGATTATGATGAAGTGGTAGTAGACATGAATAGCAAATCATATGTTGTCATAAGTCAAGAGTGGAAAAATAAAAGGGAGAAAGTGATGGAGCCACCAAAATATCCAAGGAACATCCCACGACTATCCCTGTTATTGCAAAAAGAGGATCTCCTATCCCCACCATGTCCACATAGAAGGTGAGTTCTGCCAATTATTCTTTTCCTAATTCTTCCACTAAAGTTTATTCCTCTTCCAAAACACCTAAACCTAATAAGCCTAAGATTTCTAGTGATGATAGCCCATCCACCTCTGGATCTTTCGATATCATTGATCACCTCAAAAAGAAAAAGGTTCAAATTTCAGAAGCTGAATATTATCAAACCCATCCTAAATATTTTACCAAAATGGCTCACTTTGTCAATTCTCATTCCAAAATCACTTCTAAAGGAATTTTACCTACTCCATCCTCCGCACCTCAACCAAATAAGTAGTTGTAATCACCTCACCTAATGAGAAGATCAAACCATTCTATGTGACCCTTTTTATAGCAGGACATAAACTTGGTAATTGTGTCATAGATTTAGGAGCATCGGATAATGTAATGCCTACCAAAGTTGGGCCTAACTCTCACATGCACTTATGGTTATTGCTATTCCATGGAGGGTAAGGAAGTGTCCCTCGTTGGAAGGATTAAATATGCACAAGTAGCTTTTTATACTTTACCTAAGAAAAAGGTCTTGGCTACTATCCTAGTAGCAGATATTCCCCCTTCATATGGTATGTTGTTAAGTAGGAACTTCTGCAAGGATGTAGGAGGGGAAATCCAAATGGATTGGTCACATGCCCTCATACCAGTCAATGGAAAAATGAAGAATTTATTGCCTGAGAAGGAATCTGAGTATATTGTACAAAAAATAGATGATCCCAAAGCACAAATACTTTACGAGGATATGGGGCATGGTAACTATATGATTATGTCTCTGGAGGAAATTTAACTTCCCGAAAAAGTGCTTGAGGATCCTAATGGTGTTTGGAATTTAGAATTTGATGGAAGTTATTCCTCGGTTGGTTCTGGAGCCGGCATAGTGTTAATATCCCCTAAAGGAAAGGTTCATCCTTTCTCATTCAAACTACAATTTGAGAACACCAATAATATACCAGAGTATGAGGCCCTCATTCTTAGACTTAACATGGTAAAAGAAAAAGGTGTGAAGAATCTTCTGGCTCGCGGAGATGCAAAACTAGTTGTTAAACAAGTTAGAGACCTTTTTTAGGTTAAGAATAGAAGGTTGAAGCATTACATGAATCAGGTTTGTGATTCCATTGAATTTCTTGATTCCTTCTCCATTGAAGCAGTGCCTAGGGAAAAGAACACTAGGGCTGATTCACTAGCTGTCTTGGGATTGTTGCTAATACCTCATCTTGACTTCTCTCAAGATAGGTTTACCATTGAGATGATACATAGGCCCAGTGTGCCTGATAATATAGGTAACTGGAAAGTTTTCAATGATTATCAACATTTTCTCTCTTTCTTGGAGCCCAGGGAAATTTTTTTAACAATTATACTTTGAGGGAAGAGACTATTTGCCTCATGAGGGTGTATCTCCCAATGAAGAGGATGTCAAAGAGGAAATAGATCAAAATGGGTGTATCAAACTCAAAGGTAACAAGATTCCAAAAGGGCTGGTGAGTTTAGAAGAATTGTTTGATAAACATGACAGGTATATTAATTCTAAAGCTTCTACTGGATCCCAACAATCTACTGAGTATGAAAAAAAAAATATTGGGAGTTATGTTGACCCCATGTTTGTGAACGTTGGAAAATGTTGTACACTAGAAGAAAAGAAGAGGGTGATCAATATTTTAAAGAAGTATAAGGATGTTCTGGCATATTCATATGACGATCTAAAATCCTTCCAACCAAAAGAGATGCATCATTTCATCCCTCTCAAACTTGGGATTAAACATTTCAAGTAAAAGCAAAGGAAATACTATCCTAAGGTAGCTGACACTATTTTTCAGGAAATACAAAAGTTATTTAAAGCCAAAATTATTTTTCCCATCCACCATTCGACATGGATTGCCAACATTGTGTCTGTCAAGAATAAAAATGGTGAGATTCATATCTGTGTTTACTTTAGAAATCTTAATCAGGCTTCTTTGAAGGACAACTATCCTCTTCCCATGATGGATCAAGTCTTGCAAGCTATTACGAGATCTGAAATGTTGTCCATGCTTGATGGCTTCTCAGGGTATAATCAAGTGGAGGTCAATACCATAGATCAACACAAGATGGCCTTCACCACCCCTTGGGGTAATTTTTCCTACAAGAGAATGCCTTTTTGACTCATTAATGTCGATGCCACCTTCAAAAGGGCTATGGACTTGGCTTTTGGAAGATTGAAAGGGTAATGTATTGTTGTGTATCTAGATAACCTAACTGTGTTTTCCAAAACTAGAGAAGATTATTTTTAGCATCTGGAAATAGTTCTCTTGAAGTGCAGAGAACATGGGATCTCTTTGAATCCTAAGAAATCTATCTTTTGTGTCACAAAGGGAAAATTGTTAGGGCATGTTGTCTCTAAAGATGGCATCAAAATTGATCCTGAATGAGTTCAAGCAATTCAGTAGATTCCTCTTCCAACTAGTAAGAAGGGAGTGCATTCTTTCTTCGATAAGATCAACTTTCTGAGAAGGTTCATCCCTAATTTTGCAGAGCTAATCTTGCATATCTCCCAAATGAGGAAAGGAAAACAAACATTTGGCTGGTCTTTTGAAGGAAAAGAAGCCTTTGAAGGTATTAAAAAGGCTATTGCTAGAACTCCTATCCTAGCATGTCCATATTTTAGAAAAGATTTTATTATCTATTGTTATGCCACATATAACACCCTAGCTATTGTTTTGAAGCAGAAAGGTTCCAATGGTCATGAACTCCCAATTGCATTCATGAGATACATTCTTAAAAATCATGAGTTGAAATACACAATGATGGAGAAACATGCTTTTTTGGTGGTTAAAGCATTGAAGCAGTTTCATTTTTATATTCATAACTCCCACTCCATAGTACTTGTGCCTGACACAACTATCAAGTCTGTTCTCACATAGCAAGAGTTTGGAACTAAGAGAGGAAACTGGGTGACAAAGGTTCAAGAATATGATATTGACATTAGACCAACCAAACTAATCTGCGGAAAAGGCTTATGTGAACTCATTGATGAAGGAGCTGACCATGAGTTACCTAAGGATGAAATTGATATTCCTACTATTCTGTTTCTTAGCTCAATTGATGAGTGGTATGATGATATTGCAAATTTTCTCACCTATGGAGAATGTCCCTCTCATTTGACTTCCAAGGAGAAAAGAGCTATTAAATTAAGATCAGACCAATATTTACTGTGGGAGAATGCTTTGTTTAAGCATGGGATGGATGGATGATTTCTGAAATGCATGGATAAGGAACAACAAAAGAAGCTTCTTTCGGCTTTCCATTATCAGGCGTATGGAGGCCATTACTCATCTACTATCACTACTCATAATATTCTTCGTGTGGGATATTATTGGCCTACCTTGTTCAAAGATGCATCAAAGTGGATTGATAAATGTGAAGCTTGTCAGACCTTTGTGGGTAGACCCAAGTTGGTTGCCTTACCCCTTAAACCAGTTTTGATTGAAGAGAATTTTCAACAATGGGGTTTAGATTTTATTGGAACACTTAATCCATCTTCAAGTGCCAGACATACTCACATGTTGACTGCTATAGATTATTTTACTAAGTGGGTAGAAGCCATCCTAGTGAAGAGTACTACTTCTTAAGTAGTATGCAATTTTATCAAAGAGAACATTTTGGTAAGGTTTGAAGTACCAAACAAGATTGTGACTAATAATGCTTCAAATTATTCTTTAACTGAGATGATGGATTTCTGTTATGGATATGGCATCTCCCTGGCTCACTTTTTAGATTATTATCCCCAAGGGAATGGGCAAGTGGAATCAACAAACAAAAATATGGTAGCCATAATAAGAAAATTGGTTAATGAATCTCAGAGGAATTGGCACAAAGGATTACACCTAAAATAGCTACTGGGATGTCCCCTTTTTAAGTAGTATATGGAGTGGGAGCTCACTTACCAGTAACAGTAGAGCTACTAGCCTTGCATTTAATGAAGGCCATTGAAGACACTAGCTTCTATGATTCTTTAGATAAAAGGATCATGTATCTTTATAAGTTGAATGAAGACAAATTGTAGGTTATTGATAGAATATCTGCTCACCAACAAAAAGTAAAATATTTGTTTGATAAGAAGGCCTAGTCTAGGGATTTCAAAGTTGGAGACATTGTTTTGTTGTGGGATAAAAGACATGAGCCTTGAGGAAGCCATGGAAACTTTGTTTCTCTTTGGCTTGGACCTTTCAAGATCAGGCACTTTGTTGGTGAGATTTTTTTCTACCTTGATTACATGGATGGTTCTTCTCTCCCGATTCCTTATACTGGGCTGTTCCTGAAATTGTTTAAGTCCTAGGTGAGTAGGAAGTCCTTTGTATACTATGTATAGGGTGTGTTTCCTTTCTTGCTTGTGTGTGTTTATTTTTTCTTGTTTTGGTGTGTTTTATTCATTGTTTGGGGTGTTGTCTTATGTGTTAGTTTTATTTTTGACTCTATGCTCCAATGGATAAGGCACTAGTTTTCCCCCCTAGTTTTCATAGATTTCTTGCCTTGTCCCATTTGTAAAAGGTGTCAAGTAATCCCTACAAAGACCCAACTGTTGTCCTCTCAAAATTTTCCCTCTTTTGAAAGTTTAAAAATTGAAAATTTTGAGTTAACACTTTTCTTTGATGTTCTAGTGAAGAGGAAATTGAGTTAGAAAAATTTCACATTTTTTTAGTCATTTGTAGGTTTTTCAAACATTTTTGTCCCATGTTTCCCAAGTTATGAAGGGCTCTCTATTCCCCAATCGCCCACTTTCCCCGAAAGCTGTTTATTTGCTAGCACGTTGGAACTTTTTGTTCCAAATGTTATAAGTTCACTTGGGCTCTCTGTTCCCCAATCACCCGCATCAGCTGTATCGGGTCAGTCACACTTTTGCATCCCTCATGTCCCAAATGTATTCAGGTACATTGCGTACTTTTGTATTTCTTGTCTAGGAAGCATATGTGAATTTTGTACCCGCTTTATCCATATCAACCACATCGTCTGAATCGTGCTTTCGCGTCCCTCATGTCCCAAATGTACCAAAGGCCATCTGGGATAATTTTTCCCACTCTTCTCGATTCTTGTTTTTTGAGTTGGTGTATATGAATTTAATGCGCATTTAATAACCTTCTCTCTCCTAAAATGGATTTTAATGGACTACCCCCTATGCATTTTACACACTTCTTTCTTGCTACCATTCACTCATACCTTTGCAATTAAAACCATCTACTCACGTCTCCATTTCCCCTACATTTTTATTGTGGATTCAAGTTGTAAGGTTATTTTACGAAATACTATCAACATGAAAATCAAGTTTCAAGGTTAGGAGCATGTTTCACCACTCGAATATTCCATTCTCGATATTGAGGATAATGAAGTTCATCACCTGGATTTTGGTGATTTCTAGAGTAGATTGACAGACCCAAACACCTCTCTCATGGCACAAATGATCAACGATAGTGGCCTTGCGTATGCTGCAAGTTTATCAATCTCGGTACAGTGTGCTGATACTGTAATCACCTGCGGAGCTCACTTCAACCCCGACATGAGTGAATTAACCAATATACACAAGGAACTAATCACTAAATTGGATGCTACTACCATTACTGCTGCCCTACAGATCCCCAAAATGGACAACTCCGTGGTGATATCTCAAACTCAAGCATAGACTCTCTTTGAGAAAGATAGTGAGAAATACAAAGCCAGGGTAGCAAAGTCATGGTTGAAGAAACGTAAGAAAGGGGCATCTCGACTTTCCAAATCTCTGTTTAGGGCTGATTTCAACGAAGAGCTATCTGATTTCATCAACCTATTGGCTCGTGTCATGGGCTTGCCCTCTACCAGTGAGTTTCACTTTTGGATGTGCCTGTTCATCAACATCGTATTTGAAGGTACCCAGAACATTAATTTGGCAGAGATCATTTGTATGAATCTGACATAGTAGTTGTCCAATGTACAACAAACCAAGAAGTTCTACATGACTTCTTATCTTATGTATACCCTAGCTGCATCCAGATAATGGTTTAGTTTCACATACATTGAGGCTCAGAAGGGTAACCCCATCTATGCTTACTACCCTCAGTTCACCCTCGAAACCAGCAATCATAACTTTAGGAGGGTGAATGAAGCTTTCACCATGTACATTATGAGGCTTCTAGAAAGCGATACTGATAGGAGATTTTATGATGAAGCCATGAACCTGATAGCGAAATATGGAGTTTACTTCATTCAATTTAGAAGGTTTTTGTATATTAGGTTATCTGGTTATGAGAAAACTCCTCTCAAACTCCCCATGTTCTCTAATGATAGTATGGCTTTGATTGAGGTGTGTAGACAATTAGACAAGTTGCACAGGACCTGCAGAGACAAGAAAATATCTGGGCTACATTTCCCCATATCTTTGTGGAACTATATATGTAAAATAACTATGTATGCCCAAAAATTAGAGAGAGCTCTTACTCCCATCATTGTCCACTTCTTCAGGCCCAAAACCTATTTCGATTTAAAAAAAATCATTGAGCTGAATCTCATAATCAACTAGCATCATAGGGCAGACACTGAAGACTACTGGGCTGATTGTGTAGATGAATTTGAGGCAAGACGGAGGCATTATGGCAGGTTCTCCCTCCAGCTGATAAAGGAACTCAACATATATCAGATTCTTGAAGGGCTCCAATATGACAATTTAGACCTATTATCATTTAAATATGATACTTTGATCAAGCATACTCCTTTGGAGGATCTAGACTGGTTCAAAAGGAAGAAATATGACTTAGCTGAGATTCTAGCTCCTGTCCTAGTAAGAACCAAGCTCTGGTTTGACAGAAGGGTTCGAGAGGTGAGGAAGAATATAGGAGTGTCTTCTTCCAAAGACACTTCAACATCGAGGAAAGATTCACATACATCTAGATTGGAGGTACCTATACAAAATCCTCCTCCTTCATCAACTAAAGAACCTGAATCCTCCACCCCTTCCTCCTCCAATCAGGTATATCATATGAAGGTGAAGGAGGTCAAAAAGGAGCCTATTGAGGAAGATCCCCTGAAAAGAAATTTAGAATTACCTTTGGGGCCAAAGAACATTATTGTTTTCAGTGAAAGTGAGGAAAGTGAAGTGCCAGTCCTTACAGGAGCTTCAGAAGCCCCAATGGATAAGGATAAGGAAATTCATAACACTGAGCCTCCAAGTACCATGGATACCTCCATCCAAGAAGCCTCATCTACTCTACTCACATCTCTACTAGAGGAAACAATGGTAAATACCCTAAATTCCATGAGTTCTCTCACTCTTGGTTCTCTTTCTCCTCCTTCTTCCTCCACTTTTGTATGGGTGTAGCCTTTTGTTGATAGTAGGAAGAGAAAGTCTTCCTCTCGATTGACGGGGCCCAATTTTGATGCTGTGGCGGTCTTGTTGGGCACTACTTCTTCTTCTCCTACAAAGAGAGCTAGAACCACTTCAAGGATAGTGACAGATGCCCAAGGCCAGTAATTCCTTGAGGTATCAAAGCCTAAGGTTGACAAGGTAGAATAGGATTTACAAGCCTCTAATTTGGAACTTTCTATGATCTCAATGGGAGAGTCTACCCCTGAAAGTGAAATACACAATCTTCAAGAAATAGTAATCAGGGTCATTGGGAGAGTAGAAAGAGGAAAGCATACTATAGAGCAGCTGGAAGAGTAAGCTCAAGTGCTTTCTTGTTTCATCAAGTCATTACTATCTAAGGACAAAGTTCTTGATCCTACCCCATTGACTACCCTTCCACCACCTATGATCCTTAGTCAAGATGAAGTATAGAGCATTAAAGACATAAATAGGTATCAGGGATAATTTTAGTGGCGAATATTTGTAATATGGTGAATATTCCATTTTTGAAAAATTTGAAAAGGTGAATTTTCTGGTGCGGGTCAGTGACCTGTTCGCCTAAAAATCACACTTTAATTTTTTTTAGGGGTCGGCTTTGCCTACCCTTGAAAAATATCCCCTATATAATCCTAGATTATTTGCCAGGTAGAACACTTCTACTTCACATTTGTCAACAATATGATATATCCCGTATTGTAGATGTGCGACAATGGGGTTATTTGTTGACACGTGAAACTAATGGATAGTTGACACGCGATAAGGAGCTACTACAGATATTGACGTATAGTAGACGCATGACATAGAGTTTGTTGATGAGTGACACGAAGATTTTTTTGATGCGCAAGCAGAGGGTGGTGGCTGTAGGTGTGCGACAGGATATTTGCTATCGTGCATCAACAAATAACCCTCATTGACATGCATCAATAGACCTCATTGACGCGCATCAATGAGGGTTATTTGTTGACACACGTCAACAACCTTGTTGACGTGCATCAATGAGGTCTATTGACGCGCGTCAATGAGGGTTATTTGTTGACGCACGACACTGATAGATAGTTGACGCATGACAAGGAGGTACAACAGATATTGAAGCATAGCATATGCACGATAAAGAGTTTATTGACGTGCGACACGGAGATTTTTTCGATGAAAAACCAGAGGGCAGAGGCTGCAGATGCGCGACAGAAGATTTTGCTATTGTGCATCTAAAAAAATGCATTGACACGCGTTAAAAACCTTGTTGACGTGCGTCAAAGAGGTCTGTTGATGCACGTCAATGAGGGTGTTCTCATTGATGCACGTCAACAAACCTCTTTGACGCACGTCAAAAAGGTTGTTGACATGCGTCAATGAGGTCTATTGACGCATGTCAATTAATTATTTTTTATGCGCGACAAAAAAATCTCCTATCCTGCGTCTATAGCCTTCTGTCTCACCACTTGATAATCAAGTGAAATTTTTTCATACAACCCCCAAAAAATTTGCCTTGCCGCGAAACCGGTTCCGGGGATATTCGCCAAGTATTTTCCACCTCCGATTTCCAAGAGGTCTCTTAAAATGAACCCTGATAGGTATTCCATCTACGGGAGAGCTATGGAAGCCATGGTGGATGACATCATTGTTGCAGGGTTGAATTTCATTGGAGAAACCTTCAAACTCAATGAGAAGGTAACTAATCTGCAACAAAATCTTTCCTTCGTAATTGGAAATATGGATAAAGAGCTTAAACTCTAGAGTAGCTGCATAGTAGACCTTTACTTGATGGGGCAGACTGATGAAAATTTATTGATGGCAAGTAAATTTTTTGATGATGCCAAAGATAATTTTTCAAATTCATTGGTTTTTAGCGCGGACTGGAAAATAAAAGTGCTGGAGGAGGCTTTGGGAGAATTAAGGAGTAGTTGGCAGAAAGGAGAGGCCTTCAAAACTTTGGTGGTATCTACTTTTAAGGATATTCACTGTCACCTGCATAACGAGACTTCAAGTGTGCCTTTCTCCCTCAGGAAATTAAGACTTAATTCAGGGCTTTTGTCAAGGAAAACTTGTTTAAGGAGGACTTCATTACCATAGAGAAGATAAAAGAGATTTTCTCCCTTCATTCTACTATTAAGGAAGCTAATAAAGAATATCATGCACACACCGATTTTGATAAAGAAATTGAGAAATGTATGGGATCTTAGACCCAAGCCACTACCAACACATCAGCCTGACGAGGCCAAGACATAGCGGAAGCATTCAAAAAGTTTTGACAATGGATCCTCAAGTTGGTGGGCCCTCCCCAATCATAAGCATTTGTTCTCCCCCTTAGCTTCTCCTTTCCTCCTTTTTCTCAATTCAGGATAATTTTAATTAGTTGAGGGTTTTGTGTCAAGCATTCCCTTAACTAAACATTTTAGTTAAAAGAAGTAGTTACCAAGTGTAACTGATTTGTAAAATTATATAATGGGCTCTCTCCACCATTTTCAGGGATGGAACTTGGTTTATTTTTGAAAGTGTAAGAAGTAATAAAGAAATCAATACAAAAGATCTTTCTTTCCATGTCTATCTGATATTGTTCTTTCATTGCTATCAGTTGAATATTTTTGAATCATTTGTCTGTATCACTTCAAGAAGATTTTTATTCTTGTAGATGTAATTTCTAGAACTTTGTGTCTTTGAAATAGCATCTTATTGTCTCAAATGCAAATGGTTTTGTTCCAAGTTATTTCAGTATGGCATGCATAAGGAATTATTTCATTATCTATAATTCTTGAGGGTGCCTTTCTGCTCATTTCCAATACTTCATTCCTTTGTGCTTGTGTATTGATGATCTATTCTATTTTAAAACACTTTCATGGTATCCAAGTTCCCCATTAAAACTATACTCTGTATGTGTGTAAATATTTTTTTTGATTTTAAATAAGGGAACCTCTCCCATTAAAGAGGAGGGAATTTCAGTCCCCTAACTGTTGTTCTCTTTGACACCCTTTTTGATGACCAACAGGTATAACGAAACCGACCATAGTAAGGTAGGGCACGCGACCGATGCCGATGAAGGTTAGCCAGCATCAGTTAGGTTAGGTTTGTTATAAAAACAAAAAATCCATGTGTTTTGTGTTATTCATTTGTCATATTGTGATTTCAAAAAATGACAAAAGAGAGAGAAAAGAGGGAAAAGTGTCCAGATGGAATGGAGTGTTGAGTTGGCGGTGTGAACGGTGGGTGATTGGTTGGTGAGAGGCAGGTCCATAAGATCAGTGCATGTGATTCGATTGGCTAGAGACGCGGGTGGAGATTTAGTGCTGGCAGAGGCCGGAGAGGGATCGGGTGGGTCACTAGTGTAGTGGCCAGACATACCACTAAAATGATGGAAACATGATGAGGTAAGCATCCAGCTCTAGTTGTATTTGGTTAGATAGATTATAGGATTTGCAAACTATTTTTTTGTTTTGATTCTGGGTGGGGGAAAAAAATAAATTTGTGAAATGGGGGGAACAATGGGTAAAATAGGAATGGGGAGGGCAATAATTGGGAGAGGAGGGGATGGTATGAGGTGCAAGGGATGCTAAGGTAAATTTAGGTGGGTAAACAACATAAGGGGCGAAGTTGTTTGAGAAAGGGGGGTTTAGGGGATCATGGGTTTTCACCGTGACATTGACTGGCGTTGGTCAAGTGTGGTTGGCGTTAGTAGTGTGTAACTGGTATCAATCACTAAATAGGTAACTGATGTTAGTTGAGTGGTGACCGGGGTCGGTTAAAGAGAACCGACACCAGTCAGGTTTTGGGGGATAAGGGGCCAAAAGTGCCATAGGTTGGGTGATTAATATGGGTAGGGGTAAGTAGGTTGTTGGGAAATGATAGGAGGCAAGTGTGGTGTGATAAATGTAGATTAATGTATTGTTTGTATTGGATGTAGGGGAGAGATCAACTATGTATGCAGGACAGGGTTCCACCCCTGCTCGTTACAGTGCATGGCACAACGACCCCTGAGGAGTTGCAGCATGTTGAGGTGGTGGGATTGAGTGGAGTTTGATGCTATCAACATGTAGTCTTTCCGCCTAGTTTTATGGTTTCACTCATTGATAGATGGGATTCTGTGACCAACACATTCCACCTACCGATGGATGAGATCATTATTAACCTGGAGGAAATGTTCAAGATTCTATGGCTACCCATATTGGGTATACAGGTCTACTCTATCTCCTCTGAGGCCTCAGAGGAGTTGATGCTAACGGTGTTTTGCGAGGGGATGGCCGAGATGACATTCAATAGTGCCAACATTCAATATGGAGAGATGTACCTAGCTTGTCTGAAGGATACGAGGCTAGTGGTTCTTCTGATGGAGGTAGTGTGTTACTTCACACTTCCCGATGTAGAGGGTGGACGTTTTTCCTGATTGTTGATGGGGGTACTCCATGACATGATGATAGATGAGACCCGCTTTTCCTGGGCGCCAGCATTCTTTGTGTAGCTGTATAGAGAGTTATGGGCATATGGACGACTATGCAGGTTCAGCCTATGTTGTACCTTCTTACTACAATGTTGGGCTTATGAGCATATAGCTTATGTGCGGCTAGTAGAGATGCCCCGAGTAGATGCATTCCCACCAAGATTTGTGTGGGTGGAGTACAAGTGATGGGTGCTGGCTATTGGATAGCTGAGATCAAACAGGCCCACACATGATGTGGCCTATTTCCGATGGTTATTAGAGTAGTTTTCCAAAGTGGACGTTATATGTAGGCCATATGTGGGATTATCCTCATATATGGATATGCATGAGGAGCTAGCTGAGATCCAGCTATTGAGATGGATACAGGGTCGCTGTGCTAGTGAGCACGAGATGATCCTGGTGGACAAAGTCAGGTGGTAGTTGGAGTTATTATAGGACATACCTCCACCCTTCCTATAGTACCAGAGAGACAACATGGAGAGGCCCTTACCTCTACCACAACTGAGAGTGCCCACATGGTAGGAGGATCAGGCAGTGGACCAGTGGATAGATGATGCCGAGGTCAAAGACAGGTATAGATAGTGGTGTGTGGCGCAGTTACGAGCTACACCACCTAGACTGGGGCAGCCAGATCTAGCCACCATCACGGTGTAGAGAGACACCCTATATGAGAAATTGGGTACTCTGATTACCCAATTAGGTATGGTACGAACACAGCCGACGAGCTCAGAGGTAGAGGTAGTAGAGCTACATGTATAGGTGGCTAGTTTGCAGACCCAAATGGACAATGGTGGGGATGGAGATAGGGGGGAGGATGATGGTCAGATGGTGGCCTTACAAGCACAGGTGGCTAGTATGTAGGGCTAATTGGCCATAGCCCAAGCCCAAATACAGGCACAAGGATAGGGGGCACCACAACAGGCACCGGGATAGGGTCCCAGTTCACAAGCAAGAGTGGGACAAGGTCCCGTAGGATAGGTACAGGGGCCGAGGCCTATGGGGCCACCATATACCATGCCTATATCTAGATTACGATATGCCCTAGGTGATGCCAGATATTACCTGGACCAGATGATGGCATCCGGGATAGACATTCTATCCATTGGAGAGTATCGGGCACAATAGGCATCGAGTGAGAGGACTAGATCCCACACTCATAGTGTGGAGAGAATAGGGGGCACTCGATCTCTGAGGCCATATCAGGGGGAGGCTACCAACACACAAATACCAGCTCTAGGTGAGGCACCAGTAGGGATTCAACCACCACCTATGATGGTTGGGGAGATGCTAGCAGGTCGCTAGACAGGGGTGGAGGAGGCAAAGGGTACATGTGATACAGAGATGGAGGATATCTGCCGAGACGCCAGATATGTGGCTTTTTATTTTGATGTATTATAGTCATTTTATTTTCTATATATTGGCCTACATGCCGAATATAGTGAGGATGTATGAGAGTTTTTACTGTATATTTTGAGCATATACCGGCTTGCGCACTGAAGATATTTTGTATTAGTTCATTATTTTATTATATAGGAGACCGACTTACATGCTGATGACATTTTGTATTGAGTATTGGCCTACATGCTGACAATTTTGAGACGATGGACATGATGGGATATCCACGTATGTTGTATTAAGATACACATTTATTTATATGATGAGATACATGAGATTCTTGATGTGTTGATGTTTTGATGAGACTTTTGATTTGTTGTGTTGATATGGACGAAAATTAGATGAGTTAGGCATGATGAAATCAGGTTTGGTTTAAGCATGGTTTGAGTCAAGTTGGTTTAGGCATGGTTGAGTTAGGTCTTAGGCATGGATCGAGTTAGGTTGGTTTAGGCATGGTTGAGTCAGGTCATATGCATAGATCGAGTCAGGTCTATGTAAGAATGGTTGAGTTAGGTTTGTTTAGGCATGGTTGAGTCAGGTTTGTTCAGGCATGGTGGTTTTAGGTTGGTTTAGGCATGGTTGTGATTCATTGATTTGTATAATGAATGATAACATGGTCTATTGTTAAGATGCTTTATAATATATGCATGATGATAATAGAGAAATGGAAGTCGTAATAAATGAATGTTGTGATGATGCTAAAAGTGTGTTGCAACTTGTTGTTTGTGCGGTTTAATTTCCAATTTTTTGATATAAAGAGGAAATTAAATGGGGTAGAATGTATTTTAAGAGGACAAAAGATGGATTGGTTAGGGTAGAGAGTAGCCGAGGTAACCTCCAAGGGCCCCATGACCTTCGAATGCTGCCTACATAGACCCGGTGAAAAGGGACCTCAGACCGATGTAGTTCTCCCATGAGCTAGGGAAGAATAGGATGAGGTATGAAAATGGGTTAGTAGGTTTTAGGTATGTTGTGGGTTTAGGTTTTCTAGGTGTGGGTGGGTTATAGGAAAATTGGTCTAGGTGATGTCTATTGTGGCGAAAGAAGAAGAAGATTACCCTAAAGGTAAGCATCAAGGACCAAGTCCCGTATAAGGTAATCAAAATGTAAATAAAGATGGTCAAAAGATAAGAGGGGGAAATAAAACCACCTGATTGGTTAGGATCATACCAAGTAGATCATACCTTGGAGGAGGTGATGAACATAAGACCCTAAAGACATTGCATGATCAATTTTTCTAAGCTGAAAAGTAGTCACATGATCACCAAATGTCTTGGTTTCCAAGAGGTCCCTTAAGGCGGTAGAAAATGGGAGTGGGAATGGTGAGAAGGGTGAAAGGTGGTTAATTTTTTATGTGGCATGAGGTAGCATGATCTTTGGGAAAGAAACCCAAGGTAACAATGGGAAAGTCCATGACTAAAAGGTTTTCTATTTTTACTTGTATTTGAAATAGACTAATTGATACGGGAAGCTTCCACTTCTCTCTCTCTCTCTATCTCTCTCTCTATCTCTCTCTCTCTTTACATAGCTTTCATTTGAGGTAGCAATCTATTTATAGAAGCGATTGCTGAGAGGAAGATGTCCTTTTGAGGGAGTCATTTTTTTATTAGAATTTTGACTCAAGGAGTTGGGTCCCATGTGAGGGATTTGAATTCATGGACAAGACCAAGGTGAAGAATAAGATTCTTGTTCAAAAAGTAGGGTGAAATGACCATGGGATCTCATCTAAAGGTAGACGAAAAGTATCCATGAGAATCATGCTATCTACAACAACTTGGTACACATATTTAAGAGAAGATAACAAGTGATGAGACTCACATGATTCTTGTTTAATTGTTGGTGAGGTGTATGAAGTGGATAGCGCTAAAGGGGGAAAGCATGTAAAGAGAAAAAAACGGTGAGGTAGGACTAAAATTCAACAACATAATGGCCAAAGTAGCAAGGCATTAAGGGGCTCAGGTTCAAGTTTACCATCAAGTGAAGATAAATGATAAGCACTTGATCTGTAAGTATGAGTCACGATCTATGGTCCAAGAAAATTAGGAGAAAATTTGTCCCGTTTAATTTTTTTGCTTTGGTTACATGTTGATTTTCTTTCAGGACAAGGTCACTGACTTGGAAGGTTCAGTTATGGACATGTTTTTTGTAGGCACATTTGATACATTTTTAGTAAACTTGAAGGTGATCCAGAGAATTAAGACATCATTCTTCTAATAACTCAAGCCGTGTTAAATGGTCTTGATGAAATTCATCATCATTGAGCATGTCATGGATAGAAATGTAGAGTGAGGGAATTTGGACTTCGAGAGGGAGAACAGCCTCTATACCATAGACTAGAGAAAATGGTTGTGGCAGTAGTGGAAGTGTAAATACTAGTGTGGTATGCCTATAGGGCAAAAGCAATGTGCTTATGCCAATCCTTCCCAGTATCATTAACCACTTTCATGAGAATTTTTTCTAAGGTTTTGTTACTGGATTCGAATTGTCCATTGGTTTGTGGGCAATAAGGTGATGAGAAACTTAGCTTAATGCCGAAGGCGTCGCAAATTTTTTGCAATGTTTTTTTTTGGAATTGTTTTCCATTGTCAATGATGAGATTATGAGGGACACCAAAGTGAAAAATGATGTGATGATTGATGAACTCACATATTTTCTTAGCTTTCGTGGAGATGAGTGGTACGGATTCAACCTATTTGTATAGTATTCGGTAACAGTGATGATCCATTGATGTCGTTGGGAAGAATGGGGGTTGATCTCTCCGACAAGATCCAAACCACATTGAGAGAAGGGCCAAAGGTCACGGGTGACCTGTAAAGCATGACTGGGTGTATGATAAATATTGGCATGTTGTTTCCATTTTACACAATGTTTGATGTAGTCGCAACAATCATAGTTAAGGGTCAGTTAGTAATAGCCTAGGTGAAGAATACGCTTAGAAAAAACAAGGCCACTGAAGTGACCTCCACATATGCCATCATGAACTTCCTTAATGGTATAAGGAATTTCAGAGCTCGTGAGGCATCGTAAGAGAATACCATCAAATCCATGCTTATAGAGGAGGTGCCCCATGATGACGTAATGAGAGAAATTTTTAAGGAAGGCGCGTTGTCCATTATGGGTGAGATCAAGAGGTAAGATGGAGAGAGAAAGATAGTTGGAGTACTATTTATACCAAAAGTCACTTAGGTCTAGGGTAGCAGTTCCGATAGAGTAAACTTCACGTGGTAAATAAGAAGGTGATTGGTGTCATTGTATGGTGATAAATATTTTAGAATTGGTGGGTGAAGAATATTTTTTTGGAATCCAAGCAGGCCATGGTATCTGTAAATTTTTTAGTTGAATGTGGGATGGTTTGAAGGGCATAATGTTCAAAGGTGGTAAAACATACATCTATATGATGTTTATAGTTTTGAAGTAGCTCGTTACAACATTGGTATATACCATTGACTTGGTTTACGACCAATTGAGAGTCAGCAAAGATGTTGATTGATTTGACATCTAGGGCACAGGCAGCTTGAAGACCTAATACGAGTGCTTCGTATTTGGCGATATTATTTGTACAATCAAAATCTAGTTTGAAAGACAAAGGCATGGGTTCACCATAAAGAGGAATGCGGATAACTACACTAACACTTGGAACCATCAAACAAGAGTGTCATTTGGTAAGCGGGCTCATCCAGGGAGAGGGTAGTGATTGACTCATCTAGAAAGTCAACATTAGAGGGTTGATCCCTGGAAATAGTTGCGTCGACCAATTGGTCGGTGATTGATTGGCCCTTAATGGATTTTTGATGAATGAATTCACAGTCAAGGTCATCTAAAAGCATAAGAAAACTTGTGACACATTTATTTTGATAAGGTTTGGCATACGTGAAGTGTAAGGGGTCGATGTTGGTCACAACATAGGGTTTTTGGTTGAGTAGGTAATGGTGGAGTTTGGTGGCAATGAAAACTAAGGCTAAGAAATTTTTTTCAGGATGGGTGTATCGGGTTTCCTAATCCAAAAGAGTATGACTTATGTAATAAACCACCTACTCCCTGTGTTGTTCATCGCGATAAGCAAGCATGGCTCCCAAGGAGTGATGTGTAGCTGAGATGTATAGGTAGAAAGGTTGATCATCCTTAGGTGGAATGAATACGGGTGGTTAGAGAAGTTATTGTTTTAGGGCCTCAAACGTTTTATGACAGTCATCATCCCATTTAAAGGAGACATCCTTCTTGATCTGATGATGAAATGGTTGACACTGATCAGATAATTGTGAAATGAAATGGCAAATAGACTGCAACTTACCTTAAAGGATATAGAGTTGTCAAAGGTTAGTGGGTGGAGGCATTTCCAGAATGGCCTTGAATTTAGCATGGTCAACTTCTATACCACATAAGGAAACAATAAATCCCAGGAGATTTCTTGAGAGAACCGTGAAGACACACTTCTTTAGCTGAAGGTGGACGCAATATTTAATGAGGCGGTCAAAAATGGTTTTGAGGATGGCAAGGTGTTCAGAGCAGCATTTAGATTTGGCGAGAAGGTCATCCATGTAATCTTCCAATATGTGATGCATGATGTCATGGAAGATGTAAGTCATAGCCCGCTGATATGTGGCACCAACATTTTTAAGGCCAAAAGGCATGACTCGGTAGTACAAGGTACCGCAAGGGGTGATGAACGTGGTTTTGTGTTGATCTTCTGGGGCAAGCAATAATTGGTTATAACTTGAGAAACAATCTAAGAGTGATAACATCTCATGATCAGCAGTAAGGTCAACGAGTTGATCAATAGCGGGTAAGGGAAAGTCATCTTTTGGGCAGGATAGGTTGAGGTCACAGAAGTCCATGCAAATGTGAAGTTCCCTTATCACTTTAGCGACATGGAAAATGTTAGAAATCTAATGAGGATAATCAATGGGTGATATGAAGGAAACAGAAAGAAGGCACTGAAGCTCTTCTTTGACGAGAAGGGCAATGTGAGGGTACATTTCCCTCAGCTTTTGTTTCATGGGTTTCGCATCGAGAATTTTTACGATATTGTGGACCACTATGGTGGGGTCAATACCGAGCATGTCTGCATAAGACTAAGCAAATGCATGGTTATGATCTTTGAGAAAAGAAGTGATGGCTTCATGTTCAGCAACATCTAAAGATTGACCGATCTTTAGGATGTGCGGGTCATCCTAAGTATGAATGTTGATCTCGATAGTCGATTCATTCAACATGGTTTATGTCTCAAAGGGTAATGAACGATGAATATATGAGTCTTATGACCCAAGGTAGGTGGGTATGGATTCATCATCCTGACATTAGACGACGCTAATTGAAGGTGTATCATCATCGATCATTTCAGGATACAGGAAGGGAACAGAGGAAGGAGCCTCACCCTGGCATTGATAGGTCAAAGGCCCTAATGAAATGGTGTTTATGAAAAAAAAAGTTAGGAGGGATAGATTTCAGATCCATCGACTCCATTGGTGCAGGCAGTGATGAAGGTGGAATGGGTGAAGAAAGTAGAGAAGGGCTGATGTCCTCGATGGGTTCATTGCGGGATTTTTTGGTAGGTAGTTTAGGAAAGTTGATACCACTATGGTCTTTATGTTTGTGGGTATTACATGGGATAACGGTATGGTGACCTTGCTCATAAAATCAAAAACTAAAACCCTTCCATGCACATCGGCATAGGAAGGTGTGGGAAAAATAGTGATTAGTGAGAGACTAGAAGTTAGCGGAAAATGGGTGGGTTTGTGATGGTGGTTTTGGTGTGTAAGTGGTAGTATCAAGTCCCCCATAGGTGAGACTAGTACGAAGTTGAGGAGGACCATAAAGGACGCATTATCCTATGTGATGATCATAGCAGGGGTGTTGGTGAAGACTTCCGTACTCTTGTGGAGTAAGAAATGTGTTGACACTATATAGGAGATACTCCCCTAGAGTGAGGCATTAAAAAACAACTTCTAAGGGATTAGTGGTTGGTATGTAGATTGCTAGAATGGATGATGTATCAGAGGTCGATGCGGAGGTGGAGTTAATGGATTGGGAGGCTAATGGATTAGCCGTGGAGGTTGTGGCATCAGTAGGAATGGAGGAGGTATGTGTGGTTGAGGTAGCGACTGCACTGGTAAGCAGAGGTGTAGATGAAGTAGCGGTGGTCACAAAGGTAGACGATTTAATGGGTATGAACATGTCATTAGGTCGGTAGAGCATGTTACATATTTTGAAAGGTGATGGATTAGCTGGGATAGTGTAGGTGTGCCCTTCATGCTCAAAATTTACACAACAATGCAAAGTGGAAGGAACCCAACCCATGACACGAATCCAGGGTCTGCCAAGTAATAGGTTATATTGGAATTCCCCCTCCAAGACGTAGAATAATTCTGGGATAGTGCGGGGGCCCACGCAAATGTGGAGGATGGTAGTGCCTAATGTGGAGGTGATAGCATCATTGAATGAACGTAACATGACAGGTGTGTATGCATGTAATTGTCAGGTATGTGCATTTGAGTGAATCCATGGGACTAAATGATGTTAATCCTAGTGCCCCCATCAATAATCACACGTCATACCCATATGTCATTGATGTGTACAGAGATGAAGAGGGATGGGTCTGGGTCATTGTTCTGGTGCGGTGTGATCTCTTCTGTTGAAAAGCTAAGGGAGGCTACTTGGTGAATAGGGTGGGGTGAAGATGAAGGTGGTAATTTGGTGAGAGAGGCTGAATGATGGGGTGTGATAATGGAGGCTACGGGTGTATGGTCATTGGGAAAAACTTCAATAGATTGAAGAACCTCCATGAGATCTTGACGATGAGATTCCGATGTTTAAATGAGGTCATATAAGGAAATTTTGAGGGGAGATTGGTGTAATTGATTGAGCATGGTGCGATGTGTGACTCCATTAGAAATAGGGTATGTGGGGCTGTGGATAGTGATTTTAGGTATGGGTGCAGATGTTATGTTGGGTATAGGATTGGTTGGTGGGTCAGTCACCTTTTCTTTACCTTTATCCTTATGAGCACATGTAGTGACATGTATCATGTTGATTTGAGGGGAGTTAGCCAATGGAGAAGTTGTATGATGAGTGGTATAATGACATGTAGGTCAGAAACCTACCGGAGAAGAAAAACCCTGTGAGGTGAGATGGGCACAATGATAGTTGGGTGATGGTGTGGAAAGTTCTCTTATATGAATCATGTTAATTTCAAATCATGGGGGTGGTTCTAGGAGCTGTGGGGGTGGAGGTCATGGTTGTTGAGTGGACAGTGTGGGAATGGGTGTTAGTGAGGAAGGGTCCTCATCGAGAAGGTCATCATCGCTAAAGTTGGCTTTCGGAGGACATAACTGGATAAGGGCAATTTTCAAGGCCTTGTAGTTCTCCACATCGTGCCTTAGCACACAATGGTAGACAAAAATTTTAGTGTCATCAAACCCCTTTAGCTTGAGTTTGAGGAGATCGTAAGGTCTGAGTGGTGGCAATGTGATAACAGAAGTCTCTAGGAGGTTGGTTAAAATTTTGGCATAGGACAATGCTAGTGGGTCACGATGAGAGGTGAAAGTGGGTTTGGGTGTAGGTATGACTGATTGCTAAGGAATGGTCCTTACAAGAGGGGGAGTGAGTTGAGCCATGGTTTTGGGTGCTAGAGTAGTATTGGGTGTTGGTCATGTTTGTTTGGGTAGGGGTATGGTAGATGAACGGGAAGGAGGGTGTGTGGTTGTTTTGACTATCTTATTGGAGGGTAGCAGAGTTTCGCTTTTGGGTTGCACCTTCTTGGGTAAAGATGATATAGGTGTACGAGTTCTAGAAGGAAAAGTAGATGGGGGAAGAGGATGAGTTACCCGGGGGGATAATAGATGTGCTGTGAAGGTAGATGATGTGGGTCATGCGAGGGGTGTGAGGGACATAGACTGAAGTGTAGTAGGTAGTGAAGACATTACAGAGAGTATTGGGGGTAAGGGTGGTAGATATGTTACAGGTGTGGGTGTAAGTTGTGTCAGGCACCTAGGTAGGTTAGAGGTTTGCGAGTAAGGGATGGACTATCATGTTTTTTGATTTATTGACAGGTGGAGGTTTCTTAACCGTGTTGGGAAGCTAAGGTCGTAAGATGGATGGGATAGGTATAGGTGTGATTGGCACAGCCGGAGTATGAGTTCTATGGTTTTTATTCTTTTGTTTGGGTGTTGGAGTAGATGTGGTGTTGACTTTGGAGGATGTAGCTAAATCTAGTTTGATAGGTGGATGAGTAAAGGTAGTGGTTGGGTGACCCCCAAGGTGGTAATAGGTTTAATCGAGGAAGATGATGTAGGTGTGGGTTTAGGTTTAGATGTAATTTTAGTTATGGATAAGGGTGTGTGTTGAGCTATGATGGGTTTAATGGAAGAAGTTTCGATAGAGGTCGTTGTGTTCAGTTTGATGGTTGAAATATTTTTGGATAGATAGTGGAAGTATAAGCAAGTGACATCTACATCTGCATTGATACGAGAAGCAAAAGGCACCCCAAAGTAAGGCCCTATCCACATAATCTAAGTGATCACCCAAACATGTGAATGACATGTTTGTAGGTGGAATTGATGAGGACCTAATGGGAATTCCCGTAAAATGTGTCTTAGAGACGGGGAATTGGCTAGCTTGAGCTTTCGTGGGTAAGAGAGCTGAAAGTAGGTCTACAAGATCTTGGGTAGTATATGGAGAATGTGTATCAAGAGGAAAAGGTATCTCAACTAGGTCTATGATAGGGGAAGAGAAAATGGGTGCTCCTCTATAGGTGGAGGAGATGTTGGGAGCTACTTTATGGGTGGAGGAGGTAAATAAATATCCTTCGTAGATTGAAGAAGTACTATGGGTATCGGTTCTTTAGGTGGAGAAGCCAAAGGTGAAATGGTATCGATGTTGGTAGAAGGCTCCTCCATAGGTGAGGAAGGAGGTGAAAGGTGTTCCTCTGTGGGTGAAGGAATAGGGGAGATTGGTTCCGATGCAGAAGGAGGACTTTGGGCTAGAATCTCCTCTATGGAAGGAATATGGGGTAATTGGGAGGTGACAAGTGCGTTACTAAAAGTAGTGTGGACCTCACGGGTATGGGTATCATAAATTGAGGTCTCACCAGTTTGATCAGATGAAGGGGCATGATTGGGAAATTGTTTCTTGAAGATGTGTAGGTTTTGGTTGGTAGGTGTGTTAGGATTATCCATGGTTAAATCACCTTTCTCGAGCATTTCTTGGACAATGTTTTTGAAAGTGATGCAATTTCCATCACTATGACCCTTCACACGATCATAGTTACAGAAGTCATGTTCTTTATACCATGCAGGCATGGGGTGAGCAAGGTCAAAACTAGTGTGTGGTTTTATAGGAGGAAGGGTGATGGCCCCGGATTTGATAATATTTTCTAAGACAGAAGAGTAAGGCTCCCCAATTGGGGTGTATTTCCATTGTTCTCATCTGAATTGAAAAGTCTAGATGGGTGAGAGATTAGATGAGGGGGTAGCCTAATTTGACAGATGAGATAGGCCAGACTTGAGTACCACTGCATTAGCAGTGCCCTTAGATTTTGAATTATTGCTTTGGGGTTTGGAAGAAGAAGAGGCATCATTCGATTTGAATGCCAAATTTTTATTGTGTAATTGGATTTTCTTCTCTTCGATGGCATGAATCTCTAACTTTCATGCCATGGTGAATGCTTTTAGACCTGCAGGGTAGGTGAGATATGTCTAGCACAAGCTCACGTACAGAGTTAAATGAGTTCTATTTGTGGCAGTTGGAATGTGAGTTGATTGATCAGGATACACCAGCGAGTGAAAAAATCTATGATAGATTCATCCTCATACTAATGCGTGGAGTATAGGTCAGTCATGGTAACCTTCTTGACGATATTGATGGAAAAGTGATCCAAGAAGGCTTGGGCTACCTGATTGAATGAGAATATAGAGAGTCTAGGTAACCCACTATACCAATATAATACAGGTCCAGTTAGAGACATGGGAGAGGTTCTCAGGAGCAAAGCGTCATCGTGAGCGATCAACTAGCATTCGTGTTTAAACAATCACAAATGTTGCTGCGGGTCTTCCTTGCTATTAAAACAGTTGAATTTAGGCATTTCCCAATGCATGGGTATGGGCAAATAGGAATGGATGGGTGGATAGGCTTGTTGTAAATTTCATCATAGGTGAGGGTATTGTGAGAGCCAGAAACTGATGCCTTGAATGTCTGCATCTTGTCCATCATTAATTTGATTAGGTCATTGGTAGGTTTCGATGATTGGGTGCCTCCTGTAGCATGAGATTCTTGGTTTTGGGCATATAACGGGGGTGGCATTCTAGTATATGGTGCTACCATGTAGGTTGATTAAGAAGAAGGTGGTGAAATAGGGGGTACGTACCCTGAATGAATAATAGATGAAATAGGAGGTTGGTGATAGTATGTATATGGAGGTGGAAGGGTTGTGGTAACCCTAGTGGTAATGGGGGTTAACGATTGTGGAATGGAAAGGACCACATTCTGAAAAGTGGTAGGGATCACCGAAATTAGAAGTGGTAATGTAGATACAGGTATATGCAAGAAATTAGGGGTGGATGAGGTTGTGTTTTGGGTAGTTGTTGAAGGTATGGTGGATGTGGTGGGTGTAACGGAGGTAACAGACATGGTAGTCATAGCAGGTATAGGACCTAGCTGTGAAACGACTGAGGATAAGGTGGAGGAAAGTAGCATGGAACCAGATGGGGCTGCCATGGGAGTGGGAATGAGAGCCAGGGGGATAGATACGGGTATGTCATATATTAACTAACTCGAGGCATCTCGAGTGGATTAGTAGGAAAGGTAAAACTGCAAGGTGACAAGGTTTTGATCAAGGAGTTCGTGCGAACTCCTCATCTCTGGTAGCGATAGTGATAGGTTGAATAGGATCGATGGTTGGTGATAAAATGGCAGGTGGTGAAGGACTAGGTGGGAGTGGTTGACAACTGGTGTGGAGTATGAGTGCACTTTCTTATCTTCGGGTCAGCACCATGTGAACCAGTACTGATCAGGCTGGGCTCGGTTCTTTGTAAATGACATAGAAAAATAGACAGGGACAGGTGAAACAAGTGGTAAAAATTGGATTTTAGGTACTAAATGTTAGTTGGAAAATGGCACAAGCTAACCGATGCCGGTAAGGGTAAACTAACACCAGTTATAGGCTAACCGATGCTAGTAAGGGTAAACTAACGTTGGTTACAGGTAACCGTAGCCGGTCACTGTTGGAAAATGGACAGTGAGTGAAAACAAGGTATACAGTTCAAATCTGGTAGGTATGTTAAATCTGATGAGTTTTACAATGTCAATGGGAATGATAGTAGTGACAGGGACTATGAAAAGTGGAAGAAGATGAATAGATGTACCTTTTAGGTAGGTTAACAAAAGGACCTAGAACTGACATTCCGGTTGGGTATAACTGGTGACGGTCATAGGGTAACCGCCGATGGTTGCTAGACTGACACCAGTCACTGTGGAATTGAAACAGTGATGAAAGAAAAGTGGTTATGAATTAAAATCCGATGTGGAATCAGACCCTAGAATTCTGAGAATGATGAGAATACGGTCCAGGCACACTCAGGTGAAGCTGGAATACACCAACTATGATGACGAAGCATGCGAGGACGATAAACAAAAGTAAATGAAGAACAGTGATCTCTAACCTCAAAATGCAAGCCAAGTAGAAACACTAAGAAAAATGTGATCCTAGGAGTACCTTTTATATTATGTTTGGTTAGCTTATGCTATTTAAGGATTGACACATGAACTGTAAAATAGATTTTTTGGTGAGGATGGCTTCCTATGAAGAAGGAGATCTAAAAGGTGAGGTTTTGGGTATGTAATGGTGGGGGGCAAGCCTCACTCTAAAGTATGACTTGATAGAGCACCAAGATGGGGAGTACCTTCCAATCCTCATATCAGTGCGATCATTGACAGAAATTCCCAGGAAAGATGTTGTTTAAGAATATGTATTGTTTGGAATTTGTTGAAATTTGGCAAAACTCATAGAGAAAGAGATGTGCTTTCTATGATTCGTCTTGTCACCCATCAGTTGGGAATGACTTCCAGCATATAGGTTGCCCTCAATTAATGTGAGCTAATGCAATAAATCTGAATGGAATGCACTTATTTTAAGCCCAAATCAAAATATGAAGTTGGATGACACAAATAGATGAAGAGGAAGAGGGATGCTCTTTCACTAAAATGTAAGAAACGAGAAGAAATGGTTCTTTTTAATTACACCAAAAGAAAGGTTTCTTTTAGAGCAAATAGAAAGGAAAGGTAGGTTACTAAGGAAGAAAATTAATGTGTATGTCTTTTCAGAAGGGAAACAAACACACAAATTTTCCTAAGAATGAATAAAATGCAAGGAACCCCGGATGGGTCCCACCGGGTGTGCCAAAAATGTTTCACCTGATTCTTAGACGTTCCTTTGAAATATTGATGAAACCGATAGGGTAATGGATGTAGGAGGAATACCTGTTGAAATGTTGGTTGATGGGTTGTTGCGCGTGCATATTATTTCTTGATCCACAGCTGATTGTGAGAACTTCCTTTTGTCTAGGAGGAACTACTTATAATGGAAAGCAAGACCACTAGAAACAGTTAAACAATATGTACAGTGAATTGCCTAGCATGTGCTAGATCCCGGAAGTGTGGTACTTTCTAGATGGCTGTCAATCCACTGTTTAAAACAATTTAATGCTAGTAACAAAGTAAATCCTATTGCATAGTTAAGATGATTTAGGTATCTCATTTAAAACACAATAAGAAGGATCTAATCTAACATGCTAGGTTAAAATAAGATTCGAAGGTCAAGTAACTAGTTTTGGGTCTCTGCAGGTCTGACAGAGGTCTCAGGCAAGTCACAGGTGAATATGGGTGATGTGGAAATAGGTGGATATGTCACTGTTATAGGTTGTATTGGAAAATACAGACACCGATATCTGGTTAAGGATGATTGACGATGCGATTAGGTGTAACCGGTGTCACGGTTATTGTTGGAAAACTAGGAATGCCACATAATGAGTTTTGGGTCTCCTTTGTGCTTGCGCAAAGGACTCTAGTTGGTTGGAATGAGGTATTAGATTGTTTGGGTAGGAGTTTGGAGAGGTTTTAACAGGTATTTGGAGGCGTGAGTATGAATGGAGGTCAAATGGGTGGCTAAGGAAACAAAGGATGACAATATAATGATGAAACCAATGAACCAAAGAAGTAAACTATTCCAAAAGTAAATCCTATCATAATTAACATGATTTAGGTATCTCATCCAAAATATAATAAGAAAGATCTAATCTAACAGGATAAGTTAAAATAAGATCCGAAAGTCAAGTAACTAGTTATGGGTCTCTGTAGGTCTTACATAGGTCTCAAGAAAATCATAGGTAAATATGGGTGATGTGGAAATAGGTGGATATGTCACTATTCTAGGTTGTAAGGGTAAATACAGAGACTGATGCTGGTTAAGGTTGACTGTCGATGGTTGGGTGGAACCAGTGTCACTTATTGTTGAAAACTACAAATCCCACAAAATGAGTTTTAGATCTCCTTTTTGATTGTGCAAAGGACTCTGGTTGGTTGGAATGAGGTATTAGGCTGTTTGGGTGGAGTTTGGTGAGGTTTTAATGGGTATGTGGAGGCTGTGAGTATGAATGGAGGTAAAATGGGTGGCTAAGGAAACAAAGGATGACAATATAATGATGAAACCAATGAACCAAAGAAGTAAACTATTCCACTTACTTGAAATCTGGTCTATGGACACGTGCGAGTGATGAATGAAGGCACTAGAAAGGGGTTGAATGCTGCTGAGGATCACCAAACTTTGGAAATATCTTGCATGGGCTTCATGTGCATTCTCTTTTTCTTGGTTGAATCAAATCCTGTGTTGGGGTGAATGCTAGATGATTATTGGATGCCTGTGCAAGAGGAAATGCTTGATCTTCTTCCTTGCATGTGTGTTCTCACTGAAATTCATTCTCAGAAGATGTGATATCTCTCAGGAATGTTCCTAATGTTTTTCCCACCTCCAAAATAAGGTTGTTTTATGGATTAAAAGGTGACCGATGGTGGTTCCATCTTAACTAGTGACGGTTAAGGGTAACCGGCGTCGGTCAAGGTAGGATTTCCTAGGTTTACCAAAACTAGGCAAATCCTCTTGCTTTTTTGGGATCTCGTGTCGTTCACCTAGCGGATTAGACCAGAAGATTCTTGTAAGCATGCAGGAATGTGGTTAGAGGGAATGTAGGCATTTATTTTTGGGGTTTTGGGTAAGTCTCAGTTAGTTATGGCAACTTACTAAGAATAGGTCTTAGGGTGAGTTGGCTTGATGACGTGTCTAGGTGAGATGTATGTGGACATTATCCCTAATTAAGATATTTAAATAATACATATGGAGAGGATAATGAATTAATTTAATTAAATTAATATTAGTTGAGTGACGGGGGCCATGGCTAAGTTAATGTGATGAAGGGTGTTTATTTGTCGAGGGACCAAAGGGGAGTGTGACCTAATTTTAGTGTCTACACATAGAAGGGTAATTTCAATACAATGTTCTCCTTGGAAGACCTTAGATCCGTGTTATGTGCTGACCCCTCTACACTTCATCACTGCCTTAAGTATGAACATGAGGGGAAGATCTTGACACTTCTTATAGACTATCATCCCTTCAAAATGTCCAACATGACCTACCGACCTAAAGATGTCTTTGTTCCCAAGAACGATTCATCTGAACCATCCACAAACTCATCCATTTATTCATCCAAACATCCTAACAATGACTCCCTAGAAAAAGCATTGGTCAAAATTACACTCAGGGAGTATCATCTTCTTATACTCAACACCTTTCCAATTCCTCACCGCCTTGGTAGACCCAATCAAATTCCAATGTATCAACCCAATATTGGGTACATCGTTCCTTTCGATCTACCACATCTTTGAACCGATTTCATCTATATTTCTTTTGACACCCCTTCTTCTTAGATTTCTGATCATCCACACACCAAACCTTATATTGGTTATTTTATATTCCTCAAAAAACCATCCTTCGTGCACACATATCTCCACCATTACTCATGGAAGGGATTTGACTTGGGATGTTATGAGCATGTGCCACATTACATTATTATAAATTAATGTTTCAAGCCTCATGAAAAGTTTGGGTTAGGATATCAAGAGAAAACCACCGACCCAAGCTCACTATCTAAGATGTGCATGGACATGCCTTCTCCATCTTCACCATCCCATGAGTTCATGGATACAAATGACACCATGTTTATTTCTTTAGGATTTTTTTTAGTCTCCTCCATCACCTAGGGACAAGTCAATTATCACAGTCAAAATCATACTAGGTCCTTACCCATTTGCCATCAAGAGATGATAAAAGAGGACTCTTTTACCAATGACATTCATCAATGTGCCAACGATGATGCCATTATTTCCCATATGGAGGTAGAGAATTCTTATCTTCATAAGACCTTATGGTCTCACACATCCACTCTTCTGAATGAAGCCACCATTGACATCAATATTAGGACTCCCCAAAAACCTCACATCCTTAAGGTAGGTCAATCTATTGATCCACAGGAGCTCAAGTATTTCACCGCATTCCTCTCTTGTCATAGTTAGGCCTTCACATGGTCATATTATGAAATGCAAGGTCTTGATCCTTCTATTTTCATCCATAATATCAACACCTTTCCCAACGCAAAGTTGGTTAAGTTGAAGTTTGGCCGCATGAACCCTTGAGTTTCCCTCCTTATCAAAGAGGAGTTGCAATGTCTTCTTTCCTCCAACTTTATCATCACCTTTGACTATCCCCACTGGGTTTCTAACATTGCACCTATCACTAAAAATTATGGAAATGTTCGTATATGCACCGAATTTCAAGATCTTAATCTCTCTTTCCCTAAAGATGACTTCCCTCTTCCCAACATTGATCAACTTGTGGATCTTACCATAGGTCATGACATGCTTTCTCTTATGGATGGTTTTTCTTGTTATAATAAAATTGTCATCATTCTGAAAGACCAACATAAAAATTCCTTCATCACTCCCTGGGGGACCTTTTGCTATCGCGTCATGTCGTTTGGTTTGAAAATTCCAGAGCTGCCTATCAATGGGCCATGAGTTTCATCTATCATGATATTATCCGCAAAAAATTCCAAGATTATGTCGATTATCTTTTAGGTAAATATAAGAATTGACATGACCATCTTGATTTTCTCAAGACCCTTTTCAAGCATCTTATTATTTTCTTCATTCATCTTAATCCAACCAAGTGTGTGTTTGGATTTCTAACTAGTAAAATCCTTGGCTTAATTGTGTCTATTAGGGGTATTGAAGTTGACCCTGAAAAAATCAAAGCAATCATTAGAATTCCTCCTCCCTCCAATCTTAAGAGAATTCACAGTATTTAAGGAAAACTATAATTACTTTTTCATTTCATCTCACAAAATTCAGGTTGTTGCCAACCCTTTCATCATCTTATTTGTAAATATATATACTTCAATTGAGATAAAAAAAATCCATAAGGATTTTGATGATCTTAAATAATATCTTTTTTCTCAACCAATGCTTACACCTCCACACGAGGGGGAGCCCTTTTATGTATACATCTCTGTTACTAATCACACTTTGGGGGATATCTTATCACATCATGATGACAAAGATCATGGGTAGGCCATTTATTACATTAGCCACACCCTTCACAACTATGAGAATCGCTACACTAAAGTTGAAAAGTCGTGTTGCACTCTCTTCTTTACCACCTCTTAGCTTTGACATTATCTTCTCAACTATAATAATTAATTTGTTACTAGATTTTATCTTATTAAGAAGATGCATTCTAAACCATATCACTCAATGGCTCATGCTCATGACCAAGTTTGACCTCGATTTCATTTCTCAAACATCTAGTAAGGGTGAAGCTTTTGCATACCAATTAGCTAAAGCTCCTCTTCCTAGTTTGTATCTTCCTCATGAGCATTTCCCAGATGAATAAATTAATCAATTTGATCATGAATATGACACCCTTAATATGACACTCTTATTTGATGGTTCTAAGTGTCACCAAGGGGTAGGTGTTGGCATCTTTCTCATCCCTCCTGGGGATGCTTCTATTCCCCTCGCAAAACATCTCAATTTTAAGTGCATGAATAATATGGAAGAGTACGATGCCCTTATCCTAGGTCTTGATACTATGGTATTTCTAGGAGTTCAAATTCTTGACATCTATGGGGATTATAAACTTATCATAAAAAAATTCACATGTGAGTATCAGATTAAAAATGATACTCTTCAAAAATATTGAGACATCATTCATCTCTTCCTCGAGGCCTTTGATTCTTAGAAGATTCAAGTCATTCCTCAATTATCCAATCATTTTGATGATATGATGGCATCTCTTTTAGCTCTCATCCCATGTAACATTAAAGAATAAAAACTTTATGTTATCGTTCATCATAATGATCTACCATTTCATGACCTACCTCGCGTTAATCTCGTCAAATCCAATTCATCGGATTTTTTGTATTTCAGATTTTGGATTATCTATCCAAATCCATCAATCCCTCTTATCTATCCAAGAATGCTAGGAGGTCTTTCCTTCAGTGCTCTAACCACTATGTTATCCTTGGCAACATTCTTTATAAGTGTGGATTTGATAGTATTCTCTTTTGATTCCTTAAATCTGATGAATCCTATCCTATTATTAAAGAAGTCCATGACAATGTTTATGGTGGAAAATTTAGTGGCTTAGTTGTCGTTAAGCACGTTATTCATCTTGGCTATTATTGGCCTTCCCTCAATCATGACTGCTGCGAGTATGTTAAAAGAAAATTTTTAAATGCTAGAAACATTCCTATCTTATTCACATTCCTAGTCAAGCCTTGTAGGTGGCTCAGGACCTTTGTCCCTTCTCACAGTACGGTCTTGATCTCATTGGTCTTATCAATTTTTGATCTTCACAACAACATCACTCCATCATCACCATAAAAAAATACTTCACCAATTGGGTTGAAGTAATTTCCCTCACCTAAACTAAATCTGGTCCAATTATTAACTTTATCTACTAGCATATAATTTTCCATTTCGGTGTTCCTTAAAAAATCATCACGGACAATGAAAAGTCCTTTAAAAACAAAGATATCAATAAATTTTGTGACTCATTCAATATCAAACTTAGCTTCTCTTCTTCATATTATCCTCAAGATAACGACCAAGAAAAATAAATTAATAAGGATCTTCGTAACATTCCTACAAAAAACATTGATTAGTCATGTCATAGTTGGAATGTCCACATCCCTTTCTCTCTCTGGGATTATTCGACTAGCATCTATAGTTTGACAGGTGCTACTCCTTTTTCTCTCATGCACAAATTTAAATCCATTCCTCCTCTTGAAGTTCAAATCTTTTCTTTACACATGTCTCTTTACGACTTCATCTCTGATGAATATTATAACTAGGAGAATCTAGCACAACTTGATTTTTTATGAGCATCATCATGGTTATAAAGAATGCATCAAGTATGCTTACAAAAATCATCTCAGAGAGAGCGAATTTAATGTTGGTGAGCTCATTTTTAAATAAAATGAGAACATTACTACTCTAGAAAGGAGCTAACATGGAAAATTTTCCCCCAATGGGATTAGACCATACATTATCATACATATGTGTGGGTCAGAATTATATTGTCTGGTCTCCCTTGATGGTAAACCAAAAGTGGAACCACTTAACACATTGCACTTGTGACCATTCTATTGTTAGCATGTCTACCAGTGAGCACTTAGTCATATCCTTAGATCATCCCTCCATCATAGCCTCTTCTATCTACTATTATATTTATTTGGATCTATGTGTTATACCATTACTTTTCTTGGCATGACCTTAAATATGGGCACCATGGCTCAGTCCATAGCATTTTACTTATGAATAGTTTCTCCCTTCTTAGTGAGAACTCCACAATCATTACATCCATCACCCTCTTGTTTACCTATTGGAACCTTGCTAAGGGTCCACAAGTGTCTCTTGCACATTCATTGTCCCCTTCTAAGTGGTCCACCTAGCTATTCCCATATCTCCCCCATGTTTAAAAAAAATTTCAAGGATCCTTCTATCAAAAATCAAATTTAGAAAAAATAAATTTCTCCCTCAAAGGAAAGTTGTTCATGTAAACAAAAGGAAGAAGAAGAAGAAGAAATCAAAATCAATAGACAGATCCCTTGAAGGATGACTATCATCTGTATCATTCTATCCATCTATATCATATATGTATAAAGTAGACCACAACCTCGAAGGATGGTTACTATTTTATATCATGGCATTGAAGGCTTCTCACATTGATCATCCTTATATTTTATCAACATCCTAAGAAAGCTTTCTGCATTAAACAAATTTTTCTAGTAAATTTCTTGCATTGATCAGCTTGCTCTTTCCCCTACCCAGAGCTGAGGTATATATTTTGGGAAAACCACTTATGGAGAACCCTCTTCCCATGTATAAGTTACATCACAAATCCCATTTTCATGTCAACATTAGGTTTATCAGTGCATTATATTTTTGTTTCTTTATGATCTTTGGTATATCTGACTATCGTTGATTATATGCTAACATCTATTTTAGTTGCATGTGCCTTGCTTTACCTAGATCCACTTCTTGTTTACCTTTAATGTTCTTGGAGGCATTCTTTCCTCACATGGTCCTTAATACGATGTAGAATCCTTCATACCTATAGGTCACCATCGTCAAGTTTTGTTTTATTCTAAACCTTTCCACATCTATCTCTTACCTCTTCATTATTTTATTACAAGAACATCTACTTTTTATCTAAATCACCTATATTCTACCCATATATGGTCACCCATCTACTCACCTGTTCTTACTTATCATCGTCTTATTCATCATTCATCACATATATTTTCAAATTAAATTTTCTTAATATCACATATTATCCATGCATATACATTCATCATCATTATCAAATCTAATTAAACACATAATCATCACAATCATCAATATAAAACATCATATCATCCTATAATTTTACCATCACCATCAAATATAAGTAAAACATGCAATGAAATAATCATAAATCAAATAATCATCACACAATATACATATGCTAAACCACCGCAAAGTCATATATCATATGTATATTGCCAAAATAAAGTGTATTAGTACATCATCAACATCTAAGGGTCATATATCAAAGAAAATATGTCTGTAAAACTAGTAAAGTTCACATAAAAGAGCATAAACTCCTTCCCCTATGACGCAAGTCCCTCTAGCTCTCTCTTAGCCTTGTCACCTCCACCCTGGACCTCTTCATGATGTGGCTGATTCACACTCGCTATACTCCAAGATGGCATGTCTCCAGCTACCGCTCCCCTCTACACATACTACCAATATCGTAGTGTCCATGACACTTTCTTTATCACAATCCCCTCATAATACTTATCCTTTATTACTAAGGCTCTATATCGATCCATGGAAATCATGTCGGGATGTGTCATATCTCCTCCTCCCTATGATGTTTTCGGTGAAACACTTGCAGCCTCGGTTGTTATGATTGTTATTAGATCTCTAAAATGGGCACTGTAGGCCTCTCTCTAAAATTTCCTAGTTGCTCCTCTGTCCTCCATCTCTTTGTCCCCTTTTATAGCTCTCTTCTCTTAATTTTCACTTGTAGGCATCAAAATGACCATTTTTCGACCCACTTTCAGGCTTAGATAGACGTCGGTACCAAGTTGTCATCTACTCCTGTCAGTCACCGCCAATCGGCTTTAGGTGCCATCAACTCGCCTTGGCAACCCTTTTTTTAGCTTTCCCGTCCCCATCATTGTGTCCTTTTCTAGGACACCATTTATTTATCCATGTTTTCTCTCAAATTCCACCTTTGTAGCCGTATTTGTTCCACCTTTGGGAATTTTGTTTCATCGCTTTTTATATTTTTCCTTTTAGGACAATTTTTTTCCCTTTATAGGGGTATCATTACTCCCATATTCGTCCATTATGGATGCATACCTTTTCAAATCTATTCCTCACACTTGAAGGATTTTGAATTATTTTCACATTTTTTTGTGCATATTTTTATGCCTTCCTATGACCCATTGGTCCCCATGGATTACATCCATTTGATTGGTCTCCCATTGGATTCCCTTTATTTTGCAGTGATTTTGTCCAACTCACAAGCCCATAGGACATTTCCTTCATCTCCCTGACGACATTGATGTTTTTCTCTTACTCAAGAGACTCCTAAAATCACTGCCATATTTTTAATTTTGTTGATTCAGATACTTCTTGTTTGGGGAATCTTGCCTCACCTTATCATCTTGCCCATCTTTCTTCTCCCACCCATCCTTAACCATCTATGTATTTCAACCTCATTATCCATTCCACTTTACATTCTCGATCCCTCATTTGAGGGGGATATTTTCATCAATCCTTTATCGTTCTACATCTTACTCGTTATATTTTATCATTTTTGTCTCATGGGTTGCTAAGCGAAAACAACTTGAAAAAAAGGGGAAAATGTAGACACCAAAATTTGGTATCACTACCCTTGTTTGCCATATCCACTTCTTTCACCATGGTCCTATCTAGACCCCCTTTATTTTAATTCCAATTCACATTTTAATTCTCAACTTTCCTATCTATTAGCCTATCAAATTTAATTTCTTTAAGTAATCTTCATTTAATCATTTTATAATCGTCATCTCATTAGATAATTACCTCTAATTAGCTTTCATTTCTCCTCCCAAGGTTATTTATTATCCTTAACTACCTAGTTCCATATTCCTATGCTTTTTTTAGATTATATTTAATCCATATTTATCTCACAGCTACCCATATCACTTATGAAACCCTAACTCACATATCTTCTTTAAAACATTCATCATAATAAATAACAATTCCCATATCTCGAATAAATCAACCTATCCACCATCCAAAGGGACGGTTCCCCACAGTTGACAATGAACTACCAGGGTCATTGTTGACCCTATGTAGCTAGTTTCACCGCCTTCAAAACAATTCATAATTAAAATTTTTTTACACTGTGTGAACTTATCTTCAAGCTTGAGAATCCTTGAAGTTGTTTTGACCTTCTTGGAGTCCATTTCAGCTTGTCTTACATCATTTTTGGAGACTTAAGGAGGTTTTATTTAATTTTGTGTTGATTTATGTTATAACATGCTATTACTTTGTTGGTAAGAAAATTTGTTGGGGGAAACATTTGTGGGTTTCTTACCAATGTTATGGGAATCTAAGTCCCTCTACTTAAACAATGTAGCTTCCAGTATGCATGCACGAGTAAGGTGATTTTTTAATCTAGGTTGGCGTTGTGATTGGGGATCCAACAGGGGCACTCCACTGACCCTATGGTGAAGCTAGCAATATCTTGTTAAAGAGGAATTTGTTCATAGAGTGGGGAAGGGAGTGAGAATATGAGGTAGGGGACCTAATGCTACAAGTTGTAAATCATGTTCTTGCATACATCAGCTAGAAGGTTCATCACATGCATTAAAATTAAGAAGAAATAACTTTGTAAATAGAAACAAGACCGATTAGAATTTATGAGCACATATTATCAATAAATTCATCGGTCAAAAAAGGATAGAAACTCCTTCTTCTTGTATTGATGCTCAAACAAAAGTTGTACATAGAGTAAGATTAGAGGAAATTAGATAGAAAAATGGCTAACTCTTTTCACTCACAAGTAAGAAAAATCTCTCTCATGAACTTACAAGAATATAACTAGCTAAGAGAATTTCAGAATCAAAACCCATTTAAATGAGGAGCTCATTACAATTTATAGAATTTTGGAAGTCTCTTCACCTAACCCCCCATTGACCCTTCATAATCCCTTGAAACTTTTCACATTCTTAGGAAAACATTAATTCCACTTTTATAACTTAAGGGTGACTTATTACATTGAAAAAAAGGTCATTTTTAATTAATTAAGGCAATATGAAAAAAGTGCAACCCCAATGAAGAATTAGAACATGCAAGATAGATAAAGTGGGGGGAGAAGAGAGAGAAGAAAAAGCAAGGGATGTTGCTCCTAATGAAGTTTTCTAATTTTGAACATTGGAATGCTCCAAGGAGATGAAAATTTGATTCTTTAAATTCGTTTCCTCCTAAAAAACTCCTTAAGACTTGAACTTGATGTTGAATTGTTCTTTGTCCTGCGCTGATGAGAAGATACCCAATCCCTTGAATTCATTGTTGTGAATAATTAAATCATGCTCTGTATAAGTTGCTACTGACAAGAAAATTCCTTTTGATGACCTATAGGTACTAGGTACCAATCAATATGTGTACAATTATTTCTACAATTTAGCTAAATTTAAAGGAAGAAATTACCACCTAGAAATAGTTTCGAAACCTAGCTAGAAATGAGAAATGTGCACCATCATGATGAAGAAATGAGAAAGTCAATACCCTTAACATTAATAACTTTAAAATGATCAAAACATAATGTAAATTAATGAGCTCTATTCTCCTTAATTTCCTAATTTAACATTAAAATGAACCTAAGTAGTTCAATGGCAATCAAATTATATTTGCTTTGGTTTGATCCTTCAATGGATGCTTAGGTGTGAGGCTTAGCTCTTCAAGAATGGAGGATGGGGATCTAGAGAATGACAAAAGTCTATTAGTATGAAACTATGTGCTTTCTTTTGTCTCTTGAGATATTTAGGTTGTGAGTGTAGAAGTGGAGGGAGGGTTATTTATATAGCCCGAAGGATAAAAGATTCAACACATCCTCATGAATGTGGGACTAATAGAGATGTAGAGTTAGTTATGGATAAGGGGGGGTTTAGATGGCGTTGAGTTAACTTTAGGAGGTTTTAGTTTGTCCTCAAGTGGCTCATGTGGATAAAGGGGGTGTATTAATTAATCAAGATGATTAATTAATACATGTGTAAGATTTTTATAAGATTTTTGATGGATTTTAGTGTGATTTGGACCATTAGGAGGGAATTAAACCAATTAAATAGTGATTTATTGATTTAATGAGAAGGGAGGCTAATTAATTAATAAAAATTAATTAGACCAGATAGAAGGTGTTGATTAATGAAGGGTCATTATGTGTTGGATAGGTGACTTAATTAATTAGCGTATTGTAATCAATTAACGACAATGGAAGAGAAGATGAGCGATATTGACAAAATGTCAGCAATTTGTGGGAAAGGAGATAATTAGCACAATTTAAGTATTTTAAATTGCTCAGGTGTAATTATAGATGTCTACATTTACCCCTCTTTGCGGTGGCATAAGTGACCACTACTTCAAAGATAGTAGATGGAAGAAAATTTTGAAGGGATAGAAGAAAAAATTAGTAGGAGGGAGAGATGCCCCTTGAGTGTCGATGGGGTGATGAAAGAAGCCGATCGACGATTGAAAAAGGTGAGAGATAGGAAAAAGAATCAGGAAGAGGCAAGATTCACTAGTGAGAGAGAAAATATGGAGGAGGGTGAGAGAAGAACTTTGCCTCTAGCCACTGTTTATTTGGAATAATTTTGATATCATCATATTGCTATAGGAACCACATCATTGGTCCTTATGAAAAATATAAGCATATGACAACAGTAGAATGACATGAAAAGCCATACTACGAACAATTTTCCATCACTAAAAATACCAACTCCACGCAACATACAATAATGCAATGCAATACGGGAAGGAAACAAGCTCATTTAACAGGTAAAAACAAGTACAATTGCACATATCCAACCTAACAATGGTTAAGACAGTTCTATAAATGTTTTGTTATCAGTGCTGAAGAGATCCAAAAGTTCTTGATTGATGACAAGGGTTAAAAATGATGCCCCTAGCAAGGATACATGCAAGGGGAAATGACAATGGACAAGGGGGTCCATGGAAAGTGTTCCTGCGCAATGAAACAACACCAGGTAACATAAGTGCCTCAGAGTACAGACGAAGCAAACAACTAGCTTTGTGAATGGTTGTGAATCTGGTGATCCGCGAGTCGTATTAATCAGGGAATATGTGAGATAAAACAACAGGATATGGAGAAAATACCATGCGCAAGACACAAGTTTCATTTGTAATAAGAAAGTTACCATTTTTGTAGGGGTTTTTACTTTTTAGGATTTTTGAAAAATTTTTGCCCTGTTTTTGGATTTTTTGATATATATATTACTTTTATTGTTTTTGCTTTCCAAACCGTGGTAAACAGTAGAAGAAAGTAGAAGAAGAAAGTGAAGGGCCTAGGGGAAAAAAAAAAGTGCCCTAGGTGGGAAGAAAGGAGAAATGAACAACAAATAATGTCCTTGTGTAGTGGAAAAATTAAGAAAAAAAAATAATTATTTGAAAAATAATCATTTACAAGAGTGTGGAGAAGAAGAAAAATCGCTGCGTGGGAGCAATAAAATTTCCCTAGGGAGTAGAAAGGGGTATTAGACAACAAAAAATGCCCCAATACGGTGAAAAATAAGAGAAAAATTATTATTTAATAAAAATAATTATTCCACAGTGAACAGAGGAGAAAATGCCAATTGAAACGGGCCTCCTGACCTTCCTGACGTTGAAAAATGGTTTAATATACCCCACGATGGGGGGGGGTTAAAAACATCATGACCAATTCATTTTAACCGAGAAGTTTAGAAAACTTACTATGAGGCACTGACATTGAGGAGAACCATGGTGATTGCACGAGACCATTTGAGATGCACAGATGCAGTCCGAGGGTACTAGCAACACGATGGACAATGACCCCTTTGTGAGTATCAAAACCTTACTCATTAATTTGTGTCATTAATGCATTAATTTTAGCTTTTAGCCATAGGAAAACATGTAGGTGTGCCTGCACACAGGTGAAGGCATCTAATAGGGGGGCGTAGGCACCTTTTTGGGGGCACAAGCATATTTTTGGGGGCACATGCGCCAAAACGCATACACGCACATGCACTGACATAGAAAACACAAACCCATGCCCATGCGCACACACAAGCACACATGGGAAAATGGGGGTGTACACATGAAAAGTGTGGCATAGGAAAGAAGAGGGCAAGCGCACACATGTGAGTATACGCGCGCAAGCGCAAGCACCCCAAATGTGTGGCACACATGCCAAAAAGGGGTGGTACAGGCACCCGAAAAAGGGGTGCAAGCTCCAGAAGACATACACACATAAGCAAAGGTGCCAGAAATGTGGCGTACATGCCAAAAAGGGTGCGTAGGCAGCCTGGACAGGTGGAAAAAAGATAGGAAAGTGTTGAAAAACATGACACTTAGAACAATTTTTAGGATTTTTGGTGGGTTAACCCTAAAAGATGAGATAGATTTTTAGAAGAAATGCTAGGAACTTATTAGCAGCATGTTATTTTGCAGAGAAGACTACCAGTTTTGTAGACGCAGCAAGTGACATACCCAGATTGCAAAGTTAGAGGGTAGTATGTGCTGGCGTGACAGGCCTGCAATGACGATACTACTTGAGGTGGTGGGGCCAGGCCCCATGTCCCGGATGCCATCTATCATACTAGATCACGGCCTTTTGACTACGCTAGCTGAGTGATGGCATAGAAAGAGTCAGTGTTTCAGACTGCCAACAAGAGAGATGACTATCACTATTGAGGACGTATGGTAGATTCTTTGTGTATCGATGATGGGCACCTTGATTGAGTACATCTCCGATGTAGGGCTAACTAGAGCAGTTTGTAGTGCCTTGTTTGGTGTTGATGATTTCCTACATGACGGGATGACTATAGCATTGCATGAGTACATCTCTGACCCCACATAGCATCAAGGGCCTCTCTACATCATGTCTCTTATCAATGGGTTTCCTAATCACTGATAAGATAGGGACCTCATTGCCAAAGAGGATTGCTGCCTTTGGTTCATGGAATTTATAGTGGTGAGAGATATTGTAGGGGCAATGCATACTGGGCCCACCTATACTAGGATTTACACTTAATTACATACCACATTTAGAAGACCTTGGGGCCAGCCTCATTATTACAGATATGGTCATGGGATCATATTGCAATCGGATTGCGCCGTGGGCCCCTTTCATGTTCAAGATCCTGAGGAGCCATCATATATGGCATGGGTAGTAGTTGAAGGGGATGTACATGGCCATCTTGGCAGCCTACTTAGATATAGGCAAGAGTTTGATGAGCTGGTTGAGATAGACGTCATCTAGCAGCCATATAGGGATTTCTAGTGGTCAGAGGATGCCATAGAGCTCAGCATGTGCTTGGTGGAGCATTTTCTCATTGGCAGCCACAGTTACATCATGGAGTTGTATCAAGTAGACAAGTGCTAGCGGTAGCTCAGTAGGGTACAGGGGGTCCCCCAGGCTAGATATCTGGCATGCATGTAGGGATTCAGAGAGGCAGACCATGGGGCATCGTATACTGGTGGCCCAAGCTAGGGTGAGTTTCACACAGGTGGTCCCACATGTATGGGACCCAGTTCGACAAGTGAGGGATCCAAGGACCACATCTTACTATGTAGCCTGGTATGTGACAGTGTCACCCCAACATCTCACCATTCTAGAGGAGGCCTAGGCAACAGGCGTTCACCCCACTGGTAGAGATATGACATGGTACAGAGTGAAGGGCAAGGGCAGTGGCACAAGGGCCAGACATAGAGGATCCTTTTGATGGTATCCCACATGATGGGTAAGGGTGCCTCACAGGCACATGGACCAAGGCCCCAAGGACCAGTATAGGCAGCAGTGCAGCCATCTAGAGGCAGGGTCTTTGAGTAGGGATAGTCATCTAGAGAACCTTAGGGACTAGTCACTAAGGCACACACAGCCTCCCAGCCAGAGGCACAGATAGCCATAGTACTTGTACAATTACATCAGGTTCATAACCAAGAAAGACATGGCTAGAGCAGAGAGAGATGAGGTCTGAGCTCACATTTTGACCTTACTTTCAAAGTGGGATAGGACTCAAGCCCAGGTTGGCCCAAGAGATGACAGAGTAGCATGGTAAAGCTAGATTCAGGAGATAGTGGCATAGGGGGATCAGATATTGAGCCTAATTCACCAGTCCTAGTCACATGTGGCGAATGGTTGTTGCACAAAGAGATACATGTCTATGCATGATCACAAACACTACTAGCATAGAGGGATTGGGCCCACGCTGAGATGTAGACTAGGACTACAGAGAGAGATCGAGAGGTTACTGCCTCTAGATAGGCTAAGGTAGACTTGGGCTGAGTGATAGGAGAGTGAGATACTACCCTTTAGGCAGCGCTCACCTCTAGAGATTTTGACTTGATATGTGACACCACTAGGCTTGGTGGTGAGGCCCTATTTTACAGGACTAATTATTACAGAGTGGTTCCACCTAGAGTAGCGAGTAGCACTGCCACAACTATCAGGGTCGAGTGCATCAGGCTCTTGATCAAAGAGATCAGGCCATTCTGCCAGATCAGTGAGACAACCCCTACCAAAGTAGCCGGTTAGACCAGCGCCATCTCAGCCTCTAGTTTTCCATTGACCAGATGATAGATCTGGGAGCCCCGGTAAGGGCAAGAGTTGTGGGTGAGATCCACATTTTTTTTGTACAAATTATTTATATGTATGCCTCTTATGAAGGCCGATTTTGATGTACAGTCTTGTTATACGTTTATTTTGATGATGCGTCATGATGAAGGATTGATTCTTTCTAATACATGCCCTTTTTTGATGGCATTGTGTATCGATGATGTATTATATTGAGTACTGACCTAGACATTGTATATTTGTATAGATATTTGTGATTTAGCATCTTTGTACGCCTCAGCTGAAGGCATTTTTGATATAGATGTATATTGACACACATGTATATATATGAGGATTAATTTCTTTGGCTTAGATTTACATGTTTATGAGATGATGTACTATATTTTTTTTGTGTCCTAATACATGTGACATGAGTGGGATAATTCTGTGATGTGAAATACCCTTTTTCAAAAATTACTCTATATTGATTCTCATTGCATGTTGCGTGTTTTGATTCAACACTTATGGATGCGTTGTGACACAAGTGAGCATATATTGATTCCCATTGCATGTTGTGTGTTTTGATTCAACACTTATCTAATTTTGTACTTTATATGTATCTGATTTTGATGTTTGATGTATACATGTGTTGTGGATGTTAGATGATAGATCCTTAGATGATATCAAATGCATTGCTCACGTGTTAGTTGTGATGTATATTTATGGGATGATATGATGATATTGGTGTGGGGGGGATAGATTTTTGATCATGCGCAACCCCTCTTGCCCCCATTGATGATACGATATGTGATGATTAGCTTAGCATACATGCATGATGTAAAACTTAGCATTTTGTTTATATATGATGTATAGATGATGATATATGTGATGATAATGATGGTAATGCGATGTGAATGATAAAAAAATAGAGAACATGCAATAAACACAACCAAATGCTAACAAATATCACCAGGAATTAATGCAATACACCATGATTTACCATGCTTTATTAACATGTAACAAACAAAACCAAATGCTTAAGAAAGAACATAATTAATTAACACATTACATCATGATTTCTGCAAGATTCACTAGCATGCAAAAACATACCGCAATATGCACAAGAAAGAATAAATATAATCTAAGAAAGAAAAAAAGAATCCTAACAAAGTATTCCCAAGCAACAAACAACCCAAAAAGTAGACACAAAAAAATAACTATACAAGCAACAAGCAAAGCAAGGAACAAGACCATTCAAGTAAATGTTTTTTTGTAAGGTATGTTTTCATGCACCAATTTTCTATTGTTTTGGTTTTTTTGTGAAATTTTTTCCTATTGTTTAGGATTTTTTGAAATTTTTTTGTATTGTTTAGGCTTTTGTGAAACAATTTTGTATTATTTAGGCTTTTGTGAAACAATTTTGTATTGTTTAGGCTTTTTTGAAACAATTTTCTATTGTTTTTTTGTGTTTTATGATGGTTTTCCAAAGCTATGTGCAGGTAACCAAGAAAGAGTGGATGCCCCCAGTGTTAGATGGGGAATATACAAGGGCAGAGACCACATGTTTATGAATCAAGAAGGTAAAGTCATTGAATTTCCCCCAGCGTAAGATGGGAAATAACAAAAGACCGTACCCCTCACAAATGAATAAAATAAGGCAAAGATGGATCAAGGCTGTACAGGATGGTGCGCACAGGGAATCTCAAAGGAAAAACCAAGTCTAGGCCAAAGAACACTACCCTCCTGATGTAGGATGCTTGTGAAAGAAAAATTCCCCCGAGGTGCCAAAAACTGGTTTTCACCCAAGGACCTATCCAAAGTGCCACAATTGCATGGTTTTCACTAGTGGATGACTTGTTTTCTCTTTTTCTTTTTCTAATAATTTTTTTTTTGATTTTTTTCATTGTTTAACTTTTTTGATTTTTAAACTTCTTTGCGCCATATTTAAGCATAAAACCTCTTAAGATACATGGCGTTCATGGGCTCCCAGAGCTCATTACCATTGGGGTGATCCAGTTTGTACCCCCCCGTGTTGTACTTGGCAACTATAACATAGGGTCCCAACCAATGTGGTTCGAACTTCCCTTTCTTTTCTTACTCTGCTCTGGTGTTGAACTGGTTCTCCTTCATGAATAAATCACCAACCTCAAACTGACAAGGGATGATTCTCTTGTTGTAGTTTCTGGAGACTTTGTGTTGATACACTTTCAGGTGATTAAGAGTGTGAATGTGCCTCTCATCCAGGAGCTCTAACTCAGCTAGTCTTGCCACTCGATAATCTTCATCCTTATCCAAATAGTCATGAAGAGAAATTCTCAGGGATGGAAGTTCGATCTCTAAAGGGATGATAGATTCTTGCCTGAACACTAGGGAATATGGTGTTGCACTCGTAGGAGTGCGAATGGATGTTAAGTAAGCCCAAAGGGCTGGATGGATTTACAGGTGCCAGTTTTGACCTGTTTTGTTGACCATCTTCTCCATTATCCTTACCAAATTCTTGTTTGTTGCCTTAGCTTGTCCATTACCTTGAGGGTAATATGGCGTGGACCATTTTAACCTAATTTGGAACCATTGGAAAAGAAATTTCATAGTTTTGTTCTTAAATGACTTCCCATTATCTGTAACAATGGCTGTAGGAATACCATACCAACAAATAATGTGATTCATGATAAATTTAGAAACTTGTGCTCCTGTGACATACGTTAAAGGGACAACTTCTGCCCATTTTGTAAAATATTCTATAGATGTGATGATATGTGTATGACCATCAGATGAGGTAGGAGTAAGTTTTCTTATTAAATCAAGTCCCCACTTGGAGAATGGCCATGGGGTAGTGACAAATTGCAATGGTTGCGACGAAGCATGAATGAAATTTCTGTACTTTTGGGAAAGTACACATTTTATAACATAATTGCAACAATCAGTTTCCATGGTAGGCTACTAGTAACCTACTCTCAATAGTTTCTTAGACAAGACCATTCCATTTGTATGTGCTCCACATACTCCTTCGTGCCCTTCTTTGATTGCTTGGATTGACTCCATCACATCCGAACAACGTAATAGATTCCCATCGTAGCCATGATGATAAAGTGTACCTCCTAAAAGGGTGTAACAGGCTATATGGATAATTAGGATTTACTTTTCAGAATGGGAGATATCAGGAGGGAATGTACTTTCCTTAGATAGGTGAAGATGGGTTCGTACCATGGGGAATTTGGACCAACAACCTCACAATCAAGGAAAGATTCTGGCATGTCATACGTGGGCTGGCATAGATTTTATATGAAGAATGACATGTCATTATTCCTTGGTAGAATACGAAGCATAGACTCCACCGTTGCCATGGTATTTACTAATCTGTTCTGCGCTCTTGGGATTTTCTCAAAGGTGATGGTCAAAAAATACTCCTTTAGAGTTCCACTAACTTTTTGTAAGGTATGAGCTTGTCATCCTTAACCTTATGTTCATGATTAACCTATTTGATGATTAACTGTGAATCACCTACAACCTTGACATGATGAAAACTCCACTTGTTAGATAGCTCCATCCCTCCAATGAGTGCTTCATATTCTACAATGTTATTCATGCAAGGGAAGCCTAGGCAAAAAGCCTGCGGTATAAGATCGCCAGAAGGAGTAATAAGGACCACTCCTGCACTTGAACCATGAAACATAAAGAATCCATCAAAATGTATCTGACACATGACATATTCTTCAATGTAGAGCAAGGGAGCATGTGGGAGATCCAAATTCAAAGGTTCCGTTCTTTGCAAAGGTGATTCTGCTAGCTGGTCCATAAGTACTTGTCTTTTAACTAATTTTTTATGGATAAATTCTATGTCAAAATCACTAAGTAGAATGATCCAATTATCCATTCTACCTATGAGGGAAGGCTTGGACAATAAATACTTGAGTGGGTCAACCTTGGATATTAGTTTGGTCTTAGTTTTCAATAAATAATGGAAAAGTTTTTGAAAATTAAAAACAACGGCCAAGCATGCCTTTTTAATTTGAGGATAATTAAGCTCATAGGCGATGAGGGTACAACTCAGATAGTACACCACTTTCTCCTTATGACCAAGGTCGTATTGGGTGAGAAGTGCACCAATAGAAAATTACGTAGCATAAATACAGAGCAAGAGTGGTTCTCCTGGAGTGGGAGGCATGAGGACAGGTGGTTTAGCTAGGTATTGTTTAACAAAAGAAAAGGCTTGTTGTTACTCGGGTCCCCAAATGAAAGTGACATCCTTTTTAAGAAAATGGGTGAATGAGTGACATTTATCAGCAAGCTGGGAGATGAAGTGGTGAATGGCTTGAATTTTCCCTTGTAAGTTGCACAGTTGCTTGATATTCTCAAGTGGAGGCATTTCAGTAATAACAGACACTTTAGCAGGGTCTACCTCAATACCTCATCTTGACATAATGAAGCCTAATAGTTTCCCGGATAAAAAACTGAATACACACTTCTTTGGATTCAACCGGACTTTGTATTCACGCAGGAATTCAAAGATACACCGTAAAATGATAGGATGATCCTCTCTTATTTTGGACTTTCCCAGGATGTCATCTACGTAGTCTTTGATGATATCATGAATCATATCATGAAAAACCACTATCATTACCCGCTAATAAGTTTCTCCTACATTTTTAAGGCCAAATGTGATCACCTGATAGCAGAAGGTTCCCTAAGGAGTCGTAAAAGCTGTTTTGTGTTGGTCTTCTTCAATGATCTTAATTTCATTATATCCTAAAAATCCATCCATGAGTGATAGAATTTTGTATCCTGCTATTGAGTCAACAATCATGTCGATGTTGGATAGTAAAAAATCATCTTTAAGTTAAGATTTATTGATGTCCCTAAAATCCATGTAGATTCGGATACCGATAGGTTTTTTCTGAACAAGAACAATGTTCGATATCCATTCAGAATAATCAATTGGCATGATGAATCCTCCTGCAAGCAATCTTTCCAACTCTTCTTTGACCAACAGGGCCACTCTTGGGTGCATCTTTCAGAGCTTCTGTTTGATAGGCTTGGCGTATGTGTGCAAGACTAGGTTGTTCACAACCAAAGGTGGATCCAAGCCCGACATCTCTTTGTAAGACCATGCAAACACATCATTAAACTCTCACAACAACATAGTGAACATCTTTTGTTCTCTAGCCGAGAGTGATGCTCCCAATTTTACTATCTTGGGATCTTCTTCTGTACCAATATTGACATCAATGATTTCTTTGACTAACAATTTTGATAATTCCTCCATACGCGTAGGATCAGGAGGTAGGTTGAGATCTTCATCCAAGGATGTCTCTACGATATTTTCATCCTTGGTGTGGTCACTTTATTTTTCCTTTGATTTTCTTATTTGTTTTCTAGCTAGTGCCTCAAAGAGGTTTTCACTATGCGACTTGGACTTTGATTTTTTCTGAGGCTTTTCTTTGGAACTTTTTCCCTTTCTTTTCTTTAAATTTTTCTGACCACGAAGTTTAGCCTCCTAGTCAAAGTAGGCACGGGTATCTAATTCAATAAAGAAACCTTTCTTGTGATCTCCAATGGGAATGATATCCCTTATACCCATGAAATCTGCGATAGCCTCATCATTCTTGAATAAATCTAGTGGCATGTGACGTTGTTGGTCCCATTCAACAAGGGAAGAGTATACAAGGTCAAGGGTTGGTTATATGGTGGGTATGGTTAGGAAAACGTTGTTCATGAAAAGGTTCATGGAGGCTAGATCCTCATATTGGCTACAATGGGAATCCACATCACTGTCTAGATACTCAGAGCTATGCTCACGCTCAAAACAAGTAGAGTCTTGATCATTGGGGTGAGCCCCATAAGGGAAAATCCCAATGCCATATCTTTCTATTTTGAAATGCGGAAGAGGGACTAGTTTTCTTTGTCTTTGTTCATTCCTCCCACATCCTAGGCCTTTGTAGCCCATGAAGTACATCATTATACTATATTTTTTATATTCCAAGGTTCGATAATAGGATGGCTGAGTATCCTCAAGGACCCAAGTTGTAGGGGGATCAAGTAATTTATCCTTAGCTAACAAGCTGCCAGGTAGGAACGACCCAATAGTGTGTTCCTCTCTAGGTCTTCTGAAGCGGGTAGTTGGGTCCACCTCTAGTCTTGGGTGAAAATGAGAGTTTCTGAAACCAAGAGCGCTTGTTGTACATTATACTCCCCATAGCCATATTCAAGGATTTTCATCTCCCATGAATCAAATAGGGATGTTGAAGTAGAAGCCCCATGACCACAAGAACTAAGAGAATCTGAATCCACCCGGGATTCCATGGCCTCAGATTTGGAGAGGGATAACTATATCTACAGAGGGACATGCGTATGTACCCTTTCGTGTAAAGCTATTGAGATATCTACAATGAGCAAAGGGCTCGGGATCTCCTTGTATTGTAACCATATGTCCCTCATGCTTCAACTTAATGAATTAATGAAATGTTGACGGCATGGCCTGCATGGCATAAATCCATGGTCAGCCTAGGAAGCATGTTATATGGAAGTTCCAAGTCCAGGACATGAAACTTTTTCTAATGGCAAGTGAGGCCCACCTCCACGGGCAACATGATGGTGCCTGCTGACTCCCTTTCTGCATTGTCGTACGCGGTGATAGTGATAATATGGGACTCAATATCTTTCTCTGTATGTCCCAATTGTTTGACAAAATTAAGCATGTAAATGTTCAACCTAGATCCATTATCCACAAGCACCCATTTGATTTTCCTGCGGTGTGAAAACTACCTCAATGTATAAGGGAAGATTATGTGTAGGATAATCAATAGGGATCTCCCTATGGTTGAAAGTGATATGTTCACTTGGTGCGATGTTTTCCACCATGGCTTGAAGGTGTGCAGGATTGACTTCTAAAGGCTACGCCCAACCCCTAAAGAGTTTGGTACAGAATGTCCTTATCCACATGGATATCTTGAGAAGATATAAGATTGAAATATTAGCAGCCATCTTTTCAAGTTGTTCTAGAAGGTTATATTTGCCAATTTATGGGGTTGACGGAGAATGTTCTGGAATCACGAGGTGTGCACGCCTTGTTACCATAGCGCAGTCCTTTCCCTTGATCTGGATAGTATTGACATGGTCAGCAGGAGAGCGAATACATCTAATGAGTGAATCATAATGATTATTGTCTCTTTTTGTGTACAAGTAATTCATGGCTTTATAAGTTTGGGATGACTCTACCCTATCCGGCTTGGAATTTTTCTGACTTATCATGCTTGGGGAATGGTTCCTTATAATATCCCCATTTTCTCGTTAGGTGTTTGTGTTTTTCCTGGGGGTTACCCACCTCTATCTCTCCATTTTCAATGAGGTCCTGAATATAATGACGAAGCCGCAGACATTTGTTTGTCTTATGTCCTTTAACGCGATGCATTTCACAATATTCATGCTCCTTGTACCATGAATGTTTTTGAGTGTTTTCGTCAAATGGTTGCATTGTAGGATATGTCATCATGTGGGCTGCATCAAATTGGGCTCTTGGTCAGTTTAAAAGGTTGACCAATTTGGACCGTTTCAACACATTTGAAATCAATGATTCCGTCTCCCACCACATTTTTGTTTTTGTTAAAGATCTTTGGATTTTCCGTGGGTTTGAAATTTTAGTTGTCTGTAGAATGGGTTTTGAGGGTGCCTTTGGCAATGAGAACTTTTTCTATCTGAATACCTTTATCGATGACCTCTTCAAAAGTATGAACACAATGCATTTGGAGGTGGAAAGCTATATTCGGGTTGAGATTGGGATCGAAAATACTAACCAGCTACTTTTCAGAAAAAGTACAAGGGAAGTGACTAGCTATCCCTCTCCATTGTTGGAGGAAGATGGTGAAAGTTTCATTTGGGTGTTTCTTGGTGACACATAAGTTTGTCAGGGTGACATCACTCTCTATGTTATACAAGAAGTGACATACCAATCTTTCTACCAATTCTGGCTAGGCAAAAATTGATCGTCATGTTAAGCGTGTAAAACCATGCCAAAGCTTGACCTATAAGACTCTTGGGAAAATGTCTAATGAGGTAATTGTCACTATAAGACACCTCTTGACATGCCATGTAAAAATATTTAACAAGATCCCGTGGATCTCCTTTCCCTTTATATTTCTCAAACTTTGGCATATCAAATTTCTTTGGAAAGGGTTGAAGGGTCATTGTCTTGTCAAAAGGATAGGGGCATAATTCTTCATATTGATATTTCCTAATGCTCCATATATTTCTCTCTTGTAAGCTCGCAAGTGTCACTTTCATAGACTGCACTTCTTGTGTGAGCAATTGTTCTCTAGTGGGAGAATCAAGGATGTATACACGATGATACCTTGTGTCTTCTTCTCCTCGGTTTTCTCAATGGAGTTTCATTGATCTTACCCTTAGGCCTCAACTTTGGAACGTTCTTGTTTGCATATTTCTATACATGGGAAGTAAACGAAGCTAATTTTCGACTTAGGTTATTGATTTGTTCTTGGATTGTGGCTTGGTTTGTAGTTTCTTCTTCTAAAGGTTCCTCCTCCTCGTATTGTGGAGGTTCTTCACCTATTTCATGTTCTATCTTGTTTCTTCATGGCACTTTGATAAAGGGTATTCTATGCTCTACCACTTTATCATTCCCTGCATAAGAAGTGGAAGCATGTCCGCCTGTTAAAATATCTTGCATATTGATAAGGGGATGTTCTTCCTCAGTAGCATCATTTGTAGGTAGTATTGTTTCATTCTCCATGAGCAATTTGGCCCCTAGTTCTACAACCCATGCCAACACTCTATCTTTGTTTCTAAGAAGAAATTCAGCTAATAGAGTGGGGTCAAAATCGAAGTCTACGTGTGGTGATTCTAATTCATTTCCACTATGATCAACCATCTCTTCTGTTTCCTTTTTTCCAGAAAACATCGGTCCTAGGTCATGTCCAATGAAGGGGTTTGACCCTTGTCTATTAGAATTTTCCAAATCTTGCACTTGTTGTTCCTTGTATGTTTGTTTCTTTAACCCTAGACATGTTTTAGGAGCCATGTTTTCATGATAGTTTCACTAGGGTAAGTTGTAAATGTGTTCAAAGATTAGTGACCACCCCTAAGTGAGATGTAATATGTATTTGTTAAGAGTATAAATAAGTCAAAAATGTGAGAATACCAATGTGATAGAGTGATAAATCACTAGTGACACAAGTGTTTGGTATCAAAACCCGTTTAAATGAAGTACCTCCTAGACTACGTTTCAAAAAGTAGTTTCACATCACAAGATGATTAACAAGATGTTTTTACCTATGAAAATTTCAAGGAAATGAATAGAACGTAAGTAAATGCAAGAATTCAATGCGACCTCCTAATCAAGATATACGATGAGCGAGCTTAAACTCAATTAAGACCTATATCTCAAAAAATTTCAATTACAATTCGCGAATGACACAACAATATCACCAAGATATGTTAACCCACTTTGTGAGAAAGTGAAGTATTGATATCAAGTTGTTATTGATATAACACGCACAAATGGTAACACCTAGCACTCTTTGAAATCAAGGTAATAATAGAACTCAAATAAAAATATCAAAGTATAGCTAGGAATAGTTAAAAATGTGTGCAGCGTAACCTTACAATATAGATATTTATGTCGATTTTACAAGAAACAAGATGTAAATATCTAAATTGTAGCGATATGATACAAACAAGCTAACTCTTCTAAGGAAGTCCATGGTGATGAACCATGCCTAACTATAATGACGATCTTGACATGGGTATCAAGATCACAATGGCTACCAATGACATGAATACACCTCCGCACACTTTAGATGTTTAACTTACCCAGACGCAAACATGGATGGGCGTAAACAAACATAAAAGTGACAGAAAAAGTCAATTGGCAACACAAAGGTAGTCACCTTTCTTTTAATCAACAAGGTGTCAAAAGTATGTGAAGGAAGTAAATCAAGAAAAGGATGAAAAATGCTAGCTTCACTTCTGCAGAGTTTCACCTTGCCCTAAGGCAATTAAAAAATAGGTGAAAGTAATGCGTCACATGTTTCTCAATGAAAATATGGTTCACAACTCAACACTATTTTTAGAATGGTCAAAGTGGGCTCCTTGCCAAAGTATATCCTCTTAGGTGGTTCTCTCATCCTAGGTGCTACAGACATTATCCACGAGCGAGACGATTGACCCAAAAATTCATAATGACTATTTTGGGAGTATCTCAAATTTTCCGCCTTCAAGCATAGTGGGCAATAAATGCATCCAAATGTGTACTTAAAAGGGTCGTGTAGGGACAACTTGTAAATCTATCTCACAAAGGATTTACTAGTTAGATAGGTAGTGCGAAGCACTTCCTGTTTCATCCACAAGGTTCCCTCTTTCATGGATTACTTTGGGGTTCCTGGAACCCCCCCATTATTGTAACTTAAGGTGTTATACCAAAGGGGTTATGTTCCAGTTGAGTAGAGAGGGACACACCCTTTTCCAAAACCTGTAATACAACGCTTTGAATATGTTGTTTGTTTTATCTTTTTTAATTAGATGTGGTTTGCTCGAACACCATTTGGCAACCTGTATAACAACTGTATTAGTAGTTTTCTGACTTTTGTTTCGATTCCTCCATTCTTTGGCAAGCGATGGCGTTTTGGCGCTGTATGATGATTTTTAGTAGTTTTCCATCAAAAGAGAAGGCATCATTTCTGATTCTCTAGATCATCCAAGGACGTAAGAGAAGAGCATACATGATTGTCCTCAAAAACCCCAAAAGATACCAAAAGGAAAAACACTTTATTTCAATTATGCTAAAATAACTAATTCTAACAAAAATACTCCTAACAATCTCAAAGCATCAAAAGGACTTAAGAATCATTTTTGATTCCCAAGATCGCCCTAAGGGATGCAAGGGAAGAGCATATATGATCCTTATTCCTATAAGTAAACAATGCAAAACATTACCTAATAAAATACAAACATGTAAAAACAACCTACAAATACAAATATATGATTAGATAAAACTACAAGAATGTTAGCACATCAAAACCCTAATTTCAAAAAATACAAAAGGACACCTACGCATGGGTTAGGGCGTATGCACCACTAAATGTTATTATTAGCTCATAGTGCACCTGCTCCACCTGAGAGGTGTGTGTGCCACGAAAATAGTATATGCGCCACTAAAATAGTACCTGCGCCACTCTGTGGAATTTTTGGATTTACTAAGCGCCTGTGCCACCAGAGAGACATGTGCACCACAAAAATAACATATGTGCTACTCTGAGAAAAATAGACAAAAAAATAGATAGAACAACCACATTACTAGAAAAATATGCCTGTGCCACTAAAATAGTATGTACGCCACGGTTAGGGCATGTACACTGATATGACAGGTTTCAGTATACAGTGAAGGTATAGTATGAAATGACATCTACACATAAGATAGTGTACCTACGCGCTGGTTAGTGCACATGTGCTAGGGATACTGCGCATGCACCAGGGGTTGGTAGACAACATGACAGTTTTTAACAGTGCGCCTGCACCACCAAAGAGACATGTGTGACATGAAAACCGCACCTACACCACGAAAATCATGCCTGCACCCCTAAAATTGTGCCTGCACTAGACCTGCAACAAAATTATAGCAGCAAACACAAGAAAACTCACAATATCTCAAAGTTTGACAAGTTAGCTTAAGAATGGAAATAACCCATTAAAATTATGGCTATGAGCATGAAGTTACACATATCAAATGAGAAAAAACTCCAAGAAAATAGACATTAATTACTACATGTGCATATCAAAAGTTATCTAAAATAATCAAACTTAAATTAAAATGCCATGGGACTAAGTGTCCCACCGGGTATGCCAAATGTGTGCAAGTATTTCTACAATTTAGCTAAATTTAAAGCAAGAAACTACCACCTAGAAATAGTTTCCTAACCTAGCTAGAAATGAGAAATGTGCACCATCATGGTGAAGAAATGAACAAGTCCTACCCTTAACATTAATAAATTTGAAATGATCAAAACATAATGTAAATTAATGAACTCTATTCTCCTTAATTGCCTAATTTAACATTAAAATGAACCTAAGGAGTTCAATGGAAATCAAATTATATTTTCTTGCTTTGATCCTTCAATGGATGCTTGGGTGTGAGGCTTAGCTCTTCAAGAATGGAGGACGGGGATCTCAAGAATGACAAAAGGCTATTAGTATGAAACCATGTGCTTTCTTTTGTCTCTTGAGAGATTTAGGTGTGAGTGTATAAGTAGAGGGAGGGTTGTTTATATAGCCCAAAAGGTAAAAGATTCAACACATCCTCATGAATGTGGGACTAATGGAGATGTAGAGTTAGTTATGGATAAGGGGGGGTTTAGATGGGGTTGAGTTAACTTTATGAGGGTTTAGGTTGTCCTCATGTGGCTCATGTGGATAAAAGGGGTGTATTAATTAATCAAGATGATTAATTAATACATGTGCAAGCTTTAATAAGATTTTTGATGGATTTTAGTGTGATTTGGACCATTAGGAGGGAATTAAACCAATTAAATAGTGATTTATTGATTTAATGAGAAGGGAGGCTAATTAATTAATAATAATTAATTAGACTAGATAAAAGGTGTTGATTAATGAAGGGTCATTAATTAGGGTATGTGTTGGATAGACAACTTAATTAATTAGAGTATTGTAATCAATTAATGACAATGGAAGAGAAGATGAGCGCTATTGACAATATACCGTCAATTTATGGGAAAAGAGATAATTAGCGCAATTTAAGTATTTTAAATTGCTCGGGCGTAATTATAGGTGTCTACACAATATAATGGATAAACTATGAATGGCTCTTCAACACTTGATATTCTTAAATGAAGCAACTTACTATTTTTAGTAAATGTAAAAATAAGATTTTCAGGCCTTGGCCTACCTATGACATTTTTAACTTCATCCTCAGACTATATTCCTCTCTCCTTCTGGAAAATTCTTCTACTTTTAGTAGGTGATTGTGGGACCACTTAATATTTATAGTAAGTGTGAATTTTTGGCCGAGGCGACCTTTCTAAATATTTTCTCATGTGATACATCCTCTTTGTTAATCGTCTCCTTTGTAGCTTCTTTAGATGATGGCTTACCTAAAATAGTGGTCTCCCACATAGAAGACTTCATATTTTTAGTATGTGTGTTTCTAGTGGTCGGATCATAGTTGAACAAATTTTTCTAATATGGGTTTTCCCCAATACCATCCCTCTGAAATCTCAGGCTTACTTGATCAATAATTTGTGATATTTTAAAATTTTAAAATTTTCACCAGACACCTATGAACATGGAAGCCATTAACGAAGCTTAAAAATTACAGTTTTTATTTTCTCCTACGATCATAATGAAAATTTTGTTTTTAATATGTGTTTTTATTTCTTGTTCTGCCAGTGAATTTTCTCTTCAAACCGGTCATCGGTTGATTGGAAAATTGAGTTTTTGTTCTCATTGTGCAAGAACGAGGATTTCTTCGCTGTGAACAATCAATGCTGCAAATGGGAGATTTATTACCAATGTTTTTATGGCATATGAAAATTTTGAAGACAACAACAAAACATAATCTTGATCAATGAACTAGTTTGCAATATATATCGATTTCTTTGTCTCGTGGCTATGGGGTTTTCATATGAATTTCTCTTGTTTCCTCTTTCGTTATTCATTACTTTGATCAATCTATCCTCTGATAATATTTTTTTCTCATGGTTTTGAGAATGTGATGAAGCATGTTTTGAGTAAACAATGGTGGATTGGGTGACTTGATAAGAATGGACAGAGATATGACAGAGTGTAAAGTGGTGAAGAAGAAATGGAGGGAACAAATGCTAAGTGCCGGATTTTAAATATTCAAAAACACATACCATGGGTGGGGAAAATTTTTATGTTCCTGATGTGCCTTTAGCTAAATGGATGAAAATGTCATCAAATTACACATCCTGCCTCCTCGTGACACTTGTCACGATATAGATGATTGAGTATTAAGGCTAGGGAGCTAGAGAAATGCTCCTTGGGGGTGAATATTACATTGTAGAAGGTCACATTGATGACCTGCGGGGCACAGGACGATGGGCACATTTTCATGTCCCTCATGTCCCTTTTCTAAAGGGACAAAAGCATCATTAGGTTTCACATTGCACCAAGTTATGACACTTGGTGTGATCTAAATGACTGAGGTGATAGGCTCTGAAAAATTCCTAGGGGTTGAACTGGCGATGCAGAGGGTTCCATGGGTTACCAGAGGAAAAAATAGGACTGAGTGCATTTTAATTTCCCTCAGGTCCCTTTGATTAATAAAAAAAAGGGACACCAAAATGTGCTAGGCTCCTATATCTGACATGTGTCCACTTGAGAATTTGGCTAAGTGTTGAACGCATTCCTTGTGTCAACTTATGACGATGATAACTTGGGCTCCTTGATGAGTTAAAAGGTGAAATTTTATATGATATTGAATGAAAAAAACTCAATGGATTGAATGGTGATGGCTTATAGCTCTAATTCTAACTGCATCACCTTTAAATTCCTCATTTATTCTCGGGATCACCAGTTGTATGCTAGGAGAATGAGTTACCTAGGGAAGTGTATGATGTTACACGAGGTCTCATTTTTTCCAACATTTAAGTCATGAAAAATAACTTCCATTGGTAAATTTTTTGGGATATTGAATATTTAAGAAGATCCTAGAATCCTTTATTGAATTTCAGGTACTCCTTCACAGTGTATGATCCTTTAGGTCACAAAACCCACTTTTACTGAATCGAATCCAAAAAGGCTCTTCCAAATTGATCTTGATGCCTTCGAACCCTTTGGAACATTTAAATCCTCCTTTTTTGATGACGCATTACAGATTTTATCCACTTTATATTTTAAGTATGCATTGCCATGGACACATGCTATTTTTAGTAAGTGCACTGTGGGTGTCATATTGTAACATAACAAGTTTTGAGATTCTGGGTTTTATTCCGGGCTTCGACACTCCAAATTTTTGGTAATTTATTTGTATGAACAAGTGGTAAAATAATATTTTAATTTCTAGGGAAAGAATACTGATAAAAAATAATTCCCTCCATATCCCTAAAAAATAGGGACTTCATAGCCTGAAAACTATTCTACGTGAAACTACATTACCTACATTATTCAACCATCATTCCCTTCAAATTTTGCGTGATTTCACCCACTGGAATGTTGAGAATTGAAGTGGTAGATCACTGCCTTTTTCAATATTGTTCTGTATGTGACAGGGAAAAATAATGATAAAAACATAACCCTCAATATCCCAAATAATTTGGGACTTCGTGGCGCGAAAACTAGTACATGTGAAACTATATTTTTCAATGATCATTCCCTTCAATTGTCGTGCAATTTCAACCACTCTAACCTTGAGAAGTGAAGAGGTAGCCCACTACCATTTTTTCTATTTTTCTTTATGGAAGCCATTAATGGAGTCTTGAATCTTAATATATCAAAGATGTGGTGATGGAGGAGAATTAAGTTATTTGGAGTTGAGAATGAGAGGGATGTTAGGAAAGAGCATTTAGGAGCTGAATTTTGGGTGCAAGACGAACCAGAAGATTCAAGAGGGATAGCGTAATTTTAGGTACCCTATGTCCCTTTTCCAATGGGAAAAAAGGGATATCATTTTTTACTTCGCACCTCAGTATGACTCTTTGCGACCATCCGTGTAGGGAGATGGAAGGATCAAACTTAGCTCCTAGGGGCTTAACAAGAAAATGTGATGTCATATTAGTGCTCTGGGTGCTAAAAAAAGGTAGGGAAAATTTTAGTGTCCCCTATGTCCCTTTTCTAAAGGGACAAAAGGAAAATCAAAATTCATCAGGAGCCTAGAGCTAATACATGTCCACTTAAAAAAATGACTTAGTTTGAGAACATTAAAGCGAACTTGTGAAGGTCGGATCTATAGTTCCCTATGGAGTTTCAAGGTGAAATTGTATATGAATTTGACTGAAAACATCCTTTGAAATACAATTGTTAGGGTTTTATCTCTTTATTCATCCTTTTGTGACCTAAAAATTTGTGTTGTTGTTATGGCTCTATGACTGAGCATGAGAAAAATAGGATATATATACCTATTGCACAAAGATGTTGTGAAGAATCTGATTTCACCATCTTGTAGAGATTTGATTTACCTTTTAGATGATGTATTTTTATCTCCTAAATCCTTTTGGATCTCTTAGAATCTCTTCCTAAAGCTCAGTAGCTCTTTTGGCCCTATGCATTTCCTAGGCCTAAGAACCCTATTTATGATGAATATGCCTCAATACCTCAAAATATTTCCTCAATCTTCTGAAATAAATTCCTTGAGGTTATTATATCTTCAATTCATCTCCATGTTGGATTTTACTCCTCTTTTCTACTCTATGGGGTTGCACCAGTCACGAGAAGGGTAGTGGCAACCCTTCCCAAAACCGCTCAAAATTGACATTCTTCAGGAATCCCTAAAATCACCTAGGGGGACCGAATTTTCTTTCCTAAATTATCTTGAGAACTGAGATGAAATCATCTGAAAGGTCATTAGAATGATTAAGGCCAATTTTTGGGATGGACTGGTCTAGGAGGTTCCTCTGGAAGGGAAGACTTTGAAATTTTTCGACACTGTGGTATTTTTGTATGCTTTCAGAGGTATTTTTCCCCTTGAAAAAATACTGGACAACAATTGGATCTTTTTTAGGGACGTGTTATGGACTAATCATAGTGAAGACAGGACACGACGAATCCTAGAATATGAGCACACAATTCATTGACCATTTCCTTATCCATTAGGCCTTGCGGAGTCATTTACAACTTTCGAGAGAGAGAGATAACAAGGAAGGAGACACATAAAAAACAAAGGAAAGGAAACACACCACACAAAATGGAAAGGAAAACACACCAAACACAATGGAATGGAAAACACATCACATGAAAAGGGAAAACATGCACAACAGGAAAGAGAAATTATATACAAGGGGAGGGATAACTACATAGGCGGGAAAATAATATACACATACCTGAAAATGGGTTGAGAAAAGTACATGCCATAGTGGAATAGTGGACTGAAATCTGACCTTCAAACCAATTTTTTTAATTTGATCTAACCACACTCTAGTGATGGCTTTGCATGGCTTAAGAAGAAGAAACCTAATCGTGATTACATTCTCATACTCACATTGCACTGAGAATGTTCTTTCATCCATTGAAAATTTGGTCACCTTCTTAAAAATATTTCCTTTTTAGGCTTCTTCTTGATATCCTGTGAGCATGATATACCATTTATTCATAATTTCAAAATTGGAAACATTGACCTCATCATGGAAACATTTTTCATTCTTGAATGAAGTCCTAAAATCATCTCCTATATTAACAAGGTACTCAGGAGGAGTGAGAACAAGATGATTTCCTTCTCACTTGAGGAATTCTCTGGACATATTTCTTTGATCCTCTAGGTGAGTACTTTCCAAAACAGAGGTTATATCATTGAATTGAAGCCCCTTATTTTCTCTAGGAAAATTTTCCAATATGGAGATATGTTCAATATATATTGAGGCTTGACGAATGGTGAGCATACTGTGATTTTTAATTATTTGATGAGAATAAATAACTTTCATCTATTGTTGTTTGGAGAAATTATCATCAACATTCTCTTCTTTGGAGTCCATTTTGATATAATTTCCAAAGTTGCTATTAATTTGGATCAGACTGCAAACATTTTACAAATGATATTCAATACACCAAGAAAATATATTCTATTCATCATACAGATTACAAATAATACTGAGGCTAATAAATAGCCATGGAAATAGAAAACTAACTTCCTACAAACCAGGAAGTCACACAACAAAACAACCCGTTAATATCATTATGGGTGCAACAAAATTATATTGTGGAAACAATATAACAAACCTGTATTATTAATAATGAGTTATAATATAACTCATATTAATAATATTACAATATAATAATGAGAGCACTAATTAAATAATTCCTAACATTCCCCCCCTTAGTGCGAACACGGGGAAAACACCATCTTCAACCAAGCAACATGCCACTCCGTAGCCTACACATGGTCTCGATCCTCAACACTGACTGTGGGAACTACATCATCCAGGGATCGTTCAACCTATTAGATGAATACATGAATTGGGACCGTTCAACCAATTCACATCAACCATCAAATCAGTCTGATCAAGAACACTTCCTGCAATAGTATCAATGGTACAATGTATCATCTCGGGGGACACACAAGCACTGTACTACACACAGGAACATGGATGCTCATCTGTTCTTATTCATCACACAAGACACAAAGATGTCACTAAAGTAGTTTGCGGCCTCTGAGGTAGTGACGAACTAGAGGACGCCGATTGTCCTCCTGCCTCCGTTGCCTCCATCCTCCAAAATGAGAATAGATGCTCAAAACAGATAATCTTCATCACTTGAATAATTAATAGGTTCATTGTCACTTACAGGATTAGAATAATCATCCCAATCTTCTTTAGCAGCTAAAGCCTTTTGTTCCAACTTATCATCGAAGAGATCTTGAGCTCTTTTCTTACAATTCACAAAACCATGTCCTGGTTGTTTACAGTAATGACACAAAAGACATGTCTTTGACGATACAAACTTTTTTTTTCCTTTATAGAATGATGATTTATTGTTTGCAACCATGACAGTTTCTTGTTCTGGTACACACCTTTTGATTTTTTCTTCCTCATCAAGCAAAGAGGAAATTAAATTTTCCAAACTAGGATTGATCTTACTAAGAGTAAAAACAATACTTGAATATTCTTTTGGAAAACTATTTAGTAAGATTGCTTTAGCATCTTCTCCATCTACCTCTGCTTTTATTCCTACTAATTGATTTAAAATGGATCGAAACTTACTAATATGTTGAACCATATTGTCATTTTCTCCCATCTTTAGCCCAAAAAGTTTTTGCTTCAGCGCCATTGCTGCACTACCTGCTTGAGATCCAAATAACTTGTTCAATGTCACCAAAATGTTATTAGATGACTTGGTTAGATCAATATGATGCAAATATGCATCGGAAATACCAAGGCTGATAATTGCTATTGCTTTCCGATCCTTACTTTCCCATTTCGCTACTTCATCTACATCATTCGGTTTTTTAATTTTTCCTTCGACAATGTCCCATAAGTCTTTATCAATCAATTGTAATTGGGTTTCATACTTGCCACGTGTGGAAGTCTTTACCATCAAATATTTCAATTACATTTATCTTTTCCATTTTAAAACTCCACAAAATCGAACAATAACAAAATCTTTATACTGGTAGAGACACTTGAAGAAAATATATCAAACTTGAAAAAAATGCATGGACAGATATAACCTCAATACTTCCGGATCAAAATGAACTTGCAGCAGCCAACATATTCACTTCTGTTTGATCAAATATTCCATGCACGAATTCCTATCAAACTGTCCACGCTGCTACTCAGTTGCATGTGGAGACGTGTCAAAATTGGAGAAAAATCTGGTGCATCAAATCTTTGTGATCTGTTAGTGTGGGCATCCAATGTTGAAGGAAAAACCGCAGGTTTGAAATGGTGAGAAAATGTGTGACAAATAGCTATACAAATTTAATTGCTTGACAGTGATCCACCATATCTCTTCACCCGCAATTTGTGCTGACCTGTGAATGGATGTTGTGGACCAGTGAGAGCTCACCAAACTCAGGCCAAAGTGCTCGATTCAATAATTTACGGAGGGCCAATTGAATACCAAATAAAAGCACTGAAAAATGGATCAAAATAAAACTGATCGCCCAACCAAAAATACCCATTTCTTTATTCACGCCTCCACACATTTCAATGCGTATAGAACTGTATTCACACCTCTGATCCAGTGAATTAAAAGGCGCCAAAGAAGCTTGTACCACCACGAAACTAATCTACGCAGAATCGATAGGACGTAATGCTGGTACAACCAAGACTGCGTGCTAAAACTAGTTTTGCTTACTCTATACTAACAACAATTAAATCAAATAGCTTCTATACTTATTGATCTCCTCATAAATCAGGACAACCAAAGTTAATATAGTTTCCATCATGCAGAGGATCGGACACTGCTCTGATACCAAATATTAATTTGGATCAGACTGCAAACATTTTACAAATGATATTCAATACACCAAGAAAAGATATTCTATTCATCATACAGATTACAAATAATACTGAGGCTAATAAATAGCCATGGAAATAGAAAACTGACTTCCTACAAACCAGGAAGTCACACAACAAAACAACCCATTAATATCATTACGGGTACAACAAAATTATATTGTGGAAACAATATAACAAACCTGTATTATTAATAATGAGTTATAATATAACTTATATTAATAATATTACAATATAATAATGAGAGCACTAATTAAATAATTCCTAACAGTTGCAACCCTCAATTTCTTCATAGAGGCATCCTTTACCCTTGAGTTTATTTTTCCACATGAACTCTTGTTCTGTATTGGTGGAGCATTTGGAAGAGGTGGGAACAATTTTATATCGAACAATATTCCAAGAATCTTGCAACTCCTCACTTTGTTTTAAACAACTCTCTTCAATGTAAGTCATCTCAAAATTTTCCATACTATCTTCTCCTATGGCAGAGATGTTATTTTAAAGACTTGGTACCTCTAAAGGAGATTAAAGAACCTTCCTTATTTTACACTGATGGAATTCCTTGTATGAAGGAAAGTACTTATTTTCAACTCTACCACCACTACCCACAACATCAGGGAGGACATCAAGTTTATCCATCTACTCCATATCAACATCAAAAGTTGGTGTACTAAAATTGGAAGCACAAATGTATTCATACCTTTCTTGCATGTCCATATCCAAGGTAAGGAGTTCAAGACTGAGTTGAGGATCTTCAGTTTATTCTACACCCTTCAATATTTCTTGCACAAATGATTCTTCCAAACTTTCCATATACTCACTTTCATCTTTGTGGGAAGATTCTTTGTGTCGTGCCTCTAAGATATGGTTTAAAATATGATCCATTTAGGACCATGATTCATTTGGAACATCCTCTCCCACTCCTTCTATGATTTATGTTGCCTAAGATTCTCTTTCTTGTAAACATGAGCATATTTTATTCACAAAAAATCCTGACAAGGAGAAGAGGTCAATGCTTTGTGGGAAGGGAACTCCTTCAAGCTCAAAATCCATATCATATTCTTGATGGTAAGCATAGGACCATGTTAAGGTAGAAGTATGGGAAGAACTCTCAAGTATATCTTGATTGTCCATTATTGAATCTTCTTTAAGTGAGAAGAGATTATGTTTACACTATTCATTCTCCTCAACTTCAAAAAGGAAGTGAGATTCTTCCATCATATGATCCATGGTTACATCAGGAAGAGAATCTGGTTCTTTGACTGTTTCCATTTCTTCATGAAACATCTCTACATCACTTGAAATATTAGAACAGGAGGGAAAATCATCTATGACCATCTTGAACTCCTCAATTTTGGTCCATGATGCTAGGTGGCTTTCTTGTACTTCTTCACATATCTCCATTTCATCATTAATTGAAAGATCAAAGTTTTAAAGGAGATTATTCATGCTTAATTTGAATTGGTTTTCTTCTTCATCATTGGTGGAGTATTCAAAGAGCATTGAATTATCCATTATGCAACAAGAATCTTCCTTTATCGGATATATTATTACCCTAATGGGTTGTGTCTCGAGCTAGAGAGAATTCTTGAATGGTGGTTCAATCCTCACGTGTTCTACCTCTTCCTCCATGACGCTGCTTTGGTTTTCGGAAGAAGGTTCTATGATAATATTTTTTGTAGGAACATCGAAGAATATTCTAGGAATGAACACCTCATAGTATGGAAAATCTGCAGGATCTTCTTGATTTTCTTCATTTTTGAAAACACGAAGTGATTCAAGGTGTTTATACCTTCTTTGCAGAGATAAAGCATACCTCCAAATTTAATGATAGACCTCAGGGTCAAAATTTCCTTCTATTATGCTTTGGAGCCTTTCCACAAAATCTCTTTATAAAATGTTCATTTCTTCATCATTGTATGCAAGGAATTAATCTATTGAGAGGAAGAAGAATGATTATGTTCTCAATTTTATAGTGAGCTACATGAGGTTTCAATATTATTCTTCAATGGATTCCACACCACCTTTTATTTCATGATCTTCTATAAGACTTGTTTGATTTTCATCGAAAGGATCCATGATAAGATCTTCTTCAGAAACATTCAAAAACCTTTAAGGGATGAACATCTTGTAGTATGAATGATCTTCAAGATCTCCTTCCATAGAGTAAATATAATTTTCTTCTTCCTTTCTATGGGTTGCTTCAAGTTGCGCATACATCTCTTACAACTCTTCAACATATTTCATAATTTTGAGGTAGATTTGGGGCTTGAATTTCCTTGCATAGTGTGCATGATTCTTTCTATATAATCAAGTTGTAAGACTCCCATTTTATCATTCCTATATGCAAGGAAATCATCCCAAGGGACAGTGATGAAAGACATGACTCCCAAGTTTTCATTTAGTTGGGCATAACTAAGAGTATTACCTTTGTCATATTCTTGATCTCCTTGGTCTGCATGCAGCATCTTGTATCTTCTTCATGCCTCTTTCAACCATTCCTTATCTTCTTATTCACTGGTAAGTTTTATTTTCTGTAGATTATTGCTTGAAGAAGGAGACCATTTTACTATATTTGAATTTTAATTTTTATGAGTTTTCTGGAACCATGGCTAATCAACAATCTTCTTCTTCTTCTTCTTTAGTTTCACTCATTGGTACTTCGCTTCAATCTAGAAATTTATTCATCATCATGTGGAAACGAACCTAATAGGGGTTCTTTCCTTGATGGAGTTTCTTTAAAAATGATTTTTGTTGATATCTAATTTTATTTGTTTCTATGGTCATATTTTGGGTGTAGATGCTACAAAGTATGCCCCATGGCGGGTGCCAAAAATTGTTGGCGAGAAAAATTTTCAGGGGAAAAATTTGTGGGTTTCTTGCAAATGCTCTAAGAATATAAGTCCCTATATTGAAAAAGTGTAGATTATGTGAATGTATGTGAGATTAAGTTGATTTTTTATCTAGGTTGGCCTTGCGGTCGAGGATCCAATAATGACACTCCATTGGCCTTGCATCAAATCTAGCAATCTCCTGCTAGAGAGGACTTTTTCAAGAGAGTGGGAAAGGGATTGAGAATATGAGGTAGGGGACCTAATGTTGTAAGTAGAAAATAAGAGTCTTACATACATCAATTATAAGTTTCATCACACACATTAAAATTAAAAAGAAACAACTCTATATATAGAAACAAGACTGATTAGAATGGGTGAGAACAAAAAATCAATAAATTCCTCAGTCAAAAAAGGTTAGAAAATTGTTCTTCTTGTATTGATGCTTAAAAATTTTTTGTACATAATGTGAGAATAGAGGAAATTAGAGAGAAAAATGGCTAACTCTTTTCACTCACAAGTAAAATATCTCTCATGAATTTACAAGAATACTACTGATGAATATACTAACAAAACTATGAATGGATCTCCAACACTTTTCTATAAATGGAGACACTATTTTTAGTAAGTGTAAAAATAAGATTTTCAGGTCTCCACCTTCCTATGACATTTTGAAATTCTTCTCTCATATTGTACTCCTCTCACCTTCTAGACCAATCTTCTAATTTTAGCAGGTGCTTGTGGGACCACTTACTATTTTTAGGAAGTGTCAATTTCAGGATGATGTAACCTTTCCTGTGATTTTATCTTGTGATACATCCTCTTTATTCATCGTCTCCTTCGTAGCTTCTTCAGATGATGGGTTACCTAAAATTTCAATCTCCCATGTAGAAGGCATGTTATTTCTAGTAAGTGTGCTTTTGGTGGTCGGATCACAGTGAAACAATTTTTTTTAATATGGGTTTTTTCCCAATATCACCCCCCTGAAATCTCACACTTACCCGATCAATAGTTTGTGAGATTTTAAAATTTAAATTTTACACCTAGGAGTTTACGAACAAGGTAGCTATTAAAGGAGCTTGAAAATTGAAGGTTAGGTTTTCTCCTTTGATCACAAAGAAAATTATAGTTTCAATATGGGTTTTTATTTCTTGTTCTGCCGGTGAATTTTCTCTTTAAACTGATCGTTGGTTGATCGGGAAATTAGGTTTTTGTTTTCATTGTGCAAGAATGATGATTTTTTCGCTACAAACAATATTTGCTTTTAATGGGATTTTTTACCAATATTTTTACGAAATCAAAAAATGGTGAAGAAAGGAAGAAACCTCATCTCGATCTGTGCATTGGTTTGCAAGATATATCGATTTCTTCGTCTCATGGCTACGAGATTTTTAGATGAATTTCTATTCCATTCTTTATTCCTTGAATCAACCTCTCCTCTAAGATTGCTATGTTTTCATGGCGTGTAGGGTTTGATGAATCTATTTTAGAGTGTATAAATGGTGGATTGGGTGTCTGGAAAAGAAATCAATAGAGCTATGGCAAGGTGTGAAACAATGAAGAAGAAATGGAGGGAAAAAATGCTAAGTTACCGAATTAAAAACAAATACCAGGAGTGGGGCACATTTTTTATGTCCTTGATTTTACCTTTAGCTAAAGTGATGAATGGGTGATCAATTTCACATCAAGCCTCCTTGCGACACTGGTCAAGATCTGGACGATTGAGCATTAGGGCCAGGGGAAGCAGGAGAAAAACACCTCGGAGGTGAATATTGCATTGTAAAAGGTTACATTGATGACCTAGGGGCCATAGGGGGCTGGTCACATTTTCACGTCCCTTTTCCAAAGGGAAAAAAAGGGTCATCAGTTTTCACATTGTGCTAGGTTGCAACACTTGGTGCGCCCTAAACGACAGAGCGGATATGCTTCAACAAGCTCCTAAGTGTTGAATTGGCGATATAGAGGGTTCCATGGGTGACCAGAGGGAAAAATAGGGTTGGGAAAATTTAGTTCAGTCCCTCATGTCCATTTTATTAAGGGATGAAAGGGACACCAAAATTGTGCCAAGATCCCAGAGCTCACACGTGTCCAGTAGAGAATTTGACTAAGTGTTGAATGCGTTCCTTGAGTCAACTTATTGCAGCGATAACTCAGGCTCATGGACGTGTTCAAAGGAAAAATGTTATATTATCTTAACTGAAAAAAACTCAATTAATTGAATATAGATAGTTTTAAGCTCTAATTCTAACTGCACTACCTTCAAATGTCAATTTTCTTCTTGGGATCTCTAATTGTGCACGGGAAGAATGAGTTCCCTAGGGAAGTGTATGATGTTTCACGAGGTCTCATTTTTTACAGAATTTAGGTCATGGAAAATACCTTCCATTTAAAAATTTTTGGGCTCTTGAATCTTTACAGAGCAGAAATAATCCTTTCTTAAAGTTCAGATACTCCTTTGCGGTTTATGCCCCTTTGGGCCCGAAAACCAACTTTTACTTAATCGACTCCAAAAAGGATTTTCCGGATTTATCCCGATGCCTTCAAACCCTTTGGAAAATTTCAATCCTCATTTGTTGATGAATTTACATTTTTATCCACTTTCTATTTTTATTATGCCTCACCACGGACACATGTTATTTTTATTAAGTGCATTGCGGATGTGAAATTGCAACAAAACAAGCCTTGAGATTCTTGGTTTTATTTTGGGGTTCCATGCTCTGAGTTTTGGGTAATTTATTCATATGAATGAGTGGGAAAATGATATTTTAATTAGTAGGGGTGAAATACTAATAAAAAACACAACCCTCCATATCCCTAAAAAATGGGGACTTCATGGCACAGAAACTAGTTTATGCGAAACTAGATTTTTCAACAATCAATCCCTCCAATTTTCGCATGATTTCGCCCACTGGTACCTTGAGAAGTGAAGAGGTATCTCACTTTATTTTTCATGGATATTCTTCATATGATAGGGAAGAATACTGATTAAAAAAAAACCCCTCCATATCCCTAAAAATTACAGATTTCGTGGTGCGAAAACTAGTTCATGCGAAACTATAATTTTCACTGATCATTCCCTCCAATTTTTGCGTAATTTCACCCACTGGAAATTTGAGAAGTGAAGAGGTATCTCTCTGAATTTTTCACTTCTATTCTTCATGGTGGCCATTAATGGAATCTTCAATCTTCAAATATCACATAGGTGGTGATGGAGGAGGATGGAGTTATTTGCAGTTGAGAATGAGAGGGAGGCTAGAAAAAACATTTAGGAGTTGACTTTCGGGCACATGAGGAACCAAAAGACTCAAGCGGGCTTAGGGAATTTGGTGTCTCCTATGTAACTTTACTAAAGGGAAAAAATGGACATCAGGTTCCACTTCTCACCTCATCACGACACTTGGCGATCATCCGTGCAGGCAGAGGGAAGACTCAAATTTAGCTCTCAGAGGCTTGACTAGAAAACAGGAGGTCATATTAGTGTTATGGGGGATAAAAAAGGTCTGGGAGAATTTTATTTTACCATATTTTCATTTACTAAAGGGAAGAAAGGGACATAAAAATGTGTCAGGATCGTAGAGCTGACACATGTCCACTTCAAAAAATGACTAAGTATGAGAACTTGAGAGCAAACTTGTGAAGGCCGTATCTAGAGTTCCTTATGGAGTTTCAAGGTGAAATGTTATATGAATTTGACTGAAAATGACATTATTAATATAATGGCTGGGGTATTATCTCTTTTTTCCTCCATTAAGGCCCTAAAAAAATGGATTTTTATTATGGAGCCATGATTGAGCATGAGAAAAATAGGATATATATCTATTGCACATAGATGTTGTGAAGAATATAATTTCACCATCTTGTAGAGATATGAATTATCTTTCCAAATATTTATCATTTAGCACATAAATACTTTTGGAGCTTCTGGAATCACTTCCCGAAGCTCAGTAGCTCTTTTGGCCCTATGCATTACCTAGGCCTGAGAACCTTGTTTTCTAATGAATCTACCTCAAAACCTATAAATATTTCGTCAATATTCAAAAATAAATTCCTTGATGTTATAAGACATTCAATTCATCTCCTAGTTGGATTGTTTTCTCCTCTTTTTCACTCCATGGGGTTGTACCAATCCTGGGAAGGCCAGTAGTAGCCCTTCCCAAAACTGCCGAAAATTGAAATTCTTCAAGAACCCATAAAATCACCTTGGAGATGAATTTTATTTCCTATATCACTTTGGGGACTGAGTTGACATCCACTTTGGGTCATTGGACTGAATGGGTAAGGCCAATGTTGGTGATGGACTAGTATTGGGGTAGCCTCTATAAGGTATGGCTTTGAAAATTTTCAACACTATGGTCTTGTTATCCCGCTTTCAGATGCATTTTTCCCCTTGATAAAATATTGGAAAACACATTTCTATTATCTTTTAGGAAGTAACATTTTATGGATCAGCTGCCATCAGTGATTCATCTTCATCTTGTTATTCTAGTTATTCTATTTGCAAATTCTCCATCCAACTAATCTACCTCAGAATTTGTCTTGCACTTCCCAGGTCATCATCAACCTAGTTGGGTGTTGTCATCTATTATACTTTCTAGATCCTCATCATTTTGCACCTCTATTTTGTTTCTATTTCTAGTTCACAAATATGTCACGCTGTTCTTTCTGTCAGTCCAAATCTATTCCATCTATCCCCAGTTTTTGCCAACTCATCCCAGTCACCATCGACCCGACTCCCATTTCCATCCAACCTATCCAAATATCATTTTTCCTACACCATTTCTATTTCCCTATTTCAGATCTCCCTCTACAGGTTTTTGTCAGCATTTACAGGTCTCGTTCATCTCTAGATTTACATTTTATATGTTTCATATCAGCATTTTATTCACTATTTAGTTTCATTTTCTTAGGTCACCGTTGACCTACCCTCTGCAACCTGGGTCTCCATCGACCCAGCCAGGTATACTTTATTTTAAATAAATCTAAATCAGATTTGTATGTGTGTTACATTTCTACATTTTCAGTTTCTGTGTGCCTCAAATTCTGTGTATAATCTTGTCCATTATCAGTTGTTTATCATATCCTTTATATACGGGGGTTAACATGTGAATAAGGAAGTTAACGCTTCTTAGAACCAATTTTTTCATGTAGCCCCCTCATCTACCATCTAATCCATTATCTTGTTAGTTATCCTTGTTTTTCAGGTTCATCGAGTTTGTTGTGAGGTTCATCGAGTTTGTGCCCATCCCATTTGCATGCATCATACATCAAGGTACCTTAAACCCTTGCATTTTGGATTTTTTTTGTTTTCTTTATTATTAACTTCTGTAATATGAATGGGATAGAGAAAATTTGATCAACCACCACCCCTTTGCACTATTGTACAGCACAGTCTTCAGAGATTCACATCACTGTTCTACAACAACAGGAACTTACCTCCAATTACAGAATACATTCTATCTCCTATAATCATTTACAATAAGGAATAATATGGGACAACATGAAACTAATTGGGATGTACCATCTGTAGTGGTGCTCATTCAGGAAGAAGTCATGGAAGGAGAGAAAAACTAGACCTCTCTCTCAAACAGTCTTCTTGCGTGGCATGAGATCTCCCAAAAACATTCAGCGTGAGGTCGACGAAAAAAAATTCTCTTGGTGTGAGGTCATCTAAAATACTCACCATTTCGATAAAATTCAACATTTCAAGACATATTTATATCATTTACACTCTTATACATTAGGTGCAGACTTTCCTTTATTACTACCTTTTCACACTTTTACATACATTGCCCATATTTTTCATATATAGGTCTTTGACTACTCTCTCTCTCTCTCTCTCTCTCTCTCTCTCCTCTCTGCTCTCTCTCTCTCTTATTTGGCAGGTCCATCCTTAATACACAACAAGAGGCAACCTACATCAAAAAATACAACCACAACAATAGGTACAAGCTACACATATGCTTCACCATAATGTCTACTTCCCTTTTTCCTAGTCTCTCTGCTTAACTTTTTGATCACTTCACGCTTCACTTGTCTACTCGACACACTATTTTCCACTCTTGAAAAGATCATAAGGTATGTGAATCTTCTATATACTTTATGCTATCGACTATTCACTCAACACCATAAAGTTGGGTTACAATGTAGCCACAAAATCTATGCGCTTGGGTACATTTCTAGGTCCTCAAAAGTCTAGCATTTACATGATTCCTAAGAAAGAAAACTAATAATTAACAACTAACATTAGCCTTTTTCTTTTTCTACTGTAATTTCCTTCAGTTTATACATCTTGCACTCTATCCGGTATTCAACTAGTTTAGCTTTCTATGACATCAAAAACTAGCACCCAGTCATAATACTAGTGATAGGTGCTCCTTTCCTCCAGGGTGCTCATGTCCCTCTTTAAAATTTTCTTACCCTTTTGGGCCCCTTTCACTTCTTAATTACGTTTTAATACTTTGGGACAACCTTTTAGTTTTCAATTAAAAAACTCAAATAAGGGAATAGGATAAATAGATAGTTATGTTTTCAAAATAAGGGACCAATCACTAAGGGATTACTGATAAGGCAAGAATATGTCTCATTAATGTACAATAAATGATCTTATTTTACTCTCCTTTTTATAAATTTTGACTTCATTTTATGACTTTTATTTGATCTAATATAAGTTAGGATGTAATTTTTCATCTTTTGTTGATTGTAGTTCTAATGTTTAAAAACTCTATAATTCTTAACAAAGTGTTTTGGAAATTTAGTTTTGTAATAAAACAGGTCACAATCAGTCAGAAGAACAAAGTATGAAGTGGTCAACATGTTTTTGGAAGCATTGGTTTCAATACAACTTAGTTCAGGAACTTCCAGACTTAGTTCCAGAACTCCATTACGTAGTTATGAGCTCTATTAATTAGTTCCGGAACATTCAGAATTAGTTCAAGAACTCAAATACTTAGTTTCAGAATTTTTCGATTTAGTTATAGAACTCCCGCATGTAGCTCTGGAACCCTCACGGTTAGATCTAGAATGATTTCCTTTATTTCTGGAACTTCTCTAAAGTTCTGCAATTGATGAGAATTTGTTTATTCCAACAACGTCTGGTGAATTACAAATCAATGATCCTTTCAACCAAGAGCAGATTATAATATTTCAAATTCTTTGTAATCACAGATCCAGGGATAACTATCATACAATAGTACATCCAACTATCTTCCAATTCAACATCTATTTTTGGCATGGTTCGGTTCCATCTAAATTGGTAGGACATCTATGGCTATAAATGCACCTTTGGAAGGAATATCTATATGGAGACCTGTAAATAGATTTACGAGATAATAATATAGAGATAGATCGATATACATAGATACAAACACAGAGAGATAGAGAGAGATAGTATGTATTTGTAATGCATAAAATTTTATCAATAAAATAGCCATTTTTGTTTTGAGAGTATATTAAGTTGTCAAATCCTATTTCAAGATGCAGAAAGGGCCCACTCCTCCAAGAACCAGGATGTTCATTTTATTGGTATTTATATTTCCAGAGAAAATAGTATAGATTATTTAATTCTGTAAATGCTTTTGATTATTCAAGTTAAAATATGTCGTATACTTATTCCTGTAGGTGTTCTAGATTAGATTCTTATTTCCTTGCAATCATCTTTCAGCATTCTCAATTGTGTTTTTATTTCCAAAGCAAGTGTGTTTATTTCTGTAACATGCGTTTACTTACAACAATCTATTTCTCTCTGTAAATGTGTGTTTATTTCTAGCAATTTATTTTTGCAGAGAGTGTTTACTTCCAGTAAGTTTTCATAGTTTGATTTCAATAACTTTTTGGCCAAGAAGTCCTCAAGACATTGAGAAAATCCCCAAGAAAATAGAAAAATAAAATTAATACCTACAGTCAATTAATAGATCACTAATATTTATCTTTTCATATAGCTTCAGACACCACCCCTAGTTTGAATATGACATTAAAAAAGAGTTGATTAAATGAAGGGAATGATGACACCCATAATTTTTGGTTATGTTTCTAGGGAATCATTTGTTAGAATTGTCTAATTAGGGGTTAACAAGAGAAATAATCATATATCTAGTCATTGCAGGATCTTCCCTATGTCATCATAAAATTTATGAGTAGACCAAGAGACTCCAAGGGTTGATTCCTCCCAAAACTATCTAAACAAGAATCATCATCTTCTCAACCAAATAAGGAAGTTGACCAAGAATTAGAAGCACCATTTTCCCCTGTTAGACAAGAAGTAGAATTGCCACCTTTGAAATTCTTAGATCAATCACTAGAAGGAAGTAAAACCTTTAGAAATAAGATCATATCCCAAGACCCATTTAGAGAATTTTTTGACTCACAATTTTGTAGTCAACCTCCTACTCCTAAGTTTTAACCTTCCCTAAAGAAAAGTCTAGAAGGTACTACAGAAATGGCATGAGAAGCTGAAAGAGAACCTGATAGGACCTTTACTTATCCAATTCAATTAGATGATGATGATACACCTATGAAAAATATTTCACCTACACATTTACCCACATTTAGAGGGATGTTATTTGAATACCCTGACCAATTTCTGTTTGAATTTAACGTATTGTGTCAAACTTACGATTAAAAAATAGATAATCAGAAACTCAATTTGTTTCCATCTACCTTGAAGGATGCAGCAATGAGGTGGTTTATGAGATTAACATCTAATTCTATTACCACTTGGGCACAAATGGAAGTTGCCATCCTAGACAAGTATCAAGATTACTATAGAGGGAGGAATAGGAAGGAATAATTTTTCAAAATAAAGCAGGAGGAGAATGAGAATATGGAAGATTATTTAGATAGATTCCTCTTTGTGAGAAAAAGATGTGGATTTTTACTACAAGAAGAGTTAAGTAAAACCATTTTTTTAAAGGTCTGGAAGATGAATCAAGGGAGAAACTTGATCTGATGGGAGGTGGAAAAATTTATCAAATAAGAATGAATGATATTAAATACATTTGTAGAATTTATTCACGAACAAGGGGTGGAGCTAGAAAAGGAAAAACAGTTAAAAATTTGAACCCAAATATGAACAAACTGATGGATGAATTGGAAAACTTTAAAACACACATTTTAGTTCAATTACCCTCCACCATGAATGGATTGCAAGCTAAAGAAAATGCTAAAAATGAACCATTAGCTATGTATTGTCCTAGATGCAGGAAGAAGCATGGAATAAGAGATTATCCCCTCGACAAAAAAAACGTGTCTTATCTGTGAATCTAAGGACCATGAGAGTAATGCATGTTCTCTTCTTCCATTTATTAAAAATCAGCTTAAAGAAAGTAGCATTCCATCCACATTAGGAAGAAGTAATTTTTTTTCAGAGAAAACCTAGCAAAAGGATAGTTCCTGCCTAGGTCAGTTCCTAACCCCTTGATGATGCCATGGGAAGCTCAGACAGTGCCAAAAATTGGGGACAGCCACCTTGGGCACCCCAGCCAACATGAAATCCTTAATATTGGGAAGTTCATTCTTGGTATGCCCAAGGACACCAAAAACCATGGTCTGATCAAGGAAACTCGAATGCTTGGTCACAACCTAGGTGGAGCCCTAATAATTATGCTCAAGGGAGGAAATATCCCAATAAGAATCAACAATCCATAATGGGCTCCCCAGCAAAACATTCACAACATTAAAATGTGGTCCAAACCCAAATACCAGCACAACCAATATCAAACCCAACAAACAAAAAAACAAATCCTGCCTACGGAACAGAACCAGAAAAATCAGTTCATCTGAATTCCATGGATTGTAAGGATATTCAAACTAGATATGGAAAAATAATTAGGATTCTACATGTTATAATCACTAAGATGACAGAAGAAATTGAAACCCCTATTACAGTTATTCCCAAGAAGGATGTAAAATAAAAACCTAAGGAGGCAGATAACAACTCTACTGAGACTCCATTTCTAGAGAGATTTAAAGAAGCCATAGAGACTAAGGAATCTGAGTTGGTACAAGAACTAAGGAAGTTGAATATTGAAATATTGTTGTTACAAGAAATTAAGGAAATTCCATAATTAAACAAATTAATCAAAATGCTATGTTTAAAAAGACCTGGAAGGAAGAAGCAGTACTTCAGGACTATTAAGGTAGATGGGAAACTTGTTGATTTATTAGTAGGAAAAAAAATTCTTCTCAAATACAAAGATCCTACAAGTCCTATTATTTTTGTCTCTATAGGGAATAAAGATATACATAATGTTTTGGTTGATTTGGGAGCGGTTATAAATGTGATGAAAGTGGACACTTTAAAAACATTACCATTAACATTTATACAACCTACTATCACCATATTGTAGATGGCAGATCAGTCTGTAGAAAAACTAGGAGTTATTGAAGATGTGGCGGTTATGGTGGAGTCATGGGAATATCCAGTTGATTTCCTTATATTGCATCCAAAAGGTAAAGCACTTGGTTATCCCATTATTTTGGGTGGACCATGGTTATCTACAGTTGCTGCCTTAATTAATTGTAGATTAGGTGATATGACTATCTAAAATGGTAAGAATTCTAAGAAAATTTCCTTATATCCTTTTGCAAGACCTTCTATTGATAATCAAGAACAATTGTGGGTTAATGCTCCTGATACTAATAAGAAAAATCTCTCTTCTTTGGCCATGATCACGTACGCGAGGTGTAAGATATAATTAATCAACCATTGAATCAACACCAATTGTCCTTGGAGAAAGCGGGAATAGTTCTTGAGCCTATGAACTTAGTTCTGAAACCTATAGAATCTATTCTAGAATCATCAAATTTAGTTCCGGAACCATCACATTTAGTTCCAGAAGCACACCAATAGCAATTCCCGATGACTGTACATAATTTCACTCTGGAGGAATGATATTTATCTTGGGGAGAGGAAGAATCAATAGCTTCATTTTCAAATATATCAAGAAATGGTGAATAATTTTTCGAAAGAAGCAGTGACGAGGAGTTATACCTGCAACAAGATAAGTATCATAACTCTTCCTACTGTCCTTTTTCTAATATTTTAACTCAAGGAACTTTAGGAGATGTTGTTACATATCATATGTTGTTGCCACATGCATTTCCACTAAATACCTTAATGGAACCCTTTCAAAAAATCAATTCATCACACATTGGAACCAAACATGTTGAGATTCAACCGGATAAAATTTTGAACATTAACAGTTGGTTGAAGAATGATGAAGAAGCTAAATTGTTTAATGTTCTCAAAACTCATAGTAGATATTTTTCTTGGAACTAAAAAGATATGAAATGAATCCATCCAAGTATTTTCACTCGTCACATCTACTGAAAACATTAAACTAGTTAGGAAACCTCAAAGAAGGATTAATCCATCCTTAAGAGATATAGTGAATCAAGAAATTGAAAAAGTATTACAAGTAGGTTTTATCTATGCTATCTCATATAGTCAGTGGGTGTCTTCTCTTGTAATTTTTACTGAAAAGTATAGAAAATGGAGAATTTGTGTTGACTATAGGGAATTGAACAAAGCCACAGTGAGAAATTATTTTCCCTTACCATTCATAGATCAAGTCCTAGACAACCTTGTAGGTAAGTAGTACTTTTCATTCCTGGATGGCTTTAGTGGATATAATCAAATCAGAGTTATTACTGAGGATTTGGAAAAAATTACCTTTACATGTGCATGGGGTACCTTTTCCTATAGGATATTACCATTTGGATTATGTAATGCTCTAACAACCTTCCAAAGAGCTGTATTAGTGATTTTTACAGGCCTAACAAATGACTGTGTAGAGGTATACATGGATGACTTCACTGTGCCTGGAGACACTTTTGATGATGCTTTGAGTAATTTAGATAGAGTATTAACAAGATGTGAGGAACACCATCTATCTCTTAGTTATGAGAAGTGTTTGATGATGGTTGATGAGGGGATTGTATTAGGACACCACATTTCAAAAAGAGGAATTCAGGTTGACAAAAAAATATTATTTCAAACTTACCTATTCCTCAAAGCCCCACAGACACCAAGTCATTTTTAGGGAATGTTGGATACTATAGCCACTTTATCAAGGTTTTTCATAAAATTGGTTCCCCCATGTTTAATTTTATTACCAAGGACTGTGAATTTATTTGGGATGAAAGATGTAAGCATGCTTTTGTGGAAATCAAAGAAAAATTAATCACTATCCCAATATTGAGAGGAACTAATTGGGAAAAACCTCTTCACATCCTAACAGATGCCTCAAATAAATCCATTGGTGTAGTTTTGAGACAAAAAGATGAAGAAGGAAAAATGTATGTTATTTATTACCTCAATAAAAATTGTACTTCCACTGAAATAAACTACACTACACTAAAAAACAATTTCTTGTTGTGATCTATGCAATTAATAAATTGAGACATTATATCACAGGGTACAAAATATTTGTACATACAGATCACTCAATAATTAGGTACTTAATGAAAAAACCAGTGGTTGGAGGTAGGATAATTAGATCATTATTAATTTCACAAGAGTTTGATATTACCATAGTAGATAATCCAGGAAAATCTAATGTGGTAGTTGATTTCTTGTTAAGAATGACCACTACAGGGAAACAAGATCTAGTTAAGGACAACTTTCTAGAGGAACAATTGTTTTCTATTTTAGCTAATACACCATGGTTTGCTGATATGGGAAATTATCTTGCAAAAGGGAAGTTTCCTCCTTCCTTCACTAAGAAACAAATGAAGACGTTGATTAAAACCAATTCACAATTTAAATGGTTAAATTGAATGTTATTTAGATGTGGTCCTGATTTTGTTTTACACACGTGTGTGAGAGAAGATGAAATCTTTTACGTACTTTGGGCATGTCATGACGAACCAAGTGGAGGACACTTTTCAGTGAAAATAACATCTCACAAGATACTTGGAACTGGCTATTATTGGCCATATCTATACAAATACGTGAAGAGATATATCAAGCTGTGTGATCCCTGTCAAAGGATGGGATAACCAAATTTTACCAATGAAATGTCTCTGCAACCTCAAGTGGTGATTGAACCATTTGAATGATGGGGGTTGGAGTTTTTGGTCCCTTTAGTCCTCCTTCACGAGAAAAGGAGTACATTCTTGTGTATACTAATTATGTGAAAAAGTGGGCAAAAGTGCAGGATTTAACAAATGCCATTGAAAAAGTAGTTGCTGATTTCCCTTGGCACAAAATTATGGTAATTTTTGGTGTACCAAGAAGTATAGTTTCAGATCAGGGGCCACAATTCATGTCTAATATGATCCAAGCCTTCAAAATGCATTATCATATGAAAAATAGGAAGTCATCTCGTTATCACCCATAATCAAATGGACAAGCAGAAGTAATAAACAAAATTTTAAAACATCCTTACCAAAACAGTTGAATCAAGCAGGAGATATTGGGTAAAGATACTACCTGAGGTTGTTTGGGCATGTAATACAACTTAGAATACTACGATAGGGTTTTCACCATATGAGTTAGTCTATGGGAAAAATATCTTGTTACCTATTGAATTTGAACTAAAAACATTGAGGACAACAACTAAAGTTGGTATTGAGTTGGATGCAACACAAAAGGAAAGAATTCTTTTACTCAATGAATTGGATCAGTTAAGTATGGAAGCACTTCAGTAGACAGATATAATTTAAGATCAAAGAAACTAATGACATGGAACACATATCAAGAAGAGGCAATTCATTGTAGGATACTCGGCATTACTGTTTGATTCTAAGTACCAGAAATTCAAGGGTAAGTTGAGAACTAGATGGTTTGGAACCTATCAAATTGAGATGATATTTAACAATGTTTCTATTCAGTTACTTCCCATTGATGGAAGAAAAATGACACTTTTAGTCAATGGACATAGGCTAAAGCTTTATAGTAAGCCTCCTACTAAGGATGAGTTGTTGAGGCAGATTGAAATAGACAAATAATTTGATCATATGAAAGCACCCAGTTCTTCCAAAATGATCAAATAATCATATGGATAGATTAAGAATAAAGGGAAGAGAATGAAAACCAATAAATGGCGTTCTCTTCCCCAAAAGAAAAAAAGAAAAAAAAAGGGAAGGAATGAAAACTAGTAAATGGTGTTCTCTTCCCCCAAAAAAACATTTGTCTCATAGATCAATTGAAAACCAACAATGGTGGTTGATCTCCTCAATAAACGGCTAATACAAAATAAAAAGAACTTCTTTGAAATTCCGGTTGTATTTTCTAACCATTTTTCCTTTTGTTTCACTTTTAGGAATGACGAGTCATCACGACGGAGGGATTACATCATCAAGGATAGTAATTATTTCTTTAACTTATTAAAGGTTAGATTAAAAGTTCACATGTGTGATTGGATTTGATTTAAAAGTTTGTATGATGAGTCATCTATTGTATATTATGATTAAAAGTGAGTAATCATGAGGATGATGTCGGTGGAACAAAAGTGGTGGAATTTTTATAATGACCTATCATTTGTGAAAAATAAACAAAGTAAAGAAGCAGTTGTATAAAAAATTAAACGAAGAAGTAGAAGAATTATATTTGCATTCCACAACTGAACACAATAGTTCCACAACTAAGCACAATAGTTCCGCAGCTAAACTCATCCATTCCGCAGCTAAGAAAAGAGTTCTATAACTAATCTAGGCAGAATAATAATTTTAAGGAGAATGAATATGAATCAAAATCTCTACCATGGGGATTAAAAAGAAGTCTAAACCTGAGGATGATACCCAACTTCTTTTAGATGAAGAAGTGGAAGCTATCTTTGAACATGCAAGGTGGTTGGAATTCCTGAAAATGTTCTCGAAGTATAACAATGAATTAGTAAGAGAATTCATTATTAGTTTAGAACAATCCAAAACAACGGTTAGAAATATTTTAATTCCTTTTTCTGTGAATACAATAATGAATGCATCTGGTGTGCCAATTGTGCATGTCCCAAATCATGTCAAAGGGACCTTACAAGAACTAGTTGAAATGCTGTTACAATAGGGGGAAACTGAACCCCAATATATTTACAACACTAAGAAAATAATAAAAGGGGTCATAAGGGCCAGATTTCTGAAACCCTTTGAAAGAGTGGAATTTTTGATAGTCAAGTATTTAACTTGTGATGGTCAATTTGAGTCAGTGGGAAGAGAAGTCCTGAAGATGCTCATATATCTTAGATATGGAGCTACAAAACCAGAAAATATAGTAATCCTTGCAATGTTTCTTTTTTACTCCATCCATATAATAGCCCAGAGGTATTCTTGGGGTGTTGGAACAATAATACATCACGGGTTAGTTCATTTGGTGTGCCAGCACCATTTTATTGCAAAGAAAAATGGAGAAGAAAAATGGGAGAAATTTCTTAACAAGTTTAAGAAAAACTCTGATATTATCAGGAGGGAAATACAAAATTCTTTTTCTCCTACAAATAATTGTGAAATTGATGCCCCTACAGAGGAAAAGAAGGAAATAGGTGGGGAGAATATACCAAAAATAGGAAGATTTGGAAGAAGGATTAAAACTACAGAACCTACTGTACCTTTCAAAGAAACGCCTTCCTCTGCAGTAGCTACAGGAGAGCTAATATCTATCTCTGACAGTGACAGTTCACCTAGGCAAGAGAAAGAAGTGAAAATTAGAAGAAGTTCTAGGAGGAAACCGACTTTTGGAAATATTGAAGCTCTTCAAAGAAGAATAATTCATAAGAGGTCTAAAGAAATTCCAGAGGAGATGAAAGAATAGGACGAGTTAGAAAAATAAGCTACTGATATTTTGGGCAGCATGTCCATGACTCCTCCTAGTCCATGTCAAACTAAGATGGAAAAATAATATGAGATATTTGAGGAATAGGTTTTTCAAGAGTTGGGTAATCAACAACACTATAACATGAATAAGAAGAGTTGGAAGTTTGGAGACGAAAAGGAAAATTCCCTTTGGCACAGGAGGAATGCTCAACCCCCAAATAAATTTTAGAGAAATAAGAGAAACAAGAGGTTAGACAGGCTCTATTTTTGTCCAAAGTGGAAATCATTATCAGAGAAAAGGATGAGGAGTTGAACTTCCTCAAACTCAAATTGGAATAGAGAGAAATGCTCATTTAGGAAAAAGCAATTTAGCTCAAAGACAAGACTGAGGAATTGACAATAATTAAACAACAAATGACGGAGAAAGAGTAATAATGTAAAATTTCCAGAAGATAAAGTGTTATGTCAACAGTCTCTGCATAAACTGAATTAACTTATTGGCCACTCAAGTAGTTATGGGATGATACTTGTAGGAACTCAGTGAAATAAAAACATCTAATAAGGACTTGAGAAGCAAGATGGAAGACAAAAAGAAAACAAGAAAGGAATGGGAAGAAAATTTCTACAAAGAAGAAGGAGATGATTTTAAATGTCTTGTAAAAATACAAATGGTTTGCATAATGAGTAAAAAATTGATTGCATGCAAAAGACCTTCTCCTACTAGAGGAACAATTCATTCATTGGAATTTGTCAAGAATTGCATGTGGCCTTCCACATGAAATAAAATATGAATCTGAGTTCATGACAGCTTATTCTTTAGCCAGTGTAGAGCAGAAAAATCTTCTCTCCAAATTTTATCTCACAATCTTATGCTAGAAAAGAACACAAGCTTCATGATCGATTTGTATGTGGGAGAAATCTAGCTTAATGCATTTGTTTTTATTATTCAAAATCAGATTACATGGAAGGAAATGGATTATGAGCATCTATTGAAAGCTAGTTCATTCAGTCTCTGCATGAGGGCTCGTTAAGGTAAACCATATGCTTTCGTTAAACATTTCAGAACCCATTCCTTTGATAGACAGTTTAAGGACACATTATATTGCCAGTTTACAAAAAAGTATTGATGCCTTCACCTCTTATGAGGGGGAAAATTTTGAGGAGATTTATGATGGATGCTTAAAAAAATGGGAGATTCTTACTGTTTCATTGAGGAGAAGGGAAGTAATATCTCCCAAAAATTTGATCTGGAATCTGGAAAGAGAAAAATCTTTACGCACACTAATTTCTCATATTAATGAAAAGAACAGGGGCATATGGATGGGAATTAGAACAAGTCCTCCCCTTCTTCTTGCTCCCATGTCTCCATGGAAAATAAGATAACCTCAAGATCCCACTCAATTTGAGGAATAGAAGAGGAAAGTAGAAACAGGATCAGGGTATAGTATTTCTAAACTAAAACACTGAGATATTTAGTTTAAGCCATTTGAATTGAGTAGTTAATTGGAATGCAGAATAAACAACCCAAGATTTGAAGAGTAAATTTTGTAAGAGGAATTACAAACAAGTAAGTATGGGTGAGCTGATAAGGCCAGAATATGTCTCGTTAATGTACAATAAATGATCTTATTTTACTCTCCTTTTTATCGATTTTTGCTACATTTTGTGACTTTTTTTAATTTAATACAAGTTAGGATCTAATTGTCCATCTTTTTTTTATTTTAGTTCTACCGTATAAAAACTCTGTAAATCCTAAAAAAGTTCTTTAGAAGTTCAATTTTGTAATAAAACAAGTCACAATCAGTCGAAATAAAAAAGTATGAAGCGGGTCAGCATGTTTTTGGAAGCATTAGTTTCAATACGGCTTAGTTCGGGAACTTCTAGACTTAGTTCCAGAACTCGATTACATAGTTACGATCTCTATCACTTAGTTCCAGAACTTTCAGACTTATTTTCGGAACTCTAGTACTTAGTTTCAAAATTTTTGAACATAGTTCCGGAACTCCTACATGTAGCTCCAGAACCCCCATAGTTAGATCTGGAACGATTTCCTTTAGTTACAAAACTTCTCTAAAGTTATAGAAATGATGAGAATTTTTTTATTCAAACAACGTTCGGTGATTTAGCTATCAATGATCCTTTCAATCAGGAGTAGATTAGAATATTTCCATTTCTAGATACTCGCAGATCTAGGGATAACTATCATAGAGTAGTATCTCCAACCATGTTCCAATTTAGTATCTATTTTGGGCATGATTTGGTTCCATCTGAATTGGTAGGACAACTATGGCTATAAATTCACCTTTGAAAGGAATATATATATGTAGACATGTAGATAGATTTAGGAGATAATAATATAGAGATAGATTGATATACATAGATACAAACACAAAGAGATAGAAAGAGACAGTACATCTTTGTAATGCAAAAGAATTTATCAATAAAATAGTCATTTATTTTTTGAGAGTATGTTAAGTTATCAAATCCTATTTCAAGGTGGAGCAAGGGACCACTCCTCCATAAACCAAGATCTTCATTGTATTAGTATTTATATTTCTAGAGCAAATAGTATAGATCTTTTAATTCTGTAAATGCTTTTGATTATTCAAGTTGAAATATATCGTATACTTGTTCCTGCAGGTGTTCTAGATTAGATTTTTATTTCCTTGCAATCATCTTTTAACATTCTTAATTGTGTGTTTATTTCTAAAGAAAGTATGTTTATTTCTATAACGTGTGTTTACTTACATCAATCTATTTCTCTCTGCAAATGTGTGTTTATTTCCAACAATTTATTTCTGCAGAGAGTGTTTACTTCCAGCAAGTTTTCATAGATTGATTTCAATAAGGTTTTGTCCAAGAAGTCCTTAAGAAATTGGGAAAATTCCCTAGAAAATATAAAAAGAAAAAAATACCTACAGTCAATTACTACATCACTAAGATTTCTTGTTGCTTATAGCTTTGGACACCACCCCTATTTTGAATATGACATGAACAAAGAGTTGATTAAATGAAGGGAATAACGACACCTGTCAATTACATACTACAACCTAAGATTTAATTAAGAGGAACAAGAGCATTAAATAAATCCATCTAACATCCATTCAAGAGCAATGGATGTATAGTTATACATACAAAACATAAGAATGGGAAGTTTATTCTATTTAATCCCACACATTCTATACATCTTCTACATTCTAGATCCAACCCATTATGACTGTGTAACTTACACAAGGGTATCCTAGGGAATCATTTATACACACACAAAAACTACATGGATTCTAAGATACAGTGAAACACTCAGTTGTAAGTTCACTCTTTGGGTGACCATCGGGGTCAGTCTGACTGCCCATTTCACATTTTCCTTCTTAGGTTTTATGTGGTTTGTGGGTATGTGCAGGTCAAATTATTTCTTAAATGTTATAGGTACAATTCCACATCAAACAATGAATCTAGAGTAACAAACAAAGATCAATAATGGAGATTATTTGATACTAAAATATTCATATCCATATAACCTAGAAAAAAACTAGTGCCCATATATAGACACCAGTGCCTTGTTACTCTTGACCTCCTATGGGTACTCCTGTACGACACAGTTATAGATCTCAAAAGATCCAATGAGCCTCTCTGACACTTTCCTCATTCTGTTGGAGTGTTTCATCTTCCCAGATCACTTCCTGTTCACTCAGAAATTGGCTAAGTCTTCTAATCTCTCCTTCTTTCTCAGGGTTTCATATCATTGCTTGTATCTCATTGTATATTAACATTTTTACATCATTAGGTATAGTGGTTACTCTATAATAAGATTTAATTAATTTAGTTCACATTAAATCAACACCAATCCACTACTCTAGGGCCAAATATTAGTCTCCGCCTTTTATATCTCCTATTATTGAAGCCACTTTTAATCTTGCATCTCTAAAAATATCAATTCAAGCGATGAGTTTCATGTTTAGAAAAACATTATTACTCTTCAAATCTCTTTGGATAATGTGAGTGTAGTCATGAATGTGACAAAGCCTAGTTACTACATCCAGGTTAATTTGAATTCTTTCTCTCCATGTCATACTTGTGAAGCCATTCTTCACCATCTTATATGGCCTATGGAGGCACAAATTTAAAGACCCATTCTGAAGATATTCATAAATCAAATAGGATTTCTCCCTAGAAGTAAAGTATACGCCTTGCAATTTCATGAATTTTTCATGCTCCACCTTCTATAAAGACTTCAAATCTTGAGATGTATCACCATTCATTTTTGTAATAACATCCCTTCCATTAATAGCATCTCTCTATAAGATCCTGCAACATGGGACATAAAACTCAAATTTTGAGTTGTTTCCTTAACCACTTAAGGGGAATACAAAATTTTCCTTTATGCACCACTACCAAAAAAATTTAATTGTAGACCCATTTCTATATATCCACATGCTTAAAATTTGTTGATATTTTTTTTCTACTATGGAATAATTTGCAAGTGTTGAAACCTTGTCTACAAGCTCAAAGATTTCTCTAGTAATTGTCATTCCCACAAAAACAATGTACATAACTAATAAAAAGGTCTCATATGAATCTTGGTCCTGCACCTAAAGGAGAAACGTGTGGAATAGGCCTCTAAGCTTGGACATGGGATGTTTTCACCAAAAACAACACAAACAACCAACAAATTAACTTGTTTTCCATGAATCTACACACAAGAGATCATAGAATTATACAAACCACATGTGAAAGTTGAAAGCACCACACAAAACAAACAATACGAAAAACTATATAAATTTTGGTTGCATTTTATTAAACAATTCCTAGTGGAAAGTATATGGGGAAACCAAGATTCTAATGGAAATGATATCACATCTTGAAGATAATGTATTCGTATGATTTATGTCTCTTTTGAAGACGATGTGATTTTAGCACTATTTACGCCTTTTTCTTCTTTTGTAATTATCACTCACTTGAATTTTACTTGATTAATGTGAATGAACATACAAACTGCAAAGCTGATCATGCTAATGGAAATAATTTTCTCAATAATTTTCTATATTATATCCAAGATTGTAAGTGTAGATCCAAATGTTTTAAACTAATATGGGCTTTATATTGTTTTTGGTTTTAACTTTTGATCTGTGGGCCTGTTTTCAAGAATCTTTAAAAGTTGATTTAAATGAATAATTATAAGTTTCAACTGAAAAATTAGGCCATCAAATGCGTGTACACACAAGATAATAGGGAGTGATAAATCATCTACAGAGAAATGTTACGATGTAAACTATAGGGAAAGAATTTTCTTATGTAAAAAATTTGGCGTGATTAGATCCTGATGCAGGGGAAGCAAAGGCTTGTACTTTTAGAGGTTTAAAAAAGTTGAATGCAGCAGCAGGAGGAGGAGGATATGTCACAGTTCTACCAACCGGAGGGAACTAGTGGGGTGCCATGACATATAGGGATCAGGTCCTGCAAGGACTGTCTTGGGTTAGTAGTAAGAAATGGGGGAAGGGGCGAGGATCAGGTGGATTTGGGGCTGGAATGCACGGGGCTAGAATGCTCAAAATCCGTAACCATGGAAGACAAAGGGGCTTCCAAAGCCATCTTTATTTCACAGAGATGCACTGCCAACAAATTTGAGGAAGGTTTCATTCTGTAGTTTAAGTCTTGTACAATAAACTATAAAGCACAAAATGGTGATTTTTTTTTTTCAAAATTACAACTCACTTTTTGATTCCATTCATGCTTTGTTTTCCATTTCTTTAACGGGAACAAAACTCCAAGTATCACTGCCATTACGCACACCTGCCTTGAGAATGAATGTTTAACAAGTAATCAACAAGTATCTTGATTACGAATCATATAGCACTTGTTGCAAGAGAATCACAGTGTGTAGTAACAAAGTTTTAGGCATTAGTGAATGGTATTCTTTACGTATACTGAATATGAATGTGTCAATTATGCCAAATATCCTCGTTGACTTATGAGTATTGTAGAACATGCCCTATAAAAATATAATTCGATATAAACAGAAATGTATATGGACTAAAACAATCAGTAGAATCAGCATGGATTTCTTGAGACTTACAAGTTTGGTTGGCCATTAGCCCCAAAACAAGTCAAGTCAGTTGGCCAAACTTGGAAATTCTCACCAAGTCTCAGCAACAATCTCCAAAATAATTTTGGGTAAAAATTCACATATTTTACGTTTTTTTTTTTTAATTTGTTAAATTTGCTGCCAAAAGTTTCCTAGTATCTCATGAATTTTGAATCTTTGTTGCCAAGACAACAAATAGAATTTTCCTCTGGTCGAAAAGCATGTACTTACCGACATGAATGTTCAGCATAATTGAACTTGAATTAGACAGTGGAGCTCCGACCAACTTCTCCACTAAGGCTAAGTGAAACCCCATATGAAAGACAACTTTATGACCAGCACAGACAGGGAGCTCATGTTAAGGATGATAAAAAACCCACATAAACTGAAACAAAGAGTAACTCATGTTCAAGGACAACCAAAAAACCCACATAAACTAAAAACAATTATATAACCAATCTGTAAGAACCACAAATAACATTCCTCTACAATCATGCTGAGCACAAACAACCATACGACTTTATCCTCCAGCTTAAGAAAAGAGGGGGGGGAATTTGAACAACTCAATCAAGGTCACAGTTAAACACCTCGCATATTTAGCAGTTTTTGATGATAATTTATATTAACCAGTCGACAGTCAGCAGGAATTCTCTCTGGGTATAGTTAATTATTGTGTATTTCTTGGCCATGCATGACAATTTTTGCATCTAATGAGACCACAAAGATGTGACTACATCCAAACGAAATTCTTCAAAAAACGAAGACGTAAAAACATAACGTCACGCTTTCGGTAAGCTCTAGAATTCCAAACAAAGAGCAGTACATAAGCAATAAACAATTACGGTGGAATAACTAATTAACATTTATTTCGCAACCTACTGCAACAAAATTCCGCTGGTCGTAGAGAATTAGTACGAGGGTTAGTAAGAAGTATTTATATATTAACGGAAAACACAGATAAAAACAGAAGGTGAAGAGAGAAGCTACCCTCGCCAGCGTTGTAGCTCGTAGCGGTCTGTCTGAATGTTTTCGATCGATTCTTTTTCTGCAGAGGGTTAACAATGGCGTCCGCACGAAGAAAATCGAGCTTGAAAAATAAAAGTTTCGCGAAGGTTAAAAATAGGACTTCGGGTATATATATATATTGCGTATGGTCAGATTGGAACGTAAAGAGCGTGAACGGTGCAGATGGGTTATTTAGGTAGTTTCAATATCTGTGGATGGGATGATTCATTTCTCTTCTTTTCATTACTTTTTTTATTTTTTAATTATAGACTTCAATAAATTGATATTGAAATTATGCTAAATTTTTGTTATACGATATTTTTATGTAGCTCCTGGCGAAGTGGAATAAATAATGAAACATTATATGGCATTCAAAATTTTGATTCGAAAGCAATAGAAAACGTATTGACGAAACTTTTAGGAATTTATTTTCATCAATATTTTTTATTTTGACTATGTATGTATATACCATATTATGTATTAATTTTCAATTTTAAATTTTAAACCATAAAGAAATCAAATTAAATGATTGAAGCTAGTGGTTCTAGAAAGAATTGAAAAAAAGCAATAAGTCTGACAATACATGTTGCAATGTCCTTTCTGGAACGAGTACACAAGTCTAGTTACTATTTTTTTTACTTAAATATTAATTTTGTAGTTCATTATTTCTTATCTAATGCTTGTTTTTGACAACTTGGTGCTTGTTACATAATATAAATATAGCTTAACATTGAATATTTTGGACAAAAAAATGTATTTTTTGATCAAACAAGAGAGCTTTCATATTTTACAAAGGAAAACACTACGAACATTCACATTGAAGAATAAATCAACATGTAACTAAACATAGATAAAAATAGTAATCATAATTATGAACATTATGAATTAGAGGATGATGATGAAGATGAAGCTTGGGTGTCTAGTCCAAGCCATAAATCAATGAATGAATGTAAAAATAAGAGATTACTAAGTAAATTCGTAAATTTACTACTATTTTTTTGCATGAATATACCTCTTTTATTTACATATTCAAATTATGTTTTCATGTCTTTGGTTTATTAGGATTTTCTACATTGTTATTCTTTTAGTCTCCATAAATTTTTAAGTTTTCATAATAATTTCAACTAAAGAGCTATAGGAAATTACTACACATAAATTGTTACTCATAAAATATTTTATTAATGGATATTATCTAACATTTTAATAGTGTAAAATTAATTAAAATAAATTGGGAAGAGGGATAGATTCAAATGCTTGGTCTTCCCTTGCTACAACTATGAAATGCAAAGAATAAAATGGCATTTGAAAGATATAAATTATCACTACCTCCACGATCACAATGGAATCCCTCCATTAAACAGGTCCAAGCCAGGTAAGCATGCAACTAGGAAGTACAAAAGGAAAACAAAAAATAGTACAACAAATGCTTGAAAAGAGAAATGTTGAATGGCATTTGAAAAATTCCAAATTTATGTATAAATATAGGTTAATAAGTTCAATTTTATATTATTTTAATATTATTCGTTCACTTTTTTTTTGTATATTATTTTAAATTAATATATCTTTTTATTTGTGTAGGATATTAGCCTAGAAGAAGCCATTAATGTTGTTCATGTATGGAAAAACAATTTCATTGAAAACATTAACAATATTATTGGAATAATAAAGTGACATTTTTCATACATTAAATTGTTGAAATAATGTGTAAATATGAGTCTAACAATTCTCATAACTTGAATGCACGAATAGGATTCCATTGACATTCGTGGGGCAAATTTGATATGGAAAAATAATGTAAACAAGATTCCAATGGAAAACAAGGTAGGTTTGTAGATTACTCCTGTGAGTTGCTATCATGTTTTCTATATTTGCATTTTTTTCTTACTTAATCATATTGATATGTTGGTATTTTTTACAACATATTTAATTTTCGAAACCATTATTACGTTGCTACACTAGAAAATTTGGTTTATACAATTTTAGGGTGATGTGGAAGAGAATAATGTTGAAGGATACACTTCCAATGCATGGGGAAAGGACTCACCTCTACAAATTTCACCTATTTCATTTAGAAAAAATAAAAATGAGGCAAATGATATGCATGATAATGAACAAAGCTACAAAGAGGTTCATAAGGGAAAAAATATGGTTGATCCAATGATTGAGGTGGTTGATTATCATAAATTTGTTGAGGTGGAAGGGGTAAAACAAAAAAATGAGGTGAAGGACATGGTTGCTTGTGAATTTTAAATTGGAGAGGAAGCTTTGATGTTCCTAGAGCCTAACAATGAAAAAATGTTGGCATTGCAAAAATTAATACAACTAAATTAGGAACAAAATGTCATGGGAATTATTTATAAAGGGATTGTGTTTTCATATGTATAGAAAATTCATATGTGGATGATGTTCCATTGCATTTCCCACATATTAAAAAAGATAATTTGGGTGAACCAAAGAATACATATTGCATTTAGTTTAAATATTGCTTGAAGGAAATTAACCAGAAAGATGATGGAAAAAATAAAAAGGTGTGTTGATTTTTATGTTTATTTATGTCATTATGTTCTTATCTCATTTGATGGATTCAATCTTCACTATAAATATACTTATCCATTCTTTCAAATTTTGCACTGTATGAATGAATATTCCTATAGAAAATTTACAGCTGAGGTAACATTATGTTGTGTTGTACATTATGTTTTTCCAAGTGGTTGACTATATCGATGATGCATTATTTATTTCATTATTCAATGGAATTATAAGAGTTAATATTCAGCTTTATACCATGCATATGTGACAAAAAGAAAAGAAAAAATCCTTAGGATTTTCCTTTCTAGTATCATATTTAAATTTCCCCTACCTCTCTATATAGGATTGAATTGTAGGCAATATCTTAAATTGTTAAACTTTTTCTCTCTTTTAGTTCAACATCTCCAAGTTCACCAAAATTACCTTCCATTGCATTCATACGTTGTATTCCACTCTGAATTTATCCTTCAAAATTGTTCTCCATGAACTTTGGCACATGTAATTCATATTTAGTGGATGTTGGCACATGCACATTTTTCCCAGTAATATTTTAGATAATAAAAACATATTATTTAGGAGGAAAATATGTAGCCAATGCGGAAACTTCACTTCCCTTACTTGATTGTTGTAGATGTTATAGGAGCTTCCCTTACAAAAAAATTCATTTTACCTAGCATTATTCTCTCATTTTAACAATTGTGTTCTTTAACACTATTATGTGGTATTTATATGTTTTCATTATTTGTATAATGAATAGGAACGACTAAACAAAATTGAGCAAATAAATTTAAAATTCATATCCAATGTTCTTGATTCCATGCATTTCATGCATAATTTGGTTCATGTTTATTATGATTTAGTTAGTAATGTAAACGTAGATTTACATTGTTACTTTCTTCTACTTGTTGAATATAAAAATATTTAAATATTTTAGTATTTTTATTAGATTAGGTAAAAAGTAAATTTTGAAGGGATCGGGAACCCTGTACAACCGAATGATAAGCTTCAAGACCCAGAAGAGAGACATCAATAAAAAAGGCCCACGGGCCTGAAAAGAAACAACCAGACAAACCAAAACCTAGAAAAATGAAATCACCAAAAGGAAGGATGGACCCACAAGGTAGGTTGGTTAAGACCGCTTGACCCACAAACCAAGGAACTCAACTACCTTGATATTTCCCTTTATGAGATCTAAGGCTCATCTTGAGAGGAAAATTTACATATTTTCCTTTCTTTTTGTAATTAACCACCTTCCAAACCTTCCCCCTATTTGGATCTGCATTCTCATCCAAGAGGATAGGAAGACTAATTTTAATATTTTGACATGGAGAACACAATGTAACATGGGGAAGAAAAGAAGCCACCCCCATATCTTCAGCTTGTTGATCATTATCGGGTAAAAGAGAGATGGACCCACCCATCTGCTCCACATTCTCTTCCATTATCTTTTCCTTCTCCTCTCCCAGATTTCTAGTATGACTGTTTGAAATTTTCAGGTGATCCTTGTCCTCATCAGCATAAACTATCAAATTATCTAGGATAAAATCCTTCCACCATGATATCCTCCCTGTAATCTACTTCTTGATGATGGGGAAATCAGAGGCGAGATGACCAAGGAAAAAACAGGTTCTACATCGAAATGGGAGACCTTCATAATCCAGATCTTGAGTCCATATTATGTCCTTGACTTTGAGCTCCATGGTGGCAAGGAAATCAATCATCACATCCATATCCACCAAAATACGGGCATATGTGGTATGATCAGAAGATTCAATCCTAAGGTCAACATCGAGAAATCTATGGAAAGCATCCCCCATGGATCTAAAGCACTCCTCACTCCAAAAGTGCAATGGTAAATAAGACAACGTTATCCACATAGGTTTGACAGTGAAGGTTTCAGTAACGAGGTTAAATTTGGGAAACTAGGGATTCATAATGAGATGGTGCGACTGAAAATTCCATATTTTTCCAAAAATCATGCCCGTGTCAGGGGAACTATCAAAAACAACGACGAAAATCCCATAGGATGAGTGGTAGATGTTGAATTTACGATCTATAATGGGCCTCCATTATTCAGATATCCATTTGTGAAGGGGTGGAAGGCTAGGGAAACTACTAATGAATCTTTAAATCAGGCCTCGGGTTTGGTATAAATCCACATATTCGGAGACCTCCTCACCAAAGGAGACCGCGAGTGTTAATTTGGCACGAGCCACGGGTTTGGCAAGCACTCTTCCACCAGATCTCGCAACCTCCAAGAAATAGAAGGGCTTACCTCTGCTCCGGTTCTGCATCTTGTCTCTCCTGACCTGTCCCTGACCATCACTGTTACTCTCCCTGAAACTAGTCTGTTAGAGAGGAGCAACAACTGAGCCTCCAATTCCTAAGGAAACACCAAGCGCAGCAGACAACCTGTCACATGGAGGAACATAAGAATATTGTTGGGGAAAGCCCTCCAAGACACCCCTAGAGTGCCCAGACCCTCCGTCGCCATAAATGGCCAATAAGAGCCAAAACGTTGCCCATATCTGGATCCTTAGCACCAAAACAGAGCCGCCCAACGTTCTTGCCGCCGCCGCCAAGATCAGGGGGAGATCCAAAAAGACCACCGGCAGGAACAAGGGAGTGTCCACTACGGCCATCACCATGACAAATCCCGTCACCGGGGTAAGGATTCGAAGAAGAGATCTGAAAGGTCCCAACTTGTCTCCCACCGCTCTAGTCAGATTTTCCGCCTCCATGTGACTGAAACGATTAGGGTTGGGGGAGATTAGGGCTCCCATATTTCTTCAAGTTATTTTAGTATGTTTCTTTAAGTTATTGTAGGAAATAATTTGCATAAACACTTAAATTATTTTTACCAGAACACAATAGTGAAGGTTGTTAGATTAATTAATATTACATTATTTTCTAGCCATATTACTATTTAAACCAGTAATTTTTACCGACCTAGAAGATAGCAGGTTGTAGACTGTTCATCTGTTATCTGTTTTCCCCTGCGAACCAGTTGTCTCATGTATAAATTGAACCATTTTCATTTGATAAAATATGAATCAATAAAATTTGTTCTATCTTTTTTCCAACACTAGTATCAGAGCCTAAGATTTGGTGTGTGAAGATTTTAATCAGTTTTTTGTCTTTGGCGTATCAAAGCAACACAATATATTTTGGCTCAAACGTGGCAGAAACGACCTGTATATTGGCGTGAAGACTTGCGTGAAGATCCTTTGCACAATAAGTGGCACGGACCACCATTTGAAAGAGAAACGAACACGTGGTTCAAGATGATGTTAACTATGAAATGATAATTTACATTGGAAGGTTCATACAATTGTCATACGGGTTAATATATATATGCATTGAGAGAGGGGAGAAGATCAAGGGACACACAACAGAGATATAAGTTCAATAGTTATAGAAAATAATTAAATATGCCAACATCCTCCCTTATTTCATTGTCTTTACAAAAATACTCCCTAAATATCATCATCATCTTCTTATTCTTGTATTTTTTTTTATCCTTTATGATTCTTGTGGTGAGAATACTATCTGCATTTATATGAATTACTATGACCAGATGTGCTATTTATTAGGATCGAAATATATATGAGCAATTAAAACTTAATTAAAACAAAAATAAAATAAGAATGCAATTACAAGATAAACTCAAGATCTAACGTGGTTCTCCCAATTTGGGATACATCCACCAGAAACGAGAAAGACTTCACTTTTATTTAGTCTTGAGGAATACAATACAATTCTCTCTCTCTCTTTTATACTTCAAATAGAAAATTCATGCACACATATATATAACTTTTGCACCTCTTTGTAAAATCTTGCTTCAAACACAAGCAACCTAAATATCACATGCTTATAAAAATAACAAATTCAGTCTCTTAATAAAACTGGTATTTTTATCTATGAACATGATTTCCTCCCCAAAAATAAAACAAAGAAAATCAAACTGCCACTGAACCTACAATCAGCCTCCACAACTAAAATAATCTCCCACTTGGATATTGACTATTGCAACCCACTATTACAACTCACCCTCATGGCTCAGACTCTTCTTTGAGTTGTTTCTCTTCTTAAGATCAATCTTGAAGACCTAATGAATCCAAAAAAACCTTCTATCTTCTCTTTTGTCACCTCATTTGTCAACATATCAACAGGATTATGAATTTTATGGATCTTCTCCAACTTCAGCTGTCTATCCTCCAAAACTGATCTAATAAAGTTATACCTAAGTTGTATATATTTGGTTCTCGAAAGAAATGTTGAGTTCTTTGTAAGGTGAATTGCACTCTGGTCCAAAAAAACCTTCTATCTTCTCTTTTGTCACCTCATTTGTCAACATATCATTAGGATTATGAATTCTATGGATCTTCTCCAACTTCAGTTGTCTATCCTCCAAAACTGATCTAATAAAGTTATACCTGAGTTGTATATATTTGGTTCTCGAAAGAAATGTTGAGTTCTTTGTAAGGTGAATTGCACTCTAGTTACCACTGAATAACCTGTACTCCTCCTTACAACTGAAATCTTCCATGAACCAATCCATACATATCATCTCCTTTATTTCTTATGTAGTAGAAACATACTCTCCCTCTATAGTAGATAAGGCAACAATCTTCTGTAGTTTAGAACTCCAACTAACTTATGTGCCACCAATAGTGAATACATAACCTGTGGTGCTCCTCCTACAATTCAAATCTCCAGCCATTTCTGCATCAACATATCCATGTAAGGAAACATCTTACCCTCCATATCACAACTGTCTATTACTGGTCCCTCTCAATTATCTGAGAATCCACAAGACTACATTTCAGTGCTCCTTTTCAAGATTACTCATGTATCTGATGATGAATCCAACTTCATGGGAAATGTTTGGTCTTGTGCATACCATAACATACATCAAACTTCGAATTTCTGAAGCATATGGAAATATGAACATATATTCAACATCTTCACGTGTTTTAGGATAATGTTCTTTACTCAACTTGAAGTGCCCTGCCAATGGTGTACTCACTATTTTTTCATCCTACATCGTAAACCTGTCCAAAACCTTGTTTCACATACTATTCTTGAGACAAAGTCAATATTCTACTCTTTCTATCTCTATTGATTCTCATGCCAAGAATTTTCTTCACTGCACCTAAATCGTTCATGCAAAATGTACTAGATAATTATGTTTTTATCTTCATTTATATCCTATATGTTTTACCCTACCATAGACATGTCATCTACATACAACAACAAGATAATATAGGTAAGATTATCTACTCTCTTAAAATAAACATAGTGATTAGAATGACATCTAGAGTAACCTTGTTCTACGATGAACCTATCAAATCTCAAATACCACTGTCTTGGAGCTTGCTTAAGGCATAAAAGCTCTTCTTCAATGTGCACACCAATTTCTCCTTCCCCCTAATTTCATATCATTGTGGCTGATCCATTTAGATTTATTCCTCCAAATCACTATGAAGAAAATCAATCTTTACATCTAATTATTCAAGATGTAAATCTTCCACAACTACAAGACTTAAAACAGTTCTAATGGAAGTCATTTTAACAAGATGAGAGAAAATTTTATCAAAGTCTATACCTTGTTCCTGTGTAAATCCCTTCACAACAAGTATTTCCTTATATCTCTTTTTGTCACCTTCTTCTTCCTTTAACTTGTATACCCACTTGTTTTGCAATGCTCTCTTTCCTGCAGGAAATTGAAACAAATCCCAAGTTTGGTTGTATTCCAAGGAGTCCATCTCCTCACCCATTCCCTGCTCCCACTTTTTTCGTGTTTCTACCTGCATTGCTTCATCAAAAATTTCTGGTTCTCCACCATCCATCAATAAACAATAGTAAATCTGATACAAGGATAATGTTGCAGGAGGTATACTTTCCCTAATAGAACATCTCACAAGATTTTTAAGAGTTTTATGCTCTTGTTGTTCTTGTTAATTTTTATCTACACAATAAACACCGACAATGCCAGGATTAATGCCAACTTTTTGATTTTCCATCCATTTGAGCACTTCTCTAGATTTTATCTCATAAAGTGCTACATACTCATACTTTTCCAGCTTCTTATTCTATAGTTATTCCGTGTACATAACCCTTTCATTTAAAATAACATCCCTATTCCTAATGATTTTCTTCTCAATCAAACTCTACAACCAAAATCCAAAATCATTAGTGCCATACCCAATGAAATTAAACTTCTTTGACTTAGATTCTAGCTTGGTCATATTCTCTTTATCAATGTGAGAAAATGTTTCACAAAAAAAAGAAGCAAAAAAGAATAATTTACCTTCTTACCGGTCCAAGCCTCCTCTTGTACTCCACCTTCAAAAGCACTTGAATGTATTTTAGTTATTAAGTAAACAACAATATCTACAACATCTGCCCAAAACTATAAGGGAAATCCAACATACAATCCCAATCTCCTTTCATGATCCATGATTGTACTATTCATCCTTTCTAACACACCATTTTGCTGTGGTGTTCTTGGAATCATCTTAACCCTACATATTCCATTATCTGTACAATAGCTATTAAATTCATTGTTGTAGTACTCTCCATCATTATCTGATCTGAGAAACTTCAAATTCAAACTTGTTTCATTCTCAACTAGAGCTTTCCACTTCATGAAAGTATTAAATACATCAAATTTATTACTTATATAGTAAACAAAAACCTTCCTAGTAGCATCATCAATAAAAATAACATACCTAAGTCAGCCCCCACACATCCATATGAACAAGATCTAACTTTTGCTCCTTAGTTGATCCAACGTTGAGAAATATCACACACTTTTGTTTCCCTTACACACAATGCTCACAAAAGTCTAGGTATATGTTTTTTTAGATCTAATAACTTTCCCTATCAATGTAAAATTGTCATCCCCTTCTCACTCATATGGCCAATTCTGTGATGCCATACAGGTGTGTCTATACTTGTAGTAGCTAATATAGAAGAGGGATCAATACTAAAATTGTATAAATACTAAGTACCTACTTTCTTACCTCTTATAACCACAATAACACCCTTGATAAATTTCTAAGAATATGCTATAACTATAAAAATATAACCCTCATCTCCTAATTACCTTACATAAATTAGATTCCTCCTCAAGCTAGGAACATGCCTACCATTCTTCAACACCAAAGTATTACCATTCTATAATTTAACTTGAAAACTGCCTTTTCCAACAATGTTACATGGCTCATCATCACCAACATATACATGCCCAAAATTCTCTTAAGCATAATTCTAAAAATATTGTCTATAACGAGTTGAATGAAATGAAGCACCAAAATATAAAACCCAATATTGTAATTTACTATCCAAATAAATAATAAGAACATCTTGTAACACATCACCTACTACGTTTGCATTTTTGGTCCCTTCTTTTTTATCTTTCCCTAATTTTAAATACCAACAATCTTTCTTTGCATGTCCCACTTCTCCACAATTCCAACATATCATTGTGCTTCTAGATTTAGATATGCCCTTGTTGTACCTTCCATAGTATCTAGGACTATTTATTTTTTCCTTTTCTCTTCCCCTATTCTCTATACTAAAAGCATTACCAAATGAATCACATGTGCTTTTTTTTTTTCTCATCTCTTCACTAAGAATTAAACCTATAACATCATCAAACTTTAAAGTGTTTGAACCAAAAATAGAATTACTCACAGCCATAACCAAAGTATTCCAATTTTCAGGAAATGAGCACAAAATCAAAAGATCCCTAACTTCCTCATCAAAAATTACTCCTACAGAGCTTAATTGATTAGTAATAATTGAATTCATTTAAATGATCATTTAATAAATCACCTTCTGACATCTTCATATTAAAAAAACCTTTTATGAGAAATAACTTATTGGAAACTGAGGTTTTTTCATACAATTTACCCAATTTTTTCATCAATTATGCCATTGTATTTTCCTTAGAAATATTGAAAGATACCATTGCTGCCAAACACAACTGTATGGTTCCCAGTTCCTTATGATCAAGAACATCCAATTCTTCATCTTTCATAGCTGATGGATTTAAATATTTCCCTTTTAATGGTAGATAAAGATCCTTCTTCTATAGGTAGTCCTCCACCTACATCTTCCATAGCTGAAATTTATGTCTGTTAAACTTCTCAACCTTGAACTTACTATTTTCTTCCATTGCTCTCACTCAAACAAGAAACCCTTCTATGATATTTTTATTCCAAAAAAAATTCTTGATACTGATTGTTAGGATCTAAATAAAGATGAGAAATAAAAATGGAATTAAAATATAAATAAAATAAGCATGCAATCAAAAGATAAACCCAAGAGCTAACTTGGTTCATCAAATTTGGGCTACATCCACTGGAAACAAGCCAGAATTCTCTTTTATTCAATCTTGAGGAATTCAATACAATTCTCTCTCTTTATCATACTTCAAAGAGTAAATCCATGCACATATATATAACTTTTGCACCTCTTTGTAAAATCTTACTTCAACCACAAGCAACCTAAATAACACATGCTTATTAAAGTTTACTTCAACCACAAGTAACCTAAACAACACATGCTTATTGAAGTTTGCTTCAACCAAAAGCAATGTAAATATCACATGCTTTTAAAAATAACAACTCCATTTTATTAATAAAAACTCTAGTTTATTAATAATACAATGTTATTTTCATCTATGGCCATGATTTCCTCCCCAAAAATAGAACAAAGAGAAAAAAATCCCACTTTAACCTACAATCAAGCTCCATAACTTCAACACTATTCTTTCCTAAGTTGCAGATGAAGAGGTGGGCTCAATATACTCATGCAGTTTGATGTAGACACATATGTTGGCATTCATTCTTGCATTATTCATATACATCATAGAATTATTTGATCTTGGCATGAATCTTCTCCATCTTGAACCCTACGTCGAACAAGACTTAGACATGTAGTCTTTTATGCACTATGTCCTTATATTTGCAAGTTTTAAAGACTTTTAACAACTCAAAGTAGAAATTAGTGCTCTCTTGGCTTGACTTTAGTCTCTCTAAGGTTCCATGTCCCTATGGTTTCTTTCAGTACTGCTATCATCTTTGAGAATGATTTTCGTGTGCTCAAATTGCTACACGAGATCACATTCTTTACCTTATTGACTTATTGCTTGTGTTCTTGTAGCGTTATAGTGGAATTGATGAAGTTTTGGTTGTATTGAATTTGTGTTTTCTCCTATTGAAGCATCTTTAACTTATTTTTGAAATAATTCCTCTTGCCTTGCTAAGTATCTCTTTCTAGAGTTCGTTGCAAGATTTTCCTTACACGTTTGTTTGGTCTTTACAGGTTTTTATTGATTACAACTTCTCACATCCTTGCTTCATCCACACATGTTTTTTTCTTCCACATTTCTTTACACATGTAGGTCACTCTGGATAGGTCGATATTTCAAAGACTAAATGATTTGACACCACACAGGTGGATTCCTGATTGGTTGCAATAGGATTTCTATACCTACCTTGGATAGATCCTTCGTGTTTATTGTTGAATACTACCACATTCATCATTCGTCATTGGGAAGTATTATTTCCTCCTCTCAATTATCTCATGAAGGGTAATGTCTTGACATGTCTAGGGAAAGTGAACTTAAAAAAAAGTGTCTCCATGTAGGCCAGATGCTATAATGCTTATTAAGAAAATTGATTCTTTATTAGAAAGTGTGGTCCTTGTAGCACTCATAGAGAGGCTTGAAGTCCATGAAGTCAATGTCTAAACCCACAAAAAAAATTAGTCTCCATACAGATTGGGTGGCTACTAGCTAAAATTCCCTCACATTCTCCCTTTTCATATATCTCCACACTAGCAACAGTTTTCTCCTCCAATATGTTGATCTATAGTTCTTCCACTCTTCCAATTACATACTCCACACTAGACACCAAACAAAAGAAGAAAAACATTTACATCAAACTTATTTTCCAACATGTAGGGAACAAACAAGTGAGCAGGTTACATAGCACGGATGGTTTTGTCCACATAAGAGTGTCACATTGCACGTTTCATATTCATTTGGTATGATTCACATGTGAGCATGTCTATGAAACCACCACCCAAGGAAGATATGAATTTAAACACTCTCCAATTTCCAAAATAGTTATAAAGAAAATCAAAATGAATTCCTTCCACACAGGAGTTCAAGAAAATGCCAAAAGAAAACATGAACTAACGTTGGGGTTGCAGGTGTTGGTTCTTCCATGCTTGTCTAGACTTCATGTAGGTCAAGGTAACACTCACTCATTCACGTTTTGGTCAATGGTTTCCACTAATGACATGATTTTTTTGCGCTTCCACTTCACCACAGTTCAAAGAGCTTGTTGGTTGCAATTTGTCTACTCAGATTGGGACGTCAATTACCATGTTTCCAAGAAAAATCCTCCACAATTCTAATTAAATATTCCACGCTAAACAAGTCATTGGTCTAATAAGATAATTCAAAAGCTAGACAGGTCTGACAAGTCATTGCTAGAAAAAGTCTGCACCACATCCAACAAAGCCAAAGTAATTTCAATACAAGTCACAGGTTTTGATGCAACTACCAGGTTAAATAAATTTATAAATTGAAGTTACTATAGTCTATTAGTGTTTACGTGTCGTTGGCTAATGAATTCACACACGTCAAAGTTTCGTGCACAAGAAATAAATAGAGATGAATTCTTTCATATAGCTGCAAACTGTCTACAACTGCAGATTGAATTACATTGGATGGTTTATAAAATGATCATATAGGTGAATATATACATGCGTTGAGAGAGGGGAAAAGACCAATGAACACACAAAAAATATAGAAGGTCACCGGTCATAGAAAACAATGAAATATGTGAACACATGTGAGTAGTGACCAACATAGGGAGACCTGCGTGTGTTAGTGGTTAATTCCATCTAACAACATTTTAGTTCACCTAGCGCAGATTGTGGATCACTACTGCCTTCAGCTGAGTTAAGATCCACTCCTGCTCAATCAAGGCTGTTAACTTCAGTCTTCACTGTATTTTCTGCTCTTCATACGGCGCTTTCTTTCAAATAAATAGTGTATTGTATTTTTAATCTAATAAGAAAGTTAATATGATGTGTATCCATTGAATGCTTAGTTTTTTTTCCTCCAGCTACTCTGTTTTCTTTTTAATCTACAAAGTTTTATTTTTTTTCTTTCTTGTTTATCTACGAAGCTATAGATGCAAATTTCACATGGTATCAGAGCAGGTTTGGAGCTAAGAAGAAGGACACTATAATGTTTTGTAGTAATTGAAGATCAAAGTTGTTGAAAATAATTGAATTTTTAGCTTCTGCTATTCTCACACCATACAACTATTTTGATTGAAAGCTAAAGATTTTTCTCCATCTCAGAACTAGAGGCCTCTATCATATAGTTATGAATACAAAGGTTGAGCCCAACCCTGTAGTTGAAAAGACTAAATACTTCAACCGCATCGATGAAGCATTTGGTCTGCTATGCTTATCCATCTCTCAAGAATTGTTGTTTCATGTTGAGGCATGAACAACTCCGAACCAAGTTTGAAATGCATTGGAGCCTCTCTTTGGAAAACAAGATGAGATGTGGGTTCATATCATTAAAAATGAGCTCAACACATTGGATCCAAGGAATTTTGATAACATTCAATATTTCTTCACAAAATACAATGCCTGATTTCTTCATCTTAAAGATTGTGGTACTGAAAAATACAAGGAAGATGGCAAATTAATACTTGCTATTCTATCAATGTTGGGTCCAAAATATTCAGTATTTGTCTCTACTTTCCACATAGTTAGGCTCAAAACAGGACCAACTTGGAAGATGCCTACATTGAATACCTTCATTGACTCTCTAATACATAAGAATGATAAGCTTATAAAAAAAGGCACATTGAAGAATTCCAAAGTTCATGCACTTGTTATGCATACAAGTGAGAATAAAAATTCCAAATCCAACCAGCAATTCAAAGGCAAAGCGAAGAAGGATCCAGATCCAAGAAAATAAGGCAAGCCCAAACCTCTAGATGGATCTACAGGATCACAAGAAAAGAAGGGAAAAAAGGGAAATTCAAAGTGCAGCTATTGCAACCATGGGTACCATCCATAAACATCATGCTTGAATAAGTCCATTGATCTCATGGCACAGTCACTTCAACAACATAATCTTGGTAGCGTTTTTCCAGAGAGTGGTAAGAAGAAGCGGGAGGAAAAAGCACTAGAAACAAGAGACAATGCTCATGCCTTGATTTTTATTCATTCTTATTCAAATTCATGGATCATAGACTCTGGAGCTTCACACCACATGGAAACCACAAAATCTGCACATTCTTCTTTGAAACCATATACTGGCTCTCATATTCTCATGGTAGATGGTTATTCTATAGATGCAACTGGAATAGGGAGGATGGAGGTTGGAATTGGAAGTTTTGAGAATGTGTTACATATTCCAAAGAGTTATGTTAATCTTTTTTCTATGTATCAGATGACATATACTGTAACTGGTAAGAGATTTGAATTCACACCAGATTCAGTGAACATCTATGACATGCACGACAACTCCAAAATTGTTTTTGGTAAGGTGAATCATCAATCTCATCTATAAACTTTCTCTAAATGTGTTTCCAAATCAGATTCTAATTTATTACTAACACATGCAAATGATGAAAGTAGAATTTGGCATGAAATATTTGGACATCTAAATTTTAGATACATGCAGCAACTTAGAAAACAAGATATGGTGAAAGAATTTCCTACCATAGAATTTTCAGATGGAGTTTGTGAAGGTTGTGCTCTTGGAAAAAATCTACAAGAAAAGTTTCTAAAGGGGAATGCATGGAGAGTCTCTTCTCCATTAGAGATTATTTATAGTGATATTACAGGCCCATTTCTTTTACCATCCATGAGCCAAGCTAAATATGTGCTAGCATTCATTAATGATTGCATGAGATCGTTTTGAGGATCTAATGTGAAGGGATCAAAATATGTGTGTGCATAAGGATTTGGTTGATGTGGCTGATGATAGTATGTAGTAAGAGGATTCTGATGTGAATTGAGTTGATGTGGATGTACATAGTTAGGATTTTGAGGTAGAGGTTGATAGGAAGTTATATAGGTGGAGGTTTGAATAGAAGGCACTATTTGGGAAGGATGTTTATGTATGGGGATGTAGGAAGAAGTTTGAGGATATTAGATTTGTTTATGTTGGATGAGAGGAGCCGATTGGGTATATGTTTTATAGGTAGGGATATGAGCATGTTTCTATGACGTTTGAGGATGGGGTGTGGGGGAACATGCATTAGAAAATTCTACGAAGATATTTTTGGTTAGTTTGGGTTGGATGTGAAGGAGGAGGTTATGGGATGAACACACTAGAAAATGTCTGGGGTACCGAGAAAGACACTGAGGTTAGTATGTAATCAATAGGTTGAGGAGGAGGTATGTTGAGATTCTGATGATGTTGTTGGGGAGGAATGTACTGATGTTGTGAGAGAAGAGGAACATTTGTGGTAGGTTAGATAAGCACAAATGTTTTTGGAGCTGGTATAAACAATAACCAATGTTGATAGGAGGTAGGTTAGGTGATATGTGTACTAATAATTATGTTTAAGGTAGAGCTTGTGGGGTAGAAAGAGAGAGTTTAGGTGGAACGTGCTCACTCTACATATTTTCTATCACCTTCAGGACTATGGGAGAAAAGAAACCCATAAGGTTGAGAAGTCAAAGTCTTTGAGTATTCAGGATGGAGAGGGTACTTGTAGAGTTGGATGGGAGGTCCTTTAAAAGGGGATGTGTGTATATTTTCAAACCAGATAATCATGGAGGGTAATCAAATTGACATCAAGGAGTTCTTGGAAGGAAAATCATCCTCAGGGGATTAGAGGTGGTTTGGATGCCCTTGGATATGTATCAGAACTAGGTGAAGTTGGTCTAGATTCGATGGGTCGATTCGATTGAAAGGGGTCAATCTCTATATGGGGATGTTCTGAGGTTGATTAGGATCGGTAGGAGTAGATGAGGAGACTAGAGATGATGATACTAAGGGTACATGGGTGACAAGAGAAGGTTTCGGTGCTTACATGAGATGATATTTATGAGTGGAGACTTCATATGATATAATGGATTAAGCCATTTTATTTGATTTAAAGTAAGTGAAAATGGGTGTGAACCAATAAAAATAACCCTAAGAAGACTACTTATGCAATAAGAAATACAGACAACTAAAGAGTTTTAATTATCTTGTTTAGAACTAAGTGTGAGGAAGAAGTGGCTGAAAGGAACTCTACTCAAGAAGGATTATCTTAGATCAAAAACATCCCTTTGTGAGCTGAGGTAAACCCCATTTGAGACCTATCCTTAGGGGTTAACTGACCTGGTCATTTGCCAAGATAAGGCGACCAAAAGGTTCACTAAGGATGGTTTCAGGTAATGTTTTTGGTAGGAGTCCTCGATAAACCCAAAGGTACGTGAGGTCAGGATCTCTATTGGTGTTGGTACAAAGGTGTGACATTGGGGCCTACCTCCTCACTTCATGGTCTCGTAAGGATAAGGGTGATGATGGGACTTTCCATGCTAGAATTTTTACCAAATTTCCCTCTCATGTTTCAAGTTAATGAAAAACATGCTAAGAAATAAATATCTTCGAAAAAGAAAGGGTTTATGTTAGCTTCGCGCTAGATGATGATGAAGTTAGTTTGAGATGGGCACACAATGTTACTCTTCCAACAAGATGAATCACTTGCATACCAAATATGCTTAGAAAAATATGGATTTAGATGGAAAAATAGTGGGTTTCCTAACAATGGCCAGTCCCAGGAAATCAACAGACTTCCTTGGTAAGAATGTCCAACACGATTTCAAAACTTAAGTAGATAAAGAATACTAAAGGAATGATGGATACAATAAATGGATATATGATTTTTACTTATATATAATGTTGTATAAAGAGATTAATTTATTCTTCTATAGGCTCTTGGATGTATATATGATCATAATAAAGTGCCCAGGAAAGAGCCACAAAAATGCCACAAGTTGTCAAAGTAATCTTCCCAAGCTTGGCTAGCTGCGTCACTTTCTTCCCTAATGATTTATAGCTGATATTGAATATTTTCAAGGTTTGGGGTCTATCGGTGTATATGACTTGATCGATGTCATTTGACGTTTTGTCCACCATTGATGGTTAGTCATCTCACTTAGTGAAAATAGGTCATAGTGGAATAGGTCAATAGGGTTAGTTAGGGTTGTGTATACGTGTCATGCATAGGAGTTACACAACACTCCTATATGTACCTCTCTTTTTTGATTTATGAGAATGACAGACACTCTGTTGTCTATCTATACTTGATTCTCATTTTGTGATTCAATCTTTTGCTTAGTACGTGAAGTGTTCATGACTCCATTGATGTGAAACCTTGCTCGACGTGCACACGGTTCTGATTTAATTCTCATAGAACAATCCAATATGATATCAGAGCAGATGTTTGGTAAACATGCACTTAATTATTCTAGTTACTTTTACTTCATTTTTTGGTTTTCATGCTTCTCATGCAAGTTTTCATTATTTTTGAACCTTTTTTATAGGTTTAACCATTTGGTTTTTGTATTTTGTGTGGTTTTTTCTAGTTGTTCATGTTTATGCTTCAGGGGTTATCCAGTCATTTCTAGCTAATTGCAGCCATGTTTGGTAGAACCGCTAAATCCTAGAGGTAGGTGCCATTTTTGCATCTATGGTTTTGATCAGTATTTTTTAAATGCAATTGTTTTTTTTGGAAATTTTAATTTTTATCAGCATTTTTCAATTAAAAGTGATTATTAAAAAATTCTTTGGTTCTAGATTTGTTCTTTCCCATCTTCTCTTGTTTGCATTATTTGCCTTGCCTTTCTTGTTGCTCCCTTTCCCTTCTACCTCCCCAACAAAATCTACAGTGAGTTCCCCAGGCAAGTTTACTGGTTCTCGAGCTGGTTAGATCATATTTTCTCTTTGCATTACCCATGTTTCACATTGTGGTATTTTTCTAAATCCTTGCATTAAGGCTACTTCTTGTGTTGCATTGAGCTCTGACTCTGTCTGGCAGATTTCTAAGTTTCCACACTATGTTGGTTTGTTTAGGACTACATTTTGTGTGGCTCTTTGGTTCTAAAACCTTTCCATTTCCTTCACCCTACTTTTTGAGCTAGAACTGTTCTTTCTAATTTATTTGCAAAGGTGTGTCCCTACCTTGTTTTGAATGCTGACATGTTTGCATTGAGGTTTTGTTTTGCTGGTTTGATGAGATGCATTTGTCACATTAAGTTTGTTTACTAGGTTTGTGCTTGATGTTTTTTCTCACTCTGGCTCTACCTATTTGTTTCCCCCAAATCAGCTATGTTTCCACTTCTCATGCTCCAAAAACCCATTGTGTTAGAAGCCTCCTATACTATGACCGACCTGTCTGTCATCTATTTGTGAATCCCTTCATAGTTGTTGCACTTTTCCCTGATCACTATTTTTGAGCCATTCAATAGCTCTTCTACTCTTCTCTCCTAAATCTCGATCCCTCTGCATTCATTTTCTTGGTCTTCCTACCTTATTCACCTCTAGTTTCTCGCCCCTCTCCTTAACTCAAGGTCATCAGGAATCACTCCTCATGATTTAATCTCCCTGCCTAGCACTCTGTTCACTCGAGCCCCTCTCCCGTTAAAACTTTGATCAGGCCCATTTAAACCAATTGACCTGAGTGGAGTTTACCTTTTATCATGCTCTTCTTTTAAAAACATAGTTTTTTTTAAATTATTTTTTGAGATGTGTTTTTAAATTAAGGTTAGGTTTATATTTATGTTGTGGCATTGTTTAAATGTGATCAATGTTTTAATTTCTAAGGGGTGGTTTGTTTAGTTAAAAAATGTGGCTTTATTAATCGAGCGGTGGGTTACTAAATTTAAAGGTGGGTGTTTAAAGTTGAGGGGGTATTTAATAAGGTGAGTGGGGTAGCTTTTTTAAAGGTTCTTTTAATTTTTTTGTTAGATCTTAGTTTAAAATTATTAAGATTTTATTTATTTTTTATTAAGGGAAAATAGTTTTGAAGGGACTATTACCCTGTATACAAAAGGGCTCAAAAGCCCAGATAGAAAAGGTGAGAGAAACAACCCAGAGAAGGGAAAAATGACCAACCAAAGAGGGCTCAACAGCCATATATGACAATACAAGTGAAGAAAGGATCCATACGAACAATGATCCAAAAAAAAGTAGAAAAGATCAAAAAGCAACCAAAAGAGAAACAACATATAGAAATCCACCAAAAACCAGTGCCAGAACCGCCAGATAACAGCAACTTCTCAGCCAAAAAAACAACATCACAGCAACCCGTTACTTGATAGCCCTGTCAATCTTGGTCTTAATAGCCTGCAACGACATGAAGAAGGAAATGGCAGTGACCTGAGAGGAGTCTCTCATATCCGCCTGAGCAATTGCAATATCACTTTTCTCTTTAGGGCCCCAAATGTCCTCATTAACCCCACTTAAACTGCAGACACTATGAACATGTTTGTTCAATGAAATTATAAATGCTTTTAAGGGCAGATAATATGCAGTCATTGCAACTTTTTGCATTCCCCATTCTGCCATCCAAGGACTGTAACTTCTTGAAGACTTCAGCAATAACCCCCTCTTCATCATCACTTTAAAGAATTCCTTTTCCATTAGCTCTTTCCATATTATTTTTTATAGTCCCTTTGAGCTTTTGTATCTCCTTTTCTAATCTGTCCACTCTGTCCATCAATTCCTCCTCCTTGGGCTCCTCCATCGGTTTACTGTTAAATGTTGACCTATAATGGCCTCACACAATGAAATTCTAGAGAAGAGAGAACATCTGGTCATTTTGATTCATAGAAATCCAAATGACGTACTCACCAAAACAAGAAAAAAGGACATGTCTCGGCTCATCCATATGATGAATCATATGAGTAAACTACCATAATGAAAAAATTACGGTTGACACGAAAATGATATTGTTCTAGTATCCCGAACATTGCAATGATAAAAAAATGTTTGGTTGATTGACTCAGGTGCCAACAAGCACATGATGGGAAATAGGAACTTGTTTGATTTAGTGACTAATTGAACCATTGGGGATTGGGTTCAAATTGCAAACAATAAGGAGCATGTTAAATAAGGAATAGGAAAAGTCACCATTCCTCTCAAGACAAACAACCATAATCTCATGAAGGTGATCTATGCTTTGGGATTGACCATTAATCTCATGTCTGTCTCTCAACGATTGAATCACAAGATCAAGGTGAATTTCATGTTACAGAAAGGTATCAAATCATGTTTGATCTCATGAAAAGGTAAGATACTTGCTAGATAGTTTTTGAAGGATTGTTTATTTGCATTAGATGCATTTTTATCCTCAGCACTTTTTTTATCTACCTCCATGGTGGATTCTACTGCACTATAGCATTATCCATATGGGCACGTTTTTTCCAAGTACCTCTATCATCTCAGTTCAAAGTACATGGTATGATTAATTCCTCCACTCTTCCATTCATTTCCTCTTTATTATTGATGTCTTATGGGTAAACATTATCGAGATCCGTTTGAGCTGAGTAACTTCCATGCCAAGAACCATCTTGAGGTCGTGCATAGTGATCTGTGTAGACCCTTCCGTGCTTAAATTTAGGGATTCAAGTACTTTTAGTTTTTGATTGATGTTTATTATTGCAATACTTGGGTGTTATTTCTCCAAAATAAGAGTGAAGCATTTGATAATATTTAGATCTTCTATAAGTGATTTGTTTAGCAGACCAGGTAACCCCTTCATGTCCCATGCTTAGATCGAGGAGGGGAATTCACGTCAAATAAATTGTTGATATTCTTCAAGTAGCACAACATTACATATTACTTGACTACCCCTATACTCCCCTGTATAACCTCATTACAGAACTTTATAATTATATTGTTATGGGGGTAGATTGTTGCATACTTTCCACTGGGAAGTTAGAGAGCAAATTTTGGGTAGAAGTAGTTGAGACAACTATATATCTTTTGAACTGAGAAGCTATAAATATTTTACAGGACATGACACCTGAAGAAGTATATAGTAATCATAAGCCTTTTATCTCCCATGTGAGAGTGTTTAGTTGTACAAAAATTATTCATGACCCAATGAAGAAGAGGAAGAAGATAGATGCAAAAACACTCTAGTGTATATGTTTTGGGTATAATACCACCTCAAAATAATATCATCTCATGAATCCTTAGAAAAATAAGATATATGACGGTAGAGATGTGGTTTGTGAAGAGCTGCCATTTAGCTCATTTACACACAAATAAGAGTCAGTACCGATCTCATCTCATACATTTCTCTCACATTTAGATGATGAGCATGAGGATTCATCACACAAGAAATATTAACTACAAGGATAATTGTTCATTGATCTTGGTAATTTAGAAAATAACTCTTCACATCATCAGCAACATCAATGTATGAAGTGGTTCCAAACAAAAATCAATGAATCCCACATGAACTCTTTTCCATATAGTTTATCATTAATCAAAATGTAAATACATTCGAGAAATGAGGTAATTATCACACTCATGAGTTCAGTGGTAGATCACACCAAACCTGATACATCTCTTGCGGAACTAAATTATTCATAGTGGGAGAAGGCCATTGATGTAGAATATGACTCCTTGATTCAGAATCAGACTTAGGAACTTGTCGATCTACCTATAGGAATTAAATATATTGTCTCCAAGTGGATTTTGAAAACAATATACAGGGAAGATGGATCTATATATACAAGTAAAAATCTTGGCTAGTTGTAAAGGGATATGTTCAGCAAGAAGGAATTTACTAGGAGGATACATTTGTACCGATTGCGAAGATCAAAGCCATTAGATTTGTATGTGAACTAGAAGTATAAAAAGGATGGAAACTTCAGTAGATATAAAAGAAGTACAAAGTTATAGTGACATCAAAGTTCTTTATTTAATAGTGATATCAAAGAAGAAGTATATGTAACCCATCCATAAGGATTTGTTGACGCGCAACATCATAAAAAGGTATATTATCTAATTATCTTTATGGACTTAAACAAACACCCAATGCATGGTACATTAAAATATATGATGACCTTTTGTAGCATGGATTCACTCATAGCCCCTCTAATTCAAATTTGTATATGTGGATTATCTTGTGATCATATGGAGTTCATAAAATATCGTTGAAGATATTAAGAATGGTATGAATAAATCCTTTGACATGACATATTTGGGGTTACTTCACTATTTTCTTAGCTTGGAGATATGGTAGAAGAAGAATCATAATTTTAACTCCCACATGAAATACATCAACACACTCATGGAAAAGTATGGCATGTCAGATTCTAAACCTACATACACTCTAATGGAGAAAGGTTTATAACTTTATAGATTCCAAGATTAACCTCAAGTAGATGGTACTCACTACATATAGTTTGTTGGGAGTCTCATTTACTTGACTTATAGTATACTAGACCTTTTATTTTTTGTAAGCTATCTTTCCAGATTCATGTAGGAGCCAAATAAATTTCATTGGGTAGTAGTGAAGAATGTTTTGAGATGTGTCTGAGGTATTTTTGATTATGTCCTGGAGTATCAGAAGAACTCTCTATTCTTCTTATAAGGATATACTGACCCAGACTATGAAGGATATGTTGATGATAGGAAATCAACTACAGGTTATATTTTTCATCTCGGGTATGGACCTATCTCGTGTATTAAAAAGAATCAAACTTTAATGTATCTCTCCTTTACTGAGGAAAAGTATCATTCCACAGGAGGAGCTATGTGTAAAGTGATTTGGTTACATCACATTCTAGATGATATGGGAATTCCTAAATAAAATTCACCCATCATTCATTGTAACAATCATGGTGTGTTAAATATTGTGAATAATTCAATTTTCCATGATAGAAAAAAGAACATTGAGGTTGAATGTCATTAAATTTGAGAAAAAGTCTTGAAAAATCACATCTATCTCCATTACTTCCCAACATATTATCGTATAACATATATTCTCACCATGTCTCTTAGCAAGGTGAAATTTGAACTGATTTAGTGGTACATTTGTAAAATAATGTAATATGGGGGGAATGTTGTATTAATTAATATTACATTGTTTTGTATTTGTAGACACCTAAATATGACTACACAATTTTAATACTAAAACTATACTAAGTATCCTCTTTCTTGTCATTTCATTATAATTATTGGTTTCCCGATAATTAGATAGCATCCTCCCTTGTCTAGATCAATTAACGACATTTTGTTAATTAACTATATTTTCCTCTTCATCTTGAATGAAAAATAACGTTGCTTCATTAGTTATAATCCTCTTTTATATAGTTAATTATCCATTATTAATTAACTAATCCTTTTTATCTTCTATTTAATCAATAAACTCTCTTATTGGTTAAATCCCCCTTTCAAACCCTTCAAGTTTTGCTAATTTCCCATTAAATTCTCTTCAAATGGATTCTTAAGCTTGGTGAATTAATTAATCCTAGTTGATTAATTAAATCACCCCATTTCTCATGAGTTACTAATCTCTAAATAATTTCTTCTAATGATACTTATCCCTTTCTAATACTACATTTCATTTATCCCACATTCACTAGTTTGTAATTTTCTACCAAACTCGAAATCTATAAAAATAACCTAGTACAACATGTTTCAACTTAAACCATGTGCTTGTAAGACATTTTCACTTGATAAGAGAATTTTTCATGTTATTGGAAAGCTTGATTCAAATCTGCCCTTTCTACTTGGCTAAGAGTGTTGGAGCCCTAAAATAACTAAGTACCTAAGGTGTGAAGCCTTGTGGCATGCGGAAGCAGGGCACAAAGGCATGCAAAGAAGTAGTTCTTAGACAGGCATGAAGGCTCATGCCCTGGTAGGATGTATTTGGGACTTGGGGAGTTTTAGAAAACATGAAAAGACACGCATAGGGAGTGAACAAAAAGGTGACTAGATACAAATGGGGATAAGTTATGGATGCTTGTGACTCAAGGAAAATATATTTCAGGGCATCAATACGGTTATCATGAAAGGATAAGGAGTCGAGGTTATTAAGGATTAGCTGATACGTGTATGCTAAATGAAATTGATTGAGGGAAATACATGAAAAAAAATGGCATATTCCTAGGTAGTGGTAGATAAATCAAGAAATGATTCCTTCAGTCTTTCGTAGGTAATGATGAGTGGTTAAGAGAGTATTCCTTATTATTCTTTAGTGATGGATTGTTTTTTAGGAGGATTAATAAGAGAGATGAGTTAGTATGTGTGGAGAGATGTATGCGAGGGGGAAGAGAAGGAAAAACATAGAGGTATTGTGTAATGTATAATGGCGAGCTCTGTAATGTATAAAGGCTCTGCTACTATGAATTTTCCAAGACATGGAACCCTTTTTGATGTAATCTTGGCTATTATATTTGATTAATGAATATAATCAAGATTTTGTGAAGAAATCATGTAATGGATATTGATCTGTACATTTCCCTTATGTTCATGTGCATGTTACATGTTTTCTTGATATTATTCATGGTTTGATTCTACTTTCATTTATTTGAGCATGTTACACCATGCTCTGATGCATTAGACTAGGACTAGTTCTTTATCTCAATTCCCAGAATAGGTATGCTCATTCCTTGTTTATGCAAGCACTCCCTTACAAAGGATGATCATTCTCACAAATATCACATAAAGGAGGCACTCCACACCTATGCACGCCTTGGGTGAGCTTTCAGAATAATCTAGATAATATGCCGATGCTTTTGGGGTTGGTTGTTAAAGAAAATGGTAAAAAGAGACTACATCTTGGTTCCGTTGCCGGGACCTGTTTTCAAATTTTTGGTGAGAATGGTGCATGAAGACAAATCTCTTAACCTTGAACATTGTCGAAGCATGGCTTAAATGCATGGAGAATGAGTTTTCTAAGAGATTTAATACTAGAACCTAGTTTGATGCACACAAATGGGTAGAAAAACATTTGTATCATGAGTTGTATGAGATCTTATTTCATTGGTATCTAGTCGAGTTGTATGAATGCCTTTTGGTGTATGAATTTAGATCAATATGGTACTATAGACCTTGCCTATGGACCCAAGGTGATTATCAGAGGCTACATGATGCTTATTGGACTTGGACACGTGTTGTTGATCATTGGTGGAGAGGAGTGTTGACAAGTTACACCTTTGAGTCTGTGATTTCTACGTATTCTTGTCCAAAATTTGTTGAGTTTGAGTTATTGAGGGAGCTAAGAGGATTGTTCTTCTGTGCTATTCATTTAGCTTTAAAAATCTTGATCATTACACTAAGTTTGGAAGCATTTTCTATGGTCAGCTAAGCTCTTTCTGAGCACTAGGCGAGGAATTTAGAGTGGAGGAACATGGTGGACCCTATGGCTAAAAAGGATAGGAAAGAGAGACGGATGATGTACAATGAAGCTCATAAAAGGGAGTTAGAAAAACAATGTGAAGTTGCAAGAGAGATGAAACTATGGAGGTAAATGTTACAGGAAGGAATTGAGGTTCATGAGGAGGACATGGAACCTGAGAAGTCTGTGTTAGCCCATCTATGAAAGTGCAGGAGATAAAGCTCCTCAGCTTTTGATGAGAGCTCGTCACTTTGGGAGAGGAGAGTGACTGGTGTGCATCTTAATCCACTTGGTGACTATACGTACCAAAAATTGTAAGGTACGGTACTGCTAGAAAAATGTAACAGGTGCCCCAATGATGATACAGGTCTCCTCGCAAGGTGTTCGGGATCTGGAAAAGCTCTCCAAGTGTGCGTTAACATCCCGCATGCCTCGCTTAGCCCCCACCTTCTTTTTTTTCCCTTTTCCCGTCTTTTCTTGGCCTTTTACTCTTCAGTGATGAAACTGCCACCATGCCTGGGTGGTGGTCTCGTGACCGCCGCCCTGAACAGGGCGGCGGTCCTGTAACCGTCGTCCTTCTCAAGGTGGTGGTCCTTTACGTGTTTTCTAGAAAGCTCTTTTAACATGACACACATAAATTTCAAGGATTCACCAGCTTTTTTAACCGCCATAATATTGCATTAATGATTTTTGTTCCCTTGAATAGTGTTTTGCCATTGTTTATAGGTTAAGAGTTCTATTTGGTTTTTACCTTGGGTAAATGCAAATGCTATAAATATTTGGCTTGTGCTCAAGCAAATGGCCCGTCAAATTTGCGTCTGAATTTCTCATTGCAATAGATTAGTCTTTCATTTTTCTTAGAATTCTTAGTTTCTCTCATTGCATGCTTCGTTAGTGTTGTTTTGTTGTTAGTAAGCCACATATCCATCTTGTGCAAATGCTATTGATATTTTATCCAATCCATTGGAGTAAAATAGATTGTTTTTAATAGGAAGCCATTAAGGTTGCAGTTTTTGTTCTTCAAACATGATAGTTTCAGGTTCTGGATGTTTTATGTTGCATGACTCGCAATAAATCCCACTAGGAATTGCATATGCCAAGCTCTGTACCCTTGCGCTATCTCTCTCCTACTCGCATTGTATTCATTATTTATCCTAATCTTCCTTTGTCCCAATATCTACTTCTGTTGATGCTAGCATTACACGCTTTTCTGGATCTACGTGAACATGAAGGAACGAGGAGATCACACTGAGGGGACAGGATCACACACACCATCGGATTTGCCACTGTTATGTAGAATCCAAGGTCTAGCTTTCAAAGTTCTAAATTAGAAACATATCAAATAGAGTAGTTAATCACTTTATTTTAGTTAATTTCACTTTCGATCTTGCCAGGGAAGCTGTGGGGATTGATAGTTTCTGAGAGACTATGATTCATTCCTCACTTCTGAGGTAGGATCGAGAGTCTTGCAAATAGACTAGATCAAATATTTCATTATTTAGAATAGATTCACAGTTGCACAGAAAAATAGCTATACTCGGTTATCTTGTTTTTTTAATTTGTTATTTTAGCTGTCAATTCTAGATATGTTAAATAGTTACTCTTTTAAGTTCGTTCGAATATTTCATCAGAAAATACAAAATTAGAGAAATCATATATGCTATAGATATACTTAAAGTAGTTAAATTTCACTTTGCTATAGCTAATTTACATTGTTTGTTTTGTATGACAATCATGGGACCTAGGGATCCCAGAGAATACGTATTCGAGCCAATCGTGCCCCGACCCAATCCCATCACAACAATAACATATATAGATCAAAATCTCAGGATCCAAGTCTTCTGAACAATGGTAAACTTGCAACAAATCAGTTTCTAATTGCGCGGGTTAAACATAGAAGATGACCGAGCACACACATTTTGGTCGAATCAACCAAACTACAGATTACCTTAGATTCATATCTACATGAATGTAGAAGGGTTTGAAAGAGAGTGGACATTTGATTTTGATCCTTTGGTTCTGTCATCACTAATCCAGCACTATGATAATTCTTCACCGAGAACTCCTCGGTGCTATGATTATTTACTAATGCACAACCTTTAGTTTGGTGGATGTAATCTGGAAACAAAAAAACAACATAACACAAGAATACCATCGACTATGATAAGACGAAATGGTGACAAATATGAAATATCAAAGTAAATTATAATATTAACATGAAATTGTTACAATCTCACCCCATGAGGTAACTTCAAGTGTTATTGACTTCACTTGCCTTTCACCAAGACTATGGGAGAAAACTTTACAATTAACACCTCTTAATGGCTTCTTCTTCAACACACCTTTAAACTGATGGCTTCCTTCGCACACTTCCTACAATATTTCTCACTACTTCCTTCTATGCTAAATGAGGGGGGTGGCCTCTCTATTTATAGAACTTCCAGGCTTATCCATCTTATCTCTAAGATAGGATAAGAAATCCACTCTGATGAATCATATTACATACCTTAACTCTTATTTGTACATGTAAGCTTATCTGTTAAGATAAGATAAACCTTATCATTTTACATGGGTTCCACATTTTTAGACTTTTTACAAATAAAATACACAAAATATTTATGACCTCACTCCTTGTCTTTATTACCAATATAATATTTCTAATTCCTAATCATGTAGACCCTACTTCTCTAATTACCCAAACTTTGACATTTTAACATTACCGGATCACTTATGACAAATATTTATTTTTTACAACATTCCTATTGTACATTGACTATGACCGTACTCCACATTATTGGCGGCACCATACTGATGGTGCCGTTATCTTCTATCAGATGCTACTACTAATTATACTTAACAACATCCTATTCCTAATACATACATTAATGAAATAGAAATTATGGAGGAAAATTTTAGTGTCGACATCTTCCCCCTTCCTAGCTTCTACTCCGTCCTCGGAGTAGACTATTCTGGTGCTTGGAAAATCTTCAACTTGTCGTGGTTGACCCATTTCGTAATGGGAGTGCCATCCAATTCCTCCAGTCGGTACGTACCATTTTCATGCACAGCTGCTATTTTGTAGGGCCCCATCCATTTTGGAAGAAATTTTCTCTGTCTTCTTTTTTTGTATCTGGAATCATATACTAGAACCAAGTCATTCACATGAAATGGAGACCAACGGATCTTTTGATCAAAGTATTCCTTCTGCTTCATTTTCTTCTTATGGCTTGTATCCTTTGCTATTTCCCTCATTTCCTCTAGCAAATGAAGATGTACCAACCTTTCTTTTACTGAATCATTTTCATCCATCCTTTCATTTTTCATAACTCTCACAGTGGGAATATCAAACTCAATAGGAAGAACTGGATCAATGCCATAGGCCAACTAAAATGGGGAGTATCTTGTTGCTGACTTTGATGTTGCCCTATATGCCCACAATGCTGCATGAATCCTTTTATCCCATTTATGTACCTGCAAGGCTGCATCTTTTGCTAGAATTTGACACAACACAAAATTTGTTCGTTCCACCTGTCCATTTGTACTTGGCTTGTATGTTGTTGCCTTCCTGTGCTTAATAGAAAACTTATTGACTAGGGCTTCTACTACCTCATTAATGAAGTGGCTTCCTTGATCTGTTACAATTTCTAATGGACAACCAAATCTGGTGACAATGCGTTCATATATGAACCTTGCCACTTCATCCATGGAAGTTGTTTTCAATGGCCTAGCTTCAACCCACTTGGTTAAATAATCTGTGGCAACTACAATATACTTATTTTGGCGTGAGGTAGTTGGAAGTGGACCTACAATGTCTATTCCCCACTTTTCAAAGGGACCAAGTGGAAGAATAGGGCATAATGGAGCTGATGAAGTCTTACGGTTACCATGTGTTTGACAAATATCACATGTCTTACAATAATTATAACAATCTTTAAAAAGAGTGGGCCAGTGATAACCTGCATCCAAGATCCTTCTTGCTGTAAGTTGTCCAGAGAAGTGCCCTCCACATGTACCATTGTGGAATTCTTCTAGCAGTTCCTTCCCTTGATCACGTCCAACTGCCCTCTTGTACTGTCCATCAGGTCCTATTCGAAATAATACTCCATGCATAATAGAATATGGACGACTGGCTTGAGTAATCTTTCTCTTAGTCTTTGCATTGGCACCATCAGGAAACTTGAATTCATTCAGATAATTCCAAATATCTATGTATTCACTAGGGATTGTGTCAAGGGATAACAATGCTGCATCGGGGAAATCATCATCATCACAAGATGATCCTAAACCATCATAGGCTCGAGAGAGTGCATCTGCATTGACATGCTTCTTTCCTGGCCTATCTATAATATCAAATTCAAATTCTTGTAGCAAAATTATCCATCTTGCTATCCTCCCTGATGGGTTAGGCTTATTTACAATATATTTTAGAGCCTGATGATCTGTTACAACTAGAAATTTTTTCCCTAGCAAGTAATTTCTAAACTTCTTTACAGCAAAAATGATAGCCAGAGCCTCTTTTTCAGTTACAGTATAATTTACCTCAGCACTGCTCATTTGTCTGCTCCCAAAGTAAATTGGATGTTCATTCCCATTTTCATCCTTTTGGCTCAAAGTACTTCCTAGTGCTGCATCTGAGGCATCAATGTACACAATGAATGGCTTGCTCCAATCTGGATTCTTCAAAACAGGTGAAGACACCAGGGCTTCCTTCAGTTGTCCAAAAGCTTCATGCGCCTTATTTCCTGGTTCATAAGTAACATCCTTCTTCAAGAACTGGGTTAGTGGCTGTGCAATCTTTGAGAAATTCTTGATGAACCTTCTATAGTAACCCACATGGCCTAAAAATGATCTCAACTTACTTCTATTCATAGGAAATGGTAAATCTTTGATTTTTGAAACTTTATCAGGATCAGTACCAATACCATCTCTGGATACAACATGCCCTAACAAAACACCTTTAGAACATCCAAAGACACACTTTGTAGGGTTTAGTGAGGCTTGTGCTTCATCTAACCTTTGAAATGTTGTCTCCATCTGGTGCAGGTGGTCCAACTTGCTCCCATAGATGCAAAAATCATCCAGAAATACTCTGATGAAGGTCCCAATGTAGGGTTCAAACACCCTATTCATCAAACGCTGGAATGTTGCTGGAGCATTACACAACCCAAAAGGCATAACTCTATAAGAAAATGTTCCCCAAGGAGTGGTGAACGTGGTCTTCAGCTGATCTTTCTCTGCTATACGAACTTGGTTGTAGCCGCTATATCCATCAGCAAAACTATAGCACTCCTGGCCAGCTACTTCGTCCAAGATCTGATCTGAAAATGGAAGAGGGTAATGATCCTTCTTTGTTGCCTTATTGAGCTTCTTGTAATCAACACAAATGCGTAGCTTCCCATTCTTTTTTATTGAGATCACAATGGGAGAAACCCATTCTGAATTCTCCACAGCAAATATGAATCCTGCATCAAGCAACTTATCTATTTCTTCTTTTACAGTCTTGGAAAAATTAGGATTCATTCTATATGGCATTTGCTTTATGGGCTTAGCACCATCTACCAGCTCAATAGAATGTTCTACCCAACTTACTTGACGGAGTTCCTTGTAATCAAAAGTGAATAGGTGTATGTACCTTCGAAAGAGCTGGAGGTAGGATTCCTTCTCACTCTCCATCACAGCATCACCAATCTTTATTTGTTGGAGATGATCATCAACTTCTTCTTCAGATAATTTTATGGGGTCATGAGTTGGTGTGACTGGAAGGATATCCATGACTGAAACATCAACCTCACTTTCTTCATCTTCAGTGTCCACTTCACTGGTACTAGAGTAATCAGAGGATGTCCAATCATCAGTTTCATCACTTGAATCCATAGGTTCTGCTTTATGATGTCGAGGGATCACGTTTATCTTCACCCTCTCTCTACCACGTCCAAGTGTCATGAAACCTTCATTCCAGTAGTTTCTTGCATGAACTCTCCTTAGCCATGGTCTTCCCAGCAGCATTGGGTACACAACAGTACCATTTTTCATCACCTGAAAGTCTACCACACATACAACACCCATAACAGATATTGCCACATTTGAAACTACACCTTCTGGTTTAGTTTTTCCTTTATTTAATGACCTTAACATAAGTGTTGAAGGGCGATCAATTTTTAAACCCAACATATTCATTACAGACTCGGTCATTACATTAACTGCAGCACCTCCATCAACTAAGACATCATGAATTGAAATACCATTACATAATACCTCAGCTTGTGGAGCATAGGGATCTGCCTCTGCCTCCAAAACAGGGACCTCAACCTCCTTCCTTCGTCGAGCATTGAGTCCACTTCGCAGCTCCCGCCTCTTCTCAGAAGACATAGCCAAGAGTTGACCATATGTAATATTTGCAGGCCTTTTGGACAGATCTTCCAAGATGGAGTATGGTCCTTGCCCCTGTGAAATCAGAAAATCCTGCACACCCAACTTTCTTCTCCTATGTTTCTTACTAGTTTCTCCTTTCATCTTCTTAGGATCATTTCCATCTTGATTATCTTTTTCTTTCTTTCTTTTTGTTACAAACACATCTACTTCATTATTTCTTCTCTTATCTACTACATCAAAAGAATTCACAGGTGCTTTTCCTTTATCATTATCTCCTTTACCAGATGTAGAAGCTCTATCTGGACAATTATACTTATAATGACCCTTTTTATAACAACCATAACATACAACTTCAGAAATATTTCTTTTTGGACCTCTATCTCCTCCCTGAGAACTAAATTCTTTTCCTTGAAGAAGATTAATAGTTAACTGACCCATCTTTTTGAGCAGATCTTCATACTCAGTAGATGTACTAGGAGAAATATTTGTGCTCACCGGGAGTGGTTGTGGATTCTGGACCAAAGGTGCTGGTGTAGGCTCTACTTTAGCAACAATTTCTTTGGGCTCCTCTTCCATGCTTTCTTCTTGCCTTCTTGCAATCTCCTTTGCTTGTTCAATGGTAGCTGGGTGGTCATACTTCACTCATTGTCTGATCTCTGGCTTCATCCCAAGAATGAAGTGCTTACAGAGGAGATTATCCACGCCATTCATCAACCCATCCGCTAATCCTTCCTTCCGGATCTGGGCATCGAGCTTCCTCCTTAGCTCTAGAACACGAGCATGATAATCCCTTATCTTCTCCTTCTCTCCTTGGGATAGCTTTGTGATCTCGATCATGAGATCTGCATATTTCTGTTGTTCACCAAATTCTTCAAGAAAACTTTCAGTTAATAAATCCCATGAATTTTTCACATTATCACCTAGTGTTTCAAACCACCTAAGTGCTGAACCATCCAAAAAGGTAGGAAAAAATTCAGTCCATTGTTCCCTTCTTATAAGGCCATTACAAATACAAGATCGTTTAAACTCTTGAATGAAAGAAGAAGCATCTTCATTAGATTGAGCTGAAAAAATAGGAATCTTTCCCATTTTCAAAAGTAACCACCGTGAAATACCAACCCACAAGTACAATCAACAAGACTTATGTGCACAAATAATTGGAATCACTATACTAGAAAGTGACTTTACACCTTTCTACAGTAAAATAGAAATGACCACGGTAAACTATGGTAAAACTTGACTTACTGCGGTAAAAACTGACTTTACTGTGGTAAACACTATTCACAGTAAAAAGTGAAGTTACTGCGGTAAATACTATTCACGGTAAAAAGTGACTTTACTGTGATAAATACTATTCACAGCAAAAATGACTTTACCATGGTAACTACTATTCATGGTAAAAATGACTTTACCATGGTAACTACTATGCACAGTAAAAATAAGGTTACCCTCCAATTGATTTTTGACTAAGTGGGAATATCTCTCCAGAAAATCCACCAACGAGGAATGGTCCCGGCAACGGAACCAAAATGTCATCACCAATCCGGCACTATGATAATTCTTCACCGGGAACTCCTCGTGCTATGATTATTTACTAATGCACAGCCTTTAGTTTGGTGGATGTAATCTGGAAACAAAACAACAACATAACACAAGAATACCATCGACTATGATAAGACGGAATGATGACAAATCTGAAATATCAAAGTAAATTATAATATTAACATGAAATTGTTACAATCTCACCCATGAGGTACTTCAAGTGTTATTGACTTCACTTGCCTTTCACCAAGACTATGGGAGAAACTTTACAATTACACCTCTTAATGGCTTCTTCAACACACCTTTAAACTGATGGCTTCCTTCGCACACTTCCTACAATATTTCTCACTACTTCCTTCTATGCTAAATGAGGGGGGTGGCCTCTCTATTTATAGAACTTCCAGGCTTATCCATCTTATCTCTAAGATAGGATAAGAAATCCACTCTGACGAATCATATTCCATACCTTAACTCTTATCTGTACATGTAAGCTTATCTTTTAAGATAAGATAAACCTTATCATTTTACATGGGTTCCACATTTTTAGACTTTTTACAAATAAAATACACAAAATATTTATGACCTCACTCCTTGTCCTTATTACCAATATAATATTTCTAATTCCTAATCATGTAGACCCTACTTCTCTAATTACCCAAACTTTGACATTTTAACATTACCGGACCACTTACGACAAATATTTACTTTTTACAACATTCCTATTGTACTTTGACTGTTACCATACTCCACATTATTGGTGGCACCGTACTTACGGAGGAAAATTTTAGTGTCGACAGTTCCAAATCCAGACATAGGAGACACTCTCATAGATATAGATACTAGCTTAAGAATTCAGGTTGCACGAACGCCTGTAAAATATTCTGAGAAGATCACACAATTATTGATTCTGAATATAGAAGTGTAGAAAGCATACGATTACTGGATACTAGGGATTACAGAACGATTCCATACATGACCATAGCAGGTCCGCAACAACCATGAATCTACAGTTGTGAACCACAAATTTCACAGCCCAATAGAATCCATAGGTGAAACAGAACATAGATGCTGGCCTACGTACACTAGTATTTAGATCTAATCCACTTCCACCTATCATAATCGAACATAGTTATTCCTGGTTAGACATAACAGCTAACAAAGCTAAGGAGTTCTGGACTAGGCCATAGAATCACCCCATAGACTCAATTATATTTACCATCCACCCTATGACCTTATCTGGAGACATACACGAAACTATCCCAGGTCCATTTTTCACGTATTCCACAACCTATAGACCGAATCATGCCAGAGATCGATATTGATTGGAGCCCTTTGAGCAGTCATCCTTGCTGATCGATCTATCACACCCCAGTTCAAGTTAGGAGGGCCTTCTTTGCCTTAGATTCATAATTTCCACTAGTGCGTGTCGAAGACATTAGATTGCCTAAACTAGTTTATCTGTATTCCACGCATATTCCATCCCCACCGGCTATCTCGGCATGACCTCGGGAGGTCGGGTGTGAGGAAGAGTTACTTATAGATTCCCAAGCTCGCTTGTCACTTTTCCGTCGTACAAAATTGGTGAACCCGACATGAACGTTCTACTTTCTGCTCTGGAGTCAGATTTCTACTAGTTCTTTTGAAATAAACGACTCTTTTCTCTTTATTACCTCATCAGCTTTCACCATCACCTTCGCTCCTTCCCATTATTCTGCGGGTATTCATATACCCCCCCATATATGTTAGGATTCGATGCATATGGAAGACCCCTCTTGAGTCTTGAGGCATACTATGCCCAACAAAATAAACAATCATCACCATCCGCTTCTCATGTCTTGGGGTGATAACTACTCAAACTAACCAGTTGTCAACACAAACTCCGAGGATCCGATATACCTCATCCATCCGAACAGAGGAGTTGGATCAGTTCACTCAAACATTGGCAAACAAAGCCTTCAGGCTCAAACAATATGACGCTCAAAGGAGAATCAAGTTTGTCTCCTCAGGTACTACTTAGACCACAAATTAGTAGACAATCAGACTCATACATGGGTTTAGATGATGAACATTTGGTACATTATGCCAGGAATGAACAACGTTCTCGAAGTATGTACTCACCTATAGGAAGTTTACAAACACAACCCGGGGTCTTTTTTCGAGAAAATACCTCTATGCCACTGCATATAGAAAATGCCCTCAGAGAAACTTGGCAGGGCAATGATCAGTTCATAGTAGGATATCACATGCCTATACAACACCATGATATACAACAAATGCCACCAAGGCAAAGTATCGTGAATTCACCAAATGAAGTCATTTCAACTCTAGTAGAAAAGGTTAGGGGGTTAGAACTTGCCCAAGCAAGTCAAAATTCTCAATTCATGCAGGCATGAAGTTCCAATCCTCCACACCATCCTAGCCAAGTAGACCTCCTCATAGGACTAGGCACGTTAGGCATGAATCCTCAGTATTCACAACAAACCCCAACAAGAGCTGCCATTTCTAACACCGCTCCTCCCGGTCTAATACAAAGTAATCCATTTTTGGACAATACCCCTTCATACTTAAGCATGTACTCCAAATCACTACAAGGGGATATGTTCTCCTCTCCTGACATGGTTCCTCAAACATAAGGGTTTCCTTACGCCCCCACTAACATTTACGCTACGCCATGTCAACAACCCATTCCACCGCCGCTCCCTCAATAGGCACCATTAATGGTCAAAACCTTTGCGATAGGGACATATTCAGAATACTTGAAAGAGACTTTTAGATTTCACCATACGAAGCGTCATGCTTCCAAGACCTCTTCTCTGATTTACCCAAGTATAAAGGTGAGGGAGATCTGAATGCAAATATCAAGGCTTACGCAACAGCCATCCGAGAACTACTCCCTTGGGATGGGGTTGTTGCTAAAATATTTCCAAAAACCTTGGAAGGCATCACTCTCGACTGGTATTATAGAATACCTGGGGCTTCCATCCATTCATTCAAGCAACTCATTTCAGAGTTCATCAAGGAATTTGACATGAACAAACTATTAAGAATAGGAATCAGGGAATTTTTAACACATCAAGCAAGAACACAATGAATCTGTCGCCAATTTCATCCAGAGGTGGCGTATAGTTCTTTATTCTTCGGAAAGTGCTCCAAACATGGATCAGATGGAACTATGTGATTTATTCCTTCATTCTCTTAGTAGAGAAGTGAAGGAAGAAGTCCAAAAGTTTCCCACTAAGAACTTACGATGAAGTACTTGAAAGTCGCTCTCCGAATTGATCAAGCGGCAATTGATAGTGGTCGCAAAACATATGGAGCAAATGGGAGGTTAATCACCTCTAACCAGAACACTACAACTTATCCTACTACCATGAATGTCAATCAAGGACCTAAATTCCTTAATAAAAATCGTGGAGTGATAACGGATGGAGTAACTGATCAAGCTAGAAAGACAAATGTTGTGAATACTCAACCACAAATAAACAATCAACGAAACAACAACCTTACCCCGACAATCAATGCTAGTGGATTTTAATCATCCACAACAACAACAAAAACAACGATGGCAAAACCTTACACAGGGTTCAAGCCAAAGCTCAACTGGTTATCAAAACCAAAATCAAAATCAAAAACAGCAAATGCAAAACTTTAATAGGCAACGGTATGGTCAAAGTTTTGGGCCACAATACGCACCAAACCAACAAACTAGGAATTACAATCCTAATTTCGTATTGTGGTTTCCAAAAAATTCAGGGCCATGACACTAGAACATGCCGTGACTATTATAATTTCATGCAACGCTTGCTAGAATGGACAAAGATAACTTTTCATAGATATGTTTTTGGTAGATATCCTATGTCGCCAGCATCAAATACTTTTGTAGGGACAGTTTCCCCTCAAAACGCACCCCTCAAGATCTTTAATGATCCTCTCCCAAATCAAAACAATAACAAAAGGCTAAGTCTAACTGGGACAAACAAGAGTGTAATTATAGGAAACAATGATCATGAAGCTTCAACTTCGCTAAATCCATTAGTTGTGCCAAAACTAGGAAGTCAAGCCACAACCTAAGATAGTCGGATTAGTGGAGTTAGATGCCGAATTACCCGTAGAGGCTGTAACAAGGACACGAGAGTATTCCTCTCAGCCAAGTCCAAGCTACCCACTAGAAACAGACAATATCCAACAAGTATTAATAAAACCCATGGGTGCTTATGACTTAATTAATGATCTAACAAAAACATTCTCGCACATCTCCTTTTTGGATTTATTAAAGAACTCTCCTACCCACAGGGCTTCTCTTTTAGAGGAATTAGGTTTAGGTCATTTAATTAACATCAGCTCCACCTCTTGAAACATAGGTAAATCATATAGACTTTGACGTATCCATCCTCCAGGGCAGCCAGGATAAAGATGTCGAATTCATATTCGAAATAAACAAAATGCCGACAGACGCTGAGATTGCACATGCCGAGGCGATCCAGCCTTACATTTGCAAGTATAGGTTTATAACAACTATGTGGAAAGTGTGCAATGGTAGATGATGGGGCAACAAGTCAACATAGTCCCCTTCTCTTTCCTTCAAAAACTAGGGTATGGAGAAACAAATTGTTCCACAACTCGAAACACACTATGAGGCTATGATAGCCTTAAAGCCACCTCGATTGGAACTATAATATTACCAGTCACCTAAGGACCCAAAACCATCCTTGACTAAGTTTTATATTATATATCAGGAAACTAACTATAATATGATCCTCGGCCGACCATGGATACACCGTATGAAGGCAATTCCTTCTACGCTATTTCAAGAAGTAAGGTTCTTGCACTTAGGAAAGATATTCATAGCCAAAGGTGATCCAAAACCTTTTGATGTACACCTAACTGACTTAAAGAAAAGACCAGGCATGCACTCAGAGTTTGAACTCCCAACAAACCAACTTAATAAACCTACCAATGGCGCAAAACCAGAAGAAAATTTGGTACCTACGACAGATCTTGAAACTATGACCCTAGCCAAGGCAACCCCAGCCCCCAAAAATGAGGCTAAACACTGTAGAAACAGTATCATTAGGAACTACCTTCAAAAATTGTTGAATTATTAGAACAGGATCTACCAATGTTCCTACCATTTGATTATGTAGCCGTGGTGATGCATTCCCTAGGTGTTGGTTCTCTTCCAGTAGTGGAACTCTGCATGATAGAAGTAGAAGACATTAACACAAAAAATATCCCAACGTCCATTACTCCCAGCTAAATGTTGGACTCTCCATTTTGATGGAGCTAGATGTCATTATGATGAGCTAGGGCAGGTATAAGCCTTACTTCTCGCGAGGGAAAAGTCCTACCATTTTCCTTCAAACTAAATTTCGAATGCACAAACAACGGCGCTGAGTATGAAGTCCATCCTCCTTGGCCTCATCGTATCTAAGAGAATCAATGTTGATAACATTAGAGTGTTAGGAGACTCACAATTGGTAGCAAACCAAGTCTCTGAGATATATGAAACCAAAGCCAATCACTTACAACTTTACAAAACATAGCTGTATTAGATTTAAGCAAGGAGTTTGACTTCATATCAATTGAAGTAATCCCGCGAGAACAAAATCTTCTCGCCGATTCTATAGCAACTTCGGCATCATGCTTCACTCCAAACAATGAATTCCAAGATACCTATTTCATGGTGTCCCTTCGTACCAAACCATTGATAAAAAAAAATGTCAAATACTCTTTTAAATAGAAATGAAAACAAATCTGCTATCCTAGACCACGTTGGTAGTGATATGGCAACTCTAAATTACTTAAATGCCTATGCGGCATTACATCTCTCCCATCACATGATATATTTGTCCTTGATCCCACATTCATCTTCCTATTACGGGAATCCCATGATAGAGTTTCCCCCACAAAAAGAACCCAGCATATACACAGTCGAGAATGGAGACGAGCTGGGGCTACCCCCAACCCCGGCCTAATTTCGAAGAAGGTAACGCTTCTTTAATCAAAGAAACAATTGATATTAACATTGGAACGGAAGATGAACCAAAGATGTTGAAGTTAGGATCCTCGTTAACTCCGTTAGAGGTAGAAATACACACTCGGATCCTCAAGGAACATCAGAAGGCTTTCACATTTAGTTATAAAGAAATGACAGGAGTTGCAACACACGTTGCGGTACATAACCTCATCACTAAATCAGATGCAAAGCCGATTAAACAAAAATCGAGACCAATGAAACCTAAGGTAGCTCTCATGGTGAAAGAGGAGGTGATAAAACTCCTCCAAGTAGGATTCATCAAACCAGTCGATTACTCTCAATGGGTATCTAATATCGTTCCCGTTCTCAAAAAGAATGGGAAGATACGCATCTGCATAGATTTTCGAGACATTAACAAAGCGTGTCCTAAAGACGACTTCCCGTTGCCATCCATTGATGTCATTGTTGATGCAACAACTGGATTTGAACTTTTGTCTCTCATGGATGGATTCTCGGGATACAATCAAATCAGAATATCTGAACAAGATCAAGCTAAAACCACGTTTATAACTCCTTGGGGAACCTATTGCTACGTTGTTATGCCATTCGGTCTCAAGAACGCTGGCGCTACGTACCAGCGGGCTATGACGTATATATTTCATGATCTTATTCATAAAATCATGGAATCCTATGTAGACGACTTGTTGGCTAAGGCCAAGAAGTGTTGTGACCATCCGGAAGTACTTCGCATCATTCTTTCACGTCTGATAGAATACGGAGTCACGCTAAATCTAGAAAAATGCGTCTTTGGTGTAACATGAGGGAAGCTCCTAGGATCCATCATATTGTCACGAGGGATAGATGTTGACCCAACTAAAATTCGGGTTGTCCTCGAAATGGTCCCACCTTCGGATGAATCTAGAATCTAGGTCATTTCTCGGAAAGCTTGGTGCAATCCAGAGATTCATCCCAGACTTAAGTTTCGCCATTCATCCAATCAACAATCTACTCAAGAAAGATTATAGCATTGATTGGACCGAAGACTGCAATGAATCTTTCAACATAGTTAATCGTTTCTTGTTATCACCACCTACGCTGATGCCACCTAAGCCAGATCACCCGTTAATTTTATACTCGCGAGCTACCAATGTCTCGCTAGCCTGTATGCTAGCTCAAGAAGATGATGACAAGAGAGAACGTGTGATTTATTTCATTAGTCGAACATTTCTCGACTATGAAACACGTTATACACAGGCCGAATGAGAATGCCTCGCTATAGTCTTTACAACCAAACGCTTAAGACATTATATGCTAAATCAAGAAACAAGGGTCATGGTAAAAACGGACCATTTACGAACTTTCCTCACGCAAGGGTCCTTGTCTAAGAAGGCTGGATGTTTTATGACCTTAATGGGAGAATTCAAATTAACATTTGTAAATCAGAAGTCCGTTAAGGGACAAATCATCATGGATTGGTTAGCTGATAACCCTTTAGATGGAGGTGATCTAGTAGATCTAGACTTTCCAGATGAGTGCGTATACTACGTCGAAACCAGACCTCCTATCTCTGAGTGTCCTTGGTACACTGATATCATTAATTATATCATGGACCATACATATCTAGAAAGTGCTACTCCACAACAAAGAAGGCGGTTACGCATTATCGTAGCAAAATACGTCATTATAGAGCAAGTGCTCTATCGAAAAGCGTTTGATGGAATGCTTCTAAGATGTGTCGACACAGAAGAATCCAAGAAGATTCTCCATGAATCTCACAGTGGAATGTGTGGAGGTCACTTTGGTGGCCATGCCACCACTCATAAAATACATCAAATGGGCTATTTCTGGCCCACTCTAGAACACGACGCAGTAGAATTTGTACGCAGATGTCATAAATGTCAAGAATTCTCCCACGAGATTCACATGCCAGCACAAGCTCTACAACCGATTGCTACTCCATGGCCCTTTTCTACGTGGGGCCTAGATTTAATAGGGAAATTCTCTCCCTCGTCTACAGATGGCCATAATTTTATAATCACGGCCACCGAATATTTTACCAAGTGGGTAGAGGCTATGCCTCTTACTACTGTACCAGGTTCTGTAATCACCAAGTTCATCTTGAACCAAATCATTTGCAGGTATGGTATCCCGCAAATCATTATCTCAGATAATGGAAACTTCTTTTAAGAATGACGAAGTTCACGAATTGTGCAATAAATTTAAAATAAGCCATCATACGGCTTCATTATATTACCCTCAAGCCAATGGACAGGCTGAGGTGACAAACAAAACATTAAAAGCCATTCTCCTTAAAACGGTGAAAGAAAACAAATGAGATTGGCACTTGAAGTTATATCCGGCCTTATGGGCCCACCGAACCTCAATAAGAACACCAACAGGAGTGACTCCTTTCTCGCTAGTATTCGGGGCAGAAGCAATTCTCCCGCTTGAGGTTGAAATACCCAGTCTCCGCATTTCATTACAAGGGATCCTGGATGAAGACGCTTATAGAGAAGCACGTCTTTCCCAACTAGAAATCCTAGATGAAGCTAGGTTAGATGTTGAACAGTGGCATAGAGTCTATGCTGACTGGATGTGCCAACAGTATAACAAGAAAGTCTATGAACTTGACATATATGAAGGTGATCTAGTTTTAAGGCTAGACAGCTGGATTGACAAAAAGACCGGTGAAGGAAGGAAGTTCCGGCCCAAATGGTTGGGCCCATACCGAGTCATGAAGGACTATGGAAATGGTGCATACCTCTTATGTACGCTGGAAGGTGAGGAATTTGGTGAAACAGTCAATTCCCTACACCTCAAACGATTCTACGCGTAAGCAACTAGCACTATTTATAATTATATCTACATTGCATCTTCATATAGATTAGGATCATTTTGTCTGCTTGTTTTATACAAAAAATGTGATCAAGGAATTTGTTCTCAAAGCAATTCATTACAAACTCATGATGTTGTTGGCATAAACACTCTAATCATACTTCTCCATTTCCATGATATCATCAAACTATCTCGGAATCATTTCATCAAATAAAGCTAGATATGACAAGGTCTTAACGGTAACCATGCCAAGATCTACAGGTTTATTCTCACTTTTGGTTTCTTCTTAGGATAGGTGTCTTGCCTATGGTCTATTCTAGAAGCTTCATGGTGTCACATCTATCCCGTATATATATCTCTTTGGAAATAAGAACACACTGACATTTTGCTCAAATAAACAAGTCAAATATAGAATCAAACAGAAAATTTTAAATTTACACATTTCCTTGCCCCACCAACCTTCGGTGATGAGCTTGCATCTCTTACTAGTGACGTAGGGTTGGGAAAGGATGGAAATTCCCTTACTCACCTATGCCTTGCCCACAGTGATAAACCCACGCTTCTTACTAGTAGCATGGGGCAAAGTGTAGGGGGTCCTCTTGACAAACAAATGTAAAAGGTCATAAGCAAACAATTCAAACCTTGAAGCTTTGAGTCAAAAACAAATGAATCAGATGTTCAAAATTCCAAAAGAGTTAAAAGCCTAATAACCCAAATTTTGTCTACTATGTGGCCATCTACGGATCTAAGTCTAGATAAACCGCAAAGCAAGTTGCATCCAAAACTATGAAGTCACTCGAGTGGAGTAGGCTTGTGGTATCCTAATTTGGTTCCGCCAAAGCTTTGTCTATCTTTCATCAATATCATTTCAGCACATTTCATAACTTGCGCCCTTCCTGACTCTTGGTGATGAGCCCTCGCATCTTACTAGTTGCGTGGAGTTAGGAGTAGGGGCAAGTTTATCTGCTCATCATACCGGTTTATATTCACCACTTTGCCAAAACAAATATGAAGTATCCAAAATTGCTTACAGAAACTAAGATTCAACATCACATTGTATCTACATTACCATATATCAGCATCATGAAATACAAAAAGAAAGTAAACACTTGCATCATTTGTTCTCCATTACATACATTTTAAAGGCATACAAGCATAACATCATAATTTACATGAGGAAATTGGAAAGGAAACAAAGCCATAAATGCCAAGGGTTTGATCCAAAAAGAATATATATATATATATATATATATATATATATATATATATATATATAATGATCAAAGTTTCTGTACAATGCCATCATGCGCTAAGCATGGTCAAAATGCTCAAAGAGCCTGGGATATACAAAAGAATATATCATACAAAATCTAGAGAGCCAAGTGGCTTCTCAATCCCTACGAGACCCCTCTGAAGGTGCACGCCCATGCCTAAGACTCCGGCTACGCCGATGCTCTGAGTGCATGGAGGGCTCAGGATCCCGAGGGGAAGCCACAGTCTCGCCACGAGAATGACTCCTCATCAGGCGCTCGGCTGTCCTATACCCAGCTAGCTCCGTGCGGAGAGTCGATACCATCCTGGCCACATGACAGACTGGGGAAAAGACGTCAGTGTGTCTACCAGCTGCCGAGGGCTCCCCAGCATCCATAGATAAACTCTTGCATGGGTCCTCTCCATGGGGATCATCAGGGTATCGGTGCATACCCTACGAATCAAGTCCCGCCACTCATCGGCGGTCTCTGCAAACAAAGGAGAAAACAAATTAGAAACAAAACAAGAGATTAGAAATACAAGATAAAACAAAAGGAGAGATAGCAACTAAGGAAATCCTAACTAAAAACAAACATTAAAAGGAAGGATGGTAACTTACTCGGATCACCAGGCCTCTAGGATGGATCGCTAGGGTCAGCACCTGCCACGGATGCCACCGCTGATTGAGGTGTTGCTCCTGTGACTGGAGCAACATAGCACCCTGCAATGGACTCATCCTCCCCGCCATGGCCCTGGGAGAGTGGCTCCTCTGAAACCAGAGTAACTCTCTCTGCACTCTGCTTGGCCCTCGACTGCCTGCATAATATCCTGAGTGTCATGCCACTCAGGATCACTATCCTCCTCTGTCTCTCCCCCTGTAAACTCCTCAGACTCAGAGTCTATGTCAATGGGGTCATCGCTGCTATGGGCAGGGCCCGCGGTAATCTGAAGCAAGGGTTCCTGAGGCATACCGGCTCTCCCTCTGGGTACTACCCTCCTGGCCGCAATAGGAACGCCGGGAGTAACCACTGTCCAACCCCGGCCTCTAGGACCCCCTCTGGCCTCTCGAACTGACCTGTATACTGGTGCTACCGGGGGAAGCATGCCCATGTAGGGTAGGCCAAACTGCTGAGAAAACTCGGCCAAAGGGGTGTATCTCCACTCACCCCACTCTATCAATAAGCTTCCCTGTGGTGGAGCAGGAGATCAAAGTAAGAGCCTCCTCACCCCATATACCTACCATGGTCTGATATGGTGTGGCCTCCATGTCAATAGTGGTCAGAGAAGCAACCGGCTGATGAGGTGCTCGAGCACCGACATATCTGTCCATCTAGCTACCCTCACAGCTCCGGGATCTGTCACCTCTACACCTCTACCATAGGGAATGAAGTGCTCGTAAACCCAACTCATGACCAGGGTCGGGTGGCTCAAGGACTGCCCCTGTAAACGGACTACCCTGTATAAATCGTGGTAGGTAGTCCCAAGAATATCTACTCCCAAGCATATATCCAGCCATGTCCCTCTATCTGTGCAATGATGGGGGACCAACAGTATAACAGTGTGTCTCCTCCCTTGTCCCCGATCAGTCTCGAGGCAAGGATCCCCATAATGGCCTGGCGAAGCAAGGGGATGGGCAAGCTAGGAATGGATCAAACTCTGACCCCCTTCTTCGAACCCGTGGAGATGACTGCATCTCCCATGTAAGTGGCCCACTATGCTATCTGGGCCCGTGAGCTTGCTGTCTCAAGGGTCAGACGTCTCCAATGATCGGGACCCCCAGAATGTGGTAAACATCCTCCAAAGTGATGGTCCACTCACTGCGGACCCCTGGAAATTGGAAGGTGTTCCGATCAGCATCCCAATAGGAGAATAGGTCACAAAGAATGTGACTGGATGGTGTAACATGAGGAACGCGTGAGATATGTAGTTTCCTGGCCCTCTGAAGGGTGTCCTCCTCATCCTGTGAAAGGGCATCTAATACTCCTGGGAGCCAGTCACACTCCCTCTCTCGGCTCCACCGGATATACTCCTCTCTCACCTACATACAACCAAAAAACACACAAAACAAAGCAAGTTAGCATCCGAGTGATATTAGAAAAATCATGAAAACATGTAGAAATTCTAAAAATGTAAAAACAATCTCAAACAGATGTTCTTTTGGCATTCTATGCAAAACTGCTTCCCTGAGCAGGGAGGCAGTTTTGTAACTGCCGCCTTAAGGGTAACGGTCGTGTAACCACCACCACGAACAGGGTGGCGGTCATGTAACCACCACCCTGGGCAGGGTAGTGGTCATGTGCCGAAAATCCATGCGGGTTTTATAATTTAAAAAGCCTAAAAACGCATAAAAAAAGACTGTTTTAGCTAAAAACAAAGCCTACCCAGTAGGCGCCCCCCCTAGATGTACCCTTTAAACCTAGCATTTTCGAAAATAGCCCCCCCACAACAAAGATTTTAGCATTTTAAAATTAAGGGGGTAAAAAGGATAAATTGAAGAAAACTAACATGTGATCTCGTGGTTCGATGTTCCGCTTGCGGAGGCATGATCACTATCCCCTCACGAACGTTTTGACTCTACTCGCACACCAAACCGTCACCGTGGGTTCCAGAGCTCAGAATCAATCAAATCAACTCATGCAAATGAATAGGAAAATGGGCCCACTTTCATATATATAGAAAACCTGACTTGTTTTAAAATGCTTTTTTTTTTACAGGTTTGGAGCACCGACGGAGGTAAGTTCTTACTTCCGCACGAATGGTACGTTCTCGTTTCCTATTATTTTAGCATTTATTTTCCAAATTATTGTGTCTATCTGTGCTTGAGTTCTCTTTTCATTTTGCAGGTGGCAGGAATTTTGGACGACGTCATTTCAACACACGGACATATCAGGTATAACTTTCAACTTCCCATTTTGGGACCGCCATACTCGGACCCACCATTTTATGCCTCTTCATGGCTAAAACGCTTCTCTGAGGGGGCAATATGTACGTACCCAAAATTATAAGGTATTGTACTACTGGAATAACATAACAGGTGCTCCAATGATGATACAGGTCTCCTCACAAGGTGTTCGGGATCCAAAAAAGCTCTCCAAGTGTGTGTTAACATGCCGCATGCTTCGCTTTGCCCCTACGTGCTTTGTTTTTCCCTTTTCCCCTCTTTTCTTGGCCTTTTGCTCTTCAGTGACGAAACCGCCACCCTGAACTGGGCGACGGTCTCGTAACCGCCGCCCTGAACAGGGCGGCGGTCCGCCGCCCTGCTCAGGGTGGCGGTCCTTTACGCATTTTCCAGAAAGTTATTTTAACATGAAATCACGTAAATTTGAATGATTCACCAGCTTTTTTTTCACCGCCATAAGCTTGCATTAATGATTCTGGTTCTCTGGAATAGTGTTTTGCCATTGTTTATAATTTAAGAGCTCTATTTGGTTTTTACCTTCGGTAAATGCAAATGCTATAAATAGTTGGCTTGTGCTCAAGCAAATGGCCCCTCAAATTTGCCTCTGAATTTCTCTTTGCAATAGATTAGTCTTTCATTTTATTAGAGAGTCCTTAGTTTCTTTCATTGCATGCTTAGTTAGTATTGTCTTGCTGTTGGGAAGCCACATATCCATCTTGTGCAAGTGCTATTGACATTTTATCCAATACATTGGAGTAAAATAGTCTTGTTTTCAATAGGAAGCCATTAAATTTGTAGGTTTTGTTCTTCAAACAAGATAGATTAAGGTTCTGGACATTTTATGTTGCATGACTCGCAATAAATCCCGCTAGGAATTGCATAAGCCAAGCTCTGTACTCTTGCGCTATCTCTCTCCTACTCGCATTGTATTTAGTCTGTATCCTAAGCTGCCTTTATCCCAACATCTACTTCTATTGATGCTAGCATTACACGCTTTTATGGACCTACGTGAACACGAAGAAACGAGGAGATTACACTGAGGGGACAGGATCACACACACCATCGGATTCGCCACTGTTCTGCAAAATCCAGGTTCTAGCTTTCAAAGTTCTAAATTAGAAACGTATCGAATAGAGTAGTTAATCACTTTATTTCAGTCAATTTCACTTTCGATATTGCTAGGGAAGCTGTGGGGATTGATAGTTTCTGAGAGACTATGATTCATTCCTCACTTCTGAGGTAGGATCGAGAGTCTTGCAAATAGACTAGATCAAGTATTTCATTATTTAGAATAGATTCATAGTTGCACAGACAAATAGCTATACTCAGTTATCTTGTTTGTTTTAATTTGTTATTTTAGCTGTCAATTCTAGATATGTTAAACAGTTACTCTTTTAAATTCGTTAGAATAGTTCATCAGAAAATACAAAAAATAGAGAAATCATATATGCTATAGATATACTTAAAGTAGTTAAATTTCACTTTGCTACAGTTAATTTACATTATTTCTTTTGTATGACAATCACGGGACCTAGGGAGCCCAGAGAATACGTATTCGAGCCAATCGTGCCACAACCCAATCTCATCACAACAATAACTGATATAGATCAAAATCTCAAGATCCAAGTCTTCCAAACAACGGTAAACTTGCAACAAATCAGTTTCCAACTGCACGGGTTAAACATAGAAGATGACCAAGCACACACATTTTGGTCGAATCAACCAAACTATAGATTACCTTAGATTCATATCTACATGAATGTAGAAGGGTCTGAAAGAGAGTGGACATTTGATTGTGATCCTTTGGTTTCACAGCCAGACACAGGAGACACTCTCACAGATATAGATACCAGCTTAAGAATTCAGGTTGCACGAACGCCTGTAAGATATTCTGAGAAGATCACACAATTATTGATTCTGAATATAGAAGCTAAGAAAGCATATGATTACTGGATATTAGGGATTAGGGACTGATTCCATACATGACCATAGCAGGCCCGCAACAACCATGAATCTACGGTTGTGACCCAAAAATTTCACAGCCCAACGAATCCATAGGTGAAACAGACATAGATGCTGGCCTACGTACACTAGTATTTAGATCTACTCCACTTCCACCTATCATAATTGAACAGTTATCTTGGTTAGACATAGCAGCTAACGAAGCTAAGGAGTTCTGGACTAGGCCAGAGAATCACCCATAGAGTCAATTATATTTACCATCCACCCTATGACCTTATCTAGAGACATACACAAAACTATCCTAGGTCATTTTCCATGTATTCCACAACCTATAGACCGAATCACGCCAGAGCTCAATATTGATTGGAGCCTTCGAGCAGTCATCCTTGCTGATCTGATCTATCACACTAGTTCAAGCTACGAGGGCCTTCTTTGCCTTAGATTCGTAATTTCCACTAGTGCATGTTGAAGACATTAGATTGCCTAACTAGTTTATCTTTATCCCACGCATATTCCATCCCTACCGGTTGTCTCGGCATGACCTTGGGAGGTCAGGTGCGAGGAAGAGTTACTTGTAGATTCCCAAGCTCACTTGTCAAGTGGCACGTGACATGTATATGGTAGCGGTGTAATATCACAAATTTTTGGCTCGCATTTTATCGTAATAGTAGGGAGACAATGCACGACCACTTTAGGACATTTTCTAGCTACGGGAGTTGTATCTAGTGGGTCAGGTGGAGTAAGAACTAGCGAACCTTATGGACCTAGTGGATCTAGAGGATCTAGTGAGTCAGGGGGAACAATTGTTGGTGGATCTAGTGGATCTAGTTGTTGAGGCAACATCAAGGGAAATCCATGTTCTTGATCAGGTAGGCAAGGGCCTTCTCCACCTCAGCAAGTGTTCTTTGAAATGTCTTTGCATATTCTAGATTACAAAGGTGTTGATGATTCTACAGAACATGTACACAAATGTGAGTTGCTATGGTATAGGAAGGGGATCACTATCCTAGGATGGAAGGAAAGTCAATTTTCAATGAAGTTACAATGGTGTGCACATGGATGGTACCAAAATTATGACCCTCACCAGACAATAATAGATTATACCTCGTTGTGTAATGCCTTCTTAGCTGAATTTTTTATTCCCCAGTTTGAATAGAAGAGCGTTGGTGTATTGAAGGATATTAAACAAGGTATGGTAAAGAGTGTGTGGGAGTATGATGTGAGATTTAAGACTCTCTTATAAAAAATGTCTTATGATATTCATCCTTCTCAGCATGGTCAATGGTTTGTTGGAGGATTAATAACACCCTTTAGGAGAGCATTGTCAGATAATATTTTCACAGACCCACATGAGGCCTTAGAGGATACCCTGCACACTGAGGCTATGGGAAACATGGATACTAATGCTAGTCCTTTCCTTGAACCTCAGATTGCTGCCATAGCACAACAGCTGGAGACGTTATCTACAAACTCGGCACATGAGACTTAAAGTGGCCTATGGTATATGGATTGTGAGGTAGAGGGGAATACAAAGGATATTTTTCCTTGGAGATTGGTATGCACCATGATGGTAGAATCTGCTATTTTCCATGGATATCATGATGTAATTAGGTGTCCATAACTACAGTGCGTGATCCATAAGAATGTTGCTTGCTATTACAAGATTTTTACCTCTACTACTCATGACACCAAGGATTGTAGATTGATTGACTAGATACATGATTTCATTGATATTGATGTGTCTCATACTAGCATTGTAAATAATTCCAAGGATGATGGTCATCACTATGAAGGCCGTGCAGATGGAAGAGCTCATGGAAGAGGCTTTCGTGAAGGATTTAGAGGTCATGGCAATCACGGAGGTGGAAGAAGTGAATTCCCTTGCATAAATTGTTATAATTATAGGTCCATAGAGTATTACGAGCGTGAATGTCCTGACCTGTTGTAGACACCTAAAATCCACTTACGCAACCTTTAAAGCTAAGATTACACTAATTATCCTCTTTCTCGTCATTTCTATAATAATTAGCACTTTTTCACTAGTTAGCTAACATTCCTCTTCATATTCATTAATTAATGACCATTCCTTAATTAATCAGCCTCTTATCATTAAAAATGTCAATTAATGACCTTTCATTAATTAATATCCACTTCTTCTTGGGTTAATTAATTATTATTAATTAATTACACTTATAACTCTAAATCAATAAATTACCATTTATTGGATCAAATTCCTCTCTTACATCCCACAAATCATATTAATTTTCCTCTAATTAGCTTTTATAAGCTTACCTCTACCTATTAATTAATCACTGTTGATTAATTAAAAAATTCCCCAACTCCCATGACTTACTAATGAAAAATTAAACTCTTCTAAATCAAAATTACATGTTATAAAGAAACCTTATCCATTCCTAATCTTGTTTTACCTTTATCCCACATTCATCAATTTTCTAGCGTTGCATCTTCATGTAAGCTATATTAACAACTCTCCTTATTACCTTTCTTCTTACACCATGCTTTGAATAGTGCAAACTATAAGCATTTGATCTTAATCCATTCTCCATTGTTGGAAATAGCTTCCCCATCTTGCATCCTTTCACTCAAAATTGAATAATATTGGAAGATCTAAATTGGTCTTGTAGCCATTCTTGATGAGATTTCATTCTCAATCCTTGAGATCAAGAAACAATCCACTTTGATTGCTTATGTTCATCATAGGTTCATAGTTTAAGTTAGTAATCATAGAGAGTAGTAAATAGCTTAGCATGTAGTTTCATTTATGCATTGAAGAAGCATTTCATTGAAGATCTTATCTTGATGGTTCATTGTTTAATTAGAATTTTCTTTTGAAGCTATGTAGATATTAGTTTCAATTTATAGCTTAGTTAATAAAACATGAGCACATTATGCATTCCCAGTGGGACTTACTCCATTTTTCTTTGCATTTAATTTCAATTTTCTATAGTTAAGTTTCATTGTTGGTTACTAACCCTCTTTTATAAAAGTTTTTTTTAACTTATTTTGTTGATTTTGCATGTGTTGAGTCCTCCGTGTACGTAAAAAGGAGGTAAAGTTCTATCAAAATTTGAATTGATGGGAAAATTTCAAGATTTCTCCAGGTTTCATTTTTAGAGTTTACTTTTTCAACATTCTACATGTTAGTGTTGTCAATTTCTTGAAGATTTTAAATTATTGAGCATGTAGGTTAGTGTTTGATAGTGCCGAGTCTTATATTTACATATTAATGTGGTGGGTTTCTGTAAAAATTAAATCTTGGTGAGAAAATTTCAAGATTTCATCATGTTTTCATTTTTAGAGATTACTTTTTCATCATTATACATGTTAGTTTTGCCAATTTCTTGAAAATCTTAAATTCTTAAGCATGTATGTTAATGTTTGATAGCGTTGAGTCTTCTATTCATATATTAATGTGATGGGTTGATGTCAAAATTGAATCTTGGTTGGAAAACTTTTACCATTTTATAGATTAAGGGATGTTTTTATGACATTTTTTGAGTGCATGTCAAGTGCATATAGGTGAGCATAAGAGCATATGCGTAACCCATCTTCCGAAGGCCATAGGTTTTGCTCCCAAACTCAAAATGAGTCAATAATTTTTACATTAGAAAGGTATTGAAGTTAACTATGCAATGAAAACATAAATTCAGGATTTATAGATACAGAAGTTACAAGTTTTCCTTTTATTGCAAAATTGGTCATTTTCTAACATGTCTAATGTTTTGATGAATGTTATTTTTCCATGCTTTACTTGATTTATACCAAAGCATGTGTATTCTCTTCTCTTGCAACTTTTGGTGATCTTAAGAATTAAAAACAACTTTGATCTCTATCTTTTTAACAATGGGATTAAACTTAAAAATTTGATTATTCATTTTGCTTAAGGGAATGAACCTTTTACAAAGTATTTTTCAATGGTTCTTTGATTTGAAGCTTTCCATTTCTATATAGTTGGGATAAAGTTTTTGTATGCTCTTATCTATCACTTTAGGGTAATCTTGAGAATTAAAAGCATCTTTAGTCTTGATTTTATAACATTTGGTAAATCGGAAACTTCATCTTTCACTTTTGGTTTATGGGAATGAACATTTATCAAGGTTTTTGTATGGTTCATTAATTGAAAATATTTTATTTACTTTTTAGTTGGATTATTTGTTGTGTATGCTCTTCTCTTGCATTCTTGGATGATCTTGAGAATCAAAAGAAACTCTTAATCCTCTTTTAAATAATGTGATTTTCTTGGAGAACTACTAATGCTTGAGTGCAAGACCTAAAATTGCTTTTCAAAGAAAGGTTATGTTGAAACAAAATTAAAATGTTAACACAGTTTCCATGCAGGTTGTGAAAAGGTGTTCAGGTAAACCACATCTAATTAAAAAAGATAAAAAACACACCACAATCAACACACTGTATTTTTAGGTTCAGATAAGGGTACGTCCCATCCACTTAAAACTAGGACATAACCCCTTTGGCATAAGACTTAAGCTACAACAATGGGGGTGCTCCTAGGAACCGTAAAGTAGTCCATGTAAGAGGGAACCTTGTGGATGAAACGGGAACTACTCTACACAACCTACTTGACTAGTAATACCATTTGTGAAATTTAGCATCACAAGTCATTCGTATGGTGACCCCAGTGAGAGTACATGATGGACGCATTTATTTCCCGATGTGTGTGAAGGGGGTAAACTAAATCCAATATATACCAAATTAGTTAGTGTGAATTTTTAGGTAAATCGAGCTCGCTTAAGATGGTCTTGTGACACCTAGTTGAGTGAACCACCCAGGAAGATATATTTGACCAGAAGCCCACTTGGACCACATCAAGGACAATTTGAGTTGACAGCTATTGTTCATCATGAAACGTGTGAAGCGTTACTTTTTCTTATTTTTTCACTTTCCCTAAGGTGAGGTGAAACTCTGCCAAAGTGAGGCAAATAGTTTTCAACCCCAATTAATCTACCTCCTTGACTTTCATTTGACACTTTGTTGATTAAAAGAAGAGTGACTGCCTTTGTGTTATCAATTGATTGTTTTGCCACTTTTTTGTCTATTTATGCCCATCCATGTTTGCAGCTAGGTTGTTAAATGTCTAAAGTGTGTGGAAACATTTTTATATCATTAGTATCCTTTTTGATCTTGATACCCAAGTCAAGATCATCATCATAGTTACACTTGGTTCATCACTTTTATTCTACTTTGAATGGTTATCTTGTTTATATCATGTCACTACAATTTTTGTATTTACGTATTGTTTTTTGTAAACTTGACCTAAATACCTATATTGTAAGGTTACACTATATACACTTTAATAATTCCTAGGTATACTATCATTTTAGTTTGATTTTAATTATTACCTCGATTCTGAAGAGTGTTAAGCGTTAGCACTTGTGCATGTTATATCAATATCATCTTGATATCAATAACTTAATTTCTCGTAAATTTTGGTTAACATATCTTAGTGAAATTTTTGTGTCACCCACAATCGTAACTAACACCCTTTGGAATATAGGTCTTGATTAGATTCAAGCTCACTTTTAGTATACTTTTTTTGGGGATCACATTAACTTATTATTATTACTTATGCCTTGTTCATTTATTTGAACTTGACATAAGTGGTGACATTTTGTTAATGATCTTGAAATACCAACTATCATTTAGAAACAAACTTAGGAAGTAATTCAATGATTGATTGGTTTATAAAAAACTTTGCGTGATTGTGTCTCATTCGTCACATCGAATTATCCATTTTAGACAATCACTTTGATCCATTGATTCTAAATATCATTCATGATTCTTTGGTCATTAATTTGGCTTTGTGTTTTGATATTGCATGATTGTTCCTTGTGTTTATCCATCTCATAAAATCATTTATAGGACAATCCTTTAGGTCTTTGATCCTCTTTATCTTCTTATTTTTTCCTAAGTTCATGGTCATTTTTGAACATATCTTTCAAACCTTAGTATAAACATTTCATATCAAGAAAATTTTGCATTAATTGAATACTGGAAATATTTCCTTTGTATCCTTTATGTTGCTAAAATTTTGATCAATCCGTTGACATAAACGACTCTAAAATTGTTGTCCAAACATTGTTAGATTATCAATCTTGAGTCATTACGATGTATTTTTTGTTAGCTTCCCTTTTTGAAAATCACACAAACATCCCCATCTTTATGAAATGTCTAGTTGGTTGTCATTATGTTTCACAAATCAACATGAAACCTTCTTCACTTTGAAGAAGTTTGATCATACAATCTAGGTGTAGGCCTTTGAACCCAACACACGCTAACAATGACTGATTATTGCAAGGTTCCTTATATATACAACAATAAGGAATCAAATTCTTCGCATTCACATCAAAAGACACCCATCATGACAAAACCTCATTTAGTTCTCATGCTAGAGAACCCATCTGGGTAACCCATTCCTCACCTTCATCTCATATTTGGTGTAATGGTTTGGACACTTCTAATCTAAATTATTAGTAGGGTTCTCCCCACTCTTCTTCTAATTCTAATCCAAACATTTCCTCTTCTTCTAAGGATTCCAATCCAAATATTTTCTCTGAATCTTTTGAGGATTTAGATCCAGACTACTATTTGGATCCAAACTACTATTCATATCCAAAGTACTATTCGTATTCATCTAATTCGAATCCTAAGTCACAGTCCTCCCCTTCTTCGTAGGACCTCTATAATCAGTCACCTAAAAAATGTTCTCCTCCTCTAGATATTTGTGTCACCACAAATTATCTTCATCGTTCGTCTAATGTGACTCCTACGCCATGGTCCTCCCTATCTTTGCAGGACCCTCTTTCTCATATATTTAATATGACATCTATGTTGCGGTCCTCCCTTTATTCACAGGACCCCTTTGATTAGTCACATCAATGACATATTCTTCCTTTGAAGATACACTTGACTCCAAATCCCTCTAATCAAACATATAATATAGTTCTTGAATTACGGTCCTCTCTTTCTTTGCAGGACCCTTATTATTATTCATCTAATGTGATTCTTCAATCAAGATCCTCCCCTTCTTCATAGGACCTTAATTAATCACCCCCACAAAGTCTTCCTTCTTTGAAGAGTCATGTGACTCAAATTCCTTCTATTCAAACGTTTGAATCAACCCATGTGTGACCATGTGCAGACTTTGGACTTAATCCTACTATTTTATAGATGATATACCATTGTATAGGTAGGTCCACACCACCTTCTTCTACTCCTGAAACATCGAGCTCCACATCTTCTTCATCCCCCATGTCATCTTCCAAGTCTTTGACACTAATTTAACCTCTTTCTTCCAACCAAACCCTAGTGGTCAATCAAAAACTCATACCGATTGATCTCTTTCAGAATGAAGAAACAATCATAGCCTTTATAAGGGCACATGAAGATATCTATTTAAAAAATTACGAGAAAGGATTCTCTTTAGACTTCGATGCATCTACGTATTAGGAGGAAAAGGTTGATTCATTTTATAAATAAATAGAGGAAGAGCCTTAGATCATGAAACTTGATCCTCCTCTTATTCTTCCATCTTCACATTCTTCATTACGTGAGGAAACTCCTAGGTTTTGCATTGATCCATGGCCTATCTTCTCACCACCCAATCACTCTTTTTCTATCATAATTCTTCAATCACAATCTCTTATGGGATCAACACCAAGTAGCCCTTCATCTTTTTCTAGGTGTGGATCACCTTCTAGTAGCCCTCCCTTTGCTATTTGTGGGACTGTCGACACTAAAATTTTTCTCCGTAATTTTTATTTCATTAATGTATGTATTAGGAATAGGATGTTGTTAAGTATAATTAGTAGTAGCGTCTGATAGAAGATAACGGCGCCGTCAATACGACGCCGCCAATAATGTGGAGTACGGTAACAGTCAAAGTACAATAGGAATGTTGTAAAAAGTAAATATTTGTCGTAAGTGGTCCAATAATGTTAAAATGTCAAAGTTTGGGTAATTAGAGAAGTAAGGTCTACGTGATTAGGAATTAGAAATATTATATTGGTAATAAGGACAAGGAGTGAGGTCATAAATATTTTGTGTATTTTATTTGTAAAAAGTCTAAAAATGTGGAACCCATGTAAAATGATAAGGTTTATCTTATCTTAACAGATAAGCTTACATGTGCAGATAAGAGTTAAGGTATGGAATATGATTTGTCAGAGTGGATTTCTTATCATATCTTGGAGATAAGATGGATAAGCCTGGAATTTCTATAAATAGAGAGGCCACCCCCTCATTTAGCATAGAAGGAAGTAGTGAGAAATATTGTAGGAAGTGTGCGAAGGAAGCCATTAGTTTAAAGGTGTGTTGAAGAAGCCATTAAGAGGTGTAATTGTAAAGTTTCTCCCATAGTCTTGGTGAAAGGAAAGTGAAGTCAATAACACTTGAAGTATCTCATGGGTGAGATTGTAACAGTTTCATGTTAATATTATAATTTATTTTGATATTTCAGATTTGTCATCATTCTGTCTTATCATAGTCGATGGTATTCTTGTGTTATGTTGTTGTTTTGATTCCAGATTACATCCACCAAACTAAAGGCTGGGCATTAGTAAATAATCATAGCATGAGGAGTTCCCGGTGAAGAATTATCATAGTGTTGGATTGGAGATGACATTTTGGTTCCGTTGCCGGGATCATTCCTCGTTGGTGGATTTTCTGGAGAGATATTCCCACTTAGTCAAAAATCGATTAGAGGGTAACCTTGTTTTTACTGTTCATAGTAGTTATCATGGTAAATTCATTTTTGCCATGAATAGTAGTTACCATGGTAAAGTCATTTTTGCTGGAATAGTATTTACCGTAGTAAAGTCACTTTTTACCGTGAATAGTATTTACCGCAATAAATTCACTTTTTACTGTGAATAGTGTTTATCGCAATAACTTCACTTTTTACCGTGAATAGTGTTTACCACAGTAAAGTTAGTTTTTACCAGCAGTAAGTCAAGTTTTACCATAGTTTACAGTGGTCATTTGTATTTTACTGTAAAAAGGTGTAAAGTCACTTTCTAGTATAGTGATTCTAATTATTTGTACACATAGGTCTTGTTGATTGTACTTGTGAGTTGGTATTTCACGGTGGTTACTGTTGAAAATGGGAAAGATTCCTATTTTTTCAGCACAATCTAATGAAGATGCTTCTTCTTTCATCCAAGAATTTAAATGATCTTGTATTTGTAATGGCCTTATAAGAAGGGAACAATGGACTGAATTTTTTTCCTACCTTTTTGGATGGTTCAGCACTTAGGTGGTTTGAAACACTAGGTGATAATGTGAAAAATTCATGGGATTTATTAACTGAAAGTTTTCTTGAAGAATTTGGTGAACAACATAAATATGCAGATCTCATGATCAAGATCACAAAGCTGGTCCCAAGGAGAGAAGGAGAAGATAAGGGATTATCATGCTCATGTTCTAGAGCTAAGGAGGAAGCTCGATGCCCAGATCCGGAAGGAAGGACTAGCGGATGGGTTGATGAATGGCGTGGATAATCTCCTCTGCAAGCACTTCATTCTTAGGATGAAGCCAGAGATTAGACAACGAATGAAGTATGACTGCCCAGCTACCATTGAACAAGAAAAGGAGATTGCAAGAAGGAAAGAAGAAAGCATGGAAGAGGAGCCCAAATAAATTGTTGCTAAAGTAGAGCCTACACTAGCACCTTTGGTCCAAAATCCAAAACCACTCTGGGTGAGCACAAATATTTCTCCTAGTACATCTACTGAGTATGAAGATCTGCTCAAAAAGATGGGTCAGTTAACTATTAATCTTCTTCAAGGAAAGGAATTTAGTTCTCAGGGAGGAGATAGAGGTCCAAAAAGAAATATTTCTGAAGTTGTATGTTATGGTTGTTATAAAAAGGGTCATTATAAGTATAATTGTCTAGATAGAGCTTCTACATCTGGTAAAGGAGATAATGATAAAGGAAAAGCACCTGTGAATTCTTTTGATGTAGTAGATAAGAGCAGAAATAATGAAGTAGATGTGTTTGTAACAAAAAGAAAGAAAGAAAAAGATAATCAAGATGGAAATGATCCTAAGAAGATGAAAGAAGAAACTAGTAAGAAACATAGGAGAAGAAAGTTGGGTGTGCAGGATTTTCTGATTTCACAGGGGCAAGGACCATACTCCATCTTGGAAGATCTGTCCAAAAGGCCTGCAAATATTACATATGGTCAACTCTTGGCTATGTCTTCTGAGAAGAGGCGGGAGTTGCGAAGTGGACTCAATGCTCGACGAAGGAAGGAGGTTGAGGTCCCTGTTTTGGAGGCAGAGGCGGATCCCTATGCTCCACAAGCTGAGGTATTATGTAATGGTATTTCAATTCATGATGTCTTAGTTGATGGAGGTGCTGCAGTTAATGTAATGACCGAGTCTGTAATGAATATGTTGGGTTTAAAAATTGATCGCCCTTCAACACTTATGTTAAGGTCATTAAATAAAGGAAAAACTAAACCAGAAGGTGTAGTTTCAAATGTGGCAATATCTGTTATGGGTGTTGTATGTGTGGTAGACTTTTAGGTGATGAAAAATGGTACTGTTGCGTACCCAATGCTGCTGGGAAGACCATGGCTAAGGAGAGTTCATGCAAGAAACTACTGGAATGAAGGTTTCATGACACTTGGACATGGTAGAGAGAGGGTGAAGATAAACATGATCCCTCGACATCATAAAGCAGAACCTGTGGATTCAAGTGATGAAACTGATGATTGGACATCCTCTGATTACTCTAGTACCAGTGAAGTGGACACTGAAGATGAAGAAAGCGAGGTGGATGTTTCAGTCATGGATATCCTTCCAGTCACACCAACTCATGACCCCATAAAATTATCTGAAGAAGAAGTTGATGATCGTCTCCAACAAATAAAGATTGGTGATGCTGTGATGGAGAGTGAGAAGGAATCCTACCTCCAGCTCTTTCGAAGGTACATACACCTATTCACTTTTGATTACAAGGAACTCCGTCAAGTAAGTTGGGTAGAACATTCTATTGAGTTGGTAGATGGTGCTAAGCCCATAAAGCAAATGCCATATAGAATGAATCCTAATTTTTCCAAGACTGTAAAAGAAGAAATAGATAAGTTGCTTGATGCAGGATTCATATTTACTGTGGAGAATTCAGAATGGGTTTCTCCCATTGTGATCTCAATAAAAAAGAATGGGAAGCTACGCATTTGTGTTGATTACAGGAAGCTCAATAAGGCAACAAAGAAGGATCATTACCCTCTTCCATTTTCAGATCAGATCTTGGATGAAGTAGCTGGCCAGGAGTGCTATAGTTTTGCTAATGGATATAGCGGCTACAACCAAGTTTGTATAGCAGAGAAAGATCAGCTGAAGACCACGTTCACCACTCCTTGGGGAACGTTTGCTTATAGAGTTATGCCTTTTGGGTTGTGTAATGCTCCAGCAACATTCCAGCGTTTGATGAATAGGGTGTTCGAACCCTACATTGGGACCTTCATCAGAGTATTTCTGGATGATTTTTGGCATCTATGGGAGCAAGTTGGACCACCTGCACCAGATGGAGACAGCATTTCAAAGGTTAGATGAAGCACAAGCCTCACTAAACCCTACAAAGTGTGTCTTTGGATGTTCTAAAGGCTGTTTTGTTAGGGCATGTTATATCCAGAGATGGTATTGGTACTGATCCTGATAAAGTTTCAAAAATCAAAGATTTACCATTTCCTATTAATAGAAGTAAGTTGAGATCATTTTTAGGCCATGTGGGTTACTATAGAAGGTTCATCAAGAATTTCTCAAAGATTACATAGCCACTAACCCAGTTCTTGAAGAAGGATGTTACTTATGAACCAGGAAATAAGACACATGAAGCTTTTGGACAACTGAAGGAAGCCCTGGTGTCTTCACCTGTTTTGAAGAATCCAGATTGGAGCAAGCCATTCATTGTGTACACTGATGCCTCAGATGCAGCACTAGGAAGTACTCTTGAGCCAAAAGGATGAAAATGGGAATGAACATCCAATTTACTTTGGGAGCAGACAAATGAGCAGTGCTGAGGTAAATTATACTGTAACTGAAAAAGAGGCTCTGGCTATCATTTTTGCGTGTAAAGAAGTTTAGAAATTACTTGCTAGGGAAAAAATTTCTAGTTGTAACAGATCATCAGGCTCTAAAATATATTGTAAATAAGCCTAACCCATCAGGGAGGATAGCAAGATGGATAATTTTGCTACAAGAGTTTGAATTTGATATTATAAATAGGCCAGGAAAGAAGCATGTTAATGCAGATGCACTCTCTCGAGCCTATGATGGTTTAGGATCATCTTGTGATGATGATGATTTCCCTGATGCAGCATTGTTATCCCTTGACACAATCCCTAGTGAATACATAGATATTTGGAATTATCTGAATGAATTCAAGTTTTCTGATGGTGCCAATGCAAAGACTAAGAGAAAGATTACTCAAGCCAGTCGTCCATATTCTATTTTGCATGGAGTATTATTTCAAATAGGACCTGATGGATAGTACAAGAGGGCAGTTGGACATGATCAAGGGAAGGAACTGCTAGAAGAATTCCACAATGGTACATGATTAATGGCACTTCTTTTGGACAACTTACAGCAAGAAGGATCTTGGATGCAGGTTATCACTGGCCCACTCTTTTTAAAGATTGTTATAATTATTGTAAGACATGTGATATTTGTCAAACACATGGTAACCGTAAGACTTCATCAACTCCATTATGTCCTATTATTCCCCTTGGTCCCTTTGAAAAGTGGGGTATAGACATTGTAGGTCCACTTCCAACTACATCACGCCAAAATAAGTATATTGTAGTTGCCACAAATTATTTAACCAAGTGGGTTGAAGCTAGGCCATTGAAAATAGCTTCCATGGATGAAGTGGCAAGGTTCATGTATGAACGCATTGTCACCAGATTTGGTTGCCCATTAGAAATTGTAATAGATCAAGGAAGCCACTTCATTAATGAGGTGGTAGAAGCCCTAGTCAATAAGTTTTCAATTAAGCACAGGAAGGCAACAACATACTAAGCCAAGCACAAATGGACAGGTGGAATGAAAATTTTTTGTGTTGTGTCAAATTATAGCAAAAGATGTAGCCTTGCAGGTACATAAATGCAATAAAAGGATTCATGCAACATTGTGGGCATATAGGGCAACATCAAAGTCAGCAATAGGATACTCCCCCATTTCAGTTGGCCTATGGCATTGATCCAGTTCTTCCTATTGAGTTTGATATTCCCACTGTGAGAGTTATGAAAAATGAAAGGATGGATGAAAGTGATTCAGTAAAAGAAAGGTTGGTACATCTTCATTTGCTGGAGGAAATGAGAGAAATAGCAAAGGATACAAGCTATAAGAAGAAAATGAAGCATAAGGAATACTTTGATCAAAAGATCCAGTGGTATCCAATTTATGTGAATGACTTGGTTCTAGTATATGATTCCAGATACAAAAAAAAAAGATAGAGAAAATTTCTTCCAAAATGGATGGGGCCCTACAAATAGCAGCTGTGCATGAAAATGGTACGTACCGACTGGAGGAATTGGATGGCACTCCCATTATGAAATGGGTCAACCACGACAAGTTGAAGATTTTCCAAGCACCAGAATAGTCTACTCCGAGGACGGAGTAGAAGCTAGGAAGGGGGAAGATGTCGACACTAAAATTTTCCTCCGTAATTTCTATTTCATTAATGCATGTATTAGGAATAGGATGTTGTTAAGTATAATTAGTAGTAGCATCTGATAGAAGATAACGGCACCATCAATACGACACCGCCAATAGTGTGGAGTATGGTAACAGTCAAAGTACAATAGGAATGTTGTAAAAAGTAAATATTTGTTGTAAGTGGTCCGGTAATGTTAAAATGTCAAAGTTTGGGTAATTAGAGAAGTAGGGTCTACATGATTAGTAATTAGAAATATTATATTGGTAATAAGGACAAGGAGTGAGGTCATAAATATTTTGTGTATTTTATTTGTAAAAAGTCTAAAAATGTGGAACCCATGTAAAATGATAAGGTTTATCTTATCTTAAAAGATAAGCTTACATGTACAGATAAGAGTTAAGGTATGGAATATGATTCGTCAGAGTGGATTTCTTATCTTATCTTAGAGATAAGATGGATAAGCCTGGAAGTTCTATAAATAGAGAGGCCACCCCCTCATTTAGCATAGAAGGAAGTAGTGAGAAATATTGTACGAAGTGTGTAAAAGAAGCCATTAAGAGGTGTAATTGTAAAGTTTCTTCCATATTCTTGGTGAAAGGCAAGTGAAGTCCATAACACTTGAAGTACCTCATGGGTGAGATTGTAACAATTTCATGTTAATATTATAATTTACTTTGATATTTCAGATTTGTCATCATTTCATCTTATCATAGTCCATGGTATTCTTTTGTTATGTTGTTGTTTTGTTTCCAGATTACATCCACCAAACTAAAGGCTGTGCATTAGTAAATAATCATAGCACGAGGAGTTCCCGGTGAAGAATTATCATAGTGCCGGATAGGTGATGACAGGACATTTTTGAGTATTCCACTATCTTCTATTCTTGGGAATGTCTAACTAGCCCCTTGTCTTTTATGTATGGATCACCCCCCAGGTAGTCCATTATCATCTATTCTTGGACCACATCCTAGTAGACCATTATATTACATCTATGGTTCATGTCCTAGTAGCCCTTCTTCTTCTATTCTTGGGCCACATCCTAGTAGCCCTTCATATTATGTCTATGGCTCACCTACCGGTAGCCCATCTTCTTCTATTCTTGGGCCAAATCCTAGTATCCCATCATATTACATCTATGGGTCACATCCTAGCAGCACTTCATCTTCTATTCTTGAGCCACATCCTATTAGCCATTCATCTTCTATTCATGGATCACCTTCTGGCAGCCCCTCTTCTTCAATTCATGGACCAGCGTGGAGAAATAGAGTTATACTATTAGTTTGAATTAAATCAATTAAAATATATCAACCAAATAATTTAGAGACTAGATGCATGCAACAAAATTATTCAACAAGTGTTTACATGTCAATCACATTACTTAAGTAACCAATAAGTTTGATCCATTAGTTCCTAAATCATGAATCTAATTAGCTAGTTCCTTGCTAAGTTGCAAAACCATTTAATTTTCATCGATCAAATTATTCTTCTACCAAATATTGTGGAAATCTCACCATCATTTCTCACATTAATTCTAAACATCCACGTTCTTCTCGCATTTCCTGGGATCAGACAATTCAAGGATTAGCTTATAATAAACCTGGAATTTTTTTTTACCAAGCTAAGACCAAAACACCAAATATATCCAAAGCTCAAAAAAACTCAAATGATCATAAAATCTAAAATCAAACGTGATTCCAGAATGCACACCAATGTACCCATCAAGTATGGCGCAAAGTTTAGAAACCTATAGATAGGGAAATCAAGCTCCCACATACGAAACCCATGTTTCCAAACAAATCACAGTCATTTATTGAGTGTGAACTCACCACGATCATCGAGATCGGGCATATTATCATTCTTGTTAAACAAACGCGCTTAGACTCCCTTATCACGTAAGTCACACATAATGTTGTTGGATCCTATCATGTAGATTGAAATTGTTGGTCCCAACTTCAAAAATATAAAAAAATCATCATAAAATAAATCAAAAATAAAAAAGATCATAAAACAGTTCAGAAATACAAAAAAAATGAGAAAACATTAAAATATTACAAAAACAAAATCAAAGGTACAAGATCAAACATTGCAAACAGGTATTACATACACATGGATGTTCTTTCTTCCCTTTCTTTCATATTCCTCTACAAGTCATCCACCATTTTCATCCCCTTGATTTTATTGTAGTTAGCCTATTCGGACTCATTTTGTGAAATTTATCTGTATGGTATCCGTTTGACCTGGGTCTTTCATAACATTGGTAAATTAAAGAACCACTGACCTCTTAGAGATCCTATCACTATCTACATATAATAAAATTGTTCAAAAGAATTTTTGGGCGTATTTTTGACACTATCCAATGTCGTCATCACAACAACTTCCACATCCTTCCATCAAGCCATCAGTGGTTATTAACCACTTGTCAAACAAGAGATGAAATAATTTTTTAGAAAGCAAAAGAATCAAAATCAATAAATCAAAAAGCAAAATCTAAAAGCAAAAATAAATTGATATATAACTCTCTCTTGGGGTATTTCCAATAATATCTACTGGGGATATCAACACCTGACTGATAGTAGAGAAATATTGTGATTAAAATCAAATGAATCTTTTTCGAGGCTATGCACGCCTGGCTGGTAGCAGAGAAATGTATGGCTCTCCTTCCATAATCCATTCACAAATCACCTTTCAAACTAAATCATTCCAACACATTGGATATTGTCTTCACCTGTTGTCTATTAACTCTTTCCTTCAAGAGGTAATTCATTTCCACGTGAACACACGGGATATCGATGAGTAAATAGGATTAATATGTTACCAAGTGTTTCTTGTTGGACCTTGTTCACAATATTTCTTTAGTGTATGTCTTGTCTCATGATTTGTGCCTTAGGCAAATCACTTTTTCATCTATCACCTTATCAATACTTTCATAGCATCCTCTATTCTTTGAAAATCATTTAGAACATCCATGTGTATCAGATTTCCTCTTTGCCATGTTTGTAGGAAAATTTTCCCCCTTTAATAAATCAATCGCCGACTTCCTTTCTATCATGTGTTTCTTGGCCAGCTTACACTATGGGCACCCTTGCTACCTCATGATTGAAGCTATTTTATATTGGCCTTGATCCCCCTTCTAAGTGTGAAGATTTTATCTTTGAATACAATCGTTTGGGCATGTCACATCTTCACTTTCTCTTATGTATGGAATTTTTCCCTTGTACATCCCATCTATCACTTGGGGCATCCACACTTCTTTGTCTTCCTATACATAGTTTTAGAAAACCTTCAAAATAAAAAACATTTAAAATAGAAAAAATTATTATTTTTGATTTGTTTCTAAAAAATCAAAAACAATAAAATTCATCCTACAAAATGTCTCTCTTTGGTTCTCACTTGTTCTCATGCGCGACTCATGGGTCATCTTGATCTACCTCCATTAAGAGAGTTTATTTTCTTACTATGTATGTACTCTGGGGCACAATGAGCTACCTAGTACTGTTTCATAGTGCACTGATTTTCATAGGACCCAAGTGTCCTCTGTAATTCCCCTTACATGTATCCTTGCTTGGGGCACCATATTTTACATTGTCATTAATTCACATAGGTCAGAATCCAAGCTTGATAAAAAAAACATTGCATTATGTTTCTCTGTCAGGTTATCTTGTTTACTTTCTTGTATTGCATTGCATTAGGTATGTTGTAGGGAGTTAGACATCTTGTACTTTCTCATATTGCATTGAATTTTGTATGTTGCATGGATCTGGTATTTTTAGCTAAGTAAATTTTTTCGTATATGGATTTTCATGTCATACTACACTTCTATTCATTCTTTTTAATAAGGACCGATGACATCGATCATAAGCAAAATGATGAAATAAAGTTGGTTTTTACATCGGCAAGATGATAGCTATATCAATCTCTTTTCATCTTCATTTTTCTTCATATCACTCTCCTTCTGTCAACACTTTTCTTCAAAAGTAACTTAGGAAAATAGAGATCAATTATTCTACTTCTCCTATTTTATTATTTCATCTTTTCAATCATTAATCACCCTCTTTCATCACCCCATCGACACTCAAGGGGGAATCCTTCATTCTATTAATTTCTTCTTCTATCTCTTGAAAACAATTATTTTTTTGTACTTGTCTACTATATTTGAAGTGGCATCACTTATGCCACCCTAAAGAGGGGCAAATGTAGACAACTAAAATCAACTTACGCAACCTTTAATGCTAAGATTGCACTAATTATCCTCTTTCTCACCATTTCCGTAATAATTAGCACTTTTCTGCTAATTAGCTAACATTACTCTTCATATTCATTAATTAACAACCACTCGTTAATCAATCATCCTTCTTATCATTAAAGATTTTAATTAACAACCTTTTGTTAATTAATATCCACTTCTACTTGGATTTATTAATTATTATTAATTAATTTCACTCGCAACTCTAAATCAATAAATTACCATTTATTGGATCAAATTCCTCTCTTACATCCAGTAAATCATACTAATATTCCTCTAATTAGCTTCTATAAGCTTACCTCTACCTATTAATTGATCAACTTTGATTAATTAAAAAATCCCCCAACTCCCATGACTTACTAATGAAAAATTAAACTCTTCTAAATCAAGATTACCTTTTATAAAGCAACCTTATCCATTCCTAATCTTGTTTTACCTTTATCTCACATTCATCAATTTTCTAGCCTTGCATCTTCATGCAAGCTATATAAATAACCATCCTTCTTACCTTTCTTCTTTCAAAATGCTTTGAATAGTGAAAAATATAAGCATTTTGATCTTAAGCCATTCTCCATTGTCGGAAATAGCTTCTCCATCTTGCATCCTTTCACTCAAAATTGAGAAATATGGGAAGATCCAAAATATTCTTGTAGCCATTCTTTGTGAGATTCCATTCTCAATCCTTGAGATCAAGAAACAATCTAATTTGATTGCTTATGTTCTTCATAGGTTCATAATTTAAGTGAGAAATTAAAGAGAGAAGGAAATAGCTTATCATTTAGTTTCATTTACGCATTGAAGAAGCATTTCCTTGAAGATCTTATCTTGATGGTCCATTGTTTAATTAGAATTTTCTTTTGAAGCTATGTAGATATTAGTTTTAATTTATAGCTTAGTTAATAAAACATGAGCATACCTGCTACAGTGCTCTTGGTGTGGGAAGAAGCATAAGTATAAGGATTGTCTAGAATTATTTGAACACATGATCCAAGAACAACAAAAATACAAGGGCTCCAGGATGATAAGCATGTAGAAATTAACTCACACCGGATGCCAAGGGTGGCATATGAGTAAAAATTAGAACCTGTACTTGTGACAACACAAGGTGAGGTTGCACGCACCAAGAAAATACTAAAGTACAGACCACTGGTTACAAGATAAGAGGTGGTGTATGGGAAGTATCTGGACCCTTCTCATCCAAAGGAATTTTATCAGGAGACTATGGATGTGATTCAGAGCCAATAAGGAGAGATCTAATACCTGAAGGAGTAGTCGCGCTAGCTAGATCAAAAGAAGATCATTGAAGTTCCATAGAAGGATCTAGATGATTTCAAGGAGGTATGCAAGATGTTGAGGAAAGAAAATATCATCCCCTTACTAGGAGAGTGGTTAAGAGATAAAATGCCATGTTCTAGAGCAATGCGTGAAAGGTAGGTTTTACATGCTAATCTGCCTCACAACATTGAATATAATAAGGAAATTACCCTAAATGTATGGATGGATCTTGAGCAATATTCTAATTGACATGTGTGCAAAAGTTAAAGATCTCAATTTGGATGTGTGGAATCAAATGGGAAGGCCACCATTACAACCATCTTTGAATGTGTTGTATATGGTGAAAAAGATGAAGGAAATTTCCATTGGAGTTTTGATGGACACTATTATCACTATCAAAGGGGTGAAATTCATTGGAGACTTAAAAGTCTTGGTGCTTGCTAAGGTGGACAAATTTTCAACGTTACTTGGGTGCCTCTAGTGCTATAAGAAAAATGTTGACTTAACTTTGAATAAGGGTTATATAAGTTTTGAGAACGAGGAACGTGTTATCATCCCATTGATAGATGGAAAGTCAACAATCTGTATTGAACCCTTGGGAGAAGGAAATCCATATAGAATATATGTGTGTATTGTTAGAGACCCTAAATTTGTGCATCTAACAGAAGGTGTTATTCAGTGGGAAGAGGCTCAATCTATAAGTAATAAAACTAGTGTGGCATGTGAAACTTGGGCACATGGGACATATGAGTTAGTCAGAAGGTACTTAAGAGGCTCTGTGATGAGAGTAAATAAGGCATGTTTAGTTAGGCACCTAGGAGGAAATAAGTTTCCAAGTTATGTTGGGGAACTAACCCTGATGTTTTCTAATGAAAAATGGAAACCCAGTGGATATGTGAGATCGAAAGGAGAAGGATGCTTAGCTATACCTTTCTTGGGACCACAACATATTGGTGGGAAACCCATTGTGATAACCTTTTACAGTGGTGTGAGGTGAGAATCACGTTCTCTCTTAAGTTTTTCTAAAGCAATGCAGCTACTACTATATGAGATTATCATGGAAAGGAAGTTACCTCGTTACACGTCCAAGCATGTGAGAAGGCATGGGTGGAAGGAATGAAATACTTCCTACCTTATTTATGGGTGCAATAAATTTTACTCCACTTTATAGGGCTATGTGTGCACATAGTACATTCACTCAGAGATGTGCTGTCATACTGGAACCTGATAGGAGTTGACAGATGATCTCCTTCAAATGTTTGAATATCGAAGTACTAATCCATTAGTTGATGAGGAATTACAGGTTTTTAAACGCCTAACAATGGGAGATAGTGCCATGATGGAGGATAGAATATTGGAATTTTTAGGTGAACCTAGCTTAGAAGCATGCTTTGATGAGGAAGAGCCAGAGGAAATACAACTTAGGCACGCATGCATAGAAAAAGAGAAAGGAAAGTTGGTCCATGTGATCGATGGTGAGGAAGTGGAAAAAATTGATGTTAACCATACTCTGGCTATGCGTGAGGTTATGGATAGTGCTGATGAGCAAGTGTATGCCTACCATGAACCCCTAAGAACTACGAAGGCTAACATTGGCTCAGATATGGAATGTAATGAGGCTACTATCGGGGAATACTGGTCAGCTAAGGAGGTTTCAAAGATCATTGATCTGTTACGCAAGTTTCAGGATTTATTTCACGTAGGTACCATGAGCTTAAGGGAGTTCACCACTCCTTTGGGGAGATGTGGATCCCATTCCAAATTTGCATGTCAAGGTCAAGGAAGATATTGACAAGTTGATCACTTCAGGTATCATTGAGGTTGTTGAATAATCATAATGGATAAGTCCAATAGTCATTATCATTAAGAAGGATGGGAGGATAAGGATTGGTGTTGATTATAAGGATCTGAATGTAGTATGTGTTATTGAATCTTTTCACACCCCCTTCACTAAAGATATCCTGGAAGGAGTAGCCAGGTGCGAGATCCATTCTTTCACAGATTGATTCATGGGATATCATTAGGTTAGAATTGCAACGAAAGACCAAGAAAAGAAAAAAAATTCCACTAAAGGGGTAAGTTTTCCTACATGGTCATGCCTTTTGGATTGAAGAACACACTTGTTGTGTTTTTGCACATTTTGGTGGAGGAATTTCAAGAATTCATCCATAAGTGTATTCAATTCTACCTTGATGATTGGATGGTATATGAATTAGTGAGGAACCATTATGACAATCTAAGGCTGATGTTTGAAATATGTCAGTAGTTGAGGATATCCCTCAACATAAAGAAATGTATTTTTTCTACTCCATTTGGAACCATGTTGGGGCATATCATATACAAGGAAGGCTTGTTGGTCGATCCTACCAAAGTTATAGTTATTGTGGGACTGGGGAAGCTTACCAGCCAGAGCACGGTGCATGGATTCCTTGGGCATATGGGGTATTACTAAAAATTTATTAAGGGGTATGCCATGATCTTCACGCCATTGGAAACGTTACTAAAACAAAAAAATACATTTCATTGGGGTGAGGTGCAGTAGATGACATTTGATACATTGAAGAATAAAATTATTACTAGGCTCATATTATTCTTTCCTTCTTGGGACAAACCATTTCATGTTCATGTTGGTGCTTCAGGAATGGAAATTGGATCAATGTTGGAACCACCAGGTGAGGGAAATTTTAAACACGATCTTTGTTTCGCAAGTAGGACATTAACGCCGTCAGAGAAGAACTATACTACTACTGAGTGCAATGTTTTGTTGATGATCTACGTGCTACAAAAATTTAGGAAGTCTCTGCTGGAAACACCTTTTATAATCTACATGAACCAAATGGAATTGAAGTACTTAGTAAAAAATCCCGTTTTACAAGGGCACACAAGAAAATGGGTCAAGTTTTTTCAAGAGTATTGATTTACAGTTATTGTGAAACTAGGTAAGAGTAATTTGGGACATGACCATTTATCAAGGATTGAATCAAGGGAGGACACGCAGAGCATTGAGGATACAATGCCAAATGCACAAATGTTTAAATTACAGTGTGTGCCCTCTGACTTGGAAGATATTGTTATGTTTCTCAAAATAGGTCTGGTGCTAGAGGGAATGAAGATGTTGGAATGAAATTAGTTAGCTATAAGCACCACACCTTACATGCTAATTATTGAATACATATACAAGATAGGCCATGATGAGATTTTGTTCCAATGCATGTTAGAGCATGAGTGCACTAACATCATGGAGGAAGCACATGGTGAAATTACACGAGGAAACTATGTAGGGAATGAAACTGCATGCAAGATCCTTCCAGTAGGATTTTGGTGGGAAATGGTTTAAAAATATTATATCGAGTATTACAAGGCCTGTGACCACTATCAGTTCCTTAGTAAGAAAGAGGAAAGAGATTAAATACCATTAAGGCCGATAGATAGCACTGAGCCATTTGAGAATTGGGAAATTGACTTTGTAGGCTCTATTTCACCTATGAAATACTGGTTTGCACTATATAATTACTTTTACTGATTACTTAACATGGTGGGAAGAGGAAATGCCTATAAGGGACTACACTACTTCCATAGTAGCAAGATTCCTATGGGAAAATATAATCAGCAAGTATGGGTTCCCTTTGAGATTAACAAGTGACAGAGGTACACATTTCATGAATGAGAGAGTTAGGATCTTGTTGGTAGAACTCATTGTGGCTCATCACATGACTACCCCTTATCACCCTCAGGCTAATGGATCAATCGAGGCATTCAACAAGATAATAAGTTACACGTTGAACGAGATTTGTGATGTTGGGAGATACTGTTGGGATGAAAAATTCTAAGTCGTGCTATGGGATTATAGAAAAACCTATAATAGATTGAACAAAGCCACACCATTTTAATTGGTGTTTGGCATGAAAGCCATTTTACCAGTGGAATTTATACTGACCTGTCTGCATATTGCACACGTAGGAGGATTGGTAAAAAAAAGCATTACAATAGTGCATGGATAAGTTAATGCAGTTGGATGAAAGGTGATCACTTGCTAGATGTAATCAGAAGACTAAGAAAGTGAGACAAAAAACATGGCATGATCGTCACATTAAGAATAAAGAATTTGAGGTTAGGCATATGGTTCTACTATATGATTCTAAGTTTCTACACCATCCTGGGAAGTTCAAATTCCATTGGTTAGGGCAATACATTTTGACTTACATCTTTGATTCAGGCATATGTCAGTTACAAGCATTGGATGGGACAAGGTTTCCACGATATTTCAATGGGAGTAGGTTTAATGTGTCTATAAAATAAGGTAGTATTTCCAATCAAAATAGGTTTCCCTTAATGCTTTACCCTTTCGGTTTTTTCATTTTTCATCATTTTTTGGTTTTGTTTTGTGTGTTGGTACAGCAGTAGCTAATTGTATTAAAAGTGGTTCTATGCACAGAGGACCACAAATGCATTTTTGTATGGGGTGGATTGGCAGATATGCTTGGATATATTTAAATAAATCCTTCAACAAGGGACTGTTGGGAAACTCATTCTGAAGATAGAAGAATGGGTGGTAAGTTGGATTAAGGTGTTTTGATTCGGGCGGTTATTAAGGTTTGTTGAGAGAATTTTGAAGACCAGGAAGAGGAGAAATATCATGCAATATAACATAAGGTATGCAACACCTTGAGAAAATACTTAGTAGTCAGCGCAGAGGTTATGTACTTAGGAACGGTGACGCATGCAATGGAGGTGGAAATGAAGTAGTTTTGGAGTGTCAGAAGGTTATAGGTGTGATGCACGAAGGGAAGTCATGAAACTTAAGTTGAGTAAAATAAAGTAATCTATTAAAAAGAGACATTGAGATATGTGGTCGGAAGAACTTTAAGGTGTTGGAAAAGTATAAATAGAAGGGTAAGACTAGTAATTTTGACTACATTGACTTAGATAATTTATTTCTATTCTAAAGAGCTTGAATTTCCATGAGGGTTTTGTGAAAAAGAGCGAAGAAATTATCACAAATTAGTGTGATTGTGTGAAGTTGTAGAGTAATATTGTGATGTAAACTAGAGGAGAAAGGAGATAGGAGGGAAGGAAGGGGTTTTGTTAGAGATAAGTGTGGAATTCATCAAGTTCAGACAGACACGGTAGATGTTAAGAGCACCTACAACACAAAGGAAAGGAGGAGGAAGATGGCACCGAAGAAGGCCCGCACAAAGAGACCAGTGGTGGAAAAGTAGGATCCAGTGAAAATTTACTTAGAAATGCAATACGATCCAAGATTTATCAAGGATGAAAAGTGGAGCTCGAAGCTATACAAATGAAAAATTAGTGAGTATAACCACAAGACAAGTGACAACGAGAAGCTGATGAGGGAAGACTTGGTTTCAGACACTCCAATGGTAGATGAGGTCGGAAACCCTAAGGCTGACAACTCATTACAGTAGGAATTATAGAAGACCAGAGTCTTGTAGTTGTTGGAGATTCCTCTCTTTACAAAACCCACCATGTTATTCAGGTGGATAATTTCATGGGTGCATGTGGACTTATTTAATTTTGCGGGGTGAAGGATAAGGATAATAGTCCACTTGATTAGGACAGTTACATGTCTGAAAAACATGGGTAAGGTCATGAAACTTAATTTATGTGTTACTTCCAAGATTGAGGAGATAACGAAGAAATTTAACTATGAAAAGGGAGGTAGGGCACATGTAATTGCAAATATCCCAAACCAAGCGTTGAGATTCACCTCCCGGGTCATTATCTACAAATTGGTCATGTTAGAGAGATGGAAAAACATTAACAAGAGGTTATTATATGTGGCATATAGAGTGTCCACGCGGGAACATTATAACTTTTCAAAGTTCATTGTAAAGGGAATTTTTGAGGAAGCGTGAGTGCAGAACATAGAATGAGTAAAGATCACATGGGGTTCCATCCTGCTATTGATCGTGTTCAGGGACATTGGTGTCCCAGATGAACTAGTTGGGAATAATTGGGTTCACCCACCCACACAAACATCCCCCGCAATCCAGTTCACAAATGTCACCTATGATAAGACCATCTTGAGTGCTTAAAAGGCTTAGATGAATAGGTGGTTTGAGCGATTATACAAATATTTTGAGAACGAATGGCGCATCCCCCACAAGTTACCAAATTTTTTTGGGGACTAGGGAAAGTTTTTTGTTACACAAAATTTTTGTCTAGCAAAATTTAGAATGGCTAAGGGAGAGATGGGGCCATGATACAAACTCCCCTTCGAATTTACTACCAAATATTTGAAATGCACCATCAACCAGATAAAGGATGTGCAAAAGTTGGTTTTCAATGCGGAAAAATTGGATGTTGATTTCCACACATTACACACAACATACAAATTAGCCACTTGACCTGCTTACACCGAACTTACACCTTCAAGTTAGTGTAACCATCAAGTGGTATGTCCATCCGGTGTTCATGTAGCTGCACTGTCAACACTAAAATTTTCCTCCATAATTTGTATTTCATTAATGTATGTATTAGGAATAGGATGTTGTTAGGTATAATTAGTAGTAGCGTCTGATAGAAGATAACGGCGTCGTCAGTACGGTGCCGCCAATAATGTGGAGTACGGTAACAGTCAAAGTACAATAAGAATGTTGTAAAAAGTAAATATTTGTTGTAAGTGGTCTGGTAATGTTAAAATGTCAAAGTTTAGGTAATTAGAGAAGTAGGGTCTACATGATTAGGAATTAGAAATATTATATTGGTAATAAGGACAAGGAGTGAGGTCATAAATATTTTGTGTATTTTATTTGTAAAAAGTCTAAAAATGTGGAACCAATGTAAAATGATAAGGTTTATCTTATCTTAAAATATAAGCTTACATGTACAGATAAGAGTTAAGGTATGAAATATGATTCTTCAGAGTGGATTTCTTATCCTATCTTAGAGATAAGATGGATAAGCCTGGAAGTTCTATAAATAGAGAGGCCACCCCCCTCATTTAGCATAGAAGGAAGTAGTGAGAAATATTGTAGGAAGTGTGTGAAGGAAGCCATCAGTTTACAGGTGTGTTGAAGAAGCCATTAAGAGGTGTAATTGTAAAGTTTCTCCCATAGTCTTGGTGAAAGGAAAGTGAAGTCAATAACACTTGAAGTACCTCATGGGTGAGATTGTAACAGTTTCATGTTAATATTATAATTTACTTTGATATTTCAGATTTGTCATCATTCCCTCTTATCATAGTCGATGGTTTTCTTGTGTTATGTTTTGTTTCCAGATTACATCCACCAAACTAAAGGCTATGCATTAGTAAATAATCATAGCATGAGGAGTTCCCGGTGAAGAATTATCATAGTGTCAGATTGGTGATGACAGCACCTCAAAACACAAGGTGGGATTAAGGAGGAGGTTATAGAATTTCCCAGTCCAAATCCACAGGAGACACCAATCTGGCCCATGAAAGAATTGTAGGAATAAGATGAAGAAGAAGAGGAACACAATGAGGGAAAGTTAGATACTTCAATAAAGAGGAGGTACTACATGCACCAGAATGGAAGTAAGGGTTCCATCACATTGCAAGGTAGTGTTGAGGTCTCATTGCTAGGGTGCGAGGAAGGGAAGGAAGAGGATCCTGAAGAAAAGAAGAAAAAAATACAAGATGCATCAAGTTCTGCTATAGGCTTGGTGGAAGGATAAGAGGAGGACAATGACACCTTCAAGAATTAGTTAGAGGCAAAAATTAAAGAGTAGGAAGTTGAACGTGGAACCAAGGTTGAGAGTGAAGCACATGAAAAGGGGAAGGAGAAATCTATAGAACCAGAGAAAAGTCCAATGCACGAGGCCTTCCCAACACAAACCTCCTACTCAAGAGAAGGAATTAAAGAAAAATCCCTCACTATAAAGGAAGATAAAGGACCAAGTGCAAGGTAACGAGGAAGAATTAAACCCTTGTATTCCCATATATGCACATTGTGGATGACCCCACAAAGGTGTTACATGCAAGGTTCCAGGATACCCTCCCACCAAAAAAGATACATGGTTGGGATTTGATGGACAAAGACATGGGTGTGCCCAGGACCAAGAAGATGCTTAGCTGGAACATGCACTTCCACTTTGAGGAACCTGAGTTCAAGGTAAATGATCACATGATTGGGACCATTAATTTGAAGAATAAAGGAGGAGATAAATATAAGGTGGTCAATCCTAATCACCTAACAGATGATTAGACATGCAATGCATTACATAATATGTCAACGGAGGTGATTTAATGTAGCCACTATTTGGAACTTGGTCATTGTAAAGAAAGAGAAGGAAAATGAAGTAAACAGATTACACAAAGTACTGAAGGGTGAAAAAACATGAACTAAGGAGGCATATGACCAAGTTGGCTCCCTAGTAAAGAGCATTCTTGGACTGTGTCCAAAATTGGTAAGCCAGTCTAAGACCGATTATGGGGATGAAATGGAGTACCTTGAATACCTCATGGGGATGTTACTCATTACATCAAGGATGGCATGGTCCCCATGGTTATAGAGCTCACAAATAAAAAAAAAGAGAACAAGGTCATCGTTGAAGCCTAGATCATTGAGTTAGAAGATTTTCTCTCCCAACTCAATGAAGTAAATATACTTGCAGATAAGGGATTCAACAACTGTATAAAATACGAGCCAATTAACGACATGTAGGTGATGGAGGAAGAGGAAACCATCAAGGTTTTGTAGAATACCATCCCTACCAACAAGGCGGAGAGTGAATAGTTGGTCATTAACACCACGACTCAGAAGGAAAAAATAAAGACAAAGCATTGGAAGCTAGACTTTAGAATCAGTGAACTTCAAGAATCCATCACTGAACAGATGGATGAGTTCTAAGGTGTATGCATGGAGTTGGGGGTGGCTATAAATGCACTAAAGGGGTAGGTGGAAAATATCCCCCCAGAACAAGTGCCCATCATCGTAGGAGAAGCATTAGGAAAGGCCCTATTAGAATTAAGGGCCTCGAAAAAGTATAAGGATGAGATAGATGTGGATTTTCATGAACTCCTCTAATTGGTTGCATAACATATTCCTCCATCCTTCAATTCACTATTCAGATTCTTTTCCAACGACTATTCCTTATTCTTTGGAGCATCATTCTTGCCTCAACAGATTTGGGTCAACATTTTTTTTTTCAGGGAGAGCGAAGGATGGTCATGGTGGCAACTAGTTTAATTTAGGGTGATATTGGACACTGAAAATAACTAAGTACCTAAGGCATAGAGCCTTGTGGCACATGGAAGTAGGGCATAAAGTCACCCAAAGAAGTAGTTCTTGGAGAGGCATGAAGGCTTGCGCCCAAGCAGGATGGATTATGAAGTTAGTGATTTTTTGACAACAGGAAAAGACACACATGGAAAGAGAACAGAAAAGTGACCAGATACATATGTGGATAAACTATGGTGACTTGCGGCTCAAGGAAAGGATATTCTAGGGCATTAATATGGTAATCATAAAAGGATAAGGAGTTGAGGTTGTTAAGGATTATCTTGCATCTGCATGCTAAAGGAAATTGATTGAGGGAAATGGGTGATGACATCTCACATATTCATGGGTAGTGGTAGAGAAATCATGAGATGATTTATGTAGGCTTTCAAAGGTGATGATAAGTGGCTAAGAGAATATTCCTAATTATTTTGTAGAGATGGATGATTTCTAGGAGGGTTAAGAAGAGAGATGAGTTATTATGTGTGGAGAGATGTGTGTGAGGGGGGAAGAGAATGAAAAATATAGAGGTATTGTAAAATGTGTAATGGAGAGCTCTATAATGTATAAAGGATCTACTACTATGAATGTTCCCAGAGATGGAATAATTGTTGATGTAATCTTGGTTACTACATTTGATTAAAGAATATAATGAATAATTTCTGAAGCACTCATGTGATGGATCTTGATCTGTATATTTCCCTTTATGTTCATGTGCATTTTACGGGTTTATTTGATATTATTCATGGTTTGATTCTACTTTCATTTAGTTGATCATGTTACACCATGCTCTGATGCATTAGAAGAGGACAAGTTCTTTATATCAATTCCCAGAATGTGTATGTTCATTCCCTATTTATGCAATCCCTCCTTTACCAATGGTGATCATTCTCATAAAGCTCACAGAAAGGAGGGGCTCGGTACCTGTGTGCTCCTTGGGTGAGTTTCTAGACCAATATGGATGATATGTGGACGTGTTTGGAGCTGGTTGTTAAAACAAGAGGTAAAAGGAGACTACAAAGAGTAGTATAAGAAGAACCAAAAATGGGAATCAAGATATATCAATAACATCTCTTCCTCTTCCTTGAAGAAATTCCTTGATCATGCATGGTTGTGTTCAGATAATAAAATAAGTATCTACAATTTAAAATAACATCCAACAATCAAAGTAGGTTTACATTTGATGTTTGATTTAATGTTTTATGTATAATTAGTTAAAATTTCCTTTATGCTTTATCATGATGTTTTTGTTTAGATTATGTTAACCTAGAATATACTTGGTGTTAGGTTCATTCCATGGCTTAGTGTTAATCTAATACATGTATACATATGGAACGACCAATGCTAGTCCCATTTATCTCATGTGCATTATTTATTTTTTTCTTAGCTTAGACTTCATTTTTACATGCTCTTTATATCCATTGTTGAAATTATTTGATTTTTTAGCATTTTTAGTGATGTTTGATAGGGTTGAGTGTTCTTTATGGATATTTAGGAGGAAAAATGTTGTCAAATTTTAGCCTTGATAATAAAATTATAAGGTTAATGTTTTTTTTGGCTCGTTTTTTCCATTTTTATGTGCAAACATAGGTTCCTTGTGCTAGTGTTCATCTATGCGTGATATCATATTGTTGCCTTTGCTATTATATCATAGTCCTTATAACAACATTCAACTATGCAGGTATTTCATACATCTTCATGCACTAGTGTTACATTCCTTACACTAGCATATCTAACTATTTTCCACTACTTTGTGTGTTTTCATTCATATGTACATGACTACATTCATCTGGATACATGTCTGTGTGACAATGCTTGCATTTACTTTTCATTTTAACATGTCTTGATTATACTTTAAACTTACTTGCATGTACCTTCATGTGATTCCATGTGCTAACGTTCACCTATACATGCCCTGCGTTCATTTTCATGCATCTACATTCTATTTTTTGTTTCTATTGTTTGCACTAGCATATCAGTCCTTGTGCTAGCATTTCAGTGTGTGCACTATCATTATGTGGAACATTTTTATTAAAATTTCTCAAATTTCCAAAATTTTCAACATTTTTTTTCAATATCTTGTTGTTTTATACATATTTTCTAATCCAAACATGTAGGTTTTGTCTAAATTAATGCTAAAATTCTGATTATTTGTTGGAATTCTTTTTTTTTCTATATTGCATTAAAACCATGTATCCTTCTTCTCTTCTTCTGCACTTTTAATTGATATTGAGAATTAGAAATGACAAAAATTTTTGATTTTGTTCTAACATTATGATTTTTATTTGAAAATATGGCTAACACTTGAAATTTTGGTTTAAATTTTCCATGTTGGTATAATTTGATCAAACACCATGTATGCTCTTCTCATGTGCTTCCGAGCGATCTTGAGAAACAAAAATGGTTAAGTTCCTTGATAACTTTATAACATTATGCTCATATGGAAACCTACTAATTGTGTGAGTGTAGGACCATTTGTGCTCATCAAAGACCTATTAGTGCATAAAATTAGCACCCTATAATTTTATTATTACAGATCCCTACTTTTTGCTAACATGGGATGATCTCATAAGTCTGGGACTTGCAAAGTGAGATCAACCTTGAGATAATATTATTTCCTCTACCTAATATTAATGCTAAACTACTCATAAGAAGGTAAATGCAGTTATCTAGTTCTCATCTAGAATTTAAAGGGACCAGGGTGAGCAAGAGATGCATAAAATGAAATCCTACATTAACGGGAGGTGATAGCACCAAGAAAAGGGTGTGGACACTCTAATGAGGGAAAAGGGGGAAGGATAATGGAGAAGGGAGATGTAAGACAAAGTTGACATAGAATCAAGACTTCATTTACTATCTATTCTCCATAAAACACAACAAAATGAACCTATAGAAGAGAAATACATGCAAAAAATACAACAACAAGAATGGAGAGGAAAGTTAAAGCAATAAAACACTTGAGTCATGGTTAAAAAACACCACAAACATTGATTTATTGATTTAAAATTATGAAAAAAAACCTTAAATGTGAATAATAAGGCACAGGAACGCATTGTAAACCTTAAATGGAGGTTTACAACTCACAGTGGCTTCGAAATAATTTTGACAGATTTCCTTGACATTTTAGAACATCCCCCCTTTCAAATGATTTTTTTTTAACATTATATATTAGAATGGGAGAGAGAGATGAGAGAAAGGAGAGGGATTTCTAACTTTCACCTTCAACCATAGACAAGGTCCATTTAATGCCTAAAAAATAGGCATGGCTACCCTATCAAGGCCACCCACTATGGTACTTTTCTTGTGGGAGAAGGAATGTGCACCATAACTCATAAGAATAGGTGGTTTAATTACCTAAAATTTTTTCCTCTAAATTGATGACCATCATTTTTGTGTAGAGTATGTTGAGTGATTTCTAACCATACCAAGTTTGTGAAAATCAGAGTTAGAGGGAAAAAGTTATGTCCATTTTAAGTTCTGGGTGCCATACTTTAGTAAATGTGAGTTGTTGAATTGTAAAATCATCCCTCCGTTATAAATTTGACCCCACAAAACAACTTTGAAATACGATACAAGGAAAATTAGTTTTTGGCGATCAATATACAAGTAGAAAAATACACGCATTTGGGTCGTCATGTTCTGATGTACAAGAGTAATGAAAACCCAAAATGAAGGAGACTGTCAGAATTTTTGACCTTGATTTGCACCTATTGAAGGTTCTGAAAAACAAAAGGGAGAAACTTAGGACCTGTAATTCACCTCAGAATTCACAAAATGAAATTGAGTGGAAGTTTAACCATGCAATATATGATGAAAAATGTGAAATACTGATGTCATAAGTAAAGAACCCTTTTGCAAGTTATCGGGTTTCATGAGTCATGTTGCAATTTGCATGCAAATTTCAATATCAAACCTGAAACCCATTTTTTTCTAGGTTTCTTTGTATTCTAATTTTCAGAACTTGACTTACAATTTTCAAGAAAATTGTAAATCGGGTTCCAAAATTTGAAATGTAGTGTTTCCTTTGTATTTTAGGATTCTGAGTTTGATTTGCGAATTGAAAATCGGAACCCAAAACCCAAAATTCATTGGGAAGGTTGGGTTTCGAGGATTGGGTTTCATGTTACAATTTTCATGTAAATTGTAATTTTAAACCTAAACACCAAAATACACTAAAATAGTTATATTTCGGGTTTCGAGGTTTGAGGATCAATTTGCATACAAACAACATTTTGATCCTTGAAACCCAGAATCTGAAATACATGGAAATTTTGACAGTTAGACATTTTTGAGATTTCTCAAATAATTTTTGGGGTGGAAAACAAGTAAGGAAAATGGAGATGCATAAAGATCTTGAAAATCAGGACATACTTAACTAGTGAATTTATCAGCCCCAACCCAACTGCAAATTTTACCTTACTCCGGAAATGGAGACGTGGGTTGTTAAAGTATCCCTAGGGGTTATTTGAGAAAAAAAGACCAAAATTGAAACAAATTACTAACATATTGTGTGTAGGTTTCCTCAGTCAAAGAACAACGTTTAAAATAATCAAATTTTAAAACAAGATAAAAAAACAACTCACATTGTATTTTTCAGTTTCCATAAGGGATAAAAACACATCCACTTTAAATTGTGGGAAAGTGGTTTGGATTAAGCTATAAAACTCATTGTGAGGAGTACCAGAGGAACCCAAAAGTATTCAATACATTGAGGGAACATGTTAATGAATTTTTAAGCTCCCCAACTACCCACTTTTGAAGTAAAACCCATGATTAATATCAAATGTTGTCATTATGAGGCCCCTTTCCTTAATTTTGTGGCGTAATGGTCCTTTTTTATAATCTATGCTAAATATAGTGTACCTATCTTAAAAACATATTGGTGAGTTTTGAGAAAAAAATCCCTGGGAAGCTATTTGACATTAGGGCCAAATTTTTCATACCCATTATCATTGGTATCAAAATCCTTACTAAAAAAAACTTTGACGTAGTTTCCACCTTGTTTTAGAAAAATGCAAAAATTTTCAAAACTTGCACCACGTATTTTTAGTTACAATTTTTTTTTAACATATCCCTAAGCGTAAAACAATTTCTCCTTTTTTATCAAAAGTGTAGAATTTTAAGTGTTATCAAAATTGTACTTTTAAACTTCATTTATGTTTTGAAAGGACATTGTTCTGATGCTCACATTTTATCGACCATTTTTTCTACTTAAGCCTTGTTTTTCTAAAACTTGATTTGAACTTTAAAAAGTGTGTTGTTACATTGCTCACATTGTATCTACCATTTTTTATACTTAAGACTTTTTTTCTAAACTTGATTTAAGTGTAGAAATTTCCTTTGTTACGCTGCCAAAATTATATCAACTACTTTTTGACACTTAAACCTTGTTTTCTTAAAACTTATTCAGTGTTGAAATTAGGTTTTTACATTGTCCAAATATTCCTAATTGGTTTAAAGAACTTTTAAATACATTTACAAATAGGAAAATATTCCTTCGCAGTCATTACTCTATGAAAAATTCTTCAACCATTTTTTCATTCATACTTGCAACTTGTTTTCCAAACCTTTAGAAAATTGTATCATTATGATGCATATTTTATTTAGATTCCCTTTAGAAAATCACACAAACATTTGTATATTTACAAAATGTCTAGGTGTTGTTGGTTTTCAAATAGGACTTTTTAGAAGAGCAACAGTCAGGGGACAAGAAGTCCCTCCTCTTTAATGGGAGAGGTTCCCTTATTCTGAAACGAACTTATTTACAAATGTACAGAACATTGTTTTATGGTCAAACTTGGATATTACGAAAGTTTTTTCCACAAGGATCATCAATTACACAAGGACGGAGGAAAGGGAGTAAGGAGATGAGCAGAACAGCAACATTCAGAATTATAGATAGCAGAATAATTCTTTATGTATGCGAAGTTCCAAAGGGTTTAAGACAAGATCATTTGCTTTAGCTGAATGGGATTAAATTTAAAGACACAAAGTTCCATAAATAACCTTCTTCAGATTCATTCATCAAGGACACAAAGTTCCTTCTTGGTTATACAAGATCGCTGTATTTGCAAAACTGGATAGTACGCAATCAGAGAGACTAACGAATCAGGAACAAAATGATCTTCACAATATTTAAAGGAAAACACAGAGATAACAAGAATTAGATAGACAAAGAATGGAAAGCCCTTTTGTATTGATTTCTTTCAGATCTATTTACACTTTCAGCAAATATCCAAGTTCTTCCTCCTGTCTCAAAATGGCGTGGAAAGGCCATTATATAGCTTACAAGTCAGTTACTCTTCATAACCGTTTCTTTTAACTAAAGAATAGTTAAGGACTGCCAATTGCAATACCTTAACTAATTACAAAGAATACGAAAAGAATGGGAAGAAGAGAAAAGAAAGGGGGAGGAGATAGGTGGCCAGCTACTGGGAGGGGCCCACTATCTTCAGAATCCGCTGCCTGAATTTCTTCAATGCCTCAGCTATGTCTCTGCCACGTGGAACTGACGTGTTGGCTGCAGACTGAGTCCAAAATCCCAGACACTTCTCCATCTCTTTATCAAACTCGACATGAGTATGATAATATTTATTTGCTTCTTCAATGGCAGACTGAAGAGAACAAATTTCCTTCATCTTTTCCTTAGAGATGGAGCTTTCCTTGAATAGATTATCTTTGACAAAAGCTCTGAACTGAGCTTTGATTTCTTGCAAGGAAAGGGAAACACCAGAATTTTCATCCTGAAGATGACAGTGTATATCCTTGAAAGCAGCAACAACCAGTGTCTTGAAAGCTTCTCCCTTCTGCCAGCTGTTCTTCATCTCTCCCAAAGCTTCCTCCAAAACTCTAATCTTCCACTCCACGCTGTAGACCCAAGATTTTGATAGATTGTCCTTAGCATCATCGAAAATCTTATTCACCAGTAAGATGTTCTCATCTGTCTGTCCCATAAGGCGAAGGTCTACTATACAACTGCTCCAGATTTTTAGTTCTTTATCCATGGTATTGATAGTGGAGGAGAGCTTCAGTTACACATTACTCACCTTCTCATGGAGTTTGAAAGCTTCATCGACGAAGTTTAATCCAGAAACAAACATGTCATCCACCATGGCTTCAATAGCTCTGCCATAGACAGAGTACTTGTGCATATCTTTGATACTTTGCACTTCATCTTGGCTTAGAATTACAGGAGGTGGAAGAGTAGTCAATGGGGTAGGGTCCAAGACTTTATCCTTAGATAAAAGAGACTTGATGAAACCCATGAGAATCTGGGCTTGTTCTTCCAACTGTTTAATAGTTTGTTGCCCTTTCTCTACCCTTCCAATGACTCTTGTGACTGTTTCCTGTAGGTTGTGAATTTCACCTTCAGGAGTAGACTCTCCCATAGGGATCCTTGAAAGCTCCAAGTCAGATGTCAGCAAGTCTGATTCTGATTTGTCCACTGTAGGCTTAGCAATCTCCAAGAATTGCTGACCTTGGGCATCAGACACAATTCTGGAGGTGGTTCTGGCTTTCTTGGCACGAGAAGGAGTGGTGCCCAACAAGGCTGCTAGAGTGTCAAAATTTGGTCCCAAGCTTTGAGAGGGGGATTTTCTCTTCCTTTTTTCAACCAAAGGTTGCACCCACACAAAAGAGGAAGAAGAAACTGCAGGAGAAGCAAGGGGACCAAGAGACAGGGAGCTCATGACACTCAAGGTCTGCGCAGCTGTTGACTCAAGCTGAGATGTGAGTAGAGCACTGGAGGCAATAGTGGTAGAAGAATCAGTAGCACCTGGAAGTTTAGTGCTTTGGACCTCCTTGTCCTTATCTACTGGATCTTCAGGAACATTTGCAGGAGTTGGCATCTCACTTTCTTCACTTTCACTGAGAAAAATGATGTTCTCTGGCCCTATAGGAAACTCTGCCTGTTTGCTTGGAGGGTCATTCTCTGGAGGCTCCTTCTTTACCTCTTTTAGTTTCTTCTTATATACCCAGGTAGATGAAGAGGGAGTAGATTCAGTAGGTCCTTGTGTTGATGAGGCAGGAGGGGTTTGCATTAGTGTTTCAGACCTTGGAACTGATGCCTCTCTTATTGGTGTCGAGTCATCCTTGGAGCTGGATTCTCCTAAGTGCCTCTTGAATTCTCGAACCTTCTTACTAAACCAGACCTTAGTCCTGACTAAGACTGGAGCAAGAATCTCAGCCAGATCATCCCTCTCTTTCTTGTTCCAATCCAGGTCCTCCAGAGGGGTGTGCATAATCACATTTTCATACTCATACGAGTATAGATCAGAATTGTCATCCTGGAGACCTTCAGGAACTTGGTACAGACCGAGTTCTCGGATCAATTGCAGGGAGAACCTGCCACAATGCCTTCTTCTGGCTTCAAAATCATCTGCACAGTCAGCCCAGTAGTCTTCTGTGTCTGCCCTATGATGATAGATTATCTTGAGGTTCTGTTCAATAAACTTCTTCAGGTCAAAGCAGGATCTTGGCCTGAAGAAATGAACAGTGATAGGGACCAAGGCTCTTTCTATGTTTTGAGCATCTAGAGCTGTTTTGCATGTGTAGTTTCCCAGAGAGATGGGAAAGTGCAAGCCAGAAATCTTCTTGTCTCTGCAAGTTCTGTGCAACTCTGTCTAGTTGCCTGCATATTTCTATCAAGGCCATTTTGTCATTGCAGAACATGGGAAGCCGCAGAGGGGTGTTCTCATAGCCAGCAAGCTTGATATAGGAAAATTTCCTGAATTGGATGAAATAGGCTCCATACTGCGATATCAGGTTCATGGCTTCATCTGAAAACCTTCTAGCAGTATCACCTTCGAGCAATCTGACCACGTACATGGTGAAAGCATCATTGACCCTTCTGAAATTCCGATTGCTGGTCTCCAAGGTGAACTGCGGGCAATAGGCATACACTGGATCATCTTTGTGTGCATCAATATAGGAGAAACCAAACCACTTCCTTGATGCTGCTAGGGTATACATCAGGTATGAAGTCATATAGAACTTCTTTGTTTGCTGAACGTTGGATAGCTGCTCCGCCAAATTCATACTGATGATCTCTGCCCAGTTGATGTTTTGTGTTCCCTCGCACACCATGCTGATGAGCGGGCACATCCAGAACTGGAACTCATTGGTGGAGGGCAAACCCATAACCCGAGCCAGCAGGATTATGAAGTCTGACAATTCTTCATTGAAATCTACCTGGAAGAGGGTTTTGGTTAGGCGAGAAGCACCTTTCTTAGGGTTCTTCAACCAAGACTTCGCCACTCGCCGCCTTATATTTGTCACTGTCTTAATCGAACATAGGGTCTGTGCTTGATCCCGGGAGACGACTATAGCATTGTCCAACTCTGGAATCCTCAGAGTAGCGCCAATGGTGGCAACGTCCAGCCTGGAAATGAGTTCCCCATGTACATTTGTCAATTCGCTCGAAACGGGGTCAAAGTGAGCTCCGCATGAAAGCACAGTATCAGCACACTGTACTGAGATTGGGAAACCACCGGTAAAAGCCAAACCGCTATCATGAATCGTTTGTGCTATTGGTGAAGGGTTTGCATCTGCCATTCTTGCCCAAAAATCGCCGAAGTCGAGATGACGAGCTTCGTTGTCCCCAATATTGCTAATAGCAGACTCGAGCGGAGAAACTTGCTCCTGTCCCTGAAACTTGATCTTCATACTGATAGTCTCGGAGCTGCAACCTAGACTCGGGAAGGAATTTGCGAAGGGAGGGGATATTTGCGTAGGTTTTCAAATTGTAAGGGTTCGAGCAAAGATAGCATGGAAGCAATGCGAAAAATGCAAAGGGGAAATGCTCGTTATATAGCCTTTTGGAGAGAGGAATGAATTTAATGCGCATTGAATATACAACCACCAATTTGAATAGCATCATACTTGGAGTGAGCGGGAAAAACTAAGTGTGGATGACACTTGGTACGCTTGGGACATGTGAGACGCGAATGTGTGAAACACGCGGCTTGGCTGGTTCGGGCGAAACAAGAAGAGAACGCACAAATGCTTTCGGGACAATTGGAACGAAAATGTGTGAAGTACGCGGTTTGGACAAATTTCGGCCGAAATTGGAACAGTGCGCATTTTTTGAGAATGGGACATTGAGCTCTGAAGTACGCGACTCGGGAGTTTCGACCGAAAATGGGGAAGCTCGCACTTTTTAACTTTGGGACATTTGAGACATGAAAATGCGAAGTACGCGATTCAGGTGATTCGGCTGAAATTGGAACAACGTGCACAATAAGTTTTGGGACACTTGGGACAAAATTTTCTGACGGGCTCGAAAATGGGACAGCTTCGGGGATTTCGGCCGATTGGGGAACAGAGTGCACTTTCATACTTGGGACAGTTGGGACAAAAGGTTCCGACAAGCCCGAAAATCACACAAAATGACCCAAAACACAGATTTTTTAATTTCACGACTTAGGAACTTCAGAGAAAAACACTTAAAACTCAAAATTTGAAATTTTAACTCTTATCAGAGCGGGGGAATTTTGAGTGGACAACAGCTGGCTCCTTCTGGGGATGACTTGGTATAAATTCTCGGAATGAGACAAGGCAAGAACTTAGACAAACTCGGTGAAGCAGACCAGTGCCTTATCCATTGGGCAAAGGAGTCAAAACAAACCAATACAGAGGGCAACACACACAACAACGGAAGGGAAACACACCAAAAGCAGAAAAGCAAAAACACTGTACAGAATATACAAAGGGACTCCCTAGTCACCTATGACTTGAACAACTTCAAATACTGCCCACTATAAGGAAGTGGGAGGGGAGAACCATCCATGTAATCAAGATAGAAAGAGTTCTTACCAGCAAAGTGTCTTATCTTGAAAGGTCCGAGCCACAGGGAATCAAATTTTCCATGGCTGCCACGAGGTTCATGTCTTTTGTCCCATAACAGCACGGTATCTCCAACTTGGAACTCTCTGAACCTAGCTTTCTTTTCAAACAGAACCTTTACCTTCTGCTGGTGAGCAGATATCCTATCAGCAACCTCCAATCTGTCCTCGTTCAGTTTGTGCAGGTACATGATTCTTTTATCCAGAGCATCACTGAAACTAGTATCCTCAATGGCCTTCATCAGGTGCAAGGCTGGCAGTTCCACTGTCACTGGAAATTGAGCTTCCACTCCATACACCACTTGAAAAGGAGACATTCCAATGGCTCTTTTAGGTGTGATCCTGTCTGCCCAAAGAGCATCATAAAGCTTCTTATGCCAGTTTCGCTGAGACTCATTGACCAACTTCCTTATGATAGTCACCAGATTTTTGTTGGTGGATTCTGCTTGTCCATTTCCCTGGGGATAATAATCTGAAGAATGAGCCAGAGAGATGCCATACCCGTAGCAGAAATCCATTATCTCAGTTGAGGAGAAGTTCGAAGCATTATCTGTTACAATCTTGTTAGGTACACCATACCTTACCAAGATGTTCTCTTTGATGAAGTTGCATACCACTTCAGAAGTAGTGCTCTTGACTGGAATAGCTTCCACCCATTTGGTGAAGTAGTCAGTGGCAGTTAGCACATGAGTGTGACCAGCACTAGAAACAGGGTTGAGTGCACCAATGAAGTCCAGACCCCACTGTTGAAAAGGTTCCTCAATCACAACTGGCTTGAGAGGCAAAGAGGCCAATTTAGGTCTTCCCACAAAGGTCTGACAAGCTTCACATTTATCCACCCACTTGGATGCATCTCTGAACAAGGAAGGCCAGTAGTAACCTCCACGAGAGTATCTTGTGAGCAGTAACCGTTGATGAATAGTGCCCTCCACATGCCTGATCGTGGAAAGCTGAGAGCAATTTTCTCTGCTGTTCTTTGTCCACACACTTCAGAAATCTCCCATCTAAACCACGCTTGAACAAGGCATTTTCCCACAGTACATATTGCGCTGATCTCAATTTAACAGTCCTCTTTTCCTTGGTAGTTAAATGAGAGGGGCATTCCCCATAGGTGAGAAAATGGGCGATGTCAGAATACCATTCATCGACTGAACTAAGGAATAGAACAGTAGGAATGTCAGCTTTCTCCTCCAGCAACTCATGTTTGGCTCCTTCAGCAATGAGCTCACAAAGACCTTTTCCACGAACCAGCTTGGTCGGTTTGATATCAATGTCATACTCCTGGACTTTAGCCACCCAGTTTCCTCTCTTGGACCCAAATTCTTGCTGTGTAAGAATTGACTTAACAGTTGTATCTGGAACCAGCACCATAGAGTGAGAGTTGAGGATATAGAAACGGAACTGCTTGACAGCTTTGACTACTGCAAAAGCATGCTTCTCCATCATGGTGTATTTTAGCTCATGGTCTTTCAGAATATAGCTCATGAAGGCAATTGGTAGCTCATGTTCATCAGAGTCTTCTTGAGTTAAGACAGCAGCCAAGGTATTATCTGTAGCATAGCAATAGATGATGAAATCTTTGCTGAAATCAGGACAGGCCAAAACTGGAGTTTTAGCTATAGCTCTCTTGATACCCTCGAAGGATTCTTTTCCTTCAGAAGACCAACCAAATGTTTGCTTCCCTTTCATCATCTGAGAAATGTTCAAAGTTAACTCTGCAAAATCGGGAATGAATCTTCTCAAAAAATTGATCTTACCAAAGAAGGAGTGCACGCCCTTTTTACTTGTTGGGAGGGGAATTTGCTGGATGGCTTGAACTCGTTCAGGGTCAATCTTAATACCATCCTTGGAAACAATGTGCCCTAATAGTTTTCCCTCTGTAACACAGAAGACAGATTTTTTAGGATTTAAAGAAATCCCATGCTCTCGGCATCTTAGCAGAACTGTTTCCAGGTGGTCGAAGTGATCCGCTCTTGTCTTTGAAAACACTGTCAGGTCATCAAGGTATATGACAATACATTTCCCTTTCAAGCTTCCAAAACTCCAGATCCATAGCTCTCTGGAAAAGTGGCACCCGGCATTAATAAGCCCAAAAGGCATTCTCTTGTAGGCAAAGGTACCCCAAGGAGTGGTGAAGGCTGTCTTGTGTTGATCTGCAGTATCAACCTCTACCTGATTGTATCCAGAAAATCCATCAAGCATAGATAACATCTCAGAGCCTGTTACCGCTTGCAATACTTGATCCATCATGGGCAAAGGATAATTATCTTTCAGAGAAGCCTGATTCAGGTTCCTGAAATCAACACAGATGCGGATCTCACCATTTTTCTTCCTGACAGGCACAATATTTGCAATCCATGTCGAATGGTGAATGGGAAAAATAATTTTAGCCTTCAACAACTTCTGGATCTCCTGGAAGATGGTGTCAGCTATTTTTGGATTGTACTATGCCTCTGCTTCTGCTTGAAAGGCTTAATTCCTGGTTTGAGAGGAATAGAATGCTGCATATCTTTTGGCTTGAAGGATCTTTTAGATCTTCATAAGAATAAGAAAGAACATCCTTATACCTCCTTAGAAGATCAATTTCTTTTCTCCTCTCATCTGCTGTGCAACCTTTTCCAATATTCACTAGCTTGGGGTCAGTATAACTCCCTATATAAATCTTATCATACTCAGCTGATTACTGAGGTCCAGTAGAAGCTTTAGATTTCACATACCTGTCATGTTTATCAAACAACTCCTCCAAACTCACCAAACCTTTGGGAATCTTGTTTCCTTTGAGTTTAATGCATCCTTCCTGATCTGTTTCTTCTCCTTGGGTGACAGCTTGGTCAGAGGACACACTTTCACGAGGCAGGTTGTCACTTCCCTCAAAATAGAGTTGTTCGAAATTACCCTTGAAGTTCCAGGAAGGAAAGCAAATGCTGGTCATCATTGAAAACTTGCCAGTTATTGGTATTGTCAGGTACATTGGGCCGGTGGACCATTTCAATAGTGAACTTATCCTGAGAGAACTCAGGATGGGGAATCAGTAATGACCCTGAGACAGCCAGTGAATAAGCCCTGCTGTTCTTTTCCCTAGGTATTACCTCAATGGAGAAAGCATCAAGGAATTCAATTGAATCCCAAACCTGATTCCGGTAATGCTTCAGCCTCCCATTTTTTACCTGAAAGAGGTTTCTGACCTGCTTCACAATAAACTCTGCATCACCACGAGCCAGAAGGTTCTTCACACCTTGTTCTTTGGCCACTTGCAGTCCAAGAATGCGAGCCTCATACTCTGCTGTATTATTAGTGTTTTCGAACTGCAACTTAAATGAAAAAGGATGTAGGCATCCTTCAGGTGACACTAGCAGGACACCAGCTCCAGAACCAGTTGAGGAACAACTTCCATCAAATTCTAAAATCCAAACATCATTGGGGTCTTTAGGTGATACTTTGGAGGGTTGGATTTCATCAGGGGACAGAATCATGTAATTACCATGACCCATGTCCTCATAGAGTATTTTTGCCTTAGGATCATCCCTTTTCTGCACAATATACTCAGATTGTTTCTCAGGCATCAGCTTTTTCATGTGTCCATTGACAGGTATGAGTGCATGCGACCAATCCATTTGAATCTCTCCACCCACATCTTTACAGAAGTTCCTACTTAGCAACATTCCATAAGAGGGAGGAATGTCTGCTACTCTAGGATGGTAGCCAAGAATTTCTTTTCAGGTAAAGCAGCAAAAGCCACTTGTGCGTCCTTTAATCCTTCCAACCAAAGGCACTTCCTTACTTTCCATGGAGTAGCAAGATCCATAAGTACGAGTGAGGGTCAAACCTAAAGCATGAGCTACTTTAGCAGGCATCACATTATCTGAGGCTCCGGAATCTATGACACAGTTACTGAGCCTATGGCCAGCTATAAGAAGTGTTACATAAAAAGGCTTGATTTTTTCGCCAGGCGAGGTGAGAGCAGCTACCAGACTAGGTTGTGGTGCAGAAGGAGGAGTGGGCAAAAGGCCTTTAGAGGTGGTCTTGGAATGGGAATTAACAAATTGGATCATCTTGGCAAAAGCTTTGGGATGAGTTTGATAGTATTCAGCTTCTGAAATTTGAACTTTGGTCCTTTTTAGGTGATCAACAATATCAAAGGATCCAGAGGTGGATGGACCATCATCATTTGGAATTCTAGGCTTATCAACTTTAGGAGAAAATGAAGGAACTTTGCTAGTAGGATTGACGGGACTTACCTTTGGTGCAGATGAGGTAGGGATAGGAGATCCTCTTTTAGCAATTACAGGAATAGTTGTCGGCTGCTCCTTAGATTTCTTCATGGGCTGTGTTACCTATCTCCTTCTGCCTTGTCTGTTCTCGAGTCATGACAACAAATGATTCACTGTTCATATCTGCTACCCAACTTCATCATAGTCATCTCCATCATCAGTGCCTTCGGTGGTAAAGAAATTAACCCGAGATCCCTCAAGTTCTTCCGCCTCATCATCAAATTCCTCCAGGAACTCCTCACAAGCTTCATTGTCCACATCATCATCCGGCTCTTCAACTTCACCAGGTTGCATTCACGGGAACTCTTGACAGGAGGTCCTTCAAGTGCTAGTCTTGTGTGGGGAGCAAGAAAACGGTTTCTGGGCTGAAAATTTCTTCTTGGGACGTCTGCATACTGGGGCATGCTGAGCTAGTTGTTTCTTTATAGCGACGAGATCATTTGCATGTTTCTGGACTAATGGATCAGTATTAGGTCCAGGTGTGGAAGAGGAAGAAGCAGCAGATTTAGATTTGGGAGGATCTCTTCTCAACTTCCCTGACATGATCAAGTCATCCTCGATACTAACAGCCAGTTCTTGATCCAGAACTAACATTCCGAGATTAGCCCTTCTCAGAGCATAGCTGACTTTGGGCGTTTGAGCATTTAGAAAGAAACATTTTTGAATTTGATCAACCGGTCGAGTATTTACAGGAATTTTGTTGATCAGTCTGTTGAATCGAGCGAAAAATTCTCTCATGGGTTCTGATGGATCTTTCTTTATCTGAGAAATCTTGGGCAAGCAGGGCATGCACATCTTTTGCCAGCTTGAAACGGCTTTCGAACTGAGTTCTCATTGTATTCGAGTCGGTGATGGCACCCAGCCGAGAAGGTGATAGAACCAGTCAGCAGCATTATCCTGTAACATCTCAACGAACAGCCTTACTGAGACGTCTTCATGTTCAACTCCCAAAACTCCACATACAACTATAAAGGCTGTAATATGTTCATCAGGGTGTACTTTTCCATCACCTTTAAACTTGGGGAAGTTCTTTCGGTTACCTCTAGGTAACTCATGCAAAGGCTGAGTAAGGGCCAGGGGCCCGACACGTTGACCCCATGGCAATTGTCCCGCCATTCTTGGAAATACGGCTTGGAGGGGAACTTTAACACTAGCAAGGATCAAAGCTCGTAGATTGGGACTAGCAGGCTCTGAAGTAATACCACCCGTAGGATTTCTTTCTTGAACAGGTGGAGTGCTCGTCGAACGAGTTCTTCTATTTGAAGGGAAAGGAAAACCCTGTTGCTCCCAAAAGCTAAAACTGAGAATCTTCGATACCAAGGGCCCTTCTCCCTTGAGTGAAACACGGAGTCACCAGATCAAAGGATGATCGAAAAATTGCACTACTGGAATGTGATTTTCCCCAGTGGAGTCACCAAAAAATCTTGGTTTTCAAATATGACTTTTTAGAAGAGCAACAGTCAGGGGACAAGAAGTCCCTCCTCTTTAATGGGAGAGGTTCCCTTATTCTGAAACAAACTTATTTACAAATGTACAGAACATTGTTTTATGGTCGAGCTTGGATATTATGAAAGTGTTTTCCACAAGGATCATCTATTACACAAGGACTGAGGAAAGGGAATAAGGAGATGAGCAGAATAGCAACATTCAGAATTATAGATAGCAGAATAATTCTTTATGTATGCAAAGTTCCAAAGGATTTAAGACAAGATCATTTGCTTTAGCTGAATGGGATTAAATTTAAAGACACAAAGTTCTATAAATAACCTTCTTCAGATTCATTCATCAAGGACACAAAGTTCCTTCTTGGTTATACAAGATCGCTGCATTTGCAAAACTGGATAGTATGCAATCAGAGAGACTAATGAATCAGGAACAAAATGATCTTCACAATATTAAAGGAAAACACAGAGATAACAAGAATTAGATAGAAAAAGAATGGAAAGCCCTTTTGTATTGATTTCTTTCAGATCTATTTACACTTTCAGCAAATATCCAAGTTCTTCCTCCCCCATGTAGAATGGCGTGGAAAGGCCATTATATAGCTTACAAGTCAGTTACTCTTCGTAACCATTTATTTTAAATAAAGAATAGTTAAGGACCGCCAAATTGCAATACCTTAACTAATTACAAAGAATACGTAAATAATGGGAAGAAGAGAAAAGAAAGGGGGGAGGAGACAGGTGGCCAGCTCACTGGGAGGGGCCCACTGTCTTCAAAATCCGCTGCCTGAATTTCTTCAATGCCTCAGTTATGTCCCTAGGCCACGTGGAACTGAAGTGTTGGCTGCAGACTGAGTCCAAAATCCTAGACACTTATCCATCTCTTTATCAAACTCGACGTGAGTATGATAATCTTTGTTTGCTTCTTCAATGGCAGACTGAAGAGAACAAATTTCCTTCATCTTTTCCTTAGAGATGGAGCTTTCCTTGAATAGATTATCTTTGACAAAAGCTCTGAACTGAGCTTTGATTTCTTGTAAGGAAAGAGAAACACCAGAATTTTCATCCTGAAGAGGACAGTGTATATCCTTGAAAGCCAGCAACAACCAGTGTCCTGAAAGCTTCTCCCTTCTGCCACGTGTTCTTCATTTCTCCCAGAGCTTCCTCCAGGACTCTGATTTTCCACTCCACGCTGTAGACCCAGGATTTTGATAGATTGTCTTTGGCATCATCAAAAATCTTATTCGCCAGTAAGATGTTCTCATCTGTCTGTCCCATGAGGCGAAGGTCTACTATGCAACTACTCCAGATTTTGAGTTCTTTGTCCATGGTATTGATAGTGGAGGAGAGCTTCAGTTGCACATTACTCACCTTTTTGTGGAGTTTGAAAGCTTCATCGATGAAGTTTAATCCAGCAACAAGCATGTCATCTACCATGGCCTCAATGGCTCTGCCATAGACAGAATACTTGTGCATATCTTTGATACTTTGCACTTCATCTTGGCTTAGAATTACAGGAGGTGGAAGAGTAGTCAATGGGGTAGGGTCCAAGACTTTATCCTTAGATAAAAGAGACTTGATGAAACCTGTGAGAATCTGGGCTTGTTCTTCTAACTGTTCAATAGTTTGCTGCCCTTTCTCTACACTTCCAATGACTCTTGTGACTGTTTCCTGAAGGTTGTGAATTTCACCTTCAGGAGTAGACTCTCCCATAGGGATCCGTGAAAGCTCCAAGTCAGATGTCAACAAGTCTGATTCTGATTTGTCTACTGTGGGCTTAGCAATCTCCAAGAGTTGCTGACCTTGGGCATCAGACACTATCCTGGAAGTAGTTCTAGCTTTCTTAGCACGAGAAGGAGTGGTGCCCAACAGGGCTGCAATAGCATCGAAATTTGGTCCCAAGCTTTGAGAGGAGGATTTCCTCTTCCTTTTGTCAATCAGAGGTTGCACCCAAGCAAAAGAGGAAGAAGAATCTGCAGGAGAGGCAAGGGGACCAAGAGACAGGGAGCTCATGACACTTAGGGTTTGTGCATAGCTGTTGACTCAAGCTGAGATGTGAGTAGAGCACTGGAGGCAATGGGGGTAGAAGAATGAGTAGCACCTGGAAGTTTAGTGCTCTGGACCTCCTTATCCTTCTCTGCTGGATCTTCAGGAACATTTGCAGGAGTTGGCATCTCACTTTCTTCACTTTCACTGAGAACAATGATGTTCTCTGGCCCTATAGGCAACTCTACTTGTTTGCTTGGAGGGTCATTCACTGCAGGATCCTTCTTTACCTCTTTGAGTTTCTTCTTATATACCCGGGTAGATGAAGAGGGAGTAGATTCAGTAGGTCCTTGTGTGGATGAGGCAGGAGGGGTTTGCAATTGTGTTTCAGACCTTGGAACTGATGCCTCTCTTCTTGGTGTCGAGTCATCCTTGTAGCTGGATTCTCCTGAGTGCCTCTTGAATTCTCGGACCTTCTTACTAAACCAGACCTTAGTCCTGACTAAGACTGGAGCAAGAATCTCAGCCAGATCATCCCTCTCTTTCCTGTTCCAATCCAGGTCCTCCAGAGGGGTGTGCATAATCACATTTTCATACTCATACGAGTATAGATCAGAATTGTCATCCTGGAAACCTTCAGGAACTTGGTACAGACCGAGTTCTCGGATCAATTGCAGGGAGAACCTACCACAATGCCTTCTTCTGGCTTCAAAATCATCTACACAGTCAACCTAGTAGTCTTCTGTGTCTGCCCTATGACGATAGATTATCTTGAGGTTCTGTTCAATAAACTTCTTCAAGTCAAAGCAGGTTCTTGGCTTGAAAAAATGAACAGTGATAGGGACCAGGGCTCTTTCTATGTTCTGAGCATCTAGAGCTGTTTTGCATGTGTAGTTTCCCAGAGAGATGGGAAAGTGCAAGCCAGAAATCTTCTTGTCTCTGCAAGTTCTGTGCAACTTGTCCAGTTGCCTGCATATTTCTATCAAGGCCATTTTGTCATTGCAGAACATGGGAAGCCGCAGAGGGGTGTTCTCATAGCCAGCAAGCCTGATATAGGAAAATTTCCTGAATTGGATGAAATAGGCTCCATACTGCGATATCAGGTTCATGGCTTCATCTAAAAATCTTCTAGCAGTATCACCCTCGAGCAATCTGACCATGTACATGGTGAAAGCATCATTGACCCTTCTGAAATTCCGATTTCTGGTCTCTAGGGTGAACTGCGGGCAATAGGCATACACTGGATCATCTTTATGTGCTTCAATATAGGAGAAACCAAACCACTGCCTTGATGCTGCTAGGGTATACATCAGGTATGAAGTCATATAGAACTTCTTTGTTTGCTGAATGTTGGATAGCTGTTACGTCAAATTCATACTGATGATCTCTACCCAGTTGATGTTTTGTGTTCCCTCGCACACCATGCTGATGAGCGGGCACATCTAGAACTGGAACTCATTGGTGGAGGGCAAACCCATAACCCGAGCCAGCAGGATTATGAAGTCTGACAATTCTTCATTGAAATCTGCCCGGAAGAGGGTTTTGGTTAGGCGAGAAGCACCTTTCTTAGGGTTCTTCAACCAAGACTTCGCCACTCGTGCCTTATACTTGTCACTATCTTGGTCGAACATAGCCTGTGCTTGGTCTCGGGAGACGACTATAGCATTGTCCAACTCCGGAATCCTCAGAGCAGTGCCAATGGTGGCAGCGTCCAGCTTGGCAATGAGTTCCCCATGTACATTTGTCAATTCGCTCGAAGCGGGGTCGAAGTGAGCTCCGCATGAAAGCAAAGTATTAGCACACTGTACCGAGATTGGGAAACCACCGGAAAAAGCCAAACCACTATCATGAATCGTTTGTGCTATTGGTGTAGGGTTTTCATCTACCATTCTTGCCCAAAAATCACCGAAGTCGAGATGACGAGCTTCGCTATCCCCAATATTGCTAACAGCAGACTCGAGTGGAGAAATTTGCTCCTGTCCCTGAAACTTGATCTTCATACTGATAGTCTTAGAGCTGCAATCTAGACTCGGGAAGGAATTTGCAAAGGGAGGGGATATTTGCGCAGGTTTTCAAATTGCAAGGGTTTGAGCAAAGATAGCATGAAAGCAATGCGAATAATGCAAAGGGGAAATGCTCGTTATATAGCCTTTTGGAGAGAGGAATGAATTTAATGTGCATTGAATACACAACCACCAATTTGAATAGCATCATACTCAGAGTGAGCAGGAAAAACTAAGTGTGGATGACACTTGGTACGTTTGGGACATGTGAGATGCGAATGCGCGAGACACGGGGCTCGGCCGGTTCGGGCGAAACAAGAAGAGAACACAAAAATGCTTTCGAGACAATTGGATCGAAAATGCACGAAGTACGCAGTTCGGACGTTTCGGCCGAAAATGGAACAAAGGGCTCGTTTGGACTTGGGACATGCGGGACAAAAAGTTCCGGAGTACGCGGTTTGGCCGGTTCGGCCGAAAATGGGACAGTGCGCATTTTTTGAGAATGGGACATTGAGCTCTGAAGTACGCGACTCGGGAGTTTTGGCCGAAAATGGGGAAGCTCGCACTTTTTAACTTTGGGACATTTGAGACATGAAAATGTGAAGTACATGGTTCGGGTGATTCGGCCGAAATTGGAACAATGTGCACAATAAGTTTTGGGACACTTGGGACAAAATTTTCCGATGGGGCCGAAAATGGGATAGCTTCGGGGATTCCGGCCGATCGGGGAATAGAGTGCACTTTCGTACTTGGGACACTTGGGACAAAAAGTTCCGACAGGCCCGAAAATCACACAAAATGACCCAAAACACAAATTCTTTTAATTTCACGACTTAGGCACTTTAGAGAAAAACACTTAAAACTCAAAATTTGAAATTTTAACTCTTATCAGAGTGGGAAATTTTGAGTGGACAAAAGGTGTTCACCGTTATGTTTCTAAAATTGTCATGGAAATCCCTTCAACATCAAGTTCAATCAAAAAATCTAGGTCTAGGAATTCACAAAAAAGTACCACTCATAAATAGATCTCATGTGATTCCTCACGCTATTGAAAATAGGGAATATATTCCATCTTCCACTTCCTCACCTTCATCACTTAATCAATTCTACTCTTCTGATTCTCCTCAAACTCTTACAACTCATCCTATGAACTTTCTTCTATGGAATAATCATTCACCTCATGGATGTCTTCCTCCTTTGAAGATCCATGTGACTCAAAATTACTCTAATCAAACATCTAATTGAACTCCTAAGTCATGGTCCTACCTTTCTTCATAGGATCCCCATAATCAATCACCTCCCCAACGTCTTCCTCCTTTGAATATCTATGTGACTAAAAATTCCTCTAATAAGACATCTAATTCAACTCCTAATTCATGGTCCTCTCTTTTTCCGTAGGATCCATTTAATCAGTCACCTCACCGGATTCTTCCTCTATTAAAGATTCATATCACCCAAAATTCCTCTAATCAAACATCCAATTCAGATCCCAATTCGTTTTCCTCTCTCTTTCAACTGAATACCATTCTTCTATTTGGATTACACAGTGTTCTAGAAAACCCAATGCTAATGTATCCCAAAATCATATCTAGTTCCACTCTGAAGACATATGAAACCAAATCTACTTCGTCTCTTAAGTCATTTTCATCTACAAATCAAAATCTAATCACTCTTTAGCCCTCGGGTCATTTTAATCATACCTTATTCTATCGACATGAATATTATGAAGAATGATGCGTGCGCCCATGTAAAACAAGAAGTGATTTTCTATGATATATTTTCAAAGAACTATACAATTACTTTATGGAAACAATAAGGTCCATGATCTCCATCGTTACACATCTTCTAAATCTTCAAAACTTATTAAACCCCTTCCATCAAATAAACCTTCTATTATCAACCAGCAACAACCTATACCGATTAATTTCTTTCAGAATGAATAAGAAATTGGAGAATTCGTGGGGCTAGATGATGACATTCCTATAGAATATCACACACAAGGAATACCTTTTGAGATCGATACATTTGTCTATTGTGGGGAAGAGGATGATTCATATGGTCACCAAATAGAGGAAGAGCTTAAGATCGTCAAATAAGAACCTCCTCTTTTTCTTCCCTCATAAAATTTGAAATTACATCGTGTAACTCCAGGGTCTATCCTTTATTCCCCTCCTATCTTATCATCACCCAATCAGTCATTACATATCACATCTCCCTAATCACAATCTATCCTTGGGTCACCTTTGAGTATCCCATTATCTTATAATCTTGGGCCATGTCTTAGTAGCCCTTTATATTCTTTCATGGGACCACATCCTAGTAACCCTTCATATCCTAACATTGAGCCAACTCTTAGTGGCCCATGATATTCTATATGTGGGTCACGTCCTATTATCCCATTATCTTCTATCCTAGGTCAACATCTTAGCACCCTAATATCTTCTATTTATGAGACACCTCCTGGTATCCCTCTATCTTATATACTTGTACCACCTCCTAGTAACCCTTTATATTCTATCATGGGGCCATGTCCTAATATCCCTTTATCTTCTATCACTGGGACACCTCCTAGTATCCCATAATATTCTATGTTTGGTTCAACTTCTGGTATCTAAATATCTTCTATACTTTGGCCACATTGTAGTATCCATTTATCTTTTATCATGGGGCCATGTCCTAGTATCCCTTCATCGTCTATCATTGGGCCACCTCCTAGTATCCCATCATCTTTTATCTATGGGTCACATCTTAATATCCCATTAACCTCTATCCTTGGGCCATGTCATAGTAGCCCATTATCTTATATTTATGGGACACCTTCTTGTAGCCTAATATATTCTATCCTTGGTCTATGTCCTAGTAGTGCATTATCTTCTATTTATTGAACACCTCCTGGTAGCCCATTATCTTCTATACTTGTGCTATGTCATAGTATCCCCTCATATTATATATATGGGACACCTCTGAGTAGCCCATTATATTCTATTTATGTGACACCTTCAATTAAATCATCATATTATATTTATGGGACACCTTTGAATATCCCATCATCTTCTATCTACATGACACCTCTGGGTAGCCAGTAACCTTCATTTTTCAGGCCTCCTCCTATCTTGTTAACATCAATTCTTTTCCCCCTCATAGCCCATTTCCTTCAATCCTTTAATAATATCCTCTTATTCCATCATATTATCCTTGTATTGAAAACCTTAGCAAACCCACCATCATTCCTAACATTCCTACCATCAATCCTAATCATCCAATATTTTCTCCCACTTTTTGGGAAAAAAAAATCATACATTAGCTTCGAAGAAGAACCAAAAGTTTCTTCATAAAACTGAAATCAAAAATCTGAAGAGCTCCAAATCTCCCTAGAAATCCAACACTCACAAACAAAAAACTCAAACGTGATTAAAAAATGCATACTAGTGTCAATGCAAAGTATGGTGTAAAGTGCAGAGATATATGGACAGGTAACTCAAGCTCCCACATACAAAATCCATGTTACAATATAATTCATATTCATTTATCAATTATTATGTCACAACGATCATCGATATTATAGATAATATCACTCTTGATAAGAAAAAACTCCTAGTTTCCCTCACTAAAGAAATCACAAACATTGTTGTTGGATCCTATCACATGGAGTTACATTGTTGGTCACAACCTTTCCATTCATCCTATTTTATTCTTCCTACCCTATCATGTATATTTTTTATACTATATGTCCCCATTTCACTCATTTACATCATTGATGTTGATTCCCAAGAACTTAATCTGTATTTACGTTTTTCCCTTCACAAAACTATCAAAAATATTAAAAATCAAAAGAATTCAAAAATCCATTAAAATAAAAAAACATCAAAACATTACAAAAAATCAAATGTACAAATAGAAAACATTGTAATCAGGTTTTACGTACACATGGATGTTCTTTCCTTTCTTTCAATTCCTCTACAAGTTAGGCACCATTTTCATCCCTTTGTTCATATTTTTGTTAGTCTATTTGTGCTCATTATGCAACATTTATCTCTATGGTATCTGATTTAACCCTGGTCTTTCGTCACCTTAGTAAATTTAAGAACGAATGACCTCTTAGAGATCCTATCACTATCTTCATTTAATAAACTTGTTAGAAAGACCTTTTCGACATATTTTTTGACACTAGTAAATTTCATCATCACAATCACTTTCACATCCTTCCATCAAGACATCATTGGTTCTTAACCCCTTAAAAAACAATCAAGAGAACTGAAATAATTTTTAGAAAGAAAAAATCAATAAAAATGAAAATCAAAGAAGTAAATATATAACAATATCTCTGGGGTTATTTCTAATATCCCTACTGAGGCTATGAACATTTGGTTGGCAGTAGAGAAATGTTACAACTATAAATAGTTACATCTTTATTGGGGCTATGGATTCCTAGCTGGCAATGGAGAAATACACAGATCTTCTTCCACCCTCCATTCACAAACAATTTTTTTAACTCAATCATTCCTACACATTAGCTAGTTTGTCTTCACTTATTACCTATTAAATATTAAATTATAGAAAAACATCATTTTCACATACACCCACCGGATGTCGATGAGAAAAAGGGATAGCATGTTACAAGGCATTGTCTAGATCTTGTCTATACTCTTGATTTAGTACATATTTTGTCTCATGATTTATTCCTTTGAATAATCAATTTGTCATCGCTAATCTTCTAGGTACATTTTTTTTATCCTTCTATAACATTAACACTATTATTATACTTCGTTCTAAACATCCATGTGTATAAGATTTCCTTTTTACCATATTTGAGGGAAAATTTGTCCTTTCTTTCAATAAATAATCTTCTATTTCTTTCTACCATTTGTTTCTTGGCCATCTTTCACTAAGGTAATTTTCGCTCCTTCCTCACTCTTCATTAGTTTGAGTTCATCATCTTGTTGAACCAAACCCTCTTGGCCTTAATCTGACTTATCTTCTTCTTGTATATAGGCACAAGATTTCCCTTAGTAAATTATCACCTCTCACTGGGGGAATCTTTGCATATTTGTTTTCTTCTACATAGTTTTGCAAAACATCCAAAAACCCTATTTTATTTTAAATACTAGAAAATCCAAAAAACATTCATAAAAAATTAAAAATCCTAAACATTCACAAAATACAACATCCTAAAAATTTGAAATTATCCTACAAAAAATCCTACTTCAGTGTTTTCTTGTTTTATCACATGAGATGCAGATCACCTGGTGATCTTTCTTCATCAACAAAGCTAGTTTTCTTGTTCTATATGTATTTCCAACATATATTGTTGTTCGGTGTAGTTTCATAGTACACGTTTCTTTTTCATGGGACTTCTTTGTCCTTTTCATAATCCCTTGCATGTATCCTTTCTTTGGGCATCCTTGCTACCCTTATCGTATAACTCAACCATTTGGGTACTAGAGTTAGATAACAAAAGCATTTATAAAATTGTCTTAACCATTGCTTTTTTAAGTTTATTTGTTTGTGCTTGTTTCTTTGTTTGGTTTTTCTGTTTATTGTATTGTATTGATCTATGCATTTTTATTCAAGTTAATCCTTTATAAATGAAAAAAATTAGTATTATGTCTCTTCATGTCAATTTACTCTTTTATTTTATGTTTATATCAAACAAAAATGTATTTACGAGCCAATATGGTACATATACTACGCCACAGTCATCCCATACATCATATATCTTGTCCACAATTCTAACTAAACTTATACCTATCATTTTCCATTTTGTTTCTTCCCCCTCTTCCCTTGATTCTCCAACTTGAAGAATGAGATGTAACTCATTATATCAATTCTAAAAATTTCCAGCCTAGCCATGTTCAAATCCCTTCCACATCTATGATTTTTTCTTCCATAATATCTATTAAGAAAAGAATCTCTTCATGTCACAATTGGCTTGTCTTATAGCATGATAGTTCTTCTCTTTTTTTCGAGTTTCAATAAATTTCTTCTATCACCCCATTGACACTCAAGGGGCATCATTATACTAATATTTATTTGATCCTTTCAATTTTATTTTTTTAAAAATTGTCTACTACCTTTGAAATGGTGTCACTTACGCTACACCACATCAAAGATGGGAAAATTTAGACAACTAAATCTGGATATGAAATGTTAATACAAAAATTACACTAGTTATCCTCTTTCTCTTCATTTCAGTATAATTGCTAGTTGCTCGTTAATTATATAACATTCCCCTTTACCTTGTTCAATTAATGAGAGTTCATTAATTAACTAAGATTCCCCTTCATCTTGGATGCCAATTAAAATCACTTTGTTAATTTTAATCCTCTTTTCTTTATTTAATAAGTCATTATTAATTAATTAAGCCTTTAAATCTTCTATTTCATAAATAAACCTTATTATTGGTAAAATCCCCTTTCAAACCCTTCAACTTCTACTAAGTTCCCCCTAAATCATCTCCAAATGTATTCTTAAGCTTAACTAAGCCTATTAAATAATTCTTGTTGAGTAATTAAATAACCCCGAATTCCCATGAGTTTATAATCTCTAATTAGTCTTTTCTAATCATACTAATCCTTTTCTAGTTCTACAGGTTGTAAGCTTCTCACAAACTAGAAAGCTATATAAAGAACCAAGTACACCACCTTTCAACTTACACCTTGTCCTTTTATGAAATTTTCTCTTAATAAGATCTTTTTTCATGATATTGGACATCGTTATTCAAATATTCCCTTTCTACTTGGCTAAGAGTAGTAAGAGAAGAACCAAAACGGAAATCAATCCATATTGGTGAGATCTCTTCCTCTTCCTTGAAGGAAATCTATTATCATGCATGGTTGCATTTAGTTCAAAAAGGATGTACCTACAATTTAAAAACATATCCAACAATCAAAAGAGGTTTTCATTTCATGTTTTATTTAAATATTTATGCATAGTTAGTTAAACTTTCCTTTATTATTTATCTTGATGTTTTTGTTTAGATTAGGTTAAGCTATAATCTACTTCATGTTAGGTTCATTCCATGGATTAGTGTTAGTCTAACACATGCATACACTAGACATATTGTTGGTTATACCAATCATTTATATAGACCTAGTAGCTTTATGGTTTTTGGATTGTTCATCTACTAACCATTTTCCCCTGTGAAGCGTTTCTCTCATGTATAAATTGAACCATTTGCATTGGATAAAATTTGAGTCAATAAAATATTCTATCTCTTTTGTCCAAAAAATTCAATAGTGAAATGAAACTATCAGATTGAGCCTAGTCTTCCCAACAATAGGTTACACACAATATCTTATTTATTTATTATTTTATAGTTAACGTTTACATAATTTATTTACTAATATGCCTATTGTTTGTAAACTTATCAGGGAAATAGATTGAAGGGTATTAAGAGTTTTGTTTTATTTCACACATACCTTCATTCCAAATGATATTAAAGTAAGTAAAAAAAAAAGGGATGGATCCAAGCACAAAACTGCATTACTATTAATAAACCATGTAGAAATATAAAGAACTATCAAGTTTAATTCATTGATGTTGTGTTATTACCATCAATTATATATATTTTTTGTAAAATACATGCCAAGATACTTGGTTATGTTAAAGATAAAATCAATTTTAATGGTATGGGTTTTCTCCTTGAATGAAAAAATGATGCAACTTGCATATGTAGAGCCATTTTTATTCTAAAACCCTTTTTTGGATCCTAATTTTTATATGACTTGTAACATGTAAGGATTCTAGATACTTTCATTAATATATTATCCAAGCTTATACGCATTTGTTGTGAAAAAACTGGGCATTATTTGTTGTGAAAAAATTAGGGATTGTTTTTTGTGAAAACATTATTATGTAATAAATCTTGTAAATTGTAACAAATATTTGTCTGAAATTCTACATATTAATAACAATCTTCTTTTTTCTCTATGAATATTATATTTAACATAAAAACAATCAGTGGTGCTTATTGTATTGGATTGAATAACAGTTTGATCTATAAATAACTGGAATTTTTTACTTTGGAATGTTGAGAAGGTTTTATTTAGTCTGATTACTTGCGCTTATATACTCATTTTATTGACATTGTGATACATATTTATATCAAAGGATGGAAGCTAGATTGCATTAAATATATTTTTGAAGGCCTTGAGGCCTACAACAACTAATGTTTTGGGGTTGTATCATGGTAAAACATTGGAAATAAAGTAATTTTTATTTGTTGTGAATGAAGAAAAAGTAAGTGTAGGTATAGGAATATTAATTCACTAATTTTAGATTTGAAAGGAAATTGAACAAGTCCCATATTTGTATTTCATTTTTATGATTTATTTCTTAATCATCGCTAAGATAAGAATGAATTCATGTTCAAGTTTTTTTTTCATGTTATATTGAGTCTCTTATATGAGCATTAACTAATATAGCCAAACATATTATTTACCATCTAATTTTAATCTGAAAATGGATGACAATATTCTATTTAGGATTCTTGTCAATAATTTTTCCAAAAGTGATATATAATAAACCACACATTAGAGTATATCTTACACATATTTTTCACCTTAACCTATGAATCACATCACATGCAAATTTTCGATGATGTAAAAAAAAACTTTGAGCTTGACATTAAAAAATTAAGGTTTTTTATGAATGTGTTCTATGTCAATTCAGAGAAGGGAATTATCTCCATAAAGAGGTTTGTAATGTATCACAAAAAGATGTATCTAAAGATTTTACTCTAGTTTTCTCATCGATTCCTCATATGCATGTTACTTAGATATTACTTACTTTCTGACATATATGGAGAGTGTAAAAATGATAAAGGGAAAGGATCAATTAAAATTAGAGATTCCAACTTGTAATTTAGACATACTCCCTAATAGAAAGGAACAAATAACCAATGTCCTTTTGAAATGGGTTGATAAAAATAAAATAAGTGATCATTGGATTCTTTCCTTAATTATAAATGTTGTGTTCATTTTATTTATTGTTCTAAAATTCAAAATTGTAAGAATTTAATACTAATTTACAAATCTCTTTAAATATTCATAAGAATCTTAAGGTGTGAAGTGTGCCACAAAAAATTATAAGATTGAAACTTGCAATATTTTTCTTAAATATTGTTGGTGATAAAATTTGTCAATAGGAAAAATTGGTGGATTTTCGCAAATGCTCTGGGACTAGGTACCTTTGATTGAATGAGAAATCTCCATTATTGTGTGAAAAAAAATAGAAAAATTTGTTGTTTTCCTAGAGGTAGGGCATCCAACAAGAACACTCCACTACACCAGAGGAAATTCTTACAATCTTGTACAAGGGAGGAATATTATAGGTAGGTGGGAAAGTGGAAGTGCAAAATTAGGAGAGGGACTAATATGAAAAAGTAGGAGAACTCAAATTCTTGCAAAGATTAACTAAAGTATATTAACAAACATAATTTGAGAAGAATCATAACTTCACTAATAATGTCAAGACAAGATAAAACCATGAACATGAAATTTCACTTATTCATTCATCTAGAAAAGTATAAAATCCTTTCTTTATTGGAATTCTCTAAAAGTTGTAAAGTGGAAGGGAAAGAGGAAAGCATGTAGATATAAATAGAAGAATTTTATATCTTTTTACTTATCCCAAGTATTTATCTAATTTTGATCATAAAAAATTTACAATTCATAAGAATGGAGAAGTCATTACATTATACAGAATTAGAAAATACTCTTCACCTACCCTCCACCTGACTTTTCATTTTCCCTTTACAGCATGTGATTTTTTCATTCCTAGGAATGAAATTAAGCCCCCCTTTTATTAACGGAGGGTGACTTATGAAAATGTCAGCTATAGTCACTTTTAAATGAATAAGGCAAATGAAAAGTACAACCCACCAATGAAGAAATAAAACATAAAGAAAGAGGGGGAAGGGGAGAGAAGAGAGAAGAAGAGAGAGATAACTACTTCGATGAATATAATGTTGTTATGACTCTGCTTCGGTATCTGATGGATATTTACCAAGTTAAACTTTAAAAATATCCACTGCTTTGAACTATTTGCTATACTGGAACACAACTCAAGGAATCGATCTAACCATCTAAGATGACATTAACATTTTTTTATTTTAGTGAACCAAGACTAATATATATATTTAATGTTTGATATTGTAGGTCTTATCTCAATGAGAGATTTCAGTATGTCCTCGTTGAAGGAAAAGGGGTGCATGGATTATTTCCTAACATATTTTTCAAATTGCTTCAACAATTAATCCACTGTGTTGATCTCATTAATTGTGGGAACTCCAAGCTTTTGTATCTTTATGTTGACATCATTTTGCATGTTGGTGGTATAGTGCAACATCTCATACAAAGAGATAAGAGTTATCTCCGACCCCTGTGACAAATTCTTGGATGGAGAATCAAAGACCTTCCTATCTACCCAAATGTGAGAATTATCTCTCACCATCTCCACCACTAGTGGGTACACTTGATCTTAGTGTTCTTTTTCTTTCTCAATTTCATCCCTCATCATTTAGACATTAGTGGTTATAGCACACATGTACTTGTATAATGAGATAATCCCTGGAAGTAGAACTTTCCCTTTTCCATAAATATTTTTCTCCCATTTTCTATTAGATCGTCCCTATCTGGTGAAACCCTATGTCATTTAAATGGACTCCAGATCAAAGCTATTAATGGGAGTAACTTCTTCAATTATAATAGATGAAGAGGAATTCATCTCCATGAAATTTTACATGTACATGGTGAGTGTTCACACATCATTCTCCAACTAAAACTCTTCTCCTTTTATTCATGATTCCTCACAAGAAGGTGAGTAGAAGAGTCTTTGAATAAATTTACATCTCCCTTGTGATATTTTGGGCCTAGGGAAATGGTGTTCATATCCTAATCATCCGGGGTCATTTATTCAATGGGATTGATTACATTTGGCCTAAATACTTCCACATAATGGATATCCAAAGTACCTTTGAAGAAGTGTGAAGTTTTTTAAGTGATATTTTTCTTCTTTCCTTTGACCATTGAGGCTATAGCTAAGAAGTCAGGGAATGCCACATGTTAAAATGTGTGGGATTGTTTTGTGATAATTTACTACACATGATGACATATACCATTTTTATTTGGCTTAGAAACTATAATGGTTCTTTTCTCTTTATTGGAATGAGAAGGAAGATCTTGTGCAGGAGGGGATAGGGCAACAAAGAAATCTGAGAAGCTATAGGACTGCTGAGGGACTGAAAGGTGAACTGGATCACTTTACATTGGCTCCACTTCTACCATAATATCATCTATTGTTTTTACATTTTTGATCACTCAAAATATAAAAGTCTTCTCTTGACGTGTGTTGGTTTGAAAAAAAATTGGTTGGTAAAATTAGGTGTCTCCACCAACGTTCAAGTGGTTTTTTTCCCTCTCCATTGAATGATACAACTGTCATTAATTAAATGAAAACTATTCTAATCCTATCTATTGTTATGGGTTAGCCAAAAGGGTTGAGGATCAGACAATGACACTCCAATGAACCTGTGGCAAAAATGCTTGTATGAGGGTACAAGGGAGGAAATTATAGTGATGTAGGGGGAAGGAGAGAAAATTAGCAAAGGGAATTTGCAGTCATGAGTAGGCTAATTATAGATTTCACTCCTAGTAACTAGAGTAGTTCAACATTCAATATAGAAGAACAATAACCTTGTTACATAAATCAAGACAAGATGAGACTATGGACACAAGGCTTCAAAAATATCCTTATCAAGAAAAGTAACAAAATATTTTCTTATTTATTAAAATTCTCAAAGTTGCACAATGAAAGGGATAGAAGAACACATGAGAAAGGGAAAATATAAGAAATGTAGCTCTTATTTCTTGTGGGTTGAAACGAAGTTCAACAACTACAATCCATAATTTCTATAGAGTGAACATTCTCGAAATTTTGGGATCCTTTGGAATGTAGAAGCCATCCCAATTTGTAAAAATTTGAATTGACCTATGAACTCTCTCATATGAATATTCATTTCCCTATTTTACTTGTGACCTTTCGTTTTTAATTAAATCAAGTATTTATCTTATAATTTTTAGAAACTACTTTAATAATTTTATAATAGGTTACTTAAGTGAATAAGATGACATCAAATAATGAATCCCAATGAAGAATTAGAGAAGAGAGATAAGGAAGAGGGAGAAAGGGAGAAAGGGGGAAAGGGATAGAAAGATATGATTTGAAGAACACTCCATCTTTGATGAAGATCAGCTCCACCAATGAATCAGTCAAAAGATCCAATGCACCAATGAATGGTGAACATTTGAACCATGAGTAAACTCATCCTAAACAATCCATCAAAAGTTTCCACTCCTTTATCTATATAAATGAAGTCTCGATCCAATTTATTGCATAATGCAACCATGTTGATTCTACCACCTCAAGGATTTTCAAAGATGATACTCTGACCACTAATGATCCTCCACACTAATGAAGGTTTCTCCTCTTAATAACTTTGAAAACCTTGTCCATTGCTGACGATGATTCATGATCTCATTGCACATGATACACAGATAATATGGAACATCTTATTAGTGTTTAAAAACACCATTGAGGTTTTTTGATATGAATCCAAGATGGCCTACAGATAATGCTTGTGATGATATGATGTGACATTATCATGCTTTGATAACAAATATTGCTCCTATAATGTTTTACTTTCTCGTACATGTAGAAAAGGTAAGTGATGAGAACTGATGAGTACACTTTTGATGACAATTAAGAATTATTATTCTGCAAACATGAAACCACCATTCCAAGCCATGAAACACCACCAATTCTTCATGACTGATTACACATGGAATGAGAAACTGAAACAACCTATGCACTTGAATTTCATTGCTTTTGAAGAACTGCCACGTACCATAAAAAGAGGCTTACTATTTTTATTAAATAAAAAATTTCACCCTTTTTTACTTAGATCACTCAAATTATCCTTTTAGATGACCTTTGTGAACACTTCTTTCACCAAAACTGCTCTTTGTGTAGACATACTAAAAATAATAAGTGCATGTAAAGGAGTCTTACTACTTTTGGAAAGTTTTATTTTTGACCTCATTTTTTGATGAAATTATTTTTTCTGATATGGGTTTTTCCTCTTTGTTGAACCTTTGAAATTTCACATCAACCCGATGTCTGGAAATGGAGATTTTAAATTTTAAAATTTTTTCGAGGGTAAACTGCGACTTCTTCGCTGCAGAAAATTTGGGGTATGCATGTGAAATTTTTTTCTTGAATTCTAATGGCCACTAAAAAAATAGAATATTTCAAAAAACCTTGCATTGATCAGTGCAATTACTTTTTAGTTACAAGGATTTTTCTTCGTGGGCTATGGAGTTCTTTAGGTGAGAAATTTCTTTTGGAGCCTTCAAAAATCCAGATTTATTTTTATTTTATTATTAGTTAGATCTTAGGAATATGGAAGAAATGTATGGAGGATGAAAATATTGGAGGAAGGATTTGAGAAAAATCTCCGGCAGAGTTTCGGCAGCAAATGGAGAATGTTGGGGAATAGAGGAAAAATTGGCTAAGTGTTGAATTTATAGTTTTTTGGCACAGTGAGAGGGGGTGAGAATTTTTTTTTCCCATTGTCACTTGGGTTTGGGAAGATGGTGAAAAAAAATTCACCTTATTTTTTTTAGGACAAGTGGCAAGCATGCGGGAATTGGTGGAGAAAGAAGTCAACTTGGTCAAAGGAGCCTAAAGTGAGCCTCTAGGGTCATATGACTAACCAAAGAGCTTAAAGGGCGGGGGAGAAATATTATTCACATATTTTCACTTTTTTTTGGGAAAATGGGTGTAAAAATTTTCTCCTAGGCATCATGTTTCCACGTGTCTATTTACAAATTTGACTAAGTATCGAGTAACAAACCTTGAAGGGCGACTTAAAAAGACCATAACTTGATCTCCCGAATGAATTTTTGCTTGATTATTTATATGATTTCACATTTAAAAGGAAATTTTATATGAATAGGATGGGTCCCATGGATTTATTCATCTTACCACATGTTCCAATATCTCCTGTTTTCTCATGATCACTCGCGGTGCATGACAAGAATGAGCTACCTAGAAACACATATGGGGTTTTAGATTGATATGTTTATCCCACCATGTAAAGGGTTGAAACATATTTCTAATGATATACTTTTGGAATAAAAAATCATTCCAAATATCTTGGAATCACCTCCTGAAGATCAGGTACTCTTTCATGGTGCAATCTCCTTTGGCGTCAAAAACATTTTTTCAGTGAAGTTGTTCCTAAACCTCCAAAAATTCCCATAATATTCCAAAATATCTTCCTTGATTTCATTTTCTCTCGAGTATTCATCCTTTATGAATTTGTAGATTATTTTCACTCTAGGGATCCTGCACTGGTCTTAGGAAGGCTGATAATAGCCCTTCCTAATTGCTTGAAACTCCGCTTTGAGAGGGGTTACTTCAAAATTTTTTTGAATGGCCATTTCTTCCTAAATCACCTATGAGAATGGATGAAAAACATATTTAGAAAATTTTCATCATAGGATAGGATTGAAATGGGAAAGTGTATGAATATAAACTCAGAGGGGAGAAGACATCTTCAATGTTTGTAACATCACTAAGACTTTTGTAAGAGATGATTCGGAGGGATATTGGGAAATAAATTTTCTTCTTCTTCTGGCTCCTAAAATTAGCATGAACATGAGAAAACTACCTACACAACTTAAAAACTTGATCTTTTTAATGAGATATCATGGAAAATTTGACAGAGAAAGCTCAAAATGATACGCTTGGATATATGAGAAGCTTTAAAATTGTATGAAGTAGGACCCATACCTTTTTATTAGAGAATTTGCTTGAGGTGACAACCTTGAATAAGGGTTTCCTTCCAATGATCTGATGACAACATTGTGAACACATCGTTCACTCTTGTGAAATGATGGTTTCTTTCCTTCAAGTTAGTTGTTGGTACTTTTCAAATAAAATATCCTAATGATAAATATTTTGGGTGAGTTTCAACCCTCTGAATGCCTCCAGCTTGCAAGATCATATACCAAGTATGAAGTCATTGAAAAATTCTCAGATACCATTACTTGGAGTAGTTGAGGATACAAGTTATCACTGATTATTTACCCCTAATCTACCATTTGGTTACCCTCGATGATGGTGAGTATGAACAAGGCCATCAATTCATAGAAATATTTTATTGTTTTTAATCCCATTATCTAGCTCAGGAGGATGATCGCATTTGGGAATCCTTCGTGAAATTCAATCTGAGAAAGGGAATTTGGCATATAGGATGGATTTATTCCCTTTTTCAACCATGAACCTAGTGCAAGGCCTAAGAGGTAGGAATCTATCTCGGACCATTCAACTAATGCAAATTTTTTTTTAATGATGACCATGTTGCTCCAAAATGGAATTTGCATATATTACAAGATTTCCTTGGAAGTGAGTACTCTCATAACTAAGTTATCATTGGATCTTATGGTTTGGGTATCGCATCATAATGGTCGGAGAATGTAAATACCAAATCAAATATTTGAATAGATATTGGATGACAACCCACTACATGGAACCTTCTTGTCTAGACTTTATATTCTACCAGTTCCCTGGCTCCACCTAGCATCTTGTCTTTGAGCTCTTGTAGATCGATGTGGCTAAAATTACTGTCTCCACATCTGAGTATTTAGATGATAAGGAGAAAATGGGATAGAGAATGATAAAATTTAATTTCTTACTTAATGATGGTAAATTTATACAGTTGAAATAAAGACTAACTATTTATAGAAAAATCCCCTTTTTTCCCTTTTCTTCTTCAAACCACCTAGTTTGTTGTGTCTGTCATTTTCTGAGAGCACTGTTTTGAGGGAATATGCCATTTTGAAAGGTTTATATTTCTATTAAGTGGGTTCACTTGAGACTTACTCTTTTCAAAAATTTCCCTTACACACCTCATATCGCGATGAAAATAGATTCACTAGGATAGGTTTGGTTTCTAGATCTCACGTACAAAAGTTTATCTCGATCCAACCACCACAATGATGGAAAATAAAAAAGAAAAACATGGGAAAAATCTAGTGTTTTTTTCCATTTTAAATATAGGTAATTCATGTGTTTTCATGTACATGTATCTTCAAGGCTCCTAGAAAAGATTAATATTACAAAAAATCTCACTTCGATCCATTTATCGGATTATGACATATTAAGTTTTTATGCCCCTGGGTAAGGAGTGACTCAGAAAAAAATGGGAATGGAGTCTTAAGAAATTAAAAATTCATGGATATTTTCCCCTTGAGATCATGATGGAACGGAAGAAAAATTTAAGGATTATTAATGGAAGAAATGTTTTTACAAAAATTCCAGTAGCATTTCTATGGTTTTTCATGCATATGGAGAAGGGGCTTCGAAAACACTATCTTCTAGTTTTTTAATGCTTCATGGGGAGAGGTTCAATTTTGTGTCCTAATGTTCCCTTTGGAAATGGATCAAAGGGATAGAAATTTTTTCCTTATCTCTATGATGAGAAGTGGCGATCATTGGTTCGTTAGCAGATGAGGGCAAAAGCAAGTTTTTAGCATATGAGGGTTGAGTTTGGATCATGTGAGAGACCATGTGGGAGAAAGGGTGTAGGGGATAATTTTTGTGTATCAAGTATACCCTTTGAATGGGATGAAAGGGATAAAAAATTTATCCTTAGCTCTATGGTGACAAGTAGCAAGTTGAGGTTTCGCAAAGCGGGGCCTAGGAAATTGGAAAAAGAGCTTACCGAGGATTCTCATTGTCATGTGATGCATCCAGGAGATCAAATAGGCATGGAACCCATTTTTGTTTCCCTATTATCCTATTGGACTGGGATTAAATTTAAATAAAGTGTTCCGCATCCTCCTGCTGACATGTGGCAGAGTAAAAATTGGCTAAGTATGGAAGGCTTACCTTGGGAAAGACCTTGAAAATGGAGTTGTCGGAGCTCTAGGAGGACTTTTTTTAATGAATTATTATATTTTTTTGACTTCCACGAGCTTTCATAAGACAATTTCATGGGTATAAAGGTATGATTTGGATAGAAACCCCCTAAAAAGTAACCTTACTCGGGATCGCAGGGTGTGCCTGCAAAGAATAAGATGTGGAAAGAAATATCCAGATATTGTGAAAAATATGAAACTATCACCATTTAGGGAATTAATAAGATTTAAAATGGTATATTTTTTTTCCTCCAACTCATTACAAGGATCCTGGTATAAATTCCTAAGCTCAGGTGCTTTTTTGAACTACAAGCTTCTTCACATTAAAAAATATGCTTTCACTGAATTTGTTCCAAAACCTCAAAACCTTTCGTAAAATTCCATAAATCAATTTAAATATGATATTATCTCCTTGATACCACTTCTTGATGAATTTTCTCATTAAAATATTCTTCGTAGGGTGCACACCCACCTTAGAAAAGATAAAAATATCCATTTCTAGGTCTACTGAATTTTTTTCCTTGAGAGGAACTATCTCGGAAGAACTTTATGAACTTGCTTTCAATTTTCAAACACATGGGAAATTTTATTACAAAAAATAAGAGAACTTATAGGATATGGACAGGCATGGAACAGGGGGTGAGATGACCTTGAAAAAACACACATGAAAACATTTGTCTCTCACTTGGGGACTCATTATGGATCAAACAAAGTGATGAAAGGATGAGAATGAACTCTAGAATCTCAATATACAACTTGGAACAATGGCTTATCCATTAGGCTTTACAGTCTCTTCTTAGGAAAAGATAGAATGAAAGAAAGGACACACACACACACAACAAAAGGAAACACACCACACTAGAAAGGAAAAACAAAATAACAAGAAAGCAAAACACAAAACCTAAATTAACTATGGTACAATGTGGGTGATAACCTACTTTCATTGTTTATACAATTTCAAGTATTTCCCACTGTGGGGTAGCTCCAAATTTGTGCTATACAAATACGAGAGATTGAAAGTGTTCTCACAAAAAGCTTCTCAATTCTGGAATGGATCAATCGACAAGGCAGAATACTTCCCATGACTTCCTTTAGGTTCTCTTCATTTTTCCCATGCAAGACAAGTTCTCCAACTTTAAAATACCTTTCCTTTTATTTATCATCAAACTACTTATTCACCTTAAGTCAATGTTCTTTAATATTCTCTTGTCAATGGAATCATGATATTGTCTATCTTACACTTATTTAATTAATTAGAGGGTTGTAAACTCTACGGTGACTAGAATTTGTGCATTGATGGTGAAATAAATTCACCATTTAATTACTTGACTTTTTTCCTTTACAATTAATTATTTCTGAGATATCTAAATATTACACTTCTCTTGATGTCCACTAATCTGCTCGAATTTTAATTTCAACAATAAAAATATATTGAGGATCTATTCAATTCCATCAAATATTAGGAACACTTACCAACGCTCCCTTTAGAATACAAAGATCTAAAATTTGTAAATTTTATTCATTTTATACAAAAGTGTGTGGGCTATGGTATGTGAAGCCTTCCCAAAATTCTAATGCTCTATTCTTCCTCCACATAACACCAATCCAAATGAATCATTTTGCAGAAGAATGAAGACCTCCAGGAATATATTTGTCTGAAATACTAGAAATTTTCATTGGATAATTTACAATTTTGATAAAAAACTTAATTTTATGCCCTTGCTTTCCTCAGCACGAAAAAATGAAAAATAATTATTAATTTTTTATTTCCCTAATCCAAAAATAAAATACATAATATAATCTATAACAAGTCAACTTTTTTAATTTAATCTTCTAAGCAAGCAAAATCCCCATTCAATTTTCTTTGTAAAATTTATCCTGCCACATGAATACACAGCCAACAGAAAAATTGACTCAACTTCCTTTATTTTCCAAAGAAATAAAAAATTTACAATGTTTTCTTACTCCAAACTCATACATTATTACAATTTAATATAAAAAATTATTATTTTTCTCAAGTTGACCCAAAATTGGATATTATTCAACACCCACTCCTATATAGACTCCACAAAATCTTTAAATTATCCTTAAAAAACTCAAATAAACTCCAGAGAAGGAAAGATGAGATAAATATCTTCCCCTATAACTCACACATGCCTAATTACCATTAAATTTATTCCTTATTTAATATAAAATTAATTACTTCTCTTAAAACTTAAATAATGTTTTACAAATTTAGTTATGAAATATATAAAAGTTTTCATAGAAATTTGACTTCGACAACCCTTTTATAAATTGAATCTAATAGCAACTAACATAACTATTTTCCAACATGTCAATTGCGTGTGCATCATAATGCCCACCAAAAAAAAGAATCATTACCATTTAATCACAATCATCAAATATTATAATTTGTTGTCGAGCTTAAGAATCTCATTTTCACTCAACCAGGTGGCATATTCCTTAGGAATGTATTTCCATTTGACTAAGTATTGGAAATAATCTTTCTTTGGTTTTCTTTGTTACCTTCTCATCAAGAATAACTTCAAGTTGCTTAGGAATGTCCTTTGGTAACTGTTGTTCACAAGATATGGTTTCATTTTCACCTGGTTCAACATCTTCTATAGCTAGTTCTTCCCTTTTGTATGGATATAAATCAGCTACATTGAAAATAGAATAAATGTCAACATCTTCTGGAAGTTCTATTTCATATACATTGCTAGAAAATTTTCTTAAAATCCTGCAAGGTCGAATTTTCTTGAGCTTTAGCTTGTTGTATTCACCTTTTGGAAATCGCTCTTTTCTGAGATGAGCAAGAACTTGATTTCCCATATTGAAATCAACTTCTCTCTACTTCTGATCAGTTTCTTTTTTGGTACTTCATAGTACTCTCTTCAAGTTTCTTCTTCACATGTTCATGTAAGTCCAACATTGCACTTGGAAAATCTTCACCATCAGCAATTCTAGTTTAAATTTTTCCAAATTTTGTTAACTCAAATACTCCTATAGGATGCATACCGTATAAATGTTTTAAAGAACTCATAACTATACTCCTATTTGGAGAATAATTCTAGGAAAATTCAGCTTGAGAAAGTACTAAATCCCATTGTTTTGGATGCATAATTACCAAAATCCTTAGGATATATCCAAAGATCTTGTTACTACCTCTGTCTAGTCATCTGTTTGTGGATGATATGCTAAAATAAAACTCAGGTCTATGCCCAACTTATTCCACAAAGTTCTCCAAATGTGTCCAACAATTTTTGCGTCTCTATTAGAAACAATGCTCCTAGGTAGCCCATGCAATCTAACAATCTCTTTAAACAAAAGTTGGCAATATTAGTAGCGACACTGGTTTTTATACAAGGAATGAAATGGGCCATTTTGGAAAATATGTCAACTAATACAAAGATAGAATCATGTCATTTTTGTTTTCTAGGAAATCCAAGCACAAAATCCATACTTACTGAATCCCATGACCTATTGGGAATTGGTAAAGGCTGATACAAACCTACATTCTGACTACTGCCCTTAGCATGTTGACATATTTAACATTTCTCAACATATTTCTAACATCATTGTTCATACTTGGTGAATAGTAGTGGGAACTTAGCTAAGAAAATGTCTTATTTTGTCAAGAATTTACTGCTAGACTACCTCCACGCTTCTCCTTAACCAAGTTCTCTTTCATAGAAATTCTTGGTATAAATAGCTAGTTTCCTTTAAATACTATACCTTCTTTAATCATATATTCAATCCATGGACTTCAATCACTAGTTATAAGATTATTTCATGCCTCATAAGCATTTTAAAAATAAGGATTAGTCTTGTACATTTCTTTCAAATCCTCAAATCCAAGAATGTTGATTTGTGATTCATGTATGGAGAAATTCCTCCTACTCAATGCATCAACAACCTTGTTAGGTTTTCCACTTTTATGTTTGATAAAAAATTAAAACTTTCCAAGAATTTAACGCATTTAACATGCCTCTGACTTAGTTTAGGTTGACTACAAATGAATTGCAAAGCATGATTATTTGTGAATAAAATAAATTCTTTAGGCATAAGATAATGCCTCCACTTATTTAAAGCATGTACAATAACATCGAATTATTGATCATAAGTTTAATACTTTTTATTTGCATCATTCAATTTTTCACAGAAATAAACATCTTATTTGCTTTCTTGACTTAAAATGACACCTATAGAATTCCTAGTGGCATCACATTCAACTTTAAAAACTTTAAAGAAATCAGGATAGGATAAAATTGGATCCTCTGTAATTTTCTTCTTGAGTCACTGAAAGATTTTATCACTTGCTTCAGTCCATTAGAATGTATTTTTATTACCTTTAGTAGTATCCACTATTGGAAACCAAATATCATATGTCTTCGTATGATTTCTCGGTGAGAAAAGATGGTTTATAAGAAGCGGTATTGGGAAAAAAATATTATCATTTGGAACTGACACAATAAATCTAATAGTGAAATATCTTGGAAGGAAAACATGTTGTTATGGATTTTTTTTACAGGAAGGAAAACATGCTGTTATGGATTTTTTTTGCAGATGGGAGGGGTTTTTCAACCTCATGGAAAGGATTCAAGGGCATGATCAACATATTTTCCTTCAGTTTTCTGCATGGTGGAAAAATAGGATGGTGGAATATGGAAACAAGACCATTAAGGTCACAAAATAACTTATTGTATAAGTCATTGGATTAAGCATGGAAGGAAATAGATTCTTCAGTAAAAGTATTAACAAGAACAAAAAATCCAAAAAATTTACAAACAATGGTGAAGCACTGGATTTTGTCACAGTGGGCATTAAGGTATCCTCCATTCCAATGTCATTTGATGAGATATTCAAGATGAAAGTAAGATATGTTACACTGGAAGGAAGTTACATTATGGTTCCTCTTAAACACCTTGTCTTTTTCAATCATTTTTGGAGAAATATGAATTTTTTTTCCCTCATTTCACTCTAAAATCTCTAGAATGTTCAATTTTAGAAGTTTATAATCACACCTGCGCTGCTCCCCTCCATTAGGGCATTATCTTTCTACTTCACCAATAATGCATCTCTCAATACCCAACTATCCCCTCAGCCCCTCCCTCTCCTAAACTCGACCCTATCACAAATCCCACCATGCCTAGTCTCGCTAATCTTATGGGTCAGAGAAGAATCGGGTCTGAAAACACCTTGTATCCTCTTAATTATCCTTTTCCATAAAAAAGAGTTAAGCATAGTAGCAAGAACAATGACATTGAATCAACACAGAACCTTCTGCATATTGGTAACCCTTGGAAAACTGGATGTTCTACAGAGAAGGAGTATTATTTAACACAAAGGATTGACAATATGGAAAAGGATTTGGAAGTTTTAAAAAGAGAAGTGACAGATTTGTCAAAAAAATATGGAAAAAGGAAAATGGACAAATAATTTGGAATTGGTGAAGGCCAGATTCAAGACATACAAAAAACTCAACTCCCTTGACAACATGATGGTTATTTTTAGAAGAAGACAAGATTTCACCATATCATCTCTCAAATTTTATAATTTTATGGAGAAGCATGTTAAGAGTGTTTGCATGTTAAGTGGACATTCCTACAACTATATGGGAGGAGGGACCAACACGAGATAATTTTACACAGATGGAAAAAAATGAAACCTTTCAAGTTATAGTTATTGCACTCTTTATTACACACAGACATTGAGGACAAAAATAGATAGAGTATCCAAGTGACATTGTTGTACTGTACAAGTTTAGCATACCAGTAGTTACTCAGTTACTTATTGTTTGTTGTTATTTTGTTGTTTTTAAACTAAATTTAGACTATCATATAATATCTTTATTTTTATCATACTTTGATATGTAATTATTATGATATCTATTTTTTGAGCCTTTTTGGAATAGGGTATAGTCCCTTCAAAAATATTTACTAATAATAAAAAAATATCCACTATTGGAGCACAAATACCGCTGAAATTCTTTATGAACTTTCTGTAGAAACTAGCTAATCCATGAAAACTCCTTACCTCAAAAACACTTTTGGGAGGAGTGCACTCAATTATATCCTTGCCTCTATCTTTGTCCATCTTCAATCCTTCTTGTGAAATGAAAAATCCTAGATAAATCAGCTTTTTCTTCATGAAGGTGCACTTCCTAAGATTTATTAGTAACTTTTCATCATGTAGTTTCTCTAATTCCTATCTCCAATGATTAAGATGCTATTATTTTTATTTACTATACACTAAAATTTCATCTAGATAGACTATGAAAACCTTACCTGTAAAATCCTTGATTACTTCATTCATCAATATCATGACAGTGCTAGGTGCATTTGTCAAACCAAATGGCATTCCCAGCCACTCATAAAGTCCATCATTAGTCTTAAATGCAATTTTCCATTCATCACCCTCTCTAATTTTGATCTAATGATAACCATTCTTCAAATCTATTTTAGAAAAAGATTGAGCTCCACTCAAGAAATCTAATAAATCATCTATCCTTGGTAATGAAAATATATACCATATAGTGATCTTGTTGATAGCTCTAGAATATGTGCACATTCTCCATCCCCCATCCTTCTTAGGACTCAATATTGTAGGTATAGAACAAGGAATTCAGTTATCTCTTATAAATCCTTTCTCTAAGAATTCTTGTACCTATTTCTTAATTTCCTCATTTTCCCTAGGAGCCATCCTATAATCAACTTTATTTATAAGATTAGCCGCTAGAATTAAATCTATATGATGAATAATACTCCTGACTGGAGGAAAATCATTTGGAAGATCATCTACCAAAATATCCATATACTCATTGAACAATATCTTGTATCTCTAGAGGTAAATCAACAAGCTTAGTATTAGTAACTACACTCTTAGGCTTATCTATCGAAGTAAATTTTACCTCCTCTTGCTTCATTTGGTGTAAAAAATCCTTACCAGTCAACATAAAAAATGTAGCACCAGATTTAACAACAAGTTTCTCCTCTTGTAAAGGTTTCAAAACATGCTTCTTATCATCCTTCTCAAATATGTATGTGTTGTTCCTTCCATCATGTATTGCTTTCATGTCATATCACCAAGGTCTTCCAAGAAGAATGTGACATGGATCCATGTGCATAATATCAAAAATTATTAGATATTTGTATGTTCCTATTTGAAATTCCTTTTGAAAATGTTCATTTACAAAATGTTGATGTCCTTTTTGTAGCCAAGAGACTTTATAAGGAGTAGGATGCTTTACCTTTTCTAATCCAAGCTTCTCCACCATCTCTGTTGAAACAAAGTTTTCTATGCTTCCACTATCTATGATTAGCTTGCAACATTTTCCTTTTCTCTTGCATGTTTTTTAAAACAAGTTCTTCCTTTTAGGTGGTTCTGTGACTTATTTTTTAGGATTGAGAAACATCCTCTTCATCATGAGTGATACACTGACTTCTAGTAGGTGTTCTTATATCTAAGCTTCTATTGCTCTCCCTTCTTCACCCTGTGCCACATGGACACCTCTTTCTTGGCTAGTTGAATCATTTTTGAGACACTCATAAGACTTGTGACTTTCATATTTATTACACTTAAAAAAATTACCTAGAAGTATTCCTCTTCCTCTCTGGAAAGGTCTTCTTCCTCTTCGTGAGAAACATCCTCTGGTACTCTGAGAACTACTTCCTTCTTCTTGATTTGTTTATGGATATCTCCTTCCAATTGGATGGCCAAATCTTATTTTGAATACTCTGCTTCTTCCTCTTGAAAATGAACCAATCTTCCTAGAGATCTTCTCTTTAGCCTTGAGTGCTAATTGATAAGCCTCTTCCACTGTCTTAGGGGATAAGATGTTGATTTCATCCAAGATTGCAAACTTCAATCCGTTAAGATATCTAGATACCTTATCCAAATCATCTTCCACTTGACCCGCTCTAATGGTAAATTTGTAAAATGATTTAGTATAGTCCTTTACATACATATCTTTTTGTTTTAGGTTTGGGAGTGACCTAAACAAATTTGTCTAGTAGTTCTTAGGTATGAATTTAGCTTTCAATTTTGCCACCATTATGTCTCGACATTTTATTTTCCCCTTATTATTACTAGATCTCTCCTTCTCCACTCCATTCCACTAAATTGAGGCATGAATCTTCAACCTAGTTACTGAAAATTTCACCTTTTTATCATTATCCACCTCCTCATATTCAAAATATTTGTCTAGATCATTAATCCAATTAATGAGCTCTTCAAGATTTAGGATTCCTTCATACATTGGGACCTCCATATTTGGTCTCGAAATGGCTCCCATTATTTTCTTGATTACTCTATCTTCTACTGCAACTAGAGGAGGTACATCCACAATCAATTCTCCTTTTCTTCTTCACTTTATTCTTCATATATAATGCCTCTTCTTTGAGACAATTCCACTTCTTGTAGCCTTTCTCTTAGGCTTCTGACCTCTTCCGTTAACTAGTTTTGTTTCCTTATTTATTCAAACAATTGGGCTTCAGTCACCCTATTTGTTCCTCCTTTGCCTTCCATTATTCACTTTTTTTTTATCAATACTCTCCTTTAACACTTCAATTTTTCTCTCCACGAACTAGTTCTTTTCTCTTCTCTGATACCTCTAATTAACCATTTAAGTACTTCAATTTTATTCCTTTATAGTGAATTTTTATGAGATATCTAAATATTATACTTCTCTTGTTGTCCATTGTTCTGCAGAAATTTTAATTTCAACAATAAAAAGATATTGAGGCTCTATTCAATTAAATCAAATATTAGGAACACTTACCCACACTCCCTTTAGAATACAGAGATCTAAAATTTGTAAATTGTATTCACTATATGCATAAACATGTGGGCTATGGTATGAGATGCCTTCCCAAAAGTCTGATGCTATGTTATTCCTCCACACAACAATAATCCAACTGATTGTTTTTGAAAAAGAATGAAGACCTCCAAGCAGATCTCTTTCTAAAATATTGGAAATTTTAATTTGATAATTTGCAAGTTTGATCAAAAAAATAATTGCATGCCCTAGCTTGGCTGAGCATGAAACATTGACAATTTTTTTTCCCCCCTGATATAGCAATAAAATGCAGAATATAATTTATAACAAGTCACCTTTTTTATTTAATCTTGCAAGAAATTAAAATCATCATTCAATTTTCTTTGCAAAATTTATATTGTCATATGAATACACAACCAACAGAAATATCGACTCAACTTCCTTTATTTTCAAAAGAAATAAAAAAAATTACAATGTTTTCTTACTCCCAACTCATACATTATTACAAATTAAAATAAAACATTATTATTTTTCTCAAGTCAACTCAAAATTGGATCTTATTCAACATCCACTCCTACATAGACTCCACAAAATCTCCAACTTCTCCTTAAAAAACTCAACTAAACTCCAGAGAAGGAAAGATGAGATAAATATCATTGTATATAATTCATACATGCCTGATTATCATTAAATTTATTCCTTATTTAATATAAAATTAATTACTTCTCTTAAAAAACTTAAATAATCTTTTAAATATTTAATTATGCAATCTATGCAAGTTTTCATACGAATTTGACTCCGACAACCATTTTATTAATTAACTCTAATAGCCACTAAAATAACTATTTTACAACATGTCAATGATGTTCCTTCATCAATTGATACCATAGATTAATTAAAATGGTGACATACTAATTTCTTTCTTAATTGTTATCATGTCTACCCATAATGCATCATAGAGCTTCTTGTGAGAGCTCCTTTGGTTTCCATCAATGATATTTCAGACGATGCTCACACTAAGTTTTTTTCTCAACTCATCCTGACCATTCCCTTGTAGGTAATATTTTTATGAATGGGATAGTGTGTTTCCATAACTATAATATAATTATGTCAACTCTATGGAAGAAAATTATGTGGCATTATCAACCATAATCTTTTAAGGGATCCTAAAATGAAAGATAATGTTATCCTTGATGAAATTACATACTGTTCCAGAATTTTCAAGTTTGGACAGAATTTCTTCCACCCACTTTATGAAGTACTTAGTTCTTGGGAGCACATAGGTATATCATGCACTTGAGTGGGGATTTAAAACTCTGATGAAGTTCAAGCCCCATTCTTGAAAATATTCTTTGATCAGCACTGGCCGGAGAGGAAGAGCAGAAATTTGTGGTATCCCAATGAATTTTTGGAAATATTCACACTTGGAGACCCATTCTTGAGCATCCACAAAAAATTAGGCCAATAATAACTACCATGGAGGATTCTGTGAGAAGTCACCATTGCAGAGAAATACCCACCACAATCGTGATCATGACATGATTTTAGAAACTTCTCTTGTTTCTCTTTATCCACATGACTTAGGAAGCACCCATCAAGTCCCCTCTTATAAAACACATGATCCTAGATGAGGTACCTAGCTGAATTGAGTTTGAGAGTTATTCTTTGCTTGTAATTAAGATGATCCAAGAACTAAACATTAGTAATAATGTAAGAAATGTTAGTATACCACTTGCTGGTATTTATAAAAAGGACTTAGGGTAGGTATTTACTCACACATTCATAGGAGATATATTCCTTGCCATCATTCTATGTTTAGAGATCTTCATCCTCGTCTATTAGCCAACCCAATCGATTTCCTCTGACCAAAATTTGAAGGTCAAATTTTCAATTCATATTCTTGAACCCACACCACCCAATTACCTCTCTTGGTTCTTAGATCTTGCTGAGTTAGGTTTTAATTAATTGCAGAACCTGGGACCATCACCACAATGCAAGAGTTGAGAATGTAAAATATGATGTTTTTCACATCTTTGACTACAGTGTAGGCATGGTTCTCCATTTGATTGTACCTCAACTCATGATTCTTTAGCGGACAACTCATGAAACTAATGGGAGCTTCAATGTCTTTTTTTTCTTTTGAACTAGGATGGCTTAAATCGTGTGCTTTGAAGAATTACAATACAATTTGAAATATTTATGAAAAATTGGACATAGCAGAGTGGTAACTTTGGTTATTCCTTCCTTGATTATCTTGAATGTTGTATTTTGTTCATTATTCCATTTGAACCTTACTTGAGGCTTCATCATGGTAGTGTTATGTTTGGTCAACTCAGTGAAATATGGAGCAATGCACCAGAGAAAGTTGAATTTACTAAAGAAGGAATGGAATCCCTTCTTGCTTGTCGGAAAGGAAAATTCTTGGATTTATCTTATCCACTCTTGGTATTCAAAGAGATTCCATGTTGTCAGCAACTTATCAATAATTGTTTAAAATGTATGATATGGTATCCTCACTTATTTGAAAAGATTGTGAGGTCATAAAGATAGATGAAAATGTTGTACTTAAGGATCTTGAAGACAAAATCCATTGCTTGTTGAAACATTTCTCTTTTTTTATAAGACCAAAAGGAATTTTTCTATATGAAAACGTTCCCCATGGGGTTGTGAAGAATGCTTTAGATCTATCTTCTTCAACTATGTCAATCTAGTTGTATCTAGAGAAACCATCAATCTATGACAACATTTTTTATCCTGTGACCTCATGTAGAATGTGATCCATGATAAGAATCTAGAGGGTAGTTACATTTTAACGAAGCTTGATTTAAATTACAAAATTCTACAAAATATCCTTATCTCTCTGTTTTTTTTTCCATACCCAAACAATGTTTTACACCAATGTGGAGTGGTGAATAGGAAAAATAATCCTTGACTTCAACATCTTAAATACTTCCTCCTTGATTATGTTTGCAATATTTGGATTATACGGCCATTTATTCTTCTTAGAAGGATTGGCTTTGGGATTTAGTGGGATCAAGTGATGCATCTCATTCAGGTAAAAATGAATTGAGCTCATCATATGAGTATTCCAAAACATCAAAATATTTTCTCAATAATTAGAAAAATATTCTCTTCTCTTCATGTGAACAAAATTTTCTAGATTTTTTACCATCCTTGGCTGCTCTGTGGCACCAACATTTTCTTTCTCAAAATCAGCAAGAGACCAAGACGATTTATTATATTTCTCTTTGATGAACCTATCACTCTTATCAAACAACTCTTCAAGATAGATACTGCATTTTGGGATCTTATTTTCCTTCAACCTGATGACACCTTTTGATTCAATTCCATCTATCCATTCTTTATCTTCATCTCCAATAGACTCCTGAGTTTGGATTATCACTTCCTGATCCAAATTTTTTACTAAATCTCCTAGGATCACTTCCCTAATAGAAGAGACTACTAAAGTTGTATATTTTCTCCAAGAAAGAGAGAATTTAACTTTGATCATTGAATAATTTATAGTGATTTACGTTATCCATCACACTTAGACTGAACTCCATTTCAATAGTCACTTTTTCCTTATTGAAGGACAGGTTCTAGAGTCTTGAAAGAAGCTAAAACTACAAGAGACATTGGTTTTTTCCTTTTTCTCATTGGGAACAACTAAGATGGAAAAAAACATCAAAATATTTAATGCAGTCACCATACCTAGTTCCTATAATGTTTTGAGTCCATTTGAGTTTGACGTTGATATCTATTCCATGCTTTACAATAACCTAATTTTCATCAAGGCATTTGAGAAGAATCAACAACAAGGGCATCATACTATGCATTATTTTTGGTGTTCTCAAATTGTAATTTATAACAAAATGGTAAATAACTAGCCTGAGGTAGAAGTTTAGAACAATGTCAGATCTAGATTCTGTGTTAGAATAGATTTGATAAAATTCCATTGTCCATAATTGGTTTAAATTCATCTTCTTTGAGGAGATATTAGATTGTCATTCTCTTTTAGATTTGAAGAAGTAATTACCCAACCTGATGTCTTGGAACAAGATTCATCTTTTGGATCCTTAGACTTTTTGGATGATGTATTTCATCTTTCTGCATGGGAAGAAACTTCTTCAGGGAGTTTCACTCCTTTTATTGAATGGTTTTAGAATACCAATAAATTTCATATCTCACCATGCCAATTCTCAAGTGTAGCAAAATCATGCCCAAGAACCATACCAAAAATGACATTGAGATATATCCATAACCAAGATAGTTAGCAAAAAAGATTGATTGTCTAGGAATTCAACAAATAGGGAACTTGAGCATATTTTAATTCTTCTACCATTGGAACCTCTTTATACACCATAGATAAGCAAGATATAGTTATTGATGTCAAGGTAAGTCATAGGGAATTAGCCCAAATTTGATTGTACATTTCATTATTTGAGGCACCTGAGTCTATGATGCAATTATTCAGTCCTATGGCCTTTAATAAAGAGGGAGAAGGAAGGAGGGTTATACCTTATTCATCTTAGATGCCTGCTTAGTGCAAGTCATGTTTTATCCTTAGGAGGAGTTGGTGGTGTTCCTAGTAACCTGCCATTTAGATTCACAGCATCAGTGATTTGAGTTATCACCCTTGTTATAGATTGAGATGCCTCTTAAATTACTCCCCGTCCATAGATCTACAAAAAACTTAGATTTTATGTTCAAAATGTATGAATCTGAGGTTAAAATTGATGTTCTTTGACACATGTATTATTTGCAATGGATGCTCAGAAGCTTGAGGAATTATAGTGGGAAGATAGTAGACTGCCCAAAGGAGTTGATTTTTATTGCAGCATAATGTAAAGTAGCCTTAGATGCAAGCTTAGATAAAAATTCATAAGGTTGGAAATGCTAAGGGCTTACTTAGCATGGGATTTATTCTCTTGCTACATGGTCTTGTTTCTCCTTTTCCATTGAAGGCACTACCGCAGATACTGTGTGATTGTCTTGTTTTTGGAGTTTCTCAGTGTATGATGGTCTTTATTTTTCATTTTCACAGCATTAGATGATTCCTTTTGGGATTGATAGTAGCGTAAATACCATGCATAAGAACTTGGCAATTCATTTTCGTAGTATCATATCATGAAGAATACTCAAGGAAGATATCATCGGATCTCAAGAACGATCCATCTTATTCTCTTCTTCTAACTCTTTGACCTTATGGGACTTAGAAACAAGATGAATTTATTGGTGATGCCTCAAGAGAAATTCTATGAGGAGGTGGACCAATCCTTTTTATATTTAGAAATGTTTTCTTCTTTAGAACCTGCCGTATGGTACTTTAAGTAAGTTGCTTCTTGTATGCGATCACATCATTTTCCATTTTCATAACTAGGGGATGATTGGAGGTCCTAACTAGAAATTTACCTTTTGGTTTTGTGTTTGGATTTTAAATGGTTTTCCTAGATGAGAATGAGATCATCTTATTTCTCAATAGCATGGTCTTGAGCTTATTTAAGAGTTATAGGAAAATACCTTTGTAGAATGAATCCTACCTCAAGAATATAAGGATTAATGAAGAATAGTTTTTACTTTATCATCAGAGGGAATAGGACTTGCAAAGGGTGTCCTCTTTATTAACCTATTACTATTAGGACCATCAAAATCAAATCATAGTCTCATCAGAATCCTTGTTTTTTTTGCACTAAATTGTCACTAGGAGGTCTTCTAATTCCTTAGTGGATTTGAATATATCCTCAAAAGTAGTTGTGATGTCATGCCAACAAGTGATCTGATGTAACCTGATAGGATTATATCAACCTTTCCACTACGTTATTTTTATCAGAGATTCCATTACAACTACCTGACCGAAACATCTTTATGTTGCACTCCTGTTACACCACAGGTAGTGGTGAACACTTCCACATGCTCTTCCAAGAGTTGAGTACCATCTCCTCTTAATTTGGGAATCGAGGCTATTTATGAGATATCTCACCTTAAGGATTTCATTGATAGTAGAGGCACGGATGCCTGTTATATAATTTTAGGAGCCTTTATCCCCATTGACAAAATTGGTGGATGAAGTGTCTCTCCTTCATCTACCCATTATTGTTTACTTCTCTACAAATGGGCCTCTTCTTTTACTTCTTCTAAGAAAACTTAGGATCTTGATGATTCTTAATTTCTTATCATATCTTATGTATTCTTCATGAGCATCAAGTTGTACTATATCTTATGAGTCTTGTCTTGATTTTGATTCATTTCCTCTACACTAGCTAAGAGTCTCATATGAATGTTTGGATCATTCTATGTGCAAGAAGAATGACAACACTAAGGATTTTCTTATGAGAGTAGTCTTAATTTTTAAGGAGTGTTCAAACATTTATGACTTCCTCTTAGAATCCAACCTAATAAATGAATCTGTTCATAGAAATGATCTTCATAATGTTTATCTGTTTCTTAGTAAAAGTTTGTAATGTATAATATGTTGTAACTTTTAGAATTTGGATCTCACACAAAAGGAGATATCTAGGATATATAATTTGAGATTATATTTCTCTATCCCAATGTTCTACACATTCCATTCTTCAGATATAACATGAATTTCAACAATTTGGTAGTGGAAAGGAAGTCATCTCTAAGAAATTGTTCTTAGAATTTTGAATCAGGGTGTCAAACATCCTATCTATCTTAGATACTGGTATAACATTTTGCAGTACTAATGGGATCCAGATGAGTTACTAGGAATTATTATCATGTGGATAGACAGAAGGCTTGGTAATCATTATAACACCATGAATGGAAAGATAAAATTTGAGATAAGGATATTTTCACATATTTATCTATTTTGTGGAAACACCATCATTGTGATTATATAATCTAGAGAAATAACATGAACTACGGTGAAATACCAATTAGTGTTGGTGAGAAAAATTTGTTAATGGGAAAATTTGGTGTATTTACAGTAAAATCTCTAGGACTTGGTCCCTCTGCTTGAATAGGGGAGCTCACTATTATTGTGTGTAAAATAAAAGATAACACTTTTTTGTGTTGGCCTAGAAGGTCAGGGATCTAACAGGCACACTCCACTGCATCTATGGACAAATGCTTTCAATCTTATTGGAATGCAGGAATTTTATTAGGTAGGTTGGGAAATGAGAGTAGAAAAATTAGGAGAGGGATTACTGTTGTACAGGTAGAAAAACTCATAAGATCTGTAAATATTAATTAGAGCATAATTAACACACAAAATTAGAGAATAATCACAACTTCATTAATTATATCAAGAAAAGTTACCAAACCATGAACAACAAAGTTTCACTTATTTTACTCACCATAGAAAAGAATAGAAACTCCTTTCTATGTATTGAAATTTTTAAAAAATTGTACATAGAGAGCGATGGAGGAACATATGAATTTAGAGAGAAATGGACGAACTTGGCTATCTTTTTTCTTATTCTAGGTAGTTCTCTACTCTTGAACACACAAAATTGACAACACGTAAGAATGGATAAGTCATTATAATATATATACTTCAGAAATTACTCTTCACCTATCCCCCACATGACCTTTCATTTGTACCTTTACAACATGTGACTCTTCATATTCCTAGGAAAAAAATTTAAGTCCCCTTTTAATTAATTAGGAGGGTGACTTATTACAATTATCAACTATAGTCACATTTAAATGAATAGGATAAAGATGAATAAGATAAAATGAAAAGTGGAACCCCTCAACGAATAAATATAACATGAAGGAAAAGGGGAAGGGGGGAAGAGATAAGACGATATATATATATATATATATATATATAAAACTACTCTGATGAATATACTTCCTGTTGGTGCTCAGAATAGTCTCGCCCCAATTTGCCTTTGAAAATCTATTGATTTGCGGACTTTGTCACTTTATTCTTCCCATGTTGTGCCTGGTTAATATTTATTGCCATTTTTAATCAGTTCTTGGGTCGTAGATCACCTATGGGTCCATGATTTACTCCTATTTTCTTTGTTCCTCTGAAAAGATCTATATTTTGAGTCCCATGTACTATGTTCCTTCAAAAACTCACATTTTCCCATTCTCTCTACTCTCGACAGTCGAGATTTTTCTTCTTTACTGTTTCTACCCTAAGTACTTGAAGAAAATGAATTGATGTATCCCTGAAGAACGTATTTGAGCCCTGCAACATTTATAAGATTTCTGTCCTTAAAGAAAATTTCATTTCCAACATAAAATGGTCGTTCTTCTGTATTTTATGGTTAGATGAGCGTTTTTCTTGATAAATTTTTTATCCTTGTATCTTTAGGTGATGTGGCACCTTTTGATTGGATGCAGCTCAGCTGGGTACTTAGAAAAATTCATGAAAATTGATAGCTCAAAATGTGTCCATGTGGAGGAACGATGCTCATTTCAAGATCTAATTTTAGGGTTTTGCCTTGGAGTAGCACCGGGAGGACACATGGAGGCTTCCATTGCTTGGCCTAGACTTTGACAAAATTTCATGCAATTGGAGTAGTTTGGCAGAGCAGGACACGTGGCGAGCTTGCGCTCATTCAAGGTTTCCACTTTTGGGACCATTTTGAATTAGCACCATGGAGACACGTGGAGGAACTACACATGTTTGGGAGCTGGCCCTTGAGTTTCATTCTAAAGAAGTGCCAGGCTGAAATGTGGAGGCCTCCGCTCACTTTGCATTTTTACTTAGATTTTTCAATGGCCAAAAGGAGACTACTTCAGAGAATGACACGTGGTGACTTCCGCAGATATTTAAGCATTTCAGATAAACTTTGTGGAAAGAGGACACATGGCGAGCCTACACTCATTCAAGATATCAAATATTTGGGACCATCTCAAGGTCTGCCATGGTGGCACGTGGCAGTTTGAAAAGTCAAAAGGGACAGGGAAGTGGATCACCACAATAAAAATTAATTTTTTGCCTCTTGACATCGAAAGGATTAAAATCTCAAAATGACCAGCAAGCTTGATAAAAGGAAAGGTCAAATCTTGCTCCGAGGTGCAGACTCTCGGGGGAAGTTTGGAAAAAAATAATTGTGGAAAAAAGGGATCAAAGGTAAAAAATGAGCTATGGGGAAATCTTGGAAATTTTCCCTTTACCAAAAAGGGGCTGAAATGGTAGAATTTGGCCGTGGTCCCGTTGGGGCCCACCTTAGGACATGTGTGAGGCTCATTTCCTGAGGGCAGAGATGTGGAGAAAAATATGAAAATTTTCTATTTTCTCCAAAAGTTGTAAAAATTCAAGGGAAGCCACCAGGTTTGTTCTAAAGTTTGAATCTGCCACGTGGATGACCCAAATTCAAAAAGAAAGATAAATGGTAGCTATGAGTCTAAATCTAATTTTTCCCCCGTTTATCTTAAACACATCTAGAAGTGCGAGTTTCCACGATTTTTTGGTATTTTCTACATGCCATGCAAAGAAGGAAGTTAATATTGATATCTAAAGTTTGGTGGGAAGATCTGGAGGGTGTCTTTTTCCATTAAAATGGTCCAACTTTCGTGCCCGATTGGATTTTCCATTTTTCTTCTCCCAAGCACACAAGGAACCAGATTTGACAGATTAGGGGTGGAAGTGGTTGGAAAATTGAAGGAAGAGTGATCTACCAGAGTAAGGAGTTGAATGTAGGAGGCATTCGATGAAATATATCCCCTCAAGCAACTAGAAAATTCTTACAGATTTGATTCTGAGAATCACAAAAGAATCATGGTGAACACTGGTACATTAAATGTTTTTATCCTTTGGGGGTAACGGGATCTGTTGTAAATGTTATAAATGACACAAATTTTTCATGCAAATGGTTGGGAGTTTTTTGGAAAATTCATAGACTGATTTTTCTAGCTAAAAAAGCTTGATAGAGCCCATCCCTTTTGAAAAGACATTTAAGAAGCCTGTATATCTCTCTTTGTATCAAATTCAATCATGTCAAGGTGCTTGCAAGTGTACAACCATTGACAAGCTTTGAGATTATTCTGGAAACTTTCCCTTGCTGATAAATTTGATCAAACTTGAGTTATTCTATGTTAATCTTGAGTAAAGTGTATTTTTTTCATCTATGAGTGCATACAAGTAGTTTTTCTTTTTCTGTTGCAATCTTGTATCAAAATCTAGTCTAATCACATAGGTCTCAATCCTTATGATAGTTTTAGTGGCATCTATAATTTCATTCCTCAGAATATCTTTCATCTGGGAGTGAGATAAACGGTTTAAAATCACTTTTCTTTCATTTTGTTGACAAAGATTCTATGATAAGCCCTCTGGGTGTACCTCATGCGTGACTTGGTTTAAATCTTGGTGCTTTATTGGGTCCTCTAACTCGAGTCCTTCATGAAAAAATCCCACAAGTTGTGTGAAAGAGTGCTTATTTGGGCCTCCAGTTGAAGCACATATTCTAGTTGAGGAAACAATTCTAACTTTTTGTGGCATTTTGTTGATTGAAATCTTTCCATTTTGCATAAGCTCTCAAAGGATCTAGTGAGTTAAGATCCATCCTATCTCCACTCCCACAAAAATTCTATTTAACAACAACAAATCCTACCCATACTACCCCTATTTTTTTCTCTATATACCCACCCATAAGACCAAAAATCCTTTTACTAAAGTATGCTAGGACAGATCAGGGTCTCAAATGTCTTTAGTAACCTTTGCCTTGTTGTGAAGAGTATCTCCATGATCTGGAAGTGACAACTTGTGAGAGTCAGTTCTGGTGTGTTGATCATATTTTCCCCAAGGTCTCCTTTACAAAATTTAAGCAAAAGAAAGGTACATGTATCTCCTTTCAAATGACATGGAGATTACACAATAGGTCCTCTTACCTTGTTTGACAAGGCACAACCTAAACTAGTTAGGATAAGATCATATCCTTTTGACGGTGCTATCCATCTCTCCACAAATCCAAGTAACAAAGGGATAGTTAGATCTCCTCCCTGGCTACAAAACAACATATATTTATGATTTATTTGCCTCTAAGCTCCTTTTTGAATCATGTGTTGTTGCTTGGCTTGAAAAGGAGAACAAATTTGGATACTAACACTATAACATCAAAAATTTGTGATGAAACTCAACTTGAAATCATTGTAACATAGATTTTGTTTTCCAAAGCTAGTTCTCTTATTTCAGTGAGTTTTGTCCCATTTTTGGATTCCCACCTTAAACATTGTGTACTGTATCTCTTTCATTTTGCTTGATGTTGTAGGTTTCATATGCTCTTCTCGAACTAAGTTTTGTGAAGTAGAAATCATTAGGACTCGAGCTAACCATTTAAGTAAGACATTTATGATTCACTCCCCCTCTCATTCTCCAAGTTTCCAAGACAAATATTAGTATGCAATGCTTTAGACTTATCTTGATAATAGACTCAAAGTGTGTGATCATTGAAGTCTACAAGGGGTTTCACATTTACTTTCCTAATATCATTCCTCAAGTGGATTCAGACATCCAATGAGGTGATATACACTAAATTGTGGGAACTCGAAATTTATGTATCTTGATGTTGACATCATTGTCCATGTCGACAGAACATTCGTACAATGGCAGTCCAAGGTTGTCATGGAGTGTGTTGTTTTATTTTATTCTTTACCGTTAGAGATATGACGTTCTCATTTGAACCATCATGTGAAAAATCATTGGATGGAGAATCTAATGACTTTTATTGAAACTGTCAACTTAAATGACAAAAAAATAATTTTTTATTTTTGAAGAAATCAATCAAAAAAAGTAATATCGGTGGTCATGTATTAATGTTTGAGTATTTGATTCTTGATCATTTAGATATCGGTGGTTGTTGACCGACACAATGTTCATAATTACACTGATTTCATCTTTAGCCACAGAATCAACAAAAAATTAATCCAGATTCTTGTTCAATGAATTTTTTGGTTCTATCCCTGCATGGTGATGTACAAAATCATACCTAATGAACCTTATGGATTGATATCCACTTGATGAGAGTGTTCATATAGATACATTTATTATAACCTACTTATTAGGCATTTCACTTCATTTTGAAATTGTTACTATGTGTGTGGTGTACTTATACTACATTTGCAAAGTTAGATAGGTGCAACTCATAGATTGATATCTCTCGTACTCGTGATTCCTTGTGACAAATGTGAGTGGAAGATATCTATGAACAAAAGTGCATCTCCCTCATGAGTTGTTGGGCCTAGAAAAATGGTGATCATCTCATAGTTTTCCAGGGTCATTTATTGAATGGGCTTGATTACCTTTAGTCTGAAAACTTCAAAACGTATCTGGTTTCCTAAATGAAATATTCATGAAGTATTCCCAGTTTCTTGAGTAAAATAAATCATAATCCTTAACCTTAACCAATAAGGCTAAATTTGATTAAGAAAAGAAAAAAACCACCTATTTGTAGCTTTAAAAGATATTTATTTTGTAATCAACTATACTTACTCCTAAAGTTTTCATAAAGTATTCATGGTCAGACCCAGTAAATGACATGAATATGGTCAATTACTCAGAATGAGCAGGACCATCTTGTGTAATATCGGTTAGCATGGTAGTGAAAGTGTGCATGAAAATTTGGACACTGCTAAGGGATTGAAAGTTGAACTGTATAACTTTCCCTTGGCTCTACATCTACCAAAAGATCATTTTTTGTTCTTACCTTTTTTTCCAACCATTAGTAGTATGGGGATTTTAGTTCTACTTCCTTACACTTCAAATGTTGTACAGAGTTAGTCGAGATGGAATATTTCTTTGTGACCCTTGAAGAGGAGTGAATGGAGGATTACCTTTAGAGAGTAGGGAAATTTCTAGATGTAATTAGGGAAACACTCTTTTTTTTTAATCATTCTATCAATATTTTGATGATGGCCTTATTCTGTTGACTGATATCTCCCAAGTTGTGGATTCCCCATATAACCTATAGACTGGGTGAGGCCTATACAACTTGATATAACCTTCATATTGGATTCCTTCCTCATACAAAAAATACCTTAATATTTTCATTTTCCCACTGGACACTCTCGTGTGATCTGGTTATCTAAATTTTAAATCATCTATCCAATTCACAAAATATTTTTCAATTTGTGGAACATGATGCAATTCAGGGAGGTTAAATGGATCTAGATCAATCTAAATATAAAAGTCCTTTCTTGACGTGTATGTTTACATACTCTAAGGTGCAAAGGAAACTTCTAGGTGTGCAGCATCATTGACACTTTTTAAGGAGACAATGCTGAGGGAGATGGGGAAATACATGTTCTTCTTCTTCCATCTCCTAATCTTAATATGAACATTAGCAATTTGCCTAAACAGATTGAACAACCTGATCTTGTCACTGAGATATCATGGAATCTATCATGGAACAAGCTTTAAACCAGAAAATCAGATGTTGAATGCATGTTTCCTCTTAATGATATAATGAAAACATTTTAAATACATCGTTCAATCTTCTGAAATGGTGGTTGATTTCCTTCAAGATCAATTGTGGGTAGTTTTCAAATGAAGAATCCTTCTGAGAAATATTTTTTGCGAGTGTCAACCCCCATAATTCTCTCAATCTTACTAGATCATAGACCAAGTATGAAGTCATTGAAAACTTCTTGGAGATAGGTACCTAGAAATGTTGATGATCCAAGTTATCATTGATTATTTTCCCCCATCAATCCTTTGTTTCCCTTGATGATGGTGAGTATGAATAAGGTCATCCAATCATTGAAATATTTCATCATTTCTTCTCCCATAAGCTGGCTTAGCAGGATGATCACATCTAAGAAGCCTTAATGAAATTCACTCTAAGAAAGGTACTTTGGCATACATGATGGATTCCTTCCCTGCTTCATCCATGAACCTAGTGTAAGGCCTTGGAGGTAGGAATTTATCTTAGACAATTCACTTGATGTCAAATCTTTTGTTATGAAGACCATGTTTCTCTAGACTAGAACTTGCATATATTGGGAGATTTCCTTGGGAGTGAGTACTGTCATAACTTAGATATCATCAACTCTTATGATTTGGGATCCGACTAATAATGTTCGAAGAATTCCAATACCAACTCATAAATTTGAACAAATACTAGATGAACACCTCTTGCATATCACCTACTTGTGTACACCTTATCTTCCATCGATTCCTTGGGTCCACCTAACATCTTCTCTTTGAGGTCTTCTAGATCCATGTGGGTAACATCACTATCTCCCACACTCAATTATTTAGTTGATAGAGCCAAAATGGGCTCTATATCCACAAACTTGAATTTCATTCTTGATGAAGGCCCCTTTCTACACTTAAAATGGATACTATTTTTTAGAAAAAATCCCTTTTTCTCCCTTTTCCGCTTCAGACCACCGAGCTTGTTATCTTATCATTTGTTAAGAACACAATTTTGAGGGAATCTTCCTTTTTTTAAAGGTTATTATTTATAGTAAGCAGGTGCACCCTATACTTACTAATTTTTGAAAGTTCCCTTCCATATATCAAATCAGGATGAAAATATCTTCACAAGGATAGGTTTTTTGTCTGGATCTGACGTACAAAATTTTATCTTGACCTGACCACTGGAATGATGGAAAATTAAAAATGAAAACCATGGCATAAAGCTAATGTTATTTTGATCTTAAAATTATTGTAAATGGAATGTGTTTTCATGTAAATTTATCTTGAAGTCTACTGTAAAAGAGGAAGATTATAAAAATATAAGTTATATCCATTTATCAGATTGCGAGATAGGATTGTTTTACAATCGTTGGTATAGAGTCACTCATAAAAAAAGGAAATGGAGTCTTCAAAAAATAAAAACTTCATGGATAATTTTCCGTTAAGATCATGAGGGCATGGAGGAAAAATGGAAGAACTTTTTTTAGAAACATTTTAGTAGCATTTCTGGTGTTTTTCGTGCATACGGAAGAGGATCTTTGAAAAAAATATCTTCTGGTTTTTAATGTTTGATGGGGATAGGTGCAATTTTTTTCCCATATTCCACTTGAAAATATATGAAAATGATATAATTTTTTCCTTAAACCTATGATAATGGGTGGCAATCATTGGTTCATATGTAGATGAGGGAAAAGAGCTAGTCTTAACACATCAGGGTTAATTTTGGATCATGTGATAGACCATGTGGGAGAAAGGTGGGAGGGGAGATTTTTCTTTTCAATTTTACCCTTAGAATGGGGTGAAATGGAAACAAAAAT